>OX392537.1:43698059-45003059 GCA_947623455.1 Mimachlamys varia
GATCTCTACCCCGCCAGTGTAGGGGCGTGGCACATATCTCCACCCCGCCAGTCTAGGGGGCATGGCACAGATCTCTACCCCACAGCATACAAATTCAGGTGCGTGGCACTGATCTCTACCCCACCGTCAGCACCCAGTCACACTTTCGTATCTGTATTTTGTGTAACTATGTTTTCAATGGCGTGACGAGTTTCATAAAAATCATAAGCGATTAAAGGCCCAATATACGTAACTTCAGGAAAATATTCGTTAATCTGAAAAAAAATCTGAAAAAAAATCCAGTTGATAGCCATGCAAAAATAAGCCTAAAACGAATTAAACCTGAGCGGTAACTAGCGAGAAACTCCTGATAGAAAAATCAAAAGAATTGAAAATCATTCAGGTGGGGCCCACTTCAACAACAAACCGAAGGTAGAACACGGTTCGAAATGGACGTGTGTTTACAAATAGCGTGTTTCAACTGCTGCTGTACCGGTAACCGCGAAAGAATTTATCTTGAATATTGCTGATATCAGTTAATCTTAACTAAATCTATAAATATAATAAGTTTATTAGACTTAATTTTCGCTTCAAGTTTTACCGAAAGTTACGTATATTGGGCCTTTAAAACGAGTGTAGGTTTTATCACATAATCGAGTTTTGCGTCATTGATTCGTGTAAAACCACGGACTTAGATTAGACTAAGTCCGTGGTAAAACGACATTTTTATGCAATTTTGCAGTTTTAAAACGCCGCTATGTATTGCCTGTCACGTCATATGTCAAAAGGCATACTCTCGTTACATAATCACAGGTATGATCATTATATGGTTTAATGCGAATAAAATAAGTTATACTCACATAGGTGTATTCTTTGGATAACAAGATGTGGGTCTATATGCATGTCTAATGAACATTGTACACAGTGGTTGCACAACGATACCTAACCCACTGTACATATCTGTACTCAATATCAATTACATTTCAAGTTTGTCTTGTGACCATTGCGATTAAAAGGAATACATCAAAAACGACTGTTAGGTCCTACTGTATTTTTAAGTTGGCAAATTAATTTAACTGCAAAAACGAGAAATGATGCTCTAGCTACATGTGACTTATCGGAATAATTACGGTAAAGATGAAAAAGGCGAAAATGTGCAAAACGGGCACCTGTCAATTTCGCAGTTGATTGATACGCGGGAATGAACATTTCAGATATACAGTATTTCCCTTTAATCGCATAGACGTTTTGAGTATGTGTGATAAACCAAACTGTATAAAGTGATATATATATATATAGCATACCCAACCCAGCACAGGTGAGTGAAACCCATACAACACGCGTACTCGCCTGGGAAAGTTATCAGATACGGACTATAACTTTGTGCTGAAAGGGGAGAACGGGGTTACAGAATCTCAAAATGGCGGAGGGTTTTACCGAAGTTTATCAAGGTGAGAAAAAGTTTGAAACGGAGATTTAGAGTGAAATCAACATTGATTGCAGCTATTTTAAGAACGCGATAGTGTCGTGGTATATGTGTGGGACACTGAGCGAGTCCTTTGTTCCCCGCTTACCACTCTTATAAAGTGTTGTGGTGCTCGTCTGTCAAAATTTCTTGATCGGGTCAGAAACCGAGTTTGCATTGGGAAAGGTAAACAGTCGAGTGTCGGACGGTCAGGAGAGTGACGGTGGATGTAACAGTATATTTGGATATGTTCAGGACTGTTTATTTCAGAGCTGCAAAAACTTTTGGATGATCATAAAGCCATTACCGTATGTTAATGAGGTAGGGTTAGTTGCAAAACTTTCAGGAATGAGTGGATCGATGTGTATTGGGAATGGGATGGCGGAGGGGGATGGAGAGAGTGTAATGTGTGTGTTTTTTTTTTTACAAATACAGACAACAACACCACTGTCCAGCGTGTGGAAACGGGACCTGTAGTAAACTTGATTGATTGCAGTAATTTAATTTATATTGAACGTTTATGATAAACAGATAGTGTGTATTGCAAATAGTTGTGTATTGTGTTATTGAGACCAGTTGCATCTAGGCCTGATTGGTCCTATTGTGCAGGGCATCTCTCTCACCTACACTTATTTTCTAACAATTTTATTTATACGAAATATAACTCCTTTACAAATCTTACTGTCAAAGTATATTTGCTTATTTATAGGTAAAGCAATTATGGATCTAACATTTGTCTTCAATCTTTAATATTACAATACTGGCATGTTGCCCCCCCCCCCCCCCCCTAATCCGACTAGAACCTGGTCCATTCATTTATTGCATTCCCCATTGACAGTTCATGCAATGCTGTAAATGTGTTTGGTTTTGGGACCTATTGCCAATTTTTTAATACGTACACATCAGTTATCCCCAATTAAAGCCCTATAACCTAACTTTCCCATACATTTTAATATAGGCATATAGATCAGGTGTGGTCAGTCTCAGATGTATAAAAGCTAAAGATTTAATTGTTATCGCAAAAGTGAAAACTTTCAGACTTTATATCTAAGAAAAAAATCATATGCAAGTTTGGGATTCATTTTACAGATTTTAGTACCTGAATTGATTTCAATATTTGACATTAATACATTGTGTATTGTATGTCAGCAGTTGTTTGCAGTTAAGACTTTCAGGATAAGGTCAGTCAAGGTCAGACTTTAATTAATGTTAAAAAAACATAAGTGCTGAGCTATGTAAATGAGCCACAGTGAAGATCTTGAAATGAATTAGGATTGGTGTCTGTATTATGATTTCTAAAGCATGCATATATGGAAACCCTTATTAAAACAAATACATTGCAGACAAGTACAAGTATTAAGAATCCTCATAAAATTGAAGTTGAAATTAACTCTTAAGCTTTACAGTAATATAATCAAGATATTTAGAATTTTTATGTTATTTAAGAAAGATGTGTAACATATATACGATCTTAAGTGCATACCATTCATTTCCATATTCATATTGATTTATAAACAACAACAGCAACAAAAAAAACAAACACCACAGGTGTGCAAATCTCGTTATTGAACATACACCTGTACTGTGTGAGCAGGTATAAAGACGGGCAGACAGAGTGTTATTAAGTCTTTATACATACAGGATATATACGCCACTACAGAACTTGACAAAAATATTTACTTTATCATGAATAACAATGCTGTGATAAAGCCGGACGAGGACAGTGGAATGTCGGGCATAAAACCACTTATACCGCTGATATTATATTGTACTGTATAACCCTGTGATAAAATCAGTACTGTTGTAACACATACACCAATATTTTAATGTACTTTTCATAAACATTAGTTTATACTCTCAGCTTTCGTCTGTTTTCTTCCTTACTGTGGTCAAATTCGCCAGTGGGTGGAATTGTTGTGTTTCTGCGCACAAAGGAATCCTGTTAAAGGTTTTGGGATACAGTATCGTTTCAATGACTGTGGCTTGATCTTCAGCCTGGGGCGTCAGGCTAGCCGGAATAATCTACACAATAACCGGGATAAGCACATTGATATGCCTGGGCTATTCCTTTCTATCTTTATTGGATAATGATTGAATTAACCGGTTGTATTAGTATTGAAAAAAACACCTGCATCTTCCAGTCAATTGACTTGTGTAAACATTTTAAGGTATTAAGTGTTATACCAATATTTCCAAACCCTGTCTGTATTAAATGCTCTTACTTTTGCTAGTGTTACAGATGATGATATAATTGAGACATTTATTAGGTCATGGCTAATAAATTCTTTCATTCCTCTGCAAATAAATACACAAGCCACCAAGGTGACTATGAGGCTCTTAACATGCAAGTATTTCTTCTAGAATGTGTCAATGCTTCTTTTCAGTTAGTTACTGATATTAGTGATCAGAAATTGTAAAAAAACCTTTTTTTAACAATGAACCTGTAATACAATGTAGCAAGTACTAAGTCAACAGATGAATTATGATTGAAACATAGGTGTTAACCTTTGAAACCTCCAATGAGGGAGCTCTCCCTCATTCCACATTTCCAATGAGGGAGAAAGTGGGTGAAATGTGACTGAAACGTACTGCATTGCTCAATTTGTCTTTCCCATTTTATGTATCAAAATAATTTGTTATGGTCATTACACATACCCTGAGGTAACTAGCACATCATTTGACCACAGGGTGTAGAGTTTGAGTTTGTGTGAGTTTGGACTTGGATGAGGGAGATTGGTTAATTTTGGTCAAAATGAGGGAGTCTCCCTCGTAATGAAGGAGGGTTAACAGGTATGTTGAAAATTGAAAGGTTTACTGCTTTAGATAGGGTTTAAGATTTGTATGTGCTACCCCCATTGCCATGACTGTAAGAAGTGACTTTATTTTGGATCGTTTCTCTTCTTTGTCACTGAATTTACTCCTGTTAGGAAGTTGAGGCTGGGTTTAAGTTGTAATGTGCTGTCACCTGGCAGAGACATATACAATGTATATATCCAGAAGTCTGAAAAAATGGTTGTTATACTCCTTGCTTGTCAATCAGCAAAATGAAAGTGAAGCGACTGCTTTACCATGGCCAGTTGTCCGTGTAATGTCGCTGGATGGGTTGTTCTGCTGGAGGACTTTGGCAGTATACTTCAGTGCGGTAGTACGTATATACTATAAAGTCAGCACAGTTCCGCACTATCTCGGGGAAGCTTTCAAGATACCGCAGCCTCCCAAATAAACTCACTCGAACATGTCCACCCACATCAGATACACTGAGAGCTGTCCTTAACTCTTTACCACTCGAACATTGTTGCAACATTGTATCTATTTTACTTGGTGGAGTGTCAGAGTTGGCTCTGTTCCAACCTCTGCAACAGTGTATAATTTGTGCACCCATTTCCTCAGGCATTTTTTCAATTTTTATTCAAAATTGATGTGTGTTGTTAAAACTTATTTTTCAGATAATATTCAACAAAATATGGTATTATAAGTATACATTTTTTGTTTCAGTGGAACCTGCACAATATTTTGATACATATTTAAATTTCAAAATCAGAAGTATATGCAGGTTTCAATAGATTTATTGCAAAACATTGATGCAACGGATGGATATTTGCAAAAAAATAGTTTTTCATATTTGTTTACTGTTATTACAGATTTGATCCCTTCATTTTCTAAAAATATGTCTTTAGACCAAAAGTCTTTGTAAGATGGTAATTTAAATACTCCCATAAAGATAAGCTTTAGCAGGCAGACATTTCGTTTCGTTTTCTATAATGTAATGTACCATATCTGATCTTCTCAACACTTTTTCTCACATTTCCGCCGGGTGTAATCATTAGTATATCGCACGATATCTACCGAACTTTCTGGCTTAAAGACGAGATAAAACTAATCTAAAGGTGTAGTAGTATCAGTATTAAAACCATCACGCAATACTGGTCGAGTTTCTTGCGGAAAAGCATGAACAATAACATCGTTAAGTTCACACGGTTGATCGCCGTAGCAGTGAGTAGGGTTGAACGCTTCCGGGTTGTCTTCGTCGCTCTCATCGCCAACCTGAGTCACTGTCACTACTAAAGACTACATCACTTTCAATGCCTGAATCCTTCTTGTTTGAAAAACCATAAAATCTATCTGAATCTGAATCGTCATAGTTGAAAATTTCCTCATCGGAATTCGTTCCCGGCTCGGCCGCCATTACGTTTCTAGCCACGCTTTCACAAGTTGACATTTTGCGATTTCTTGACTGAATTACGTCACAAGGTCAAGGTGATGATCTATAAAAAGTATCTAATTATATTGACCAATCACAGAGCTACACGCAGGTATGCGTCATTCAGCCCAGTCATGTACAGTGGCCGAGATATTTAGTTTATAAATAGGTACACGGGGAAACACGCTTCCGCGGAAAACATGGCCATGCGTTCTCGGTCGCTTGTGAGTAAATACGATGCATGCGTCCAGACACGCTTCTGTGGAAATAACGGACAGGCGTCCAGACACGCTTATGAGTGGTAAAGAGTTAAATAACCTTCCAATAATAAACTGTTTCTGATTGGCCATTAAACACCATAAAACAAAACCCTGGTCGGATTTGGTTTACATTGACACCATAGCATCACACTATCAAATTCTGCACCTGGTAAGATTTTAAAAGTCAAGGTTAAAGGTAAAACGTCAGGTTACCCTGTTGACCACTTTCAGAATGAAACTTATGTGTACAAGATACGAACCCCTCATATATTCACACCCTAGGATCACACTATCAGGTTCATATTAGTGATATTTGGCCAGTAACTGAACCGAGTGCTATAATGATTCCTCAAATTAATGACCCTGACCTACTTTCAAGGTCACAGAGGTCAAATTTAAAAATAAAAACATTTGAAAATCTTCCTTTGAATAACCAGAAGACCAAGAGTACTGATATTGCCCTGTAGTTACATGGCATGAAGTACCATACAGCTTCCTCGAAACAAATGATCTTGACCTACATGTACTTTCAAGGTCGCAGGGGTCAAATATGTAAAAAGCTTTTTTTTTCTCAGTTACCGAAAGTCCAACAGATCTGATACTTAGCCAGTATAGAAACCTGAGAGACTTAATGTGCTATAACGTGTTCTCAAATTACCTTGATCTACAAAGTCACGGGGGTCAAATTTTTATAAATAAACTTGAAACAAATGAACTTATTTTTATTAACAAGGAGGCTCAGATTAATATGTATACTGGTCCAGTAGGTAATTCCAACAGAGTGCTATAAAGTATCTTCAAATTTAAAGGTCACAGGGGTCAGATATGTAAATATCTTTAAACATCTTCTTTTAGACATATAGTGATATTAGAGTAGTGTAGCGTTTCATTTAGTCTGGAACATTTGTAAGCCAAGAAGATTCAAGATATTGAAATATTTGTGAAGTTCTTTTATTGAGAACATTTTTGTATGATTGCACATATCCACGCAAGCAATTATACAGACCCTCTGGGCCTGTTAACGTTGTTTTCAAGGGAAATATGAAGCTGAGAAATGGATGCAGGTTGTTTATAAATGTCTAGCATTTATCAATTATGTTCAACGATTCCGTGTTAATTAGCATCTTGTTTTGGTTGATATCACATTGTCATAACTGCACAAATTGTGCTGCAAAAATTGTGCTGCAAACTATCTTCTTGTACTTTTGTCCAACTTATTATGATTGTGATCTAATGTACTTCGTCAGCACAAAATAATATATATGTCAAATAGATTAATTTTGCAGGTGATATTATTACAGAAGGGGTATGAAGTCAAGGTGGATCAGCTTTGATGGGGACACATTGTACATAACATTGTAATGTTTGACACTGGTGTAGAATTCGCGTTGTACAGATCAAGGTCCACCGTGTAAGGGGATAAAGCAGTGTCGCCAGTGATAACATTACACCTATATAGCCACCACACCGATACCTTACCAAGGCAATTCAACGGGGTTTTATGACAACAGGACAAATCTCCAGGACATGAGACTAACTCGAATGGGGTCTACTTTCACAAAGCCTCAAATATCTCATTTGTTATGCGGTGGATTTGATATCACTGGTCGCTCACGATGTCTGGTTTAATTTAATGCTGATATTTGTCAAGTCAATAAAAGAAAGTTTCTATATCAAGGTCTAGTTCTACAGTTTCTGGTGTTAGGTGTTTAAAGCCAAGACTATAGGTGATGCTGTGTGTTATGTACCAAGGTCTGATCCATACATCAGAGGTCAAGGTTGCAGCAAAAGGTCAGAAATGATATATTACGTTTTTGGCTACCTGGGCAGGGACTTGATTTGAGTGAAAATGTTTTTTTTTTCCTGATTGATGTATAATTCATTTATATGTTAAAATTGATTGTTCTGATATGCCATCATATTATAGTGCTATAATTATATACAACATTCATTGTACCCATAAGGTTAAGGTCAAAGCAAGAATTCAAAAGTTCAGTATTTTGATTTCTCATAAGTTTTCTGGACAGCCATTTTTGAATGGCAGGTTATTTCTCAGTGAATGTATAGATGGGTGTATCATATGCCCATTAATGTGCTTATTTACAGGACCATTGATGGTACCAGCATAGACCGTGAAATATATTGGTTACCAGGACTATTGATGGTACCAGTATAGACCATGAAATATATTGGTTACCAGGACTATTGATGGTACCAGTGTGTCTAGACCGTGAAATATATTGGTTACCAGGACTATTGATGGTACCAGTGTGTCTAGACCGTGAAATATATTGGTTACCAGGACTATTGATGGTACCAGTGTGTCTAAACCGTGAAATGTATTGGTTACCAGGACTATTGATGGTACCAGTCTAGACCATAAAATGTATTGGTTACCAGGACTATTGATGGTACCAGTGTGTCTAGACCATGAAATATATTGGTTACCAGGACTATTGATGGTACCAGTCTAGACCATAAAAGGTATTGGTTACCAGAGTCAAATGTCAAGTACAGTGTATTTGGCTACAATTGTACAATGTAGATATGTATGCGTCTCTTGGCTAGAACTTTTGAAAGGTGTAACATATTTTGTTTAATGCATCATAGATTTTCATGAAACTTCTATAGTGAAATTCACAGAGGAATACACATGATGACCAGAGATAGATTAAGTGATCATTGAAGGTTCAATAACACTATGAACACTGCCAATCTACCGGTAATGACAACTTCCAGCAACAAAATTCCTGTAAAGGTACGGAGAAAACCCAACAAAATTCCTGTAAATGTACAGAGAAAACCCAACAAAATTCCTGTAAATGTACAGAGAAAACCCAACAAAATTCCTGTAAATGTACGGAGAAAACCCAACAAAATTCCTGTAAAGGTACAGAGAAAACCCAACAAATTCCTGTAAATGTACGGAGAAAACCCAACAAAATTCCTGTAAATGTACGGAGAAAACCCAACAAAATTCCTGTAAATGTACGGAGAAAACCCAACAAAATGAAGAATTAGAATGAACTTTACACAAGATGATTATTGAATTGCCATCAATTCGTGAACCTATATATGGGTAAAGGAAAATCATGATATTATTCTATGTACTTTTATAAATCTGCCCAGCACTAGCAGCAGGAGATAACAAACTCACAGTGAATTTAATTATACTTATAGTACAAGTATTCAACAACTCGATTTGCATCCTGTAGGTCTATATTTGTGTGAGAAATAGGACTTTAGGATGTGTATTCTCACTAATTGTCCGTCGGAGCTTTATTCCATGTTCAGTAGACTTTTGGGTTGTGTGTGCTTCGTTCTCCTCACCTTCTTTTTTCATCGCCCTGTGCTACTCCTGTGTTTCATAGTCGAGTGATGGCTAAAACACATGCGGAGACCGTGCTATAGGCATTATTTCACTGTACAGCCTCGGAATTTCTGATGAGGAAATAATATATATACCACCTCGACTCGGATGATACCATGTTTGTTAATTATAATAGCCTGGGGAAATAGGGGTTAAAATGTGGGAATTCAGACTTCAATATGATATTAGCCTTTTAGAGACCCATAAACATTTCAGACAGATGCAGTTATCTGATTATGAGCACATACATCTATAGAGATTTGTCAGCCAGGGATGGCAGTTATGGTGTACTGTAAAAGTGGATTTCTCGTGGTGTGGAAATTTTCGCTTATTTCGCTGGCATTAAATCTCCGCGAATATATTCACACGCGAACAAATTCAACAATACTCAAATTCGACAGTGTATAATAGTATTATAGGTACACAATGCAAAACAGCATGACTGCAGCGTGGAAATTTCTACATCGCGAACAGTTTTGAGGTTGACTAAGCGAAAAATTCCACGCCCAAAAATATTGGATTTTACGCTACATGTATAAGAACTAGTACAACTATTTTCCAATCTGGATTTTATATCTGATCATCCACCCCTCCCATGCAGTTACAAATAACTAATTATTTCAATGTACATATAGCCATGTCATCTACAATTAGAAAGACTGAAACACTGGTTACTATGTCTAGAAAACGCCCGAAAGATTAAACAATTATCTGGAATCCCTAGCTATTTTTCGAAGCTGACATGGCCTAATTTTAATGTCACCTTATTTTCAATGACATACAGGTAGTAAATCAGGCGAAGTTTAGCCTTGAAGGGCATGATATGTATTTCCAATGGTTCTGTGGATAAACCAGTTGTGTAGTCAATTTTAAATCTGAAAAATCTAATCAGACTTTAAGACATGTACAAGAAAATTAATTTCACCTCATCAACATACTTATTAATCAAAGATGCTGAGCAGTTTGGTTAATATTTATTAAAGAGTGATTGCATGCAGAACCTTAGAAAGTTCTCACAATATTAAAGCAGTCGTTTTGTAAAATACAGTACTAGTGCAGTTGTCAATTTACAATTTATTTTCATGGGTCCTCTTTGTACACATTCCTGAAAACGATGGGTCCCACAATGTTAAATTGAAGCATTTCCAGATTTTTTTTAGGCCCATCATAGTTTAATGAGTACTGGCCCCAAGATCATGAAACAATCTTAGACTTAAGTTTTTGCTTAGCCAATCATGTATAATGTTACTTTTCATAACATTAATTCTGATTGGTTAAGTCCAAAGTTAAGACAAATTTAGACTTAAGATTGTTTCATGATCCTGGGGCCTGGACTCGGGACTCGCACTTACATTGATCACTGCTAGTGGGTGTATGGCATGGGATACATACTCAACCGAGAAAAGAAGGGCACTTTTCATGCATACAAATGTAGATGGGGGAAGTTGAATAATAAGCACACTATGATGTATTTAGTAAGTCATTTCCTTTGGTTGTCGTGAGTGTAAATTAAATTGGCTTTTAAGTTATTATTGTATCATGCATGCGGGTATACATGCATATAAATTGTAAAATGTTTAAAATATACCGAAGAGGGCTTGGATCTGAGGATAATATAAATTCAGTTTGTAAGATAATCCCAAAGCAATTCGTGGCTGTTAGCATACAATTACAAACAGCTATAGTATAAACTGAAGTCTTCATTACAAAACATAGCTCAATTCTGCACGATTAATCAAGGAATCTGAATACCAGCTCCCGCAAACGGATACGTGCAAAAAGTTGACAATAAAAATTCTTTGTGGAATGTATTAAGATATATCATGTGTTGAGGTGTCTTGTCATGTGTACTGGTTTGTGTCAGCATCAACACAGGGGTCTAGGCATTCATTATACAACAGATGCAAAAACGGCTTCTGTACATTTTGAAGTTTTATGAAGCATGACATATTTATAGCTGATTTCTCGTATAGGTAAGCTATGGTATTTATATGCATTCTGATAAAATACTGGACTGGGAAATGTGACAGCAATTTATAGTTTAACCTTTGTAATACATATATTGATGGGTGAATAGTAGAACACAATGTATGGGATTTATATATAATATTCTACATTGAACTTTGTAATACATATATTGATGGGTGAATAGTAGAACTGAACACAATGTATGGGATTTATATATAATATTCTACATTGAACTTTGTAATACAAATATATTGATGGGTGAATAGTAGAACACAATGTATGGGATTTATATATAATATTCTACATTGAACTTTGTAATACATATATTGATGGGTGAATAGTAGAACTGAACACAATGTATGGGATTTATATATAATATTCTACATTGAACTTTGTAATACAAATATATTGATGGGTGAATAGTAGAACACAATGTATGGGATTATATATAATATTCTACATTGAACTTTGTAATACATATATTGATGGGTGAATAGTAGAACACAATGTATGGGATTATATATAATATTCTACATTGAACTTTGTAATACATATATTGATGGGTGAATAGTAGAACACAATGTATGGGATTATATATAATATTCTACATTGAACTTTGTAATACATATATTGATGGGTGAAAAGTAGAACACAATGTATGGGATTATATATAATATTCTACATTGAACTTTGTAATACATATATTGATGGGTGAATAGTAGAACACAATGTATGGGATTATATATAATATTCTACATTGAACTTTGTAATACATATATTGATGGGTGAATAGTAGAACACAATGTATGGGATTATATATAATATTCTACATTGAACTTTGTAATACATATATTGATGGGTGAATAGTAGAACACAATGTATGGGATTTACATATATATAATATTCTACATTGAAGAGTAATCTTAGCACAGGGTTGGATTTGAATTTTTACAATTATTTGGGTAAATTTCTTGGAAAAAACATATGGAGACATTATCATATGAAAAAATTACTGAAGATAACGAATGAATGGATGATGATGATGATAATGATGATGATGATTATGATGATGATGATGATTTGTGAGGGTTTATGTCTCTTTGATACCTAAGTCCTCTAATTGCCTGTAAGTTTTAAAGTGTTAATTAAGTGTTAGCTTATAAAGAACAGGAACATCTGAAGGTCTTGTCACAACCTTCCCACGGTCACCTACAATTTGAAGTTACCTATATAGACAGACTATATTGGCACCTATACTGAAAACAAACCGCTGATTTTAATAACTGATCAGTTGAATTATCATTGCCAGGCTTTAAATCTGGTATATACATGCAACAAATTAAGTTTGACCCCTTTAGAGGTCACGGTCAGTGTGTATGTGTTAGAGACTGTACAGAAGCTGGGTTTGTTGTGGAAGTTTGGGCTGTGTGTGAGCCAGAACTCCTATATATCAGATCAGTAAATAGACTGAGTGTAGATCTAGACCTGTACACTACTACTTGTATAGCTGAGTTAGAGTAGCCTATGTAAGTCAGCCTGAGTGTAGATCTAGACCTGTATACTACTACTTGTATAGCTGAGTTAGAGTAGCCTATGTAAGTCAGCCTGAGTGTAGATCTAGACCTGTACAATACTACTTGTATAGCTGAGTTAGAGTAGCTTATGTAAGTCAGCCTGAGTGTAGATCTAGACCTGTACACTACTACTTGTATACGCTGAGTTAGAGTAGCTTATGTACATTCTGTAAGTCAGTCTGATTGGAATCCAGTCCAAAACATAACACTTATGTGTGATAACTGTCACAGGTTTTAACTCATTCACCCCTGAAATATCATAATGAACCATTCCAACCTTTGAATTGGAAGAGTTCAAATGTATCTTCAGGGGTGAATGAGTAGGTAAACGGGATAAAGAGCTTTCTGCAAACAGAAATACTTACATGTACATGTGTGTTTGTACCTTTCATGATGTGTTTTGTTTTGATCTTGTAATTGGTGCAATCCTTATTTGAGAATTGTTATAAACGTTGATACACTGGGTCAGTTCTAAATAGGTCACCTCGGGTGGTGTGAATTTCCCTTTAATTGAGCAGTAGGATGTCTGACTAGAGGCCAAAGGGTCGCTAGTTCGAACCCTGGTCGAGACAGATTGGTTTCCATTACTTAGTCCTACAACATAGATATAAACCAGGCATGTACTTTGGTGGAACTTGCACAATTTAGTTTAGACTTGTCAAAACATTCCATGCAAAGATCTCTTTAATTTGCATGTCATACAAAATATTTTGATGAATGACATTAACAAATTTATTATAAGTCAGACTTCAGAAATTATTTGAGGAATGATGTCAGAATTCTGCAGTGGGTTATGGTTTTTACAAAAAAAATGTACTTTTAACTTCTAAAAACATTTCAAGGATCTTCCTTAGTTTTAACACTCAATGGTCTTTTAATTATTAGGAAATGAAATCTACTTCCCTTATACATTAAATACTTTTTGATCATGTTTTAAACATGATTTTATGATGTTATTTTAAATCTGAGATGAATATTTTTTGATTTTTCAAATCTAGGCACTTTGGTATAAATCGTTATTGATTAATTCGTGTATTTTTTGCCCAGAATTTATGATGTATGTTAACCTTAGTCTAATTCATATGAAGTGTAATTACATTTTTGGCTTGCTTGTTAAAACAGAAGTGGTTATAAATGCGATCACTGCTTTGGCGGCTTGTGATGCTGGCATTGACATCAACAGAAATTTTAACACATTAGTATGTTAATATTGACCTTAACACGGTATTGTAATGTTACTACAAAAAAATCATTAAAAGTTCATTATGGTGTAAAAAAAATTCACCAGAAGGACAAAATCAGTCCAGACTATATAAGGAAAGAAGCTGAAAAGTGATGTCAAGAAGTGATCGCATAATTATTGTAATGTTTTAAAAAAAAGATTCAAGTTTCTCGTTGAACAGGCGAGCTATTTCACTTCATCGTACATGTACATTTATATATTATATGACTGTTTTTACTGCACATGTATTTATAATTATTTTTCTCTGCTGCAGATGAGGTGATATGACAAGGAGCATGGTGGAGGCTAGTGAGGAGCCGACCTGTGGTCATTGTCCGGAGAGACTGCTGACCTCCGCTTGACCGAGGGAATTACTGGACCCTACAGAACATGTAGTGGGAGTTGTTAATGTGATTGTTTAATGGTGAAATTCATTATTGTGTTTTAGAAGCGAGTGGAAGCTATGTTGTGTTTGTGAAACGGTGAATATTTCCTTTTTGTACATAGTGTGTATAATTTTTTTTTGTGGTATTTATCATTACTGTGTACAGATGTCAGTTATTGAAAATCAAGGAGTTCTACCAATTCTGTGTTAAAAAGAAACATCATCACTTTTTTGTCAAAAATATGGAAGACCCGGCAATGGAGGAGCAAACTGAAGCTAAGATTGAACCAGAAACAGAACAGAATGATGTCGACATAAACCCTGATCTAGATCAAGAATCCGATCAGGAACCAGAATTAAAGGATGAGGAAAATAAACATGAACCAGACGAGGAGGAGGAGGAGGATGAGGGCACAGCGGAAGAACAACCACGATGCTCTGTCTCCCCAAAGATAGCCAGGCCCAAACTTCCTGAATTCACAGGGAATGGACGAATCTCTAGTCATACTCGTTCTAAAACAGACCCGGGAAGGGGAGGGGAAATTAAGGCAATCATCGACAAAACAATGGAAGATATCAAAGAACTAAACAAAGTGGACTTCACAATCTATAACCGTCCAAAGGTTTTCCCCAAACCTCTACATCAAAGATCTCAGTCAACACATGCCTCTCCCCGAGCTTCCCCAACCCCGAGCTCTCCTTCTGTGGAGGAGAAAGTTTCCGCACTCAATAGGAATCGAAGTCGTAGTCTGAAGGTGCTGACAGACATGTTAAAAAGTGGTAGAGGTGGTAATGACTTCAGATCGGGCAACATTCCAGATGTGGGAAATGATGTCAAGTCCAACAGTGACAGTCAGCTGCTTCCTCGCCGTCAGAATAAAGAGTCGAGTGTCGAGCGCCGATCAAGCTCCGATGGTCAGCTTCAGGCTAGTCGCCAGGATTCTTCAGGGGCGGTAACTGATGAGTGCCGAGTTTCTGATGCGCACACTCCGGACATTTATTCCCATCAAAAAGAATTTGGGCGGTCTGATAGACATTATAGTGATCACAGTGAACAGAAGCATAAAGGGGGCACACTTCCTCGGTATAGGCAGGATTCTGGCAAATTCAGGCGCGCTAAAAGTGAAGTGCGCAAAGCTGCACCTGTTTCTGATGACGAGGGGCTGGACGTTACCTCAGATCACGAGTCTGGAGGTCAGGGTTTAGTAAAACCTTTTCATTCAATTGACACAAACTCTAAATTTTTCACACTGTACAAGACAAATCCTTCTAAGAGAAGACCTCATTTTAGTGGTTTTGTAAAGACACGCTATAAATCTAATTCTCAGGGCGAGGAGCAGGGGGCTAGGCCAGATGATCAGATGGGTTCAGCCAGTAGAAGATTCACACGACTCGAGCTTACACCACTTACCAGCAAGAATGCCAAAAGCCGACTTTCATCCCTCCGACATGTGACTCACCCTCCGCAGTCACAAACAACATTCCGAGAGGGTGGAACAATGGACTCCAATGGGTTCGGAACACTTTTAAAGTCTCCGAGCACAGAGAGTCCTCCGCCTTTCCCTGGAGAGGCGGAGAAAACAAGTGACCTGTCACTGACTGACAGTCAGACTGGCCAGAGTGACAGCATGGATGAGACGTCGTACGGCGAGCAGGATGATCAGAGCGAGACTCAGACGGAGTCATGTGATAATGCAAGTGATGTAGACACCATCAAACCGACAGAGAAAAAAAGTAACGGGAAAACTTTAAAACAGAAATCCAAGAGTGATCCAAGTTCTGACAAAAGTCAGTCGATAGATCAGTCAGATCTGCCTCAGTTGATTAATGTGTCGCAAAGCACTCCTCAGTTGTCAACGGATGGTAGCCAGGATGTTGAGGAGGAGGTAACTCCCGACACAACCGCTGACATAGATAGTCAGGAGGAGGATAAACGACGCCGGACACTGAGTGCCCACCAATCATTTGATGATGAAGTGCCACTTCAGTTTGATGCCACCAGTAGCACCGGTGGCAGTGGTAGTCCCATGTCCTACTCTATAGAGGAGGAGGGATTGTTGTCTCCAGATAGTGATGGTCCACCCCCTAATTTTGTGTCCGTGATGTACGGGGTGACCTCTGCTCCGTCCACACCTGTCAATCAGTCCCCCACAAACACACTGGAACGTACCAACTATCTCAATGTCCCTACCAGTGTCACCATCTCTAGCACTTCCAACAATAAGAAAGCTATAGGGCGGAGTGCAAGCTCCGCCAGTGTACTTCATCGGGAACGCAAGTTCTCCGGAGGTAGCAAGGACAAGGAAAATATACGTAAACATAGTGTCACTATTGGTGATGACTCCACATCAACTCAAAAACCAGAGTTGTTCCCCTTGGGGGACAGTAGTGGCATGCAGGCTCTTAGTATGCCCAGTATGACATCAACATGGAAGAAGGAACGAGGACCCTCTATGTCTCCAGAAAGGGACCAGTCTCTAGTCAAGGTAAGCATAAATAGCTACAGATTAAATAAACAAGGAGTACAATATTATGCAGGTGTTCCTGCAAGGGTTCCATACTTTGGTAGATATTATTATAAAGGCCTTCCTGCAAGGGTTTCATACCTTGGTAGTTATCATTATGAAGGTGTTCCTGCAAGGGTTCCATACTTTGGTAGTTATCATTATGAATGTGTTCCTCCAAGGGTTCCATACTTTGGTAATTATGAAGGTGATCCTCCAAGGGTTCCATACTTTGGTAGTTATCATTATGAAGGTGTTCCTGCAAGGGTTCCATACTTTGGTAGTCATCATTATGAAGGTGTTCCTGCAAGGGTTCCATACTTTGGTAGTTATCATTATGAATGTGTTCCTCCAAGGGTTCCATACTTTTGTAATTATGAAGGTGATCCTCCAAGGGTTCCATATACTTTGGTAGTTATCATTATGAAGGTGTTCCTCCAAGGGTTCCATACTTTGGTAGTTATCATTATGAATGTGTTCCTCCAAGGGTTCTATACTTTGGTAATTATGAAGGTGATCCTCCAAGGGTTCCATACTTTGGTAGTTATCATTATGAAGGTGTTCCTGCAAGGGTTCCATACTTTGGTAGTCATCATTATGAAGGTGTTCCTGCAAGGGTTCCATACTTTGGTAGTTATCATTATGAAGGTGTTCCTCCAAGGGTTCCATACTTTGGTAATTATGAAGGTGATCCTCCAAGGGTTCCATACTTTGGTAGTAATCATTATGAATGTGTTCCTCCAAGGGTTCCATACTTTGGTAATTATGAAGGTGATCCTACAAGGGTTCCATACTTTGGTAGTTATTATTATGAAGGTGTTCCTCCAAGGGTTCCATACTTTGGTAATTATGAAGGTGATCCTACAAGGATTCCATACTTTGGTAGTTATTATTATGAAGGTGTTCCTGTAAGGGTTCCATACTTTGGTAGTTATTATTATGAAGGTGTTCCTGTAAGGGTTCCATACTTTGGTAGTTATCATTATGAAGGTGTTCCTGTAAGGGTTTCATACTTCGGTAGTTATCATTATGAAGGTGTTCCTGTAAGGGTTTCATACTTTGGTAGTTATCATTATGTTGCAATAATGTAAACATTCTGCAGTACCATATTAAGGGTACCTGACTACCAAAGTTAGGTACATGAGATGGTAGTTTATTTGTTTTATACTGTAAGTGTACAGTTACTTTGTACATGTAAACCTGCAGTAGATTTATCACGGTTAGGTAGTTGGAAGTAAAGTGCTGTTAGGTGTATACCACAGTTATATTGTACAAAAACCTATAGTAGCTGTACAACAGTTAGGTAGGCTGTGGTGTAATTGTAATTAAGGATAATTAGTAGTAACATGGTATACCACTAACACAATCTGTAGGTACATATGTATACTATACATAAATAAACAATTTTCTTGAAGCATGATTAAAGCTACCAGAGTTACTTATGTACCTTTTGTAGATGGTTGTCTTGTAGAAAGTGTACATGTACATTCTGTATGCTGCAATATATATATGTACCACATATTAACATATACAGTATACTGCAAATGTGGAAATTTACGTGCGGGGAAAATTTATGCTAATAATGCGAAAGCAACTTGATCGCGAAAATTTCCCCCAGGCATATTATTTTGTGATATGCAAATGGTATAAGGCTAATTACACAAAGGTGGATCGATTGCGAAAATTACCCCCACACGTATAGTTTACCAATCAAAATCGCGAAAATAAACCCCGCAGAAATCACAACGTTTACAGTATAGGTTTAGTAGTATAAGGGTATCATTGTAAGCTAGATTGTATATATATAGAAATATCTAGTACATTTCATCCCTAAAGACACATTTTAACTCTTCCAGTTCAATGGTTGGAATTCTCATGACACACATTAACTCTTTTAACTCAATGGTTCTGCTTTACAATTATGCCTCGATTCTCACTTTGAGGATATGACATTTACTTGGATTTGACCTAGATTTACAAGGCGGGTGTTCTGCTGATAAAGCAGAAGATGCTAATACTCTTCCGGAACACCTGGTCTTATATATTCTCTTGTACTTTTTCAAGGGTATTTTGCCCCTGGTTTAATTGATTTTGAGTTATGGTTTTGTTGACACTTACATATTTTCGTGTTTTGTTTGTGTTAGAAGTGAATGATTTTTAAGGAGTATCACATTTACATGTATTGTGTAGATGGTTGTAGTAAGTGTAATACATTGTACATGTCTGGTTAGATGGTTGTAGTAAGTGTAATACATTGTACATGTCTGGTTAGATGGTTGTAGTAAGTGTAATACATTGTACATGTTTGGGTAGATGGTTGTAGTAAGTGTAATACATTGTACATGTTTGGGTAGATGGTTGTAGTAAGTGTAATACATTGTACATGTTTGGGTAGATGGTTGTAGTAAGTGTAATACATTGTACATGTTTGGGTAGATGGTTGTAGTAAGTGTAATACATTGTACATGTTTGGGTAGATGGTTGTAGTAAGTGTAATACATTGTACATGTTTGGGTAGATGTACAAATTACCACAGATAGATACCTGTAGATGTAGTAAGTATTACTAGCTACAGTAGAGAGGGTTTAGTGTTCTAGTAAGGGTAAAAGAGACCTGCACTGTAAAGCTGGTCCTACGAGGGTACCAGATGTGTTTATCAGAGCTGGGTCTTTACCTCTGACCCTGTGATGTACTCGACACATTGATCCAAATTGGCCGGTTTATCTGAGATGTTTACTAAACAAACAAGGTTGGGATAGACCTGTTTCTGGGTTATGGTGCCGGGCGGCCAGGTATAGCACCCCCAGTGTATACTCGTGGGGGAACATATGTAACCAACTATATATATTGGTCAGACTACTGGTATCACTGGCTGCTTATCTTTAGCCATTGTTGGAGCTCGGACAAAACAAGGATTGATTTTTCATCATGATCGCTTAGGGCGAATTATATTAACTGCCTTCAGAAATCTAGGTAGGAGTAAATGTCACAAGAGTTTAGTAATAAAAAAATACAGGTAAAAGAGCTCCATAATTAAATAGTGAAAACCATGATAACGTACAGTGTATACTAAGTAACTCCAGATACAACCTGCTAGTATGTATATGGCGTGTTGGTTACAGATATTCATGTATGTTGAATATGATGTTAGGCTAAAGGGTAGTCACCTTTTTTGAATGGACTTTCTGGAGCAATTGACCCATATTCAAAGTCAAACCATTCCATTAAAATCTATAAAATATTAAACAGCTTCTTCTAAGTCCAGAAGTCCTCGTGTCATATTACATTATGTATTTGGACTGTTGCATGCTGGGATGAATGCCATAGGGTTCTCCAGTTATGTTTTGTGCAAATAAACTACCAAAATCCAAGGGCCATTTGTAAGATCACAGGCTAGGGGTCTGATGAAAATAATGGAAAAAGCTTGTATACACTGTATAGACAATGTAGGCCAGTTTGGATCCATTCTCCATGAGTTATGATATTGATATTATACCTGTAGACTTATAGGCCTTAAGGATGCTGCCCAGTGAAAAACTATCACATTTGTTGGAACCGATGACCTTGACTCATTTGAATAAAGTCACAATAAGTGAAATGTGTTTAACCTTGGAAGTTTATTGTTTTGAATAAAAGGCTGAGCTGTAGATTAAAGATGTTTTACCAGTAATATGTTGGAATGAGTTGTTGGCAAGTTTGTTTATATGAATGACCTTGACCCACTTTAAACGCTTGAGATGTAAGGATGAACATGTAGAAAAAAAGCTATTATAGATGTTCCCATAAATTACCTTAGCTTTCATTTAAGGCCTCGGGGGTCAAATATTCCTGCTTTGGAGGATATCTGTAATGGCTAAAACTTCGACATTTATATACATTTAGTAACACCATGTACATGTATATAAAACAGGTTCATATCTATTCCTACATGTACATCACCCCACGTCCTATAGAATTGTTAAATGTATAATAATGAGCTGTGTAGTTTGTTGTTGTTGACCGATACAGCTATAAGCTTTATCCTCCTATGTGGGATCATACCATATAGCCTAGGTGTCTTTATGTCGGTAAGAAAGGATTATATCCGAGGGCCATACAGGTCATTGTGTACGAACAGAAATACATTTTTTAACCCATTACATGTTTATGAGCTCTATTTCCTTCGGTTTGTCCTTTATTCCTCTCTAGTGTGGTATAAGCTGGGTTAGAATAGTTGTTCGGGTAGGTACCCACTTGATGTAGAAATGTGTCCGTGATACCCTGTCGGTGATGGTGTGACCAATGTATGAGGATACGCATGTAGTCACCTTCTGGTGCGACTTACTCATGGTAAGCAATTATAATTACGGGTGTTACAGTGTCCTGTACTTTCTATCGACACAGATTAATAGTTCTGACAAGGTCTTCCATAAGCTTGGAAGTAACTGACCATTTGCCATAACAATGCATAGGTACAATGTACATGTATAAATGCGAAATCTTAAAATTTTGCGTTTGCTGCTATATAAATTAAATTTGAAAGTAGAAAAAAGATCAAGTTTGATGCTGCTATATAAATTAAATTTGAAAGTAGAAAAAAGATCAACTTCAAACTGAGTGTTGGTTCCAGATAAATAACAAGTTTTGTATAACACATGTAATAAGAAAAGTGCGAAGAAAAGTTTGTTTTAAATATATTTCAAAGTACAATTTTGTTTTACAATTTACCCATAATTCTTTGTGTGGCATAATCATGTAATTAAACATGCATTCATATAAACATGTATGCCATAGGTATTACTTGAAAAGTCAACACCACGGCAACAGTCAGTATACTCATATTTGGTTCAAAAGTTCGTAAAAAAATGCAATTTCTTTTGAGCATTTCATATGCTGCTTAAATTGAAATAGCTGTCATTGTAGAGTTAATAATTTCATTACTTTTTATGTCAAGAACACAATACATGGAAAGGAAAATAACAATTCCCTCCAATACCACACCTTCCGATAGAAAACCACAACACCAATAATAAATTCCAATAATTTATTGTATGGAGCGCATAATCGCCGACAGTTTCTACAAAACAACGAACCCACTTATATATCCCTCACATACCCGTACATACTTTATGAATTCACATCAATAAAGAAGTATTCAAACTATTTATCATTCAATTTCATTTTTACATAAAAATTGTAAAGTTATAAAAAACAAAAACATGTGAACTGTCGGTGCGACTATCGCTGAATGACCCGCCAGTCACATCCCGCCCAACCAGCATGTGCGACACCCGACTTCAACGCCCCCTATCAGAAAGTATGACACTGAAGGGAAAACAATTTTCGGCTAATTCTATTCCATCAAACTCCGAAAATTATATTGTACCCCATTTCAATTACGGGCTTATGGTATATCATGATTCCAAGTACAACCACACCAGCCATCACGGTCTGTCCCCTGTACGAGGGCCCTCGTATGACAACCACTGTATGTGGTGTAGAAAACTTGTTTTTAGCTCTTTATGGTAATGTATGTAAATCACACAAAAACAGGTAGTAAATAGATACTTGTTTATCTGTGTCCAATACTCTGTAATTCACACCCCACAACAATAGTTAAACAGGTGTAACAACTTCTACTGACAAATATATTAGAGAATATATGGGTTCGTCCTCCCCTCTCTCACACTGTACAAGTGTAGTACACCCTGATGTCCTGTTCTTTAATATCCTATTGTTTACGTATACTTGTTTGGCTGCCAGAGAATGGATAAAAAGATTTTGTTGTTAATTTACATCTTTAGGAAGAATATATTAGCATCTCAGTGACATTCATCAAAATTTACATCTTTAGGAAAAATATATTAGCATCTCAGTGACATTCATCAGGGCGTAAATATACCTGACCCAGATATCATCATTATTGTGGTAATGATTTTTTTGAGGGGTATGAAGCATTGTACAATTATAAAATCTTTCCATGGAGGATTGTAACTGAAGATTACATGTTATATGATCAATTACAGCTCTCTTGTTTCACAGGTGTTAGATATACTGTCCATTGGTTGAAAAGTTGACTCCCTTTATTGTGCACGATTCTTGTAATAAAGTATAGGACATCTGTTACAATTATTAAGCTATATTCAGTTTTTGGTTGAGTTTGATAAGTTGTTGCCTAAGGGCCAAGGTGGCCCAATTCTGCCAACACTAGCCCTAGAGACTAAGGCTAGTCTTTTATTAGACATCCATCAGACTGATTCTGTTAATTTCGGATCTGTAACACGAAGTGTTGTTAATTTTTTGGTCGTTTCAAAATATGTTTTATTGTTTACAATTCAGTCCCTTTATACCTTTGATTGGCCAAGACGTTTTTCCTCAAGTTCAACCTGGATTATTTCAGATAATCTACCATTAGGTGGAGGTTAATACATGGTTTACACAAAGCACCTGTTAAGGCCCTAGCATTCAAAATTGTACAGGTGAAAAATAAAATCCCGGGACTCTACCGTATTTCTCAGGCAATAAGCCCATGTTTGGTAATAAGCCCACCCCCCACTTCTGATCTGCCCACTATATACACTGGGGGATGTCTGGTAATCAACCCATCCCCTACTTTTGGCTATTTTGAGAATTGTCACTAGGGTAAGTTAATGCAAGGTTCTCTAGATATCACAAGGGTCTCTTGTTAATGAATGTTGTATTCACAATGTATAATGGGATGTTAGGGATGCTCCTGTAGATTGTTGAACCATGACTAGGATAGCTGAAAACAAAGGCGAGTTATGTAGGTGGCTGCATTTACCTATGCTTTGAATGGCGTGAAATAAAATATGTAAAGCCCAAAGGTGGATATAGAGTTTGATATTAAGGTGGCTGGCCACACCAAAACAAATGACTTTCTGCTTCATTACAGCTCCAGTCATAGAAGTTCGTCATAGGGTGAACAGCAAGCAGATCAAATTTGTTGAGATAAGTGTTGTTTCGGTTCAGAAGTGTTTGTTGACCTGTCGGGAGTATATAATAGAGAAAGGAAAATGTTTGTATTGTGATCAGGGACTGCTACTCTCTGTCGTGTAAAGTGTCTGGCAGGTGTAAGAGATGAACAGATACACTAATCTTAACTATTATCCTCACAGTTTTCTTCCACTTATATATAAAACTTCTTCCGTGTCTTTTGTACTGCCAGTTTTGTTCAAAAGATACAACTAAATGGTTATAGCTGTTTAAAAGTGACAGGTGAACAAGTTGGACTAGTTTACAACCTGGTCAACTAAAGCATTAGACCAGAGAATACTGTGTCTCCAGCAGTTGTACATATTTAGTATAGATCTACAGTTCTCATCTCCTGGTGGGAAAAAACACACCTGGGTCATTTTGCAAAGGAATACTTATTCAATGCACATATCCCCCTGCTTTCCAGAATAATTCACATCTATTTATATTATGGTTGAGAATTTTATCTTATAATGAAGAATCTCTTTGATTAGTTTAGAGTTCGATCTACAGTAAAACTCGAATACAACGAACTTGGTAAGGACAAATTTTCATGCATAACGAAATAAAAATCAATCCCCGACTGCACCACTATAATTTTTATGATATTAGTCTATTATTGACTTTTTTTTTGAAAGAGTGAAAACATACACTGAATAGATTTCTATACATCAAAGGAACTTTCCATGTTTTTTAACTTATTTATTGCTACCAGATGCAGTCTGTGAAATTAACATTTTCAAGCACTAGTCCAGATAAGCAAAATGCAGTGTTTATTATAGCAAATGTATTGAAATTCAAGGACTTTCCACTGGTCATAGGACTAGTGGCTGAAGTCCCAGACTGCAGATGCTTTTTGTCAACAATTGCCAAACCGTATAACGTAATTTGTATCAATTTTTATTTAGTTTTATTTATAAAACAAACTACTTGAACAACAAATTCAATTTCAAGGTTCCTTGGAGTTCGTTATAAACAAGTTTTACTGTACTGATAATGAGTGAATAATAAACGATTTTACATCTTATTCTACCTATGGAAAATTTAGATCTATTATATAATTAGAGGAACATTCATATTGGCAAAGGGTCCGGGATCTTCATCAGAGAAATTGATCTTTATTAGGGGAGATAACTCTGCTGCATTAAGATTATGTGCAGACATATGTAAAATATTATATTAGGTTCATTAACTCATTCATCCCTGAAATTTTATAATGAACAGTTCCATCCATTGAATTGGAAGGGTTGAAAGTTAAAAGTAGGGGTGAAAGAGTTAAATGACTAGCCATGTTCAGTGATCAGTTTAAAGTGTATTTTTATTGGTCTGTTACGTACATATTGCTTAAAACAATGGGTCCCACAATGTTAAATTGAGGAATTTCCAGAATTTCTATAAGTCCCATCTTTGTTTTATGAGTACAGGACTCACATGTGGATTGATCACTGCATGTTACAATGTTGGAGGAACACTTCATGCAGTACTCTGAGAAAATATATGGAGACTACCCCAGGTAGACCTCCTACCCGAGACCTAATGGTACCAGTGAATCACACTGTGGATTATCTTATAACCCCTCAGCCACTATAACCCTTTTCACCAGGCAATGAAACCTTACAAAAATACTTGGAGAAAAATTACTAGGATGTAATTATATTCATGATTACAGATCAAAACCACATCTCCAAAACTACATCAAGGTTTTCACAGTTTAGCTGGTTCAGTAGTTCTTAATTCTCGAATTCTTTGGTTGAAAATAATTTAACATTCTAAAGAAATAAAATAAATGTATATTTAAGTTGCAGTAGAAGGTAACACTGCTGGAGGTCAATTTTGATCTGATGTAGCAGTAGTTCTGTTGTGGAGGTTAGCTCTGGTTTACAAGATTTTGTTACTGACTGATTGTAGTTGTTTTGTTTAGCTGTGGGATCTGTTTTAGTGTTGACATGCATCTGAACCAGTTAATTAAAGACTAATGCGGTGGATGGAATCTAGACATGTGGTTAGGTAATAGATCAGATCTTCCCAACACCTAAAGCTGAGAAACCATTGGCTAAAGAATGTCAGAAATTTAGAAAATGTCAATCCCTCCATTCAGCAGACATGCACACGGTCCATTGCTGGCTCTGTGGAGGTGCTACCTGCTGTTGATGTGGACGAGGGGATGCACCGAGCTGAACCTGCTTCAATTCACGCACCCCTGAAACACATTTGAACCCTTCCAATTCAAAGCTTGGATAAGTTAATTATAAGTTTTCAGGGGTGAATGTTCTTTATCCACTTGGGTACAGCTGTTTTGGTGATATCATATTAAGTCTACACTATCAACCAAGTGGTTTACTGCCCGGCCTCTATATTGTGTTGGGTACCATCACTATAAGCTGTCTATCTTTCTGTTCTGTTTTGTTTCTCTTATATCATGGTCGACTGTCTTAAAAGATATTTTAGAATTCATTGTTTCCTTCTTCTGATCTTGAGCTAAATGTCTTCTAGCAGTGTCTTAGAATAGATATAAAGTTTACATTCTGTTTTTATTAGCTCACCTACCCAGTAGGTACCTGGGACAGTGCTATAAATCTTCGTCAAATTAATTACCTTGGCCTACTTTATATATCAGTAGGCTAGCTAACTGATTAATAATCGAAAATTGATCGGTGGGCACTAACCGCTTATAACCAACCATCCATGTTGAAATCTCGAACCGATTCCCGTCACTAATTCATACCATATAGAAAAGGAAGTTCTGTACATGGTATATACATTGACCTTGTAAAGGGTCATTGGTCAAGGTCAAAGGTCATATACACTTGGTATATACATTGACCCTGTAAAGGGTCATTGGTCAAGGTCAAAGGTCATATACACTTGTTATGCTATGTATAAAAGTGCTATATTTGGAGAATGGCAGCTTAAGATAGATGAAACCCACTTTGTTTTTATTACATAAAACTGCACCTTGGCTGGCTGTTTACTGATCCTGCCATTGGATCTACGGTAAACACCCAACAGGAGGAATGGCAGTGAGGAATAAGTTTGCTTTTGGTACTGATGAGAAACAAATGTCGTTAAATGGTGAGGCAGTGTTGATAATTAGAGGTTGAGAAATGCAGTTTGTGAGGCCAGTAGATCTTGTGTGTTGCGGTTCTGTCTCTGTAACTGCTCCAGATATCAGCTGATATTTATAAATATATGTTCAGGGGCCATCTCAAAACCTAAACATGTTGAAATACTTGGCCGTATACAGTACATATAAAATTAACATGTATTAAATTGAGGTAATTTGGCATATACCTGTGATTTGGTGTTTCAATGACAAATTCTTACAGTTATACATTTCTGTTTATATATATACCCTGTATGTGATAAATGGTCAAAGAAACATATAAGTAGATATACTTCAAGTTCAAAACCTTGGATAGCATAAAACCTAATCATTAAATGACTTGATTTATTAACAAAAACATTCATGAAAGTGAAATTTATTTAAAGTAGTAATTAAATTCTGTTTGCTGTTTTCATAATTAAGGGGTATTGTTTGTAGATTTTTGTCAGTATTGATAATTTGTAATGTTAATTATTTGTTGCAGGACAAACGATATCACATTGTTGAAGAGTTTTACCATAATGAGAAGGAATATGTAGAGGCGTTGCAGAAACTCAAAGATGTGAGTATATATATCCAATTTCTTCCTATTCAATGCATTACATCAGTTCAACAACTAATAGATCAAGTATGAAATCATGTCTTGCAGACAAAATGTTATATCAAAGTTTTTTAACAGTCTGTTCCTACAGGAATTTGGAAATTAGAGCATTAGTGATATGTACAGAAATTGAGAAGACTCTTCCCAGGGCTTTATCACCCCTCTTTTTAGGTCTGGTAAATGGACCCATTCCCAATGAAAAAAAGATGTGATTTTTTTCAAATTTCCTCTTACAAACTCCCAATTCAGACACTTAAAAAAAATGATGATTTTACATGCTTAAGGAGCTTCTTCTTGTGACATTAATTTTAATAAGGAACAAGAAAGATGGGTTGTAAATGTCATGAGTACTGACAGTGCTTAAAATAGTAATATAGAAAAGAAATAATGCATTAATTGTTATGATAGTGTTAGTCAAAATTTCCCAATTTGCTGTTATGTCGATAAATTTTTCCAATTTCATCTCAGGGTCCGATTCCCAAAAACCCCTGATAAAGCCCTGCTTCCTATTTTGGGTGAGGCCGTGAGTCTATATTTGTTTGTTGGCAAAATGATCACTGGCAAATGCCAAAATACCTGTTATTGGACAGGCTGCAGGAACAGTTTGGTATCGCTGTGTTATTCAGTGAGAGGGTTGGTATTGATCATGATTGTAGTAAAGTTTAAAACACACTTACCGTCTCCTTTAAAGGTGATAACGGGGATTAATGGGGCGATAAAACTTGTGTTGTGTTGTCTCGGTATAGTGTGGAATTTTATAGATAAGTATTAAACAAGTACTTATAAAATGTGTATTCACTAACATTAGCTGCTCCTGCTCATTTATTGGTGAATTTTCTTATTTGGTCAATGTTTCATGTTAAATTAAACTAGAAATCAGATAGATTGTATTATTTTATTTTCAATTTATTTTGATAAGACTTCAGCCGGTGATATTCCTTATATACAGATGGTTATCTTCTTTGTAGAAGACAAGTACAGTCAAACCTGTCTATAAAGGACACATAAGGGACAGATCAAAAGTGTCGTTTTTAGACAGGTGTCCTTTATACAGAGGTCAAATATATAGTGAATTGCACTGTGTGGGTCTGATGAGTCTGTCCTTTATAGACAGGTGTCCTTTATATACAGGTGTCCTTTATATACAGGTGTCCTTTATACAGAGGTCAAATATATAGTGAAATACACTGCGTGGGTCTGATGAGTCTGTCCTTTATAGACAGGTGTCCGTTAATATATTTGGTTTGACTGTATTGAATTGAGTTGAGTAATAACATTTGCTCATTGAATAGTTTGTAGATCATCTGCAAATTAAGTTTTAGTGGTGATTTATTATACTTTCCAGTGCTTTGGTATTGAAGATTTTGATGTTTTAAGAAGGATCAGCTTCTTTGGTTTTAAGCATTATGTATATAAAGTGCTGAATTTGTTATGAAAAAGTCACATGATACCTGTAACCTTTTTGCTAAGACAGGGTCAATTCATAAAATTTAGATCAGTCATTCAAAACTGTTAATATTGGTTGTGTCATGGGATTACATAGGGTATCAATGTGACTTATTTAGGGCACAAACTGACTATAAACTCCAAACAAGTTGAAGCTATTTCAACATACCATAAGTTTCATGTATAGTGACCCCATAGGTTCATGAAATCTCTTAAGTATGTTTATCATGGGGGCTGATAGGCGTATTTGTCACCGTGAGGTGTGGATAAGTTTGTCACAGTGACCTTCAGTTTGTTTGGGGATTAATAGACTGTCTAAGGGTGTATACTGCGTTACATGTTAAACTTCTGGTTTATTAAATAATTATCTACCTTAGATTAATATCATTTGCATCATTTCAGGTTTAGGTCAGGCAAAGCTATTTCACTGATTTTGATTTTGGCTCACAAGAAATTGGGTAGATATTTTAGAACTTTGCTTATACACTTACAGATTAATATCAAAGTTCGACATACTAAGGTAATTACCGTAAAAGCTTAGATGAGTACGATAACTATCATCATCTGAATACAAGTTATCAGAGTTTTGCCCTTTTATTCTATTGCTGAAACTGTGTCCAGTGGGTACTTTGGTATCTTTAGTGATTGTCAACAGTTTAAGTTCAATCTTCATAGGAATGTAAGTTATCATGATATCGTAGACATGTCAAATAGATAACCACTGTAATAGGAAGTTATGTCCCCTGGATCATTGGAATTTGTGTTATCCCAATTGTCTGACTTTAAAGGCCCATTAATATATGTAACTTCAGGAATTTTTTCATGATTCTGATAAATTCTGAAAAAAAAACCAGCTGATAAACATGTAAAAACAAGCCTAAAACGAAGTAAACCTGAGCAGTATAACTAACAAGAAACCCTTGACAGAAAAATCCAAAGAATTGAAAATAATTCGAGTGAGGCCCACTTCAACAACAAGTCAAAGTTAGAAGACAGTTCAAAATGGGCGCGTGTTTACAAATACCAAGTTTCAACTGCTGCTGTACCGGTAACCGCGTAAGAATTCATCTTGGATATTGCTGATATCAGTTAATCTTAACTAAATCTATAAATATGATAAGTTATTACAAAGGCTTGATTTTCGCTTCAAGTCTTGCCGAAAGTTACTTATATTGGGCGTTTAATGGACATATTCCCCCTTGGTTTCATTAAATCAATTCTACATGTAATCCAGGCTGTGACAGGATATTATTGTACAACCTGACTTTGCAGTTACCTTAAAAGTTTTACAAGGTTATATACCGTAAAAACTTGTGTAATCAGAATCTGTGCCTTTTGTTTTAGGGAAATTAAAATCCAAACGTGGGGTGTGTGCAAATTACACTGATATAGGTATGGTGGGTAGATATGGGGACAGCATTTCATACCTCTTAAATCTTAGACTGCTAATAATATAACTTCACGGGGAAAACAAAATGTTACTTTTTTGGGCTGCCTAAGAATGAACATTTTTAGTATCACATACACTGTACTATTCATAAGTTAGTACATGAAGTCTTAAAGTTACTGTTAATAAAAATGTTTCAGGTGGCGATCACATTTTTTTTATTAAGTGCATCTACATTGTATCTATATCTATACATGTACCAGCTTTACCAGCATAAAAATATTATATTGATCATAATCACGAGAGGCTTGCGAATTCCCTTTGATTGACTGTAACAGCTCATTACAAGTTTAAAGGTAATTCAATTCTATGTCTTCATAATTCAATCAAGGGGATAACCCTACTGTATTTTGAAATTTGCGGCGACTTATCATGATTATTCTGTTATATTACGCTGAGTGGAGCAAGTAAGGTGGATATTTGTGACAGAATAATAAGGAAATTGCCGCAAATTTCAAAAAACAGAAGTGTTATCCCCATTCTTATTCATATCAACGAAAACTACTGAAGGAAAAAACAATTTAAAGACATATTTTAGCATTTTCTTACACTTCTCATCTGTGGATTTGTGACATCAGGAAAATGAGGCATATTTGGTTGACCTATCGGGGTCATTCTATTATACGTAACATCAATTTCATGATGGGTCAGTCATTAACATGTGCCCTGGGGGTTATGCAAATGTAAATATTTGTCAGCAGTAATATCGTGGTTAACCAATAAAATGCCTACTAATTAATTATGTATAATATCTCACAATTAAAAAATCAGAGAAACACTAAAGCGTCAACAAAACCATAATCCAAACTCAAAATCAATTAAACTAAAGGCAAAATAGGAACAAAGAAAAGATTTAAATGGAGACTCTCGTAAAAGTACAAGAGGATAAGACCAGGTGTACCGGAAGAGTAAGCCTCTTCTTCTTCATTGACAACACCTGCTATGAAAATCTTTGTCACATTTATGTAAACTTCAACTCTCAAAATTAGAATAAACTCTTAATTATTGTATATTCATAAATGAGAGACTTGTAATGACACCCCATGTTTGTGTAATTGCACCGTATAGTCACTTCAGATTGACTACAGTCCGTTACAAGGTCTTGTTTTAGGTTTTAAATTTTTGCAATTTTTGTGGTCAGTGTAGTTGTTATCGTGTAATAAGAGATAACAGCTACTGTAATAGGCCTACCAACAACAAAGCAAGCAGTTATGTAGTAGTGGATCGGGAAAAGGAAAATTGACAAGAACTGTAGTGCTGCTTAACACTGCCGCTGACTTCCTAAATTTCATTATTTTACCTTACAAAAAAGTTGGAGAATTCGAAACCTGGTAAACACAGAAAACAGTCCAATTTTATTTTGTTTGGGCAGAAAAATGGCTGTATTTTGAGCTGTCTACTTTAAACAACATGGCTTCAACAGAAGCTAATGAATGTAAAAATAATTTGTTTTATGGCAAATCTCAGAGCAGATTGTCGACATAAACATTTTGTCTGTTGGTTTTTGCACCGCTGTAACCATGTCTGAAGCTAGGTGCTGTTAGATAGGGACCGGGAGATACACAATCCGTATGGAACTACACATATCTGTACAAGTCTGAGGTGATCCTCCTACCACCCCACTCTGTACATTCAATCAACAACCAATTAAAATACTTACATGCAGTTTTCAGGTATTTCATTAAATTTTTTCAATCCATTTAAAAATGAAGAATTCATTAAAATTTTGTGTGCTTAATTTAAGTTAATGTATAGGTGTATTGTGGTGTCATAATTATATAATCTTCATTGCGTTGCATGCATAAACGGATGAGATAAGATACTGTACATGTATATATTTATCAAATGAATGCGATTACCTCAACACAAGGTTATGTGAATGGAATTTCCGGATTTCTGATGTATGCACCAATTGTAATATGTTCCGATCCACGGGTTGTTGGGTGCATCTGCTGCACATACACTATAAATAAATATTATAAAATTCCTTACAGGCCCTTTGTGCCTATTAACTAAAGGTTACACAATCAGTGTACTCCAGGTGAGGCTCCCCAGGAGCGTCTGATTATGTCATTGTAGCCTAACATAGCACACTGGGTTTACTTTTGTATGTATACATAGAATGTACTCTAACACAGCAATCAGTTACTTCACCATTCTTATCGAGTTGAGATACCTCGTTATATAAACAATAAAAACCGCTGACACTGTATTTTATTACTTTGCACTGTTAATCAGCTGTAGCTGATTGACACTTTTGGAACACTTGAATTCATTCAATCCAGGATAAAGGTCAGACGATGTTCTACTTTGTAGGGGTAGATGACTCATCTATAGATAGATCTCACCTCAACATTAGATACATATGTAGGACTTCAATTCATCCACCCCTGAAATTTCACAATGAACTAGTTCCAACCTTTGAATCAGAAAAGTTCAAATGTGTCTTCAGAGGTGAATGAGTCACAAGTTGTTTGTTCAAGTCAAGCTTTGAGTGAAGTTATGACAACTGTTAGAATCATTTAAATTCTGCCAAAGAGGTGAACTATATTCAACCCATAAGAGATTGAATTTGGAAGCGTCACTATCAAGATCTTCTTAAGAGGTGGTTACTCAACTCAACCTTTGACTAAAATGATAAAACTGTAAGACTCATTTCAGTTCTGCTTCAGCATCGATAACTGAGTAAACTTTTGAAACAAATGTTCTGCTCATCCAAACTTGACTTTTAGATTTGACTTTTGGACTCGACAAAGTTCAGCTGAAGTTCTAAGTGGTTGGAACATTTGTATGAGCAGAAAAACCAAATATTCATTCTTAGCATTTCCCACATTTTAGCTAGCTAAAACATTATTCTGTATTTCTGAGTGTTGGGGTTCAAATTCCTTGCTACAGGCATTTGAGATAAACATTTAAATATGAGCGTCATCGGAGTGTATTGAAGTTGCATGAATGTTGTATGTTCAAAGACAATGAATGTATACACAAGTAAACCTGAGATTTTCAAAATAACTGGTAAGTGTATTAATTAACAGATTTGTTTAAATTGTATGATTTTGAACGATTACAGAAATACATGACCCCGCTAAAAGTGTCGAGCAATATAGACGAGGCGGTTGTGGACAACATTTTCTACATGATCCCAGAGATCCTTACCCATCACACGATCTACCTAGATTTCCTGGAGAATGTGTGGGCCAAGTGGGACACCAAGACCAGTACCATCGGAAACATAATCATCGGCATTGTATGTATCCCCAAATATCGTCATTAACATTGCATGTATCCCGTAAATTTCCATAGATGTCATTCCTGGAAATTGTCTTTGTATTGATTCAAGACAGAAACAAAAAAACTCCCTTAATCATCTTAAAATCAAATCTCATCTATTTATTTGAACTGAAGATTCAAATGTTTTGTTTTAAATGATATAGACTGTCCATATAATGTAATGTTTTGTTAAAGCGATATGTTGGTCTGTCTATAATATTATATGTGAGACACTTGTAACCAGACATTACATGATATACTCATTAGCAATAAGCACTGATAAGTATAATGGTTACAAGTGTTTGTGTACGGATACACCAACACGAGATAGACCTATTTATGCTTTGTGATACAGCGATCGCCTGCTGAACACAAAGACCTGGCTGGTATTGAAGCAGCAATGTTGTAAAAAGGTTATGATATTGCGTAGATAGTCACCTTGATTAAAAGAGCTACTATATGGGGTATTTTTTGTTGCTGCAGTTTTCGAAGCAGACGGTGGTTGATAGCTATCTGTCGTTTGTGGAGAACTACAGAACATCTGGAAAGGTCATAGAGAATGCCCTGCAGACCAAGTCTTCCGTGCAGAAGTTTCTAGAGGTGAGAAATCTAACCATGCTTCACCTATCTCCGCCCACATCCATGTACATACACTTGTCTGTAGTTTGGTAATGGAAGCACTGTCAGGTTAAAGGCCTAATATACATAACTTTAGGGAAATTTTGGTGATTCTGAAAAATTCTGAAAAAAAATCCAGTTGATAATCATGCAAAAATAAGCCTAAAACGAAGTAAACCTGAGCGGTAACTAACAAGAAACTCTTGACAAAAAAATCCAAAGAATTGAAAATAATTCAGGTGGAGCCCACTTTAACAACAAACCAAAGGTAGAAGACGGTTCGAAATGGATGCGTGTTTACAAATGCTGCTGTACCGGTAACCGCGAAATAATTCATCTTGAATATTGCTGATATCAGTTAATCTTAACTAAATCTATAAATATAATAAGTTATTAGGCTTGATTTTCGCTTCAAGTTTTGCCGAAAGTTACGTATATTGGGCCTTTAACTGAAATAAATAGGTTTTTACTGTGATAGCTAGTTACTGTTAACTTATAAGTTATATATCTTAACAATAATCTTATTTTAGGGAACTTTATGCTGAAAGCATTCAATTATGATTGTGTTAATGATAGTTTCCGCGTATTGCTTTCTATAGTAAGTACATAAATAAGCATGTGCCAATTCATCATTGCACTTAGTTGTTTTAATTTGGTCATGTGCTAAAATTTGAGTGCCCCTAAATCAATATGTTTACAGTATTCCATTAAAAATGTGAAATTTTCATTTCTGAATTAGTGTCTTGGTTGTGCTAATATACTGTACAGGCAGAAAGAATGCTGGTCAGCCTCGTAAAAGGGAGGAAGTTCTGCTAATTAATTAATGGGGAGACAGGATTACATTCTTTTCAGGTTAAACTTACAGTCGCAGCTGCATTTTTATCCTTCTGGAATTCATAATGTTAAGGTACAGTGTAATTGTTCTGTAGAAGGTTTGTAGGTACACTAGACTCTATGGATATAGTGTATAGCGGTGAGATCGTGTTCAAGTATGGAAGGTTGAAAGAAACAATGGACCATGGAATATCTTAGTGTTAGTCTTGCTAATTATCTGGAACGGATTACAAAAATGTTACAAGATGTTTTTAGGTCTATTTATGGAAGTAAAAATTTTCGACATCATAATGTTTTACTGGATTGTGTTACACAATATGTAGGAACTAATTGATGTACTGATGTAAAATATCAATTGTGTTTTACTCCCATTTCTGAAATTTACGCTTATCTCTCTTAAAGCTCCTTCAGCTTCTCTGGTAAATGCCTGACATGTTATATAGTGCCCCCACAATATAGGGCTTGGAACATTAGTGAAAAGTAATTCATTCATCCCTGAAACGTCAAAATGAACTATTCTACCTTTTAAATTGAACAAGTTCAAAAGTGTCTTCATGATGCATGTTGAGTTCAGTTACTATGTAATGGTTAGACAGTTGTATTTATTTTCATTACTTTAACTTTAGAATCCCAACCGTCTGTAAGGTTCATAGGTTGATAAATCTTCAGTAATAATAGACCGATATATAAATGTAGGTCTATATAACTGTTAGTTTGCCGATTCTGCTTACACTTTGCCCTTAGCTCCAGTATTCTGTAACTTAAACAACATACATTTGTATAAATAAATTTTTATGTATGGATATGTCTTATGGCGTTTCTTCACCAATATATCCAATTTTTATTGTCACTGTGGTCTATAATAATGTTTCAGACCGGTAAGACCTCTTACTTAATGATTCACCCCTAAAGTTTCATAATGAGCTATTCTAACTTTTGAATTGGAAGAGTCCAAATGCATCTTGAGGAGTGAATGAGTTAACTGTATTTCTATGGTTAGACTTTTTGACTTTGAGTCTATGGTTAGACTTTATGACTTTGAGTCTATGGTTAGACTTTGAGACTTTGAGTCTATGGTTAGACTTTATGACTTTGAGTCTATGGTTAGACTTTGTGACTTTGAGTCTATGGTTAGACTTTGAGTCTATGGTTAGACTTTAAGACTTTAAGTTTATGGTTAGACTTTATGACTTTGAGTCTATGGTTAGACTTTGTGACTTTGAGTCTATGGTTAGACTTTATGACTTTGAGTCTATTGTTGGACTTTGTGACTTTGAGTCTATGGTTCGACTTTATGACTTTGAGTCTATGATTAGACTTTATGACTTTGAGTCTATTGTTGGACTTTATGACTTTGAGTCTATGGTTAGACTTTGGGACTTTGAGTTTATGGTTAGACTTTGGGACTTTGAGTTTATGGTTAGACTTTATGACTTTGAGTCTATGGTTAGACTTTGGGACTTTGAGTTTATGGTTAGACTTTGGGACTTTGAGTTTATGGTTAGACTTTATGACTTTGAGTCTATGGTTAGACTTTATGACTTTGAGTCTATGGTTAGACTTTGTGACTTTGAGTCTATGGGTAGACTTTATGACTTTGAGTCTATTGTTGGACTTTGTGACTTTGAGTCTATGGTTAGACTTTATGACTTTGAGTCTATGGTTAGACTTTGTGACTTTGAGTTTATGGTTAGACTTTGTGACTTTGAGTCTATGGTTAGACTTTGTGACTTTGAGTTTATGGTTAGACTTTGTGACTTTGAGTTTATGGTTAGACTTTAGGACTTTGAGTCTATGGTTAGACTTTGAGACTTTGAGTTTATGGTTAGACTTTAGGACTTTGAGTCTATGGTTAGACTTTTTGACTTTGAGTCTATATTTAGACTTTAGGACTTTGAGTCTATGGTTAGACTTTGTGACTTTGAGTCTATGGTTAGACTTTAGGACTTTGAGTCTATGGTTAGACTTTTTGACTTTGAGTCTATATTTAGACTTTAGGACTTTGAGTCTATGGTTAGACTTTGTGACTTTGAGTCTATGGTTAGACTTTAGGACTTTGAGTCTATGGTTAGACTTTGGGACTTTGAGTCTATGGTTAGACTTTGAGTCTATGATTAGACTTTATGACTTTGAGTCTATGGTTAGACTTTTTGACTTTGAGTCTATGGTTAGACTTTTTGACTTTGAGTCTATGGTTAGACTTTTTGACTTTGAGTCTATGGTTAGACTTTGAGACTTTGGGTTTATGGTTAGACTTTGAGACTTCAAGTATAGCGACAGTATTACCCCTGTCTACTGGAGTACTGTGAGTATAGCGACAGTATTACCCCTGTCTACTAGGGTAATGTGAGTATAGCGACAGTATTACCCCTGTCTACTGGAGTTCTGTGAGTAATAGCCGTACAATCCATTGACTTGTTTATAAATCTACATAATCACTGTCTGGTTATGTAACTGTACATGCCTGAAATTTCTGTTACGAGATAAAGGCTCATACTTGAAAATAAACACAATATGACAATGTTGTCATTCCAGCCCTCATTAGATACGATTTATAGGTGTAATTTACCTATATCGGGTTGCAAGCTGAGAAAATTGGGCGTATGTAAGTGTTTGTGTGTGTGTGGGGTGAGTGACAAAGGTTTGTTGACCTCCCAGTGTAGATTGTTGGGGTGTAATCTCCGGCTCTTACTGTGTAATAGATGGCAGGAAAGTGCTCTCCCATTTCAATTTAGTTAAATGTATGATCAGTATCTTAGCATGATTAATGTTACAGAAACTGATCTTTATAATAATTCAGCAGGATTTCTAAAGCAACATGGACTTACTTTAAGTGACCAATTAGTAATGGAATGGCGTATTTTGTATTCCGTAACATAGTATAATTTACTTGAGAAAATCCTGTGACACATAGCATTAATTCAAAAGGCTTCACAATCTGAAAATGTCTTGACACATTAAATATCTGTGTTATGGTAAGCTTACCATCAGTGTGATACAAATGTACCTCGTTTATTTAGGTAGGAGGTCCATACTTACCATTGGAGCTTTAATTACCATAGGTAATCTTACCTGGGTAGATTTACACATACCAGGGTTGGTCATTGTATGGTAGGATCAGTGACTTAAAAAAACCCAGTCAAATACAGTTAGCTTCCCCTAACAACAACATGCTGTATCTTCCCAAAATGAAAAATTCATCAGAAATATCTTCTCAATTTCCATGAAAATTAGGCCCCACCCCACCCCCATCCATGTAAGAACAGGCTGTTGCAATATCGTTGCTAGATTATGGAGATTTTCAGCAGTTTCAAGTTTTACAAAATGAAGTTTAGATTGATTTTAAGGTTTAGTTTTTGCCAAACTTGGACTATTACATCTGAACCCATGCATCAGATGGCGGATGCAGCCTACATTTCATGGCTAATTGATTTTCTCAGCATCTCTATCTCCATCAGCATTAAGTTATTGCAATAAAAAAGAAAGTTGGTTTCTATAAAACTGTAAGTGCTTAGACCAACCCACATTGGTGGTGTCAAGGTGGGGTGGGGGTGGGGGGGGGGGGGGGGGGGGGGTGGGGGGGGGGGACAGGCAAGACATGTAAATCTGATTTGCTTGTTATGTAAGAGATGAGGTCAGATGTCCAGGTCCTGGCCTTCCTCAGTACCTGGGGAAATGATGTTTTCTCTTGTAGAATTTATCTTATTATGGTGTAAGTCTCTAAATTCACAGCAAATATTTCATCCTTTGTAGTGATTTTATAGTATTTTAATGTTTGTTTTATTTCTTGTTATGCAATTATGAACATGTACATATAATATCTGGGATCTAGAGCTGTAGATTTACGATTGAAAATAAAGTCGGAGATTACTGTAGTCATAACATTGGTGAAATAGAAGTAAATTCAGAGATTATTGTAGTCATGAAATCGGTGAAACGGTAGAAGGAGTCTAGCCTGTAACCAGAAGTATATGTATTATGTTGAAACTCTATAGTATGACTAGGTGATACACACATGTACAGTAGGTGTGAAACTGTGGAGCTGGTTTGAGAATTAAGTTTTATGTCCATCTTCTGTGATGGTAGAGCCGATAGTTCCTTGTTATGTCCTACAGTCTGTGAGGAGATGTGCTGTAGATAAAGCTTTTGTTTCTATTAACCAATCAAATCATTATATTACTGTCCATGACTTATGATACCAGGCTTTGTTAGTTTTGTTTAAGACTTAATGTTTGGCCTGGCCTTGATGTCTATATACTGTGTGTAACACTGTTACAAGTATTTGTGGTAGCAGGCATTGTTAGCTTCATGCTGTGTGTAATACGAAGTCTTTGTGGTAACAGGCATTGTTAGCTTCATGCTGTGTGTAACACTGTTACAAGTATTTGTGGTAGCAGGCATTGTGAGCTTCATGCTGTGTGTAACATTGTTACAAGTATTTGTGGTAGCAGGCATTGTTAGCTTCTTGCTGTTTGTAACACTGTTACAAGTCTTTGTGGTAACAGGCGTTGTTAGCTTCTTGCTGTGTGTAACACTGTTACAAGTCTTTGTGGTAACAGGCGTTGTTAGCTTCTTGCTGTTTGTAACACTGTTACAAGTCTTTGTGGTAACAGGCGTTGTTAGCTTCTTGCTGTGTGTAACACTGTTACAAGTCTTTGTGGTAACAGGCATTGTTAGCTTCATGCTGTGTGTAATACAAAACCTTTGTGGTAACAGGCATTGTTAGCTTCTTGCTGTGTGTAACACTGTTACAAGTCTTTGTGGTAACAGGCATTGTTAGCTTCTTGCTGTTTGTAACACTGTTACAAGTCTTTGTGGTAGCAGGCATTGTTAGCTTCATGCTGTGTGTAACACTGTTACAAGTCTTTGTGGTAACAGGCATTGTTAGCTTCATGCTGTGTGTAATACGAAGTCTTTGTGGTAACAGGCATTGTTAGCTTCTTGCTGTTTGTAACACTGTTACAAGTCTTTGTGATATCAGGCATTGTTAGCTTATTGCTGTTTGTAACACTGTTACAAGTCTTTGTGGTAACAGGCATTGTTAGCTTCTTGCTGTTTGTAACACTGTTACAAGTCTTTGTGGTAACAGGCATTGTTAGCTTCTTGCTGTTTGTAACACTGTTACAAGTCTTTGTGGTAACAGGCATTGTTAGCTTCTTGCTGTGTGTAACACTGTTACAAGTCTTTGTGGTAGCAGGCATTGTTAGCTTCTTGCTGTGTGTAACACTGTTACAAGTCTTTGTGGTAACAGGCATTGTTAGCTTCTTGCTGTGTGTAACACTGTTACAAGTCTTTGTGGTAACAGGCATTGTTAGATTGTTAGCTTAACATTGTTACAAGTCTTTGTGGTAACAGGCATTGTTAGCTTAACATTGTTACAAGTCTTTGTGGTAACAGCTATTGTTAGCTTAACATTGTTACAAGTTTTTTTTATGGTAACAGGCATTGTTAGCTTAACATTGTTACAAGTCTTTGTGGTAACAGCTATTGTTAGCTTAACATTGTTACAAGTCTTTTTATGGTAACAGGCATTGTTAGCTTACTGCAGTGTGAAACTTCTTCATGTTTGTTTAGCCAGATTTCAATAATAATGTATATCAATATATATTTCTTCCTGGTTTCAGCAATGCCAAAGAGACAGTGGAAGTAAATTGTCCATGAAGGATCTTATTGTCCGTCCCATCCAACGAATTCCTCGTTACGAACTCCTCATACAGGTAAGATTAGCCTCATACAGGTTAGACAAGTCTCATACAGGTAAGACAAGTCTCATACAGGTAAGACTAACCTCATACAGGTAAGATTATCCTCATACAGGTAAGACAAGCCTCATACAGGTAAGACCAGCCTCATACAGGTAAGACAAGCCTCATACAGGTAAGACAAGTCTCATACAGGTAAGACTAACCTCATTCAGGTAAGACAAGCCTCATACATGTAAGATGGAAAACCATTGCATTGATGATTGGTGTATTTGTCACTGTGGCATAAGTTCATATTAACTCCAAAGTTGAATGAATATTGAAAAAGAATAATGCAGAGTTTAATTGAAAGCTGCCTGTTAGTGATATTCCTGCTTGAGCTGCAAAATGTCTGTGTATTTTGCATAATGAGATGAGCAAGTGCAGTGTATACCTAATGCAATTTTATTGTAGATTCTTAAGTTAAAAAAATCTTTTCCTCCACACCCCATGTTCTGACTAGGTTTGCACATTTGCTGTTTCAGCGTCTGATAGAGAACACTCCCCATGACCACCCTGACTTCCCCCTACTGAAGGAGGCGGAGAGGGTGATGCACAACTTCGCTATCAAGCTGGGCACCAATGAGAGCCAGCTTGAGGAGGACCAACAGAGTACACTGAAGAAGCTGGAGCTTCTCGTCCCAGACATGTCTCCCGTAAGTCTCTCACACACTTACTGTCTACTAGAGTTTCTCATCCAAGACATGTCTCCCGTAAGTCTCCCACACATTTACTGTCTACTAGAGCTTCTAATCCCAGACATGTCTCCCGTAAGTCTACACACATTTACTGTCTACTAGAGCTTCTCGTCCCAGACATGTCTCCCGTAAGTCTCACACACATTTACCTACTACTAGAGCTTCTCGTCCCAGACCTGTCTCCCGTAAGTCTACACACATTTACTGTCTACTAGAGCTTCTCGTCCCAGACCTGTCTCCCGTAAGTCTACACACATTTACTGTCTACTAGAGCTTCTCGTCCCAGACATGTCTCCCGTAAGTCTCTCACACATTTACTGTCTACTAGAGGTTCTCGTCCCAGACATGTCTCCCGTAAGTCTCCCACACATTTACTGTCTACTAGAGCTTCTCGTCCCAGACATGTCTCCCGTAAGTGTCTCACACATTTACTGTCTACTAGAGCTTCTCGTCCCAGACATGTCTCCCGTAAGTCTACACACATTTACTGTCTACTAGAGCTTCTCGTCCCAGACATGTCTCCCGTAAGTCTACACACACTTACTGTCTACTAGAGCTTCTCGTCCCAGACATGTCTCCCGTAATTCTACACATATTTACTGTCTACTACAGCTTCTCGTCCCAGACATGTCTCCCGTAAGTCTACACACACTTACTGTCTACTAGAGCTTCTCGTCCCAGACATGTCTCCCGTAATTCTACACACATTTACTGTCTACTAGAGCTTCTCGTCCAAGACATGTCTCCCGTAAGTCTACACACATTTACTGTCTACTAGAGCTTCTCGTCCCAGACATGTCTCCCGTAAGTCTCCCACACACTTACTGTCTACTAGAGCTTCTCGTCCTAGACATGTCTCCCGTAAGTCACCCACACATTTACTGTCTACTAGAGCTTCTCATCCCAGATATGTCTCCCGTAAGTCTCACACACATTTACTGTCTACTGGAGCTTCTCGTCCCAGACATGTCTCCCGTAAGTCTCACACACATTTACTGTCTACTAGAGCTTCTCGTCCCAGACATGTCTCCCGTAAGTCTCACACACATTTACTGTCTACTAGAGCTTCTCGTCCCAGACATGTCTCCCGTAAGTCTCCCACACACTTACTGTCTACTAGAGTTTCTCGTCCCAGACATGTCTCCCGTAAGTCTCCCACACATTTACTGTCTACTAGAGCTTCTCGTCCCAGACATGTCTCCCGTAAGTCACCCACACATTTACTGTCTACTAGAGCTTCTCATCCCAGATATGTCTCCCGTAAGTCTCACACACATTTACTGTCTACTAGAGCTTCTCGTCCCAGACATGTCTCCCGTAAGTCTCACACACATTTACTGTCTACTAGAGCTTCTCGTCCCAGACATGTCTCCCGTAAGTCTCACACACATTTACTGTCTACTAGAGCTTCTCGTCCCAGACATGTCTCTCGTAAGTCTCACACACATTTACTGTCTACTAGAGCTTCTCGTCCCAGACATGTCTCCCGTAAGTCTCCCACACATTTACTGTCTACTAGAGCTTCTCGTCCCAGACATGTCTCTCGTAAGTCTCACACACACTGTCTACTAGAGCTTCTCGTCCCAGATATGTCTCCCGTAAGTCTCACACACATTTACTGTCTACTAGAGCTTCTCCTCCCAGACATGTCTCTCGTAAGTCTCACACACACTTACTGTCTACTAGAGCTTCTCGTCCCAGACATGTCTCCCGTAAGTGTCTCACACACATTTACTGTCTACTAGAGTTTCTCGTCCCAGACATGTCTCCCGTAAGTCTACACACACTTACTGTCTACTAGAGCTTCTCGTCCAAGACATGTCTCCCGTAAGTGTCTCACACACTTACTGTCTACTAGAGCTTCTTGTCCCAGACATGTCTCCCGTAAGTCTCTCACACATTTACTGTCTACTAGAGCTTCTCGTCCCGGACATGTCTCCCGTAAGTCTCACACACATTTACTGTCTACTAGAGCTTCTCGTCCCAGACATGTCTCTCGTAAGTCTCACACACACTGTCTACTAGAGCTTCTTGTCCCAGATATGTCTCCCGTAAGTCCCACACACATTTACTGTCTACTAGAGCTTCTCCTCCCAGACATGTCTCTCGTAAGTCTCACACACACTTACTGTCTACTAGAGCTTCTCGTCCCAGACATGTCTCCCGTAAGTGTCTCACACACATTTACTGTCTACTAGAGTTTCTCGTCCCAGACATGTCTCCCGTAAGTCTACACACACTTACTGTCTACTAGAGCTTCTCGTCCAAGACATGTCTCCCGTAAGTGTCTCACACACTTACTGTCTACTAGAGCTTCTCGTCCCAGACATGTCTCCCGTAAGTCTACACACATTTACTGTCTACTAGAGCTTCTCGTCCCAGACATGTCTCCCGTAAGTGTCTCACACATTTACTGTCTACTAGAGCTTCTCGTCCCAGACATGTCTCCCGTAAGCCTCTCACACATTCACTGTCTACTAGAGCTTCTTGTCCCAGACATGTCTCCCGTAAGTCTCACACACATTTACTGTCTACTGGAGCTTCTCGTCCCAGACATGTCTCCCGTAAGTCTCTCACACATTTACTGTCTACTAGAGCTTCTCGTCCCAGACATGTCTCCCGTAAGTCTCACACACATTTACTGTCTACTAGAGCTTCTCGTCTCAGACATGTATCCCGTAAGTCTCGCACACATTTACTGTCTACTTGAGCTTCTCGTCCCAGACATGTCTCCCGTAAGTCTCTCACACATTTACTGTCTACTAGAGCTTCTCGTCCCAGACATGTCTCCCGTAAGTCTCCCACACATTTACTGTCTACTAGAGCTTCTCGTCTCAGACATGTATCCCGTAAGTCTCGCACACATTTACTGTCTACTTGAGCTTCTCGTCCCAGACATGTCTCCCGTAAGTCTCACACACATTTACTGTCTACTAGAGCTTCTCGTCCCAGACATGTCTCCCGTAAGTCTCTCACACATTTACTGTCTACTAGAGCTTCTCGTCCCGGACATGTCTCCCGTAAGTCTCCCACACACTTACTGTCCACTAGAGCTTCTCGTCCCGGACATGTCTCCCGTAAGTCTCCCACACACTTACTGTCCACTAGAGCTTCTCGTCCCAGACATGTCTCCCGTAAGTGTCTCACACACATTTACTGTCTACTAGAGTTTCTCGTCCCAGACATGTCTCCCGTAAGTCTCTCACACATTTACTGTCTACTAGAGCTTCTCGTCCCAGACATGTCTCCTGTAAGTCTCACACACATTTACTGTCTACTAGAGCTTCTCGTCCCAGACATGTCTCCCGTAAGTGTCTCACACACATTTACTGTCTACTAGAGCTTCTCGTCCCAGACATGTCTCCCATAAGTGTCTCACACATTTACTGTCTACTAGAGCTTCACGTCCCAGACATGTCTCCCGTAAGTCTCACACACATTTACTGTCTACTAGAGCTTCTCTTCCCGGACCTGTCTCCCGTAAGTCTCCCACACATTTACTGTCTACTAGAGCTTCTCTTCCCGGACATGTCTCCCGTAAGTCTCACACATTTACTGTCTACTGGAGCTTCTCGTCCAGGACATGTCTCCCGTAAGTCTCCCACACATTTACTGTCCACTAGAGCTTCTCGTCCCAGACATGTCTCCCGTAAGTCTCACACACACTGTCTACTAGAGCTTCTCGTCCCAGATATGTCTCCCGTAAGTGTCTCACACATTTACTGTCTACTAGAGCTTCTCGTCCCAGACATGTCTCCCGTAAGTCTCACACACATTTACTGTCTACTAGAGCTTCTCGTCCCAGACATGTCTCCCGTAAGTGTCTCACACATTTACTGTCTATTAGAGCTTCTCGTCCCGGACATGTCTCCCGTAAGACTCACACACACTTAAATTTTGACCCTGACCCGCCCCCAATGCTGTGGGAGGGGCTTGAAAGTTCAAATTGGCTGAAAATTCAACAATCTTCTTCTTCAGACCCAGATATACTGGATTGAAATCTTTTTCATTGATAGAAGGGTCTTTAGGTGCTTTATAAAAGATTGTGAATTTCATAATGCCGGACTTCAGGTTCTCCCTGTAGAGGTGATGAATTTTACTATAGTTTATAAAAGAACTATGGGGTAGAACTTTGTACCTTTATCAATTTGTCCAGAGGGTTCAAAGAAATACCTACTGAGGTAAAAAAAGCAAGGTCTTAGGTCAAGATCACTTTGTCAAAGGTCAATGTCAAATTTTGTATCTTTTTACTGACGAACATTTTGTTATGACATTATGAAACAAAGTTGTTCAGAGTCAGGCAGAGTCAACTGACTGAAAGTTAGGGTCACTGAGTCAAAGGTCAAGTCCAAATTTTGCAGCTTTTAACTAATGATCATTTCATTATGACATTTTGAAGCAAAGTTGGACAGAATCAAGCAAGGAGTCAACTGACCAAAAGTCAAGGTTACAATGTCAAAGAGATCAAGATCCCTGTTTCAAAGGCCAAGGAAAACATTTGTAACTTTTCACCTTTGAGAAGTCAATTGAACACTGATCAAAGTCACTCAGGTTGATCATTGGGTTCAAAGCTCCGGGGTTGATGATTTTGGGAGATATCTAGTCTTAAACAGGGCCCTTGCAGACCTGTCAGTACTCTAGCTAACATAGTTGAAGTTCATGATAATTTCAGTGTAAAGACACAGCAACAAAAGTTATGGGTACTAGTATATCAAAACTCTGGTGAAAGTTAATACACATGGGTCTCTTGTTAACATTGATATTGACGTTTTGAACTATAGGCTTAATTTTGTCACAGGTGTAATATAAGTCACCGGTATCACTGATGAACAATTAACTGTCTACTAGAGCTTCTCGTCCCAGACATGTCTCCCGTAAGTCTACACACACTTACTGTCTAGTAGAGCTTCTCGTCCCAGACATACACCGGTATCACTGATGAATAATTAACTGTTAAATTTGATTTTGACCCAAATCTTAAATTAGAAAAAACATTCTGTGGGAACAGCTGCACATCCACAACTTCTGTGGATTTTTTGTTGTGATTTAACTCGTTCACCCCTGAAATTTCATAATGAACTGTTCCTACCTTTGAATTAGAGGAGTTAAAATGTGTCATCAGGGGTGAATGAGATACAATCAATGTTTAAGTGAAGTAAGTAAGTATCTTCTGCTATGTTTATGACTGTACATACTTCATTACACAATTAAAAGTAACTTGGTATATAACAAGTTCTGCACCATTCACCCCTGAAGACATATTTGAACTCTTCCAATTCAAAAGTTAGAATAGTTCATTATGCAATTTCAGGGGTGAATTGTAATTATAATATAAACTTTATGTATTTTACAACTATTATGAAACAAGTTATCCAACTTATATTAATCATTCTTGTTGGCCCGGATATTAGCACGTCCGGTTGGGGGATCGAACCCCGGCCGCCTTGGTGAAAGGTAAGTTCACTATCCACTGCACCAACCGACCACCCATGAATAAATGAATTAACAATGTCCATCACTTGTGATTTTGACATGCTGATTTCTTTGTTACAGTTGGTTGCCCCAGACAGACAGTACCTCAAACATGACATGGTTCAGATTCTGGTAGGTTCAAGTCTCGCCCTGTCCAGCTTCATTTGGTATTTTAATTTTCTTATCAAACTATAACCTTGTATGAGGGATGTTACCCTGATATAATACATGTTGTCATATTACAACAAAACATATGTTAAATAAAGATAAGTTAAAGAGAATATCAACAGTGTATGTGTACATTACAACCATAATATGTTAATTTGAGAAATGCATTAGGGAAAACATGGCTCTTCAAATATTGAATTGTTTGTTGATAGCATGTAAAACAAAACTGACCCAAACCACTTCACTTGCTTCTGATCGAGATATTTTAAACAGCGTAATATGTCCCTGTGTAAAGCTGACTTCTATTCCCTTCTTGCTATATACTTTCCTATGTAAATTAAACCAGGCATCTTGAAAATCTGTATCCACTGTATAAATGTGGTATTGAGGTTCTTGTAGAATAATAAAAACCATTTGGAGCCGGATATCTTTGCAGTGGATACTTTATTTTTACCCTGTAACAATATTAAAAATACACACATAAGACATTGTACAGAAACGAACACGCCTAACAGTATAGTTACAGATGGACAATTCACATTGAAACGTACGATACATTTTAAAACTACAAGTCAATATAAAACAACAATCATAACCTGGATAACCTAACTGTAATATGAATATGGTTCATATAAAGTCGTGAAAAAGTATTATTTTAGATTCCTACACCGATGTAATGCTTCGGTGTTACATTATAAATGAAACCAAAACCTAACCTGCCGGCAATAACCACACCCAAGAATATATATGAGAATTTCACTAAAGTTACATTAATACAGAAATAGAATATGAATTTAGGAAAAATTATAATTATAAGAATATTAAATATAACAATTATTTACTGGGCACAATATAATATAGCTTACCCTGTATGTGGTACTGGGGACGATCCACTATACTGCAGCGCAGTTCTATAGTATATAATATGTATCTGGAGCTAGTGTCAGTCAGGCGATGTTTCCTCTACGAGGAGCAGATAGGAAGTGAGTAGAAAAGACAGAATAGAGAAGCAAAGAAAGCATAAAGGCGGGAAGAAATATCGCAATGCGACAGGTGTCATAGGTCAGTTTGGTCAGTTGTCAAACAGGTATACAAAAGCTTACACAATTACGTCACACTCGCACACATTCCAGACAAAACAAAAGTAGCACACGTGACTTATACTACGACGAACTACAATAACGGAAACGGAACGCGGATTACGGATTAAAACGGACGACACGTAATTACACGAAACATTTAAACAATACTGATTAGATTCAGATATATTTTATCTAATTCTCAGATATACATGTATAAAGATAAAATAAATTACTAATCTAACAGGGTGCCACATAAACGCCAATGAAATGCTGGACTATTGTGGTTAAAGCCTGTAATTTGTTGTTTGATGCCATATTTGATATATTACTGAATTGTTTTTAGCTCACCTGGCCCGAAGGGCCAAGTGAGCTTATGTGATGGTGCAGCGTCCGTCGTCCGTCCGTCCGTCCGTCCGTCCGTCGTCCGTCGTCCGTCGTCCGTCGTCCGTCCGTCCGTCCGTCCGTCCGTCCTGCGTCCGTCAACTTTTTCCTTTAAACGACTTCTTCTAAAATACTGAAAGGCCCAGTGACATGAAATTTGGCTGGTAGATTTCTTGGAAGGAGCTGAACAAAGTTTGCGAAAAAAAATCACTTTGACCTAATTTCAAGGTCACAGGGGTCAAAAATGTCGAAACCTTCAAACAACTTCTTCTAAAATACCGTCAGGCATAGAGACTTCATATTTGACCAATAGCTTCCTTAGATGAAGCCAAATAAAGTTTGCGAAAAGAAATGACCTTGACCAATATTCAAGGTCACCGTGAGGTTAAATCTATTTTAACATTTAAACGACTTCTTCTGAAATACCAAAAGCCCTAGAAGCATGATATTTGGCTGAAAGGTTCCTTGGATGAAGCCGGACAAAGTTTGCGAAAAGAAATGACCTTGACCTATATTCAAGGTCACAGGAGTCAAATCTGTTAAAACCTTTAAACGACTTCTTCTGAAATACCAAAAGCCCTAGAAGCATGATATTTGGCTGAAAGGTTCCTTGGATGAAGCCCGACAAAGTTTGCGAAAAGAAATGACCTTGACTTATATTCAAGGTCACAGGGGTCAAATCTGTTAAAACCTTTAAACGACTTCTTCTGAAATACCAAAAGCCCTAGAAGCATGATATTTGGCTGAAAGGTTCCTTGAATGAAGCCGGACAAAGTTTGCGAAAAGAAATGACCTTGACCTATATTCAAGGTCACAGGGGTCAAATCTGTTAAAACCTTTAAACGACTTCTTCTGAAATACCAAAAGCCCTAGAAGCATGATATTTGGCTGAAAGGTTCCTTGGATGAAGCCGGACAAAGTTTGCGAAAAGAAATGACCTTGACCTATATTCAAGGTCACAGGAGTCAAATCTGTTAAAACCTTTAAACGACTTCTTCTGAAATACCAAAAGCCCTAGCAGCATGATATTTGGCTGAAAGGTTCCTTGGATGAAGCCCGACAAAGTTTGCGAAAAGAAATGACCTTGACTTATATTCAAGGTCACAGGGGTCAAATCTGTTAAAACCTTTAAACGACTTCTTCTGAAATACCAAAAGCCCTAGAAGCATGATATTTGGCTGAAAGGTTCCTTGGATGAAGCCCAACAAAGTTTGCGAAAAGAAATGACCTTGACCTATATACAAGGTCACAGGGGTCAAATCTGTTAAAACCTTTAAACGACTTCTTCTGAAATACCAAAAGCCCTAGAAGCATGATATTTGGCTGAAAGGTTCCTTGAATGAAGCCGGACAAAGTTTGCGAAAAGAAATGACCTTGACCTATATTCAAGGTCACAGGGGTCAAATCTGTTAAAACCTTTAAACGACTTCTTCTGAAATACCAAAAGCCCTAGCAGCATGATATTTGGCTGAAAGGTTCCTTGGATGAAGCCCGACAAAGTTTGCGAAAAGAAATGACCTTGACTTATATTCAAGGTCACAGGGGTCAAATCTGTTAAAACCTTTAAACGACTTCTTCTGAAATACCAAAAGCCCTAGAAGCATGATATTTGGCTGAAAGGTTCCTTGGATGAAGCCGGACAAAGTTTGCGAAAAGAAATGACCTTGACCTATATACAAGGTCACAGGGGTCAAATCTGTTAAAACCTTTAAACGACTTCTTCTGAAATACCAAAAGCCCTAGAAGCATGATATTTGGCTGAAAGGTTCCTTGGATGAAGCCGGACAAAGTTTGCGAAAAGAAATGACCTTGACCTATATTCAAGGTCACAGGAGTCAAATCTGTTAAAACCTTTAAACGACTTCTTCTGAAATACCAAAAGCCCTAGAAGCATGATATTTGGCTGAAAGGTTCCTTGGATGAAGCCGGACAAAGTTTACGAAAAGAAATGACCTTGACCTATATTCAAGGTCACAGGAGTCAAATCTGTTAAAACCTGTTAACGACTTCTTCTGAAATACCAAAAGCCCTAGAAGCATGATATTTGGCTGAAATGTCCCTTGGATGAAGCCCGACAAAGTTTGCGAAAAGAAATGACCTTGACTTATATTCAAGGTCACAGGAGTCAAATCTGTTAAAACCTTTAAACGACTTCTTCTGAAATACCAAAAGCCCTAGAAGCATGATATTTGGCTGAAAGGTTCCTTGGATGAAGCGCAACAAAGTTTGCGAAAAGAAATGACCTTGACCTATATACAAGGTCACAGGAGTCAAATCTGTTGAAATCTGCAAACGACTTCTTTTGAAATACCAAAAGCCCTAGAAGCATGATATTTGGCTGAAAGGTTCCTTGGATGAAGCCTGACAAAGTTTGCAAAAAGAAATGACCTTGACCTATATTCAAGGTCACAGGAGTCAAATCTGTTAAAACCTTTAAACGACTTCTTCTGAAATACCAAAAGCCCTAGCAGCATGATATTTGGCTGAAAGGTTCCTTGGATGAAGCCCGACAAAGTTTACGAAAAGAAATGACCTTGACTTATATTCAAGGTCACAGGGGTCAAATCTGTTAAAACCTTTAAACGACTTCTTCTGAAATACCAAAAGCCCTAAAAGCATGATATTTGGCTGAAATGTCCCTTGGATGAAGCCCGACAAAGTTTGCGAAAAGAAATGACCTTGACTTATATTCAAGGTCACAGGAGTCAAATCTGTTAAAACCTTTAAACGACTTCTTCTGAAATACCAAAAGCCCTAGAAGCATGATATTTGGCTGAAAGGTTCCTTGGATGAAGCGCAACAAAGTTTGCGAAAAGAAATGACCTTGACCTATATACAAGGTCACAGGAGTCAAATCTGTTGAAATCTGCAAACGACTTCTTTTGAAATACCAAAAGCCCTAGAAGCATGATATTTGGCTGAAAGGTTCCTTGGATGAAGCCTGACAAAGTTTGCAAAAAGAAATGACCTTGACCTATATTCAAGGTCACAGGGGTAAAATCTGTTAAAACATTCAAACGACTTCTTCTGAAGTACCAAAAGCCCTAGAAGCATGACATTTGGCTGAAAGGTTTCTTGTTCACTATTTTACAGACTAAAAAGGACCAATGCTGTATATGGATATTTTCCGACCTTGTTATATTCAGCAGTGTGAAGCGACGTGGCGGACCAGTGACACGTAAAGTCTCTGTTATTCTGTAAGTGTGGCCAGCAGTGTTTATCATCTTCAGTACTAGCAATGCTATTCTGTAAATGTGGCCAGCAATGTTTATCATCTTTAATACTAGCAATGCTATTCTGTAAGTGTGGCCAGCAATGTTTATCATCTTTAGTACTAGCAACGCTATTCTGTAAGTGTGGCCAGTAATGTTTATCATCTTTATTACTAGCAATGCTATTCTGTAAGTGTGGCCAGCAGTGTTTATCATCTTTAGTACTAGCAACGCTATTCTGTGAGTGTGGCCAGCAATGTTTATCATCTTTAAGTACTAGCAATGCTATTCTGTAAATGTGGCCAGCAATGTTTATCATCTTTAGTACTAGCAATGCTAATCTATAAGTGTGGCCGGCAATGTTTATCATCTTCAGTACTAGCAAGGCTATTCTGTAAATGTGGCCAGCAATGTTTATCATCTTTAGTACTAGCAATGCTATTCTGTAAGTGTGGCCAGTAACGTTTATCATCTTTAGTACTAGTAATGCTATTCTGTAAGTGTGGCCAGCATTGTTTATCATCTTTAGTACTAGCAACGCTATTCTGTGAGTGTGGCCAGCAATGTTTATCATCTTTAAGTACTAGCAATGCTATTCTGTAAATGTGGCCAGCAATGTTTATCATCTTTAGTACTAGCAATGCTAATCTATAAGTGTGGCCGGCAATGTTTATCATCTTCAGTACTAGCAAGGCTATTCTGTAAGTGTGGCCATCAATGCTTATCATCTTTAGTACTAGCAATGCTATTCTGTAAGTGTGGCCAGCAATGTTTATCATCTTTAGTACTAGCAATGCTATTCTGTAAGTGTGGCCAGTAATGTTTATCATCTTTAGTACTAGCAATGCTGTTCTGTAAGTGTGGCCAGTAATGTTTATCATCTTTAGCACTAGCAAGGCTATTCTTTAAGTGTGGCCAGCAATGTTTATCAAATTTAAGTGCTAGAAATACTATTCTGTAAGTGTGACAAGCAATGTTTATCATCTTTAGCACTAGCAATGCTATTCTTTAAGTGTGGCCAGCAATGTTTATCAAATTTAAGTGCTAGAAATACTATTCTGTAAGTGTGACAAGCAATGTTTATCATCTTTAGCACTAGCAATGCTGTTCTGTAAGTGTGGCCAACAATGTTTATCATCTTTAGTACTAGCAATGCTATTCTGTAAGTGTGGCCAACAATGTTTATCATCTTTTGTACTAGCAATGCTATTCTGTAAGTGTGACAAGTAATGTTTTCTGTATTTTCTGAAGGTTTAACACATAAGGTAGGTCTTTAATGTTGGGATGTCTTCCTTTAACCTGTATCTGCTTTCTTTGACAGGAAATCTCCGACAGGAAATGAATATGCAGAAAATATTAAGCACAAAGTGTGGTTGCGGGTTGGACTGGATAATATAGAAATCGTCAAGAGTAAGTCTAGATTAATATTGGATAATATTGAAATAGCTAAGAGTAATTCCAGATTGGATAATAATATGAAAATAGTCAAGAGTGAGTCTTGGATAACACAGATACAGTGTAAAATTAAATTTTGTTTTGTCATTTCATGATTTTGTTACACTTTTTGAAAGTATGGGATCTATTTTCGAATGTCATGTGGTAGTCCACAATCAGTTTTAAATGATCATTTGTTTGTACCTCATGACCATCTTTAGGATAGTGTGGTGATACATTTTGTGAAGATATTTTCGAAGTTGAGGGATATTTTGTAGTTATAGCTATTCTGAATTTATATTAGCAAGCTTCAGAATTTAGTGTTACTCATCCCTGAAGACCCATTTGAACCCTTCCAATTCAAAGGTTGGAATAGTTCATTAGAAAATGTCGGGGATGTATGACTTAATGATTGATGTCTGTTTCTAGGTCAGATTCAACCCGTAAAGAAGAGTTCGCTGGACCCTGATCAGTTGGAGGAGGACATCAACGTTCTGACAGAGATGTCTGAAATGACCAATAAACTCAATTATCCTCATTCTGTAAGTTACCTCCCTTTACATTTAATCCTCGTTCTGTAAGTTACCTCCCTTTACATCTATCCTCATTCTGTAAGTTACCTTCCTTTACATTTATCCTCATTCTGTAAGTTACCTCCCTTTACATTAATCCTCATTCTGTAGTTACCTCCCTTTACATTTATTCTCATTCTGTAAGTTACCTCCCTTTACATTTATCCTCATTCTGTAAGTTACCTCCCTTTACATCTATCCTCGTTCTGTAAGTTACCTCCCTTTACATTTATCCTCATTCTGTAAGTTACCTCCCTTTACATTTATCCTCATTCTGTAAGTTACCTCCCTTTACATTTATCCTCGTTCTGTAAGTTACCTCCCTTTACATTTATCCTCATTCTGTAAGTTACCTCCCTTTACATCTATCCTCGTTCTGTAAGTTACCTCCCTTTACATTTATCCTCATTCTGTAAGTTACCTCCCTTTACATTTATCCTCATTCTGTAAGTTACCTCCCTTTACATCTATCCTCATTCTGTAAGTTACCTCCCTTTACATTTATCCTCATTCTGTAAGTTACCTCCCTTTACATTTAATCCTCATTCTGTAAGTTACCTCCCTTTACATCTATCCTCATTCTGTAAGTTACCTCTCTTATCCTCATTCTGTAAGCTACCTCCCTTTACATTTATCAGCATGCTTGATATCAGGTTCAAACACTCTAGGTTTTACAGAAGTAAATGCACTTCTTCGACTAGAATAGAGTCGGCACAACAATTTTTTGTCCAGTTAAAAATTGTATGTATTTTTTCACCTGTCAGCTAATTTAAATCCATGACATGTCCTACAAATTGTTTGAAATTCAATTTTTAACTCCCAGTACAAAATTTGGCGTTTTTGGTTAGTTACATCATTGCACTTCGATCCCTTGGTACCCATGTGCCATATTTTCCAGAGTACAGTGTGGGTCAAAATCTGTTGTACTTGTCATCAGAAACAAACATGATAACACTGACAAGTGTAGAGTACTTGTTGCGTTAAAACGTTCCATTCTACATTGCCCACTGCTTGATGCCACCTCTGTTAAGAGACCTCCTACGGTTGATAAAATAGAACACCTATATACGTTAAGTGACCTGTGTTAGTGACCTTCCAAGTTCAGTTCCTCAATATAGGTTTTGTAATTAAGATTATAACAGTTTACCAGGTAGATGATTGATGTTTAGTTTTAATTAGCTCTCTGAGAAAAAATTCATGAGAAGCTGAAGTTAGTATTTTAACATCTTTTTACCAGATAGCTGATAATAATAATAATAATAATAATACTTTATTTTGTGAGGGTGACATATTTAGCAAGTGCTAATCTTCCATATGGTCCTCTATAACAACATACAATACATAATATACATGGATCAACAGATAACATGATACCTGAAAATATATACCATACAAAATACAAGTCAAACGAACATGGTAATTATACTGGCATATGTATCATTCTGAAGAACATGAGTTTCTTTATAGGGAAACAAGAATAATCATACAATATTGTATCATAATAATGTTTCTAAGTAATAATTCTGTGTGAATAATAAAAACAAATTTTCAAACATATAGTTATAATCATGATAGGAAATGATTACTTAATTTTTGTTTGAAAGTTGTAAGGGATGTGGTATTTTTTAGATCAAGTGGTAGGATATTCCATAAAAATACTCCGCAGTAGCTGAACGATTTTCGCATTGTTTCTGATTGTAATTTAGGTAAGAGAAGTTTGTTATCTGTAGTTGACCTCAAGTTATAAAGGTATGAATTTTGGCAGGTTTCAACTAGTGAGCGTATATAATCGGGTGTCATATTATGCAAGGCTTTAAACACTAATATTGTAGTATGATATTTTATTCTTTGTTCAAATGGAAGTACTTTGGCTTCTTTAAAAAGGGATAAACTTTCAGTTAACATTGGTTTATCTAGCATTATTTTAAGAGCTTTCTTTTGTAATTTTGTTATTTGGTGAATTTGTTGTTTTGTCAGACCGTTTCCCCATACTATGGCTGCATAATCTAAAATTGGTAATATGTATGAATTGTAGTATATTTTCCTGGCGTCTTTTGGTAGATATTGTTTCATTTTTCGTAGTAAAGCAATTGATATTGATAATTTGGATGATACTTTCCTTACTTGCTCTGTCCAACTTAATGTTTTATCTATGTAAATACCAAGTACTTTTTGGCAGTTTGAAGGGGTAATAGTCATTTCATTTATTTCTATTTGCATGTCTTTTCCTGCTAATTTTCTCTTACTTCCAATAAGCATACTGTTTCTTTTTTGTATGTTTATGGTCATATTATTACATTCACACCACTTTAAGATATTTCCGAGATCTTCTTGCAGGCAATGTTCAATATTAGATAATGTATTCCCTTTTATGTGTATGGTAGTGTCATCAGCATACATGTCAACATTACATTGTTTCACATACAATGGTAGGTCATTAATATAAACTATAAACATCAGTGGACCAAGAATAGATCCCTGGGGTACTCCAGTTTTTATCATTTTTGGGGAGGATGTCAGATTACCTGATTTGATGGACTGGAATCTGTCAGATAGATAGGAAGTAAACCACTGCAGACTTGAATTAGAAATGTTTAAAAGTTTCAGTTTATGAAGAAGTATTTTGTGGTCTACTAAGTCAAATGCCTTTTGCAGATCTATAAAAAGGGTTCCTATCAATTCTCTATTGTCCACTCCTTTGATCCAAGTGTCCAGCAAATTTATAAGTGCCGTCTGACAGGAGTGCTGAGATCGGAAACCAGACTGTGAACTATGCAGTATCTGATATCTGCTCAAAAATTTGTAGAGATGTTTTGTTACATGTTTTTCAAATATTTTTGAGAGAGTTGGTAAAATTGAAATTGGTCTGTAATTGTTTGGGTTTTCTTTTTCTTTGCCTTTATGTATTGTAACTACTCTGGCTTCTTTTAAAATATTTGGAAAAATATTCTTATTTACACTTATATTTATTATATGGGTTATATATGGTGATATTAAGTCCTTACAGAGTTTGAGAATTTTAGGACCTATTCCATCATTGCCGGTTGCTTTTGTATCATCAAGTCTATTTATGTATCCATAAACTTCATCTACTTTGATCAGTGGAATACAGAACGTTGGGTTGTTACCTACTTTCTCATTTACTTGTTTTTGGAAAAGTACATGATCATTTTCATTAAAAGGCTTTTTCTTAACAACATCTGAAATATTCACAAAGAGATTATTTAGGTAATTTAGGATATTTTGTTTTTCAGAGATATATTCATCATTTACAACAATTTCTGTTGGTAATTGATTTTTAGTTGTAGATTTAGTCATGCTGCTTAGATGACTCCATAAAGTGTTACTCGGTTTTTTATTTACAACTGCATTTCTAAATAGATCTCTTTTTGACTGTAATATAAGGGTGTTTGTTTTGTTTCTCCACAATCTGTAGTTAACCATATCCTTATTTTTGTGATAATTATCTCGGAGGTTCCTTGCATTGGAGATTTCAGTATTATAGATGATTTGTTTTAATTAACTGTCAAGAAAGATTTATAAAGAAGAACTGAAGTTGTTATTTGCGCATCTTTTTATATCAAAGATAGTTATATTAAAGATGTACTGTTTCAAGCTGTATATGTGATATGTTTCAGAGTCTTGATGATGTCATGAAGGAGATGCTGGCATCTTTAAATAAACAACTCTCTGAAGTTAGCATACGAAGTCCATCCTTAGAGTCAAATAAAATGGAAATTCTAGTCACAACGCAGTAAGTGTACGGAGTATGTGATATATGTCACACTGTTGGGTAACAGCTACCAATATCTACATCTGACTTGTTAAATCATACCTGTATACATAAAGACTTATCATTAAGATAGTCTTGACATCATTATTAGGTAGTCTGACCCAAAGGGTCAGGATTTCTGGTCAGGATGACCTATAGCCATTGTGCACCATCCGTCGTCGTCTGTTGTGTGTAAACTTTCCCTTAAAGTCTTTCATCAAACAATTTTTCTCAGTAACTATAAAGGTCCTAGGGTAGTGCTTTTTTGCTGGTAGCATGCTGAGATGAAGGAATACCAAGCTTGTTCATTGATCCTCTTAAAAGGTCACAGGGGTAATTAAAATACAGTAATATCTTTAATTAACATCACAATTACCAACAAAAAAATTATATAGATTGTCAGATGACCGTTAAGGCTAATGGGCCTCTTGTTATCTTTTCTTTCCATTGGCTGAGTTACTTGCATGCATCTAGATTTTGATAGTTTTTAGTGAAAGTTTTTAGTGAAAGATTTGTTCAAAGCTGCCTATAATGTCTCCATTATATTTTGATAAAAATGCTGTAACTGAAAGAATGAATGGGAGTGCCAAAATTAGTAAGTGTAGAATATTTAGTAGCTGACTCCTTCATCAGGCCCTGAACAATGAAACACACCTTACTCAATTTTAATCACAGATTGAAAATATGTTTTGAGAAAGTTGAACATATTTCTTGTTGATCTTTTTATTCTATTGTAGGTCTCCTATTTCAGTTCATTTACATGTTTTGAATTAGTTTTATGATTAATTGTCATTAAGGGTATAGCTCAACACATCTTGTTTTTATTGTAGGGAAGGAGTATATCCCCTGGAGATCTGCTTTAATTCTGCTGAGAAGCGAGCTATCTGGGAGTCAACATTACTGGATGCCAAACAGAAATTATGTAGGACTGCTAATTATATAAGACAGAAAAAATTTAAGCAGATATTTTAAAAATACTCATACAATATATTTAACTCATTCACCCCTGAAATTCTGTAATGAACTATTTCAACCTTTGAATTGGAAGATTTCAAATGTGTCTTTAGGGGTGAATGAGTTCAAATTGTTTAGGTTTTCTCCCTGTCTTAAGGTGAATTATTGATTCAGAGCAACTATCTTCCTTGTATGTCTTTTTGCCTAGTTCACAGTTTTCAAATATCTTTTTGTATTATGAATTTCTCTGTAAACTTGTCCAGTGCTTTAACAGGACCACATATTTACCATATTATGTTCTTATACCTGTAACTGTGTTTTACCTGTTTTTGTAACACCGCCTACTACATGCTCCTAAGTCGTGCTATGGAAAAGTCACAGGACCCAAGATATATAACCTGACGAGTCTCTGTCCTACTAGGGAAGGCCACAGTAGTGATGGAAATATTGTAGTGTTGTTTTTGTTTAAATGTTAAAGAAGAAAACCCTAAGAACTGTGTTTTTCCTGTTTTGTAGCGTTACTGTCAGACAAGAGAGCCCCAGAGTTCCAGCAGCCACTACAGATTACAAAGACAAGGGCCGGCATGCAGGTAAAACTCACGGATCTTTAAGAACATTTTTTACCTAAATGTGAAGATGCTCATTGGAAATGAACCCTATGTGCATAAGAAGCAGCATTTGATAGTCTTCAAAATATGATGTGGAGTTCTGCAATGACTAGAGCCAAAAAGTTGGTTTATTGGCTCATTCACCCTGGACACACATTTGAACTCTTCCAATTCATAGGTTTGAAAAGTTCAGTATGAAATTCAGGGATGAATGGGTTCAAGAGTGATTTTCAAAATAAGAATTCTGGTGTTATTTTAAGTGCAGCTTGAATAAACTCATGGAAATAGTTACTGAATTATCCTGTTCTCGGTCATAGTCAATTATTTGTTTGTGTTGCAAATGCACATAAAAAAAAATATTTTGATTGTATCATTTTATAGTTTTCCTGTGAGGCCCCCATTGATGGCTTCTGATTGTATTTTGTTTCTAGTTTTCCTGTTGGCCCCCATTGATGGCCTCTGATTGTATTTTGTTTCTAGTTTTCCTGTGCGGCCCCCATTGATGGCCTCTGATTATATTTTGTTTCTAGTTTTCCTGTGCGGCCCCCATTGATGGCCTCAACAACAGTGGTTACCGTGACGTTTGGGTGTGTAACAGCGATGGATATGTGGGTCACATGTGTCTCCTGAGCCTTCAGCCAGAACCAATCGTCACGCTGAACACACCCGTACCTGGCTGCAATGCCCGTATCCTGTGTATATGTGCCGTCCCTGCTTACAGCGGTCCATTTAGAAGGTTTGCTTTACAGACAATAGAGGGGAGAGAATATTAAACTTAGTCTTATCTGGCCCCTGTCTAAATGAGTCCCTGTCATTGCGGCGATACTATTTGGTCCAGCATTTCATTCTTAACTCATATTACTCGACAAACTGTACAACTGTGCAATCCTGCCAAAACTTGTCCTGGTGGTTTCCAGTTTGGACAGTACTTATACTGTATACATACTTTTATGGAGCGAGGGATTATTTTTCTGTACCATTATCTCTACATATTTTTTTTTGTAATAAAAAGTATCTATAGAGGTGATTAATGAAAAATTTGAACCCCTCCCCATAGCAATTTTTGGGCAAAATAAACATTGTTGTTGTGTAAACTTGAAGTCAATGCATTGTTATATAATGGACACAAGATTTTGGTGTTGATCAATTATAACATAATGATAACCTTGCTGTATTAAAGATGAAGTTCTGATTATCTTTCAGGAAGAGCAGCTCCAAGAAAAACCTCCACAAACACTCTGTGCCACCAGTGGCGGAGGACAGTCCTCAGATCAACATAGAGGAAGTGGACGATGTGTCGGAGCCCGAGGAGGACGCAACCTCCGCTGGATATCAGACAGATTCAGAGTCGAGTGAGGAGGAAGAGGAGGAGGAGTTAGAGGAGGATGTAGAGGGAGAGAAAGAGACAGAGGGAGAGGAGGAGGTACAACAAGAGAGAGAAGAAGGCAGCAGTGAGACAGTGTTTGACAACAAACCCAAGGATCTGTACTTAGGAGGTAGGGACATTGACCGACTGTAAAAATTGCTATTCTCGTGTTGAAGTCTAATAGGTAAAAATATAGAAATACATGTAAGAATATTTTCATTAAAAAATTTAAAAGATGATAAAAAGTCAGCTTAATTTATAGAGAGAAAATACAATTCTGGGATAAATTTATTTATTTATCATAAATGAAGGAAAATATGTGTATGTTTTTTTCGAGATAAAGGTTAAAATTTTATTGTTAAACTATACATTTCTGAGAGTATAATTTAATTTGTCACTTGTGACGTAAATATCTACAGAATCTTCGGAGGGTAAGGCGAGCCCCGTTTCACAGCTGATTAACCTTGACCCCTTCACTATGACCGGTAACTGGCTCCAGGATGCTCACAAGAGTACCATGTGGCTGGGCACGGAGGACGGTTGGTAAGTTAATGTAACTTGTAGCGTCTGTGGTCTGGAATATCACAAAGTTCTCATAGAATGGTTTTAATGTAAGGTGTTCAATGTTTTCCAAGATTCTTCTATCAAATGAAAAAAATTAATAAACCAAAACATTTTTGGGTTTTGCAAAGTTCTCAAAAGATGGTTTTAATGTAAGGTGTTCAATTTTCTCCAAGATTTTTGTTTCAAATCAAGTAATTAATAATCAAAAACATTTTGGGTTTTACAAAGCTCTTGAAATATGGTTTAAATGCAAGGTGTACAATGTTTTCCAAGATTCTTGTTTAAGGACAAGTAATTAATAAACAAAAATTTTTGGTTTTACAAAATTCTCAAAATATGTTTTGTATTCTTGGTGTTAATATTTTCTAAGATTCTTGTTTCACAAATAATTAATGAACAAAAATAGTATTCATGTGATTTTACAAAGTTCCTGAAAGATGGTAGGTGTTAAATATATTTTCTGAAGTGTTTGTTCCAGGACAAGTCTCAATAAACAAAAAGTTTTTAGATTTGGTACCATCATTTGTTTGACCCTGATTGTTCATGTTATTAGTGAAAATTCCTGTCATATAAAGATTTGAAGAAGCTATCAAACTTACAACTCGAACTTATAAAAGTGTAACCAGAACATTTCTGTGAGACAGTATGATTAATATTTGTTTCCATAGCTACGGTATAACTTGTTGAGACAGTATGATAAATATTTGTTTCCATAGCTACGGTATAACTTGTTGGGACAGTATGATAAATATTTGTTTCCATAGCTACGGTATAACTTGTTGAGACAGTATGATTAATATTTGTTTCCATAGCTACGGTATAACTTGTTGAGACAGTATGATTAATATTTGTTTCCATAGCTACAGTATAACTTGTTGAGACAGTATGATTAATATTTGTTTCCATAGCTACGGTATAACTTGTTGAGACAGTATGGTTAATATTTGTTTCCATAGCTACGGTATATTTTGTTGAGACAGTATGGTTAATATTTGTTTCCATAGCTACGGTATAACTTGTTGAGACAGTATGATTAATATTTGTTTCCATAGCTACGGTATAACTTGTTGAGACAGTATGATTAATATTTGTTTCCATAACTACGGTATAACTTGTTAAACTCTCCTGTTCTCTCTTTGCAGTATACATATATTCCAATGCACAGACAATATTAAAACCACAAAGAATAAACTCAAGATTCACCACGGGTCCCCAGTCTATTGTATAGTGTAAGTACATTAAGTGCATTATTTTAAATATTAGTGAAGAGCTTTCAATAACTTTTGAAAATTTGATGATGCTTCCATATAATTGGTATTTATATGTTGTAATTTGATTTATAGACATTTAGTATGGTGTACTTAGTTTTACAAATATTGAAAATGTGTCAATTTGATTTATGGATATTAATATATTTTAATTTGATTTATAAATATTTTAATATGGTGTAATTTGTTTTATAGACATTTGATATATTTTAATTTTATTTACAGATATTTAGACAACAAGGTGTTTATATCCTTAGCCAACGGGGACTTGATAGTGTACAAAAGAGATTCAGGTTTGTAACATCATCTCCTTAAACATCTCTCTCAACATCATCTCCTTAAACATCTCTCTCAACCTCACATGTCCTGTGATTGAATTTATTCTTACCAGTTGTAAACATGCCGGTTTTTTTTAATTATGTAAAAAAATTTTTTTAAAAAACATCCAATGAAAATTATAAAAGATTGAAGTCATTTATTATACACCTATTTCCTGCAAGTTTGGACAAAAAAAAATCACCTGGAGATTCAGCATGCCCTTCCTCTTATGACACAGCATTACAGAGCAACTGACGATATCTTAAAACAGCTGTTTGATATATTATTTTACATAAATGTGAACATTCTGGGTCATCACATTTATAGTCAGCTTTAATTGTTTACGCCTGATGAATTAGTTTTCACATATTAAATGTTTAATGACTGCAGTTTCAGCATGATATTAAGATATGTTAATGTCTGTTCACATCATGTAAGGAAATGATGTTTTAAGAAAACATGTCAATGATTAAAATGTTATATATAACATCAGGACAGAAGAGGAACAGACTGTACTGCAATATTGGTCTAAACTTCATTTTAACTCTATGTCTGCTGCCAACAGTAATCCCTATTTAACAAACACTTTCCTCAGCCTGATGCATTGGGCACATCCTACTTCACACTTAATTCCTTATAAAGTTACTAATTAAATCTCCTGATGGCCTTTTGTAGATGGGATCTGGGACACAGAAAACCCATACACACGTACCGTGGGTAGTGTCATCTCTCCTATCAGTCGTATGTTAGCTGTGGCAGGCAAGCTCTGGTGCGGCTGTCAAAACATCATGAACGTCATTAACCCTCTCACTCTCCGGATAGAGGTAAGTAGCACTTATCACTTCATCAAAACGTCTTTAAGTTTTTCTTAATATAGAGATCAAAAGGAAAACAGTCGTTTCCATGTATATAATAATAAAGCCTTCAGTCTTCATTTCTCAGTAAGGCAGCATACATCTTCAAGTTTCTTATGTGACACTGAAGTAAGGACATTGTGAGGTAGCATACACCCTTAAGTCTCCATGTCATAGAAAAGTAGCATACCTTCTTAAGTCTCCATGTCATAGAAAGGTAGCATACACCCTTAAGTCTCCATGTCATAGAAAGGTAGCATACACCCTTAAGTCTCCATGTCATAGAAAGGTAGCATACACCCTTAAGTCTCCATGTCATAGAAAGGTAGCATACACCCTTAAGTCTCCTTGTCACAGTAAGACAGCATATTTCCTAAATACATTTCTGTAGAAGACTTAGTTCTGCTGTTCATGATCAGGGCACAAGGAATATTTTTTCAGATGATAGATAACATGTTTGTGTTGTTTCAGACCACGTTCCAGGTGACGACAGATTCTAGTCGGTGTATCCAATGCCTTGTGTGCGCAGGGCAGGGCGTGTGGCTCGCCTCACAGCACAGCTCAAAGATCTCCCTATATCATGCCACATCATTCGAGCCACTGATGGAAGTTAACATAGCTCACTCTGTGGCTCAGAAACTTCAATGTAAGTAGGAGACAGCAACCGACTTTCCCCTCCCCTTCTCATAAATTATCCTCCCCTTTGAAAAGTTTTCTCCTCTTCTTCTCAAAACCAACTAAACATCTAATCAATATTAACTCTGCCAGTCCCCATCCTTTTAATATACCTGTAATGTGATAAAAAACAAAACATGTCGTCCACTGAAGGTCGTAAGGCCATGTGAGGACGTAAAACTCTCAAAATAAATAAATAAATAAAACATTGTCCTCCCAATCAATATCTTCTTTGGATCCCCTTCCAATAAAAAATCTCCTATGCATCAAATTAATAGAACTCCTCTCTCCAATCAAAATTTCTGAGTTATATTAAACTTCTCCCCTCCTAATAAATGACTCTTCCTCTTCTAATCAAGTGCCCCCTCCAGGCATCATCATGTTCAGTTCTAGGGAACAACTCTTCAGTTCTAGACAGAAGCTCATCTTGTGTTAGAAGAACTGATCATACCAATGCACTAAAATATCTTTTACTTCAATTTAAATTATTAAAATAATTCTTGATGAAATTTTCTCTGGGGTACCCCTAAACAAAACCTGGAGTCCAAGGTTCAGACCTGGTATTTTATGGAAAAGTCCTAAGTGAAAACAATAGGGATACTTTTAAATTTGCAGACAGATGGTCACCAAAGCTGTTTGATTTTCATGAAGTTTCGAGATATAAATGCTATGCTTATGTACCTTGTAGCGGCTGATGACATCATTCGACAACACAAGGCGGCTTGCCTGCGGATAACGGCCCTACTGGTGTGCAAGGACTTGTTGTGGGTGGGCACCAGTGCAGGGGTCATCCTCACTATACCTATGCCCCGCATTACGTCCACTTCCACACGGGGCTCCATTTCGGCCCCTTCAGTTACAGGTAAGTACCCCACATCACACGTCCACACAGGGCTCCATCTCGGCCCCTTCAGTTACAGGTAAGTACCCCACATCAAGTCCACATGGGGCTCCATCTCAACCCCTTCAGTTACAGGTAAGTGCCCCACATCACAAACGTCCACACGGGACACTATCTCAACCCCTTCAGTTACAGGTAAGTACCCCACATCACACGTCCACACAGGGCTCCATCTCGACCCCTTCAGTTACAGGTAAGTGCCCCACAACACGTCCAAGCGGGGCTCCATCTCAGCCCTTCAGTTACAGGTAAGTGCCCCACATCACACGTCCACACGGGGGTCCATCTCAACCCCTTTATTTACAGGTAAGTACCCCACATCACACACGGGGCTCCATTTCTGCCCCTTCAGTTACAGGTAAGTGCCCTACATCACACACGGGAGTCCATCTCAACCCCTTCATTTACAGGTAAGTACCCCACATCACGTTCACATGGGGCTCCATCTCAGCCCTTCAGTTACAGGTAAGTACCCCACATCACACGTCCACACCGGGGTCCATCTCAACCCCTTCAGTTACAGGTAAGTACCCCACATCACACACGGGGCTCCATTTCTGCCCCTTCAGTTACAGGTAAGTGCCCTACATCACACACGGGGGTCCATCTCAACCCCTTCAGTTAAAGGTAAGTACCCCACATCACGTCAACATGGGGCTCCTTCTCGGCCCTTCAGTTACAGGTAAGTACCCCACATCACGTCCACAGGGGGCACCATCTCAACCCCTTCAGTTACAGGTAAGTACCCAACATCACACATCCACACGGGACACTATCTCAACCCCTTCAGTTACAGGTAAGTACCCCACATCACACGTCCACATGGGACACTATCTCAACCCCTTCAGTTACAGGTAAGTACCCCACATCACACGTCCACATGGGGCTCCATCTCGACCCCTTCAGTTACAGGTAAGTACCCCACATCAAGTCCACATGGGGCTCCATCTCGACCCCTTCAGTTACAGGTAAGTACCCCATAAAACACGTCCACACGGGGCTCCATTTCTGCCCCTTCAGTTACAGGTAAGTACCCCAAAACACGTCCACACGGGGCTCCATTTCTGCCCCTTCAGTTACAGGGAAGTACCCCACATCACACGTCCACATGGGGCTCAATCTCGGCCCTTCAGTTACAGGTACTGTAAACGTACTTAATTTGGCGCAATCAAATTTTAGCGCATTTTTAGTGTTTGTCATATTAGCGCAATGATAAATTCGCGCATCAGTGAAAATAACTATATAAGCAGTATATTAAAACTCCAATTAGCGTAATCATATTTTAGCGCAAAACTTTCAACGCGAAAAGCGCTAAAATAAGATTACCGCGAAAATATGTACGTTTACAGTAAGTGCCCCACATCAGATATAGGTAAGGATTCTTGTATCATGTCCACATGGTCGTCTATTTCCCACCATGCATTTGAAGGGAACTAGTCATTGTTCTGTTCCTGTGGTCGAATAGCTTCCATCCCCTAAACTTTTATCCAGAATTTCCCAACTGCATTGAACTACTAGCTTATCTCACTCCTAGTTTGTACTTGGGGAATCCGACATCCAAATGATCAAAATCATTTTTAAAGGCCCAATATACGTAACTTTTGGCAAAACTTGAAGCGAAAATCAAGCCTAATAACCTATTGCATTTATAGATTTGGTCAAGATTAACTGATATCAGCAATATTCAAGTTGAATTCTTGCGCAGTTACCGGTACAGCAGCAGTTGAAACTTGGTACATGTTTTTGTAAACACGCGTCCATTTTGAAGTGTCTTCTAACCGCGGCTTGTTGTTGAAGTGGGCCACACCTGAATTATTTTCAATTCTTTGGATTTTTCTGTCAAGAGTTTCTTGTTAGTTATCACTCAGGTTTACTTCGTTTTAGACTTGATCTAATCCTAATTGACAGAATAAAAGCAATGTGAGCTACAATATTATGTGGATCATGTGAAAGTACTTGTTAGCCTTTAGATACCCCGGTAATCGGTATAGAATTTGACCTTGACATTGATGCCTTCTTTTGTCCAGGTCTGGTGTTTGGTCACACAGGACACGTAAGGTTCCTGACATGTGTAGAGCTAACTGCTCCCTCATCCCCAACAACACCCAAACCCCGAACTGAAGACGAGGAAACTGACGACAAACCAGACAATCTCGCAATTCACGACATTCACCGACGCTCTTCAATGGCGGCCACAACAGCCACGATGGCAACAAGAATGTTGGTCATAAGTGGTGGCGACGGATATGAAGATTTCCGCAATAATTCAACCAATGAAGTTGCCGGGCGGGATGACAGTACCAATCACTTGTTGCTATGGCAGGTGTGATATTGGAGAGGTCTGTTTGGTTGAATATCACGTTGACATTAGCCAATGATAATTATTTATACAGTGACTTGTGTTAAACATAAGAAACCGTTATTATGAAGTGTTTTGTATGTAGGACGACATGGCGAGGTCGTGGTGTAACATTGTGTGAAAGAGGACTGTTGGAGGAATGACAGAGCTATTTGTACTTCTGTTCTTACATTCTGTCTTTCCTAGATCATACAGTAGACTGAAGCGTCTGTATTTGTGATATTTAGATTCTCAACAATCGGACTTGTTAAAATTGTTGTTGAGAAGCTGCGACATTTCTGAAGATGTCTCAAGAATTCTACAATCAATGATTTTCTTCCAGTGTTATGAAGACGGCTGTGAAACACAAACATTTTAGTACTGGAGCGTAGCAGAGTGGTATACACCATACCCTCCTCAAACAATACTCTTAACTAATGTTGTGATGGATTTTGCTTTGTTTGTGTAAACGATGTTGAAAAATTAAGCGACATTCTTTGAAGCTGCAAGCTACAGTTGAAGCTTCTTGGCAAAATAAAGCGATGTGCAAATTAATGAGAGGTGCTTATTCAGGGATGAATTTAGCTTATTTCAAATTAATGAGAGGTGCTTATTCAGGGATGAATTCAGCTTATTTAAAATTGGTGCTATTAACAAAGGAAACAATAATATTTTTGCATTTAGTAAACTGTTATTTGAATTTTAATATAATTGTTTGTAAAGCAATTTGCCAGAAAGTCATGCAATGGAGAAGGTGCTAGCATTATACACTGTGCATTGTGTACAGATGGAGATCTACCCATACATTATTTTGATTACAATTTTGTCATGCAGTAAAATTTCGTTATCTCATAATTGTCTTTTTCTTAGCTGTAGGACTGATTTATTTCTTTTGAATGTTAAAATATGGAATTATGCTAATAATTTTGTTATGGAATATGGAATTATATTTTCAAGGTCATTAACAATGTATAAAAACATTGTGGTTCGAGACTACTTGCAAAATTGATTTCAGTTTCTTTTTAAAGAGTTTGTGTGATACCATAATGGAACAGAATGAATTCAGTGTGATGCCCATTGAGATGATCGATCCTTCGACAGTAATTCAACCCTGTAACAAAATCATTATTAGTTATGGCACGAGAGTGGCTATTGTTGAATGAACTTCTGTTTCTGGATGTTACAACTTATCGTAGTGGACCAAGGCAGGGCTAGTGTAGGACAGACATGTGGGTATTCTGGAACAAACATGCACATTTTTCTTTTACCAGAATAATTGGTACGGAAGGTATTTAATTTTCTTGTTAATGTCTCTTATTTAGTATGCATCTATTTTGAATCGCCCTCACATTTTACTAACTTCTTTTAGTAAGTTGAAATAGTACCCATTTACTGGATTATCTTGTTAAAACCTTCTTATTTTCGTGAGATTATCTCCCTTTGATAATATGAAAATAAAAAGGTACCCCAGTTTTTACCATCGTAGTCAACGACAATGGTTTAAATTGATAATCTTGCGAAATCAGGTGCTTTGTTTGAGAATGTCAATCATTTCTTCAAAACCTGTAACATCTTGTCTGTTTACCCTATGTCTCCATGTGAAAGCATTGTCATATCACAGCGTTTATACTTAAGCTACCAGCAGAGGTTATCAATAGTTACCGTATATCAGGTTTTTTTTAGCGTATGCTAAATTTCGCATTTTCTGAACAAAATCACAGGTTTTATATTTAGCGTGTATTATTTTTAGCGGTGATCAAACTACAATTGTAAATTTTAAATATTACACAAAAATGGGTTTTGAACAATTATATTTATGAAAATCCTCGGGTATTGCATCAAATGTTATCTCAAAGAATGAATTAGCACAGCAATATGCCCATTATAGGGTCACTAAGTTACATCTGGCCGTGGTATGAGGTGATAATACAGTTTTACCAACCATAATGCACCTAATGGTTTTATCTTAAATATACTATAGCCTCATAACCCAATTTTAGAGATAATTCAATTTTCGATGGAGTGTTGTCACGAACATAGCGAAAATTAGATACTTGCTAAAATAACCTGATATACGGTATTTTCAATAACATAAAATAGATTTTAATCTTCTGATTTTATTTTTGATTGAAATGTCAGCAATTGTTGGTATAAAAGCGTTTTGAAGTCCCAGTAACATGTTAGCCAAATGTAGTATTAAAAATCTATAAAAGTATGTTTCTTCTAATGTATAGCAGATTAACACTGTGTGTCACATTATACAAACTACTGAAGTTATTTTATGATTGTAGACTAGAAAAGTTGATAACTTATTTTACTGAAAAATACCAGCATTATGTTTATGGGATTTCTATATAAGAGTGAATTCCTGGGGAAGTTTTATTTATGATTTTATAAGATTCTGAAAGCACAAATCTTGCATTTTTTTGTTAGCACAAATTTCATGCAGCATCTATAACTGCCGACTGTGGTTTGGTTTTATTATTACATATAGTGATCTGATGTCTTATTATTTTATATCATTATTATAGATTTTTTTTTTATTATTTTTTGTTGTTGTATATTTTGTACATAAAGTCATTCTGAATGTGATGAAAGTGTTAATCATTCTGTAGATATACATTGTATATAACTGATGTACATAGATAAGAATGTATAACAGAATTATATTACCAATTTATTTATAAGGTGTGTATAGATGGGTTGTACCCTTTTTCAACTTAAGCAATATATATAGTTGATGACATTGTAAACCTTGTATAGTGCTGTTTTATGATCTATTTAAGTTTAACATGCTTTTCTAGTCTAGCATTGTACATATCTGTATATATATTTGTGTTCCAATTTAGGCACAAAAAGGAAATGACAATTGTTTTCTGTATTTATGCAAGCGTGGCTGTAGTCTATTAAACCGTAGCGGTGACAGCGACTAAACGTAGCTACAATGATATGTGTTCAGAGTGATTGACGGACACCTACACACTAGATGTTGACGAGATCTGATTGGATGATTTCAAATCACGTTCGGCGTGTGGCAATAAAATAATGTTTCTGTACTTTGTAGAACAATTGTATGACTATGTTTGTGTGTCTCTTAGATAACAACACTACAACAGCCTGTTACATGTTACGTCTCTCAGATGTGTCGCGTCTTCAGAGGGGTCGGGTTTTATTTATAAGCTTTTTACAAACCATTATCACATGATAGGTGGTCAAAATGGTCTTTGTTCATTGTCCTTTTGTATGTTGTCTTCCAAATTCCAGAAAATTATATCAAAAGTTTTTATTTTACTTTGGTACAAATTCAACAGTACAACATTAGCTCTATTGAGCTATTACAACTGACAAAAGGATCTTTCTCTAATTCATAGGTAGGTTCCCAGATGTCCTTTAATAATTCACATTGAATATCAGGACTGATTGGGAAACTGGAATGGTTGACAGTAAGCCATCTTAAACATTAAGATATAAAATTTTTGAAACTTTTTCTGAATGGACTGAACGGTTGCATATCTCTTCAAATTTTGCATATTGAATTTTAGTACCCATTAGAAACCAAAATAAAGCAGAAAGGTTTCCATTTTAAATTTTGAGAGTTTTAGCTTGTTATCACTATTTCTTAACAAATACTTACTTGATCAGATTTCAGGGGAAGGTTCCTCCCCTGTCCATCATTGTACACATCAGGTTTTGTACTTGAATGGGAAACCAAAATGACAGCCAGACAGTAGCTTTGTTGTGGCTCTTTCACAAGAATCCCTTGACAGATTTTGTTGAACTTTCTTATTAAAGTAGATTTCCCTTTGACAAGTTGTATGTTCCTAGTTTTACATGTGTCTGTCCAGACTTTATTGTGTATGACCAGAAGGAAGTTATGGCTGCCAGTAAACAGGTAATGATCTTAACACGGAAAGGACACTGTCAAACACAACTGTAGGACATTTTAATTAAATTTACTACTGGATGTATTTACTGTTATCAATACAACAGAAAAGAGAGAAGAGATCAAATTTGTATCAAACTAATGAAGATTTTAGGATGGGGAGGCCAGGATCCTGATGGGATATTTTGTATCATTTATATAAAATCAGAAATTATTATTTTAAAATAAGTATGCAATGATTAAAATGATGAATGCTTTTTATGTAAAATATTTTAACTTTATAATGGAGGTATTTTTACATTTATACTACAGGCAAATCAAAAATTAAGTAGGCAATGAGTTAATTCCAATTGGGAGGGAGGGGAATATGAGTGGGGAGGGGGAAGGATTGCACACATTTATCACTCTTGGTCCTTATCTGATGATACCTTTTTATAGACTTAAATGCATCTAACATATAAAACAACGCTTCCAGTTCAAACCATGTATTTCATGTCGGAATATAGTACAAGTATAACAAACACAGTCTAGCTATGTTTCTTTATAGATGTAATACAAATATATATTGTCTGTATCTACAATTCTAGTACATACACATTCTAACTCGAGGCAAAAATATACAATCTTAACAAATCCCATACAGACAAAGTCTAGCTCTGTGCCTTAACATACACAAAAATATACATGGCTCTACAAATCCAGGGGAAATCGTCATCTACCTTAGATAACATATCTGACTGGAATTTAAATGAAAAATGAAGAAGATGGATTCAACAAACAAAAAATCAACAACAACTTCAGATTGTAAAAAATTACCTATGCAGCCTTCAGTTACACTTTCCCTTTAACAGGCATCTGCTACCAGGACCATGGCACTGCTCTGGCCAAACAGTATAAACCCGTATATATATATATATACATATATGGCACAGTTTCCTCCCAAACGGAATTAAGGGGAGGTTACTCTGTATATGAAAAACCAGAATGCAACGAGCCAGGGATTTTTACACAGAATTTTAACATAGTGCATTTACTGATTTAATAACCTTATAGAAAAAGATTAGGCTAGCATACAATTGTGACTATGGTGATGTAACTTTTGTTTGTATGTTCAAACTCTAGCTCATTTGTATCTGATGTGTACACTACCACCCAACTCTCCCTCCATCCCTGAATGGTATACTTTTTATACTTGTTTGTGATTAAGTTTTATTAATGTAACTGCACAACTGCACATCTAGAAATTGCATTTAGTTATGAAATAAGCATATATTCCAAAGCCATAGCTGTAAGATTATTTTAGATTAATAAATTTTCTTACATACAATGTACTTGCTTATTTACCTTTACACATATTGGAAAATGCATGTGAAGAAAATCTATAAATCAAAAAAATCTTAGATACTGAAACATTTTCAGATTTTGCAAAATGTATGTGAAGAAATTGCATAAATCAAAAACCTTCAATATCAAAACTTAACATATTGTTAAAAATTAACATTTATGAGAAAAATATCAGAAAAAAACAAATGTTGATTTTAGAGGACAATATTTGAAAATATAGTTAGACACTAATTTTAAGCACTTTCATTTGAAAAAGTACTTGCCAAAGTAATTAACGATTTTAGATTATGCTACTTTATTCCCAATAAAAATTTTGGCTCTATTCTGAAAGTTTTGCAGAATATTTTAAATAGGAGATGCATTGTTCTCATCAGTTTCAAACAACATTAAGAAACAATTTTAGCAAAGACATGTTTATTTTAACAAATTCATATCAAGATGTTTTTTTATCTTTCATGAAAAGACTGTATCCTTCATTGTCTTTATATCCTCTACTGAAAACTTTTCCTGTGCTGTAATCACGACTTCTCTCAGAACACATACTAGCTTATCACATTATGTTACAAAAACAAAATATTACGTTTTACAGTCCAATAAAATAGTATTACCGTACAGTAAATGTAGAAACATTTTCTCACCAAAATCGTATTCCAAGAGTAGCCTTTCTGTGTTCAACCTTAAAGCCTTGGAAAATTGATCCAGTTCACTATGCACAGTGGGAGCATCATTTTCCCAAAAACACAAAAATACATATATATATATTGTTGATAACCCCTGTTTTATTCTTTTTTGATATATTTCAACAGATAGGAAAATATGTTTTTCGACAATTATCTTTGTAATAATATTTTGTACTGTGAGGGATATTTCTAGTTTGTAGGTATGGGTATATAATTATACATTTTATATTTATTTTAGAATATTTTTAACTGTCCCATTTCTTTGTTTAAAATGTCCCATGTTTTTGAACCTAGTTCAGTGGATACCAAATATTTTACTCAGTACAACACATTTTGAGTTTTTAGGGCTTCAGGTGAAACGAAACTTTAAGCCAAGTTCTGTTATAGAAGTCTCCATTGTTTTGCTGTATTTTGTTTTCAGTATTGTTGATACTGTATAGATTAACATCTTACCTGATGTTTTTGATATTGATTTTATTGCCTCAACAGTAATTGTTTCATTAGTGAATGTATTGAACAAATCTATTTGTACATATATAACTTGTATTCCTTGAAGGAGTCTGTTACGAAGGAAAAATGATATTTATATTTGTTGTGTGTGATTCCCTTTCTGTCACAAGTAAATCCAGCATTTGAATATTGCGATGCCAAAGACAGTTACTACAGTCGTGTCCGTCACAATTCGCTCAGGACTAACACTTAACCACTGTCCACTGTAGACTAATTTATCAGGTTTCTTCCCATGTGCATTACCATTAAAACTGTTTTCTAAGTTATTGAAATATAGAATAATGTTTTTAATATTTTCGATATGACAGAAAGTGTTTACAGTTATTGTTTATTCTAGATGCATAAAAAAAAATTGGAAATAAAAAATCCTAAGAATGATTTAATCGATGAAATATGTATCAATTAATATTGCAGTTGCAAAAGAACACAAAAAAATTATTGTTTGCAAATTCACTTAAATACAAAAGCAATTTTCGGATTTGTTTTTTTTTTTACACAAAGTTTACATTTTGTGATAAATTTCTACATGTTACGCAAATTCAAACTAATAAAAATACATATTTCGGAATAACGTAGCTTAAATACCTGATGTATGCTGTACACTGCCCAGTGGTTTTGTTATTGGCCTGAGTGGGTACTGCGGACGTCAGAAATCCTAGTGCTTGAGTTGTTTGTGGTGTAGGTAGAGAGTCTCTGTGTATATTGCTATGTGTCCGTGGATACGATGTGGACGATACTATTGTCAGTACATCATCTAATAAAATTGTTAAATTGTGACCATGTCTTCTTGGTTGTCCAATCCAGAGACATATATAACAATGTCATATACGTCTCTGTCCAATTGTATACCGTAAAGAATTAGGTCCTGCCAGACCAGCACGCCAACGTCTCTGTCCAATTGTATACCTTAAAGAATAAGGTCCTGCCAGACCAGCACGTCATCGCTTAGAAATGGTACAATATCTTGAAAATTATTAAGGTTTGTTAAAGTAACTTACATGACATATGAAAGATACATTCTTACACAATGAAAAAAATCGCCATACTGAACAGAAACTTTAGATAAAATGAAATGAATATTGTTTTATCTGCAGGAAAATTAAACAGTACAGTGGCTGGTATGAATGCACCTCAGAGGGATAATGCTATTGGATTCAGCAAACTAAGTTGTCATTGTAACTGAAGTTAAACTTCAAATTCTTCTCATTTCATCCGAGTTCTTTGACCAGGACACTGCTTCCTTCCCGATTTCACTTGAGTTTTCAAATATCGTTGAGCACATGAACATTTGATGAGTTGTTTGCTAAATTAGCATGTTCCGAGTTCCATACACAGTACTATCAAGATTACAGTTAATCCATTTGTGTAGTGGCAAGGTACATAATATACACATTTTCGTAATACTCTATCAAGATTACAGTTAATCTCATTTGTGTAGTGGCAAGGTACATAATATACACATTTTCGTAGTACTCGATCAAGATTACAGTTAATCTCATTTGTATAGTGGCAAGGTACATAATATACACATTTTCGTAGTACTCGATTTGAAATTATACAAAACTAGTTTAATTTTTCTTCTAAATTCATAAATTAAAGGGGTTTTACGCACCTGACCTTCTGCTTCTACATTAGTTTAGAAATTTTGGATTCCAACCTTTTGGCCCCTAGCATCACTGAAGAGTCCTACGAGGTCGAAACAGCTGTATGGTGCAGTTTCATTTTCTTTTCGGCATACTGTATCTATTACTAAATTAAAAAGGTGCAGCACATGTGTGTGTTAAGGATCTGCTCTTGTGAGGTTTCAATCACGTTCAAATCTCGTTTTGGTCTCACTTCAAATATTTTTGTAATATTTGACAATTTATTATCAATTTCGATAGCAAATATGCATCTCAAAAATATAGCAAAAAATTAGATGTCTGTATTTTGTAGAACTTTTTTTTGACGAATTTTTAAAAAAGACCATTACGGCGGCCATTTTGAAAATAAGTATTTCTGTGTATTTCTTCCTCTTCAGTAACGGCCAAAATTTCATGATTTTGTGCTTGATTGATCATTTAAAATTGTCAGTGTGTCGCCATTTTTCATTACAGCTAGTTCAATTTTGCTGTACAACTTCTTTATGTTCATTATAAAGCAACTATTATGCAACAAAGATATTTGTTTTACATTTTGGGTAATTTTTATGATATTTGGTGTAATTGAAGCGATTTTGATTTTTGACTCAAGAATAGTGAAAAATAACCCACTTGATAATGGGACAAAAAACAAGCATGCTACCCCCCAGTTTTTATGACTGCTTTAGAATGAGCAACCCATTTCCTTTTGATCTGCCAAATATCTAAAAAAGTAAGTCGCTTGAATTTTTTTTATAAAGCATTAAATCTGCAAAAAATTAGGAAAAATGGAGTATTTTCTCTTTAAAAAATAAGGGGTAGGGGTAACTAAAATTTGTTTTTTGAGCTAAAAGAACAATTAAAAGACTTCTTTCTTCCGTAATTAATAGGAAAATACTATTTTTGTCAATTCTGCAAACATTCATACATATCTGATCACAAATCTGGAAGATATTGAACGAATGTGTCCTGCAATTGGCCAAAACAGCATTTTTCACATAAATCACCTGTTTTGCTCATTTTGGTATCTTTGACTGAGCATAGCACAAAAACGAGTACACTACCAGATATTTCTTTTTGCATTTTCTGCTATGCAATGAACTCCCTTTTCAAAAAATGCATATAAGAAAAAAAAGTCGTCAGAAAATTTCGACTTTTCACAAGAGAAGATCCTGAAGACATCTTTGACTAATATTTAGGTCACTCATTACATGGTAAAACATACAATAGGGAAATTGAATAAATGTTGAAATCTTATTCATCATGTGTGCTGTTACAGTGTCTAGCATTGCCACATATCTATTTACTTCATAAACATTTGGTTCTGTCTCTCAAGTAATGATGCGGTTTTTGATTCTTGCAATAGCTTTAAACACTAGTCGTCTTTGTTTCCCTTGAGGTAAAACACTTCTCTCCAAATACACATTTGTCGTGTTATGCCCATGCTGTTTTCGTACCTGAAGAAACCCTGAAATAAGATATAGTATGTGTAGATAATAATGTTAAATGGGGACATTGGGGAAAAGACGTAAAATCGCACATGCCGTAACGTTTTCTCTAGAAGCAACAAAAACATCAAAATTAATATATTAATTTATCAGAAACCTATGTCATTCTCTGGGTTATCATGAAACGGAAGTTTAATGCGTCAACAAAACCATAATCCGTTCTCAAAATCGATTAAACTATTGACAAAATATAAACAAGGTAAATATTTATATGGAGACCCTTGTAAAAGTTCAAGACCACGTGTTCCAAAAGAGTAAGCATCTTTTGCTTCATCGACGACACCCACTATCCAAATTAGGTCAAGTCCATGTAAATGGAATGGCCTCAAAGTGAGAAGGAAGGCAAAATTCTCAAGTACAACAAGCAGGCATACTAATAAGCGTATTAAAAAACGTCCATCTTCATTTCATACAAGGAAGTGGAATATTTCTCAATGAGACCAAGATGGCGACCATAAAACTTGCCCATAGTCTTCATCAAGCTGTAGAGACATTAATATATTATAAACCTAATAACATTTAGTGGATACCTCTTCCTCTAGGTTATATCCTTAAACTACCAAGTAACCGGGGTGTATTAACCCCTTCCATATCAATGAGCTGTACACTTACTTGTTACACGGTCCTAGTCCCTTTTTGTACCTGTACAACATGCCTGCCCCAGCAGCCCCCATAGCCATCACCCCGACTGATGTCGTGACACCCGCGATGATCGAAATGTCATCTACAAAAGACAGGTAAGGGAAAATTTAAACAAGAACCGTGGATGCACCAAATTGAAGAAAGGGAATACATACAGACACTTACAGAAAACATGGCGCTATACTTCAGGCTTTTCTACAGTCACACAAGACAGCTGTCATGGTGTCCCTTGTCAAGCTTGTATATATAATTTGTTCTTGCTGAGTTATGCATCCCACGAAATGTCAGGGATAAAAGACCTCCTCCACAAGGTGGAATTCCTCCTTTTTGATAATTTTGCTGTAATGTTAATCTTTAAATTTCCCATTAAAATCCCTTAAAAATGTGAGTTTTCCCTCCTTTTCACAATTGATTATTTTCACTTCTGAAATGTTCAGGATGCTAAAAATTTTTGACATTAATACCAACCTGAAAACATCTGAAATTCTGCTCGTGTTAATAATTGGTGTAACTAGAGTTCAAAATATAGGCTTCTCTTCCCCAAGCTTGAGTGATTGCATTGTATTAAAAATTATTTTTTTGCCGGAACCATGTGCTCGCTTTCAGGTCAAGTCATAGCGTCGTTAATCTCGACGATGAAATCGACAGAAAAAGAAACACGCAAAAAGTCGGAGAATACCGAAGCGTCAACAAAACCATAATCCGAACTCAAAATCTATCAAACTAGGGGCAATATATGGACTAAAAGAAAGAATTACAAGGTGACCCTTGAAAAAGTACAAGATAATGAGACCAGGTGTTCCGGAAATGTAAGTGTCTTCTGCTTTATCGACGACACCCGCCATGTAAATCATGGTCACATCCAAGTTAACGTCAAGTCCTCAATGTGAGAAAAGAGTCATCTGTCCAAATTACAAGTATTCACACTACTGAACATATTCAAAAACTTCTACTTTCATATCTTACAAACAGATGCAAGATACTTCTAAATCAGAAAAAGAAGACGACCATACAACTGACTCATACACTGTATTCTTCATAAATCAACATATTTCGAATCTTTGTATCGTAAGCTTTGTTTGTCAGCAGCCGACAACTATCACGAAAATATTGATAGTTAGAGCAAGCCCAAAAATAACGAATAAAATAAGACATGTAAATACCATGGTTTGTATTCAGCATAAATCGGAATCTCCCGAGGATTCGAAAACCCTGATACTTAGAATAAGCTCTGGATACTGGATCAATGTAAATTCAAGAAGTATGTGACCTGTGTTGCTATAGCAGGCGTATGTATTAAGACATTTATTTGAAGACAAGGATAGCGCCGTGTCTGGAGGATACGCCAGAGTCAATAATGTACCCCTCCCTGAGACAGTACTGTTACGTCTTCCTGAAGAAGCTGATGAGTCGCCTCAACCATGAGCCCGTGCTGTTACTTTGCATTCTGGAGCTGACAAATGAATCTCCACTATATTATCCTATCGTTTCAACTTCCTGATGAAGTTTTTGAGTCTACCCGTCCATGTTAAGTTACCTTACCTGACGAATATTCCAAACCTGAGATCGGACGAGGATGCCCCACTTTGTTATCTTACCCTCATCACTGTCTGCGGGCGCTGACATGTACACTCCATTGGAACCTCCCCCACCGCCTGCACCTGCCGTTGTTGTAGCTACCGTTGTTGTTGTTGCTACAGTTGTTGTCGTTGTGACCGCTGCTCCACCCTTCCCTACGAATACGGTGGTTGTCGTTTGAGCACAGTCGCCAGCGAGAGAAACCGACACTGATGAATCTGTAGAGGAATGTATTCATCATGTGTAGTCTAGGACATACGAGACTGTGGAAGTTGAACTGGAAATACGTCGATATGATGTTGATATACCGAACACAGTCCACTTTATATTTTATAACCATCATACTGAACTATTTAGGATTAAAGAACTATTAACAAGACAAAACGGCCATTATTGAAATACAACCATTTGCAACTCGGATAAGTTTTAAAGAACATTTTCTTAAATAGTATTATGAACAATTTCGATCACGTAAGCTGTTTGATGTTTGACACTAATTTTAAAGTCTCAAAAACGCTTATGACAATGGTAAACTCTGTATGGGAAAACTCTGTAAATGGTTGTATCTATTGCCTGGTAAAATACAGAAGCACTTGTCAATAAAAACTCCCGATATTACTCACAATGTTTCGTCTAATTTGTAGATCACATTCTCGATTGGTATTGAACTCGGTAAACACCATAGTATAGTTTAGAAGTTTGTAGCGCATATACGCAAGCTTACGTAGATTTTACGTCTTGGATTATAGTCAACGTAGATTGCCCAACAAAATACACGCTTCTAAGGATGCCATTATAGTTTCTTACAGCTTGTTTAACGGTATTATTTTAAATTAAAGCATTAGAAATGATCGACATGTTGCTACTGAGGGAAGACAACTTGAATATTTTACAATCAAGGGTCCACGATGCTTGTATGACTGTAGAAACTGACCAATAACGTTACGAAACTGACCAATCCCTGACATGAACACATCCTCAGTAAAATGACCAGTCACGTGACTGAAGCTGTACCACAGTCTAAAGTGTAGTTATGAATTGAATTGCTCTTTACCATCATAATCTTAGCTTTGATTATTCGTTTCTGAACAAATTATCCTACGCAAATCATTCCTGAAGAACCAGTAAAAGGACAATCATAATTTGTTTTCGACAGTCTATGGCAATTGTTCCAGGAAACGTACTTACCTATTTTGACAGCAATGTTGGGAACAAGGTTGCAAATATACTCGAAATATGTGACATAAAACACGCTGTCTGCATCCGGGTCACTAGCAATGTACTGCAGTTCCGGTGTGGTAGAGCTAAGATCGGATCCTATACCTATCACATAGATAACACTGTTGGTTATGGAACTCCGGATCAGGTCTGCTGCTGTGGTCGTTTGCGCTGTATTCTGAGAGAGTCCGTCTGTCATAACGATGACAATAGGGTCCGCGTCCGCCCTAGCCCCCTTCCCCGAAGTGAATGAAGTACTCTGAACATAGTTCAATGCGTCGGCTGTGAATGTTCCTCCATTGGTTGTAATGGACGATTTAAGACCATTGACTGCGTCGAGAAGACTCACCTGGTCCGTGTTGTCGTTTAGGTCGAATTCTTCACTAGAAGTATCAGAGAAACTGACCACAGATACCTGTATGTCGTTCGTACCAATCGTCAGAGCGGTAATGACGTCAGCGAGGAAATCAATTGCCTTATCAAAGTCAGACTGTACAATACTACCCGACTTGTCCAAGACGAAAACAACATCTGAAATACAAGTACAAATTCTGAGAATACCGAAGCGTCAACAAAACCATAGTCAGTACTCAAAATCTATTACATTAGTGACAAAATATGAACAATGACATATTTACACTGAGACCCTTAAAATCTACAAGAGAATGATACAGGGTGTTCCGATGATATTGGACAGTATTTTCAGCACAGGGCCGATTTGGTTCTGAGACTTAGGGTAACATCTCTTCGTACCATATCTAATTCATAGTTGTTTAAACATGTATGCAAAACCCCGATCATATTTTCGGCAGTACGTACAACCAAACAGTTAACTCCAAAATAGATAAAATACTTTTAAAATCCCACCATTGCTCATATTTATAATAATTATATCACTACACAATGATTCGAGAGATGCAGGTTTTCCGATCGTGAACGTTCCTTTTCTTGAAAGTAACATTCCTACTTCTCCATCCTATGGTGTTTGCATGACGCAGTTGATTCGTTATTCCAGGGCTTGCTCTGAATATCGAGATTTTCTTAATAGATGTCAATTGCTGACGAACAAACTTACGGCACAGGGATTCGAGAGGTGCAGGTTGATGATGATTATGATCGCCAACTTGTTGTCATTGAGAAATGTTGTGTTCTTCTATAATATTAGGATGAACGTTCATCATGTGCTTACTTGTTGTGATTGAGATTGATGCTCGTATTTTGAGGACTTGACGTTTACTTGGATGTAACCAAGATTTACATGGCGGGTGTCGTCGATGAAGCAGAAGACGCTTACTCTTCCGGAACACCTGTTCTTATTTTCTTATATTTATCAAGGGTCTCCTTATAAATCTTTCATTTGTTCATATTTTGTCCCTGGATTAATCGATTTTGAGTTTGGATTATGGTTTGGTTAACGCTTCGGTATTCTCTAATTCTCTATAAAACACTTCTAACCATTATAAGTCTATGTATATTATATAAGTAACTGAATGTCAAACCTCTGCCACGATTAACGGACAACGCGTTATGAATGGATTCTTTGTATTCACCGAAGCGTCTTATGTCTCTATTCATTTTTGGATATTTCACAACAAAGATCGTTAATGTACGTATGCTGATGTCATGCTGGTTGAGAGAATATACTTGTTAAACATGTATAAGTGTATACACATTTCCTTCCGTTTATCACGATATACCTATTATACTTATAAGTATATGTATGTATGACATGTAAGACGAGAACACTTGTTTTTATTATAACTTAAAGAATATTCTATCTACTTGTACTTTTCCCTTAAATCACATTCATTGAGTTTTCGATATTAATTTAAAAACTTGTGTTTAATTATCATCTTGATATGCTTATTTTCTCTTTCAATATTGTAAATGCCTATTTTCTGTACACCACATTTCTGGGAAATAAAAGTTTGAAGAATGATAATTTTTTTCACGGATATAATTTTCAAACTATTATAAAAAGAACATAGGTTCATAGCTGGAACTGGTACACCTCTTATTAATCAAAGATTTCATAACACGAAGAGAATAGAATCTATAGAGTATAATTTCCTCTTATGAAAATTACATGTACCATTAGGTAAACAAACCTGCCTGCCTAAACTTAAGTATGTATATGTATATCTGGCTGTTTTAATCGTAACGTTGTTAGTTAGGGATTTTTATTGGAGATTAATTTGTGTGTCCAGGTATAAGTGAATTATAATTTTGCAAGTATTGCTCTATAACAATTTTACCTCATGAAGCCAAACAAAGTATTGTAACATCTTAAAATTGGGTTCAGATAGGGGGTGACAGACTCTGCTGGTGGATATTTTAGTCCCCGAGGTTTGCTGGAGCCTCCATAGCCACAGTTAATCTCGTTTGAGTAGTGGCAAGGTACTTAATATACACATTTTCGTAGTACACGATTTGAATTATACAGAACTAGTTTAATTTTACTTCTAAATTAATAAATTAAAGGGGTTTTACGCACCTGACCCTTCTGCTTCCACATTAGTTTAGAAATTTTGGATTCCTACCTTTTGGCCCCTAACATCACTGAAGAGTCCTAGGAGGACGAAACAGCTGTATAATGCAGTTTAATTCATTTTTTCGGCGTACTGTATCTATCACTAAAGTTAAGAGGTGCAGCATATGTGTGTGTTACGTGATCTTCCAGATATAGAAAATATTTTCACTGTACATTTGAAATAAATCATGGGGAAAATGAAAATATTGGGTATGAGTACAGTATCACTGTTGATTTTATTGGCAGTGACTCTCATGACAGTAGTCAGTCAAGCAATTCGTTTGTAATTGTATATAAAATGTCTGGATACAATTAAAGGGCTTATTGAAAGCCTTTAACGTTGCCATGACATATTTTTCTTGTTAAGGATGACAGGTACAGTTTCTCTTTCGAGAGCGGACTCGGACGACTTCAAAGGAGGAAAAAAATCAGAGAATAACAAAGCGTCAACAAAATCGTATATAATACTTTTCTGTGTCGGGTATCTGCTAACTTAAATGTTAATTACGAATCAATGTTCTGTTAACCTGTTAATTAGATAGGTAAATAGAGATGTATATATCATTTTCTTTTTGTTTTAAAATCACTAAAAGACTTATCGTGTGATAATGTCCTCATAGTAATAATCGATCTAATTTAAGTCTCTTTCTGATCAACAAGGATTTCAAGAGGTAAATGGGATCAATAGTAAAATATCTTTGATATCTAGACATGGTGATCAGAACTACCATAAAGATAGAATTATAGAAATGATAACTGTAAAACCATACCTTTCTTTGCACTCCATACAGATTCAATATAACAGAAAAGGACACACACGTTGAACAAACGGCTCCGTATCAGCATCTTCTAGTAAATAGCGGTCCCATATATGTAATAACATTCGAACACGATTTGTTTGTAAATTCTAACATCTTCGTGAAGAAATGCTTAGATTGAACCATGTACAGTACGTCCCGACATAATGTACAGGGCCTAAAACAAAAGACAGGTATGATGGTAGATAGGCTTTACTTAGTATAGGGTATCACGTTTCCGTATCTATTTTTTTGTTTGGAAATATGACCTATGTATAGTAACAATGTTTGCCTTATAACAATGTTCAACCTGTAGGTACCCGCAGTGTGTATTGTCTTAATCAAACTTAATCTGTTCATTGCCACATGGAGACCTACATAAAGCATTGGCAGCTTGATATATCCCTATGTTAATATTTTAAAGAAATCCAATAATTTCTCGTAGTAATAATACGTCAGCTAACCTACAGGCTTATTGTTTTGTTTTCCTCAGCTGATCAGACTTTTGTTATAATGTTTTCTTTCTTTTTGTAACATAAATTTCATTTATATATTATAACAAAAACCACCTGAGTCAAATTGACAAACAACAATATCAATGTCGATGTATCCTCTCACCTATTCTATTCTGTGGTCACGTGACTTTAAGTGCACACATACACATTGAAAACGTGATTCTAGTACAATAACTTTAAATACCATGTAGAATCTTGATTGACATTTACGCAGAACTAGGACATATAAGGCACGGGGTAGATCTCAATGCACTTACCAAAACTGCCAGAAGGGAACACCGTTGAGGTGGAATTGTGAAATATCATATGGTTTAATAGCTTGCCGTAATACTATCGATATTTTAATTACTGTATACTTAATACTCACATTTTCAGAAATTAACAGTATTTTTCTTTGACAATTTAAATCATCATTCTTGAAGGGAACAAATGCTAGGTAGACCAGAGTGACGGACAAGTTATCGGTAACTGTTGAACAATATTTAATATCTTATTACAAAAAGAAACAATAGAAAATGTATTAATACTTTAAATTTTGGTAGATGTGTTAATATTAGGTACATGAGGAACTCTGTCTCCAACGATTAGGCCGGTACCGATGTCTCGTCATGATTATATATAGATTGTATCACTTGGGCAGATTTAGTTGTACCGGCGGTCTTATACTACCGGCCAGATATTGTCATGAATTGTGATAACCTTATGATTAATGCTATTTTGATGAAGGTTTGGATTTACCTCAGATATTCACAGGGTCTTAATTCCAACCTATGAAGACGTCATCTTTTCTGAGAGTGCTAAAGGGTTATATCTCTATATTCATTGATATCACTTTGATTTTATCGAAATGATCGTAAATCTTACTATTAATGACAATCTAGATCTTAATAAATGCCCATTTGTTTCAAAAATAGCTTTGTCTGATATTAATATATATTTGCATAGACAACATTAAAAAATAAAATGGCGACACTATTTAATATCATTAATATTTGATAGATATACAGTGTTATTACACAGTAAACAGTACAATTATAAGACATAGTATGTGGCCTTTATCATACAATCATTTGATTAATTCTTCTGAAAGACAAAATAATATAACAATGTACTAGCCTAATGCCAATGACATCCATGGTTCTAATTAAACCCACTGAACAATGGTTTGAAATATGAAGCTTCGCTTGCCTTTCTTCGTCGCATACCAGACTCTCTCGATTCTTCTAACGCCATAGTATGCTTTCTGTGTGCCAATCTTATATGGTATATGTGTTGCCAGTTATCCTGACTAATTGACAGGTTTACTTGCAATCGTATATCACGTTTCCAACACTGAAGTTCTATATCCTCTTTGGTTAAGTCTATTTTCTCATTAAAGACCTACATTTTACGTACGTTTCCCAGATTTGACAAGAGACGGCATAAACGATTCCAGATGGGACGAGGAATAGCTGACCACAGGGAGGGTCTTCACTGGTGGATTGATGGGGGAGGAATCACTGACCACCAGGATGGTCTTCACTGGTGGATTGATGGGGCGAGGAATCGCTGACCCCAGGGGGAAGGGGTCTTCAATGGTGGTTTAACTAACACCTAAACCGGACCCATTTGTCATACTCCGAATAACAAACCAGACTCAAAATAATATAATATATGATCCAGCATAACATTTAACATCAGAAAGCAACACACTATTCCGTCTGACGTGTTATTTGAACATGTCTATTTAAACCTGATATATGTATATATTATGGTAGGAGTAATTCCCCTTCCTAACAAAGACTATTTTGCAGGACCCCCGGAGTGTTCCAATGCCTTCAGTTCGATGGTCTAGATTACAATAGTTTCAAGTGATAAACGTGGTCTGCATATCCTAAACCTTTTATGATAATATTGGTTACCATATATGATTTCTATAATTACGAGCTCGTATCATACCATATCTATATTTTCAATAAGCTTTGCCACTAAACAAAATAAAGATATTTACATTTGGGATAGTCGGCTGGTACACTACATTGAATTTCCGATACGATATTCGCCAAACGGGCCAGGTTCAATTTCCGGATTGAATGTTAATTGCATGAGGGTGATTTGCTCCAATACTCGGATAATTAGGCTTCCTTCTATTGTAATACTAGTTATAAAACCATGTTACACTGTAATTTATTACATTATTCTGTAAAGAAAAATAATAAGTTCACTGAGTTATGTTCTTTGAATTGATGGTACATATAATATCATATGAAGTTAACCTTAAGACATCAGCGAACCAAGTACACTTGCTGGAAACAAATTAGAGAATACCGAAACGTCATCAAAAACCATAATCCGAACTCAAAATCGATTAAACTAGGGGCAAAATACGAAAAAAGGAAAGATCCACATGGAGACCATTGTTAAAGTACAAAAGAATTTACAAGATTACAAGAGTTGAAGTCAATAGTTATGTTTATTTTTTGCTCCAAGTCAGTTGTTTTGTTGTTGTTATATACACGGAGACTCGCATGGTATACAACTCCTATTGAGCTAGTTTAAGTATGAACTACATGCTGTATATACATTGCTAAAATAATTTAAAATGAACTCAAAACACACATGTGATTGTACCTATAGACCTTAGTAATAGCTACAGCGAGATGGTAGACTCTGAAGTACTGTTGAATAGAGGGGGAGGTCCATAGGAACCTTCTTTTTTATTCGATTTTTCAGAACGGTTTAATTTAAATTTGAAAAAGCGAGTTACATGTGTATTACCGTGCCGCTACTTAATTGTTAATACAATTCAAATATATCCATGTCTATATACCCATAATACAGAGAACTACATGGGGTTGCTCAACATATTTGAGACACTACAGTCAGGTGTCAATTACATCAATTGGTTTATATGAACATACATATTTTCCCAAACTAAAAAAGTCATTAAAATGAACAACACAAATTCACAGTAGTATCGTAACTTAAATTTATTTTTTATAAAATGACAAGTGCCAAGAGCAAAACAAATTTACTTGCTCGAAGTTACAAAAAATGATATTGAAAGACAACATTATAAAGAATGTAGGTTTTAAAAGAGACATTTCATCCGTTTAAATGTTATAAACAAATATTACAAAATATAAACTAATAATGTGCCATAGAAAATGCACATACTCATTTATTTTGTTGCGAACAAAATTGATTACATGCTGGAGCTTTTCTTCTGTTAATTTTCCATCAATGTCATTATTTGAAATAACACATAATTAACAGGGTTTTTTTTCGAGGGAAAAAAAACATGATCATACATCTACTTGTAACCCAAAGGCACCAGTAAATAATATCAAAGATAATCCAAAACAAATAGAAATTTCTTTGATTCCGTTGGAATCTTTCTATATTTCAGTGATATAACTACTCAAACTAGTGGCATCAACCAAAGAAAATAACAGTCAAACACAGAAGCCGATATGGTCATATTGCTGTTATTTCAAACTATTAACATGCATGTGATATAATGCGACTCTATAAAAAAAACGGGTTATACGTTGAGAAAGGATTTTAAATGTTGAGTAAAATCTCTTTTTGCAGTTGAAAATAAATTAGAGAATACCGACGCGTTAACAAAATCATAATCCGAACTCAAAATCGATAATTCACATTTTCACAGTTTCTGCTGCTTTTCCTTAAAATGAAAATATGAAATAATGTGTCAACACACAAAAACATTTTTATTTTGATGAAAAACTGAATTTGAATAAGTTGTTTTAGTCTCAGAAAGAAGAGAACAACTTTTTCTAGGGAAAGATGTTAGATCATGGGTGAATGTGGACCAAAAATTTTAATTTCATGAAAAAAATCACATTGTCGAATAAACATATATCAGGCATTGCATTATACAAAAATGTAACGAAATTATTTTTATAACAATTTACAGTAATAGAAAAAAAACATGGCGACGGAAGTAGTTCATAGCAACACTGATGAACATTTTCCTGAGTCTTGTTTCCTTCAAGGACAAGTTAGTAGTAGACATCCAGCTCTTTTAGTCAGTATTTCATCACAGTATCGCTCCTAATACCCCCATCATGGACTCGAAATATCAATCACTCTAGAAGAAACATAAAAAATCATTGATTGTTACATTAACATATTAGATACATAACCGTCCTTTTATAGATGCCATGACATATTTAATGATACATTATAATTGTTGCTACAATTATGTGCTTAAATAATCCAGGCAGAGCTGAGAGGCTATAGGCTGCCAATGTTACAACTTCATTGTGTAAGAACCATATATGTAAGTCTTTATGTAAAATATTTTCTTTTGATTTCCAACCCAGATAAGAAAAGGATTATTTCACAAATATTGGCTAAACGATAGATAGGATATTTTTAGCGAATCAATTGTACATCAGATGCATAAAACTAATCGAAAAAAATCAAAACAATCAGAGAATATCAAAGCGTCAACAAAACCATAATCCGAACTCGAAATCGATCAAACTAGAGGCAAAATAAGAACAAAGGAAAGGAGACCCTTGTAAAAGTACAAGAGAATAAGACCAGGTGTTCAGGAAGAGTAAGCGTCTTCTGTTTCATCGACGACACCCGCCATGTAAATCTTGGTTACATCCAAGTAAGCATCAATCCTCAAAATGAGAACCGAGTCATCATTGTCAATTACAACAAGTAAGCAAACTCACACAAAGATACAGAATATTTCTCGACGAGATCAAGATGGCGACCATAAAACTTGCCTATAGTCTTCATCAACCTGCATCCTTCGAATCCATGTTCATCAGCAGTTGACAAGAAAGTGAAATTTCACAATCGGAAAATCGAAATCGTCACGTTTATCACGCAGCTTAGTAGTAAGTTGGCCGTGTTGGTCATAGTTTAAGTAAAGATAGAGGTAAGAAGCTGATTCAGGGGAGTCTGTTGTGTCTTTAATCTCAAGTTCAGCAGGGTATATACTATCGACTAAGTCAGCAAACTTCTTGTTTTTTATAGACAACACATCGTCGACATACCTGAAAGTGAAATTGAAATATTTGGCAAGGTTGTTGTTAATCGTCGTGATAAGCCCTTCGACAAATTCAGCCTCATATGGCAATAGCTAAAATTGGGCCACAGTTAGTTCCCATTGGAACGCCAACAGTATGTTGGAAAATCTTTCTTCCGAACTCAATAAAGATATTGTCAACCAGGAATTCAATCATTCGTACTATATCTTCCTCAGTATATTTCAACATAGTTTTTGTTGTGTTTTTGCTCCAAGATAGCTTACAACCATGTTTTTGTATCATTATTCACCTTTCTTTGAAAAGAAATTTCTCTTAATGAGAGACTGATAATTAACACTTCTAGAAGTGTTTGAGAAATCGTACATTAGACCGACTCCCTATATTTTATAAACAATTTCTCAACTGAATTTTACTTCCTTTGTTTTGCCCCAAATAAGCCCACTGATTCCCGTATAAGTTCCTCTATGGAGCGAATGGTAGCCAATCAGTTCAATCAACATATAACTTCGGTGATCATAGCGGGGATGTTATCAGGACAGGCTTTCCACACATAACACTACCGACCATTACACGTTATTGATAATAAACATCACACACCATCTATACAAACCTGCTATAAAAGTTAAGTTATTGAAATAAAAAATAACGACAATTGAGGTGTGTTGATAAAGAGTATACTTGAGGAAAGCATAACACAGGCGAAGTATACCTAAACATATATCAAATCAAACACCTCCTCTGCTGTCGGTCCACTACTAGTTTTAACGGATTTAAGATCAAAGAAGAAAGTCATAGCGAACTTGGGTTTCAATGGTACTTATGTTCCCCACATAATGGGGTCAAGCTGTTTTTGAAGGTCCCTTGGCTTGGCTAATGATTTTCTTTGTGTTTTCTTGAGCTTATGTTTATTTGTGTTAAGTCAGACTACTCCACGGCTCGTTTATGTGCGATGTTCCAGCTTCTGAATGTCACGAAATACTGCGAACCAAACCTCATGCATGTAGGCCATAGTGCTAACCTTCGGTTTCAGTGTTAAATGACTCGCACAACTAAATCAGCCTATCACGAAGTGTTTCATACGTTTGTAATCCCTACCGAAAATTTGTTCCGGCTAAGTACAGTGATTCTGAATAATCTAAATAGGTTTTTGTTGACATATTCTGCATTGAATACAATCTATAGATATTTAACTTTACAAAAATGTATACTTTTGGTAGATTTTGATAAGTGATGGCGGATTGATATGGTGTCAAATGTCAGAGGGTGCTCCCGTACCATTTCACTAGTTTGACATGTAAATTTCCGGTTTGTCCGAAGCAGACGCCTGTAGCGAGCTAAAAAGCCACGAAACTCCTGATAAAATGCCATTTGAAGTCTTTGGCATGTATGTATCTGTGAATCCAGGCAGTTGTCACTAGTGTTGAACTTCAAATATTAAAGTTATTAGCTCTAAAGCTTAGTAATAACATTAGTAAATTATTTAGTTGTGTGAGTCCTTAAGTTATAGTGTTATCCTTAAGTCATAGTGCTATCCTTAGCTAAGTGTCTTCTGTGTTTAGTCATAAGTTAACGAGTTAGATCTAGTTATAAAAAAAAAGTTAAAATACCAAGAAACACATTTTATCGGTATGGTGTTATTGAAAGGAATGGAATCACGTATTTACTGGCTAATAATCAGTGAACTCCTTGTTGAACTACTTTTTGAGTTTCTAAACACAAGTAACAAACATACTTTGCGTTTGTATATTACGGAGCAGGGATTGGAGTACTGACTGGTTTTGTGTTAGTAAATAGAAGTGGAGTTACCGATTCGTTGTTAATTGGTAAAAAGAAGTGTGATGAACTAGTAACTAGTGATAAATAGAGCTGACTTATTAATCTGTGACAATATTTATTTATGGTGTAATAATAATAATAAATAAATATACAACATTTATATAGCGCTCTATATAATTTGTAAAATTACTCTAAAGCGCTTCAAAACATGTAGATAATAATTTGATGCTTAAAATGCATAAATAATGTTAAGTTACGACAGTCTAAGCTCATATGTGATAATATAAAAATACATATAAATACAAACTAGATAAACAAATGTTAGTATATACATGTCGTCTTAGTTGATACTTGGTGGTGTTAATGAATGTAACAACTAACTGATTGTCAAGTAGACTTTATAATACTTACCTGTTAGCAAGTTTCTTGTACCTGTAGACAGCTGCAGCAATTATACCCGATACTACTACCCCTCCGGCTGTGGTTCCTCCAGCTATAGCTGGAATATTGTCTATAACACAAAACATGTTACTCATCTTAGTGGTCAGAGTAACGGGAATAGGATATAGAAAGGTTATTAATTCACAATTGGGATTTTATTTCTTTTTCGTTTCTTGTAAAATATAAGGCATTATCAATTTGATCATCAAAAATGTATCTGTTCAATTTGGTAAAGATAAACAAAGCATTTATCATGTGACATATATATATCACATATATCACATTCAGTATTGTCTGATCAGAACGGTTCTTTTTGTATACTACGTATATTTTGAGTTTTAAGTCGTGGTTTTTGACACCCTTGTAAAATACATTGTGGTATTTATGTAACCTCTCATTTGATAAAATTTTAATCCCGAAAATCAACATTTCTTGAAAAATGTTGTATTCTTCCACGTCTGTAAAAGTTATATATGCTATTTCAACTAGACCATTAGATATAATCTAAATATCGATGTATGAAAAATAACCTTCAGCAAATTAAAAACATACAATTACAAATTTAGAAATGTAGTAAAGCAATGATACGAAACACAGATCTGATTAGTCTGTACCTTCTGTAGAAGCTGAAGATGCCTGTGCATCGGCGACACTAGCCGCTGTTGTGGTGCCTGTAGTTGTGGTGCCTGTAGCCGTAGTGGTTGTAGTGGTTGTAGGCGTGGTTGTAGTGGTTGTAGGCGTGGTTGTAGTAGTTGTAGGCGTGGTGGTAGTGGTTGTAGGCGTGGTTGTTGTAGATGTCACTCCACCGCCACCCTTGCCAACAAAGACTGTCGTAGTTGTTTGAGCACAGCCACCTGCTATAGATACACTAACGGCACTATCTGTAAACAAAAACAACAAATTATTCAAATACTTAGCGGATACTGCAAGGCAACACAGTGTGAGAACCGTTTATAGTATGCATCTCAGTTCACTGTAATTTGCGATGTTTAGAACCTAACACCCGCCCGCACGCACGCACTCACGCCCGTACACCCGCACGCCCGCCCGCCCGCCTGCCCGCACGCACATTTAGTTATAGATACAGTATGCCGAAAAATGAATTACACTGCATCATACTGCTGTTTTGTCCTTTCAGGACTTTTCAGTAATGCTAGTGACAAAAGGTGGGAGTTCACTTTTCTTAACTACTGTAGAACACATCAGTGTTCATAGGGTGATCAGGTTGCCAATTTTACTAAAAGCACACATGTACTACATGCATGGATTCACACCTACATATAAAGCTGTAGTTATCGTATAATTTAAATATAGGACATGACTGTCTCAATACTTTTCATTCTGCATTTCAAAACCCTGCTAATAAACCAAAGTTTGGCAAAATAAGTGATGACGCCCCGTTGTTATGTATGAGATAGGTTTCAATGGTGTATCTAGAGCAGATGTAAAATGCAGAAGTATATCTTGTTTAAATTACTTCAATGATTCATTATCTCAAATGGACAGAGGTGGTCATGTGGTGCAGTGGATAGTGTATTGTCTTTCATCAAGGCGGTTTGATTCGCTTGAAAAGGCTTGGGTTACCTGCCAGACAACGAGGATTTTGCCTGGATACTCCTCAAACAATATGACCTTCGCGCTAACATCTGGGCAAAAAAGGGCTATTGATTAAGGTTGAACCTTTTCATAATTGTTGTAGCATAAATAAAATTTATGTTTAAATGAAGAGCGGCCGTTTTCATTGATATTACACTCTGCTTCAAACACACATATTATTTATATAAACTTACCTATTTTTACTGCAACCGTTGGCACAAGATTACATATATACACGAAGGAAGTGACGTACATAACATTATCCACATCCGGGTCACTAGCAATGTTCAGCAGTTCCTGTGTGGTAGAGCTAAGATCGGATCCTATACCTATCACATAGATAACACTGTTGGTTATGGAACTCCGGATAAGGTCTGCTGCTGTGGTCGTTTGCGCTGTATTCTGAGAGAGTCCGTCTGTCATAACGATGACAATAGGGTCCGCGTCCGCCCTAGCCCCCTTCCCCGAAGTGAATGAAGTACTCTGAACATAGTGCAAGGCGTCGGCTGTGAATGTTCCTCCATTGGTTGTAATGGACGATTTAAGACCATTGACTGCGGCGAGAAGACTCACCTGGTCCGTGTTGTCGTTTAGGTCGAATTCTTCACTGGAAGTATCAGAGAAACTGACCACAGATACCTGTATGTCGTTCGTACCAATCGTCAGAGCGGTAATGACGTCAGCGAGCAAATCAATTGCCTTATCAAAGTCAGACTGTACGATACTACCCGACTTGTCCAAGACGATAACGACATCTGAAAAAAAAGAAACAAATCCTAATTAAGATAATTTGAGAAAATGCAAGTACAACATTAAAGAATCAATGACAGGCTTATAATTGAACGCCAATTATCTCCTTTCGCAATGGCGTCGTGCGAGACCTCACCAGATATTGAAGTAGGTATGTTATGGACACGTTTGTTGAGAACTTAATACCGAAATGTCATAAAATACATCAACGTAAATGTAATGTCTTCAGTTATACAAAATATATTTCACGATGGGGCTAATATTTTGATAATTTCACGTGTCCGAAGCGTGGGCGAAAATATGAAAGCATTTGCCACACGAGTGAAACATATCTGGTATTACTAATGACACCGTTTTATATTCTGTTAATACCTAGATGGGAGGGCAAAACCAAATATCAAAGTGAAAAATACTTTGAATTGATACTTTCTTCACTAGCAAGTCTGAAAACAATCTGAGAATACCAAATCGTCAACAAAACCATAATCCGAACTCAAAATCGATAAAACTTGAGGCAATATATGAACAAAGGAAATATTTACAAGGGGACCCTCGTTGAAGTACACGAGAATAAGACCAGGTGTTTCGGAAGAGTCAGCGTCTTCTGCTTCATCGACGACACCGGCCATGTAGATCTTAGTCTCATAGAAGTAAATATTAAGTCCGTAAAATGAGAACCGAGCCATCTATGTCAGTCACAACAAGCAAACACCCTAATAAGCATACTCAAAATCGTCCATCTTCATATCACACAAAGATACAGAATATGTCTCTATGAGACAAAGATGGCGACCATAAAACTTGTCCATAGTCTTCATCAACCTACATCACTCGAATCCCTGGACCGCAAGTTTGTTCGTCAGCAGTTGTCATCTATCACGAAAATAGCGATATTCAGAGCAAGCCCTAGAATAACGAATCAACTGCGACATGTAAACACCATTGGATGTAGAATCAGGGATGTTACTGTCAAGAAAGGGAAAGTTCACGATCGGAAAATCGAAATCGTCACCTTTATCATACAGCTAAGTAGTAAGTTGTCCGTGTTGGTCATAGTTTAAGTAAAGATCGAGGTAAGAAGCTGATGTAGGAGAGTCAGTTGTATTTTTAATCTCAAGTTCAGTAGGGCATATACGATCGACTAAGTCGGCAAACATCTTGTTGTTTATAGACAAGAAAGCTCTCATAATGATAGACCGAAAACGTTCTTTCAGTTTGGCATGTGGTATGGTAGTGTACAGGATTGAAAAATCAAATGTTTTGTTGGACGAAACATTTTTGAGAAGGGAGTGCTCAAGACTGATCAGAAGATCTTTTGATTTTTTTCAAAATCCACATCCCATTAATGCCACTTCTGGAGTATACAGTGTCACAATAAGACTGAAGCCCGGATTAAACGGTACTAAGAATGGCAGTAAGAAGTTTTGATAATGGCTTGGTTGAGCAATGAGACGAGCTTGCGATAAAACGTTGCTTGTAACGATCCTTGTTTAGTTTAGGTATCCAATTTAGTCGAGGGAAGTCAGCGTCTTTATCATTAACGGCTATTTTGAATGATTGCAATACTGATGTATGATTTCATCTTTCGAAAAACCGGTTAATGCGTAAGTAGGGTTACCTTGGTTATCAACTGTGCCCCACTTTTGGCTGTCTTGTTTTTGTTTTCATACGAGGAAGAATTTGTCGACGGGCTTACCAGGACGGGTAACAAAAAACCTTGCCAAATCTTTCAATGTCACTTTCAGGTATATGGACGATGTGTTGTCTATAAACAAGTTTGCTGACCTCGTCGATCGTATATACTCTACTGAACTTGAGATTAAAGACACAACAGACTCTCCTCCATCAGCTTCTTATCTCGATCTTTACTTAAACTATGTCCAACACGGGCAACTTAATACTGAGCTGTATGATAAACGTGACGATTTCGATTTTCCGATCGTGAACTTTTCCTATATATAATTAGTATGTATTCACCATTATGGTATCATTATTATGGGCTTTGTTAACAGTGAGAGGTGTCACCCAATAACAGACATAATTAAATGACACTTGTCAACAAGAGCGCAACCAAGCCAATATTAGATTGACATGACCGCCCACTAGTCCTGGGTATTAAACTTTCTTTATTACACAAAACAATTTTATAATCCATTGGTTCTTTATTACTATAATAATTATACAAGGAGTTATTACAAAGTAATAAGTTACCTAGTTACTCCAAATAAACAGATACACAACAATAAACGGGACAAGTAACTAAATGGATCTGTGCCAATGTTTCTTCACATGAAATTTACATGAAAAATTTCATGTTAATTGCATGTAAAATTTTAACGAAGACATATGCATGTAAAATTGAACTTAATTATAAATTTACATGAAATTCACATCAACCATCAAAACAATTTACCATATAAAAGAAGACTGAAAATAAAAAGTTATTTCACGTGAATTGTACTTTTTACCTTCTTTTAAGATTTATAAGCAACAATGTATCCGAGTTACAGAAAACATTCGACAAATCAATATCCTCATTTGCTACAGTGAGAAAACTATTTAAACAAAAACATGAGTGATCGTGAACGTAGCATACTATTGACTATGTGATTCATGTATGCCAACAAATGGCTTGGATGTGTTTTGTTTTTGTTTATCTGATCTGGGAAAATATTAACTTGGCAATATTTCACATGTTAATATATTCGCGTGTGAATATATTTTCAGAGATTTCATGAACCGAAATAAGCGAAAATTTTAACGCCGCGAACAATTCTATTTAATAGTATAAATATTATTATAAATAAACACATACGGCGTATGAGTCGTTATGGTGCCCTCAGTAAGACGAGCCGTGTAATTATGAGACAATCACTGTCACCAATAACACGCATGCTTAAGTCACCGACTGCTCCTTTATTCTGTAACTGTAACAACTTTAAACTCGATACGTCAAAGCGTAACGGAACTTGTATGAATACATAGCTTCAGGAAACCATGTGATTAAAAGGTGTGGTGGACTTTCACATCGAACTACGTGTACTTATGTATCATTATAACCGCCATTAGTCACTAAACATTCCAGAACAATTACTTAATTTCCCCTGCGTGCTATAACAATTATTGTATTAAATGTTTCTGTCAGATACAAAGTATGTGTTAATTATGTTAATAAAAGTGATTCCCACGATACCGGATGTTAAAGTTTATCAGATAAGTATCCTAAAAGTAGGTGTTAGTATGCATGAGGTAAGTATAAGTAATACCGGGGTCTGTATGCGTAAGATTAGTGTAATTATAACAGATGTCAGTATGTATAAGGTAAATATAAAAAAGATTCAGAGAATACCGAAACAGTATCAAAACCATATTCCGAACTCAAAATCAATTAAAATACGGACGGAAAATTAACAAAAAAAGGGTGTACACGGAGACCCATAAAAAGTACAAGAAAATAAGACCAGATGTTCCTGAAGTGAAAGTGTCTTCTGATTCATCGACGACACCATGTAAATCCTGCCCACATTCAAGCGAACGACACGTCCTCAAAGTGGGAGTCGAGTCATCATTCTCGATCACAAGAAACCACACAAATTGGCATATTAAAAAAACGGCAATCTTCATATCATAGAAGAATACAAAGTATTGCTCAATGAGACCAAGATGACAACCATGAAACTTGTTCATAGATTAACCTGTATCTCCCGAATCCCTTTGCTGTATTTTTTTGTGTCAGCAGCCGACATAAATCACAAAATCTGGATATGTAGAAAAGAAAGGTCAGATAATACCAAAGAACAAAACAATAATCCAACTCAAAATCGATTAACCTATGGCAAAATAGGAACTAGGGAAATATTTACATTACGTGTGTTGCGGAAGGGTACACGTCATCTGGTTCATCGACACCCACCATGTAAATCTAGGTCAGATCCAAGTAAATCCAAGTAAAAAAAAGCCCCAGAGCAAGCCCTAGAATAGCGAATCAACCTTACTGTGTAAACACCATAGGATGGAAGAACAGGGATGTTAATGAAAGAACAGGGATGTTACTATAAAGAAATCGCCCCGTTAGTAAGGTGTCCATTTTGGTTTTGGTAAAGATCAAGTTAAGCAGCTGATGTAAAAGAATTTCCTGTTTCATTTATTTTAAGGTCGTCAGAACGTGGCAAGTAAAGTTCTTCTTGTTGTAATTGAATATTGAGAACGGAATGGAATGAAAACGCGAATGAAATACAACGAAAACGGAATGAAAACGCAAAATCTGTCAACTGAAACGCTGACACCATTGTAGCACATCGTTGATATAATTGAAAGTGAAGATTTGGAAAAGTTTTTTTTAAACCTGTTCTACCTTAGCCTCGCATAAAAACAACAAGTCCGCCAAGAGTGGGGCACAGTTTGTATCAATGGACATGCATATTTTCCTCCGTATATTTTATCTTAGCCTTTGTTCACCTTTCTTGAAAAAAAACCTCTCATAATGAGAGACCGAAGACGTTCTTTCAGTTTGATATGTGGTATGGTAGGATAAAGGATGGAAATATCAATTGTTTTGATGGACGAAAAAATTTTGAGAAGGGTGTGCTCAAGGTTGCTCAGAAGATCAGTTGATTTTTCCAAAATCCAATAAAACGCTGCTTATATGGACCCTTGCGCAGTTTAGATATACAATATAGGCGGGAAAGTTAATCGTCTTTCTCATTAACGGTTATCTTGAAAGATTGTAATACTGCAGTATTGTTAGTTAGTAGTTCATATTTCAAAATTAAAACGATCAATCTGTAAGCAGGGTTACCTTGGTTATCAAGCAGGCCCAGTTTTAACAAACAATAAATGTAATAATGTTTGCAAACAAGGATCAAGTTATTATATGTCTTGTCTGCAGTCACAACCACACAACCACATACTTGTCATGTAGGTCGTTGAATGTTGTTTGAAGTTTGGGGTCAAGAAATATCGACTTTTGTTTAGTTTACTTTGTATCAGACTATTTGTTTGTTTTCTAGATAAAGGGCCTGATAGATTTCACTCACTCTGAAAGTGAATCTTATTCAGCGTGTTCACGTTTAGTCCATTGCATGGCATAATCTTCCACAAGAATCGTGAAATTCACATTCCGTTTGATGGATAGTGTCTCTCGAAAAAGAGGATCTTTCAGAAAATTTCCGGTAGCTTTATTTTGGGGATGATGTCCGATTACTTTGTGTCCTGCTAGACCATATCAATATATTTACATTCTGTGTTGCCTTTGCCTATATATCATTACTAAACCAAATTGTAAGATATGACACTGTATATTACAATTTGCAATCCACATCACATGACGTTATTTTTGACGCCATGTTGGACTATGTTATATCAAAGCTTTGCACTCCGCCTCAGATAGCAAGTATGATGGCTTTGAATCAATCGCTCAGACGGCACTGATTTAAATCAGGTTATTGTGACGTCATTTCTGACGCCATGTTGGACTACGTTATGTCAACGCTTTGCACTCCGCCTCAGATAACATGAATAATGCCTTTGAGTCAATAGCTCAGATTATATTGATTGAAATCACTCTTCCAGTAAAGAAACACACATGGCAAATGGAGAACGTTTACCGACTTTATCCCAAAAATATAGATACAAGCAAATTTTAAAATGACCGGAATGTAAATATAAGCATTGAACTGTTACCAGATGTAGTATACAGTCGATATGAATACAATTTGGGTGACAGATAAATAATCATGTCGCCCTAACGGGCGACATGATTATTTATCTGTCACCCAAATTGTGACAGATAACGGGCGACATGATTATTTATCTGTCACCCAAATTGTATTCATATCGACTGTATACTACATCTGGTAACAGTTCAATGCTTAAAAGGAGATGAAAAACTAAACTTTTGACAGAAGCATTCCAGGTTTGTTTTTATAGATTTAGATTTAAAATACATTGTCAAAGCAATTTCTAATTATCATTATTATTATTTTTTTTATTTATTTATTTTTATTTTGTATATTTTTTTCCCACAAAAACCAAATAGCAAAACATCAGCGGAAATGTTAAAATTTGATGTCTTCAAGTTTGTTCATCGCTCATTGGTTAGTACAAAAGTACCAGTACTCATTGAGCAAACCATTATTAAAACTTAGAACTCAGTACACAAACATTTGTTTTCAATATTAAAGAATATTGAGGCAAATAAATCGATATACATGTTAAAAGAAAGGTTATCTTCAAGTCCCCTATATTTATTTAAAACTTAAAGAAATATTGAAAAAGAGTTTATACTGGATTTTAAACATAAAGGGAAATTCCTGACACAGACTACTCCTCAGCGGGAACACACAGTCAGTAACAAACAAGTACCCTATAACCAGCAAAAATGTACAACATCAATAAATAAGAATACTATTGCAAGTCGATTTTGATAAAGACTACTCAAGACACTAGGGAAATCAACATGAAAACTGGTTGTAACAAACAATAGTTAACATAACATTCACTTTATTAAACAACTGCAACATATCTTCAGCTTTCTTTAAGGGCCTCACTTATGAAAGACTATGAGTTAAGATGCCATTTTCAACTTGACACATCGTTCCTCCCCAAATAAAGGTATTAAGAACAGGGATATTTAACAATGAAATGTTGGCTATAAAATTCTTCAAAACGTCGCTGTAATGATATACCTCGTCCACAAAGCCAAGACGGACAACAAGACTTAGCCAAAATGAGACAACTATGTGCTAAGAAGTATTTTTTTTATTGAAAAGAAAGAAATGTTAGCATAAATGATATGCATCGTCCACAGTTAAAGACGGTGAGAAAGAATTAGCCACAATGAGACAAGTAATTAACTAAAAAGTAATTTTACTTATGGGAAAGAAATGTTGGCACAAATAACATTAGTGGTCACGTTGGTCAGTTGCTTAGCTAGGATATCTGATTTGTCACACTGTAGACACATATCAGGGTATACAATTAATATTGTAATCTGTGATGGGCTTCAGAACGGAGTATATTCGTTATAACAAAGGACATAGGACCTTGTATAAAAGAATTATATCTTCCTTATTATATATAATATAAAAATGTCTTTATCCAAATGAAGGTTATTTCTTTTGGAAAGAGTTCTTTATGACACAAAACAGAAATTTTATACAAAAGATAAATTTCAGAGGTGGTTTAAGATTAGCAAAATTGTATTTGTAATGTACTTGTAACAGTAAATCAAATAAACTCTTAATTAAACAATACAACTAACACATTTACTAGATTTCGGGAATGTTATACTAGTATATACAGCACGTCCTTTAATGACATTAGCTGTTTGTAGGACGTAAAACCTAATAAAACCAAACACAAGCATATGCATCAGAAAAAGACAGATTTGTACACGCTTAATCCCACTCCAGTAAGGTACGGTAATTAAAGACAGATTTGTACACGCTTAATCCCACTTCAGTAAGGTACGGTAATTAAAGACACTGATAAAAGTACTGAAACTACTAGTCTTTAGAAACCCGCTTTGCTTCTAATTTCTTTTAAAGTGAATTAATTTTCATCTGATAAACTTTTTAAAAATATATCACATTTGTTTCAGAAATATTATATAAATGAATATCACTGGAATGTTATGCAGAATTCCTTAAGCATACACTACAGTGATTTTCAGTCATAAAAATCTTATTGAAACAGATGTGATATATTTGTAAACTGGAGTACTCTTAAAGCTAAAACATGTTTTGTTTAGTAATTCTTAGTATCGTTCCCTTATCATTTATTGTTCATGAAAGATGACGTAACACACACATATTCTGCACCTTTTAAATTTAGTAATATATACAATATGCTGAAAAAATGAATTAAACTGCATTATACAGCTGTTTCGTCCTCAGTTCAGTAATTATTGACGTGTTGACTTTGTCCGTTATACTGTCATTATTTCATTGGATGACATATTCTTTTACAATAAAAACCATTTGAGGTAATAGAATAATTTGTTAATTAACATTTTCAAGTTAAAAGCATTAAAATTCGCTTCGTTGTTATTTATGCAAATGCCAAACGCCAATTTTATTTATTCGTCAAATATCCATAAATTAGATTTTTTAAAGCATGATTTAATTTCAGTAAGGTATACGGAATCAATATCAACATCTTGGACCAGTTCTCTGACACGGACTTATTATGTAACTTATAGAAACGTATGTGATATAATGATTGTTAAGTTATTATTGGTTATTTCCAATAGAAATGAGGATTTGAAAGAGAGAAAAAACGTCTTACCTTTCTTAACAGCAACCAACCCTTGGATGGAACAGCACAATATAATACAGAGCTGTATGACTCGTGGCAGTTTTACCATCCTCCAAGTATTATATTACTATCCCAGTCCGATGTAGGATCTCTATCAGCGTCCTGTTTAGACGGAGAAGTAGTCGGTGACCATTATATGGAGAAGTCGACTAGTCACTCTTAGCGGGGTTCCTATTAAAACACCCGACAGAGTTTTGTTTATACTGTGGTTCTTGTTTAAAAAGATGGTTTGCGTGTCACCATTATTTTACCCAGGTATTACTTGAACGTCACGGAAAGAGTTATTTTGTTGTTCGAGTGTAATTCACAAAGTCTTGTAATTACTTCAACTAAGCGAGTTTGTTAATAGTCCTCTCCTAAGAATTTTGTTTTTTAAATTGTTTGAATGTGTATTGTATAGAGTAGTGACAATGACCAATGTCGATATAATCGATGATACCTGCTGTCTTTGTTGACTCATATTTCACCAACGAGGTTTTAACCAGACGTTTATTTCAAATGTCCATAGTTCAATGTTACCTTAAATAATTGGTAACATGGACGGCTAGTACGCCAACTCTCTTTTATACCTCTTATAAAAACACCACTTCATTATTTACGTATCAAGTTTTTATTTCTTTCAAGACCTTCTCTTTTTTATTTTGATTAATACAATTTAATAAAAGCAGTTAGTTCGGTTTACTCTAATATATTATGCCACATAACATGAAGAACCTTACACTCCTTTGTAAGGCGACCTTTCTTTCTCGCTACGAATATCACTTTTGTGAATCTTATAGAATTGCGAAAATCACAAGTTGTCTTTTCAATTGAGTATATCCACGAGGAATCTACATTTTGAATTTAATTGCACTTGAAGAACGTTCTTCTTGATTAATGAGCGATAAATAAGTATCAATTTGTAATAGTTCTGATAGATTTACAAGGTCCTTGTGGTTGGAATCACTACTCCAGAGTGTAACAAGAGATAAGGTTTATAAGTGCTACAGGTATTGACGTCGTATTTTCGGAAGAGAGAATTCCTGCACTGTCTACGTCGGACTTGCACTCGAGTCAATTGTATCGTTTAAATTTGTAAGTGATACGTACGATTTCTGATCAATTGATAACAGAATTGCCCTATACTAGGAAGTCCAACGGTCACGATCAACGCTATAACTATCATACTTAAATGCTAACAACGCGATTTAATTGTCTTCATTTTGAACGAAAACTCACCGAAAGCATACAAAATGAGTCATTTAAGGAGAAAAAAAAATAGATATCAGATATTTTCTACCTATATGTTTTAAAGGTGAGGGTATTGGCGGTTCAATATTTCTCCGCATAACTCTTATAAGTTATTCCAATATTATGTATCTAATAAGAAGTGAAATAGTGTATAATCTATAGAAAAACGTAAACAAAATAAAACAAAACAAAGTAAAAAAAAAACACAAACAAACAAACAAAACATTACAAAACAGAAAATATCTTTATAAATATATTTGGAAAAATAAAAAAAAATACTGTTGGAACTATAACAAATAAACATATAATCGTCGCGGACAATACCAGACAAGGATTGCTTTTTAAAGTATAACACAACGTCTATAGATAGTCGTATGTAAACAGGGATCAGTAAAATGGTCGAGTATGCCACGTATGTAAGTGGTTTTCACATCCTTTAGCTACTTTAAACGACCTTAATTCTGTATTTACACCCATGTCATGATACAGTCTACCATTCTGGTATGTATCTTAAAGAATGTTCAAAATGAAATGAAGCTAGACCCCTATGTTTTACTGACCGAACAATTAAGAAACACACGTTAACGAACATGACACCACCAACTTCCTGTTGAAGTTCACAAGTGGAGAAATGTTTCTAGGACTGAACGAATATTTTCACGTTTCATCAATAAGTTATCGGCGATGAATACCACTTGATGAACTACTTGCACAACTGATATTAAAACGTCGAGAAAAGAGTTTTCTGATATATGTTATTACTTACATACGTGTATTGCGGTGCTATTTTTATAATGTATATTCTAATATATTGTTTGAATCGTTTTGAGAGTTCAGTAAAGTTCTGAGAAGTTCTGTATTTTGTGTAATATGCAGATAGACGTTTTTGAGTTTGCTTATCAGTGTGCTTACTTGTTGTGATTGACAATGATGACTCGGTTCTCATTTTGGGCATTGATTATTACTTAAATGTGACCAAGATCTACATGGAGGGTGTCATCGATGCAACAGAAAACACTTACTCTTCCGGAACACCTGGTCTTTTCTCTTATTCTTTTACGAGAGTCTCCAAGTAAATCATTCCATTGTTCCTATTTTGCCTCTAGCTTAATCGATTTTGAGTTCGTATTATGGTTTTGTTGACACTTTGGTATTCTCTGATTTTTGAACAGGGAGCCGCACAATATATAATGAAAATCGTCGCTTATGTAAATGTCAGAAAGACAACAAAGTCCCACGAAAGGTAAAGTAAATCACATATGCAGCAAGAACGAATCCCAATGTATACTGGAACTATTTTCAAATTTAAGACATGACAACGTACTGTGTGATTGTTACCATAGAAACGAAGCCGTAAATCAGCAAACAGGTACAAGATAATAAGATATATTTGTATAAACACTTTTCTCTTGAAGTATTAGATGTAGTTGTGAAAATAATAACCATGAGACATCAGAAGCTGTTTAGTACACCTGTTTAGTACACCTGTTTAGTACACCTGTTTAGTACATACACCTGTTTAGTACACCTGTTTAGTACACCTGTTTAGTTTTGATTCATCAAAAGTAGATCCAAAGTAAATGGATGGAAATTCTTTACGAGGGAAAATGTGTTTCTTTGATTCGATTTCATAAGGTCCACCACCACCATATACTTGTCGATGCAATCAGTATGTTTAAATCAAGGCATTCTTCCTCAACCGAAACCATTTGGTAATAATCAAATTAGATCGTCTCGAAGAAAGTGCATGGTATTTGTCCACGGGTACTTGGACCACTCATTTTGTACAGTACAGTGTAGGCACAAGGTTCTTTCAGTTCGCTAATGAAACTTAATTGGTGCAGTTGAGCAATACCGAACCATACGTATGTCTGTTATTAATTAATGTGATGACAACATCACCAAAGTTGATGCAATCCTAGAACATTCCAAGGAATGTTCGACGGGCTAAATGTCACAAAGCACGCGTTGTTTCCGAAGATTTAAAAATATGTAGACAACACAAACGTGCAACCAAGATTTACATGGCGGGTGTCGTCGATGAAGCAGAAGACGCTTACTCTTCCGGAACACCTGGTGTTATTCTCTTGTGCTTTTACGAGAGTCTCCATGTAAATCTTTCTTTTGTTCCTATTTTGCCCCTAGTCTAATCGATTTTGAGTTCGGATTATGGTTTTGTTGCCGCTTTGGTATTCTCTGATTTTTTTTTTTATTAAATGATAGGTTAAGTTCTTTTTACTTCGTATTCGGTTGTAAAAATCTAATGTCCCGAAACAAAGTTTACATATCGTAAATAATATATATAATTTTGGAGACGTCGTCTAAAACATGGTAACTAAGTGTGGAGACCTAATGAATTATTTAGAAATTATTGCAAACATTCAGAAAAGAACCAAAAACAAGCTCATACCAGATTCAATGTAACTGTCATAATCTTAGCGTACAGACACACCAGAGGGGTTCCAAATATCACCGCATAGACACTTCTGTATATCAGCGTACAGACACGTCAGAGGAGTTATGGTCGAAATCTATAAAACCATGAATGGGAAATACGACCCCAAAGCTTCCTACTTCTTACTACCCAATAGAAAAAATAAGCTACTACTACAACGGACAATTAGTATTTAACGAAGGACAAAGTTAGTTAACCACTACAGAACAGAACGCCGTGACATGATGCATCTCTTAAGTTAAATCATTCGAGTCACCTTTATCTTCTTTGGTGTTACATGTTGTTGTCGAACGGGGGTTTATTGAGCGAATTGAATATATAACCTTGGTCATAAATTAGGGACCACCCATATCTTAGATTTGGCATATGTTTATTTGCTGTTTTTAAGAGAAATAACCAATTGCAAGTCAACAGGATATATAGGAATGTTTTTGGCATGTAACAAAACTATACATAGTCGACAGGAAAAGACATTTACAGAACCGGAAGTGCTGTATCATCTCAAAAAGGTGTGCTAAAAAGGCATTCCCAACTTTAAAAAAAAACAATCAGAGAATAACAAAGCGTCAACAAAACCATACTCCGAAATCAAAATCGAATAAACTAGAGGCAAAATAGGAAGAAAGGAAAGATTTACATGGAGACTCTCGTAAAAGCACAAAAAATAAGACCAGGTGTTCCGGAAGAGTCAGCGCCACACCATGCGTCATGAATTACCAAAACATGTTACTTGGTCAAGGAGATTACATAATCAACGAGTTCTAATGGGTGGGAGAATGTCATATAGGGTTCAACAACCACGCTTCTTGTACAATTATTCTGTCCTTCGCCTCATACCATTGACCAGATGTCGAAGCTGGTTTTGAGGAAACCTCTGCCGCCACTTAATCAATTCAGCCCGTATTTCTCCAATTATTTGGCATTTTGGATCTTGTGCATTGACCTATTGTCCGCATGTCACAGGATCGTCTCTATCATCTCTTTTCGAAGATGGTTTGGCATTGTCCTCCATTGGAATAGGCCAGTTTGTCAATGGATGGGCATTGAAATGCGGAACGCCTCAGGTCGAAGGATCAGATCAGGTTACTCCTTCAAATACGGAGTTCCATCAGTAAAAGTCTAAAGAAAAGCATCATCAAAAAGTAAAATCGCCTTCCCCAAAAGTTGTTGTTCCTAGAATGTGATTCTGATGGTATACCGATCTAGGTCTCAAAATAAAAGTCGGATTTCATCAGACCAGAGGACTCTTCGCCAAGACATAACATTCCATGGCCGGTGATCACGTGTCTTGCTTGTTTGTGCCTTCCAGTCAAGAAGACCTTTTACTTGTCGGGGAAGTTATAACGTTTGTTAACGGTTTCCCGGCTAACGCGAACATTGACGTTCCACTGTCCTCTGATCCCATAGCAGTGGTGAGTGGGTTCGCCTCGCCTGTCTACACCGAAGTCTATCTTCTCTATCTGTAGTCTTCCGAGATCTGCCAGACTGAAGACGTGCATCAACATGGCGGTTTGGTTCGGACATTCAACGAAGAAATAACAGAATGGCTGACATGAAATTGTGCAGCCACTTACCTGAATTTCATACAACATTAAACCTTTCCAGAAGCTTGCTGTCGGTCATCATTTGTGAGTGTATCATTTACCAGCCATACCTACGTGCATCATCGAAACGGGGTACCCAAGTTTAATCCGGGTTATCGTGAAGTTGGTTGAATCGCTTGGTGACATACGGCACCAAACACAACAGAAGACATTGCAAATAGAAACACAAGATTTATTTTTACAAAAGGAAAGTCAGTTTTTATTTAAGTGTTCATTCAGAAATTGGATAGTCTCTGACTTATAGCGAAATGTATATATCTATATCATTTGTAAATGTCAAAGTGATAAGATAAATTGAGCTGAATTGGTATTTCATTACAATTATAATCAAGTCGCCATGATAAATGTTTGAAATGATGTAAAATCCCCTTTATCAATAGTAAAGTTTAACATTGGAATCCAGTCAAGGCGGTACATTAATTTCACTATTTTGTACGAATGTCAGTCTTTTGTATTGGTTGACATGTCAGTATTTGGGAATTTTGTGGACATGTCAGTATTGGAGAATTTTGTTGACATGCCAATGTAAGAAAGTGACCTCCTAGCTTAATTATACATACATATGTTTATATGATGCAGGAGAGTATTATTAGCGCGTGTAATGAGTTTATGAGATGTGCTATCTGATTAAATTAGTTTTATTTTTAGGGCTTGTCAAATGCGTAATTGAAGCACGTTTCCAGTACTAGATTAATTAGATTACTAACTTGTGTTAAAGTTTGGTAATTAGAAGTTAGCGTATGTGGGAGGGGATAGTTATAATCCAATGCAAGATAGATTTATCAATACGTTAATTGGAAAGAAGTATCTTATTTGTAAAATATACATATTTCTATGGTGTTAACATCTATATGACACAATGTACATTTTTATGATACATGCATTTGTCTGCATGCACATGCATTTGTAATTTTGATTTATAAATTAAAACTTAGCCGAACGAGTAATAAGAAAAGAAATATTGATTTTTTTTCACAGTGAGGAGATCGCCCTTCCTTAGGAGATCACCCTTCCACCCAGTACGACCAAAGCGTTCTCTACGGAGCTCAGTAGTTCTAATTGTAAAGAAAACAAAAACATCAATTTAGTACAGGTAACATATACAAACGATTTGAATGTCGAAGTGTCATAAACTCCCAACACAGTTATTCTGTATGTAGTCTTAACTAGTCTATGTTTGCGAGATATACAAGTCTATTACAACCCATTTCGGAAGAAAAAACTTAAATGTCGGGGAAATTTCACCCTTTGAAAATTGCGTTAATTTTGAAAATATTAGATATGATTTAGAAAGTAAAATACATCTCCTTCAATATTTACCAAACTAGGCTCCATGTCGTTAGAACAGCTGTCAGCACACACGGCCCTATCAGGAGGGTCACATGTGACGTCACCGCAGCCACGTTATCATAACCTACAACGAAATTTGTCTACATCACAAAGTCATTAAATATTGTAAAAAAAGCCGTTAAACGGAGTTGTCCAAAGAAATAATACTCACAGGGTTTGTTAAACTTTAATTTATTTACCAAACAATAAGGGCCGACAATGGAATTGACTTGAATTCATTCAATGATACAATAGTGTTACCACCCCCCCCCCCCCCACCTTCCTACCATCACCAATCCAAACCTTGATTTTTTAGACAGACTATATGTGATAGAGGTTATTTAGCGTACATGTTTGTCCATCAATACTGTGTCAGTACTTGCTTATTATACGGTCGAATCTGCTCAAGTAATCATCCCTATTTAGCAATGACCATTATTTCACATTACCACAAATAATTACTAACTTCAAGTATTAACATTTCTATTCAGTGACTATCCGCTTAATGCAGATTTGACCGCGAATGATCCTTTAAAAAATAAGACCCATAGTAAGCAGAACACATATACAACTTCCGGTACATGCACTTGCGTGATTGCGTACTAGTAATTGACGTATAAACAGGTTTTAATGCGTGAATAGGTAAGATATATCGCCTAATATTTCGATTTCAACTAAATACATTGTTGATGTCTGTCAGTTCTGAACGGCTCAGTGTAATTTTCAAGAGATAGGATCAGGCGCTATACAAATGTTGTATTACCAATACTTGCAGTGACCTCCAACATATACAATGTACGTATAGGTTACTGAATCGGTACAAATTGTGTCTGATAGAGGACTTTCCTGTTAGTTTTGTTAGCTCAAGGTTAGGAAGCCAATAAGGTGTACGGCCCCGTTATGACATGTGGTCGATGTGTGTATTTTAACCCTATTTTACTGTATTCTTTCCCAAAAAAAAAACTTGAGTAAAATTTATATTTACTAGTCAAATATGATTATTTCCCTGTTGTTTTCCCAATGGTTTAAATTACTAAAAATGGCTATTTATCTCAAATTAATCTTATATATACGCCAATAAAAGGATAATTTATAGGGTTTTACTTTGATAACTAGCTGTAAATAAAGAAGTAGAATTTAATGTGACAAACTCCCTTCAATCATGATGATATATAACAATTATTAGACTTTAAAGTATTAAAATCTTCTGAATTGGTGAAATATATTTGAAGGGTCAGCTTTTGAAGTAAAAACATTGTTTCGACATGAAATCAAAATGTCAGCGTAACACACAAATGGATAATATTCTGTTTAAACATTCGTGATTCGACTATTGAATTTACCCATGGATAGGTCCGCTGTGGTAACTTCAGTTGAAGAGGTTGTCGGACTGGTCGTAGATGTGTTGACAGGAGTTATCGTACTGGTCGAAGGTGAGTTGACAGGAGTTGTCGTACTGGTCGTAGATGTGTTGACAGGAGTTATCGTACTGGTCGTAGGTGAGTTGACAGGAGTTGTCGTACTGGTCGTAGATGTGTTGACAGGAGTTGTTGTACTGGTCGTAGATGTGTTGACAGGAGTTGTCGTACTTGGCGTAGGTGAGTTGACAGGAGTTGTCGTACTGGTCGTAGATGTGTTGACAGGAGTTGTCGTACTTGGCGTAGATGTGTTGACAGGAGTTGTCGTACTTGGCGTAGGTGAGTTGACAGGAGTTGTCGTACTGGTCGTAGATGTGTTGACAGGAGTTGTCGTACTTGGCGTAGATGTGTTGACAGGAGTTGTCGTACTTGGCGTAGGTGAGTTGACAGGAGTTGTCGTACTGGTCGTAGATGTGTTGACAGGAGTTATCGTACTGGTCGTAGGTGAGTTGACAGGAGTTGTCCTACTGGTCGTAAATGTGTTGACAGGAGCTGCTGTACTGGTCGTAGATGTGTTGACAAGAGTTGTCGTACTTGTCGTAGATATGTTGACAAGAGTTGTCGTACTGGTCATAAATGTGTTGACAGGAATTGTCGTACTGGTTGTAGATGTGTCGACATGAGTTGTTGTACTGGTCGGTGATGTGTTGACATGAGTTGTCGTTTTTGGCGTAGATGTGTTGACAGGAGTTGTCGTATTGGTCGTAGACATGTTGACAGAAATTGTCGTACTAGACGTAGATGTGTTGATAGGAGTTGTCGTACTTGTCGTAGATATGTTGACAGGAAATGTTGTACTGGTCGGTGATGTGTTGACAGGAGTTGTTGGACTGGTTGTAGATGTGTCGACATGAGTTGTCGTTCTGGTCGTAGATGTGTTGACATTAGTTGTCGTCCTTGCCGTAGATCTGTTTATAGGAGTTGTCGTACCGGTGGTAGGTTCGGTTACATGGATTGTCGTACCTGTTTCAGATGTGTTAATTAGAGTATAGTTCTTATAGATATTAGGACAAGATTTGTTGTATCTCTCGAAGCAGTCAAAGAACTTGTTGCAAAAATTTAAGAAAATGTATTTTCCATTAAACAATATCTTCACTAGAACTGTAAGCCAATGGCTAATCGATACCCCCCTCCCCCACCCATTGCAATAAATATGTATATAAAACAATATTGGTGAGTCACAATTTTTTTCTGCTGATCCATCTACACATCACCCCTAACGTTCTTGTGTAGTTTCATTGAAATTAGTTCGCAGGTTTAGGAGCAGTTTCCCGGACAAATAGTTCCAACAAAACCTGTTTATAGTGACATGATTACCATGGCTACCAAAATTACGCATACAATAAACTGCATTCATATCTACACGTGGTGCCTAACATGCCTTTGTAATTTTATTGACATCAGTTTATAGGTTTAAGAGGAGTTGACCTGACGAAGTTTTCCGCAAGAATTAAGGTATTGTGACCTGGTTAACAGGACAACTAAAATTTCTGTTGAAAAAATACCCTGTATGCAAATTTTCACATTAATTACTTATTAAAAGGTTTATGCCGAGTTGACTGGATAAAATCCCCAAACACCCCCTCCTAAAAAATCCCAATCTGATATAGACTACGCACATCTACAATTAGGATTATTGCCACCAAGTTTCATTTAAATACCCTCAGTAATTTAGGAAGAGTAGCCGGTACATCGTTGAGTCTGCAGATGGACGGACAATCGAAATATGGCTTGCTGATTATCACCAGAGAGTTGCCAAGGCTTCTAAGTGAACAAATTTGCAATCTAGTAATATAACCGTAGATATAATGTCAATACTCCATAGAACTCCTGCGGACCTTATGTTGTAATATTGTTTTCGGAATTGGAAAGTAATCCGTACATATAGCATCAAAGGCAAAATTAGAACTATATCTGATCGATTGTTTTATAAATAAACAAGCACTAAGCTATATTTATCACAAAATGATACAAACTGTAAAACAAGCCCTGAATGTACATTATCAAATGCATGAAAATAGTACATTTGTTTTCCTTTGAAGTCAAGGGGAGGGTACTCTTACTTAATCAGATATTCCTGATAGTTATACTCGGTGTAAGTCTTATTACATGAAACATGTTTTATGAACATAGAGATGAAATAAGATATTGTTTATTGGTATGTTTAACGCATACAAAATGTTTTATCGATATCTAGATTTACATTATAATAAGAATTATTGATATCTAGAATAAATTAGAAAAGTTTTATTGAAATCTGTTTTTTGTATGAAATGTTTTTACTATCTAATGTTAATAAACAAAATACGTTTCATAATTATCTAGAGTTGATATGAAATGATTGATTGATATTTGAATTAAACATGAAATGATTTTAATATCTAGCCAGAGTTAATAAAAATGGTTTATACAATTATCTAGAGTTAATATGAAATGATTTATTTCATGATTAACCTTTGCTTTCAAGCGTTTACGTTAAATTTACCGACTGATCCATTGGAGCTATGATCTATTAAACTAAACAGAATCAAAGGTAATTTGATTGTTTTTAAATGGTTCATAACATTCTGCTTAACATAGCCTCATCTTCAGACATGTAACAAAAAAATGTAACAGCATGAAGCTTGCATAAATTGTGGTTAATTCCACCCATGTCCTTTGTTGAAGACGTCATACAATTGTGACACGAAAATGATAATTAACATAGCTCCGCCGACATGGGTATGCCCAGGTGTAATACAGGAATAACCAGAACAACGTACCGCATTTGTATTCTGTTCCTATCATCGTCAGAGTATGCCCAGGTGTAGTACAGGAATAAACAGAACAACTTACTACATTTGTATTCTGTTCCTATCATCGTCAGAGTATGCCCAGGTGTAATACAGGAATAACCAGAACAACGTACCACATTTGTATTCTGTTCCTATCATCGTCAGGGTATGCCCAGGTGTAATACAGGAATAACCAGAACAACGTACCACATTTGTATTCTGTTCCTACCATCGTCAGAGTATGCCCAGGTGTAGTACAGGAATAACCAGAACAACGTACCGCATTTGTATTCTGCTCCTATCATCGTCAGAGTATGCCCAGGTGTAGTACAGGAATAACCAGAACAACGTACCACATTTGTATTCTGTTCCTATCATCGTCAGAGTATGCCCAGGTGTAATACAGGAATAACCAGAACAACTATCCACATTTGTATTCTGTTCCTATCATCGTCAGAGTATGCCCAGGTGTAATACAGGAATAACCAAAACAACGTACCACATTTGTATTCTGTTCATATCATCGTCAGAGTATGCCCAGGTGTAATACAGGAATAACCAGAACAACGTACCACATTTGTATTCTGTTCATATCATCGTCAGAGTATGCCCAGGTTTAGTACAGGAATAACCAGAACCACGTACCGCATTTGTATTCTGTTCCTATAATCGTCAGAGTATGCCCAGGTGTAGTACAAGAATAACCAAAACAGCTTACCACATTTGTATTCTGTTCCTATCATCGTCAGAGTATGCCCAGGTGTAATACAGGAATAACCAGAACAACTTACTACATTTGTATTCTGTTCCTATTATCGTCAGAGTATGCCCAGGTGTAATACAGGAATAACCAAAACAACGTACCACATTTGTATTCTGTTCCTATCATCGTCAGAGTATGCCCAGGTGTAATACAGGAATAACCAGAACAACTTACTACATTTGTATTCTGTTCCTATTATCGTCAGAGTATGCCCAGGTGTAATACAGGAATAACCAAAACAACGTACCACATTTGTATTCTGTTCCTATCATCGTCAGAGTATGCCCAGGTGTAATACAGGAATAACCAGAACAACTTACCACATTTGTATTCTGTTCCTATCATCGTCAGAGTATGCCCAGGTGTAGTACAGGAATAACCAAAACAACGTACCACATTTGTATTCTGTTCCTATCATCGTCAGAGTATGCCCAGGTGTAATACAGGAATAACCAGAACAACTTACTACATTTGTATTCTGTTCCTATCATCGTCAGAGTATGCCCAGGTGTAGTACAGGAATAACCAGAACAACGTACCGCATTTGTATTCTGTTCCTATCATCGTCAGAGTATGCCCAGGTGTAATACAGGAATAACCAGAACAACTTACCACATTTGTATTCTGTTCCTATCATCGTCAGAGTATGCCCAGGTGTAGTACAGGAATAACCAGAACAACTTACTACATTTGTATTCTGTTCCTATCATCGTCAGAGTATGCCCAGGTGTAATACAGGAATAACCAGAACAACGTACCACATTTGTATTCTGTTCCTATTATCGTCAGAGTATGCCCAGGTGTAATACAGGAATAACCAAAACAACGTACCACATTTGTATTCTGTTCCTATCATCGTCAGAGTATGCCCAGGTGTAATACAGGAATAACCAGAACAACTTACCACATTTGTATTCTGTTCCTATCATCGTCAGAGTATGCCCAGGTGTAGTACAGGAATAACCAAAACAACGTACCACATTTGTATTCTGTTCCTATCATCGTCAGAGTATGCCCAGGTGTAATACAGGAATAACCAGAACAACTTACCACATTTGTATTCTGTTCCTATCATCGTCAGAGTATGCCCAGGTGTAGTACAGGAATAACCCGAACAACTTACCACATTTGTATTCTGTTCCTATCATCGTCAGAGTATGCCCAGGTGTAGTACAGGAATAACCAGAACAACTTACCACATTTGTATTCTGTTCCTATCATCGTCAGAGTATGCCCAGGTGTAATACAGGAATAACCAAAACAACGTACCACATTTGTATTCTGTTCCTATCATCGTCAGAGTATGCCCAGGTGTAGTACAGGAATAACCCGAACAACTTACTACATTTGTATTCTGTTCCTATCATCGTCAGAGTATGCCCAGGTGTAATACAGGAATAACCAAAACAACGTACCACATTTGTATTCTGTTCCTATCATCGTCAGAGTATGCCCAGGTGTAATACAGGAATAACCAGAACAACTTACTACATTTGTATTCTGTTCCTATCATCGTCAGAGTATGCCCAGGTGTAATACAGGAATAACCAGAACAACTTACCACATTTGTATTCTGTTCCTATCATCGTCAGAGTATGCCCAGGTGTAGTACAGGAATAACCCGAACAACTTACCACATTTGTATTCTGTTCCTATCATCGTCAGAGTATGCCCAGGTGTAATACAGGAATAACCAGAACAACTTACCACATTTGTATTCTGTTCCTATCATCGTCAGAGTATGCCCAGGTGTAATGCAGGAATAACCAGAACAACTATCCACATTTGTATTCTGTTCCTATCATCGTCAGAGTATGCCCAGGTGTAATACAGGAATAACCAGAACAACGTACCACATTTGTATTCTGTTCCTATCATCGTCAGAGTATGCCCAGGTGTAGTACAGGAATAACCAGAACAACTTACCACATTTGTATTCTGTTCCTATCATCGTCAGAGTATGCCCATGTGTAATACAGGAATAACCAGAACAACTTACTACATTTGTATTCTGTTCCTATCATCGTCAGAGTATGCCCATATGTAGTACAGGAATAACCAGAACTGACAACCTTTGTTTCTAAGTAGACTGGTTTCACCGTTGACCGACCAGTTTTACAAGAAATATACGAGGGGAAATACCTCACAGGCGAGACAACAGAAATTCTTAATAGGGAAGAAAATGCCCCCAGACAAGAAGTTTTCAGTGAATCTGTGGCAGCGCGAACTAGGGTCATTGTTATATTTAAAATAATCTGAAAAAGAAATAACAAAAAACAGTAAGTTTGAAATGCATAAATCAGTCCTCTGAAAAAAGAATATTTACAAAATATGTAATAGTGCCATTGTACGTTGTATATACATGTATACGAAGAAATAAGTTGCTCTTTCAAATTCTAAATCTTACTTTCAAGGTCACAAGGGTAATATGTCCGAAAATCCTCAAGCAACTTCTTCTCAATAACCTAAACGTTTTTCGGTTAGGGAGAAAAAGTTTCTTTGAGACATTTAGCACGTGTGAACTTGAAGGTAGGTCTAGGTCATTCATTTTAACACACTTGATAGTCCTTTGCCCGGCATGCTTAAGGCCAAATATTGGTATCCCAGTCCTTCTGGTTATCGAGAAGGTCCTAGAAGATTTTTTAGACATTTGAACCTTGACCTGAAAAGTAGGTCAAGGTCTTCAATTTGAACAAATTAGATAGTTCTTTATTTCAGCATGTTACAGTCAGTCCCTAAATCAGTACCCTAGGTCTTTTGGTTATTGAGACGAGATTGTTTGAAAGGAGTTTTAAAACATTTGACCTCTGTGACCATGAAAGTAGATCAAAGTCATCTATTAGAACAAAGGTGGTAGCCCGTCATCGCAGCATGATACATGCATAAAGTATTGAGAAGTCGTTTGAAGGAAAGGTGTACGCGGCGGAAGGCGGACGGTGCATGCCGACGGATGAAAAAGAGTGACCTTAGGACAGCTTGACCCTCCGGGCAGATGACTTAAACAGAGCTTTCAGCCAATTTTGCATTATTAATTAAACCGCATGGAATCTAGTGAACTTCAAATAAGATATAATTTTTTTTTAAATTTGTCTGTAGAGATTGTTTTGTATTCCATAACATACCAATTAAAATTAAAATTTTAGTGATTGCTTGAAAATTAACTACCAATCAAAATCCATTACCTAATCATTAACGATGCACAATGATCTAAGACTGTCAGGACTATTTAGTGACACAGGTAAACATGGTAATTTGTTTTTGAGAACAGCTCTTGGTTCCCTTCTGCCATTCCGGCGTTTGAAGACATACACAAAACAATACGTACCCTATTTGAACTCCAAACTTCAGCTTTCTTATCTTCAGCGACATTTGCAGAAATAAAGCCCTGGCAACCAGTATTAGCTTCAAACAGATTATAAAAATTGGGCGTAAGTTGAGCTTTGAAAGCATCCATGCAGTCTGCAGCAATCAGACTGGTTGTGAAAGGAGCTGTGGAAGTAATGGTGTATTCAGGATCCTCATAGGCTGAAAATTAAAGAAAACCATAACTTAGCTGCAGCAAGCCTAAATAATTGTTACAGCTAACAAGAACATTGACAGGTCAGCAAGGATCCGTTATGCGGCTGTTTGTCTCCTGTTATCATCAATCCGTGAGCTTTTGACCCAATGGTCAAACCCGGCGAGGTTGATCTTTGGTCAATTCAATCATTATTTATTCCGGTCACCTTTGCTTCATAATGTTATAACAAACAATTTATCAGTAAACAAAATACAAAAACATTAACTTGGACATTTGACCCGGTGACTTGAATTTCGCTCAGTTGTCTCTTTGTTAATTCTGACTTACTTTGCTTTATAATATCATAAAAAAATGAAAAGATACAAAATTTGACCTAATTTTTTGACCTGGTGATTTGAATTTCGATCACTTGTTTCTTTATTTAATTTTAACCAACTACATAATGTCATAACAAAAAAATCATCAGTGACCTTGACCTTTGACCCGGTGATCTTGAATGTTATTCATTTGACGCCTTGTTTAATTTTGACTATTTTTTCTTCACAACGTGAGACAAAATGTTCATCAGTGAAAATAGTTTATATAAAAATAGTAATATTTGACATTTGATTCAGTGACCTTGACATTAAGTCGGTTGACTCCTTGTTTAATTCCGACCAAATTTGCTCATAATGTCATAATACAATGTTAATAATCAAAAGAATAATAAAAATGACTTTGACCTTTGACCCGGCGACCTTCAAGTTTGGAATATAGACTGTTTTTAAATTAAAACGCTAGGATGTTCCGAAGTGTTTTGTGGGGCTTCGTGGCTGTTGATATGCCATGCCTGCGATATATCCTCTGGATGGTTTAGGATATGTCTTTGATATACCGGATTACCACTTGACCTTTGGTTTTGCCTTGACTTTTTGTCAGTTGACTCTTGATTTTGACTAACTTTGCTTCACGATGTCGTAACAAAAAAATCATCAGTGAAAAAATACAGAATTTAACCTTGACTGTTCAACGTTATGACAGTAAGCTAGGAGCTGTGTAGACAGACATACAGACAGAGCGATTACTATAAGCCAACCGTATATACGATACAGGGTCCTAATTAAGGCAATGAAGGTGCTTTCACAACAACGTCATCTATTAATATATACACAAACCTTACATCGGGCTTACTTACCAAGCTTCTCAACCGCAGCCGGGATCAGAAGATATAGCTGACTGTAGCTGTTGGCGTACAGGACATTTTCGGCGCTACCAGCAATATCTATCACCTCCTGGGTGATAGGGCCAAGGTCTGGCCCCACACCTACTACGTAGAGGTCACTGTTAGATACCTCGGTCCGGACTAGGTCGGCTGCTGCTTTCGTTTCCTCTGGATTATCAGATAATCCAATCGTTATTAGAACGACTATCGGATCAGCATCTAATCGAGCACCATTTTCAATGGAGAGAGACCAATAACGAACAAACTTTAAGGCGCCAGCTGTGTTGGTACCCCCTCCTGTCACGGAGGAGAGCTTGAGATTTTCCAGCACCGCAAGTAAACCATCTTTGTAAGAGAAGGCATTAATGACCACGGAGACCTGTATGGTATCTGCACCAATCCTAGTCGACTTTATCACACTGATCAAAAAGTCAATGGCTAAATTGAAGTCCGACTGTGGTATCCTCCCAGACTTGTCGACGAGGAATACAACATCTGGAAGTTCGGAAAGAAGTATGGTTAGATATGCTGGCGATGGACGAGGTGGGGTATGGCAGCCAAACTATTTACTATGTTAATATAATCTATGACACCATTAAAGTGTCAGGTGAACAACACATTTGATATTCCGGGGTACCACACACAATTCTGTTGATGAGACAATTTCTATGGTATACGGTCTGTATAATCTGGCAATTGTCTATTGGTACAGAGTATGGCAGTACCCGTTCCCTTCTGGAGATACACATTCTATGATAGTATTGGTAATATGGTAGTGTATAAATTGAATTATCGTGACATTTTATATCTTTCTAACAAAACAATCATTATTAAGTAATAACAATTATATTACTTCATCAACCTTGTTATTCCAAATAAATACAAATAACACTTTATCTGTTATCATATAACATTTTATCTGTAATCATATAACACTTTATCTGTAATCATATAACACTTTATCTGTAATCATATAACACTTTATCTGTAATCATATAACACTTTATCTGTAATCATAAAACACTTCATCTGTACTTTACATGTTTTACTGCAGCATATATAATTATCAGCATTATTGTTCCATTTCATAAATACTTCATAAATAACAGCAACATCGTCTATAAGCTTTTAAAAACTTACTTTATTGACTGCTTCTGCTCTATTCAATCCAAATATACAAGAGAATGATTTACATTAAACCAGTACCTTAAGTTGATATACTATGTATGGAAATATGGAATTACACTTCTTTTTGTGCATTTTATTATTTGCTATTTGCGTCCTATTATAGTGAGCTATCTTGGAGCATACTTTGTGAAAAACACGACAAGAGCTAAGAGGAAAAATACTGAAGAAGACAATACTTTTGTTGAGTTCGGAGGAAAGATTTTCCAGCAGACTGTTGGCATTCCTATGGGAAGAAACTGTGCCCCACTCACAGCTGACTTGTTTTTGTTTTCATACGAAGCTGAATTTATGGAAGAGGTAATCAGGACAGTTAACACAAATCTTTCAGAAATATCGTCGATGTGTTGTCTATAAACAACAAGAAGTTTGCTGACCATCGATCGTATATACCCTTCTGAACTTGAAATAAAGGACACAACAGACTCTTCTACATCAGCTTCTTACCTCGATCTACTACGACCAACATGGACAGCTTTCTACTAAGCTATACGATAAACGTGATGATTTCAATTTTCTGATGGTGAACTTTCCATTTCTTGATAGTAACATCCCTGCTTCTCACACCTATGGGGTTTAGATGTCGTAGTTGATTCGATATTCTAGGGCTTGCTCTAGATATTGGGATTTTCGTGATCGATGTCGACTGCTGACAAAAAAACTAACAACACAAGATTCAAGAGATGCAGGTTGATCAGATATTTGGGCAAGGTTTATGGTCGTCATCTTTGTCTCATTGAGAAATATTCTGTATCTTTAAGTGATATGAAGATGGACGTTTTTGAGTATGCTCATTAGTATGTTTACTTGTTGTTATTGACAATGATACTCTGTTATCATTTTGAGAAGTTGATGTTTATTTGGATGTGACAAAGATTTACATAGCGGGTGTCGTCGATGAAGCAGAAGCTGCTTACTCTTCCGGAACACCTGGTCTTATTCTCTTGTACTTTTACAAGAGTCTCCATGTAAATATTTCCTTTGTTCATATTTTGCCCCATGTTTAATTGATTTTGAGTTTGGATTATGATTTTGTTAACGCTTCGGTATTGTCTTATTTATTTTTACAGCTTCATAATATGGCCGTTTAATGACGTGCGAGCTTTTGGTGGTGGAGGGAAAACCAGATTTCCTGGAAAACAACTCCGACCTGCGGCCTAATTACGCTCCCTCTAGCCCGCGACCCAGTGGTTGTTTTTATTGCGTCTATAAAGATGATAATATGTGTCTCTATTGCCAATTTAATGTAATGGTCATTATTAGTGCTTATAGTTATATATATATATATATTATTAATCGGTGTAAATACGTAGCTATAGTGATGCAAGTCTTTATCGATATACAGTTTCAGTGTTGTCTTTGGTTATACCAGTCTTTATTTAGAAATGGATTGAAAGGACGTTTTTGTAATTTTACGACATTAGACTTTGATCAACAAGAAATAGTCTGCATTATGCCTTATCGTAAGACTTTATCAGAGGAAAGTGAACCACCCGGAGAACGCTATAATTACAGTAGAATAAAACTGTACAGTACTGTAGGTTGTTTCTGGATATATCAGTAAAAGGTATGGAGGACAACTATTATCTCTATCATATATCTGCTGTTTGCTGTCAAATTATAATGTGTTAGGACTCAAGATAATTATGTAGTTCGACCAATTATCGACAAGCACAGGCCTAGTTATATATAACGTACTGATACAAATTGGATATGAAATACAGAAAACTGTATGCAGTGTTAACCACCCCCTTTAATGTGTGCCATTCGCTTCATACAGAGTAGAATGTTCAAATCACATACATAATGTTCAAAAGTTGTGGCATCCAATGTTTGAAATTTTTTATAAAAAAAAAATCAAAAAAAAATCGAATACCAAAGAGCCAACAAAACCATAATCCGAACTCAAAATCGAGTAAACTATCGGCAAAATAGGAACAAAGGAAATATTTACTCTGTGCCAGAGTAAATTTTAGGGAATTCAAACAGTTGGTAGATTATTTGAATACTTACTAAAACAACCGAATACCTAGTAAAGTAACCATATTAACAATAATTGCTTTCAATGACAATTATATCTTTGATTTTTGTGATATTCGTCATGCATCGCACAAATCTGAAAATGTAAATACTCACAAACTGTTTTTTGAAAGAAGCAAGTACGTACGAAAGCGGATTAAAATTGTGACACTATTTTTTACGAATGGTAGAAAAGTCTTCAGACAGTTACAAAAAAAAAAAAAAAATCAGAGCGCCAACAAAACCATAATCCGAACTCAAAATCGAATAAACTAGGGGCAAAATAGGAATAAAGGAAAGATTTACATGGAGACTCTCGTAAAAGCACAAGAGAATAAGACCAGGTGTTCCGGAAGAGTAAGCGTCTTCTGCTACGACAAAACAACCTTACAACAAACGTCTTAAGTAAAACTATCAAATTCAGAGACAGTATGATATCACACAAGGTGGCTTGGATCGGACGAAAACATGTGTTTTGTTAACTAATAATTTAGCCTGATCCGTACATACTTTTCTTCCGCCTATTTATTTGGAATAAAGCGGTCTAATAGGGCTTGGTTCAAAGGTAGTTTTCAAGGTGAAGTTACATAAAACGCAGTAGCAAATGTTGAGTGTCTGACGTCAAATTAAGTATAAAATAAATATTGGCAGCAATAATTGAACTGATAGGAATAAGAAGAAACTGATTAATATTATAAATAAAGAATCAATAATTTCGATTTAAATGCTAACATCTTGTCCTTAATTATAAAGCGAGCTCCAAAAACATTCTTTACATTTTGTTCATGGCGGTCGAAATCGGAATAAGCAGGCCAAGATAGATACCAAAAAAATCGGCTTAATTTCAAAATAGATGGAGATTAACTAAAAGATTTTTAAAAAGTTCATAATTTTTAATCTTAAGCTCAGATAATAATATCCTGTTGGTGTTTTTTTTAAGATACATTTTTCTATCTGTTGAATATACATTTGTATACATATAATGCATATAACAATTTGCTTCTTTCAATTCTTATATTACTTTATGTAACACTTTGCTTCTTTCAATTCTTATATTAGTTTATCGGCTGAGACTGGAGATGTTAATTCTTTACCTTTTTTAACCGCTGCCACGCAAAGACTGCCACAGACAATTATTACAAAGAGTTGTAATACAGGTGAGTGTGGTCCCATCTTAAGTGTGGATGTTATAAACCTTCACTGAACTGCTGTTCAAATCTTCACACTCATATATAGAAAATGACAGTCATTAAGTAGAGGTCGGACAATGCCGACTTGTTTGGAAATCTTATTGGGAACATTAGTTCTAATTAAACACTTATTTCTTTATGGATTGCAATAGTCGGTACTTGTTTGGTAACTATTAAGCGACCTCGCTTAGTCAAAATGTATCAATACTTTTAATTTTGTTTCCTGTGTTAGAAATAATAATACTACATATGACTTATTATAGTACATGTATGTTACCCGAATCTATTTTACGACCTGTTTTTTTCTGTTTATCTAGCTTATTTGTTTGAAAGTCTTGATAGCGCGTCTATCATTGACGTAAGATAGCCGTTACATAGCCTGGATTATTGCGATACCACAAATAACACCATGTTTTTATCAAGGATTTGATTATAGAAAAATGTGAAAGGAGGTTTCTACTTTTTGACCTGATTGTATTAGACGTTAGGTATATGTTTATGGGATATCATGTAATTTCGTTATAGATGATTCAGTCTCTAAATGGAATAATGAGAAGGCACATTTGACGAAACAATATCCCAAAACTTGTTATTTTGATTAGGTGATTATACAGAAAAATATCGGAGAATACCAAAGCCGTCAACAGAACCATAATCAGAACTCAAAATCTTTTGAACTTGAGGCAAAAACTGAACAAAGGAAAGCTTTACATGGAGTCCATTGTAAAGGTACAAGAGAATAAGACCAGGGGTTTCGGAAGAGTAAGCGTCTTCTGCTTTATTAGAGAACACTCGCTATGTAAATATATGTCAAATCCAAGTAAATGCCATAACCCCAAAGGGAGAACTGAGGCATAATCACAACAAGCAGGCATACCAATGAGCTTATTCAAAATGTCCATCAACATATCATACAATGATATAGAATCTGTCCCAGTGAGATCTATATGGCGACCATAAAACTTGCCCATAATCTTCATCAACCTGTATCTTGAATACCTGTGCCGTATATAATGAAAATCTCGATATTCAGTGCAAGACCTAGAAAAACGTATCAACTGCGTCATGTAAACATCAAAGGATGGAGAAGCAGGGATGTTACGATAAGGAAAGGGAAGGTTCACGATCGGAAAATCGAATTCATTCAGCTTAGTAGTAAGCTATCCATGTTGGTCATAGTTTGAGTACAGATCGAGGTAAGAAGCTAATGTAGAAGTTGTGTTCTTGATTTCAAGTTAAGAAGGGTATATATGTTTGACGTGGTCAGCAAACTTCTTGTTGTAGATTAGTTCGTTGGTCAGAGATAAATGTGTGCCCTTGCGCATCATTAAGAAAACGTTGTAAGATGATTTCGTTTCGGAGTACGTCTTTTACTGGCTTTCAAATTTGTATTCATTTCAATACAGTTTGTACTTTTTCAATATATATTTATAGTAGGTTTGTGAATCGGTTTTGTATAGTAATGGTATATATAAGGCTGACGTAACACACACATATGCTGCACATCTTCAATTTAGTAATTGATAAAGAATGCCAAAAAAATGAATTAAACTGCATCAGACTGCTGTTTCGTCCTTCTAGGACTCTTAAGTGATGCTAGGGCCCAAAAGGTAGGAATCCAAAATTTCTAAACGAAGGTAGAAGCAGAAAGATCAGATGCAGGTTGTATAAGGAAGCCTACACTTATACAACACTTCCCATCTTAACTATTCATGGAGTTTGTAAACTTTATTGTTTATCATTTTTGTCAATCTGGATTTACTTATTTCCGCATTTTAAAAGATGAAACGAGCTATAAAACTTATCATTTTAAGCTCCTAACTTATCTACTACCTGTATCTTATATTGACAATTTTCTTCTTTATTAAAAACTTATTTTGAATCATTTTATAAAATGTTGCAATCTTTCAGCAATCTTATTGCATCATGTGTCATGTTGTTGTTTTGAAAGAGGCTAACAATTAAGAGGAAAGTCACATTTGATGTATATTAATATCGTTTTGGCTCGTGAACGATTGATTTACACCTCATGAAAGTATTGATACCCCGTCCATATAAGGAATGCCACTTTTGAAGTTAAAGGGAAACAACTTGTAGAAGCGTTATATCAGCGTTTATCAGAACTTTCAATGATAAGGTGATGTCAAAATGTTTTCATCTTACTCTCCATTACATTAACCCTAACAATGTTACTATTCAAAAATTGTGACCGAGAAAAAATTAATGCTCTTTAATCTAATATATGTCATATTTTCATAATAGATTATGTGTTGTTTCTATAATGTTGAAAAGTCCGGATATGATTTTTTAACACCCTGTATATATCTAGTATCTGTACGTTTCTGTATGCATGCGTTTATTATTCTCACATATAACACTGTATTTAAACTGGCATACGATATCGACCAAACCAACAACTGTCTTTGTAGTCATGCAATTACATTTTTAATTAAATCTACCAATATTCATTTGGCGTTATCTTTTTGCAATTGTCAAAATGACCTTTTTATAGCATTCTCAAACTCTATAAATCCATATATCAGATTTTCATGAAGTACAATCCCACGCTAATCAACATGTATAAAGAATGTCTTTAGTAAATACTTGTACCTAAACGGTTTCCCAGAGAGCATTGACTGAATGTATAAGGCATGATATGGTTTCTATCATGTCTTTGACAGTATTTGTTGTGAATAACACGAGTTTCCGTTGAATTGAAACACAATGCGTTCTCTACTTCTTACTTTAAACATTGTTAATGGTCGATTCTTAAGATGAACAAGGTATTCCTAATTGACAACGTCCAGAATTTATGTTGTAAAATCTCACTCATACATTTCAGTCACGAGCAGTGCAATTAAGCTGTCAAAATTTTGTTCCGGTTGGATGGTTTTTGTAAATAACTCTTCTTCATATTTATTGCCCTAGAAAAGAATTTGATTTCATTTATAATTCACGAGAGTCCTTTTTTGCCACTGAAGTAGCAAAAGAATGTTTAGGTAAATCATTAGTTTAATAAATATAAAATAACTAAAAGGCAAATAAAAAGGCCACCTTTTGGATCCACGCATCATTGACGAGTCCTAAAAGAACGAAACGACGGTATGATGCAGTGTCATTGTTTTTGTTTTGGCATACTGTATTAATAACTGAATTAAAAGGTCCAGCACTTGAGGGTTTGTTATTTCCATAATTGAAAAGTGGCTCACTGCGTTGAAATAATAATATAATTAGTCTCCGTCCAGCATCGATATGTGGGTGGTATGTCTTAATAATGAAAAACGACTGTAACACATATAATGCACTTTATACTGGTTTTTATGATTTAACAATGGATTTTACATTTGACGTTTTAAATTTTTAGATACACAAGATAACATGCAATAACATAAAGCTCAATGATATTTATGAATATATATAACTCTGTCTGACTGCCATGCATATGTCTCAAATGTTCTCAAACATTCAAACAAGAAAATATACAAAAAGAAATTCTATAGTGAATACAATGTAGATAATAATATTGCTTACGGCAATCATCATATGAATGAATAGTGAGAGACCGAGGTCAATAGCCAACATTAAGAATAAATACCTTACAATTACCACACAAACAATGACACGAAATCTTGGAGATTGAGCACCGATTCATAACAGTATCTATCAGTTAAATTTAGCGTGGTGTATGTGATCCTAAACAGAGATCACTACCTTTGTTTCGTCCTAAGTTACACAAAATAACCAGGCTTTGTAGAAGCCGATTGCCGAAACGCAATTACAACAAACTATAGACGTAAGTTTAAAGTGACAACAAAACAAGATAATTAGCACAACACGCACTCTTCTTTATAATAGAAGCACGCAAGTTAATGGCACGAAATGAAATATCTGTTTGCACTAGATGTAGATATAGGAAAATATTCCTATTTAAATACTGGCTTTCAACTTAACTACGTATGAAATTCAATGTTGCAAACAAAACAATCTTAACTGTACAAAATCAAACAACAAAATTCACAATCAATAACTAATACAGTTGTCCTCTATACAGAATTCAAAAGTAGAACAGTTAACTTGCAATAAAAATATGGCTTTCATATCATATGAATTCAATATTTTATGAAATGTTCGACACATAAAAACAAAATAAAACAGCCATAAACTAATTTTCCTCATAACAATTACAGACAAATTCAGAACTTTTGTTCGGATAAATGAAAAGCTGTATTTATTACAACACAAAACGAGGGTATGTCATTGCATCATATCTGTAAAGTCATATTTCAGTTCATACAACGACCATTTCATACCCTTCTTATGAAAATATAGAATATACAGTTACTGGTGTAATTCATTAACCCATGAATTCCTGCTATTAGTGTTATTTATGATATAATATATTCCTATAAAATTAATGAAATTAACAATACGGGATCCTATTATAACAGTGTATTCAACGCTATTTCTTCAGTTTGACTGACTCTATTATTTTTAACTTCTTGCTTACACTTTGTACTTCAGAACACAATACAGACCTGGTAGGAATTTTCTCTCGATCATATTTTCCTCTGAACAAGGGTGTAACAATTCACTCGTCAGTCACGAAATAAGAATTAAGAGTTCCTGTGATCATATTTCCCCTATATCAATGTGTACCATACTCGGCCTCCTACTATAAATACTCGTCTGAGTCTCCTGCCGAATTAGGACCTTCTTTTTCACTTTTGACTTCCGATGTTTTGACGATTCTGGTGCCGCTGTACTTTCTGACACATGAGTGTTCGTATGAATAACATCAGCTAGAGAAGGTTTTGTCTGCTTATGTCGAGCTCGAGAAGGTGAAGCTTGCCATTTTGGGTTGGATACACTTGTAGACGATGGCACTGTATTTAAAAAATTGTTACTCTTTACGTCATGCTCTTTATTTAAATCTGTGGTAAACACAAACTCCTCTTGTTGAACTTCCGCATTGTCATTTTCGTTTACTGTCCTTTCAGCGTTAATGTTGTTTTTATCATTTTCGATTTGTTCTTCAGCTGGAATAGACTCTGAAACATTATGTTCATGTGAATGCTCAGAAGGACTGGTAGCCCTCCAGTCTCCAAAGTCCTGCTGAAACATGTCTTTTTCTGAGCTGGAGAAACTTAGCTTATCTGATCCCGCGGAGCCCGGATTTCGATATTCAAGGCTATTGGATCTGTAGCCCTCATCCAATGTCTTTTCTGATTCATTGGTTGGGTCCGAAATCGACACTAAACTTGACGCCAGTACTTTGCTGTCAGGTAAACCCTCTTGCTCGTTTGAAATCATACCTGGTAGGTCGCGTTCTGTTATAAGAGCCACGGGAGAACCGGATCCATGGCTTCCACTGGAAAGGTCGGAATTATGACGTTTGGGATTTTCATGGTTATCTCTCGCTGTCCTCGACACTGATTCCTGACTCAGTTCCTCTGTACGTCGTTGGAGGCTTGCGCCAGATCGACTCAGCGATTTTATTGATGTTTTGCTCGATATCAAATCCCTACAATAAAAATAGTGCCAGATAACGTTTTAAAACGTACATTGTATACATATGGTAACTTACCGTACCATATTTCTAATATGGAATATTTCTGTTTCTGTATTAAATGAAATTTAAAGCTGGCCAGGACATTAAAATCACTCAACTGCCAAATCTATTTAAGATGTATTGTAGTTGTATAGATATATTCCAGAAGAACTTTCAGGCTCCTTTTGAAATCAGTTATATGCAAAAAGAAGTATTTTGATTAAATCTAATTTTAAATATATATCAAAAATAATGAATCCTTCTCGATTCCCGATACATTTCAGTGCAGTATTCCACTTAAAGTACAGAAATTTACGAAATGTACTGCAATTTATCCACTCTATAAAAACGGTAAGGGCAAAAGTAAATTTGTAGATAGACAAACCACATAGTTATTCTTGCTTTTCTTGTTATCTTTCATTATGTTCAATAACAAAGAGACATATAACCGGTGTCACGAGTCTAAACCACTAAAAGCAACCGACTAAGCTATAAAATGTCGATAAAGTTAGCTGTCAATAATAGCGATACAGTTTACCCAAACACGCCTCAATATTGCAGACGGTTAAAGAGATGGGTAATATATGCACTCGTTCTGTTCAGTGGTGAATTGTTAAAGCGCTTTGCTTGAAAATGAAAAAGACGTTTTCGAATGCTCGTAAAATGAGTTTCCACGTACTGTTTATGTTCAAATCACAATCGGAATATTTGTGTAGGTGTGTTTTGCCCTTACCTCTTTTTCAAAAAGCTTATTAAGATGCAGGCCCCGAGAAGCAGTATAAGGGTGACACAGACTCCTCCGGCGACAGCCCCTACCACCAGGATCGCGTTATCCTCCTCGGGTTCCACAGGTGCTACAACGATATAACCCATAAATATAAAAACTTGTTTTTCTAGAAACGAAATAAATATACGTATTTATATTTGTTTCGTTGATGACTGAATTAGTGGAGTTATACACACAGGCATAAACACATAGGGAGATATTAGCCAGGTGGTATATGACTAGTTGTTAGCGTCTGATAATGCAGTTAATACTTTTTCCTCAAAGTATATCTATATACAAAGTAAAGCATTTTAAGTGGCTTATACTACCTAGATAGAAGGTTTAATGTTGTATATTACACATAGATTATAACTATTATCTAGAGGTGTTTTATTGCTACATGTATTATGAAGCTATTAATAAGTAACATTTTAATTGTGACAAAACGTAGATAAATCGTGACGTCACGGCCAATTATGACAATTGACGTGACCGTCATATATCAATATTAATAAACAAAGTATTATTTCAGAATATTGGCAATTCGTCAGTTATTTTCGAATCCAAAGAATATGTAATACGCTTCCATTTCCCTGGGGAATGATTCAAGATTTACTCATTCTTTTTCGGATCATCATATAAATGAAAAAAAAATGACTAAAGTGTCAAGAATTGTATATAACTCGACGACAACGGGAAACCGATAAAGATGTGGCAAGTAAATATATATAAAATATACAGACCCTAAAATGAAATGATAAAATGAAAATAAGACCAGGTAAGGAAAAGTAAGCGCCTTCCGCTTCATTGATGACACGCGCCAAATACATCTAGGTTAAAACCAATGCCATGATATCAAAGCGAAAAATGGGGTAATGATGAGAAATAATGGAATAATAGGTCGCAATGAGATCATGATAACGTCTCTTGTGTTGTACCTGTGTATCATAAATAAGAATAAAACCCCTACAGGACATTAACGGGACAGGTACCTTCCACGGTTACAATGACATTAACGGGATAGATACCTTCCGTGGTTACAATGACATTAACGGGATAGATACCTTCCGTGGTTACAATGACATTAACGGGATAGATACCTTCCGTGGTTACAATGACATTAACGGGATAGATACCTTCCGTGGTTACAATGACATTAACGAGATATATACCTTCCGTGGTTACAATGACATTAACGAGATAGATACCTTCCGTGGTTACAATGACATTAACGGGATAGATACCTTCCGTGGTTACAATGACATTAACGAGATATATATCTTCCGTGGTTACAATGACATTAACGGGATAGATACCTTCCACGGTTACAATGACATTAACGGGATAGATACCTTCCGTGGTTATAATGACATTAACGAGATATATACCTTCCGTGGTTATAATGACATTAACGGGATAGATACCTTCCGTGGTTATAATGACATTAACGAGATAGAAACCTTCCGTGGTTACAATGACATTAATGGGATAGGTACCTTCCGTGGTTACAATGACATTAACGGGATAGATACCTTCCGTGGTTACAATGACATTAACGAGATAGAAACCTTCCGTGGTTACAATGACATTAACGGGATAGATACCTTCCGTGGTTACAATGACATTAACGGGATAGAAACCTTCCGTGGTTACAATGACATTAACGGGATAGATACCTTCCGTGGTTACAATGACATTAACGTGATAGATACCTTCCGTGGTTACAATGACATTAACGGGATAGATACCTTCCGTGGTTACAATGACATTAACGGGATAGGTACCTTCCGTGGTTACAATGACATTAACGAGATAGATACCTTCCGTGGTTACAATGACATTAACGGGATATATACCTTCCGTGGTTACAATGACATTAATGGGATAGATACCTTCCGTGGTTACAATGACATTAACGGGATAGATACCTTCCGTGGTTACAATGACATTAACGGGATATATACCTTCCGTGGTTACACTAGACTCAGTGACTGGTGCTGTAATCAGGGTTGAACACACGTCTGTTGAAGCGCTCTTGGAACCGTCTGGAATGTAAAACAAATGATTAACTACATAAAATGATAAGAGAGATAGTATAACTAGGTTTTACTTACTGACATTAAAGTTCAACACACAAATGTACAATCCTTAACCAAAGTCACCACGATAAACAATCATCAGAGGCTGTAAAGACTTGATGCGTCATTAAATTGTGGAGTACTGTAATACAATCGTACGATGTTGCCTTTTGGATAGAAACCCTTGCTTCCGTATGTAATAGTCAATATTACGTATGAATCGATCGATGTTGTCGACGTCAAACGATATACACGACTGTTGTAGAAAACATTTGTATATAGATAAAAGATCATACAAGGTCTTATCTCTCTTCATCAAGAAAAGGTGTGCCTGCTTGTTGTGATTGTGAATTATTATCAAGTCTATCTATGAGGCCATAACATTTACTTGGATCGGACCTATATTTACTTGGCGGATGCCGTCCATGAAGCAAAAGAAGCTTACTCTACCGGAACACCTGGGCCCGTATTCATGAAACCGTTCTCATGCTCAAGCATGGATTTCGTGCTCAAGCCTTTTTTCTTGTCCTGGCTATAAATTATTTAAAAAATCTAAATTTGTCAAAGTTTTGGGAAAAAGTTAAAGAGACATGAAGTCAAAAGCTGTTTTCAACATATATATTGACTTTTTGACTCTTTGATGTGATTGTGGTGAGTTTCAAGAAAGCTGGGTTGAGTACAGAATCCATGCTTGAGCATGAGAATGGTTTCATGAATACGGGCCCTTGTCTTATTCTCTTGTACATTTCTTAAGTGTCTCCGTGATAATCTCTCATTTGTTGATATGTTGTCTATATTTTAATCGATTTTTAGTTCGGATTATGGTTTTGTTGACGCTTTGGTATTCTCTGATTAATTTTCATCATTTCGTGTAAATCACCACTCATAAGAATACAGAAGGCAGAGCAGAAATAGAGCATAGTTGGTACCCATTTTACAACTACTAATATAATACATTATATACAAATTTTCGTAGTACACGATTTGAGAAATTATACAGAACTAGTTTAATTTTACTTCTAAATTCATAACTTAAAGGGGTTTTACGCACCTGACTCTTCTGCTTTTACATTAGTTTAGAAATTTTGGATTCCCACCTGTTGGCCCCTAGCATCACTGAAGAGTCCTAGGAGGACGAAACAGCTGTATGGTGCAGTTTAATTCATTTTTTCGGCATACTATTGTAGTCAATACATTTTTTAATCTGTACATAACATTTGTCATGAATTAAATGTAGTTTCAATAATACATTTTTGTTTATATTTGGCGGTAAAAATGAATCGCCCTTTAAAACAATGATTCCTTGCTAATGGAACAGCCTTCAAAATAGTCCTGTCAATAATTGCTGAGAATTGTATGGTGTAATAAATGGCTTACCAAGTTTGGGGACAAAAGTAGGAAGCAGATAGCACACATCGCTAAAATTGGCCACATAATGTAGATAGTAGGAGCTGGGTGACGATGCTATAGCGACCAACTCGTCGTTATCGTTCGTCAGTGAGGCCCCGACACCGATCACAAAGACACTAGCGCCAGCATCCCTCAGCGACTGAGCGTTGAACGCTGTCTGCGTCGTACTTGTGGATTCGCTATACGTCACCAAGACAACGACATCAGGAGCTGCTGGACGTCCATTGTCGAAAGCGTTGGACCCAATGTAGCTGAATGCATCGAAGGTCAGTGGGCGTCCACTAGGAGTCAGTGCCATCAAGGCGCTCGTAGCGCTTAGCAGTGAAGCGCTAGTCGTGTGGACGTTGAGTGTGAAATGTTCCTCTATGGAATCAGAGAATGTAATTATAGAAACAAGAGTGTCGTTATCACCTATAGTGAGAACAGACACCACCTTGTACACAAAGTCAGTGATATAATCCAGGTCAGAGTCATTGGCTCCAGACGACACATCAACCACGAAAATGATATCTGTAAAGTGAGAGAGATAAGTATGTATTTCATTTTTACCAGTTAAATATTAGCTTGATACAATTTGTCACTGCTTATATCATCACTAGTGAAGAAATAAGTTTCGGTACTATCGTGTACTAGTTTTTCGTTATTCTAGAATAAAATCATATATAGAAAGGAAATTTAAAACCTTTATAGTATTTTTGAAATAAATAGATATTTAATAAAATTAATTTATATGTTTTTGTATTTATGATATATTTTGAACAAAAAAGAACTTCATCCTGTGGCATATAAATATTCTATAAGCCTTAGACACTCCGTCCCGATCTATTGTAACAGCAAATTTTAAAAATGAACTAAGATTTTTGGGAATTTCGAAAATGTAATAAAAAGAAAATTCAAAGGTTTCCCAATAAATATGACGAGTAAGGCAGATTTGTTTTTTATTAAATATAAAAAAAAAACTGCCATAAGAGTGAAATATATTTGATATTTAACGGGAAACCATTAAATAGTCTCTATGTATTAATATAATTTGATATCAACTCACTGTAAAACTATCATTGATAAACGAAAATAATATTTATATATTTATAACTAAGATTAATAGGCAAAGAAAACGAGGAGATACCCGAGTGTAAAGAAGCTGTACTCAGAACTCAAACAGTAAGGATAAGTATGTATGCAAGGACTTAATTAGATGGCATGACTTGAATTTCGGAACAAATCAAATCTGAGATAGAAATGGACTTGGTTGTAAACAAAATGTAACTTAAGTAGGTAAACACGCATTCATAATCAATTGCGTGCTTTTACATAAAAGGTTGTGCGATATACGCAATGCTATATATGGCTGTCACTCATTGTTATCGTAATTGGCAATAGGAAAATTGTAAACAAACAAACCAGGAGTGCAACAGGTTAAGGTCACTCGGTCCCTTTGTCATTATCCATGTCGTAACTGGCCGAAAAACTGCAGATATTATTTGGGGTGAAAAACTGATATTTTCAGGGGAAATGATTTACATAGATTCTATCAGGCGCTTGTGTCTTTGCCTGATTGCAAATTGCATGATCTTCGGCGTATGTACGGTGAATTTCTAACCCACAATAGGTATCAAATTTTATATCCGTCAAAGCGGCCATGTTTTCGCCAAGAACGATAATCAACGGACCGAGAGACATTAATTCTAACTACAAAACAATGTTTATATCCCAACACAATGAGGACCAACAGCATCTTCACCATAAACGGAGAACAAGAACATTTGATACAGACTAAAGCTATATATCAAGTTGAATTACACCATCACCTTTGAAAGACGCGGGTCCAGGTGTGGCTGTGGTAGTGGAGGTGGTCGTTTGTGTGGTGGTAGTAGTCGTGGTGGCGGTAGTTGTCGTGGTAGTGGAGGTTGACGTTGTCGTCACCGGACAACCATCTGCTGACGTCACACTGCTTGCGCTATCTGTTGGATACCGAAATTTATTTTCGTATTTAAACTCAAAGAATCTCGAAAACAATATATTTCATTTTTTATCACGTTATGAAAAGGTATCATCACAGAGTCTTCGCTGATCCGTGTGTACAGTTATTCTATTACTTACAATAGCCACATTTTACAACAAACGTTGCCTTACTTTTTTAACCAACAGTAAGCAATCCTTCACTGTGGTAGCCGTAACATTGTAGCTGGTATGTAGTTGTTTTTAATTTAGAAAAAAAATAACTAGTTTATAAGTAGATTGCCTGTTCCACTTCTCCTAACTACTTAAGCGTTGACAAATGAATCATTATGTGCAGTTACCGTATTTCCTTTACTTTGCTATTTGTATCGACTACTGAAAAGTGCATGGAATTTTTCGCCTATTCAACCCGGTGACGAAAGTTTCGCGCTGTCAATCATGCTAAAATTTGTTCGTTGTTTAGTGATTTAGAAGTTTCAAGCAACATAACAAAAGAATTCACCCAATCGTAACTGATCACAAGGACTTAACAAAACACAAATCTAAACGGAAAGCCCAACACCTCTCTACCGAATTAAATAAATTCTCAAATCAAAATGCTTAAACCTACAGGATGCTATTCATAAGAAAAAATGTTTCACCAAAAGATGTAATAAACGACTTTTTTTTCAATTTGAGTTGATTTAATTTTAGCTACATTCGTAAAACGCAATATAAATCGTAGTACCTCAAGGATGTTAAATGATAATCGAGTATGAATGGTAATGTATTTATATTACTTAGTATAAAAATGACGTAACACACACATGCTGCACCTTTTAAATTAAGTAATAGATACAGTATCGAAAAAATGAATTAAACTGCAACATACAGCTGTTTCGTCCTTCTGGGACTCGTCAGGGATGCTTGGTGCCAAATGATGGGAATCCAAAATTTCTAAACTAATGTAGAAGCAGTAGGGTCAGGTGCATAAAACCCCTTTAATTTATGGATTTAGAAGTAAAATTAAAATAGTTTTATTATAAACACACCAATTAAATTATGTATGCTTATACTCAGTATAGGTGCTGAATCTATTGTATCCTTAACGGGCGACATGGTTCAGTAATTTCGTGGGGGGCGGTGAGAACATTACACTGACTTCATCTAGCGACTTGGAACTTGTTCCTATCTTTGTATCTAGGGAATTATCCTTGTGTTAATAGTCTCACATTGTAATATGTTAGCGTGTATGTGGATGTATGTGTGAGTATTTTATAAAAGCGAATTAAGCAAAATTTCGAAGCTGCGAACGATTCCAATTTACAGTAACATGTCGAATTTAGTCTTTGTTTGTTTGCTTCTACATTAGTTTAGAAATTTTGGATTCCTACCTTTTGGCCCATAGCATCACTGAAGAGTCCTAGGAGAACGAAACAGCTGTATGATGCAGTTTAATTCATTTTTTCGGTATACTGTATCTATTACTAAATTTAAGAGGTGCAGCATATGTGTGTGTTACGTGATCTTTTTTTCAATAATAGAAAAGGTTAAGATGGGTCCTGCCTCACTCTGTGTCACCAGGGATAACTGGCATCACTTACCGAGTTTGGGGACCAGTACTGGCACTAAATCACACAGGAGGCTGAAACTGGTCACGTCATGATGATTGTCGGAAATTGGGTCAGTTGACACGAAATGAAGCTCCGACTGCGAAACAGATGTCCCGATTCCAACTGTGTACGCATGAATCTCACTTAAGCCAATCTGGGTTCCAACCTGGGCTGTTTCAAAAAGATTTACTGACTGGCTGTATGCAATGAGCACCAGCGTATCGTCTGCAAGAGTGCGCGCCCCCTTACTTGTCTGGAAGGAGTTATCTTTGACGTAATTGAGGCCCGTGACCATGCCATTACTTCCGGATGGTGTCAGGGATTTGAGAGACGTTATGGCTGTCAGCAGATCTGTCTTAGTTGTATAGTCATTCAAATCGAAAGATTCCGTGGCTGTTGATGAAAACGTCACAACGGAAACGAGAATGTCGTTAGGTCCTATGGTAAGGTGTGACACAACATCGTGTATAAAATCTACCACGAGGTCAAACTCACTGGATATGGCTCCTGACGTTCCATCCACTAAAAACACAATGTCTGAAAAAAACATATTAAACTGTTCATATATGCATTCTACCACAGAAACTTAGTATACTTTATTACACACCTGGTCTTATTCTCTTGTAGTTTTACAGGGTCGCCATGTAAATCTTTCCTTTCTTCATATTTTGCCTCTATTTCAATCGATTTTGAGTTCGGAGTATGGTTAAGTTGACGCTTTGGTATTCTCCGATTATTTTTATCATAATTAACAACATATTCATATAATCCTACCACACAATAGTATCATTAACAAGAGGCCCTATGACCTTAGCGGTCACATGAGTACTGCTATAAGTATGATGGCACAATATGTAAACAATTACGGTAAAATACAATACTTGTAAGGTCCCCAAATTATAAGAATTGTAAAGCTACTTAAATATGAATTATTTCCTCCTGAAAATGGACAAAATATACCCACAAATAATTTTCCTATGTAAACTATAATTAACTTTGTAACCCCCCTCCCCTCCTCCAATGAAGAACGAATAGCATGGAGTACTGAAATTTGAAATTAAGGCCCCGGATGATATAAATTCCAATCATTGACAGAAATTGACTGTTGTTACATCTGAGGCTTGAGAAGTCCTTTTGGGCCTCGACCTGGACAAGAATGCAAATTTTACAATTAGACACCTTCTTGCTCCAAAAAAGATGTTTATGAAGTAGAAATAATTTCTAACTGAAAATTAACAAAATATACCAGAAGGGGTTATTTCTCTGTATAAAATATAGTAAATTGTATCCCTGAGAGGAAACGGATGGTTCGAGGGTATGTAAAATTTACAAGTTAAACAAAGCCTCTGATGATCTATTTTTCTATGAAATATTTTTGAAATATTGATTAACTTTTTCTTTGGGGCTCCACCTTGACTCCTTAGGGTTTGGCAGGCATTCCAATGTTACAACTTGATAGCGATCATCCATGTAGAGAAATTGACTACAGTATTTCTGAGTCTGGAAAAGAATATCTGTGAAATATTGGTGAACTATCTCTTAAGGGCCCTACATTGAACCCTGAAGTTGGGGCAGGAATCCATTCCAATTTTACAATTTGATTTCCTTATTTACCAAAGATTGTTTTGGCCAAGTTTAAAAGATACATCCAATGGATCTGGATAAAAAGTCGGACGACGCACAACGACGGACGGAAAGCGACCGAAAAACGTCACTTGAGTAAAGCTTATGTGACCTAATATATCTATATATTCCCACGATATCATTGTTACAAAATGCGAAAATTACAACAAAAAACGTTTTGTGATATGTATTGGCGTGTTAATGAATGAATACAAATATAGTTCAGAAAACAATCCGTTTTAACCTTGATATAGAGTTAGCGCTACGTGATAATCAAAACAATTGTTTTATTGGTTCAAAGTATGTATGGTTCTTTAAACAATTATAGATCGTTTCCTTGCCTTTATTTAGACTTATAACACTTTTACTGACAACAATGGTAAATGCGTTTACCAGAGATATTTTTTTGATGAAAACGAAAATAATGTCGTCCAAAGTATGGCAAACAATCCTCTTACCTTTTTGATCCGCTATCACAGGATGTATAGTAGTAAAGAAAATGATGATAAGTAATCCTCTCCATATATTTCTCGAATGCATCATTTGTCAAGATTTGCATCTTGATTCCTCAGTAACAAAAGCTATAAGCCACCAGCAAGCCTGACATGTTGACAGCGACATCGAAGACGGCTTGGTCTGCTAGAGGCTTTCTGAACAGTCTAACCACGAAGACATCACCCGTTAGGTTTTGTCGTCCCGAGAAGATAATTACCTAGTCATTGTGCCTATCCCGCACTCCACTGATTACGTAGAGATATCTAAAGAAAGCTTTAACAGTTCTCTGGTTCGTGATTCACCAAGTCACCCCTTTACAAAGATAATACCCTCACCATTAGAATTCCATATATAACAATGTTATAGTGACGAATTCGTCATTACACACTAGTATACAGGTAGCTTTTTACAGGATCTATATATCCTCTATTGAGAAATGTCTTCGGAACAATACCGACTTTTCTAAACATATATCATGTTCACTACACTTAAACAACAAGTAAATGTACAGATAATGAACGATAATTGGATAGGATTATTAATTTTTTTCTTTCAGTAAAGGCAATTTTCTTTCAGTTTAAATTTGTTTTCTAAAATATGTACTTTTTATCTTTGTTTTACGTTTTACATATTCGTGTAAAAGAGCAAGTAGATTATTGTTTTCTGGGGTATTATTATACCAATTATACTCGACAACGCCTTTACAAAACTGTAATTACAAATTATTTTAATAAAACAATTAAAATAACACATCTGAGTGAACGGAAGGTTTGTCGATATGATAGTGTTGAGTCTCAGGCAATTACGCTGTAATTATACAGCGGAAATATGTTCATAATTATATATTGTCACACCCAAATTAACCAAATATTTATAGTAAACTTTTACACCAGAACAAGAACAGATACTACAATAAGATTTCTTCTGTTTAAAAAACGTGCTAATTTTGACACAAAAATGGGAGTTCTGTTTATTATGAGACGGAAGTAAAACAATTGGAATGAAGTATTGGTTTTGTTTATTTATGATAATAGTTTATCGTCATGACTTGACAAAAGTATAACACTTTTATCCTACTTCTTTCAATAACGTCATTTTTTTCAGTGTTGTTCGACATTTTCTTGTCAATAAAAGCTACAATTTTTTTGTGTACATTGTCAATTAACCGACTTACTGATATTATAGAGGTTATTTGATTGTTAATCAACATCAACAGGGGTCCTCGAAAAAAACACCAAAGTATCTTGAAGAACCACTTCCCAGTGTTATGACACTGGAATGTCACGGTAGGAACACAGTACTTCGCCAGCATGAAACCACACCAGGTTACCTTATCCTGACAAAGGACAACCAAGGTGTGCCTTTGTCGTAATAGATCATAAGAAACAACAAAAGAGAAATTGAAACAGAAAGCCCAGAGATGGCCTCATGGCTCACCTGGTACACTTGTATCAAGTAACCATGGCAAAATATTTTCCAAATAAATCCCAAGAACAGGGACAGACCCAATCCTTGTAGTATATAGTATCTGTGTTAAAAATTAGAGAATACCAAAGCGTCAAGAAACCCATAATCGGAACTCAAAATCTATTAAACTAGAGGCAAAATATGAACAAAGGAAATATTTACATGGAGACCCTTGTAAAAGTACAAGAGAAATAAGACCAGGTATTCCGGAAGAGTAAGCGTCTTCTGCTTCCCCAATAAAAGTTTTGTTATTGGGTTGGGATCTCAATTGTTTCTAAGTTCAGCTAAGACCCTAGGTCCCTCCGATGTGGCAAATCGTTTCAAAGTTATGATTCAAGGGTTCAGTCTGCAGCAGTGGGACCGACCAAAGGATCAATTATAAAATCATGATTGTGTTTGTATCTTTAAGCCCAGCACTTCTATTATATAGTTTTGGGGTGGGGATATCAGGGGTCAACCTGCCAATTTGAACAATTCTTAATGCTCACCACCTGGGGATGCTTCCAACAAATACAATTTATTTCGATCGCCTGGTTCCAAAGAAGAAGTTACTTAAAGCAGAAAAGCCAAATTACCAATTTTGAAGCCGTCCCTAAGCCTCTTGGGAGATGACGTAACATACACATATACCGCATCTTTTAAATTTAGTAATAGATACAGTATGCCAAAACATGAATTAAAACGGCATCATACAGCTGTTTCGTCCTTCTAGGTCTCTTCAGTGATGCTAGGGACCGAAAGGTGAGAATCCAAAATGTCTAAAGCAATGTTGAAGTAGAAGGGTCAGGTGCGTAAAACCCCTTTAATTTATGAATTTAGAAGTAAAATTAAACTAGTTCTATATAATTTCAAATCGTGTACTACGAAAGTGTGTATATTATGTACCGTGACACTACTCAAATGAGATTAACCGTGGCTATGAATGCTCCAGCAAACCTCGGGGACTAAAAAAATCCACCAGCAGAATCTGGCACCCAGAGTCAGCCCTTCCATTTGTACATGCTTACTCTATAGCGAGAAATTGTCTAAATCAATATAAATGAGGTGATCGATGTCGACTGTTGACAAACAAACTAACAACGCAGGGATTCGAGAGAGGCAGGTTGATAATTTTATGGTCGCCATCTTTGTCTTATTGACAATTCTTATTATGTATCTTTGTGTGATGTGACGATGGACGTTTTTGAGTATGCTCATTAGTGTGTTTACTTGTTGCGATTGACAATGATGAGTCGGTTCTCATTTTGAGGACTTGATGTTTAGTTGGATGTGACCAAGATTTACATGGCGGATGTCTTCGATAAAGCAGAAGACGCTTACTCTTACACCTGGTCTTATTATCTTGTACTCAAACAAGGGTCTCAATGTAAATATTTTCTTTTTCATATTTTGTCCCTTGTTTGTTCGATTTTTAGTTCATATAATCGTTTTGTTAACGCTTCGGTTTTCTTTTTTTTAATCAATAATAACTACAAATTACAGGGCAGCCATACAATTCTGAATCTCCACTACCTAGGGAAGGTACAAGTGAAATGTGGTTAATATGGCTCGTATGGCAGATTTATTTTTTAAATATTTAATATTTCTCGTGCTATGCACTCGCGATAATATTTAAATGCCATACTCGTGGAATATATTTGATATTAAATGACAAGCCATTGAATATCCTCTTTATATAATATTGGTTCCTAAGGGGGTGAAGATAAAAGCATGGCCTATTCTATAGGGGTCCTGTATCAGCTACCTATTACATCCACGCAATAAGATACTGCAAATTTTGTTTACAGATGACTTCAATCAAAGGTGAGTTTGCTTGTTAGTGTGTTTAGTTGTTAAGATGACAATGATGACTCGGTTCTCATTTTGAGGATTGATGCTTACTTGGATATGACCAAGATTTACATGGCGTGTGTCGTCGATGAAACAGAAGACGCTTACTCTTCCGGAACACCTGGTCTTATTCCCTTGTGCTTTTACGAGAGTCTGCATGTAAATCTTTCCTTTGTTCCTATTTTGCCCCTAGTTTAATCGATTTTGAGTTCGGATTATGGTTTTGTTGACGCTTTGGTATTCTCTGATTTTTGTTTTTGTTTTTGTTCAATAGTTGAAAATTAATCATAAGTAAGACACACACGTGATAGCACCGAATAAAATGACAATTGGTGCAGCATGCTAAAGGAAATAAAAATAATATAGAATAATTCAATATTCTAGGGTATGAAAGAATATTAATAAAAAACCTTCGCTATCTAACGATATCGCTCTAATAATGCTAGAATCTCGCAGCTTAGTATTCAAAAACAGAACCTTGATTTGCAATTTATGGAAATCAAAAAACATTCCACGTTTACTAGCTTTATTGTCAAGTAATTGAAAACAATCATATTTGGCTTCATATCACAACAACAATCGATAGGCCTATACTAAAAAAGTAATAAGAAAAAATGGAGATACTGTTTCCTGTTGCCAATGAAAATACAACATAGAATAGAATTTTGGCGTCATGTGAGTCAATTTATTGACGTTTCACAGCTCTTTTGGAGCTGTATTGCTGTACCCTCCTTTCATACACACGCCCATGTATGGCGACGCGACAGGTCGCTGGGTAGGAATACGCAATGCGGTTGTTCCTCTATTCACCTCCGGGTACACAAGGGGCCATGTACTACTCTTTTTTTTTTGGTCAGTGTGTCATTGATAATTATCATTGAATATTTATTCGTGCATTGTAACAATTGATTGTCGTCATAATCAGTGAACATTGTTGAAACCTTTATAATGATACGTGTCTGGGAAATCTAGAAGTTCACTTTATATAAAGGTACCTAAACAAATGCGGATATGAAGTGCAGTGAATCCGGACACAAAATCAAAAGAGGGTTGGGCTCTGTTCAAGTCTATATAAAGCTAACGGATGTCAAAGTTATGTTTGATTACATCAAAATAAAGGGAAACTACATTTGTTACCGGAATTAACCAGGAGAGATCAGATAGTGCAAAACGACTTACATCAGCAATAGTGAGCGACCCGTATCAACAGGGACGCTACGAGGCATTAAACTCTCATAGGATCTTCACTGATAACACGTGCCAATTACCGATTAGTATAGGGCGTGATAATACACAGATGTCCTTCGGGATATTATCTCTAATCTCTGTTAAATATCAACGCTGACCTATAGAGAAGGCCTTAACTTAACGCGACATAGCGTGAAAGGACATCTACAGTTAATTTGAAGGTATTTAATAATCACTAGTTTGGCGGGTAAATTCTGACGTTCGTTGTTATAATTTAAGTAGGTAAGGTATAATGATTTGACTGTGAATTAGTTCTATGCCACCGTAATTTGTCTCAATTTTGCCATCAATGTCGAGATTAGCGTTTAAAATATCTATTCGTGACCTGTGTGCCGATCCTGTATTTTAAAAATAACGACAGAAATCTGGTAAAAGGAGTACAGAAACTACTTCAAATCCATACAATGTATAAGTACAATGTACTGTACACATCATTTTATGATTTTGTGAACAACAAGATTAATATCAAAAGTTTACATTCTCTGAAATAAAAAGAAAAAATGCATGTAGTATTCCCGATGAAAGATTTGAAGATTATCTACTTTTGTTAATCTAATCACTTTCTTCCTGATTCATTTCGTGATTAAATTTAAACACATTTTATTTCATTTGAGTAGTGGCACGGTACATAATTAACACATGTTCGTAATACAGGATTTTAAATTATACAGAACTAGTTTTATTTTACGTCTAAGTTCATAAAATAATGGGGGCTTTACGGATCTAACCCTTCTGCTTCTACATTAGTTGAGAAATTCTGGATTCCCACCTTTTGGTCCCTAGCATCACTGAAGAGTCCTTGGAAGGCGAAACAGCTGTATGATGCAGGTTAATTTATTTTTCGACATGCTGTATTTGTTACTAAATTTAAAAGGTGCAGCATATGAGTGTGTTACGTCATCTTCAATGTACTTAAAACTACATCTTCTCCACCTTTGTTGTATACAGATATTCGTTTGATTTCTTCATATCACACGTCCTGTTCTAGCTCTATTCTGCATTTTTTTTGCTGTCAATAGTTTTTCAGTTCAAGTAATCCCGGGGACGACCAATACAAGTGCAAACGCACGTAATATTTTCAATCAAAGTTTCCTGCAACAAATTGTAGGTACAGTGTATAAGGGGATAAAAATGATAGGTCGAATATGTGGCCATTAGCAAGTTTCTTCTTAGACCTAAGGCCGTGTTTGTGACGACATTGTGTTTGTAGAATTGAGTGGTACTTTTGAAATGATTTAATTAGAACTGCAAATATATCAATTATTGCAATTAAGTTTAATAGCTTTACATTTCATAGGAATATTAATTTTTTAATTCGTATTCATTACTTCACCATATTGCAAATATTCATTGAATAAAATGTGTTTTTGTGAATTAACTGATATTTTTATCGACGTTATGAAACATATTTGAAGTATATGTTTAGATCTTATGACTGCGATACATTCGTGAGTGTTAAAATCCTGCTTTTCTTTACAAGACGCTATGTTATAGATTTGTCAGAGTTAAGGTAATCCCATAATTTCAGTGGGTGTTTGTGTATGTATCAGTGCGTAAAATGATTGACAAAAGTTAAAGCAATCACACCTCCTTTCTGCATGTTATTTGTCTACATTTCCTCTAGCTCTATTGTGAACAGTGTTACATATGTATTTACAAAAGTACTTCATGACATTATCACGCGTTTAATCTGTTAGCTATAGCTACATACGACAGAAAACAATTGTTCTATTCTGAATTGCCTTTTTTTGTATCTCCTAAGTGCAAGTTTTATCATATTTCTGAGCAAATTGTACTTTAGGATAGCATACTTTCGTTTTAAACAAGAATTACGCGTAACTATATGTCTCGCCTTTCTCGCGTTGTCGATAACGTTAGAGTCCAAATGGAATTTAAAAGTATGACAAAATACATACAGCAAAATGGTATTGGTAACTAAGTTTCATAACACTATAACAACACTATAACAAGTGGACACTAAAGTAAATGATTAACATTCACATGCCCCCCCCCCCCCCCCCCCAAAAAAAAAAACCCAAGCTGAACCTGCAAATAAATCTCCTCCAACTTTCAGTTAGGTATTCTATGATGATATCAGCAACTACGGGGTCGTAGACTCTGCTGGTGGAGTTTTAGTCCCCGAGGTTTGCTTGAGCCTCCATAGCCACAGTTATCTCATTTGAGTAGCGACACGGTTCATAATATACACACTTTCGAAGCACACGATTTGAAAATATACATTACTTGTTCAATTTTAATTTTTAGTTCATAAATTAAAGGGTTTTACGCATCTGACCCTCCTGCTTCTACATTAGTTTGCCCCAAAATACCAAAACCTGTAATACGATTTCTTATGGAACGCCAGAGCTGTCTTAGGTGATCAAATATGATTATATTCGGTGGTTATGTCTTTATATGCTGTAGTTATATCATTATATGCGGTGCTTTTTACTTTATATTCGGTGGTTATGTCTTTATATGCGGTAGACACATCCTTCTATTCGGTAGATAATTCTTTATATTCGGTAGAAATAACCTTATATTCGGTAGATATGTCTTTATATGCGGTAGACATGTCCTTATATTCGGTAGTTGTGTCCTTATATTCGGTAATTTATGTCTTTATATGCAGAAGTTATGTCCTTAAATTCGGAGATATGCCCTCATATGCGGTGCGTTTCCCTTTATATTCGGTAGATAAAATGAAACTTTATATTCGGTGCAAACTTTCTTATATGCTGTGCAAACTTCTTTATATGCGGTGCAAACTTCTTTATATGCGGTGCAAACTTCTTTATACTATATGCAAACGCCTGTATGATGATGATCAAACCCGGAACTTTTTGCGTGGATTAATTCAAAGCGACACCGCAAATGAAGCGTCAAAATAACCAAGATTGAAGCAAAATGTACGGGATGGAAGGAATATTACGAAAACTAGGTTTAGATACGGGTCTCCCTAAAATACGCCATAGGAGAAAATACGCCATAGGTACGCCACACTGACAGATTGCCAATAGTATAAATAGGCCTATAGAGAGAGAGAGACGGAGTTTACATCTGTATGGCGTATAATTAGAGTTACGCCCCTTGATTCGGACTTTCACGTCACGGTAATTTTACCGATTTTCTTACAAAGTACATATTATTTTAACATTAAAACCTAACCATAGCTTTCAAATGACATAATTATATAACTGTAATAAATCAGTTAATTGTTCCAAGAAACAGTTGTATTTAACGCTTGCTTGACTAGATTCCTATGGCGTATTTTAGTGTTTGAGAGCCTCCGATATAAGATTGTGTTTTGGTACAAAGTACACATTTTTTTTTCAATGAAACTTCACCAGATGGTGTAATATGCACCAATCAATGAATAAAAGGATGTATTTTGATGATATATTACGTACATTTATCTATGGCGCCGAAAATATCCAATGGCGTACCTATGGCGTATTTTAGGGAGACCCGTATCTAAACCTAGTTTTCGTAATATTCCTTCCTCCCGTACATTTTGCTTCAATCTTGGTTATTTTGACGCTTCATTTGCGGTGTCGCTTTGGATTAATCCACGCAAAAAGTTCCGGGTTTGATCATCATCATACAGGCGTTTGCATATAGTATAAAGAAGTTTGCACCGCATATAAAGAAGTTTGCAGCATATAAGAAAGTTTGCACCAAATATAAAGTTTCATTTTAACTACCGAATATAAAGGGAAACGCACCGCATATAAGGGCATATCTACCGAATATAAGTACATAACTACCGAATATAAAGACATAACCACCGAATATAAAGTAAAAAGCACCGCATATAATGATATAACTACAGCATATAAAGACATAAATACCGAATATAAGGACACTACTACCGAATATAAGGACATGTCTACCGCATATAAAGACATATCTACCGAATATAAGGTTATTTCTACCGAATATAAAGAAGTATCTACCGAATATAAGTATGTGTCTACCGCATATAAAGATATTACCACCGCATATAAAGTAAAAAGCACCGCATATAATGATATAACTACAGCATATAAAGACATAACCACAGAATATAATCATATTTGATCACCTAAGTCAGCTCTGGCGTTCCATAATTTCTTTTAAATTGACGTTAGATATTTAGTATGATGGTTTAAGTAATTCGACCAAGTTTCAATTCAATTGGATCATTTTTTATCGTTAAAAGTGGACTTTAACGCAAATGTAAACATGGTCTCTGCCGCTTGATTTCTCGACTATTGTTGAAGGATTTAAGATAAAAGTTTTCAGAACAGCTCTCGTTTTTAAAGCAGAATTATGTACCCACACGTAATTACATCATGTATTTGTTCCACGGTAAATAAGCTAAAAGAGCCATTGGTACTACTTTTAATGTGTGTATTTTGGTGGGTTTTTTAATATCTCATTTTCAGTATTTCTTAATTGCATTGCAAGCCGATTTTGCACCTTTGTGCATGCAGTTAAACGAACGTAAAACACTTTCAAATTTAAAATTAGATACAGCATGTCAAAAAGAGTCGCACTATATCATACAGCTGTTTATAATAATAATAATAATAATAGACTTTATTTAAAATTCGATAACACATTGAGTCAGAGACTCGTCTCACATGTGGTCGACATCAAATTTACAATATTTACAGCAATAGTTTCATCCAACTAGGACTCGTCGATGGTGCTAGGGTCAAAAATGACAATTAAAACTTGTTTAAAATACTGGCATTGTGTATGTTACTGTTTTGGGAGAGGGCCTTTATTTATCATTTAAACGTTAAGAGAAGTAACTGTTTATTTTAAAGGAATAACCCGCAAATCAGGTATAATGTGAACTGTGCAACTGTTTAAAAGGGTGGACAACTGTTACAACCATGGTTACACCGAACCCCAGGACCTCTAAAAAGGCAGTCTACTATACCGTAATTATAACTATGAACGACACAACGACATACACACAGGTGGTAAACACTTGCGGGGCACCTTGCAGATTTACAACATTAACAAAAGAGGCATCGTCAGGAACCCACGTTTGATGGCACTTCGCTACGCTACACCTAGAAGCGTATCGAGGTGCAATCAAACGCTGGCATCCGACGATACAAAAGAGGGTGAAGATCATCCTCGTCAAGATATATTCAATTTAATCGTGGTGCCATAGGAGAAATAGGACATCAAAACGTATGTGTTGAGGAGGAAAGTTTTTCAAGCGTTTTTTTTCAGCCGAATTTGAAACAGAGGAATCACGAAGAAAACAATGGAATTAAGTTCGCTATACGCAATTCGAAAAATGTGTAGCATTGGATACGGAGGAGAATGACAACACATCGAAATGTCCAAACACAGAAAAAGGGCTATTAGGATTTTAAGAAACGAACAAGAAATGGTTTTTCTAAACTTAGCTTAAGTATGACGCTTGTCATTATATATAATTACTTCAAAGAGATAACAGAAGCCATCAGGGTTTCAGCTGATTCTACGACCTCGTATCATACAAGAAGACCTTTGCAGGAGTGTAACATCAAAAATGAAGTGCGAACCTTTCACGTCAAAACAAAAGTCGACCCAGGAAGTCACTAGGACGAACGAAAAGACTAATACTTGATGGCCAACAACAGATGGGAAAGATATCTTACTAAAACTAAAGAGGAGAAGAGGAAAATGTGCCATAATGTTGTTCAGTCGAACTGGAGCCGAGGAATACGTGCAAAACACAGGTAAAATCATGATCAACTGCCGCGGATATGGAGGAACTTATTATATAATTAACACAATGGAATGGTGGAGAAGGAACGTTCCCAACAATACCTTGGGGAACGATTAAACGTAGAGGAGTATTAAAGAAAACCTTCGGAGTAAAACATCAAAAACAAAATACACACACACATCTATAAACGGAACAGACTGATTAAGTACAGTGCCAGAAAGGAGACCCACAGGAAAACATCATACAGCAATATTTAAGATAATATTGGTAATCTCCCCTACATCAATACAACTGTATGTGTGGCTTACATTGAATTCAAAGTTAACCAAAAATACACACTCTTTTTATTGCAAATGAATGTGATTAGTAGCACCAAAGTTGACCATATCGGCAGTATCAGTTTGAAACTGTATTTATTAATAGAGGACTTCAGGATGTCGATGATGATATAGCAATGATATACTTGTCAGTATGTCTCAAGACACCCAAAATAACAGAACTGAGGAAAGCTCACACTGCAATCTACCGTAGAGAATTAATTATATGGATTTATACAGTAGTCAATAAGGGCAGGTTTAATTTAATAACAGAAATGCAATCCCTTGTGGAATATGATACAGGCTCCTCGAGATCGTTCTATCATGTCAAGGGCAGTCCTAGGCCCTTACTACGCATCACTGACGGGTCCCAGAAGGACGAAACAACTATAAGATGCAGTTCAATGCATTTTTGGCTCGACTATATATTGTTCTTAATAAAAAATATGCCGTTCTCTTGTGTGCCTATTTATACTCCTTTCAGAACTCGTTCATTGTCAGAATTTCATCCAAAGTAGATTCCGTTTTGTGCTTTGCTGTCCCTTTCACTGTAAACGTACCTATTTAGCGGTAATCTTACTCAATTCTGCACTGCTCATACTTGTTTTAATTGGTTATGCGCCCAAATCCTTTGAATGCGCCAATATAAGTATATTTATAGCAAGTAAACTCATATCCCTAGTTGTATGGCCAAATTCCTGTAATAACCCTTCTTTGTTTGGTAATATATTAAACGATTAAAAAAGAAGAAGAAGAAATACAGCATTATTCATATTTTTTTTTATTACAACAAATAAATTAAATATCAAGGCTTCCCTTTGCGTTTCTTTGGCTTGGTTTTTGTTTGCACTTGTGTAAGATTTGCTGACTGCACTGAAGATGGTTTCTTTGTGTTGTAAGCTTGACTCCTGTCAAAAAGAAAATAAACAATTACATCTTTAGACAGATCAGACACACCATTCTTCTTTTAGCTTAATCTTCACATTATTGAATCCAGAATGTTATTCAGATGATAAATGAAATTTGATGGTCACTTTTAAGTGTCACCTTGATGGTAAGTAAGCTAGTCAGTTTGATGACAGGGCATGATAACTTACCTTGTTTGTGTATGTAACTGGTCAGTTTGACGACAGGCATGATAACTTACCTTGGTTGTGTATGTAACTGGTCAGTTTGACGACAGGCATGATAACTTACCTCGGTTGTGTATTTAACTGGTCAGTTTGACGACAGGCATGATAATTTACCTCGGTTGTGTATTTAACTGGTCAGTTTGACGACAGGCATGATAACTTACCTTGGTTGTGTATGTAACTGGTCAGTTTGACGACAGGGCATGATAACTTACCTCGGTTGTGTATGTAACTGGTCAGTTTGATGACAGGGCATGATAACTTACCTCGGTTGTGTATTTAACTGGTCAGTTTGATGACAGGGCATGATAACTTACCTTTGTTGTGTATGTAACTGGTCAGTTTGACGACAGGGCATGATAACTTACCTTTGTTGTGTATGTAACTGGTCAGTTTGACGACAGGCATGATAACTTACCTCGGTTGTGTATTTAACTGTTCAGTTTGACGACAGGCATGATAATTTACCTTGGTTGTGTATGTAACTGGTCAGTTTGACGACAGGGCATGATAACTTACCTCGGTTGTGTATGTAACTGGTCAGTTTGACGACAGGAGTGTGATAACTTACCTCGGTTGTGTATGTAACTGTTCAGTTTGACGACAGGGCATGATAACTTACCTTGGTTGTGTATTTAACTGTTCAGTTTGACGACAGGCATGATAACTTACCTTGGTTGTGTATTTAACTGTTCAGTTTGACGACAGGGCATGATAACTTACCTTGGTTGTGTATGTAACTGGTCAGTTTGACGACAGGGCATGATAACTTACCTTGGTTGTGTATGTAACTGGTCAGTTTGACGACAGGGCATGATAACTTACCTTGGTTGTGTATGTAACTGGTCAGTTTGACGACAGGCATGATAACTTACCTTGGTTGTGTATGTAACTGGTCAGTTTGACGACAGGCATGATAACTTACCTTGGTTGTGTATGTAACTGGTCAGTGTGACGACAGGTCATGATAACTTACCTTGGTTGTGTATGTAACTGGTCAGTTTGATGACAGGAGTGTGATAACTTACCTTGGTTGTGTATGTAACTGGTCAGTTTGACGACAGGGCATAACTTACCTTGGTTGTGTATGTAACTGGTCAGTTTGATGACAGGAGTGTGATAACTTACCTTGGTTGTGTATGTAACTGGTCAGTGTGACGACAGGTCATGATAACTTACCTTGGTTGTGTATGTAACTGGTCAGTTTGACGACAGGTCATGATAACTTACCTTGGTTGTGTATGTAACTGGTCAGTTTGACGACAGGGCATGATAACTTACCTTGGTTGTGTATGTAACTGGTCAGTTTGATGACAGGAGTGTGGTACCTTACCTTGGTTGTGTATGTAACTGGTCAGTTTGACGACAGGCATGATAACTTACCTTGGTTGTGTATGTAACTGGTCAGTTTGATGACAGGAGTGTGGTACCTTACCTTGGTTGTGTATGTAACTGGTCAGTTTGACGACAGACATGATAACTTACCTTGGTTGTGTATGTAACTGGTCAGTTTGACGACAGGCATGATAACTTACCTTCGTTGTGTATGTAACTGTTCAGTTTGACGACAGGAGTGTGATAACTTACCTTGGTTGTGTATGTAACTGGTCAGTTTGACGACAGGCATGATAACTTACGTTGGTTGTGTATGTAACTGGTCAGTTTGACGACAGGCATGATAACTTACCTTGGTTGTGTATGTAACTGGTCAGTTTGACGACAGGAGTGTGATAACTTACCTTGGTTGTGTATGTAACTGGTCAGTTTGACGACAGGGCATGATAACTTACCTTGGTTGTGTATGTAACTGGTCAGTGTGACGACAGGAGTGTGATAACTTACCTTGGTTGTGTATGTAACTGGTCAGTTTGACGACAGGCATGATAACTTACCTTGGTTGTGTATGTAACTGGTCAGTGTGACGACAGGAGTGTGATAACTTACCTTGGTTGTGTATGTAACTGGTCAGTGTGACGACAGGGCATGATAACTTACCTTGGTTGTGTATGTAACTGGTCAGTGTGACGACAGGGCATGATAACTTACCTTGGTTGTGTATGTAACTGGTCAGTGTGACGACAGGAGTGTGATAACTTACCTTCGTTGTGTATGTAACTGGTCAGTTTGACGACAGGGCATAACTTACCTTGGTTCTGTATCTAACTGGTCAGTTTGACGACAGGTCATGATAACTTAACTTGGTTCTGTATGTAACTGGTCAGTTTGACGACAGGGCATGATAACTTACCTTGGTTGTGTATTTAACTGTTCAGTTTGACGACAGGCATGATAACTTACCTTGGTTGTGTATGTAACTGGTCAGTGTGACGACAGGAGTGTGATAACTTACCTTGGTTGTGTATGTAACTGGTCAGTTTGACGACAGGAGCGTGGTACCTTACCTTGGTTGTGTATTTAACTGGTCAGTTTGACGACAGACATGATAACTTACCTTGGTTGTGTATGTAACTGGTCAGTTTGATGACAGGGCATGATAACTTACCTTGGTTGTGTATTTAACTGGTCAGTTTGACGACGGCATGATAACTTACCTTGGTTGTGTATTTAACTGGTCAGTTTGACGACGGCATGATAACTTACCTTGGTTGTGTATTTAACTGGTCAGTTTGACGACAGGGCATGATAACTTACCTCGGTTGTGTATGTAACTGGTCTCCTTCCATGATGACCACATCTTCCTCTTCACTGTCTGAATCCAGTACAACCACTGTATTGTCAATAATCAAGTGTACAATTAAACTTTTTAAACATTTACTACATGAATTATTTTTCATCAAGTACATGTAAATCAAATTTTAAAACATTAAAATAATACTACTGTAAACATACTTATTTTAGCGGTAGTTATATTTTAGCGCTTTTAATTCATGTACAGCGCTAAAAAATTGCATCTAATGCTGAACCTTAACAAAGTACTTAATAAGTGTAGCTTCCCTATACCGATCGCCTTATTATGCCGAACTAAATATATGTACGAAATTGTTTCTTCTTTTAATAAACACTTCCTAATACTGACTCTCTGATTTCCGAATACCAAACCGATTTTGTGTCCGGAAAAGTGAAAACATTATCAAAATTACTTTTGTTACTCAGTGTTACCTTGGGTCCGACCACCCTACACGTACCTTGAAATAAACACCTGTGACAATTGTCGTAGGCTTTATACCTCGGGACATACGCTTGTGGTAAGTGTTGATAGATTCGTACCTACCACACCTCGGTGGTTTAATTATGTGCTTGTATAGTAATTAGGCTAATCAACATGGTCAAGATGAAAGCATGGTCAAATACTAGTCATATAATTCGTTGAAGCAGTAAGGTCTGTTGATCGTACGAAAACAAGAAGAGCTAGAAAATCCGACTTTTGCATTTAATTTTAATGAGGCCCGATGGATTTTTTTAACAGCAGATAAATGATACTACGGAAGTCATTGCCAGGTATTATTTTAAAAGTTAATGTAAAAGCATAAATAAAGCCGGCACCAACCGAACAACTAAAATTGTAATTATAATTTTAATAAAGACAGTTCACAAGTGACTTACCTGTAGAACAAGTGTAGCCGATGTTGAGTTGGTGTAAAATTTAAGAGACAGAGATTTTTCTGATATTGCGGATTTGAACCTCCCTATTGCGCTAATTCATGTCCACGCTAATAAATCATATTTTACAATTTTCTGTGTTTGCGCTAAAATTTGACTGCCCTAAAATAAGTACATTTACAGTATTATCCTCACAAAATGTATCAATTCATATTACGTTACTGAAGGTTTTTGATAGTCAAAGCATCTAAAAATAGTGTTATTTTTTATTGTCCAAAGAAAATGATCTAACCTTCTGGTTGAGGATTAGACTTTGACCTTTGCCCCACGACCTTGTGACCTTGTTCCTCTTTGAGTTCCTTCTCCTCCAACTCCCATGTACTTGGGCCTCCCTCTCCTATACACCCAACTCCTTTATCCTACAACAAGGCTCCATATGTTAGTAAAACTTTAGTTGGTCTGATCTTTTTTGCTTTAAATCACAAAAAATAATTATCAAACTAACCACACATCATTCTCGATATCTATGAGTTACCGTCACCTACACTCTCTACACATCTGAAATACGTGCATGTCATGGCAAAATTGAAAGCACAAAAATAGCAATTTGATTTGTCTAGGGTAAAAAAACTGACCAATCGCTAGGCTTGATGCCTGTCTTTTGATGATAAAAACGGAGCCGCCACCGAGTTCAAGCTTGTCAATTTTTACCATTATGTGACTGGGAGGTTCCGGCAAACAAAGAGGCATTTTACTGACAGAGGGGACAGGTTTGAGAGATATTTAAATAAGTACTGGGAATCTCATTCAAACTTACCAATATTTCAACATCAGATCTGACAAAAGTTAAGGATCATAATAAACTTCAATACAAGTTATGTTTTTGGTTTAATACAATGGTTTATAAGAGTCACACTCAGACATTGTGATCCAATCATGTTGTTATATTTGCTGACATTAGCATTTTCTCCAAATTTTTTTCTGAAGACTTATAAAGATATAATACATTTTTCATTTCTTAAGCTAATATGGTCTTTAATTTATAAGCATTCATTTAATTCATAAGGGCCTGTAACAATATTTTGAAGAAGAGTAGAAATGTCTGTGAGACATAAATGCCCCCGCCCCCATATGAAATAGGTTCTTCATGCTTATTACGTATGGGAAGTTTAATGACAATGGGATCAGTAGTTATTTAACTAATCTGGTTACATGACCATGGGACTGTATGCGGCGCGACGGGAAGGGACGGACATGGGTAACACTATATGCCCTCCATTTCATGGCGGGGGCATGAAAAGGTCCAGTTTGTCTCTAGATCTGAATCTGGATAAGTACCGGTAAATGATTATGATTAAGGTTTTTATTTGTAACGAATTCACAGCCCTTACTCAAGTCGTAACATTTTCAGATACAAATCCTACTAGACTTCCACATATTTATGAAGGCTTTAAAAAAGCATTGACAAAGGTTGACTGAAAGCAGCATCTGATAACTACTGTAGGTCTGACCTTACTTCAGTAAAGAACAACTCTGGTCCAAACAGTTTAACCATATGAATTGCCCTAGACTAAAGCAACCCAGGCTTTTATCAACTTTATTTATGGAACAACAATTATGAAACAAGTTATCAAACTTACATTAATCACTCTTGTTGGCCTGAATATTAGCGTGTGAGGGGTCATATTGTGGGGGGAAATCGGAGAATTAGAGAAAACACACATAACCCCATACATTTATATGTCCAGTCAGGGGTTCAAACCCTGGTCTTCTTCATGAAAATGAAGTGTGCTATCCACCGACCATCCAGCCCAGGCCTTTTACATGTAAACCAGTTCTCTCTGACAACCAACATATCTAAAGTGACATGTACAAAGGATACGATTCACTAGAGATGACAGTCATTGATTCTCTGATAGACTGAAGTGAGGCAGCCACTGTTTCCTCCACATCCTCCATATCTACTTCCTCTGGGTCCATCTCGTTGGTTGTGACGGTATCCAAGGCAACAGACTCAGTGTAGCCAAACTTTTCACCTTTCGCTCTACAAACATATATTAAAATACAGAACCACAGGAAACAGTCAAACAAACTGGTATTTCAAGCCATGCTTTATTGGAAAAATTGTTACTATGATAATTAATAAACATGACAAGGTTTACATCGTACCTGGCCTGTCTGTCGTTGTCCAGAGCTTTATGGATGAGGTCAGTAGTCTCGGCCACCTTCACCACAGCAATGTTTGAACACCTTAGGACCTGGAGGTAACAACAACAGCAGTATTTTACTACGACACTGATCTATAACCATTTATTGTCACCTGTCTTTACTTACGGTAACAACAACAGTATTTTACTACGACACTGATCTATAACCATTTATTGTCACCTGTCTTTACTTACAGTAACAACAACAACAGCATTTTACTACGACACTGATCTATAACCATTCATTGTCACCTGTCTTTACTTACGGTAAAAACAAAAGTATTTTACTACGACACTGATCTATAACCATTTATTGTCACCTGTCTTTACTTACAGTAACAACAACAACAGTATTTTACTACGACACTGATCTATAACCATTTATTGTCACCTGTCTTTACTTACGGTAACAACAACAGTATTTTTCTACGACACTGATCTATAACCATTTATTGTCACCTGTCTTTACTTACAGTAACAACAACAGCATTTTACTACTACACTGATCTATAACCATTCATTGTCACCTGTCTTTACTTACAGTAACAACAACAGCAGTATTTTACTACGACACTGATCTATAACCATTTATTGTCACCTGTCTTTACTTACAGTAACAACAACAGCAGTATTTTACTACGACACTGATCTATAACCATTCATTGTCACCTGTCTTTACTTACGGTAACAACAACAACAGCATTTTACTACGACACTGATCTATAACCATTTATTGTCACCTGTCTTTACTTACAGTAACAACAACAGCAGTATTTTACTACGACAGTGATCTATAACCATTCATTGTCACCTGTCGTTACATACGGTAACAACAACAGTATTTTACTACGACAGTGATATATAACCATTTATTGTCACCTGTCTTTACTTACGGTAACAACAACAGCATTTTACTACGACACTGATCTATAACCATTTATTGTCACCTGTCTTTACTTACAGTAACAACAACAGCATTTTACTACGACAGTGATATATAACCATTCATTGTCACCTGTCTTTACTTACGGTAACAACAACAGCATTTTACTACGACACTGATCTATAACCATTTATTGTCACCTGTCTTTACTTTCGGTAACAACAACAGCATTTTACTACGACACTGATCTATAACCATTTATTGTCACTTGTCCTTACTTACCATCAGGTAACACAGGGTTTACAGTTCCGGTACTGATATAGCCAGAGTTGTTGGCTTCCTATGATTGTGATTATCTCCCTTCTAACAAGTATTTGAACAAATGATTCTATATACACTTCTTCAAAAGAAATTATTCAACATATTAAATATGTTTCTTTTTTTCTATTTCATCTATAACCTCTCAAAGCAAAATATTTAATATTTTCATTAATTTTGAAATAAATCATTACCTGATCTTTGAGAAGCAACATCTGTCCTGTCACTTGTAATGTACAGATTTCACGATGTTTATTCATCCCTATCACCATCTTCCCATCCATCACTTTTTCTTCCTTGTCTGATGGGTCAACCAACAAGAATTTCCTAAAAGACAGATAATATAAGACAGCAGTAGTTAGATGTACTGTAAAGTCTTAGATAACACTGTGTTTGTTTCACTAATAAAGGTAAATCAGGGTTGGCGCTGGGTATTCTATAAAGGGGGTCCTTTCTTAAATAAATGGGGTCCTTCTTTATATCTTAAATGGGAATCCTGAAAATTAGTGGGGTCCTTTTCAGTTTCTATGCTTGAAAAAGATATAGGGGCAGCTTCAACGCAAACCCTGGTAACTGATATATTTTACAGAAATAAATGAAATATTTTTACATAAACAGACTTTGATTAGCTAACATGCTTGTAGAACTATAGACAACAACAAGATTACAGTGTCCCCCTACTTACCCCTGCTCATAATGCTACAGTGTTCCCCTACTTACCCCTGCTCATAAAGCTACAGTGTTCCCCTACTTACCCCTAGTCATAAGACTACAGTGTTCCCCTACTTACCCCTGCTCACAAGGCTACAGTGTTCCCCCCTACTTACCCCTGGTCATAAGGCTACAGTGTTCCCCCCTACTTACCCCTGCTCATAAGGCTACAGTGTTCCCCTACTTACCCCTGCTCATAAGGCTATAGTGTTCCCCTACTTACCCCTGCTCATAAGGCTATAGTGTCCCCATACTTACCCCTGCTCATAAGGCTACAGTGTTCCCCTACTTACCCCTAGTCATAAGACTACAGTGTTCCCCCCTACTTACCCCTGCTCATAAGGCTACAGTGTTCCCCCCTACTTACCCCTGCTCATAAGGCTACAGTGTTCCCCTACTTACCCCTGCTCATAAGGCTATAGTGTTCCCCTACTTACCCCTGCTCATAAGGCTATAGTGTTCCCCTACTTACCCCTGCTCATAAGGCTATAGTGTCCCCATACTTACCCCTGCTCATAAGGCTACAGTGTTCCCCTACTTACCCCTGCTCATAAGGCTATAGTGTTCCCCTACTTACCCCTGCTCATAAGACTACAGTGTTCCCCTACTTACCCCTGCTCATAAGACTACAGTGTTCCCCTACTTACCCCTGCTCATAAAGCTACAGTGTTCCCCTACTTACCCCTGCTCATAAGACTACAGTGTTCCCCTACTTACCCCTGCTCATAAGACTACAGTGTTCCCCTACTTACCCCTGCTCATAAAGCTACAGTGTTCCCCTACTTACCCCTGCTCATAAAGCTACAGTGTTCCCCTACTTACCCCTAGTCATAAGACTACAGTGTTCCCCTACTTACCCCTGGTCATAAGGCTACAGTGTTCCCCTACTTACCCCTGGTCATAAGACTACAAGTTCCACCCTACTTACCCCTGCTCATAAGACTACAGTGTTCCCCTACTTACCCCTGCTCATAAAGCTACAGTGTTCCCCTACTTACCCCTGCTCATAAAGCTACAGTGTTCCCCTACTTACCCCTGGTCATAATGCTACAGTGTTCCCCTACTTACCCCTGCTCATAAAGCTACAGTGTTCCCCTACTTACCCCTGCTCATAAAGCTACAGTGTCCCCCTACTTACCCCTGGTCATAAGACTACAAGTTCCACCCTACTTACCCCTGCTCATAAAGCTACAGTGTTCCCCTACTTACCCCTGGTCATAAGACTACAAGTTCCACCCTACTTACCCCTGGTCATAAGACTACAGTGTTCCCCTACTTACCCCTGCTCATAAAGCTACAGTGTTCCCCCCTACTTACCCCTGCTCATAAAGCTACAGTGTTCCCCTACTTACCCCTGGTCATAAGACTACAAGTTCCACCCTACTTACCCCTGCTCATAAGACTACAGTGTTCCCCCCTACTTACCCCTGCTCATAAGGCTACAGTGTTCCCCCCTACTTACCCCTGCTCATAAGGCTACAGTGTTCCCCCCTACTTACCCCTGCTCATAAGGCTACAGTGTTCCCCCCTACTTACCCCTGGTCATAAGGCTACAGTGTTCCCCCCTACTTACCCCTGCTCATAAGGCTACAGTGTTCCCCCCTACTTACCCCTGCTCATAAGGCTACAGTGTTCCCCCCTACTTACCCCTGCTCATAAGGCTACAGTGTTCCCCCCTACTTACCCCTGGTCATAAGGCTACAGTGTTCCCCCCTACTTACCCCTGCTCATAAGGCTACAGTGTTCCCCCCTACTTACCCCTGGTCATAAGGCTACAGTGTTCCCCTACTTACCCCTGGTCATAAGGCTACAGTGTTCCCCTACTTACCCCTGGTCATAAGGCTACAAGTTCCACCCTACTTACCCCTGCTCATAAGGCTACAGTGTTCCCCCCTACTTACCCCTGGTCATAAGGCTACAGTGTTCCCCCCTACTTACCCCTGCTCATAAGGCTACAGTGTTCCCCCCTACTTACTCCTGCTTGTAAGGCTACAGTGTTCCCCTACTTACCCCTGCTCATAAGGCTACAGTGTTCCCCTACTTACTCCTGCTCACAAGGCTACAGTGTTCCCCCCTACTTACTCCTGCTCATAAGGCTACAGTGTTCCCCTACTTACTCCTGCTCACAAGGCTACAGTGTTCCCCCCTACTTACTCCTGCTCACAAGGCTACAGTGTTCCCCCCTACTTACTCCTGCTTGTAAGGCTATAGTGTCCCCATACTTACCCCTGCTCATAAGACTACAGTGTTCCCCTACTTACCCCTGGTCATAAGGCTACAGTGTTCCCCTACTTACCCCTGGTCATAAGACTACAGTGTTCCCCTACTTACCCCTGCTCACAAGGCTACAGTGTCCCCCTACTTACCCCTGCTCATAAGGCTACAGTGTTCCCCTACTTACCCCTGGTCATAAGGCTACAGTGTTCCCCTACTTACCCCTGGTCATAAGACTACAGTGTTCCCCTACTTACCCCTGCTCACAAGGCTACAGTGTCCCCCTACTTACCCCTGCTCATAAGGCTACAGTGTTCCCCTACTTACCCCTGGTCATAAGGCTACAGTGTTCCCCTACTTACCCCTGGTCATAAGACTACAGTGTTCCCCTACTTACCCCTGCTCACAAGGCTACAGTGTCCCCCTACTTACCCCTGCTCATAAGGCTACAGTGTTCCCCTACTTACCCCTGGTCATAAGGCTACAGTGTTCCCCTACTTACCCCTGGTCATAAGACTACAGTGTTCCCCTACTTACCCCTGCTCACAAGGCTACAGTGTCCCCCTACTTACCCCTGCTCATAAGGCTACAGTGTTCCCCTACTTACCCCTGGTCATAAGACTACAGTGTTCCCCTACTTACCCCTGCTCATAAGGCTACAGTGTTCCCCTACTTACCCCTGCTCATAAGGCTACAGTGTTCCCCTACTTACCCCTGCTCATAAGGCTACAGTGTTCCCCTACTTACCCCTGCTTGTAAGGCTATAGTGTCCCCCTACTTACCCCTGCTCATAAGACTACAGTGTTCCCCCCTACTTACTCCTGCTCACAAGGCTACAGTGTCCCCCTACTTACCCCTGCTCATAAGGCTACAGTGTTCCCCTACTTACCCCTGCTTGTAAGGCTATAGTGTTCCCCTACTTACCCCTGCTCACAAGGCTACAGTGTCCCCCTACTTACCCCTGCTCATAAGGCTACAGTGTTCCCCTACTTACCCCTGGTCATAAGGCTACAGTGTTCCCCTACTTACCCCTGGTCATAAGACTACAGTGTTCCCCTACTTACCCCTGCTCACAAGGCTACAGTGTCCCCCTACTTACCCCTGCTCATAAGGCTACAGTGTTCCCCTACTTACCCCTGGTCATAAGACTACAGTGTTCCCCTACTTACCCCTGCTCATAAGGCTACAGTGTTCCCCTACTTACCCCTGCTCATAAGGCTACAGTGTTCCCCTACTTACCCCTGCTCATAAGGCTACAGTGTTCCCCTACTTACCCCTGCTTGTAAGGCTATAGTGTCCCCCTACTTACCCCTGCTCATAAGACTACAGTGTTCCCCCCTACTTACTCCTGCTCACAAGGCTACAGTGTCCCCCTACTTACCCCTGCTCATAAGGCTACAGTGTTCCCCTACTTACCCCTGCTTGTAAGGCTATAGTGTTCCCCTACTTACCCCTGCTCATAAAGCTACAGTGTTCCCCTACTTACCCCTGCTTGTAAGACTACAGTGTTCCCCTACTTACCCCTGGTCATAAGGCTACAGTGTTCCCCTACTTACCCCTGCTCATAAGGCTACAGTGTCCCCCTACTTACTCCTGCTCACAAGGCTACAGTGTCCCCCTACTTACCCCTGCTCATAAGGCTACAGTGTTCCCCTACTTACCCCTGCTCATAAGGCTACAGTGTTCCCCTACTTACCCCTGGTCATAAGACTACAGTGTTCCCCTACTTACCCCTGCTCACAAGGCTACAGTGTCCCCCTACTTACCCCTGGTCATAAGGCTACAGTGTTCCCCTACTTACCCCTGCTCACAAGGCTACAGTGTCCCCCTACTTACCCCTGCTCATAAGGCTACAGTGTTCCCCTACTTACCCCTGCTCATAAGACTACAGTGTTCCCCCCTACTTACCCCTGGTCATAAGACTACAGTGTTCCCCTACTTACCCCTGCTCATAAGGCTACAGTGTTCCCCTACTTACCCCTGCTCACAAGGCTACAGTGTCCCCCTACTTACCCCTGGTCATAAGACTACAAGTTCCACCCTACTTACCCCTGCTCATAAGACTACAGTGTTCCCCTACTTACCCCTGCTCATAATACTACAGTGTTCCCCCTACTTACCCCTGCTCATAAAGCTACAGTGTTACCCTACTTACCCCTGCTCATAAAGCTACAGTGTTCCCCTGCTCATAAGACTACAGTGTCCCCCTACTTACCCCTGCTCATAATACTACAGTGTTCCCCTACTTACCCCTGCTCATAAAGCTACAGTGTTACCCTACTTACCCCTGCTCATAAGGCTACAGTGTTCCCCTACTTACCCCTGCTCATAGAATGAGAACGACACACAGATTGGCATGTGGTGTACACTGAGGGGGAGAGGATCCTTCTCCTCAACTGGATGCTGAAAACACAAACCAAATATCATGTAATGTGGCAAATTCCTACACTTCTAGAAATGATAATTATTTTCATTTGATTTTCCTTTTCCATTGCATTTCTTTGTACATGTACATGCATTAAGATGTATATTTTTTCATCATAATGACCATGTGTCTTATACAGTGGACTCCACTTAATATCACCCCTATAAATATCACATTCCTGTTTTTATCATGTTTTCCCCAAGCACCATTTTTCTCTCTATATAATCTATGTAATTTTATTTGTCTAAAATAATGTGTTTTGAGGTGAATTCCTCTTAATATCATGATTTCTTTAACCAATAACAAAAAATATCCAGAAAATGATGTCATTTCCAATGATTTCAGATACAAAATGTTGCATAGAAAATAAAAATAACCCCAAAAATGATTTTTAATTGAAATAATGTTATCTTTATATTAAAACATCTTCATATTTACATTTAAAAGCTTACTTTTAGTTATGCAGATTGGAAATGCACTAGATTTAGTGGGAAAAACTTGTTTCTCTTAATGTCACATTCCTGTTAATATCATTTTTTTGTCAGACAAATGCAACATGATATAAAGAGGAGTGCACTGCCCTAGATATATATACTTTCAACCTATGTAATAAACAATAATGGGACTTATCAACATGTTTTTTTATATTCCACATGGAAGCTGGAATAATTCTAAAGGAACTAAATCATCCTGAGAAATAGCTTTGTCAATATATCAATATGCTGTGTTTTGAGATACACATTAACAGACAGCTGTTTTACTTTAGTTATCTGAACAGTACTCACCACTATAACATCTGAACCGTCTACTGTCACATCCGGCCTCCTGTCAATCAACACACTCAATAGATCATCTCAAAACCAGAGACATTCAGGGTCATAGAGAACCCTGAAATAAACTTAACTTTTCCTTAGAAGCAGATGTACAATAATACATAAAGCTACTACAAATCACCATGTTAAAACTTTAATATAATTGTGAGAGCGAGCAAGAAGATTTCTGACAACTGTAAATACGAGCATAATAATGATGGAGTAAAATAATGCAAACAGACAATAAGTATCCAATTTCTTTCTTGGAATGTTTTAAAACTTTGAAATGCTGTATCTGAACCAGAAATAGTAATGTCAAACAGCTTAGTATTATATGAACTTTACACACATTTAAATTCTACACTTGAAATCTCATTTAAATGATTACACACCTGAAGTGGGTGAGGGCTGTGATGGCTGCTATACTAGCACAGTCTATGATGTTTCCATCATGATTCAACACATGGATGTCTGTTCTCACCTGCCATACCTGTCATAACGAACAAATGTATACCTGTCATAACGAACAAATGTATACCTGTCATAATGAACAAATATTCATCACATTTATTTCATTTTCATACTCCACATGAATGAGCAAACCAATGGCAAAGGAATAAAAAAAACTTTTTCATTGAAAGTAACATTGCATTTTTGGTACATTATATAACATAATCGCCAACACATAATGCACTAAATGAAAAGTTGATGGCCCCCTGTAGGTATTGTACAATTAACAAACACTCTATATGCCAGGAAAACATGTGTTTACGTTTATTATGTTTTTGACTTCCACAATGAATTTGGTGGAGAAATGGTATTGGTCCAGAGGAAACTCCGACAACTTTCCTTACATTTGACACTAAGTCTGAGAGACAATAGGGCATACCTTCTCTCCTGCTATTATACAGAGCGACTCCATGTCAACACATCGGGATTCCTTCAGACATCGCTCTAGAAGTCTGTTGATTTCAACACCTAATTCTGACATTCTGCAACCCAGATTTTGAAATAGAGTTTTACAAATGGAAATGATAACTGTATCAGTTTGATAGGTGTGAGAACTGAGACAAATTAATAGTTTCCCAATAGAAAAAAATTTAATTCCATTTTCCTTTCAAGATCTTACGACCTAATTGTATCACTTTGAAGGATATTTCTGTACTGTTTCCATTATATTTATATGGAGCTCTAAGGAAAATATAATCAAAGAATATGTGCCTATAAATTAAAATGTCAGTTCAGATATTGTGTAAGAATCTTTTAAAACATTTTGTTTACATTCTTTAGCTCTTCATACGATAGAGTCTTGTGTTTACCTTCCTGACTCAAATGATGGGCATGCCATGGGAGATAACTCTACGTTGATGAATAGAACACCATCCGAGGGCCTGGTTGGCTTTGGTGCACACAGCTCACAAGACACCTGAGCAAATACTCTGGTTGAAAAATTGATAAAAATCCACATATATGTCTTCATTCAGCGTTCAACAAATGTTTGTACCTTCAGAAAATATGAAATAATACTATTTTATTTTCTTAACTCATTGTATAATTTTCAAATGTTATTCCCTTCATTTGTATGCTTTATGGGTCAAACCGAACCAATACACACAATGACCTTTCTTTCAGATTCTTAATACAATGATATCTCTGTAATCCAAGCTATAAAACCATTTAAACACTATTATTTTAACTCATTCAACCATGAAATTTCATTATGAACTACTCCAAACTTTGAATCTGAAGAGTTGAAATGTGTCTTTAGGAGTCAGTGAGTTGATAGTGACGGTTTATGTTACCTTGTTTGACCCAGTTCAACATAACAGCTGCCCCTGTCAGTACCAAACTTGATTCTGATCCTTCTGTAGTCAAATGGTTGTCTCCCATCAACTCTCTGCAACAGATCGAGCATGCTCAATTGTAAAGAATTATCAATGTGGCCAAGCGCTATTTTTCAAACAGTGGAATCATTTAGGCCCTACATAATAATTACCATTATCAGCATGTACCTCCACGAAGAAAAGCTACCAAGAAAAGTTACCAAGAAAAGTTAATTACCATCAAAAGAAAATGTCCCTGATCTGTTTTACTGTTTAAGTGCACATGGAGTTTATAACATTTGACTGTTCACTTTTGATTTGTTGTTTGTATAAGATAAATAAGAAGCCTGAAAGAACTCCAAAACTGCTGAAAATTCAAATGTTAGCTCTGTAATTTTTTTTTTTTTGGCAAAATGTCAATTGATACATTTTTAACTTAAAAACCTAAAAGTGAATCAGCATGGCACCAGAGTCTGCTATGACTTATTTATGACAACATTATTAGAGTGCTGCAAGGCAGAACAACATAGCCCTCCGGATTCCATGCCAAAGTGAAAGACACAATTGTGTCAGATTGCAATAACAGAAATAGGATTTTGTTGTTATTTATTCAATTGCAATGTCACAAGTAAATAAAAGTTCAGCTTTCATTGTCTTAATATGTTAACACCTACAAAGTTTGAAAGAAATTGGTTGAAAACTGTGGGAGAAGATATTCTGACAAGATCAAGATTGTAGAATATGAAAGGGGCAATAACTCTTCCAAATATAGTTAAAACACAACTTCATGCTATGGTGAATATTAAATGTTCTAAGTTTGAAAGAGATTAGTTGAAAACTGTGAGGAGATCTGTGGACAAAATTTAAAATTGTAAATTATGTAAGGGGCAGTAACTCTTCCAATATAAACCGACCCCTTTCAAACTTTGAAGCTAAGCTTGTACATCAACAAGAAATAAAGTTGTGTTTCCTTGAACATCAGTCGGATAAAACTGTTTGGTTTATTTTGTTTTACATCTTATTAACGGCCAGGTTCATTTAAGGATGTGCCTGCAGGGCTCTCTCTCACTTTAGTGTGAATGAGGCCGGGGCCTTCAGAATTGTGAAAATTATCGCGGTATTGACTAAAATTGTGAAAATTTAAGATATTGACAAATATAAGAAAACAACTAAAAATGTCTTCTCTTATAGATTCAAAGTAGTTTATTGTTGTTTGTTAATAGCATTCTGTAACTTAACACGGAGGCAATTGTGAAAATCAGCTTGAGCGATTGTGAAAAAAACATACTATTTTAGATTGGGAATGGGGCCGAATTTTTTTTTGGCAGAAACACAAAGGAAATACGTGACAAGGCTTTTTCGCTTTTGAAGAAAACTGGGAATGTGTCAAAATGGATTTCTTATCATGTTTGTTGCTTCATAATCCGGTCACCATAATGTATTGCAAAATACCGCAATAGAATGGTTTATCGTTCCAAGATCTCTTGCATGTAATCAAATAAACAGAATACGGAACTCAAGCAGTCTCACTAAAAAGCGACTTCAAGCGTCAGCAGAAAAAATCTTTAAAATCCTGAATTAAGTAAGCGACATCTGAAGATATGTTTTTAATACAATTGTACAATTATAATACATGTCACACCTCTTTATTGAATTTCAAATCGTTATTCTCCTCAAGCGATCGACCCAATTTGGCAGACATCATTGTCATTTCATCAGTCTTATTTTAATAGAATAGGCCTACTGTTGATAGTTTAAAACCGTGTTCGTTATTGATATTTTGTATTTATGTAGGTATTACTATTCGAACTCTCATCCAATTGCCGTAGTTACCTAGTTACCAGTAATCAGAACATTTAATTCCCGAATGGATTAACACTGGGTTCATGATGCTTTTTCAACCATGATATAGACAATAATGAACTTATTCATATACTCAGAGACATACTTCTGATATACTGGACGTCAGCTTATAAACCGATTTTTATTTTTATGATCTGGATATTTAGTACACAAATAATGCTTGTGTCCGTTAATATTACTATTACTATAATTGTAAATCAAATTTTGTCAGCAAAACACCTAGTGCCATACATCTAGCCTTCAGTGTTTGTTTTATAGCGGTACATACTACATATATTTTGTCATCATCAATTTATATCAATTCGATAAAATATGCATTCTGCACGAAAAGAAGCATCTAAATACCCACAAAAAAATGTCGTTGCTAAAAGGTGTTTCCTGCGGCTTTGGTTCAATCACTAAACTTGAATGGCTGACCTTGGGTCTTCTAAGAAGGTAATTTAAGAAAGCTTTTCTCTCAAATGCTGTTTTATTGCACAGCTTTATACAAGTAGTTTGTACAATGGAAATAATAAAAAAAAATGCTACAACAGTTTAAATACGTGTACCATTTGGTGATACATTTTATTACTAGTCAAACACGTATTCTAACATTTAGCCTTTTGAAAACTACCGCTCGCTCGAAATTTTAAGGAATTCAACATTTTTGTAAAAACAAAAAAAATTTTGCCCGCTCGCTCCAATTTTGAAATCTCATTTTCCGAAGAACAATAAATCAAATTGGTATGGCCTAAGCTTGTACATCAACATGAAATAAAGTTGTGTTTCCCTGAACATCAGTTGGATAAAACTGTGAGAGGTTTGGTTTGGTTTATTTTGTTTTACATCTTATTAAAAGCCAGGTTCATTTAAGTATGTGCCTGGTTTTGGAGGTGGAGGAAAAGCCGGAGTTCCCAGTGAAAAACCACAGTGACCTAGCTATATATATAACGGCTAGTGGTAGAATGTTTGAACACCTTAACCACTTTGCCACCGCGGCCCTCTGAGAAAGGAGATCTCCTGACAAATCAAAGTTTCCGACAGACATACAGTTGAATGTTATCGCAACACTATCCCCCCCACACACATGAGAACGGACGGATTGATTGACGTACAAAATTGTCCTTTAAATTGTTTAGTGTTCATGGTGGTGACAGTTATAAGTTCTTTTTTTTAATATGATGACGACGAAGATGATGTTGATGAGGAGGAGGATATAGATAAGATGACAATTATGATGATGCATTAGCGATTGTTTCTTTACAATATATCAACATCAATGAATTACTCCGATACATTCAATATTTTGAACATTATACTGAGGCGTCAGGGAGATTGGTTTGCTAAAAAATTTAAAATAATTTTTTGTTTTGTTATTTTTTTGTTTTAAGATAAAAATAAAGTAATATTTAGAGTTTGTGGGTGTTGAAAGATATTTGATTGATGATTACCTACATTTCCTTATATATACAAACACAATTCGTCAATTGAATTGACGCTTATAATTAGTTTACGTATATATACTGTCTACTACCACTGAGGGACCCTTACCGTTCAAAAAACGCATTTTTTCGTTCTGTTTTCAAATACCGTTCATTTCTTTAATTTTTGTGTTCATTTTCCGGGTTACCGTTCTCGTTTCACGGTGCACAGTTTATTTTTCAAATCATTGTTTACTTTTGAGGATCGTGTGTTGATTTTTCATTTACCTTGTTCATTATTGAAAAGGAGCGTTCATATTTTAAATTGGGTATTTATTTTTCACGATCACCGTTTAATTTTCCCGACCACCGTTTACTGATTACGATCACCGTTCAATATTCGCGCTCACCGTTTACTGATTACGATCACCGTTTACTTTTCAGAATCCTTGTTCATTTTAAAATTGAGTGTTCACGTTTGGGGGAGCTGTGTTTATGTTTCAAGAACCGGTGTTCATTTTTCAAAACCGTTTAGTTTTCGTGGACGACCGTTCAATTTCTCCAGTGCCTTTTGTTCTGACTAGTCCTTTCATGTCTGCCGACCGGCTACGCTCCCGTCCACCTTACCTAATCCGGGCACCGTCAAACTTACCTGTGGTCTGTCAGAGCTCTCAACCGTGACGTACAGTACTTCCTGCAGCCCGAATCCATTGGGTGATGGGAATTAACTTTGGTCAGAAAATAGGCCTACAGTGTACAGTAACTTGTACGATGTTCAATACCGGAAATATAATCAACAAACGTATCGTAACAGAAAGCGCTTCTCGAATTCGGCGAACGGAACAGAAATAACGCTATCAAATATATCCGAAGCCTAACTGTCTGTAATTCCCGGGAAACAAACATTTTGTAATGAACTGGACGACTGTAAAAAAAATGAATCTCACAAGAACATTCTCCATTCATCTTTACGATAGAATACCATTACGTTTCGTCAATGCCGTGGTTTCGTGATGGTTCTACCCCAAAATAGACAGTGTACCTGATACGCAGGTGTCGATCAGTTCCACCACGGACTTAGATAAGTTAGATAAGTCCGTGGTTCCACTAGATTACACGATTCTACTTCGAACAATGCAAGATTATTGCATCTTTATCATTATTCACATTAACATTATCTGTTTTTTCGCGTACACCATGTCAAAAGTTATCAGAACTTACCGATCAACATTTATTTTTAACCCGTGACATCTACCGGGACTGGCAATTTCATCTGTCTGTGCATATAGTAAATGATTGGTTGGTTTGAAATGTCAATCACACCTGAACACAGTAGCCCTCGTGACATAATGGGCGGATCTTACGCAACACTTCGCATCCTGTGACTGAACAAGATATCAATTTATATTTGTGTATAAAAATAACGACGGCCACATTGCGTAATGACAAAAAATATATGTAGACTTTTAATAATAAGTGGCAGTCTGCAGTTGATTTACATCATATTATTTTAGCTATAACGTTGACTTCGATTACATGTACTTATTTCCTGTTATTTCGCACGTATAAATCGGAAACGGAAAGTATCACCTAATCGTAACTGTCGTCAACGATTATAGGTAATTCCTCGATTTGGTGTAGTTTGTTGAAAAATATACAATTTAATATTCTAAGGTCCAGTTTGTGTTTAAAGCTTTTACAATACGAAATACATTTATACTAAAATCATATAAACTATCCGTATTTCTTTACGGGTGGTAAAAATTGTATAAATTATATACCAAAAAGTTACAGGCACGTACAGTATATCGTCCAACGAAAGGGCCATCAGGCCTCAATAACGGACGTACAAATATCGAAATCACTACAACCCTGTATTAAAGTCGAAATGAATAAAATCTTGGTTTTATTTTTCTAATATATGTACTACAGTTTATATTTTGTATATATATATAGGGACGTATCTCACATATACGTCCCTGATATATACAAGGTACACAAAATATAAACGGTAGTATATGTTGTTTTTTTTTTTAATGTGGCTGAGAAGAGCCAGTGCCGGTCGCTTGATTTGTTCCATAAATATGTTAACGTAATTTATAATACAAGCTGACGAAAGTTCAAAATGACTGTGAGGATTTGATCACGAGATTTTTTTTACTTGACTTAATTGTAAAGCAAATCTATATTTCATCAGTACGTCTTAAAATGTTTCAATAATCATTATCTACACCAGGCATATCTGTATCTCTAAGTTGATCTTGCAATGCCAGCATTCCATACACATTATACTATAAACTGCATTTCTTCCGTTTATAAAATTTATAACAAATGCAACAGGAATTCGGATACAACTGTTGAAAACTTCATTTGTGTTCAATACGCAAGCTTCCGTATCCTATGCGTTATTATCAGAGACGTATACGTCTCTGGTTTACATGTATGTACTTATTATTTGATTTAATTCATTATTAAAGAAATGCATACAAGACCCTTTGTTGGTAACATTTTTTTACGTTTTCTCAAGAAGCCAAAAAGAACGGGTACTGTTGAGATTCGTTTCTAACTGTACTATTAACAAATGGCGTGGCTGGGGGTATTTTGATGTGCAAGCCCCGCGAAGTTTACAAGTAGGGGAGGGGGTACTTCGGGAAAGAATAACATTTGAACTTCAAGTGGTACCATTGTTTTAGACTTGTTTGAATAGACATTGCCTGGCCTCTCATTATACAAAATATTAATGCGAAAATGGAATACGAAATGTTTTACTTCCAAGATTTATGGAAACAAAATCATTATCCATATATATACGTTTCTTATGTCATTTACTCGTCAGTAAGTACATTGTAATAGCAAGAGACATTTAAAACCATCTTTGATATACATACGTCTCACAGAGACCCAAGAATTTTGACAGCTAGTTTTGGACCTAAACTAGGTTGTTTAAAGTAATTTTACACTTGGGGAAGGGGGGATCAATTTCCGATAAAAATGCCCTCTAAATGGTCATAAAGGCTATCATTGAGCACTGCGAGGGCATGTGTATCGAAAATTGATCAGCCCCCTCCCCCAAAGTGTAATTCTCAAGTCCCTGTGATACGTCTCTGTAAGTGTTAATAAGTACTGTACATGTTATGTGATTATTTCAGCTCAGGGAGTACTAAGAACTCTTGCTTGTTTTCTTAAAATTATGTACAATTAGAACAAGTCTAGTTCCTAAACTTAAGGCATTGTCTTAACTGTAAATCGCCATAGAAAAGCATTTCAGAAGTTTCGAGAAAATCTTAAAGAGTAACTGTATTACTGTACCATCTTTCGTATATGGAAAGATTGATAAATAATAAGTGAGATAATTTTCACGACGATTTTATTTTTGTAAAAATTACGAAGTTTTGACCATTTTACTAAATTTCACACCTGAACGTAAATCAGGAAAATCCCCGATTTTGCCATACGACCGGAAGTGACGTCACAACGGTAGCCGCACTGACCGAATTGAGTAGTCATTATATTAAAATTATATGAATCGTATCACGACTTGTTATTTGTAGAGAGTCTTATATACAAGAATATGACACTGATTATATATCAAGGCCTTACCTGATTTCGTTAATGATCTACTGATAATTGCAAGGTGCCATATGCCCCAGGGGACAGTAATTAGTGGGGAGGGGGCCCGGGTTCGGTAGTTCTTATTCTTGTCAGGTTTGCCGCAACGTGGTCATGGTCACTCGACCATAAATCAATTACCATCGGACTCGCTAATATGATTAACAGATTATTATTTTGTGGGAAAAACTGTAAGACTTCAAAACATACACTTGATATGATTATGTATTAATTTTCTCATATTTTATTTCATATTACACCGCTAAAACAGCGTGTGTATTCACTGAAACATATACGTCCCGACATGCATATATCAGCAGGAACTGATCATGACACCTATTGAAATGCACACTGAAAAATATTTATGCCTGTCGGTCGGCTTTGTAAATACAAAACAACGTAGAGACGACCTCAATCAAACAGGTAATGAAAAGGATATTGGTGTTACTATAGACCACGGACGTAGATATACTCTAATTCCATGTAAAGACTCAGAACTTCGAAAACCATATATTTTATTGGACTTAAAAGAAGAATATTTAATTACATAATATAGAATCATGAGATAATCCTTTTTTATATGTACAATGTACGTAAATTGGAAAATAAAAATATGTATCTTTTATCAATGTTTTCGACCTGTATAATGTATTTGACGGGTATCACATGTCGGCTTCTTTTATCCATAAGTTCGAGAAATTATACCTGTGTATAAAAGTTAACAGCTTCCCATCCATTGACAATTTTGTATGTCTATGCAGTATATATATATATAAAAACAATTAAAAAGTATGCCTGAATATGTAAAATAAAAGGAACATGAGCGGAATCTTGATGTTACCTGTCTTCAGGCATAAACATCGAAATAGAAATCAATAATAATAATTCGAAGTTCTAATATACCGCTTTATCATGACCTGAAGATTGCCTCAAAGAAAAATTTATTTCAAATTCTGTTTGAGAAAAAATAAGATAATGTCTTTGAAAACCCCTGTATTTAACTGATTACTTAATTGGTTTTAATCCGCATTTTATTCATTTATAAAATATGAAATTATAACTGTGATACAGACAAATCATGCAAGTTTCGATATAATATGTCAAGTTGAATAGAAGAGTCAAATTTGAAATTTGATAAAGTGACATGTACATATGTACTGTGTGACTTGACGGCGGTTTCTATATTTCAAAAGGTACTCTGGATAGTCTATGTTTCATTCAAAGTCGAGAACTACATATTGTAACTACAGATCTAGAGCACTCATTTTGAAGTTATAAAGAGGGGATAATAACCGCAATATACTCAACTATCACCAGTAGTTTTAACTTTGATAGCCCCCCTCCCCCCCATCTCCAAAGTTATTTACTTGCAACTGACCAGGTAGATTATCCCGCTTATCCGATTACGTAATTTAATGGACACTAATCTGAGATGTACAATATAATAAAATTCACTCTTGAATCATTTGACAGATGATCTGTATAAAATTATATATGACACCAGGGACGTATATATGCCTGATGATAAAGCTAGAGTATTACAATGTGATAGGTTAAAAATAATTTGAACAGTCAATATCTAAACACTAAATTTTATGGTACGACACTTAATTTCACTATATATAATACATGTCGGATTAACAATTAATTAACCAGACGAACGTATATATCTTGTGTTCCCGTTGTCACCAATACGTGTGCACAACTTTTAGCGGTTCGCTGTGCGCTTGATTAGCTTGTGGCAAAACAGGTAAAAAACCAAACTTCAACCTGTCGTAACTTTGTAACCAGTGGGCCGATTTCGGCAATGTATTAATGCCGACACAACGAGTCTGATAATTTCAGTTTCTATTTGCACTACAGTTACTCTTTAAGTTCAAGACATTTTTCTTAATTTCCTATGGAAATGTTCAACCAGGGACGTATATATAATTTTGGCTGGGCTCATTAATAATTGTTTTTGCTGACATTTTGTTTGAACTGACCGGAAATGTAGTAAATATTGGCCCTTTTTTAATTACTCTTTGAAAGAAGGGCATTTTTATAGCAAATCTAAAACAGTTTTTATAAAACCAAATGTGACTTGATTATATGAAAAATTCTGCCTAACAAACTTTCTGCAGTCTGGTCTGTTAATCTGACGAGTTGGCAAAAACGAGTTACAGTATCAGTGTGAATATCAAGAATATTAGACGAATTATGAAATCTCTCTACTTTAATACACATATTTTGGATAATGATGTGCAAACACGGGCTTATGTGCTTACATGGCAGCTACCCGCCTGGTAACGACACGGACTTGGATAGATAATCTTTTCCCGTGCTGTCGACGATAATAATTGTACACTGACGTACACAAATGAATATAGCCTATTCCCCCCTGATCTTTCATAACGAACTGTTCCAACCTTTCAATCAGACCAGTTCAAGTGTGTCTTCATGAGTGAATGAGTTAGGGTCGACAATTTTACGACATCATATGGTAATAATTACAGTCAGGTTTCGCCACACCTGTACCGGATATACACCCCCGGGGTAAGTTTCACACCTGTTTCCTGGGGCTGTTAAAACTGTGTTGTAGTTGATATTGTCCATTGTGTCAAACTGTTTTGATTGACAGGTTGTTACGCACAGGTGAATCCCCCCCCCCCCGACACTTTCTGTTAAATGCAAACAGTTTTACGATCTTAAGCGACTAAAGCCAAAAACTACGGTCAACAGTTAATTGTACTGTACCCGTATAAAACAATTTACTATTGTGTGTATTGTCTGAAAACAACGTGTGATGGTACGGGGCTCTGAAAAGAGTTCAATTCTAGCCATTCCCCGTGTTTTGTTGCAATTTTGCTGTAAAATCAAAAAAATTAAATGGTACACAAGAAAACATTTGGATTAAAATACGCGTATCTTATGATTATTTTTTTTCCAATCATCATAATTTTTTATATTGTATATAGAGCATTTCGTATCTGCAAGATGAAATAATAACTGGAAACGATTAGCGAGATTTTATCTTTTGACAACAGACCCCTGAGAATTTGTTAGTGTTGGTCCTTTAGCCGGTGTTGAGAGAATTTTATCGAAAATTGATCTTAACCTCTCAAAACAGGGACGTATATGTCCCAGTCTCAAACATATAAAAAAAATTGGGTCCAAAACTAGCTGTAACAAATTTTCAGGTCCCTGTGTTTGACGTCTTTGAGTAGCTGTCAATTGTCAGTCACAGTTCGCTGCATCCACGAATTTAGTAAGCTTGTGCAAAAGATCTGCTAACATTTTGATTTAAAACAAGCCAAACATTAACCTCCACTTACAATATGCCTACTGTCAGAAGACCAAAGTGTTCCAGATTGTTCCATATATATATATCTAATTTTCTGTAAATGTAAAATAGCCGAGTTTGTCCAATACATTAACAAATAAAAAGAATAATAAAGCTAACCATGCTTTCACAACTTGAGACACCTGTTAGCTGGACTGCAGAGCTCCTTGCCGTAGGTCAAAGGTCCCCGCCGCGGCCGGTAAAAAATCAAACGCTTTTTACCCTCTTGTAGAATATGGACTAGCCAATCAAGTCAGGTATGGGCCAAGTATTTTGTATTTTAGGGTTGAAAGCATGACTCCAAATCCTTGAGTGCCGTGTTTGTTTTTTGCATTTGTCAAGGTCGAAGGCGAACGGGACACATGACTTTCACTACGATAGCGAATGATTGAAGAACATACGTTTTTTGTTAAGTGTTTCCTAATATTTCCTTTCAAACAATGTTTTTGAAATACCAAAATATTTTGGCACGGACGTAAGTAAATTAGCTATCTTATTCCGTGCTTTTGGCTTCACCTTTAATTGACCTCGTATTACGTTATGCAAATCATCGGCGGATTTTGCCATTGAAAATTTTCGATTATAGATAAAACAATACTTCAAAACTATAGACTTCTTTTAACAACTGCATGGTAGCCTCGTGTTACGCACATATACAGTACGTTATCTTAGCAATTGTTCGGTTGCGTATTGATTGTTTTATTAACCATTTTCACCTGATGATTTTACGTGAGCGTAAACAATATCCGTTTGAAAATTACACGTTTTACGTCTGTATTATATTTCATAAAAAGCACATTTGCTCAGGTGATAACTCCGAGGGGCTTTAATCTTCTCCACTCTGGCGTATATATATCATGGCACTGTATAATGAAGTGCATACTAAAGTAATTTGATTCGCAAGTATTTTAATCTCGGTTCTGCACAATAAAACGTAGTAAGCCATATATGTATAAACTCTTACAAAGAATGAAGTGTTTCACTTGCATTTTAATTGTAAATATATGGATCCGGGCTGCAGGAAGTACTGTACGTCACGGTTGAGAGCTCTGACAGACCACAGGTAAGTTTGACGGTGCCCGGATTAGGTAAGGTGGACGGGAGCGTAGCCGGTCGGCAGACATGAAAGGACTAGTCAGAACAAAAGGCACTGGAGAAATTGAACGGTCGTCCACGAAAACTAAACGGTTTTGAAAAATGAACACCGGTTCTTGAAACATAAACACAGCTCCCCCAAACGTGAACACTCAATTTTAAAATGAACAAGGATTCTGAAAAGTAAACGGTGATCGTAATCAGTAAACGGTGAGCGCGAATATTGAACGGTGATCGTAATCAGTAAACGGTGGTCGGGAAAATTAAACGGTGATCGTGAAAAATAAACACCCAATTTAAAATATGAACGCTCCTTTTCAATAATGAACAAAGTAAATGAAAAATCAACACACGATCCTCAAAAGTAAACAATGATTTGAAAAATAAACTGTGCACCGTGAAACGAGAACGGTAACCCGGAAAATGAACACAAAAATTAAAGAAATGAACGGTATTTGAAAACAGAACGAAAAAATGCGTTTTTTGAACGGTAAGGGTCCCCCAGTGTATACGGCCATACAGTGTACATTATCATCTAAGTTTGTTTTTACCAACGTACTCATGGTGCTGTATGCCAATGGGATATGGCTAAGTGGCAAATAGCATTACCTTCTTTTGAATAACAGCTTGTCTAATGAACTCTCGCTCACAGTTCGATAACGGTGTGTCACGCATAATGTTTCACAGGTGTGTGTAAACGTATACATGTAAACACGTGTGTGAGCTCTGCCTCCCGAATGCGAGAATCCAGTTTCAGTTTCAAAACGAGGCGCACTTCCTGGTGTAGGTTATTTTTAACTCCAGCGTTGAAGAGCTGCTAGAGGATCCTCGGGGGATGGACGAATAGCCAGAAACTGTCACTATGCAAGAATGACTATTATCATCCCTATGAAGTGCTTCCCAGTAAATTATTTATAGCCGCCAAAACATTATGACAAACAGACAAGATTTCACTGACTTCGGAAGCAGATACGACGGTAAGTGCGTTTAAACTGAATGTTCAATCTCCGTCTGTTATCCAATCGGTTGCATTGCATCGTAAACATTTTGTTGGTGCCGCCGGTGGGTTTAGCTGTGATTGATCGCTATTGATCGGGGAAGTGACATTATCCTCAGTGGTCACCTATAAGTACGACAATGGAGTCCTGTTTACAGGCAACGGTCACAAGACACCTTGAAACAAGTTGATCTGTTGACCTCACAGTTTCCTCCCCAGATGACCATGGTATAGAATTAGTTTATATGTTATACAAGCTGCTGTAGGCCTAATTAATGGGCTGAAAACCTACCTGTCGTTATATCTGTACATTAGAACTTGTTTTGTTAAATGTTCAGCATGGATTTATGGCAGCTTTTTCTGTTGGTATATTTAAACTGTTATATACAGTAATTAGCTAGTGTTAATTATTTTTATATTATTCCTATCAGCTATATACATGTATATGTTAGAACAATTGTAAAAAAATTACTCTTGGTCATTAAAATGCTAAGTGTACTGTGGATCGAATGCAGAAGAAGAAAATATTATGAAAAAGACATCATTGCGACTGTTAATTTTCAAAATTGGAGAATTTTAAGGGCAAAAATAGACACTGCATCTAATTTTCGATTGGGAATGGGTCCATTTTACAGACCCTATAAATATATTTAATGGCTGGCAAAAATCCTGTAATTGTATGAAATGCATGTACCTGTTCCTGAAATAATGATGAATGTGTGAATCATAAAGAAGGAGTTTGCATGTGTTGCATGAAATGGATCTCCTATTCAAATTCCTATACCTCATGCTCATGACAGCAGCATCAGCAAGATCTTGTAATACAATACATTTATGTTATATATTCTTAATTTCTGCTGGACCTGACTAACATTGATTGTCCGTTTATTACCCGAGTCGTGTATCAAAATTTCAAAAAAACGTATCTTGAATCGAAAGGTTCATAAAAATCACAATTTGATCATATTGCAATGAATCGTAACACCACTACACTTAATTTACACATGATGATGACTTAAGTTAATAAAAATGATGGCTGTATGAACCACTAGCAATTGATAACTGATTGTGTCGTTTACTAGCGATGATGATCACTGAAAAGTGAAAAGTTTAATATAGATTATATTGACTCCATGAGTCCCTAAAAATTATTGTATTATGTAGTGATTATATAAGTACGATAATGACTTTTAGGGAGTCATTAGGTATGTATTTTGCTGATTAGGAATTCACTAGCCTCTGCCTCTCGGTTGTGAGTTCAAAACCCATGTTGGGCAGTTGCCAGGTACTGATCATAGGTAGGTCAGTGGTTTTTCTCCAGTACTCCGGCTTTCCTCCACTTCCAACACCTGTCACGTCCTCAAATGACCCTGCATGGCTGTTAATAGGACATGAAACAACATACACCAAACTAATTGGTTATGAATTATACTCTGATGTAGCTCAGTAATGCAATAGTGATAGCCTCAATATAAAATTGAAGTTAAAGTAAGAAAAGATTTGCAAGGTAATTCTTCAAAACTTCAGGAAAATATCTATTGCTTCCATTTTCAACACACATATGTTTTTTATATCATTGCATTTAAAAACTTTGTGGAACCGTTTTTTAAAACTAGTCCTAATTAACACCAACTCCGTAAAGATAACGTTTTCCATTCACAGATATGTGAATAAAGACATATGTGCAAAATTTAGTATTGACTGCCTGTTGATGAAATTACAACAATATTTACATAATTCTATAGTTAACAGGTAACTTTGTTCAGATCACTGATCTCGTGGAAATTCGTCACCGATACACAGTCATGTGATCCGACATGTACAGTGTTACACTGCATTAAATAAGGAAGTATTGGCTGTGGCTGCTACATATATATATATACCTTGGTACATGCTATATAATATCTGTTTTGTCTCCTGGCCAAGTAAATCATTCTTTGTTAAACTTCTGTTGTGTTTCGGGCAGTCTTTCCATGTTAATATTTTGTGTACGTCTGCATATTAGCAATTTCTTTATGATAAAAAATATTATTTGTATACAGTAATTGGGGTTCACGAGGAGACAGCTTATGTCTGCCTTCATAATATTACTGTATATTATGTAGTATATAAATATATGTATACTTAAAATGAAAAAAAAACTGACACAACTAAATTTAAACTTATATATAACATTGTATAAGTAGTCATCAGGAAAAATGCAATTTCGAAATAACCTTTCATCGATTTGGTCTTACAACTGAAAAAAATGTGTAGTTGTGCCCAGACATACAGACTATATAAATATATAATGTTTGTATGATTTTATATGTGATTATATTACCCCTATAGATCTTATAATGTAAAGGTTTAGTCTGTAGCTGTAGATCTTGTAGGCTATATGTCATCATGTAGGTATAGCTGTACGATCAGATGTACAATAATGTATTTAAATATTCAGCCTGTTGCTATATATTTAATCTTCAACTTATGAGAGTTTCTATACAGGTATAGAAGTATGTATAATGGGTCCTTACTTGACTGCTATTAACACTTACAGAAGGATGTCAAGGACTTTTCTCTGGTGATGTTAACCAGAAGTGCAATGTACTGGGTAAAGAGACTTGGACTGTAAGCTAATTACTACAATGTAGTCATATCCTGGCATTCCCTCGAATTAACTGATGCAATTTATTTCATTATAGAGCATACTACTGTGAGTATGTATTATGGGTAAATTGTATATTTAGGAACTTACAAATATAATAGACATGTATGTAATGCATTGTCATTATGCATGGAACAAATACTTCCTATTTGGACCTAGAGGTTGGTTTCTTATATTAGGACAACATCAAATATGGACCCTCGAGTGTTATCAGAGCTAGAATATTATTGAGACTAGATGGTTACATAACACTTGTACTCATTAGGTGATATTTATTGAGATGTCATTATGATCCTCCAAATTCTCCATCATGCTCAGTAGGACTAGCCTCATGGTGGAATAAAATATCTTAAATCTTTTGGGAAGCAGAGAAATGTACACAGACTATGACACATGGACTAATCTGTGATTATCTTAAGGCCAGGATGTTTGCGATGAATCTAACTAGGCCCTGAGGAAAAGATTATCCTGTCCTTTTACTACCACAGGACATGACACTGCCTGAATCAGGATAGATAGTCTGGTATGTAACCGCAGTATTTACATGTACAGTATAAGGACATGTGAGGCGTGTGTGGGGAATATATTACTGGATTCTAGTCGCAGCCATTTCCTGGCTTCATCTTTTTCTAGTCTTTTGCTGAAAACTTCTGGTAAGATTTCTGCATATTTTCTGATATAATGAACCTTACATAAATGAATCTTTATTCATTTGGTCATGTTTAAAGCTATGAATTGATATATAGTTTGTTCAATTTAATGTATGCAATTGATGTGTGATTTGAATATTTAAGTTTCGTGACTTAATTACTAATCTAAAAACGTCATTTTATACATTTTTCTCCGAAGAATCTGTACCACTGTGGAATTAACATGAATATAATATAGTAGCAGTGAAATGGAAAATACTACATGTACAGCATTTGATAATTGTATCAGTAAAGGAATCACACAACTGATTCAGCCTATCACGAAGTGTTTCATGCGTTTGTAGTCCCTACCGAAAATTTGTTCCGGCTAAGTACAGTGATTCTGAATAATCTAAATAGGTAATTGTTGACATATTCTGCATTGAATGAAATCTATAGATATTTAACTTTACAAAAATGTATACTTTCGGTAGATTTTGATATGTGATGGCGGATTGATATGGGGTCAAAAGTCAGAGGGTGTTCCCGTCCCATTTCACTGGTTTGATATGTAAATTTCCAGTTGTCCGAAGCAGACGCCCGTAGCGAACTAAAATGCCACGAAACTTCTGATAAAATGTCATTTGAAGTCTTTGCCATGTATGTATCTGTGAATCCAGGCAGTTGTCACTAGTGTTGAACTTCAAATATTAAAGTTATTAGCTCTAAAGCTTAGTAATAACATATAGTAAATTATTTAGTTGTGTGAGTCCTAAACGCTACAGGTTTCAGTATTATATCTTTAAGTAAGGTTGTGTGAAATAATGGTATAGGTGAATTATACATTGCTTTCCATGGTATATGTTACATATTTAGGCTATATGTATCATATAGTTATATATATATGTGTAGCAATCTTAGCTATGTATATATATTTTGAAGTACAATGTATATCTAAAGGATACCCCTTGTGTCATTGTCATTGTCATACAAACTCATATGTTGTGTGAACAAAAATATTTTCATTAGGAATTGGTCATTCAAATACTAATACACATGTATCGGAGCATAATAGAACTTAATATGTAGGTAGTCAACTCTATCTACAGTATGTGTGTAGTTTTATATATAATATATCAAAGTACTCAGCTGCTTGCCTTCGAGTATGATAATTGTATAACATACAATTGTATCAGCTTCTCTCAAAAAAACTGATTTCTCTCTATTTACATCTCCAATGCTATTTTCTCTCAGTATTAATGCAGTTTCTACGTTTATTTGGTCTGCTAGGTTTGTGGTCTATTATAGTTCACTGCTTTGTGTGCTGGGCCTGGTTCATTATATTGGATGTACATTGTACCTAGTATTGTTTCTAATCTCTGTATGTAAAATGTATTTTCTTGTGTTAGTTCCTGTACCATTTAATTACTTCTGCAAGACTTGTATATGTAAGGTAAACATTTTCACATGAGGATCATTTTATATCAGATCAAACAACAGGTAGACTCTAAATACAACACTATTCATTACAAAGTTGTCAATAGTAATAATTGATCTCAGTTGTCTACCTATTGACTGTTTTGTTACAGTGTTATTACCTCACAATATTTTCAGTCAAGTTTTGAAAAGAATGACTGAAGGCAACAGAGGAAATAACCTGTCGATCCTTACAACAATAAACTTTGTTTTTCAGTTTTCTATTAGACTTACATCAAGTGCAAAGATATTATAGGAATTTCAGATGCTGGTAGCCAGATATATGAACACTTCATCAAAACTTGACACACAAACTATATATGCTACCACTTACAGTATACTTATAGCATTAGATAACTTTACATACCAGCATCTTAGCATCCGTATATAACCTAAAAAATACCAGTGTTTTAGCTACTCTATATAACCCATAAATACCAGCATCTTAGCATCTGTATATAACCTAAAAAATACCAGTGTTTTAGCTACTCTATATCACCCAAAAATACCAGCATCTTATAGCTACTGTATATAACCTAAACAATACCAGCATCTTAGCATCCGTATATAACCTAAAAAGTACAAGTGTTTAAGATACTGTATATAACAAAAAATTCCAACATATGATCAGCTACCATAATAATAATAATCTGTAAATAACCTGAAAATACCAGCATATGAGACATCTTAAAGTTTCTCCCCAGGTAACTCGAACCATGATAGAACAAATTCTCAAGAATTGGACATCATTTGAATGTAAACCTAATTGCAAGTTTTCAGAATATTTTATTTTTAAATGTTTTGGCCCTTCACAATGTGTACCTGGTAAGAAATGTAAAAAGTCAATTTACAAAAAATGTAATTCATGGTTTATATGAAATTTTAATTATCATTTTAATTCATTTCTATGACATGGTGATGACCAGTTTTAATTGTTCTGTTTATCATCTTGTACCCCGACACTTAATTGTGACCTTCTGAGTGTGACTTTCCCTTTCAAATGTTGTTGATACGATATGGCAGACACAACAATGAGCTGATATAGTACATGTCCCCTACGGCAGGAATTACAATGACTGCCATCACTCTCCATCTTGTCCTGTGGGCAATAAAAGGTATAGTGTTTGTTGCCAAATATAGTTAGATATTGTCAAGGAAGTACTAAAATAGAACCTGGGTAATTGGCCAATCATTTTCCATGAAATCATCATGTGATTTGATATCCTATATTCCAGCGTGTAACCCTCTAGATTGAATCCTGATTACCCGATATAAATATCTCTGTAATAAATAAAAACTGAATGGATCTTAGCTAATGATGATATAAAAATATACCCATTCTATCTAATGATCAGGTTAGATCCAAAAATATCCACATTCTATGGACGATGTAATGCTTGGTAATTAGGTGGAAAAGTTTGTACTGTGACTGTTGTGAAGATATATTTAGTTAGGAAAATTAATTGTCATATTCCTACTCACACAGACCTCACAAGACAAAACTAATTGACCTTCAAATAACAGTGTTAGTAAATTAAGTAGCTGGAAGGTGAGTTTGCATGATTTCTTCTTTATATTTACAAACATGTATGAATTCATAAATATTTCTATTACATTGTTTGTTTACAAACAGGTTTATATTAGCTTTTGTACTTTGACACTATATTAGTTTAATGTACATGTAATATGTCCTCAATTCATGAATAAAAAGGAATTTTAAGGATCTCTGCGCCATTGTAGGCATTAAATTTAAAGTATTGCACTGTAGCTTTGCGTCTATTTTCATGGATACTGAATGATCTCCCCTTAATTTTGTTTTGGATAATACAGTACTAGTGGTAGTGGGACAGAACCTGAGACAGCCAGTTTAAGGCAACCATATTTTTCTTGGCAGTCAACGGTTTGATCCAAATATGATCCAAACAATTTTCTGAATACCTTAATTAATTTTTCTATAAACAAATCTGCAATGTATGGATCAGTTCCTTTTCAGATTTAATTTATAACTCATCTACCCCTGAATTTCACAATGAACTATTCTAACTTTTGATTTGGAAAAGCTCAAGTGTTTTTCAGGGGTGTTAATTTTGCGAGTTTTTGGAAGTGGTGCAGGGATCCTGAAAGTTTTCATTTCCTTCCTCAGGTCACTGATCTTGTATTCATGTACTTAAGAGTCAAATGTTCAACATTCCAGCTTACTATAATTACATACATAGTGGTTCATACAGCTGGCTTATCTTCTAACATAGTTTCATCATTTTTAGTTGTCTTTTTTTGCTGCCAATTTCTATTCACAAGAATTTCATTTCTTGAAGATTTGCCAATATGTGTGTACATGTGCAGTTTCATTATGTAAACTTTTAAAAGTCACTTTTGTTTTGAGAACCAATTTTGCAAATGGACATGCATAATTATATCAAGTCTGAATTATTTTATAAACATTCCGTATATTTTATGAATAGGATCGTTATGTTTACATAATTTTCCAAGTCTTTTTACAAAACCACCCTTGAAATTTCACAATGAACTATTCCAACCTTTGAACTACACAGATTTCTTTTTGTTCGGGGATGGACGTGACAAATATATATTTGTTTGCGGGTGAGGTGTTTTGACTGACATTCCAGATCATTATGTACATTTATATATGGCCAAGATGTATGAAAATTGAGTCATTTGCTGTCAAAAGCTAAAGTATATCCTGAATCTGGTTGGTGTTGGAATGCCAGTCAGATCCTTTTTTGTTGTTTATAGAAATGTTGCTCTTTGATTATTTACTGACAGTATAAACAGAAATAATCTCCCTGGTCTTTAACTTTGTTGTCTTTACTGTTTCATGATGAAATTTGGTAGAAGCTTCACCAGAATTATTTGATTTGTGTAACACTTGTGGTCCCAGGAACAGATCTTTGTGTGATTCCTTACTTCCTAGAAAGAGTGTGTGTGTGACATATACCATAGTTAGTCATAGCTGGTTCACCAAGAATCCAGTCTGTATGTGTAAGTTCTGCTGAAAAAGCCTCTTCCGGCCTGTTTCTTCAGTCGAGTACCTTTTTATGCTTTCAATCATGAAATATGTAGAGGTATACACATGGCAAGATACATGTGTAACACGTTCCACTCATCACTACTTACCATGTAGCTGTGCCTAATTGATCTATGGGAAATGATGCTATGGAATTCAAAAGCAGATATTTATAGCAATTATTTTCTAATGCACGGTGGTTGGAAGAATGTATCAGAGCTAGCTGTTTGTTGATGGAGGGCTAAGATTCCTTACTGATTCAGTAGACAGACTATCACTGGTAAGTAAGTACGGTACTACAATGTATGATGCTTTGCTATATATGTGTAATGTCCACAGAATGCTACCATTTTAATGCTAAATAATCATTCTTTCAGTCAAGACAGCATTTTCAAGTTAAGTAACTGAAAAATGCAGAAATTTCAATCCTATTGTGCTGAAAGTTTGAATATATTAAAATTGTTTAAAAAAAAAAAGGAAGTATTACTCAATACAAGTGTGATTTGTTTCGCTCTACCAGCATATAATAGTCACCGTTTATCGTGGTGGCCATTTCAAGAAAATAAGATAAAACCTAAAGAGATTGTTATGTAAGGGTATATAAGGAATAGGATATAACCCTCCGTCCGATTGGCATGAAACTTCACACAAGTGTTCACAAACATCATCCCTTGTACTTGTCAATGTTACATTCTGCGGTCAAAAACTCTGTCATAGGCTATAAATAGAGATGAATGGAATCTTTAATGTAATGTCATCGCTTACAGTCTGCAGTTCGCATAAACTGATTAGCATAAACTTCACACAAGTGTTCACAAACATCACCTCTTGTGCGAGTCAGTATTTCAACATTCTGTGGTCAAAAACTGTGTCACCGTTGCTATAAATAGAAATTGATAGAATCTTTAACATCACCGCTCTACAGGCTGCAGTTCTGATTGACACAGAACTTCACACAAAAGCTCACAAACAACATAATCTTGTATAACTTTGCATTCCATTCATAGTCAAAAACTAGGTCACTGTTACTATAAGTAGAATTTTGGTGCCATCATTAAAGTTATCCTGGACACTTACCCGCATATGAAAACATGTTGATTTTACTCTGTATTTTGCTGTTGAAGTGTGAGAGTATTGGCATTGTCTGCGATGCCTTGTTAAATTTGTTTTGAAAATTAGCTGCTGTGAATATAAGTGTTGTTTTTTATGCTGGAAAAAAAGGCAGTATTTTATTAGTCTTTGGCATGGTTGACAGGACAACTATATACAATTATCCTCATACATTTCACAATAGCCAATTATCCCCATAAATTTCAGAGTCAATTATCCCCATAAATGCTTTGAAAGATAACCATATTTACCTATGGAAAAACCACAAAGATGACAAAACTGTTTACATACTCCAAATAGTATTGACAAGGAGAGCTTCCAGTCTGTTGTGCTTGACTGTGTAGAAGGGAAGCTGCAGATGAAGGTATTGATTTCTGGGATGTCCACTCTATAACTGTTGACCCTATTGACCTGTACCTATGATAAACAGTGAGAACTGTAGATTAGACAAGATAATGAAGAGTTAAGGGTGAGGCTGAAAATTTGAGCTGTCCATTTAGCTTGGCTTATCATTTACTGTCCAGTAGAGTTTCCTACTGGATACACACTATATGAGAATGAGTCTCAGAACACTGGGCATCGCATGGTGTTTATATATTAGTCTCAGAACACTGGGCATCACATGGTGTTTATATATTAGTCTCAGAACACTGGGCATCGCATGGTGTTTATATATTAGTCTCAGAACACTGGGCATCACATGGTGTTTATATATTAGTCTCAGAACACTGTAGTTTATAGTCTTTATAAACCTGCCATGGCATGGTGTTTATATATTCCGGAAACATACACAATCAAATTTTAGCGCAAACACCATAAAATGTAAAATTTGACTTTTAGCGTGAAGATGAATTAGAGCAATTGGGAGGTTCAAATCCTGTATTTGAATATTCACCCTATTTAATATCAATAGAATAGTCTAGTTAGTACTGGCATGAACTATCATTGGGTGACTTAAGCTAGGTCACTCAGACTACAATTATAGGTACACAGATACAAACCGTGCTACAGTACTTTGTACATGTGCAATTTTCAATTCAAATTTTTTGCACTGTACATATAATATTAGCGCTGCACATGCAAACAATGTAAAACTCTCTAAAATTAAACTACCACTAAAATAAGTATATTTACAGCAGTCTTTATAAAACTGATGGTCAGTATACCCGTAGATCTAGTAATTAGCTTACATTTGATATTCCTGGACTTGATTTCAGTAACTACATGTAGACCCAATGGATATTCATTCATTGTTGAGTTGAACATCTTGTTTTTGAAGAGAATAGAAAATGACACAAAAATTACACAAGGTTCACCACTAACTCTTTCCGCCTTCGAAGGCTTTATCGGAAACCTGAGCCTGAAGAGCCCGAAAGAACAGAATGACCTAAAAATTCAGTTACACAAATTTGTTATTTATTCTATACATGCATGATGACCATGAATTTATTTAGACACGAATGTTTATTGATGAGCAGTATCAGTTTAAGTGAGGTAACTATTTCCCATTTCATGCATGTGTATAACGCTTTTTAGTCCTCATTGCAATCATCTGTTTTCTTGTATTTGATAACCAAACTCATTCTGTTAGACAAATATATAATTATACCACATGTAAAGCTTTGTATTTGAGCTGAATAAAGGGGAAAAACTCTTATCATCTTCTTGATAGTATAAATATATTAACTGCATTCTCTGTTTCCACTTTCCATATGTTTTGTAGCTTGGACGATGGTTACGATTATATTTTACCGCAGGAAGGAAGAAATCTATATTTCTCAAGGTTAGCTTACTGTATGATAAAATTCTGGTTTGAGAAGGACAATGGAAGTAGAATGATGTTGAGTAGAATATGAGTCCCTGTGTGGGGCCTCCTGGGTATTGATCAGCTAGAATGTCTGTATTGATTGTGGAGCAGCCATTATACTATACAGGCTACCATAGTAGTGCCACACTATAGATGCTGAGCCCACAGGTACTGGCTTCCTAGCTCCACACCCAACCAGCCTACATTTACACATAGATGTATCTGGCCTCACAACTCCATAATGGAAACAAACCTGTCCACAGGTCTATAGTGGTTTCACTGTCGGTACACTAAACATCACTGAGCCCACGAGTAAACTAGCCTTATAGCCTTACAGTTTCACATTATAGAGATTGCTGGGCCTCCAGTCCTCTAGCCTTACAACTCTACATTATAGAGACTGCCGGGGCCCCGGTCAAATAGCCTTATACATTGTAGCTCTACTGACATTATAGAGAATGCTAGCCCACATGTCTATTGGCACCTCAAAGCTGTTCCCTAGAAACCTCTGGGCCCACAGATCTACCGACGGGCCCACAAGTCTATTGGCACCTCAGAGCTGTTCCCTAGAAACCTCTGGGCCCACAGATCTACCGACGGGCCCACAAGTCAATCGGCACCTCAGAGCTGTTCCCTAGAAACCTGTGGGCCCACAGGTCTACAACCAGGCCAATAAGTTTATTGGTGCCTCAAAGCTGTTCTCTAGAAACCTCAGGGCCTACCACTTGTCAACTATCCTTGTAGACTTTTGGGCCCAAATGGCTGATCCTTGGCTTCAACACTGGTGTCACATATCTGAAACAACAGGGACCACAAGTAAAATAGCCCTAAAGCTCTTAATTCCATAGACTGTCAGGCAGACAAATATATAGGCCTTATAGCAGTACACTACAAAATGAAGGTACCCTGTGTGTCTATTGGCCTTAAAGCTGTTCACAATTAGTCTTTAGCCCCCTTTTAAAGCTGTACTGCTGGCCTTATATAGCTAAAGCTGTTCACAATTAGTCTATTACCCCCTCTATAGCTGTACTGCTGGCAGGTATAGCTAAAGCTGTTCACAATTAGTCTATTACCCCCTCTATAGCTGTACTGCTGGCCTCATATAGCTAAAGCTGTTCACAATTAGTCTATTACCCCCTCTATAGCTGTACTGCTGGCCTCATATAGGCAAAGCTGTTCACAATTAGTCTATTACCCCCTCTATAGCTGTACTGCTGGCCTCATATAGCTAAAGCTGCTCACAATTAGTCTATTACCCCCTCTATAGCTGTACTGCTGGCCTTATACAGCTAAAGCTGTTCACAATTAGTCTATTACCCCCTCTATAGCTGTACTGCTGGCCTCATATAGCTAAAGCTGTTCACAATTAGTCTATTACTCCCTCTATAGCTGTACTGCTGGCCTCATATAGCTAAAGCTGTTCACAATTAGTCTATTACCTCCTCTATAGTTGTACTGCTGGCCTCATATAGCTAAAGCTGTTCACAATTAGTCTATTACACCCTCTATAGCTGTACTGCTGGCCTCATATAGCTAAAGCTGTTCACAATTAGTCTATTACCTCCTCTATAGTTGTACTGCTGGCCTCATATAGCTAAAGGTTCACAATTAGTCTATTACCCCCTCTATAGCTGTACTGCTGGCCTCATATAGCTAAAGGTTCTCAATTAGTCTATTACCCCCTCTATAGCTGTACTGCTGGCCTCATATAGCTATAAAGCTGTTCACAATTAGTCTATTAGCCCCTCTATAGCTGTACTGCTGGCCTCATATAGCTAAAGCTATTCACAATTAGTCTATTATATATATAATTACCCCCTCTTTAGCTGTACTGCTGGCCTCATATAGCTAAAGCTGTTCACAATTAGTCTATTACCCCTTCTATAGCTGTACTGCTGGCCTCATATAGCTAAAGCTATTCACAATTAGTCTATTACCCCTTCTATAGCTGTACTGCTGGCAGGTATAGCTAAAGCTGTTCACAATTAGTCTATTACCCCCTCTAAAGCTGTACTGCTGGCCTCATATAGCTAAAGCTGTTCACAATTAGTCTATTACCCCTTCTATAGCTGTACTGCTGGCCTCATATAGCTAAAGGTTCACAATTAGTCTATTACCTCCTCTATAGCTGTACTGCTGGCCTCATATAGGCAAAGCTGTTCACAATTAGTCTATTACCTCCTCTATAGCTGTACTGCTGGCCTCATATAGGCAAAGCTGTTCACAATTAGTCTATTACCCCCTCTATAGCTGTACTGTTGGCCTCATATAGGCAAAGTTGTTCACAATTAGTCTATTACCTCCTCTATAGCTGTACTGTTGGCCTCATATAGGCAAAGCTGTTCACAATTAGTCTATTACCCCCTCTATAGCTGTACTGCTGGCCTCATATAGGTAAAGCTGTTCACAATTAGTCTATTACCCCCTCTATAGCTGTACCGCTGGCCTCATATAGCTAAAGCTGTTCACAATTAGTCTATTACCCCCTCTATAGCTGTACTTCTGGCCTCATATAGCTAAAGCTGTTCACAATTAGTCTATTACCCCCTCTATAGCTGTACTGCTGGCCTCATATAGGTAAAGTTGTTCACAATTAGTCTATTACCTCCTCTATAGCTGTACTGCTGGCCTCATATAGGCAAAGCTGTTCACAATTAGTCTATTACCTCCTCTATAGCTGTACTGCTGGCCTCATATAGGCAAAGTTGTTCACAATTAGTCTATTACCTCCTCTATAGCTGTACTGTTGGCCTCATATAGGCAAAGCTGTTCACAATTAGTCTATTACCCCCTCTATAGCTGTACTGCTGGCCTCATATAGGTAAAGCTGTTCACAATTAGTCTATTACCCCCTCTATAGCTGTACTGCTGGCCTCATATAGGTAAAGCTGTTCACAATTAGTCTATTACCTCCTCTATAGCTGTACTGTTGGCCTCATATAGGTAAAGTTGTTCACAATTAGTCTATTACCCCCTCTATAGCTGTAGTGCTGGCCTCATATAGCTAAAGCTGTTCACAATTAGTCTATTATAGCCTCCCCTATATCTGTACTGCTGGCAGGTATAGCTACACTAACTACCACTTCGCCCACATATTCCTTGGCTAACATAGGATTGTCAGAATCATATTATAAGATAGATCTTATTTTGTGATCAATTTCTTTGGGCAAAAAATTCATGATTTTTCTCTAATGTGAAAAGAACAATTTAACGACTAACCATGCTAATTGTGCTTCGTTTGTATGGATCTGGAATGCAGTAAGGAGCGTTTTGGTTTCTATCTGATGGCAACACAATCAGCAATGATATACAGTAGGGCCTGGGTATACCAGACTTGTTGGCGTGATTAGATAATAATTGAAGATGCTTTGTAGATTTAATATAGTGTTTTCGTTTCTGGGAGAAATTTGCGGAGCTTAAATTAGGTCTATATTGTTAGCAGCAATGAGCAGTGATTGTTAAGTGGGGATTTGCCTGGGGCCCCCTAAAAGTAGTGATGTTGCTTGCTTTTGTGAGGGATCTCAAAAAGTCTCCATCCAAAATTCTTCATTGTGTCAAAATGTAATAAAAACTGACTGGTAATTCAAAATATTGCTGAGATAAAATTACTGAGGTTTTGTTGGTTATAGATTGCAGTGGTGCTTGGAGTAAACTGGCCGATCCACATTACATACATTTGATTTTACCGGATTAATGGACAAATTAAAGCTTGTGATTAATGCCTGCTGTAAGCAAGGTATATATAACTGGGGTAAAAGCTGCTAGCAGCTGACCTTACTATTTAGGTCATAGGGGTCAAATATTAGTCAAATATTACAACAGCTTCTTCTGAAATACCGTAATTGGCCTTAATAAAGACATATATTTGGCTGATTGAGCTTCCTTGGAAGGAGCTGAACAAAGTTTATGTTTAAAAATGACCTGACATACTTCCATAGTCACAGTTATGTAATATGTTTTTAGATTTTAACATGTTCTTTTGAATGATTTTATCATAGATTTTAGATCACTTTATGGCTATTAATGCAAGATTAGTACAAGGTGAGTGATGCAGGCACATTGGGCCTCTTGTCGTACATAATTCAATAGTTATTCCTTCTTGACAATTTACCAAATCTGAATTAACATTTGAAACAAATTCATTGCTGTTATCTGTTTGGAACTCTTTTGGGAAGGAGATTTAAGTTGCAGTTAGGTGGCGTGATCACCCTTAATTGTAAATGTTCAAATCTGTAAACAACAACCAGCATTGGGTAAATATTGATTTTCTGTAATTTAACATCTTAGCTAGACCTTGCATCTCTAGGATTTTTACTAAATACTCAACTCTGCACTTAAAGTTAATTGTCAAGTGTGTATGGTGTTTTACACATTTAGAGCTATTAACTCTCTCTTGGAAATTGTTTCCATTGTCTAGATTATGCTAATACTAATAGTAGAATCACATGCACAACGTTGTAAGAACTGTTTAATATGAATTTATTTATGCTGGCAAAGGGAGTCAGCAAGGATTATGATATCATAGATTTGATACATGTTTATAAATCAATAATTGATTCTCATACTAATTAATTCCACCTGTCTAGTGATGCCGTTATGATCACCAGTAAATTGTATTTGTCTAACTTAATTGCCTTTTCATACAAAGGTATGTTTTATATAGCCATTTAATTTTATTACACCAAATCTCATATGCTGATGTTTCTTTACCTTCAGACATATGAAAACATGTTCATTGATTTATGCATGCTATGATTTTCATAAAATAGAAAGAAGTTTTGTTGTAATGAAAGGTACCCAAGTGTTAAAAACTTTAAATTTTCTAAATCTATTATGAAAACCAACAGTTAGTTAATATTTCAAATCTGAGCTCATTCAAAGGCCTATTGGTTATTATGTCATTGGAACGACAGATCCAATATCTTTGTGAACTTAACAATATTAAAAGTGCAGCGTATATAAAAATATTGACTCTAACAAATTATTGGATGTTTCCCATGACAACCTGACAGACACACTGCGTTAGGAGCTGTTTTATCATAAACTTGTCATTTGGCTCTACAAGAATGTCTTCCATTGAAGGATTTATTCTATAGGGAGAGCTTATCTACCTTTGTCAGACGAGTTCCTGTTGTATCGTATCCAGACAGCACGTCTTGTCATGGGGGATCACAATGACGAGTTTGTTCATTACTGTAGCTGTCTGTTCAGAATCCAGCTTGTCATACAGCATGTCGTTACGTCTGGTGATAAATACCAAAACCTTTATCATCATCTCATATCTTGATGGGTATGTTGTACTAAAAGATCTTTTTGACATTTCCATCATGAATTGTGTATGATATAGAAACAAAAACAAAGAATGAAAAAAAGAAGACTTCTCAAAGATACACCAGGTTAAAATGATCACCTTGATGCTCGGAAATATCTGTTTTCCACTTGGAATCTGGTCTTTTCCTCCCCAATATATTTATTTTTGTCCTTGGGATAAACGTGGCTTTCCAGTGAGTTCCTTCTCTTCAACAATTCAGAGGCCAGCAGAGGGACACTTCGGTCTACCCCGTTGATCTAATTTTGGTGTCCTGCGTGGCTTTACGTATACCTCACCCCTAATATATAGACACATCACTGGGTCACAACTAGAAAAATGGTCGAGATCTCCACCATGGTTCATGGTTCACTAAATATTAAAGCAATTACTGAATAAAAAGAGACAAATACACATGCTGCCAGGATGGTACCAGGTTCTGGCCTCACCCATGAAGACTTAGTCCCTATGTCAGAACTTTGAAGCTGTTGAGACCCACACCCCATCACCATAATTATGAATTGGTACTGTGGTCTGCTCCTACCCTAAGAGATTTTTACGTTCCTGGGTCATATGACATTAAGGGACTGGCCGAGCTAGTAATCCTTGGATCTTACATTCCATACTGGTTTGTTTTCTAAATGTAATAAAAAGTTTGCCATGATTAGATACCTAGGTGAGTGATAAAGGCCTTCTCACCCTCTGGGACTTTTGTTCTGTATGATCCTCGAGGTTGACTTTGAACCATGTAACATGGACAACTGGTGAATATAATGTACCAGAACAATGACTCCTTTACCTTATATATCAGATTTATACAACTTTCTGGATAATCTGTTTACAGAAGTGCTAGATTTAATATATTGAAATGTAAAACCTAGCATCCTTTATCTTAAGCCTCTTTAATATGTCATCATGACTGGTACAGTGGATTCCACTTAGTATCACTCCTGTTAATATCACATTCCTCTTTATATCATGTTTTTCCCAAGCACCATTTCTCTCTATATATAATCTATGTAATTTTATTTGATTAATATCATGTATTTTGAGGTGAATTCCTCTTAAGTTAATATCATGTTTTTTAACCAATCACATAAAATATCCAGGAAATGATGTAATTTCCATAGATTTCAGATACAACTTGTATAAAATGTTGCATAGAAAATAAAAAATATCCCTAAAATTGATTTTTAATTGAAATAATGTTATCTATATACTGAAACATCTTCATATCTGTACATTGAATAGCTTACTTTTAGTTATGGAGATTGGAAATGCACAAAATTTAGTTGAAAATCATGTTTCTCTTAATGTCACATTCCTGTTTATATCATGATTTTGTTTCACAAATGCAACATCATATAAAGAGGAGTGCACTGTATAGAAATACACCTCTATCTATATATAAACTGCTGCATAGATTTATGGTCCAACAGGCATACAATGAAACCCCTATAATGATAAACCCATTACACCATTGTACACAGAGACCAAAGTTACAGGACTCCCTATACATCCTGTAACCTTTAGATTGTACAAGGATTTGAATGTCAATTCTGTGTAACTTTGATATACAGTAAATTTTTATCAACTGAAACCCGAGTAAGCATTGAAATGTGTGCTTCTATAGATATTGTTAAAAAATGAAAAGTGCAGATGGGCTTGGAAATAACCTTTTGAAAATACCAAGAGAAACTTCTGGCTGTTTAACTTCTCACATATCCTTGTAATGATACATTCTTCTCTGAACAAAGAGCGTTTGATGAAGTGTGCACCAGTTTTTATAATGCTGAGACCTGGTCAATTAAAGCAGAAATAGGTATATTGCATCTCTTTCTGATTTAAGGTAAGGAAATTAAGTTTCAATTCAATGCAATTCATTTTTATTGCATTTTATGTCTAAATAACATTGTGTTGAATGAATTGCTAAAAACTGAGAAATCTTACTTACAGTTTAAAACATTACTCTTTGTAGATGTTCCATGATCATGACACATCACTATTTTCAGTCATGTTTGATACATTGATCAAAGTTCACAAGTCATAGAACTATCTTAATGACATTTTCAAGTGATCAGTAGCTTGATGACTGTTTTCTGCAAGGTAGGATTACTGATCAATTAAGACAGCCATTTACAGCTCAATACCAGGACTTTTGTTCTAGAAGCTTAAATTGTGTTACATATTGCTAGATTACTACTTCTGAGAATGATCACTAGTGAATAGTGAAGTTGTGATAATGTTTTGAGAGTTTAATGAAAGATGTCTATAATGAAGATTAAGACAGTCACATTCCTCAAAAAATGATTTTACCCGATCAAAGTGATTGGGAATAGCTCTGAGTGGTTGATAGCTGGCTCACCTGTTGTCAGTATTATGTCACTGGGTAAAATGCTTTGCTTGGGTGTCTTTGGCATGGTATATTTCAGTGAGATAGCACTATAAACTGACAGTAACCCTGTCTGTGGCACGCATAATGCTAATACACACTGTACAGATTGTGGCACATCCTAAATGACCTTGTTGATAGAGCAAATATAAAAACAGTAAATGTTGATAAAAGGTTATGTTTAATACTTAATTAACTCTCTTCTATCTAGTTGATGGGAATGTGGTTGAAATCAGGGAAGTTAAAAATGCAAGAAAGGTTGTTTTTTTGGGGTTTTTTCAGGTTTAAAAGTACTAGGATCAAATTCAATCTAAATATAGACCATAACTCTTTCTGATAGTTTCGTCCCTGTAGATAATTATTGTAGTCCTGGGTTTGACTCCTGATGATCAAGGGAATTCAATAAGCAACATCAATTACTCCATCAATGTATCCTGACCGTATCATGTTGTGTGTACATGTATATCAGGATAAAAACCTCAGTAATAGCGATGTAATCGACACCGATCACATCGCTAATTATACTACAAACAATATGTTCCAACTCTATTGATTATTTCTCTCATTAAAATTACATGGTGTCTGGTGTTGGTACAGTGGAAGGTCAGCGATGGCCGCCTTCTCCGTTTTACAGACTGGGTGATTACTGTGTCTTGTAAACGTCATCTGATTAGCTAGTTTTAGCCGTCCGACTCAGCGCTGCGCCATTCATATTCAGGACACAAGCACAAACAAGTCAGCAGAACAGGACTGCAGTATGCAGATTTAAGCCTGTGACTGGAATATGGCTTTGAAATTACTGCAGAAGCAATATTCAGTCTTTTTTTTACAAATCTTCCATGAATATTGCTGAAGTTCGATGTTTTTGTTTTTGGACAATCTCATTTCAAATTGAAGTTTGAAGAAGAATATTTGTTCAACAACCATTTTCATTTCAAAATGATTTACTGACCTATAAATAATGATTTCCTTGTCTGGTAGCAAACTATAGTGTATGAAGGCAAGAACATGGCTTATATAGAATTTAAATTGGTTTGTTTGTTTGTATTTTATGTCTTACTGGTATGGTAATTCAAGAATGTGCCAGGTTTTGGTGGTGTTCCCAAAGAAGAGCCACAGACCTATGACCTTGTCTGCTAAATGTTATATTGTCCTACATTGAGGTGAAGTGAACAAAGAGGCTCATGTAGATACCTTGACCTTTCACCTTTATACTTTTACATGTAAAATATACATTGTAATATCAGTTGGATTCTGGACATTGTAATGTTAGTCCTTGACCTTTCACTTTTATACTTTTACATGTAAAATATACTCTGTAATATCATTTGGATTCTGGACATTGTAATGTGAATCCTTGACCTTTCACCTTTATACTTTTACATGTAAAATATACTCTGTAATATCATTTGGATTCTGGACATTGTAATGTGAATCCTTGACCTTTCACCTTTATACTTTTACATGTAAAATATACTCTGTAATATCATTTGGATTCTGGACATTGTAATGTTAATCCTAATTATTGATTCCTGGTTCAGCGGTACTGCCAACAGTGGTCAATACCAGGGGGTGGGGTAACTGGTAAATACCAGGGGGTGGGGTAACTGGTCAATACCAGGGGGTGGGGTAACTGGTCAATACCAGGGGGTGGGGTAACTGAACGATCAGTTACCTGATACTCTGGTGCTGGAGGACATACACATCGAGTGATAAACACTCTTGTACTTGATGTGAAATTAGTCACTAAAGTCTTTTTACTGAATTTAATTTCATATCATATTTAAGTTTTTTCCTTACTCCTAAGGTATTAGAGATATAGTGGCAAGTTAAAAGGAAACAAGACAATGATGTCATGGTAACAATGTACATTGTGTATTACTGTATACCTGGGAAATTATGGCTTGATTAAATTGTCCTTTGTTGGTGAAATCACTGTTTACTTTCAAGTAAATGTGCTGTTAATTTATATTCACGAAAAATGATAATACATCTATTTCCCTCTCATCATGTATGGCAAAAAAAGGGAAAAAATCCCTGGTTTACTTGAGTTGGATGTCACAGACAGTTTCAATTAATGAATCAAGTGCAATTGGGAATAAAAACACAGTTTGGCCTGTAAAAAGTACAGTCGCCAATGTTTTCAAATATGTTATGTCAGGATTGGAGAAAAGAGTCATTGTCTAACATGAGGGTATGCTGGAGAAAATGTCCATAAACCCTCAGGACAAGGTTATTGAATGTCTAAACCTCAGTGCTGAGTGCTAAATAAATGTTATTTATAATCCTTATTAGGGGTTACCATGAAAGTTTAATGACTACTTCACCAGTGTCACAACTGTAATGATGCTAGGGTCTGCGTTCAATTGTTTTCTTTGCCAACTATGAGATAGTCAAAGTAACAAAACTGCTTCATAGAGGGAAAATTTTACTGGGGTGGCCATGCAATAGTTGTACTGCATACTTTGTTGTGCAGTGGATAGTGCATATGGTTGCACTGCTTATGTTAAAGTTGCCATGGTAATTCTGCAGTTGTCAATGACAACGAGGGGTTGGTTACCATAATTGTTGGTGATAGGTTGAGAAAAAAGGTAAAATTGATCCTGACCCAAACTGGAGATGTTTATAATGTATGGTGGACGCTTCCGGCTCAAAGACCCAATACTGAACCGATAAGGTTTGATATCATCAATCACAACAAAATTATACCAAGCCCTGCATGCTTGTATTTGTCGCACTAAGCTCTGAATTACACAACAGTCTAGTGCCCATGAGTTCTAGGTTTGTGTACAAACAGCCTTTGGCACATCAACCACACACTTATCTTGGAAGATTCAGGCAGAAAATATACACTTCGATACTTAAAAAGGGAAGTTCTGCATACAGTATGCCATAAATCTCAAATCCATAGATCACAATGGGATTTTTCTGTGGTTTTTGACAAGTGCTAATCCCCTGGCTGGAGATCCAACACTGGTTTCTGTCTCAGTATTGACTTTTGGTGTTCCTCTCGTTTGGCTGTTATGCGGCCTGCTTTTAAGTGGATGTCATATAACAAGCTGACATTGAAGTTTTCATGGAAACAACATGCACGGACATTTTATTTTTTGTATGGTGGCTGCCATATATTCAGTGTGATTATGGAGCTGCAGTTAGGCTGAACCATACAAGAATCAATGCTCAGGAAGTCTTTTAGAGCATATCACTGTAAACCAGCCGCTGTGTACGTCTAGATAAATCTGCTGAATGAGGAGAGTAGAAGTTGAAATATGGGCATTTTGTGGCTTGTTAATCAAAATGTAAATATTTTACAGTCAAGAAATTAAATAAATTACATCTTGCAATCATATACAACATTGCTGGTTGGTTGGGTAGTATAAACCGTTTGACATTAGTTATCAATATAATACATAGCAGGTTATTATACAACCAAATTACAGAATTAGACTCAGATTCTATACGGTATTTTTAGTAGGTTGCTATTGATGTTGTTTGCTGTATCATTACACTGTTACAATAAGGAGGATGATGATGAAAGGTTTCAGTTCTTGTAAAACCCATTAGAATTACTGGAGGAAGTTTTAAATGCAGTGATCAATCAAATATAGAAAATGTCTTCAGTGGAATTGATTTCTTCACTAGGTTTTTTACCTGGAGAACGAGATAGCTATGGGAGACTTGTGTTACACTTGTGATGTCAATTTGAAACCCACCCTTACCTAGTGTGATGGCTATAGATCCGTGGAGGTGACGATCTAAAACATTCCATAATTGATTTTTGTCATAATTCACTGGCGGCCGGGCTTGCTACAGTACCAGACATGCTTGAGTGCACCTCACATGCACTGTAAATTATGTAGGTTAATTATATTTACCTATTAAAAAATACAATGCAAGTGTATTTACCTGTACTGTTACACTCACCTGTACGGGCGTACCATTAAAGGTGCAGGCGTATCTGGTATTTTTTGATGCAGTATTTGACTGGAGGTTGGATGTGGGACCTCAAGGCTAAAGTGGATGTATATTTGATGGAGCGGTCGTGCTCCCACAGTGTGTAACCCTGTATGCATTGACACTCGATTCTGGTTGGAAAAGAGCAAGTGGGAGCTCTAAAGGAAACAATTGATATTGATACTCAGATTACAAAATGCAGACTTACAAGTGTGATGGGTTTGAGCGGGTTTGAACTAGTGTGCCTTGCGGGGATTACATAGCTATTTTGGAAGTGAAGTTTTAACGCCGTTATCCTCTTTCCTGATGTCAGGGGTGGAAATACAACTTCAGAGTCTTGTTCATCACAGGGTCAGCCTGCAGCACGCGGGTAAGTGTTTCTTGTGTCCTCCGTTACCTTGGGCAGACCTTTAGGGTGACGGATATTAGGTTGTGGAATAATGGTACCGCTTCCTTTTTGTACCGTATTTAAATGATTTGGGTTGTTGGGGAGTATAAATATTTTGTTTCAAGTAAAAAAATAAAACTTTATTTTATGAGAAAAAAAAATTGTTATTAGGATTTACCAAGACTGTTATGATGATTGTACTCTGGTACAATGAATTAATAATCTAAATTTACCTGTGTCCTCAAATGCAAGACTTTCTTCAAATCACTTAATCATGCGGGCAATGTAAAATTTGATGACTTCTTATACTGCATTGTTTGGCATGGTATTTGGTATTCAAACAACATCAAGCATAGTTTTTTTATCAACCTTAATTTCTTGTTTCAGCTATAAATTGAATAGAAATGCTTGTTTTGTTCATGATTTGAGAAAACATTGAAGAGAAAACTGTTTTTATTTGGCTTTTTATGGTTTGAAGTGTTTTGAGAGAGTTCCAGGAAAGCTTGTTGGAGCACAGACTCAATAATTGAACATGAGAACAGTTTTATGAATACAAGCCCTGATTGATTGAAGTTGTTAAGAAAGGAAATTACTGCACAATATTGTTGTTTTGAGTTATTTCAGATAGATCAATACTTGACAAAAAAAGAATCATTTAATATGTTTGTTCAAAATTTGATATCAATATAAGAAGAATGTCTACTCTTAACGGTACTGCATCTGTAATTATAAAAAGAAAGTCTGTGGGATGTCATTTAAAAGTTATGTAACGTATGTATGTATTGTAACTCCATGTGGGAGGCCTTCATAGATTTAACTAATAACACTTCAGTACCATGTATGTGGACACCACTTTCACAAATTCCTGCATGTATTCTCTTATGTATATGGAATTAATTTAAGCATTGAACTGCTTTAGACATTGAACTGCTTTAGACATTGAATTGTTTTAGACATTGAATTGTTTTAGACTTTTAACTGCTTTAGACATTGAACTGTTTTAGACATTGAACTGCTTTAGACATTGAATTGTTTTCGACTTTGAACTGTTTTAGACATTGAACTGTTTTAGACATTGAACTGTTTTAGACATTGAACTGCTTTAGACATTGAACTGTTTTAGACATTGAACTGCTTTAGACATTGAACTGTTTTAGACATTGAACTGCTTTAGACATTGAACTGTTTTAGACATTGAACTGTTTTAGACATTGAACTGCTTTAGACATTGAACTGCTTTAGACATTGAACTGTTTTAGACTTTGAACTGCTTTAGACATTGAACTGCTTTAGACATTGAACTGTTTTAGACATTGAACTGCTTTAGACATTGAACTGTTTTAGACATTGAACTGCTTTAGACATTGAACTGCCTTAGATATTGAACTGTTTTAGACTTTGAACTGCTTTAGATATTGAACTGCTTTAGACATTGAACTGCTTTAGACATTGAACTGTTTTAGACAATAGACAATATGAATGCCAACTGGTCAAAGGCAAATTCAATGAAGCATGCAAGCGCTTCATGTCGGATTTGCCTTTGTCCAGGTGGCATTCATATTGTCTATGAATGCCAACTGAAAACAGTTCAATACTTATTTTTACCATTTGTTGAATCTGTTCATCTCATAAAACAATCAATAACGCATTTTATTTCTCAGCAGTTTGCTCAAATAATGTATTTGTTGTGTATGCTTGTTGAATGAAAAGAACAGCCATCACCCTGGGACGGTCAATGCTATCCAACGTGAGAATAATGACGTCATAATAATGATGACATCAACAATCGGTCAATGGCATTCATGGCCTGATGAATGCCAACTGAATTTGGTAGGGGTAAATAGTGACAATGCCATTCAATAGTAAATATTTGAACGTTAATTTGCCAAAAGGAAATGTTGATCTATACCTTTGTTAAAGCTGCAACCGACTGGGTATATAGTTAGTTGGAGGGTTTCGATGTTTTATCATACGCCTATAAATCTCTTCCCAATTAACATGCTCATGGAAGACATGTCAGGGCTATACTGACGCCATTCTAGAGGCTGGACATTGAACTGTTGGCTGTGAGAAATCAGGACAGACTCTGACATCTGGTCCAGCATTGTCTGGCTTGAAAATGAGATTATGATTCTAGTGATTGTTAAGGGCATGTGGGTGGAGGATCTGGCCTATGTATCTTAACAGCATTGAGGTTTTGGTACCGGACCAACTCCCCAACCCATTACAGCAGCCCCACCTAATAAGCCATGTTCAAACATGTAAACAATTATTGGTTGGTCGGGTGGTGCAGTGGATAGCGCACTTGCCTTTCACCAAGGCGGCTGGGGTTTGATTCCCCGACCGGACGTGAAAAGGTATGGGGTCACCTGCCTGACCAAGTAGGTTTTCTCCGGGTCCGGTTTCCTCCTACAATAAGACCCCTCGCACGCTAACATCCAGGCCAACAAGAGTGATTAATATAAGTTGTATAACTTGTCAATTACATGTAATTGTGTACTGAGAAACACCAAATTGATGTACAACAGCAATTGATTTTGAAATTGCTCTACCCCTTTGAATTTGTGTAAATCATGGCAGCTTTTAGTCAACGGTAAAATCAAAATGTTCATGTAGAAAATTAATGAGACTAAACTCAAACAAGAATATATATGAACATACAGGGACTAGACTGATCTACCAGTAACCACATGATAAAGCTCAGTGTTACCATATAAATCTGTCTCTAGTTCACACCAGAGTTCCAGTATATGTAACATGGATGCATATGATCATTTCTCGTGCCATCACTAAGTGTGTACATTAAAAAACGGGGTACCCTGTGGCTAGTCTGGGACTGTCCTCACCTGTATCCAGACAGAGGCTGCCCTGGGCCCAATCACCAGATCACAACAGCCCTCATCATCAGGTGGAAACTACCCTCACCATCATGGAGAAACAGTATCTATCTAGGCCAGACCAAAACTGCCCTCACAATCCGGTGAAATCTACCCTCACCATCATTAGAGAAACTACCAACTACCCTATCCATCAGGTGGACACTACCCTCACCATCATGGGGGAACAATTTATATCTAGGTCAGGAATGCCCTCATAACCATGGGGGAACAGCATCTATCTAGGTCAGAACTGCCCTCACCATCATGTGGGAACAGTATATATCTAGGTCAGAACTGCCCTCACCATCATGGGGGAACAGTAGATATCTAGGTCAGGAATGCCCTCACCATCATGGGGGAACAGTATCTATCTAGGTCAGAACTGCCTTCACCATCATGTGGGAACAGTATATATCTAGGTCAGAACTGCCCTCACCATCATGGGGGAACAGTAGATATCTAGGTCAGGAATGCCCTCACCATCATGGGGGAACAGTATCTATCTAGGTCAGAACTGCCTTCACCATCATGTGGGAACAGTATATATCTAGGTCAGAACTGCCCTCACCATCATGGGGGAACAGTAGATATCTAGGTCAGGAATGCCCTCACCATCATGGGGGAACAGTATCTATCTAGGTCAGAACTGCCTTCACCATCATGTGGGAACAGTATATATCTAGGTCAGAACTGCCCTCACCATCATGGGGGAACAGTAGATATCTAGGTCAGGAATGCCCTCACCACCATGGGGGAACAGTATCTATCTATGTCAGAACTGCCTTCACCATCATGGGGGAACAGTAGATATCTAGGTCAGGAATGCCCTCACCACCATGGGGGAACAGTATCTATCTATGTCAGAACTGCCCTCACCATCATGGGGGAACAGTATCTATCTAGGTCAGAACTGCCCTCACCATCATGGGGGAACAGTATCTATCTATGTCAGAACTGCCCTCACCATCATGGGGGAACAGTATATATCTAGGTCAGGAATGCCCTCATAACCATGGGGGAACAGTATCTATCTATGTCAGAACTGCCTTCACCATCATGGGGGAACAGTATATATCTAGGTCAGAACTGCCCTCACCATCATGGGGGAACAGTAGATATCTAGGTCAGAACTGCCCTCACCATCATGGGGGAACAGTAGATATCTAGGTCAGAACTGCCCTCACCATCATGGGGGAACAGTATCTATCTATGTCAGAACTGCCTTCACCATCATGGGGGAACAGTATCTATCTAGGTCAGAACTGCCCTCACCATCATGGGGGAACAGTATCTATCTATGTCAGAACTGCCTTCACCATCATGGGGGAACAGTATATATTTAGGTCAGAACTGCCCTCACCATCATGGGGGAACAGTATATATTTAGGTCAGAACTGCCCTCACCATCATGGGGGAACAGTATCTATCTAGGCCAGGAATGCCCTCATAACCATGGGGGAACAGTATCTATCTAGGTCAGAACTACCTTCACCATCATGGGGGAACAGTAGATATCTAGGTCAGAACTGCCCTCACCATCATGGGGGAACAGTATCTATCTATGTCAGAACTGCCTTCACCATCATGGGGGAACAGTATCTATCTAGGTCAGAACTGCCCTCACCATCATGGGGGAACAGTATCTATCTATGTCAGAACTGCCTTCACCATCATGGGGGAACAGTATATATTTAGGTCAGAACTGCCCTCACCATCATGGGGGAACAGTATATATCTAGGTCAGGAATGCCCTCACCATCATGGGGGAACAGTATCTATCTATGTCAGAACTGCCTTCACCATCATGGGGGAACAGTATCTATCTATGTCAGAACTGCCTTCACCATCATGGGGGAACAGTATATATTTAGGTCAGAACTACCCTCACCATCATGGGGGAACAGTATCTATCTATGTCAGAACTGCCTTCACCATCATGGGGGAACAGTATCTATCTATGTCAGAACTGCCTTCACCATCATGGGGGAACAGTATCTATCTATGTCAGAACTGCCTTCACCATCATGGGGGAACAGTATCTATCTATGTCAGAACTGCCTTCACCATCATGGGGGAACAGTATATATTTAGGTCAGAACTACCCTCACCATCATGGGGGAACAGTATCTATCTAGGTAAGAACTACCCTCACCATCATGGGGGAACAGTATATATCTAGGTCAGAACTGCCTTCACCATCATGGGGGAACAGTATCTATCTATGTCAGAACTGCCTTCACCATCATGGGGGAACAGTATCTATCTATGTCAGAACTGCCTTCACCATCATGGGGGAACAGTAGATATCTAGGTCAGGAATGCCCTCATAACCATGGGGGAACAGTATCTATCTAGGTCAGAACTACCCTCACCATCATGGGGGAACAGTATCTATCTATGTCAGAACTGCCTTCACCATCATGGGGGAACAGTATCTATCTATGTCAGAACTGCCTTCACCATCATGGGGGAACAGTATATATCTAGGTCAGGAATGCCCTCACCATCATGGGGGAACAGTATCTATCTAGGTAAGAACTACCCTCACCATCATGGGGTAACAGTATATATCTAGGTCAGAACTGCCCTCACCATCATGGGGGAACAGTATCTATCTAGGTCAGAACTGCCCTCACCATCATGGGGGAACAGTATCTATCTAGGTCAGAACTGCCTTCACCATCATGTGGGAACAGTATATATCTAGGTCAGAACTGCCCTCACCATCATGGGGGAACAGTATCTATCTATGTCAGAACTGCCTTCACCATCATGGGGGAACAGTATATATCTAGGTCAGGAATGCCCTCACCATCATGGGGGAACAGTATCTATCTATGTCAGAACTGCCTTCACCATCATGGGGGAACAGCATCTATCTATGTCAGAACTGCCTTCACCATCATGGGGGAACAGTATATATTTAGGTCAGAACTACCCTCACCATCATGCATGGGGGAACAGCATCTATCTAGGTCAGAACTGCCTTCACCATCATGTGGGAACAGTATATATCTAGGTCAGAACTGCCCTCACCATCATGGGGGAACAGTATATATCTAGGTCAGAACTGCCCTCACCATCATGGGGGAACAGTATCTATCTAGGTAAGAACTACCCTCACCATCATGGGGGAACAGTAGATATCTAGGTCAGGAATGCCCTCATAATCATGGGGGAACAGTATCTATCTATGTCAGAACTACCCTCACCATCATGGGGGAACAGTATCTATCTATGTCAGAACTGCCTTCACCATCATGTGGGAACAGTAGATATCTAGGTCAGAACTGCCTTCACCATCATGTGGGAACAGTATATATCTAGGTCAGAACTGCCTTCACCATCATGGGGGAACAGTATCTATCTAGGTAAGAACTACCCTCACCATCATGCATGGGGGAACAGTATCTATCTAGGTCAGAACTACCCTCACCATCATGGGGGAACAGTATCTATCTATGTCAGAACTGCCTTCACCATCATGGGGGAACAGCATCTATCTATGTCAGAACTGCCCTCACCATCATGGGGTAACAGTATCTATCTAGGTCAGAACTGCCTTCACCATCATGGGGTAACAGTATCTATCTATGTCAGAACTGCCCTCACCATCATGGGGGAACAGTAGATATCTAGGTCAGAACTGCCCTCACCATCATGGGGGAACAGTATCTATCTATGTCAGAACTGCCTTCACCATCATGGGGGAACAGTATATATCTAGGTCAGAACTGCCCTCACCATCATGGGGGAACAGTATATATCTAGGTCAGAACTACCTTCACCATCATGGGGAACAGTATATATCTAGGTCAGAACTACCTTCACCATCATGGGGGAACAGTATATATCTAGGTCAGAACTGCCTTCACCATATTGGGGGAACAGTATATATCTAGGTCAGAACTACCTTCACCATCATGGGGGAACAGTATATATCTAGGTAAGAACTACCTTCACCATCATGGGGGAACAGTATCTATCTATGTCAGAACTGTCCTCACCATCATGGGGGAACAGTATATATCTATGTCAGAACTGCCTTCACCATCATGGGGGAACAGTATATATCTAGGTCAGAACTGCCCTCACCATCATTGGGGAACGGCATCTATCTAGGTCAAAACAATCCTCACCATCATTGGGGAACAGTATCTATCTGGGTCAGAATTACCCTCACCATCATGGGGGAACAGCATCTATCTAGGTCAGAACTGCCCTCACCATCATTGGGGAACAGTATCTATCTAGGACAGAACTACCCTCACCATCATGAGGGAACAGTATCTAGGTCAGAACTGCCTTCACCATCATGGGGGAACAGTATCTATCTAGTTAGAACTACCCTCACCACCATGGGGGAACATCATCTATCTAGGTCATAACTACCCTCACCATCATGGGGGAACAGTATCTATCTAGGTAAGAACTACCCTCACCATCATGAGGGAACAGTATCTAGGTCAGAACTGCCTTCACCATCATGTGGGAACAGTATCTATCTAGTTAGAACTACCCTCACCACCATGGGGGAACATCATCTATCTAGGTCATAACTACCCTCACCATCATGGGGGAACAGTATCTATCTAGTTAGAACTACCCTCACAATCATGGGGGAACAGTATCTATCTAGGTAAGAACTACCCTCACCATCATGGGGGAACAGTATCTATCTAGGTAAGAACTACCCTCACCACCATGGGGGAACAGTATCTATCTAGGTAAGAACTACCCTCACCATCATGGGGGAACAGTATCTATCTAGGTCAGAACTGCCCTCACCATCATTGGGGAACAGTATCTATCTAGGTCAGAACTACCCTCACCATCATGAGGGAACAGTATCTAGGTCAGAACTGCCCTCACCATCATGGGGGAACAGTATCTATCTAGTTAGAACTACCCTCACCACCATGGGGGAACATCATCTATCTGGGTCATAACTACCCTCACCATCATGGGGGAACAGTATCTATCTAGGTAAGAACTACCCTTACCATCATGGGGGAACAGTATCCATCTAGGTCAGAACTGCCCTCACCATCAGGTGGAAACTGCCCTCGTCATCATGAGGGACAACATTTATCAGGTCAAAACTGCCCTTACTCATACCTTGAGACACATTTGAACTCTTCCTTTTCAAAGGATGGAATAGTTCATTATGAATATTCAGGGTTAGATGAGTTAACCTGTGTGAGATGCCCCTATTTCTAAGTCCCTGGGTTCACTTGTTTGGGAAATGTGATTACCCTTAAATTACTTTCCTGTAGTATTGACTGAGTAGATAGATTTGATGCGTACTCACACACTGTGTGCGTGTAGTCATAATCCAGAAGGCACAATGTAGGTATTGACTGTAAGTTAATTCCAGCTTTGTATCCACGCACAGAGACAGCGATGCAAGCTGTACATTGATGATATATCATCTTAACACGTTAACATTAAATATTTATATTAAACACAGAAAGAAAAGTTAATTTTTGTTTTTATGCAAAATAGTCATATTGTATCACACAGGTATTAATACTTAATGTGTTGCAGGTGGTATATAAGATAGATGTATTATTTACTGTAAACTCCCTGTACAGCGGAAATGAATACAGAGGCTACCTCGGTGATGTATACAGTGCTATTGTGATTGGCGGTATAGTGTTCCCAGGTTGATCCGAGATGCTGACAGCCTCCCGGCCTTTCACAAGGTGTCCTCAATGTTAATCACAGCATTACTACAATTTGTAGTACATGCCAGTGTTAATGTTTACGCTTGGTCATAAACATGAACAATTTTCATCATCTCCAATATTGATTTATTGTGGGCAGATCCATTGCCAGAGTCCATTGCATTATTTTGCAAAAAGACGATCATATTGACAAGGAGATAATAAAAAATTTACGCACGGTACTTGGGAATGAATCGACACCATATGGATGGATGTACTGTTGTCAGTCTATAGGATCAGCGTTAGCCAGGATCGCTGTGACCAGCACAGCATATGGAAGTGACATTTCTGAAATTATGATCGCGTAAATAACCCAACCAGAATTATCACAGATTCACGTGCTAAACACAAGGACGGAGTCTTTAAACAAAACAACAGTGCTACAAATTGCCCAGAGGATGTTGGGGCTGCAACCGAATTAAATTCTAGAGCTCCATGAATCAGCATTGTACCCAGGGATAGTGCCTGTTTTACAACAGGGCTTGCATTTTTCATGGGAATTGCCGCATCGTAGCGCTTTACATGTAAATGAATTGAAAAGAAGGGTTGTTTTTGTGTTTCGTTGTTGGTGTGAGCCGTGTGTGGGATTATCGTGTGTTATGGTTGGTAATAGACTGGGGACATGACATCAGCCCAGAAACCTTCCCAACGACAAGCTCCAGGTAAACTGGTAGGAACTCTACGACAGTTTCTGGCTGTGGTCCGTGCCATATGTTTACACACTGTGTGGTAGATATACTTCTTAGCTATTTGTATTGATAACTATACATACTTACAGGCATAAGAAAAACAGAAAATAATATTTGTTTTGTAATACGTGTATTTAAAAACTGTTGTCAGGTTTTAGATCTATTTGCGTGTACAATTGTGTAATTATCACTGTAATTTATGGCCAATACATTTCCTACTTCAGATAAAATATTGAGCCAACATATGGGTTAACATTATATAATACTGTGTACAACATGTAGCTTAATAGACAGGTATAAAGGTATATTCCTAATGGTTTCCAAAGGTTTGCAATAATGGGGGTATCTGTTAACTGATGTAAACCAGAATACAGAAATTTGTGGACCGGGGTTTGATGCACAAAATTCTCCTTCCTTGGAAGAACATAATAATAAGATCATACTCATATAGTTTAAATTTTATTAGTACAGTGTCAAAGTATACCTTGTACTGATACAGCTTTAGTGTTACTTTATACAAAGGTCTAGTAAATTAAGTATACTTCAGATCATGATGTAGATTTTTGTTTTAGTTTGAATTACACTGTTTGTTGATTGATGTAAATTTGGGAAGTAAGGTATAATTTGACATTCCCACAATCTGATTAGAATTTTTGTCCCCAGGCCAGAATATTTACATACAGACATTTAAGATGTGCTGAATGGCAAGTCCTAACAGCATCAATATTAATACACAAGTTGCATTGTAAATGTATTTAATCTTCAGTTAGTCTGAAGGTCAAACCTCTATATATTATAAAACAGAAGGAGCAGGCACTGGTCGTAGTTAGTGAGGAGGTTGTCACGGGGTTAGTGAGGACGCTGTCACGGGGTTAGTGAGGAGGCTGTCACGGGGTTAGTGAGGAGGTTGTCACATGGTTAGTGAGGAGGCTGTCACAGGGTCAGTGAGGAGGCTGTCACGGGGTTAGTGAGGAGGTTGTCACAGGGTTAGTGAGGACGCTGTCACAGGTTAGTGAGGAGGCTGTCACAGGGGTTAGTGAGGAGGCTGTCACAGGGTTAGTGAGGAGGTTGTCACAGGGTTAGTGAGGAGGTTGTCACGGGGTTAGTGAGGTCGGGCTGTCACGGGGTTGGTGAGGAGGTTGTCACAGGGTTAGTGAGGACGCTGTCACAGGTTAGTGAGGAGGCTGTCACAGGGGTTAGTGAGGAGGCTGTCACGGGGTCAGTGAGGAGGCTGTCACGGGGTTAGTGAGGAGGCTGTCACGGGGTCAGTGAGGAGGCTGTCACGGGGGTTAGTGAGGAGGCTGTCACGGGGTTAGTGAGGAGGCTGTCACAGGGTTAGTGAGGAGGCTGTCACAGGGGTTAGTGAGGAGGCTGTCACGGGGTTAGTGAGGAGGCTGTCACGGGGTTAGTGAGGAGACTGTCACGGGGTCAGTGAGGAGGCTGTCACGGGGTTAGTGAGGAGGCTGTCACGGGGTTAGTGAGGAGGCTGTCACGGTGTCAGTGAGGAAGCTGTCACGGTGTCAGTGAGGAAGCTGTCACGGTGTCAGTGAGGAAGCTGTCACGGGTTAGTGAGGTGGCTGTCACGGGGTTAGTGAGGAAGCTGTCACGGGTTAGTGAGGAGGCTGTCACGGGGTTAGTGAGGAAGCTGTCACGGGTTAGTGAGGAGGCTGTCACAGGGTTAGTGAGGAGGCTGTCACGGGGTTAGTGAGGAGGCTGTCACGGGGTTAGTGAGGAGGCTGTCACAGGGTTAGTGAGGAGGCTGTCACAGGGTTAGTGATGAGGCTGTCACAGGGTCAGTGAGGAGGCTGTCATGGGGTTAGTGAGGAGGTTGTCACGACATTGATGTAGCGGCTTCTATGTCGGCATAAATGTAAAAGTGATTACAATAATGGCTGTCATGGTGACAATGAAGCATTGTTTGTCAATATATAGAGGCTGCCGTCGTCGCACAAAAATGTCAGCAGTTTTAGGTGATGAACAAGACAAGATGTTTCCTGGAGTATTGTTATCACCATCTGATAGCAGAGTAAGGCCACACTGTAAATCCTCATTTCATCTTTGTCTCTGATGATTTTACAATAGCATTATGTAACAGGAAGGAGTAATGACAAAAAAAATTCGCCTTCCGGGGTTCGAACTAACGACCCTTCGTCTCTAGACGGACACACTACCACTTGACTACAGGGAAATTCCTTCTAGCCGAGGCCAGTAAGGTGACCTGTACTCTCAACGCCTACAATTATAGCCATTGTACCCAAATCAAGCCAATATGCAGTATTTATTACTTCTATCCTTAATAATCAATTTTTTAAGCTTGCACTGAATCATCAAAGTCAGTTTCATTGTTGACTCACGTTGCCGGTGTACCTGATGAACTTGATTACCATATTTTTTGCTGTAATAAGCGCCCAGTTCTAAAGGGGGCGCTTATTAAAGATAACAAACTAGCATCTGGACGAAAAATGTCGTTTTTATAAAGTAAATAAGTACGATGTATTTTAACAAGAACAGGTAGTACTCATGATGTGTGACTTTATTGTTACCAATAGCAATTTCAGATAAATTGTACACATATTACCAACAATATTGGGGTTTTTTTTCTTGTAATTTACATGCGCACAGTGAGATGTATTGCACCATTACATATATTAGGGGGCGCTTCTATAATCTTAATACAGTGGACTCCACTTAATATCACTCCTGTTAATATCACATTCCTCTTTTTATCATGTTTTTCCCATGCACCATTTTTCTCTCTATATAATCTATGTAGTTTTATTTGGTTAATATCATGTATTTTGAGGTGAATTCCTCTTAATATCATGTTTTTCTTAACCAATTACATAAAATATCCAGAAAATGATGTAATTTCCATTGATTTCAGATACAACTTGTAAAAAATGTTGCGTAGAAAATAACAAATATCCCCAAAAATGATTTTTAATTGAAATGATGTTATCTTTTTATTGAAACATCTTCATATGTACATTAAATAGCTTTCTTTTAGTTATAGAGATTGGAAATGCACTAGATTTAGTGAAAAAACATTTTTCTCTTAATGTCACATTCCTGTTAATATCATGTTTTTGTCTGACAAATGCAACATGATATAAAGAGGAGTGCACTGTACTTCCATAGAAGGGGGGAGGGTCGCTGATTACTGTGATATGGTACCTGGCCATGGTTTCATCAACTTTCCTTAACTTAAGGAAACTCCTTTACTTAAAAATCTCCATAGGAAAGCATTACAGAATTTAAGAAGAAAATCCTTAGTTAAGGAACTTTCCTTAAATTCTGTAATGCTTTCCTATGGAGAATTTTAAGTTAAGAAATTTCCTTAAGTTAAGGAACGTTGATGAAACCGGGGCCTGTTGTTGTTACCTGAGTATCACAGCACTAATATTGTACACTATCCATGTATTAACATATTGGTGTGTAATTGTCACACCAGCATACTGACATCAGATCAACATATTTATTGGTGATCAGTCTTCACTAGTGTTACTTACATCTGTGAACTGATCAATAACTTATTACAGGTATAAAACTAAGAACACCTGTGTTCTACATTACTACCTGTAAGTCATTGGAACAGCTTATCTAGTCTATGAGTGATGTGTTAAAGTCATAACTTTGAAGTAGTTTATTACAGGTACCATTATCAAAAATATATGTAAGCTCATTTCTCAGGATGTCAGATGCCCACAGACACAACACAGGCCCTAGTAGAGGAATGTAAACTTACCATTGCCCCTGGAGTGGACTTAAGTTTTACACTTTTAGTTTTAGAGTTAGGACACCCAATTGACATTGGAACAAATTAGTCCCAGATTACCTTTGAGTTCACTTGGACATTGGCATTTACAAGTTTGAAGATATCTGAATGCTTAAAAGACAACTGTTCCGTTTGTGTATGGTACATGAACTTTCTCAGCTGTCTTTTATTGTTAAACTAATCAAGTTGTCAAATTTTTGTGTATGAACTATTTTCCCAGTTGTCGGCAATGATTACTTATAACCTTATTGACTTTAACATTTGAAATAACCCTGTATATATGATATCTATAATGTATAAATTTTAATAATTGTCTTTTTTGTAAGGATTTTCATAGTTTTATTTTGGTGTATGCTCTTATCGATTTGTGTTTTGTGTATGAACTTTTCAGTTGTCTTAGGTATATGAACTTTCCAGTTGTCTTAGGTATATGAACTTTCCAGTTGTCCTAGGTATAGGAACTTTCCAATTGTCTCAGGTATATGAACTTTCCAGTTGTCCTAGGTATAGGAACTTTCCAATTGTCTCAGGTATATGAACTTTCCAGTTGTCTTAGGTATATGAACTTTCCAGTTGTCTTAGGTATCTGAACTTTCCAGTTGTCTTAGGTATATGAACTTTTCAGTTGTCTTAGGTATACATGTATGAACTTTCCAGTTGTCTTAGGTATATGAACTTTCCAGTTGTCTTAGATATATGAACTTTCCAGTTGTCTTAGGTATCTGAACTTTCCAGTTGTCTTAGGTATATGAACTTTCCAGTTGTCTTAGGTATCTGAACTTTCCAGTTGTCTTAGGTATATGAACTTTTCAGTTGTCTTAGGTATATGAACTTTCCAGTTGTCTTAGGTATATGAACTTTCCAGTTGTCTTAGATATATGAACTTTCCCAGTTGTCTTAGGTATATGAACTTTCCAGTTGTTTAGGTATATGAACTTTCCAGTTGTCTTAGGTAAATGAACTTTCCCAGTTGTCCTAGGTATATGAACTTTCCAGTTGTCTTAGGTAAATGAACTTTCCCAGTTGTCTTCAGGCATAAATATGGTTAGTGGTTACTTGTAGAATAATGTATTTCCATAGACTAACTGTTGCATTATTATCAGACTGACTGTTGTGTTGTTTACAGAGTACCACCAAATGCAGGATGGGATGGGATCTGAGACCACAGAAGAGGTGGAACCCTCCAAACAGCGAGTCATCTATATTAATGCACCCCAACCTGTCAAATACTGCTACAACAAGATTAGGTATGTCGTTAAGTTATCAAGTTGTTAACCTGCCTCGGTTACACTCAGGGGCCCTGTGTAAACTGTTGCTCCACCTATTTAAGGAACCTTTACTACTTCCAGGTTCCTATAATGCATAATAATCAACAAGACTTGTTACATTTCCACTGAAGTTTCCAAAGTACCATTACCATTAGAAATTGCCGTCATACGGCTATAAACACAATAAAGTCACTGTCATTTGAAATTAAGCCTTTTTTTGTTTAGAATAATTTCAGACAAGACAGTGCTAAATTTAAAAGCAAACATTTTGATGATAAAGCTGATATATAGACTGTTGCAGAAATCTCATTTACACACTCAGCTACTGACATAAACAATTCAATATCAAAATATGTAAAGGCAAATTTCTGTATTTAGGTCAATACTTTGGGCGATTATGATACAACTTCTCATTCGTTATTAAAATCTTTTCATTGCCTTTCTCAGTTTGTAATGAGACATTAATTTTAGTAATTTGTTTGTTTTTCTTTAACACAGCACGGCCAAATACAGTTTTTTGTCCTTCTTGCCCAAGTTCCTGTTTGAGCAGTTCAGAAAGTATGCCAACATTTTCTTCCTGTTCATCTCATTACTTCAGGTAAGTCTGTTAAAACTCCTTTGGGGACCTGTTCATACCATCAGAATAGTTAGGACCAATGTCCTCGTATTTTAAAGTTGCCATGCCTTGGCATTTATTCACAAAACACAAGATAAATTAGTTTTTATGTTTCCGTTTTATTTGTTTTTTAATGACGATCAACACTATCCTTCATATTATCTTTCTTCTAAAGGATGACTGCCACCTGCAAGTACAAACATAATACAATGATCAGTTAGTTTTGTTCTCAGAGTTATAGTTTAAATGAAGCACCATCAGTAGTTAGTCTAGAATATTTTATTACAAACTATACTTTTATATCCTTATAAAGTCTATGACGCCAAGGTTGTGGAGGGTTTGGGAGGGTCCAGGAAGAGAGAGTTGTATAGTGGGTTAGATATTATCTACTGTACATGCTGGGGATCAGGTGAGGATATACTTTGTACCAGAACATGACAATGTACAACAGAATTTGAATGGGAACTGTGTATTGTCTTAGGAGATCTAAGTGTAGAAGATCACGAGAACAAATTAAGTAAAGAAATGGAAAAACAACTTCAATGAAAATATTGTTAAAAAGACATATTTGAAAGGTTAAATTTCTAATACATTAGATGTTCAGATGTAAATAAATAATTTCATCATAGTTTTTAGGGAAAGTAGTCCAGATATTGATTTTGTATCAAACGGGTATATCTTTGACGATATCATGAAGATTTCAACTTAGTAAATTATATTGAAATAAGATGTATAATATTGTGCCTATCCTAATTTATAAATGTCATGCCTGCCCAATAGTGGTTCTCAATTAATGCCTCATGGTTCTCAAGTCTTCATCCAGAATGGATTCTCAAGGGCTCCAGTTTGGCAATCTAAATGCTGAGGCCTATAAACTTCCATATCTGAATTAGATTTGGAAAGCACCGTTCATCTAGGGACGATGTCTTGATCAGATAGACATCATTACATACAGGGATACAATAGGATAGCCTGTGTCTGATATTTACTGACTACAATAATCAATGCTGATGATGTGAAGTTTATCTAAACTTCCATACTCCTTGTATACAACTGATGAAATGGGAATATACAACATGTGTATATACACAGCTGAAAACTGGATAACAACAAAGATCATTTACATGGTAGTTGGATTAGAAAATGTAACTAGTCCGAGAAATTCTGCTGATACAATGGTACCGGATACAATGGTACCGGTCTAACCATTGTCCTAGCTGACAGACACTGTCTCATAAATAAGCCCGGTGTTGACCAATCAGATATAGGTAAATGGCTACGAAGCCTGAGGTGGATCTCCAGCACTGCTAGTGGTACACAGGGAACCTTACATGATCAATATTGGCCGTGACCCATTTCTGTACCAAAGGTACAATAGGATTGATAGCTTCAGGTACCATGGCCAGTACATGGTATATATTGCTGACTTCTATTTTCATTTTGCTTATACATCTTTTTATTTTTTTTTTAGAAGTGAACAATATGGTGTTTATTCTGTTAGCGAATACATCAACGATGCTCAGAAAGATTATTAACTATGTAAACAGTTAAGGTCGACTGCTGTTGACCTCGTCACCCCTAAAGTCACTTAAATTGTGAACCTTGTAAATCTCTGATTGGTTAATCATACCTGTCAACCCTCCCTCATTAGGAGGGACACTCCCTCCCTTTGACCAAAATTTACCAATCTCCCTCGAAATCTCCCTCATTTAAATCCAAACCCACAATATCTCAAAATCCACATCCTGTGGTCAATTGAAATCCTAGTTACTGCAAGATATGTGTAATGACCATAACATGTTTGTCTGGATCAAATAAATACTTTGTGAAGTTATTTTGATACATGATAAGGGAAAGACAAATTGAGCAATGCAGTTTCAGTCGCATTTCACGCACCTTCTCCCTCATTTGAAATATGGAAAGAGGTAGATCTCCCTCATTGGAGGTTTCAGAGGGTTAATTTCAAGTTTAAAATTGTAGTAGGAAATACTCAGATTACTCAGATTTGGTATGAATGTGTTTGTCTGTGGCCGAGATTCCAGTTATGTAGAGTTGGTATGAATGTGTTTGTCTGTGCCCCAGAGTTCAGTTACCTAGATTTAGTATGAATGTGTTTGACTTTGCCTAAGAGGCAGTTTACTGGTGTCATTTAAGACATTAATTAAATTTTGGTATTGTTATCACAGTATCACATGAATACACAATGTATGTTTAAAGGCCCAATATACGTAACTTTCGGCAAAACTTGAAGCGAAAATCAAGCCTGATAACCAATTATATTTATAGATTTAGTTAAGATTAACTGATATCAGCAATATTCAAGATGAATTCTTTCGCGGTTTCCGGTACAGCAGCAGTTGAAACACGCTATTTGTAAACACGGGTCCATTTCGAACCGTGCCTCTACCTTCGGTTTGTTGTTGAAGTGGACCCCACCTGTATTATTTTCAGTTCTTTGGATTTTTCTGTCAAGAGTTTCTTGTTAGTTACCGCTCAGGTTTACTTCGTTTTAGGCTTATTTTTGCATGGTTATCAACTGGAATTTTTTTCATAATTTTTCAGAATCACGAAATACGTATATTGGGCCTTTAATGACAAATGATAAGGCATATGCGCTTTCATTTTTTCAAGAGAAACAGTTATTCAATACAACAAATCACTAATCTTGTTTTCCTTCTGTTATAGCAAATTCCACGTGTATCGCCAACTGGGCGGTATACCACAGCTGTTCCTCTACTCTTCATCCTAGCCGTGTCTGCCGTAAAGGAGATCATAGAGGACTTTGTGAGTAGAATTACCTCCCTTTTTCTTTTTGAATATAAAATGTTCACCATTTCATCTGCATAAATTATATAAATCAGAGGGAAACAGTCGGAGTCCAAGATCGGTAATTACAGAACAGGCCAGACAGAAAAATCATGTGATTGAATGGGATAATCCGAGAGTACTGGACAGTGACAGCAATATGTTCAAGTGACACATATAAAAGAAGCTACAATGTAACTGGATCTATCTGGATACTCTGCAGTTGGCCAGTTCTATATCGAGTTGAGGGGGCTCATAAATTGTCACACATTGACTTTGCTTATGCACATTCGTTGCATCAGTGGACATCCAGTTAACCAGAAATACATCACTTTACCAGTTACTGGTGCATTACTCTCACATGCTTCAAAAGAGCTGCTTCCTCACTTTCTTGGGACTATATTTGTTTTACATTGTGTGAATCGCAATGGCAGCCATCCAATTGAGCCACCTGAGGAATTCAGAGAACCATTTACTAAATAAACAGATAGGTTTTGTGTAAGTCAAATCAAGTTTACAGTTAGTATATAAAAGCAGTTTGAAAAACTGATTCCATTAATTGTTATTGTTTCATTTTATATTGATCTAATAAAATTTTTGGACTCTCTTGGTATTAGGCTCTCAGCGTTAATGTTGCGCTGTAAAAACTTTTGAGTTTGAGATTAGCAGATTTTCTTAAACATTTACTATAGTTCTGTTAATAAACGGCATAGAACAGTGTTAAGATCTGATATTTCACACTACTCCATTATCAAATAACATTAATGACAGGTACTTTTATGCAATTTTTCTACCCAAGAATAAGTAAGTACTGGTACAGGGGTTTCTTGATTGGATCACAACAATTTAAAACAAACTGAATGATGAATATTTAAAGATTTACTGAACAGGAAAGATATATTAACCGGAGAGTCTAGATGTAAATTCAAAGGAGAAATCTGATGATTAGTAGATATAATATTTGAAGTATAAATGTTAGATTGCTGGGTGTTGACCTGTAGTATATAATATTGGTCCTGCATGGGTTTACAAGTGATGAAAGCTTGCTAGATAGATAACCATTTTGTTTGGTTTGAATAATTAATACATTACATACGATGAGGCACGCAGAAATTCTTTGATACGTACGTGAGTTGACTGTTAACTGTACACCGACGCGGCAATCGTGTGAATTATAGATTAGGTCTACACTGCTCATTACAAACGTGACTGATTGAGTTCCAACATGAAGTGACCAACACATAGCTGTAACATACTCCCACAACAAATTGTCTTAATATACTCCTCACAACACACTCTCCCCAACACATAGCATTCAGCATACTCCCACAACACATAGCATTAACATACTCTCACAACACATAGCATTAACATACTCCCACAACACATATCATTAACATACTTCTCACAACACACTCTTCACAACACATAGCCTTCAGCATACTCCCACAACACATAGCATTAACATACTCCAACAACACAAAGCATTAACATACTCCCACAACACATAGCATTAACATATACCCACAACACATAGCATTAACATACTCCCACAACACATAGCATTAACATACTCTCACAACACATAGCATTAACATACTCCCACAACACATATCGATCATTAACATACTTCTCACAACACACTCTTCACAACACATAGCCTTCAGCATACTCCCACAACACATAGCATTAACATACTCCCACAACACATAGCATTAACATACTCCCACAACACATAGCATTAACATACTCCCACAACACATAGCATTAACATATACCCACAACACATAGCATTAACATATACCCACAACACATATCATTAACATACTCCCACAACACATAGCATTAACATATACCCACAACACATAGCATTAACATATACCCACAACACATAGCATTAACATACTCCCACAACACATAGCATTAACATACTCCCACAACACATAGCATTAACATACTCCCACAACACATAGCATTAACATACTCTCACAACACATAGCATTAACATACTCCCACAACACATATCGATCATTAACATACTTCTCACAACACACTCTTCACAACACACAGCCTTCAGCATACTCCCACAACACATAACATTAACATACCCCCACAACACATAGCATTAACATATTCCTCACAACACATAGCATTAACTTACTCCCACAACACATAGCATTACAAACTCAAACATCACAAAGCATTAACATATACCCACAACACAAAGCATTAACATATACCCACAACACATAGCATTAACATATACCCACAACACATAGCATTAACATACTCCCACAACACATAGCATTAACATACACCCACAACACACATAGCATTAACATATACCCACAACACAAAGCATTAACATATACCCACAACACAAAGCATTAACATACTCCCACAACACATAGCATTAACATACTCCTCACAACACATAGCATTAACATATACCCACAACACATAGCATTAAAATACTCCCACAACACATAGCATTAACATACACCCACAACACCTAGCATTAACATACTCCCACAACACATAGCATTAACATACTCCCACAACACATAGCATTATCATATACCCACAACACATAGCTTTAACATACTCCCCCAAAATTGAGCTCCCCACCCCCCCCCCCCCACCCTGTTAACAAAAAAAAAACTTTGATTTCTCTAAAAACATCAGTATAGGTCCCACACTTGCTGATACAAGTTCTCAGGCACCCTGTGATTCAGACATCTTTTAAAGCCAAAGGTGTTGTGTCAGACTATGACACTGTGTGTGGCTGTTACCAGTAAGGTAGGGTAACCTTATGACTGTATCTATGATACAGCCTACGACCACTTGTACATAATCAATACAGATAGTCTATCTCTTATTGGGTTTCTGTGTAAGTTTGCCAACTTGAATTGATTTCACACTGTTTGTACGCCATTTTAATTTGTTTCAGAAACGTCACCGTCAAGATGATGCTGTTAACAACCGAGAAGTACAGGGTAGGTTCACGACACTCCGCATCAATCTGGGTTCTTTCTCATTACGAGTGATCTCGTTATACATGTAGTTTCATTACCTACACTCTGAAGTGTAGTTTAAACTTGTACACAGGTGACAAAATCTCGTGAAATGCAATTTAAGTGTTGAGATTGTCTTAGATTCACATACTTTAATGTTCTACAAATTACTTCTATATAATTATGGCTGTAAAAGGATCTGCACGTAATAAATAACGTTTATAACATCCGTTAAAAACTCTCACAGGCTCACCCACATACACCGTGATAAGGTAGAACATGTTTTCAAAGGCCGTCCCCTAAATAAATAGCTCCTCCCTCGAAACAGCTACCAAAATAAGAAAGTTTCTGAAAAACTGCACCTAATTACATAGAACTTCCTCAGAAATCATTCCTTGTTATTCACGTATCACACCTAGACAGACCTGTACTACATGCAATAAAATAATTGAATGGTTTTTTTTCCCCAGAAATATTGTTAGCATGAAAATTGAAGCACTGCAGAAGAAAACATTTTTTACACAGTGACTCAGTATCGAAAAGAAACTGATATCCTTTAGTAAATATTGAAATAAAAAATGTATCTTATTTCTCCTTATCAAAAAACTGAATACAAATCTGAGGGTATTGTTTGGTTTTATCAGACGTGTATTCATTTAAATTTGTAACTGTATTCTTTGTACTTGTAATATTGATGCGTCTATCAGTTGTAAGGCTCTCGACTAATAAAGAATGTGAATCTGGTTTCAGTGTTACGAGACGGTACGTGGCAGCGCCTACTCTGGACACAGGTGGCAGTGGGAGACCTGGTCAAGGTGGTCAGTGGTCAGTTCTTCCCAGCAGACCTCGTCCTTCTGTCGTCAAGGTAACATGCTCTCCTTCCATTTTATAAGCATGATGATCTATTTACTTATTCCTGTCAAACATTTCAGGATATCTTTTTTAATAAGGGAAATCTGATTCTTATATAGAGCACCAATTTTGTTGTAAGGAAAGATTGTGTAATCAGATTTTAATGCCTGCAATAAAAATAATAAATAGATATTTAACAGCATCCTGTAAGAAAGCCTTAATGTAGTTTTATAATGTGTCATTACTTGAATATAAATGCCACAATATTTTACATGATCAGCTAAAAGGCAATTCTATAAAATTCAATAATATGTTATTTAATCATGTACCTTAAAATGTATTTATCACGAAAACCTTTTAGTTGCCAGCTGAAGAGACTTTTAGAAATTATGCCTGTTGTTAGTGTTGAATACCTACGTACATGCAGAACGTGTAGTACCCATTAAAGACGAAATGATTTATTTATTTCTCAGTGAACCACAGGCCATGTGTTACATAGAGACCTCCAATCTTGACGGGGAAACGAACCTAAAGATCAGACAGGTGAGGCCACACGCTGCCAAATAAAAACAGCACAATTTAATCTGAATGGTTTAATGCATTAGGCATTAGGTACCTTTTATAAGCTTATCTGAGACCCTGCTTTCATGTGACTCTTTCCATCTGGCCAATTATTTATTTCACATTTCTATGAAACGTTGGAGATTTAAGATGGAGTACATAGCCCCTGATTAAATGAATATCTCCTTTTGAAAACACCCAAAGCAAAGTAAGATATTTACACCTCAATTTCAGTTCTTGAGTAGACCGTTTTTGAAAACTGATGCAGGAAGACAATGCTAGCTATTTTAATTTTATGTACATATTTTGTTAATAAAAAAAGTAAGCATCATTTCATTGTTCAACAAATCTAATCTATTTTCTTGCTAGATTTTCACTTTTAGTTGCTAGAGTTGTGGGCATAACAAATTTAATCATTTTAATGATGTTTCATCAGGGCATACCCCAAACTGCCAAGCTTCTACGGCACGAGGATTTATTAGATCTGGATGGTGTGGTGGAATGTGAGCTGCCAAACAAACATTTGTATGACTTTGTGGGAAACATAAGACCATCTGGTAGATTGTAAGTAAATTCTGAACCATTCCTTAAACAGAGATTATTTATTTAAAGTGTTGCAGACAAACCAATATTAAGGTTTCCTTGTTGCATTTTAATTGGGCCATGGTTGATGTTCTGTCTCCAGAGGTCGGAGGTCAGCATGTCACCTAGCAATATCTGTTTCTAAAATAAACATGCTTCACCGACGCGACATACTAGACCTTGTCCCAAAACAAAGTGATGATTTCCCTGAAGAACCATAAGGTAGATTGGAGTTAAGTCAAACCTTGAATCCTGCCATTATTCTTGGTTACAATTGTAGACAAATATCTGTTGATTTTTTAATTATATTGATTTTGCATACAATATTGTGTGCCAAAACTAAACCTCCGAAGTCTTAGAATTTAAAACCAATCTAAAAGAAAAATTGAAAAGTGGCATATCCTGGAATTGCCTCACGATGGTTACAATATTGAAGATGTTTGTTTCATGTCTCATTTGGAAATAATTAGTAAAAAGCATTAAATAACAATTAGTGAAATAACAACTGCCTCTTCAATTGAAATATTTTAATAATATCTCCATACATGCTGTGATGCCATTAAATTTGAAGAAATCTCATTTCTTGTCATATTTGTAAATGCTACAAAATGTTAAATGACAATTGAGAAATGAAAAAAATACCAATTGCAATATTTTGAAAACATTGCCATACATGGTGTGTTTTGAATTTTGAATTATATTTGTTTCTACCACAATACTCTCATTAATTATTTCTTTAAAGTTAAAGCTTGTATCTTTTGTAACTTTTGAAAAATAACTAACTCAAGTGAAATAAATTCCATATCCAACAACCACTCGTTGTGTAACCTCTATTTATATGATTGTTTACAATCAGACTTGTGGTGATGAGAAATCTGTTTCTGTACAGTGCTATACCCCTGGGGCCCGACCAGCTGTTACTGAGGGGCGCCATGCTGCGGAACACTAAGTGGATCTTTGGTACATTAACATATCAGTTATAAATATACTTATTAGCATGGTCTATAAAATCTTCACACTTGTCAATGTTAATCTTGCGGAGAGAAAACAAAAATATTCTTAAAACATGTAAAAATATCAAATGCTTTATGATCCAATAGTTTAATCTTTAATAAATTTAACTCTGAAAGTATCCACTTAACACATTCAGAGGATACGGGCTAAATTAAAAATAATTTTCAATTTTGTTGTAATTATAATTTATAGCAAGTAATCTCTCCAACTACATAAACATTGTGTTGGTATGATGTGTACAATATTTATAAACATAAAGCCATTAAAGGTAGATAACTTATCTTTGTTTATGCTGACAGGGATCGTGATCTACACGGGGGCGGAGTCCAAGTTAATGCTCAACTCCTCCACCGCCCCGCTAAAGAGGTCAAATGTGGAAAAGGTCACCAACACACAGGTCAGTGGGGCAGACATAGCAACTAGACTGTTTATGTTTAATTTCAAAATTAGAAGCACATACAATATAAACTGTATTGGTTTTACTACAGTTATGAAACAAAATATACAACTTACATTAAACACTCTTGTTGTCCCGGATGTTTGTGCGTGAAGGGTCTTATTGTGGAAAGAAACTGGAGTACCCGAAGGAAACCTACGTGGTCAGTCAGGTGACCCCACACCTTTTTTCGTGTTTGATTGGGAAATCAAACCCTGCCACCTTGGTGAGAGGCAAATGCGCTATCTATCTACTGCACCACCCAACCACCAGTATTATAAGGCCAACATAAATTCATCAATATCTATAAGGGCTGCATTATTCACCAATATGCTAATTATTTCTCTCATAGTTTGTCTCATTTGTTTTACCTTTAGAAACAAAGATTAAATAAACAATTGTAGGTCTATATCTTTCCTATTTTATGTAATAGGAACTGTTGTTAATTTTTATTACTCCATTTTTATCTGTATACCATACAATAATTTATAAAGAATATTAATACATACTACCCAGGTAGTTTAAAAGACTTAGTATTTTTAAACGTTCCACCAATATGTAGCTATCCAGTATGGCCTCAGTGATAACTATACTTACACCTTTTGTTTCTCACCTTTCAGATCCTGATTCTGTTTGTGATCCTGATTGTAATGTCCCTGGTCAGTACAATAGCTAATGAGCTGTGGACTAAATGGCATGTAGACAAGGATTGGTACCTGGCCTATACAGGTGAGTACAATAGCTAACGAGTTGTGGACAAGGATTGGTAGCTGGCCTATACAGGTGAGTACAATAGCTTACAAGTTGTGGACAAGGATTGGTACCTGGCCTATACAGGTGAGTACAATAGCTAACAAGTTGTGGACAAGGATTGGTACCTGGCCTATACAGGTGAGTACAATAGCTAACAAGTTGTGGACAAGGATTGGTACCTGGCCTATACAGGTGAGTACAATAGCTAACAAGTTGTGGACAAGGATTGGTACCTGGCCTATACAGGTGAGTACAATAGCTAACAAGTTGTGGACAAGGATTGGTACCTGGCCTATACAGGTGAGTACAATAGCTAACAAGTTGTGGACAAGGATTGGTACTTGGCCTATACAGGTGAGTACAATAGCTTACGAGTTGTAGACAAGGATTGGTACCTGGCCTATACAGGTGAGCATAATAGCTTACGAGTTGTGGACAAGGATTGGTACTTGGCCTATACAGGTGAGCATAATAGCTTACGAGTTGTGGACAAGGATTGGTACTTGGCCTATACAGGTGAGTACAATAGCTAACAAGTTGTGGACAAGGGATGGTACCTGGCCTATACAGGTGAGTACAATAGCTAACGAGTTGTAGACAAGGATTGGTACCTGGCCTATACAGGGGAGCACAATAGCTTACAAGTTGTGGACAAGGATTGGTACCTGGCCTATACAGGTGAGTACAATAGCTAACAAGTTGTGGACAAGGATTGGTACCTGGCCTATACAGGTGAGTACAATAGCTAACAAGTTGTGGACAAGGATTGGTACCTGGCCTATACAGGTGAGTACAATAGCTAACGAGTTGTAGACAAGGATTGGTACCTGGCCTATACAGGTGAGTACAATAGCTAACGAGTTGTAGACAAGGATTGGTACCTAGCCTATACAGGTGAGCACAATAGCTTACGAGTTGTGGACAAGGATTGGTACCTGGCCTATACAGGTGAGCATAATAGCTTACGAGTTGTGGACAAGGATTGGTACTTGGCCTTTACAGGTGAGTACAATAGCTAACAAGTTGTGGACAAGGATTGGTACTTGGCCTATACAGGTGAGTACAATAGCTAACGAGTTGTGGACAAGGAAGGGTTGGTAATTTATACTAAGGATTTTAATTATCTCTGATAAATGGCACATGTATCTAATGTGTATGCTCTCTAAAGATTTTGCTTTATCAATAAAATATTGTTTTGAAATATTAGATGGATTACATAATTATTAAATTATTCCTGACTATTTTCTTTGTTCTTCCAAAACATCAACATTGGCTCCAGACATATGTGATGCTCAAAGACAGATTTTTTAACGACTAAGAGATTTTAAACTTTTTCTGTTTTCAGAGCTACCACCCAGTAACTTTGGTTACAACTTCCTGACCTTCATCATCCTGTACAACAATCTCATCCCCATCAGTCTCCAGGTGTCACTCGAGGTCGTCAAGTTCATCCAGGCCATATTCATAAACTGGGTAAGACATACTGGGTGTTAATGGCAACTCTGTCACAGTTTAACCTTTAACCTCTGTACTGAAGGCGTATTATTATTATATAGTAAACATGATAAAAAGAAGAATAAGGACAGTTAAGTCCCAATATAATTAGCATGATTTACACTGAACGCTGACTTGGTTTAAGATTCCATGTGCTGTTGTGTTACAGGATCTAGATATGTACTGTGCTGAGTCGGACACACCTGCCATGGCACGAACATCAAATCTTAACGAGGAACTTGGACAGGTAAGTTAGTACAGGAACATCAAATCTTAACGAGGAACTTGGATAGGTAAGTTAGTACAGGAAAATCACATCTTAACGAGGAACTTGGACAGGTGAGTTAGTACAGGAGAATATGTTACGATTTCAATACAGAGTTAAAAGTACAGAACAGGTAAATAATTGTATCGGAGTAAATTTGATGTGGGTACTGATCACTGTATATGGTAATTGAGTTGATATATAGCCAGTGCATAAACATGTTTATATTAATATTCTGTGTTTCCAGATTAAATACATCTTTTCTGACAAGACCGGTACACTAACGAGAAACATTATGGAGTTCAGGAAGTGTTCAGTGGCAGGCATCACATACGGGTCAGTATCACACACAAATCATTTATTATACTTAATACTGTTAACCAACTTATTTTGCAGCGATTTAATTTCGGTTTCCATGTCTAATGACTATTCGCGGCGAATGTATTTCATGTTGAATGCCTACTGTAGGTGTGATGGAATCTATTGATAAATTTTCATTAAATTTATCAAAAAAAAATCAGTCGCCTGTGAAATACACAAAAAATAATCACACACGAAAATCAGTTGGTTTACAGTAATCTGAAATTGTTTTCATGTATCGGGTAAAACCTCATAATTACTCTATATCTTATCCTCTATGGAGTACATGTATTTGGTCTTTCACCCAATTTGTATAATATAATGAAAATGTTTTCTTTCTTGTTTCAGTAACAATGAAGAAAGTGAACACACATTCAATGACCCAACCATTACAGACAATCTACAAAACCATGTAAGACGACGTCATTAAAAACTTAATTAACAGTAAAACCCTACTTACTCCCACCCGGTTTACTCGAAAAACCCCCCACTTGTCAAACAGTTTGTTTGGTCCTGACGTATATATTCAACCTCGGATTACTTGAATGCCATGTATTCCTTGAACTATTAATCTGGTCCCCATGAGTTCAAATAAGTGGGGTTTTCTGTATCAGCCTATTGACTTCAGTTTATCAACTTACAAAGTGTTAAAAAAATTGGGATTGCCCAGTTGATATTTTGCCTTGTTATTAATTTGGTAATATATTATTTCTGGAAGTAAGCTTGTATATAAAATGCCGTAATTGTTTACCCCGCCCCTGTTTGTACAGGTGACGGCCCCAGTTCTACGGGAGTTCCTCACCTTGCTCTCTGTATGTCACACTGTTGTTCCGGAACGTGAGTACTGGCCAGACGGTAGCGAACCCGTGGTGTACCAGGCCTCATCTCCAGGTAACAAGATAAGATAATATATAGCTGTGTGTCTGTCTGTTGGTCTGCCATTCATCCATATTCTCTCTTTCACAATACGACTAAACTTAAGTTTGAAAATTTAGTTCTCTTTCAATAAAGTCTGTTTTGTGGATTTCTTCTTTATTCCAAACTGTCTCTTCATGGATTGATTTGAGGAAAAACCAATTTGAGGATAATTAATTTGAGGTTAACCAATTTGAGGGTAACCAATTTGAGGGTAACCAATTTGAGGGAAACCAATTTGAGGAACCAATTTGAGGGTAACCAATTTGAGGTTAACCAATTTGAGGAACCAATTTGAGGGTAACCAATTTGAGGAACCAATTTGAGGGTAACCAACTTGAGGGTAACCATTTTGAGGGTAACCAATTTGAGGGTAAGCAATTTGAGGAACCAATTTGAGGTTAACCAATTTGAGGGTAACCAATTTGAGGGTAACCAATTTGAAGGAAACCAATTTGAGGGTAACCAATTTGAGGGTAACCAATTTGAGGGAAACCAATTTGAGGAACCAATTTGAGGGTAACCAATTTGAGGGAAACCAATTTGAGGAACCAATTTGAGGGTAACCAATTTGAGGGTAACCAATTTGAGGAACCAATTTGAGGATAACCAATTTGAGGGTAACCATTTTGAGGGTAACCAATTTGAGGAACCAATTTGAGGGTAACCAATTTAATATTTATTTAGATGTAATATTACCCAAGTGATGTTAGTAAAAAAGATTGACTTGTACCGACAGATGAAGCAGCCCTAGTGAAGGGGGCCAGGAACCTCGGGTTTGAGTTCGCCACTAGGACCCCCAAGGCCGTCACCATTAAAGTGGTCAGTATGATACCATGATACCTGTAATATCTTACCTAGAGGTAAACCAGCTATCATTTCACATAATCCAGTTAAATTTTCACTTTAAAGAAATTATAAACATGAAGGATGGAGACAAATGTCCTTAGAATGTATTGAGACAAGTTAAAAGACAGCAGGTTTGTGACATTGTAAGTTCTGTTTACTAACTGTGAACTGACTTATTTTGGCACAATTAAATTTTAGGGCATTACCAAATTTAATGAACTGGTGATGATGAATTGACACCCTTACAATGCTAAATATAGAAAGCAATATACAGAAACTGTGACCAGTAGGTCATAATTTATCAGTATACTGTCAGCAAAACATCACTTAATATGATTACCGCTGAATTCTGTATGTTTAGTGTACACAACTGCTATATAACGTTTGTCCTTATAAGGATGAAGATCCTTACTGATAAAATATCAAAGAAAAAAATATATGACAAACTTATACAATTTATTACAATATTCTACTGATTATTTTTCAGAATGGAAAGTCAGAAGAATATGAAGTGTTAAATGTTTTGGAATTTACAAGGTATGTATTTACTTCTAACAGAACTTTACTAATACAGCAAAAAAGTGTTTCCAAACATCATGTACTCTACAGTGCTTTTATTCGCGGGGGATTTAAATTTACTATATTCGTGGTGACATCGAGATGTCAATTTGGTTATTATACTGCTGTGTTTGGTTTTCAGTACAAGAAAGAGAATGTCGGTTGTAGTGCGGACCCCTGACGACAAGATCAAAGTCTACTGTAAAGGCGCAGTAAGTTATCTAAGATTTATAGATCGTACCAGGTATCCTCATGTGATCTTCTGTCTCAATGTGCTGATTCATGATATGTGAAACTTTTCCTATTAAAAAAAGATTATATAAGCTAAACTTTGTGTTGCTTGGTTACTGAAATACATAAATGTGTTTACACTACCTACAGTACATTTTCTTTTGTAGGATACTGTTATATATGAACGTCTGGACGAGAAACAACTTTACAGGGACATCACTCTTCAGCATTTAGAGGAGTTTGCAACATTAGGTAAGATTTCTGTCCAAGGTCTGTAATAACCTCTACAATGCTGTGATGTGCTTGATTAAAAAATGGAAGTCAGGTTTTGTATTTGACATAGCTATATAAATCTTTAAATACTAGTATTTACTAAGTTAGTTAAGACTGAAAGCTGTCTTAGAGGTAGTCAGTTGCACAGTTTGAAATCTCAGGTTTTATTTTGTACAAAATCTTTTCATATGTGTAAAAGTCTGCATCAATTCTACACTTTCACAAGTAGGCTTACAGGAAAATATACTGCATCTTCTCAAATACACACACTAAATACATACACCCACCACCAACAACACATTCATCGGGAAACTGTCCTTAAATTACCTTAAGTAGTGATAGGACGCTAAACCTATAAAAACCAAACGTAACCAAGTATTATCTATATCCAGGTTTACGAACCTTGTGTATCGCGACAGCAGACGTAGCAGAGGACTTCTAAACCTATAAAAACCAAACCTAACCAAGTATTATCTATATCCAGGTTTACGGACCTTGTGTATCGCGACAGCAGATGTAGCGGAGGACTTCTAAACCTATAAAAACCAAACGTAACCAAGTATTATCTATATCCAGGTTTACGGACCTTGTGTATCGCGACAGCAGATGTAGCGGAGGACTTCTAAACCTATAAAAACCAAACGTAACCAAGTATTATCTATATCCAGGTTTACGGACCTTGTGTATCGCGACAGCAGATGTAGCGGAGGACTTCTAAACCTATAAAAACCAAACCTAACCAAGTATTATCTATATCAAGGTTTACGGACCTTGTGTATCGTGACAGCAGACGTAGCGGAGGACTTCTAAACCAATAAAAACCAAACCTAACCAAGTATTATCTATATCCAGGTTTACGGACCTTGTGTATCGTGACAGCAGACGTAGCGGAGGACTTCTAAACCAATAAAAACCAAACCTAACCAAGTATTATCTATATCCAGGTTTACGGACCTTGTGTATCGTGACAGCAGGCGTAGCGGAGGACTTCTAAATCAATAAAAACCAAACCTAACCAAGTATTATCTATATCCAGGTTTACGGACCTTGTGTATCGCGACAGCAGACGTAGCAGAGGACTTCTATGAGGACTGGAAACACACCTACTACAAGGCCAGCACATCCATACAGAACCGAGAGAAAAAACTGGAGGAGGCAGCCGAACTTATAGAGAGGGTATATACTAGAACTGATACTTAGCTAAATTTAGCCAAGGGCTAGAAAACATACAGCCAAATTTAGCCAGGTGATAGAAAAAATATAGCCAAATTTAGCCAGGTGCTAGAAAATATACAGCCAAATTTAGCCAGGTGATAGAAAAAATATAGCCAAATTTAGCCAGGTGCAAGAAAAGATATAGCCAAATTAAGCCAGGTGCTAGAAAAGATATAGCCAAATTAAGCCAGGTGCTAGAAAAGATATAGCCAAATTAAGCCAGGTGCTAGAAAAGATATAGCCAAATTTGGCCATGTGCTAGAAAAGATATAGCCAAATAGCCAGGTTCTAGAAAAGACACAGCCAAATTTAGGTAGGTGCTAGAAAAGATACAGCCAAATTTAGCCAAGTGCTAGAACTGATACTTAGCCAAGTGCTAGAAAGATACAGCCAAATTTAGCCAGGTGCTAGAAAATATACTGCCAAATTTAGCCAGGTGATAAGAAAAGATATAGCCAAATTTAGCTAGGTGATAGAAAAGATGTAGCCAAATTTAGCCAGGTGCTACAAAAGATACAGCCAAATTTAGCCAGGTGCTAGAACTGATACTTAGCCAAATTTAGCCAGGTGCTAGAAAGATACGGCCAAATTTAGCCAGGTGCTAGGAAATATACAGCCAAATTTAGCCAGGTGCTAGAACTGATACTTAGCCAAATTTAGCCAGGTGCTAGAAAGATACAGCCAAATTTAGCCAGGTGCTAGGAAATATACAGCCAAATTTAGCCAGGTGCTAGAACTGATACTTAGCCAAATTTAGCCAGGTGCTAGAAAAGATACAGCCAAATTTAGACAGGTGCTAGAAAATATACAGCCAAATTTAGCCAGGTGATAGAAAAAAATGTAGCCAAATTTAGCCAGGTGCTAGAAAACATACAGGGGCTACTTGCTAAAAATGTATAAGGACATGATTTTGCAAATGTAAAGTGTTAAAAGGCTCATGTTGTTACAGACTTACAGTGAAATACCACAGGCTCAACTACTGCAATAATGAGGTACAAAAGTATTACATTTCAAACTGATAATCATTTAGATTTTATTCATCTTTGAGATAATTTTAGAAATAATAACTTTAAAATATGATGTATTTTATTTTTCAGAATTTAAAATTGCTTGGTGCTACAGCTATTGAAGATAAGCTTCAAGATGTAAGTAAAGATTGAATAATATATTAACTTATATAATCTAGAATAATATACTGAACAGGTACGAACGAGAATGATGTACTGAACATACACAACCTAGAATAATGTACTGTCACATATACAACCTAGAATAATGTACCATGCATATACAACCTAGAATAATGTACTGTCACATATACAACCTAGAATAATGTACCATGCATATACAACCTAGAATAATGTACTTTCACATATACAACCTAGAATAATGTACCATGCATATACAACCTAGAATAATGTACTGTCACATATACAACCTAGAATAATGTACCATGCATATACAACCTAGAATAATGTACTTTCACATATACAACCTAGAATAATGTACCATGCATATACAACCTAGAATAATGTACTTTCACATATACAACCTAGAATAATGTACTTTCACATATACAACCTAGAATAATGTACTGTCACATATACAACCTAGAATAATGTACTGTCACATATACAACCTAGAATAATGTACTATCACATATACAACCTAGAATAATGTACCATGCATATACAAACTAGAATATTGTACTGAATACAAACTCGAAACATGTTTTATTTAAGGGTGTGCCAGAAACAATAGCAAACCTGGCTAAAGCTGATATCAAGATATGGGTGCTGACGGGAGATAAACAGGAAACCGCCATTAATATAGGTATGTACTGAACCCCTGGGGTCGGAGGGGCGGGCCCAATATGGAAATATAGTAAATTCTTAAAACCTTCCTTCTTGTTGAGAAACAACAGTATATTGTCCAAATTTGATCTGAAGTATGCTGGGTGAATGAGAAGTAATTTTGTATAAATGTTGGGTCTGAACCCTGCGCCTGGGCCTGAAGGGTTGGTGCCCAATATGGAAAATATAGCAAATTCTTAAAAATCCTTCTTCCTGAAGAATGACAAGATATTACCTAAATTTGATCTGAAGTAGCCTTGGGTGAATGAGATTCAATTGTATTTAAACCGTGAGACTGACCCTCTGTTGGGCCAGAGGGATAGAGCCCGATAGGGGAAATGTAGCTATATTCTTCAAAATTTCTCCATCTTAAAGAACATCAGACCTGGGAACTCCTACGGATTGTCCCTAATTACTACGGAATTTAGTAATAAAATACGGACTACGGATTGACAACAAGATGCTATGGAAATAAAAAAAAAATAAAAATGTGTTTTTATTCTAATTTAAATTGAATAGATTAAAAATTAATGTAAATAATAACGTTTTTTTCGAGTTAAATTTCTTATTAAACTACCACATATTTTCTGTGAATCTTTGTCAATCTGTTTTCCGAATCCGCGAGGTTTTGAATAATAAAGGTCAAATAAACGCTTTATTAGACCACAGTCGGAATCAAGCGTCTTAAATAATTTGCGTACGCTTAGACATGTGTCGAAACGGGCCTTGGAAATGCTGAAACACATTGATAAATCGGCAGGATCGTCTGTTAAGTCACCGTATAAACGAAATTCAAACAAATCCAATCAGTTTGTAAACTGTTAAGTGTGCAGTAAGCCCATGCAGGTCGGTTGTATTGATGATTGAAATTATGCAGAGCATCTGTTATGCAAATATATAAGTGTGATGTTATCTGTTTGGAGCACGGACTTCGATAATCTAAGTCTGTGGTTTAGAGTTGTTATTTGTACCAGCAATTATCCCAATCTGATTAAAATAATATTTTGATCTCCGCACCGTTCCGTAAACTTCTCTCTGCTGCGTTAAGATGATCTTTTGCATTAGCCGATCAAATTACTGTCAGAATCTTGACAGTGAAATTTTGAGGCGACAAAGCTTGCATATTCGCATTTGTCCGTTCAGTCATTTCGTCACAAAAAAGTTCATGTGGAATAATGTGACGAAATGACTTGCTGCAAGATGACAGGTAAGTAAAGAGGCGACAAAGGTCATCTGAACATGACCTCTTATGGGATGTTGTCAGATCCTTGTAAAACGGAGCAAGATCAAGGATCTGTTTTTTAATCAAATTGCAATTATCCCTCACAAAATCGCTTTATAATTCATCAGTAGATTACTATAAATGGAAGATTTGGGCATGTTGTCCCACTTTTACTGACACTACTGACAACAGATCAAAACTACTGACAACCAGCTTGAAAACTACTGACAAGCACTGGAAAGGATTCCCAGGTCTGGAACATGTCAGTCTTTCCATGATTGTTTTGATACAACTGTATTCATTTGAGCGATACAGGTCCTCCAGGCCTCTTGTTTCCTTTCACATTAAGATTCATGCAAGCTTCCATTAAGAATTATATCATTTAAAAAACTTGATTTATGAAATGAAAAAATGTTAACCAGCATACTGTAAACCAGTTAATTTCGTGTGCGGTAAACTATTTGTGAATTTCATGTTGCAAAATTTAAGCCTTTTCATTTTCTAATTCTTGGACATAGTGTGCTGTTGTGTAAAGTGAAAGTACAGGTCTAGCTAGTCCGTAGAATGTATTATTGTCTTTCTCATTACAGGTTATTCATGTAAATTATTAACCCAGGGCATGCCGTTGTTGATTGTCAACGAACACAGTCTCGATGTGAGTACTTTGGTATCAAGTAATAATTATTGTAGTTTCCTGCATATTCATTTCCAACAAGTATTGACAGAATGTGAGCAAGATTATTCATTCTCATTACTACATTTTGATTAAGTGTCAAGATCTCAGTATATGAACTGTAAGTTTAAAAACACATAGCTCATTTCTGATTGGATCATACAATAATGAATTAGCATTTGGGGCATTCATTATAATGATGGATTTCCAAATTGTTATAGTTATAAGGACTGACAGAAGAATAACATATTCTGATACTTGTGATATATACTTGATAGTTTAACCCTTGGGTTTATTTTATCTAATTCAACCCTTGGGTTTAGTTAATCTAATCCAACCCTTGGGTTTAGTTTATCTAATCTACCCCTTGGGTTTAGTTGATCTAATCCAACCCTTGGGTTTAGTTTATCTAATCCAACCTTTGGATTTAGTTTATCTAATCAAACCCTTGGGTTTAGTTTATCAAATCAAACCCTTGGGTTTAGTTTATCTAATCCAACCCTTGGGATTCGTTTATCTTATCTAACCCTTGGGTTTAGTTTATCTAATCCAACCCTTGGATTTAGTTTATCTAATCCAACCCTTGGATTTAGTTTATCTAATTTAACCCCTAATTTAAGTTTATGTTCAGGATTAATTTGTTAGCAATACTATCACAAACAGATGTGGTGTAAGGTTCTGTATCATATGGACACAAAAATTGGCTGAATCAGTCTAGACTGATTGTGTAGGTATTTGTATTAAAACCTAATCCAGATAGTAATTATACAGTTGAACCTCGACTCACCATATGAAACTCGTATAACTCGAAGACCTTAATTTAAATGATTTTGTCTGTCCTGGCTAATCTTTGCACTAAACATTCAAACTTGATTAACATTGAATACTCGGATAACTACAAATTTCCCAGGGTCCTGCCACTACATAATAAAGAATACTATATTCCTCTAAATCCACTACATAATAAAACCTGGATACTATATTGCTCGGAATCCACAACATAATAAAACCTGAACACTATAGTCCTTGGAATTCACTGGATGCGTTCATTTTGTAAGTTAATGTCCTTGTTTTTACCAAAGTATGTGTATTTTATAGGGGACGCGAGAGACGTTAAGACGCCATGTTGGAGAATTCGGAGACCTCCTTAGAAAAGAGAATGACGTTGGTTTAATTATTGATGGACAGGTAGGTTAATTTCTATTTGCTTTCTCTGATCAACAGATTGAAATTATTTGCATGGCTTCAGATTGTGTTGATGTTGATCCAGCATTTTGCAACACATGCAAATAATTGACAGATTCCAAGAAAAATTAAAACTAAAACTAGTATGATGCAAAGAAACTGTCTGTGGACGAGTTACATTTTTATTGTGGTAATACATTATGTGGTATATGATATAATTTGTTCTTTTCTCTGCACTCAATATTTTCTTCTCAGCACCTTTAAAAATATACTTTACTTCAGTTTTAAAATCTTGTATACACTTTAATTTTGTTTTCACTAACTCTCAGTGTATCATTTTTTCTAATCCCATATATGCTACTACCTAAGTACAAATACCATACTGTATTTTTTTTTTTTGTGAGTATTTTTGCATGGAGGTAATTTCTATTTCTCCCCACCTCTACTGAATGAAATCACCTCTAGATATGCCTACTGTTTGTTGCTTGAATTAAGCTGGAAGGATTTTGCTAGGGTCTCCATCAGAGAAAAATAAACAAAATAAAAAATCCCCCGTTTTAAAACAGTTTTAGACCTACAGGTTAATTACTTACCCCTTATATATAATTATTTAAGTACAATGCAATAATAATGTAAAATATTGAGGAAAAAATTCTTCATTAGCAAAATTACTTGTCATTGACAGTAAAAAAGCTGCGTAAAATTGAATGGAATTGGGAATAATGAAAGGTGTTATTTTCTGTGTGTTTGTTGGTCTACTATGTGACAGAAGAGTTTTGGTTTTGGTTTAGCATGAGTTTTGAGACTGCCTATTTACAGTTGAGTTTATAATGCTTACCAATCTGTCCTGTCTCTCTACATCTCTGTAGTCAATTTACATACTCTACTGATCATTTTATTTGGAAAAAAATCTTTCTATTTTTGATAATACACATTTTATATATATTGTATAAAACAAAAATTTAAATTAAAAAAAAAAAATGTTCCATACATTGATCTGAAAAATTAGCTTTAAAGAATATTAAATGTAATACTAGTTTTGTCATGGTAATTCCTGTTGATTATTTTATAGATTATAACCCTTATTGTTTAAAAGTATGTGTGATTTTAAAGTTGAAATATTATAAAGAATGTTACAGACTACATGTTTCTTAAGACAGTAGGGCTGAATTCATCATAGCTTCATCAGGCAGGTTTAAATATTAGGAAAAAAATATTTAAGGACTAATATTATCAATGTATGTTTCTAATCAAGATGTATTATAAAATACACATGTAAAAAACAAATCACTAACAAATTTTACTATTATTATCATATTTATTTTTCTTCTGAATTTCATCATCAAAGCATTTTTTTTTTATAAACTCTCTTTCTCTCTGTTACTCTGTAAATGCACATTAACAATATAACAGGAATATACTGACCATGTTGCTTTTCATATTGCTTCAGACACTGGACTTTATCTTATCCGACCGTCCTCCAATCAAACGCCCCAAAAGAAAAAAGGTTCTTTATATGTATTGATGGTATTGATTGGTTGTTTGTGCATCTTGCAAAATCCCTTCAGCTTCCATCCATATCAAACATGCTATTTTTAGATCTTTCTTGCTTATTTATGTTGTTTTTCTATAACCTTGGTTACGTGTGACTGTGTGTGTGTATCAGTGTTCTCTGTAGCTAGTGTGTGTTGTTACTGATGTATGAACTGTCAGTACTGTAATTGTTTACTGGTGTATGAACTGTCACTACTGTAACTGTTTATTGATTTATGAACTGTCAGTACTTTAACTGTTTACTGATGTATGAACTGTCAGTGCTGTAACTGTTTACTGATGTATGAACTGTCAGTGCTGTAACTGTTTACTGATGTATGAACTGTCACTACTGTAACTGTTTACTGATGTATGAACTGTCACTACTGTAACTGTTTACTGATGTATGAACTGTCAGTGCTGTAACTGTTTACTGATGTATGAACTGTCAGTGCTGTAACTGTTTACTGATGTATGAACTATCAGTGCTGTAACTGTTTACTGATGTATGAACTGTCACTACTGTAACTGTTTACTGATGTATGAACTGTCAGTACTGTTACTGTTTACAGATATAAGAACTGTTAGTACTGTAATTGTTTACTGATGTATGAACTGTTAGTACTGTAACTATTTATTGATGTATGAACTGTCAGTGCTGTAACTGTTTACTGATGTATGAACTGTCACTACTGTAACTGTTTACTGATGTATGAACTGTCAGTACCGTTACTGTTTACAGATATATGAACTGTTAGTACTGTAACTGTTTATTGATGTATGAACTGTCAGTACTGTAACTGTTTATTGATGTATGAACTGTCAGTACTGTAACTGTTTACTGATGTATGAAATGTCAGTACTGTAACTGTTTACTGATGTATGAAATGTCAGTACTGTTAATGTTTACTGATGTATGAACTGTCAGTACTGTTACTGTTTACTGATGTATGAACTGTCAGTACTGTTACTGTTTATTGATGTATGAACTGTCAGTACTGTAACTGTTTACTGATGTATGAAATGTCAGTACTGTTACTGTTTACTGATATATGAACTGTCAGTACTGTAATTGTTTACTGATATATGAACTGTCAGTACTGTAACTGTTTCCTGATGTATGAACTGTCAGTACTGTAACTGTTTACTGATGTATGAACTGTCAGTACTAGTTGATAATCATAAACCTTACATTCAATTTCGGTCGTCAATAAGACCTTAAGTTATCAAGGAAAGAGGTATTACTTGATTGTGCCACCCTGTTTTAATTCATTCACCTCGATGATACATTTGAACTCTTCCAATTCAACATTGGAATAGTTTATAAGGATATTTCAGGGGTGAATGAGTTAAAGCTGACCTGATGTACATTACTTCCACCTTCAACGAACTGAGTGAGATGAGGTTGTTGGGTTGGTTTTTGTCTCTCCATATATTCTTAAGATTGGTCATAGATTTTAAAAGCTTCTTCTCCAGAACTGCAATACTACAAAACATTTGTTTATGATATAATTAAAAGTTTAGACAGGGTTTAGAGATAAATGTTACATCGTTATACTGACTTCTCTTACTTAGTATAAGGAAAGACAGAGAGCTTTATGATGAAGTTGAACTCATATATAGCAGGTATAAAACCTCTGGTAAATAGTAGCATGCTGGTGGGGAAAATCAATTTCATCATGGCTTAAATGTCTTCTTTATTGTACGATGTATCTTTGGTTTGTTTGACCAATTGTATGAGAGTGGAACTGGAAAACAAAGCATATATGTGTCTCTGAACATGTATGTCAACAAAAAAATATTACTTTTTAAGACATTATGAGATGGATGCTGATTTGGGTATTAGTCCACTAACAAACTAACCATATAAGTTTTCACTACAGCATGTGATTTAAGTGATTCATGATCCCCGCTAACACAAGTGTTTACAGATATATAAACCAGTACACTGTGCCCTGTATCAGTGGTACGACCTTCCCCCTCCACCAGTCCGTCCCTGTAGCTACTACTGTATATTAACACCAGCCTTCAAGCACTGGTCTGTTGGACAAATGAATTTTACATTTCAAGGCCTATTATGTACTGTTATCATCAACCAGAGTTACCTCCCATAATCAAACAGATAAATCAGCAATGAAAGCTACATAATCTCCCATTAACAGTTACCTCCCATTAACAGTTACCTCCCATTAACAGTTACCTCCCATTAACAGTTACCTCCCATTAACAGTTACCTCCCATTAACAGTTACCTCCCATTAACAGTTACCTCCCATTAACAGTTACCTCCCATTAAACATTACCTCCCATTAACAGTTACTTCCCATTAACAGTTACCTCCCATTAAACATTACCTCCCATTAAACATTACCTCCTATCTCTAATTAGAGATTCCCTCCATCATCCAATATATTTACCTTGCATCATTAGAATTATGTCCTATCGTCAGACAGAATAACCTCTGATCATCAAACAGAGTAACCTCCCATCAGAGTTATCTCCCATCATCAAACAGTTATCTCCCATCATCAAAGTTATCTCCCATTGTCAAACAGAGTTATCTCCCATCATCAAATAGATTTACCTCCCATCATCAAACAGAGTTACCTCCCATCATCAAACAGAGTTATCTCCCATCATCAAACAGAGTTACCTCCCATAATCAAACAGAAAAGTCCTCACATTATATTAAGCCAGTGACTCTACTAACCACAACTATGCCATCTGCCTTTAAGATAAGAAGGTATTCAATAATTCCAGAGGACCTTTAGATGATATATTAGCAATGTTACAAAAACAGTGGGAATATGAGATATCCGGTTTGTTATCTCATCTTCCTTTTAACATCAATGTTGGTTAGTAAACAGTTAAATCATATTCTTTTGAGGGAAGGGTCAAATACAGAAAAATACCAGGTACAATGTATCATGTTTTGATGATACTGGTCTTCTGTGATCTGAATACAAATATACACCTAGCAGGCTTACTATGGGAAGTTGTAACTCAGAAGATACTGCTTAAAACTAAGAAAGGAAATCAGTATAAATCCTGCTGTTGGTTGATACTTCGGATGGGCTAGAGTTTGGATCATTTTTATGGCAACTTACAGGATAAAATTTATAAAAAAAGTGTTGAGAATAAAGTAAAGTATTACTGGTGTATAGTTCAGTGTGTTTTGACTGTTGCCTAGGTCTACCTAGCCTTAGATGTGTAGCTAGTCAAACAGCATGCTCTGGGGAACTGGTCTTCTACACTTTTTTCTGAGATATTTTTTTTTAATTATTTATGGGATATCTTTATTGGATTTTGCTTTCCGAATTGAGGGAAAATATGTATCTTTTATCTCTTAATGTAAAATTCTTCTAAATGAAACAATTAAAATGTTTACTATTTGATATTAGTTTCTTGTACATCTTAATATTGATCATCTACTTTAAAATTTATTGTAATTTATATGTACTGAACAAGTATTTAATCTTCTTATCAATTTATAAAATGCCACACCTGTTTGTTGTATAACTTATCCTACTATTGTTCCTATATCTAATTCTACATCAACAATTTATCTACTAACTTTTCACTGATTATTAAATAAATGTTTAGGTATATAATATATTTATGTAATCTATTCTTCAGTTTTATTTGTACTATAAAGTCTTTATAAGCTTCTTTTCTTTGTTGAATTTTAATGATCTGGGTTTCTTTCAACTTAAATCTGACCTTAAATGGTTGACCTTCACCTGATGGTTTTGTGGAATCTGTGACCTTGGCCCTTTTAGGCAGGAACATTCTTACATTTAAAAACTGGAATGAGATAGGTTACAGAGATATAAAGAGATCTGAGTCTCCTTCGCTCTTTATGTGTTATAGAGAACTGAATCTATTTTGCTCTTGTTTTATACCTGACTGTTATACATCAGTCTCATTCATGCAATGTTTGTTACAGACGCTGAAATATGCATTGTCCTGTGATTGTCGACAAGATTTTCTCGACATTGCCATTTCTTGTAAAGCTGTCATCTGCTGTAGGTAAGCTAGCCACTGTATAGACAGGGAAATGAATCTGTGTTTGTACAGAAGTTCATTTACTGACCATACAGAGATACAGAGATAACAATGCTTGTAGAATAGAAAATGATCACGACCCAGTTGTTCTAAAGGTGATTAGCTGAATCACTATTTAACAACATTTTTCAAACTTAAATAATTCTATTAATATACAAGGTACAGTCCCACAACTTTGCATGTAAATTGACATTACTAGATAGCTGATATCTGCAAAGTCGTAACTAAATCTAAGGATGAATTTAAAGTTACAGGATAATCAATATATGTGGTAATCACTGATTAAGCTAATCACCTTTTATCTGATGTCTGACTGTGCAACGAAGTCAAACCCATTTATATTGAATCCAATATAAAACACTTCAATCAGAATACAAGTATACAAGACTTCATGCTAGCTATATAAACCACTTGGTAAAACATTGTTTCTATAGAAACCTAGAGTGCTGTCAGTAGTCTGGTATCGGAAATTATTCTTGATCATGTCGTAACTGCCAAGGAATCCTACAGTATCGTAAAAATTGTAATATAATATTTCTGTCCACTTAAATAAGAACCTTAAAGTCATGCTTTGTTCAAACAAATGAATGCCATTTATCTCCATCAGGGTTTCCCCTTCCCAGAAGGCCGAGCTGTGTAACCTTGTGAAGCACTCAGTGAAGGCCATCACCCTGGCAATAGGGGATGGTGCTAACGATGTGGGCATGATACAGGTGGGTACAATCATCATCTTGGAATTGAATGTGGGTAAGATAAAAGTTTATTCTTACAATTAGAGGAACTTCATTAACAATATGAATAATAACATGGTCACTAGAAATAATAAAAAATGTGCACATGTTTTCAAATGCCATAGTTATGTATCTATGTAATGGAAACAAAATATTGTCACAATAACTGATGTTTGTGTGTTGGCATGGTTACAGGCAGCTCATGTTGGTGTGGGGATCAGCGGTGTAGAGGGACTCCAAGCAGCTTGTGCCTCAGACTACGCAATCGCACAGGTAGGTCACAGTGTCTGTCACACAGGTAGGTCACAGTGTCTGTCACACAGGTAGGTCACAGTGTCTGTCACACAGGTAGGTCATAGTGTCTGTCACACAGGTAGGTTACAGTGTCTGTCACACAGGCAGGTCACAGTGTCTGTCACACAGGCAGGTCACAGTGTCTGTCACACAGGTAGGTCACAATGTCTGTCACAGAGGTAGGTCATAGTGTCTGTCACACAGGTAGGTTACAGTGTCTGTCACACAGGCAGGTCACAGTGTCTGTCACACAGGTAGGTCACAGTGTCTGTCACACAGGCAGGTCACAGTGTCTGTCACACAGGTAGGTCACAGTGTCTATCACACAGGTAGGTCACAGTGTCTGTCACACAGGTAGGTCACAGTGTCTGTCACACAGGCAGGTCACAGTGTCTGTCACACAGGCAGGTCACAGTGTCTGTCACACAGGTAGGTCACAGTGTCTGTCACACAGGTAGGTCACAGTGTCTGTCACACAGGTAGGTCACAGTGTCTGTCACACAGGCAGGTCACAGTGTCTGTCACACAGGCAGGTCACAGTGTCTGTCACACAGGCAGGTCACAGTGTCTGTCACACAGGTAGGTCACAGTGTCTGTCACACAGGTAGGTCACAGTGTCTGTCACACAGGCAGGTCACAGTGTCTGTCACACAGGTAGGTCACAATGTCTGTCACAGAGGTAGGCCATAGTGTCTGTCACACAGGTAGGTCACAGTGTCTGTCACACAGGCAGGTCACAGTGTCTGTCACACAGGTAGGTCACAGTGTCTGTCACACAGGCAGGTCACAGTGTCTGTCACACAGGTAGGTCACAGTGTCTATCACACAGGTAGGTCACAGTGTCTGTCACACAGGTAGGTCACAGTGTCTGTCACACAGGCAGGTCACAGTGTCTGTCACACAGGCAGGTCACAGTGTCTGTCACACAGGTAGGTCACAGTGTCTGTCACACAGGTAGGTCACAGTGTCTGTCACACAGGCAGGTCACAGTGTCTGTCACACAGGCAGGTCACAGTGTCTGTCACACAGGTAGGTCACAGTGTCTGTCACACAGGTAGGTCACAGTGTCGGTCACACAGGTAGGTCACAGTGTCTACATGATGTATCCTTGTTCCATTTATTGTAATTTTTCCATCTCCACTAACATTTACATGTTTAGCATGAACAAGTCCCATGTGTGTTTGTTGTGAGATGAGAAGGATGTGACATATATTGGTGATCATTGGTTCTGTTTTAGTTTCGGTTCCTGAACAAGCTGTTACTGGTTCATGGTGCTTGGAGCTACGCCCGACTGTGTAAGCTGATCCTGTACTCGTTCTACAAGAACATCTGCCTGTATGTTATAGAGGTACGTGTGTCCTTCAGAAGTCATAGATAGGAGGATCATAGTGTTTGAGACGCTGTATCTGTATGTTTTCTATCTGTTTTCAGTTTTGCTTGAAAAGTTGGAAAAAAAAACATTGTCAGAATATCTAGGAATTTGTTCTCGAAATTTTGTAATTTTGGTAAATTATGGATATTATTAAAATTTTCATGATGAAATAATACAAGGATAATTTTTGGCACCAAATAGAAAATGAAAACAGCACAACCTAATGGTATAATGGATATGTATCATGTCAGTATGTTAATGGTTGTTAGTATCTGTTACATATATTATTCTGTAAGCATACTGTATAGTACTGCCCTGATCAACTACATTTGTTTTAAATAAAATGTTACGAAATGGAAACATGTGATAAAGATTCTCTAGATTCTTAGATTTCGAAATTACATTTCCTTTGTTCCAATGTCCTGTATGTAAATTATTACATTAGGAAGTAAAGATTTTTACATGATTTAGGTTTAACTTTTAAAATGATGCAATGATTTATGTACATGTGAAGCCATTAGAAATACCAGGTATTATAGAGGTAAGATTCCTGATTGTTTATGCATAGACTATGAGAAAGGTGAACTATACAATACTGTGTAATGTACTGTGTAATATACACCTGTATCCACGGCGGGTTTGTCGGGATATCTACAGTACATTTAACTACCTCCCGGGACGTTGTGTCTCCACCCTCCCATATTGAAATACTAATGTACTGTGTAATGTACAATTGTACACCTGTATCCACGGCGGGTTTGACAGGATATCTACAGTACGTTTTACTATCTCCCGGGACGTTGTGTCTCCACACTCCCATATTGAAATACTGTGTAATGTACTGTGTAATGTACACCTGTATCGACGGCAGGTTTGGCGGGATATCTACAGTACATTTAACTACCTCCCGGGACGTTGTGTCTCCACCCTCCCATATTGAAATACTAATGTACTGTGTAATGTACTGTGTAATGTACACCTGTATCCACGGCGGGTTTGGCGGGATATCTACAGTACATTTAACTACCTCCCGGGACGTTGTGTCTCCACCCTCCCATATTGAAATACTAATGTACTGTGTAATGTACAATTGTACACCTGTATCCACGACGGGTTTGACGGGATATCTACAGTACGTTTTACTATCTCCCGGGATGTTGTGTCTCCACCCTCCCATATTGAAATACTGTGTAATGTACTGTGTAATGTACTGTGTAATGTACACCTGTAACCACGGCGGGTTTGGCGGGATATCTACAGTACGTTTTACTATCTCCCGGGACGTTGTGTCTCCACCCTCCCATATTGAAATACTGTGTAATGTACTGTGTAATGTACAATTGTACACCTGTATCCACGGCAGGTTCCACAGGATATCTACAGTACGTTTTACTATCTCCCGGGACGTTGTGTCTCCACCCTCCCATATTGAAATACTGTGTAATGTATAATTGTACACCTGTATCCACGGCAGATTTGACAGGATATCTACAGTACGTTTTACTATCTCCCGGGATGTTGTGTCTCCACCCTCCCATATTGAAATACTGTGTAATGTACTGTGTAATGTACAATTGTACACCTGTATCCACGTCAGGTTCCACAGGATATCTACAGTACGTTTTACTATCTCCCGGGACATTGTGTCTCCACCCTCCCATATTGAAATACTGTGTAATGATAATGATCACTTTGATACTTTTCAGCTGTGGTTTGCCATAGAAAGTGGTTTTTCAGGGCAAATTGTTTTTGAGAAGTGGACAATTGGTTTATATAACGTGGTATGTACCACATGACTATGAACTGTACTGTGGTTGGATGTTTAGTTTGGCAGTTGCTTGGTTACCATGCTGATTAGGTGTTGTCTTTAGATAACTGGTCACTTTGTTGATCATGTGACACTTGTATGTGACAGGATTTATGTCAAGTGACCAGTGTAGTGATATTACTTTAGTATGTCTCAGATATTCCAAGCTTTATATTCATCAGTAAACTTGAATAGCTAAGTTATTTGTTTGAACTTGTTTAATTTTCCCTTATGCATATATGCATTTTGAAGTCCTGAAGTTCCTAAGTTCAGGTGTGTGGAATATCTGAGGTACAATCAATATACTATATATAACCCTGATGTTGGACGAGGTTTTATTAGACGAGATCGGCTGAGGAATAATTCAGTTTGTTTGGAGGAAATTCCAACATGCGCAGTTTTAATTCTGTCTCACAATTGTAAACAACTTTAAAATAAGTTATATTTAACTTGAGTAATGATTTAGTGAGTGATCACAGATTTACCCAAACAACTTTTTGTCTGGAATTTATTTAAAAGGGACCTATAAAAGGGACCTATAAAAGGGATGAAATTATTCCCATCTCTCGATCATCACAAGTCGTATTACAGAGCAGCCAATACTAGGCTTTTTTAAACTGTGCATGTGAGTAGTTTTATAAAAACAAACTGATTTGGGCCAGGTTTCCAACATTACTGTGTTCCTTTAGTGAGACCACCTGCATGTGTCTGTTTATTTTTTCCTTCCCACAGTTTTGGTTTGCCATTAGGAACGGGTTCTCGGGCCAAATCCTGTTTGAGAGATGGAGTATTGGCTTTTACAATGTGGTAGGTACAAAGTTGTGGTGTGGTAGGTACAGACTGGGGGTGTGGTAGGTACAGACTGTTACAGTGTGGTAGGTACAGACTGGGGGTGTGGTAGGTACAGACTGTCACAGTGTGGTAGGTACAAACTTGTGGTGTGGTAGGTACAGACTGGTGGTGTGGTAGATACAGACTGTTACAGTGTGGTAGGTACAGACTGTTACAGTGTGGTAGGTACAGACTGTTACAGTGTGGTAGGTACGGACTGTTACAGTGTGGTAGGTACAGACTGTTACAATGTGGTAGGTAGGTACAGACTGTTACAGTGTGGTAGGTACAGACTGTTACAGTGTGGTAGGTACAGACTGTTACAGTGTGGTAGGTACAGACTGTTACAGTGTGGTAGGTACAGACTGTTACAGTGTGGTAGGTACAGACTGTTACAATGTGGTAGGTACAGACTGTTACAGTGTGGTAGGTACAGACTGTTACAGTGTGGTAGGTACAGACTGTTACAGTGTGGTAGGTACAGACTGTTACAGTGTGGTAGGTACAGACTGTTACAATGTGGTAGGTACAGACTGTTACAGTGTGGTAGGTACAGACTGTTACAGTGTGGTAGGTAGGTACAGACTGTTACTGTGTGGTAGGTACGGACTGTTACAGTGTGGAAGGTACAGACTGTTACAATGTGGTAGGTAGGTACAGACTGTTACAGTGTGGTAGGTACGGACTGTTACAATGTGGTAGGTACAGACTGTTACAGTGTGGTAGGTACAGACTGTTACACTGTGGTAGGTACAGACTGTAACAGTGTGGTAGGTACAGACTGTTACAGTGTGGTAGGTACAGACTGTTACAGTGTGGTAGGTACAGACTGTTACAGTGTGGTAGGTACAGACTGTTACAATGTGGTAGGTACAGACTGTTACAATGTGGTAGGTACAGACTGTTACAGTGTGGTAGGTACAGACTGTTACAGTGTGGTAGGTACAGACTGTTACAATGTGGTAGGTACAGACTGTTACAGTGTGGTAGGTACGGACTGTTACAATGTGGTAGGTACAGACTGTTACAGTGTGGTAGGTACAGACTGTTACACTGTGGTAGGTACAGACTGTAACAGTGTGGTAGGTACAGACTGTTACAGTGTGGTAGGTACAGACTGTTACAGTGTGGTAGGTACAGACTGTTACAGTGTGGTAGGTACAGACTGTTACAATGTGGTAGGTACAGACTGTTACAATGTGGTAGGTACAGACTGTTACAGTGTGGTAGGTACAGACTGTTACAGTGTGGTAGGTACAGACTGTTACAATGTGGTAGGTACAGACTGTTACAGTGCGGTAGGTACAGACTGTTACAGTGTGGTAGGTACAGACTGTTACAGTGTGGTAGGTACGGACTGTTACAGTGTGGAAGGTACAGACTGTTACAGTGCGGTAGATACAGACTGTTACAGTGTGGTACAGTGTGGTAGGTACAGACTGTTACAATGTGGTAGGTACAGACTGTTACAGTGTGGTAGGTACAGACTGTTACAATGTGGTAGGTACAGACTGTTACAGTGTGGTAGGTACATACTGTTACAATGTGGTAGGTACAGACTGTTACAATGTGGTAGGTACAGACTGTTACAGTGTGGTAGGTACAGACTGTTACAGTGTGGTAGATACAGACTGTTACAGTGTGGTAGGTACAGACTGTTACAGTGTGGTAGGTACAGACTGTTACAGTGTGGTAGGTACAGACTGTTACAGTGTGGTAGGTACAGACTGTTACAGTGTGGTAGGTACAGACTGTTATAGTGTGGTAGGTATAGACTGTTACAGTGTGGTAGGTACATACTGTTACAGTGTGGTAGGTACAGACTGTTACAGTGTGGTAGGTACACACTGTTACAATGTGGTAGGTACAGACTGTTACACTGTGGTAGGTACAGACTGTTACAATGTGGTAGGTACAGACTGTTACAGTGTGGTAGGTACAGACTGGTACAGTGGGGTAGGTACAGACTGTTACTGTGTGGTAGGTACAGACTGTTACAGTGTGGTAGGTACATACTGTTACAGTGTGGTAGGTACACACTGTTACAGTGTGGTAGGTACATACTGTTATAGTGTGGTAGGTACAGACTGTTACAGTGTGGTAGGTACATACTGTTACAGTGTGGTAGGTACAGACCGTTACAGTGTGGTTGGTACAGACCGTTACAGTGTGGTAGGTACAGACCGTTACAGTGTGGTAGGTACAGACTGTTACAGTGTGGTAGGTACAGACTGTTACAGTGTGGTAGGTACAGACCGTTACAGTGTGGTAGGTACAGACTGTTACAGTGTGGTAGGTACAGACTGTGGTAGGTACAGGCTGTTACAGTGTGGTAGGTACAGACTGTTACAGTGTGGTAGGTAGAGACGGTTACAGTATGGTAGGTACAGACTGTTACAGTGTGGTAGGTACAGACTGTAACAGTGTGGTAGGTACAGACTGGTACAGTGTGGTAGGTACAGACTGTTACAGTGTGGTAGGTACAGACTGTTACAGTGTGGTAGGTACAGACCGTTACAGTGTGGTAGGTACAGACTGTTACAGTGTGGTAGATACATACTGTTATAGTGTGGTAGGTACAGACTGTTACAGTGTGGTAGATACACACTGTTACAGTTGGATAGACACTAGTTAAGCTTTACAGTGTGGTAAGTACCATTTTAAATGTTCCAGATAATCATAACTTTAAAATTTAAACGAAAAAATTCAAAGTCAGGAATAGATTGAAAATATCAAAACTTATAGATACATCTATAGTGAAAATGTATGGACCAATAGGATAAAAGAATTAAATATATCATCATCTTATGGATATCAAATACTGTATTAGTAGATTTTTGTTGTTGTTTTTTTTTTATTTAATACATTTGATGTTATCAAGTGATTGTCCCTGACCTGTGTGTATGAAGTATAATGTTGTAGTATATATATGAATCGTGATGGATGTGTCACTAGTTTTCTTTCTGTGAAACACTTTTGGGTTGATGACTTAGATGGATTGTGGACTCCTTTTCAGTTTCTATTTCACCTGTTCCAAAGACAAGTGAGGTTATACCCATACATAGCATAAGTAGTCTTTGGTCCATCCGTCCACTGTGACATACGGGATTGAATTTTGTATAGGGGAAGGGTGTGGGCCATCCCCGGGACAACTAGAGGCTAAACCTTTAAACTTGTCCTCCTACCTTATGGTTATAAAAGGATTTCATCCTAATTTGGTCTGGAGCATCCTTGGGGCAAGGGAACTCAGTTTTGTATAAATGGTCAGTGTGGCCCCTTTCCCACTGGGGACAGAGGGGCGTGGTTGAAGAGAGGGGAACAAAAGTGAACGTTTAAAGTCCTTTTTCCACCATAGGGTTTAAGGGATTTTTTCCTTATTTAGTATGAAGCTCCATTGGGCCTGATCTGGGCTCAGTTTGTATGATTGGTATTCAGAGGGGTGGCTTGTCGAGGTGCAGACAGGAGAATTTGAATCTTCAAATTCTTTCTCCCTCTGTACCAATGGACTGATTAAATTTCAATTTATGTTGCCCCCGCCCCTGCTTGCAGAGTTGTGAGGCCCAATAAGGGAATTTGAGGTTTTAATCCTTAAAATTGATCTTCTCTACCAATGATGAAATCTTATGTAATAAGAATCCAAGGGCTGCTTCATTATCCAGTGAGAGAGCCTCTTGTTTATCTCTTTATTTGTAAGCATCTTAGTTTGTATTTATCAGTTAAGAATTGTATTTATCAGTGAAGAATTGTATTTATCAGTGAAGAATTGGTTAAGAATGGTATTTATCAGTTAAGGGAATCGTAAAATCTTTGAATAATGATAATGAATGGAATGTAAAGATCTATTTGCATTATATAAACCTTAAAAGCACAATTAGAATGTATGTAACACCAATAGTCTATATAAAAACGTACAATGTTTGCTATTTTTCAACTTTGATTGGTCCATTAATTAGTAGATGTGATACACTTAGTGTTTTTATTGGAATCCTACATTTGTGTGTTATTTTGTGTCCTCAGATATTTACGGCAGCCCCGCCCCTGGCCATGGGACTGTTTGACAGAATCTGTAGTGCTGAAAGTATGATGAAGTTTCCAGCACTTTATAAATCCTCACAGAATGCAGAATACTTCAATGTCAAGGTCAGTTCAAAAAGGTCAAGGTGAATGTTCCAATATTTCCTTATGAAAGAAGTAAACCTTCAATGTCAAGGTCATATGTTCAATGTTAACTCCTTCACCCCAGAAGACACATTTTAAACTCTATCTACAACATTACCTGTTTAACCTTTACATACCTGTACAGGTGTTCTGGATACTGAACTCTATCTACCACCTTAAACGTTTTACCTTTATATACCTGTACAGGTGTTCTGGAAACCGAACTCTATCTACCACATTACATGTTTTACCTTTACATACCTGTACAGGTGTTCTGGATACTGAACTCTATCTACCATGTTACATGTTTTACCTTTATATACCTGTACAGGTGTTCTGGATACTTAACTCTATCTACAACATAACCTGTTTAACCTTTATATACCTGTACAGGTGTTCTGGATACTTAACTCTATCTACCACATTACATGTTTTACCTTTACATACCTGTACAGGTGTTCTGGATACTGAACTCTATCTACCACCTTAAACGTTTTACCTTTATATACCTGTACAGGTGTTCTGGAAACCGAACTCTATCTACCACATTACATGTTTTACCTTTACATACCTGTACAGGTGTTCTGGATACTGAACTCTATCTACCATGTTACATGTTTTACCTTTATATACCTGTACAGGTGTTCTGGATACTGAACTCTATCTACCACGTTACATGTTTTACATATCTGTACAGGTGTTCTGGATACTTAACTCTATCTACCATGTTACATGTTTTACCTTTATATACCTGTACAGGTGTTCTGGATACTGAACTCTATCTACCACGTTACATGTTTTACCTTTACATACCTGTACAGGTGTTCTGGATACTGAACTCTATCTACCACGTTACATGTTTTACCTTTACATACCTGTACAGGTGTTCTGGATACTGAACTCTATCTATCATGTTACATGTTTTACCTTTACATACCTGTACAGGTGTTCTGGATACTTAACTCTATCTACCACGTTACATGTTTTACCTTTACATACCTGTACAGGTGTTCTGGATACTGAACTCTTTCTACCACGTTACATGTTTTACCTTTACATACCTGTACAGGTGTTCTGGATACTGAACTCTATCTACCACGTTACATGTTTTACCTTTACATACCTGTACAGGTGTTCTGGATACTGAACTCTATCTATCATGTTACATGTTTTACCTTTACATACCTGTACAGGTGTTCTGGATACTTAACTCTATCTACCACATTACATGTTTTACCTTTACATACCTGTACAGGTGTTCTGGATACTGAACTCTATCTACCACGTGACATGTTTTACCTTTACATACCTGTACAGGTGTTCTGGATACTGAACTCTATCTACCACGTTACATGTTTTACCTTTACATACCTGTACAGGTGTTCTGGATACTGAACTCTATCTACCACCTTAAACGTTTTACCTTTACATACCTGTACAGGTGTTCTGGATACTGAACTCTATCTACCACGTTACATGTTTTACCTTTACATACCTGTACAGGTGTTCTGGATACTGAACTCTATCTACCACATTATATGTTTTACCTTTACATACCTGTACAGGTGTTCTGGATACTGAACTCTATCTACCACATTACATGTTTTACCTTTACATACCTGTACAGGTGTTCTGGATACTGAACTCTATCTACCACGTTACATGATTTACCTTTACATACCTGTACAGGTGTTCTGGATACTGAACTCTATCTACCACATTACATGTTTTACCTTTACATACCTGTACAGGTGTTCTGGATACTTAACTCTATCTACCACGTTACATGTTTTACCTTTACATACCTGTAAAGGTGTTCTGGATACTGAACTCTATCTACCACATTACATGTTTTACCTTTACATACCTGTACAGGTGTTCTGGATACTGAACTCTATCTATCACGTTTCATGTTTTACCTTTACATACCTGTACAGGTGTTCTGGATACTGAACTCTATCTACCATGTTACATGTTTTACCTTTACATACCTGTACAGGTGTTCTGGATACTGAACTCTATCTACCACGTGACATGTTTTACCTTTATATACCTGTACAGGTGTTCTGGATACTAAACTCTACCTACCACGTTACATGTTTTACCTTTACATACCTGTACAGGTGTTCTGGATGTGGATACTGAACTCTATCTACCATTCCATACTTCTGTTCTGGCTCCCAGCCATATCTCTACAACAAGGTACAGATACTGTTTCATTGTTTCTTACTTAATTAATGAATAACTGATGAACAATCAATAGTTACATTTATTTGATGAAAAACCAGTACTACTTTATTGATGAAAAACCAATACTACTTTATTGATGAAAAACCAATACTACTTTATTGATGAAAAACCAGTACTACTTTATTGATGAAAAACCAATATGACCTCAGTAGTTTATTACAAACGATGTACATCACTATCGCCTCTAAAATGGACAATCAGTAATCGTTGTTATTTTTGTTACAGATGCTGCCTTTTCTGATGGGAAAGTAGGAGATTATCTATTTTTAGGAAATTTTGTATATACGGTAAGAAATCATAAACAAATGTAGGATTAGAAATAATCAAACCACAGTCAATTCTCTAGAAAAGTTAAACAGAATGACTTAAATGTGAAAACAAATTTTGTCTTTTTGTTAAAGCATTACTTTCATTGAAATACATTGTACCTGTAAACTGTATCTATAATTCTATATTTAATTATCTTAGGAAGATATATTTGACAGTTTCTTTTGTTTAGAACTGGTTTTTGCATTGCTATCCATATATCATGGATATTATTTTTTGCACCACCTCATGTACACTGTGCATGCATTAAAAATTCTGTTTCTTCCACAGTATGTAGTTGTGACTGTGTGTCTTAAGGCAGGCCTCGAAACCAGCGCCTGGACCTGGGTATGTATTCCTATATGTCCCTCATAGCTCTCGTTGATATCTGATGATTTGTAAGTTAACTAGACCTGGTTTGTATTCCTAGATGTCTCTCTTAGCTCTTGTTGATGTCTGATGGTTTGTTAGTTTATTAAGTGGAATTAAAAAGGTGATGCCTAGTGGAGTCACTATACGTACTGATAATAAACACTGAGTGGACAGGTAATTTGGGAGCTCAGAGAAGTGAAGAAAATCAACTTGAATATATAATATCTAAAATTTCCAGGAGTTGATATACTTGAAATGAGGTAACCCAAACTACTTATGACATGTCATGATATATACTTACTTCAGGGATAAAAATCCTCCTCCAAAGGTGGAAATTCTCCTTTTTGATAACTTTGCTGTAATGTTAATTCTTCAAATTTCCCATTTAAACTCCTTCAAAATATGGGTTTTCTCCTTTTTCGCATTGGCTGTTTTCATCTCTGTTACTTTCAACTTGATATTGTATACATACTTCCAGTGTATTATTGGTTACTTACTTACCCTGTATTACTTACAGCTGACACACCTGGCTATATGGGGCAGTATAGTAAGCTGGTTACTGTTCCTCACTGTGTACACTGTATTATTGGTTACTTACTTACCCTGTATTACTTACAGCTGACACACCTGGCTATATGGGGCAGTATAGTAAGCTGGTTCCTGTTCCTCACTGTGTACACTGTATTATTGGTTACTTACTTACCCTGTATTACTTACAGCTGACACACCTGGCTATATGGGGCAGTATAGTAAGCTGGTTCCTGTTCCTCACTGTGTACAGCCATATCTATATGATTGTGGACCTCGCCCCTGAGATGCTCGGCATGGTAGGATTGATGGAGAAGAGAAAATTAAATATTTCTGTTTTTATGTAGAATATTAATAATAGATTATTTATTATATTTGTTAATAGATTAAAGTAGGCCCTTAGGAAGTTCTTAATGTAATAACAATTCAATCATCAATACCCAAGTGTCTCGGTTAGTACATAAACTTCAATTGATGTGACCTTAAAACTTGAAAGTTCAGATATTTTAATTTTGAAGGTCACAAGATCAGTAAGGTCAGCTAATTATTGTACCTCTCATGTGGTGACATACGGTTGTCTGTAGACTTGTACTCGTCATGATAAGATGTCATATTGTGTACTAGTCTCAAGTCATTGCCTTGGAAGGTAAGGTAAATACTATTGGAGTCAAATGTCAAACGTACCTGTACCTTAAGCTTGTGGAAGTGTATACTAGAATTACCTAGGCAGTCTGGTTGTCTGTCGTCCACATTAATATGTCTCGAGATCCCTATCTTAAATAGAATGCAGATATTAATGAAACTTCTGTTTAATGAACAGTATATTATGTAGTTTTGCATCAGCGTTTTGATTTCATGTTTTGACACTGTTTAAGGGAGTTATGGCCCTTTATGCAATATATCTTATCCGAAAATCCATCTTAGTCAACTGTCAGATTTGATTTAAACTTCACTTGAATTATCAGTATAATACGTAGTTGAGCTGTGGCATTTTAATTTCAGGTTTAAATAATTTTTATGGCAGTTACGGCTCTTAATGCAAAATAAATGATCCATAATGGTCGAGTTCGAGCGTTGACTATTTACTATAGTAGGGCTGTTACATTTAATGTGTGTAAACGTCAACCAATCGCTGCCTTGCTCTCAAATAATCAAGCATACGCAGGCAACCGCTAGTTGCTCTAGTCCGACTAAAGGAAATTGGTACTTTGTAGACTTGTGCACTGTCTACCTCTTTTTTCTATACACATACTATAGTTAGACTACTGTCACTAATTTTGATGCTCGAACTTGGCCAAAATATCTTGTGACGAGTTACACTTTAACATTGACCCCAAGGTCAAGGTCATTATATGATGTATTAGCTACCATCTGCGGGGCCGGTGGGTATTAGTTATCTTATATATGATTGTTGTAGTTACTACTAACATTCTGTACCCCCAGGACTCACACGTGTTTGGCTGCTCTATATTCTGGATGGGCCTAGTACTTATTCCTCTGATGTCACTGATCCGAGACGTCGCGTGGAAGGTGTAAGTAGACGGAGTACTGTATATCTGTTGTGGATTTTTAGCATTTTCTCCTTTCATTAATACATAAAGAGATGTTATAATAAGCTGCAGGGTAAAATAGAATCTAAAGTGTATATATCTTCTAGCTACTTTATTATCACTTCAAAGTGGAAATAAAAATTGACACACTTTGAAGTTAGTTGCGACTCCTTTGTAATCTTCAAAAGACAGGAATCAGCCTAGCGATTGTTTTTTTTTTTTTTACTTGAGCGTGCGTTCAGTTTTGCTATATTCCAATTGTGTACAGAGCATAGGTAAGGGTAACCCCTGGATATCGAGGATACACCATTACTGACCAAACATGAAGACCCAGGTCCTGACAAAACCCTTCTGGTTGTTGGGAATTTAGAGCATAATAAGGGCTACTTTGGTTGACCTGTACACAAACCTGTTATCAGATGATGTTGATAAGTATATTGGAGTTTTACTAATGATCTAGTACTGGTGATAAGTATATTGGAGTTTTACTAATGATCTAGTACTGGTGATTTTCAGGATTAAACGAACCATGTGTAAAACATTAAAAGAAGAGGTCCAAGAGAAGGAGAAGTTACACGAGGATCCTACGCCTGTTGTGTTAAAATTAACAAAGAAAAGGTAAGTCTGAAAGACAAGCAAGTTTTGAAATAAAATGAAATTTAATTTTGAAAACCACTAAAAGTAAATAAAATATGTGTTTCGAAATTCATTACATGTAATCAAATATACAGATTTATTCTAGAAAAAATTAATATTGAAAATAAAAGGAAGCAGAAAGAAGATAGAAGGGCTATTTTTTGTCCCTTATGTTTGTCACATATGATTCTCAAACTGATGTATTACAGAGGATCAATGTCCCTGGTCCTCCTCTACTGGTACTCGTATACCTATGCTGTTTACTTAGTAACAAGTATTCTTTCTTTTGGAAATACCATGTTCATTTCTTTGGTATATAAAAGAACTTCTGACTAGGGATATTTGTTACTTGCAGGTTGACAGAGACAGCCCGTCTGCTCCGAAATGTCTTCACACGATCATCGGGGAGAATGCCTACTGCAGTGGACCAACCTCGTAAGTCTTTCTGCCTCGTCAACGGTTCCATTGTCTCAATTTCAGTAAGACAATCTCAACAAAATTTTATTTATAAATTTTTAAATTTTATTCTTTTGTAGCATCCCGTATTTTTGTGTCGTCTGTACTGTAATTTGTAAACTATGATACAGCTACTGACGGTAGGAGGGTGTTTAGTGTACAGAACACCCAACTTTATAGAATAGCTCGTCACTGTGTTTGGTTTCTATTTCTATGGCTTTTTCTCATTTGTTTTATCATAATAATACATAATGTTATGCAAATACTCCCGTTATAGATCATGTAAAACATCTGGGAGTTATTTAGCAGGCTCAAAGCTCAGTATTATACAGAATGTTATGTAAATACTCCCGTTATAGATCATGTAAAACATCTGGGAGTTATTTAGCAGGCTCAAAGCTCAGTATTATACAGAATGTTATGTAAATACTCCCGTTATAGAAAATGTAAAACATCTGGGAGTTATTTAGCAGGCTCAAAGCTCAGTATTAAACATAATCCATACAACCTGTACAGTTGTGCTTGTTATTACATACAGTATCTAACTTGCTTATCATATCAAACAAAACATAAGCTTTGGTATAATGTATATATATATATATATAAAAATAAAAAACGACACAGACACATTACTTAGCGCTTTCACTCCATCGGTGGGAGCTCTTCAGACTGAAGATATATCTATAGGATATAAACGCCTGAAGAGCCCCAAGATGGGTGAAAGCGCTAGCAAAAAGTGGTCTTCGTGTTTCTTGTTTTGATATATATTTATACCGTCACACGGACATTTAAATTTTAAATTTCCTTGCTGTTATATAGGATTAAATAGGCTAACAGTCTGAAGAGCTCCCGCTGAAGGAGTGAAAGTACTAATAATGTGTCCGTGCTATTTTTGATAATTTACATATATAAGATATACTGGTTATACTCCCAACTAATTAACTAAATAGTGGAATAGATTATTCACCCCTGGAATTTCATATTGGACTCCCAACACTTGAATCGGAAGGGTTCAAATGTGTTTTCAGAGGTGAATAAGTTCAAACTGTTACAATAGTTCACTATATGTAAATGATCACAGTGGTTAGCTATAGGGAACATTGACTGACATAACATTTAGCCCTAAAACAGGTAAAATAAAGGATGCAGTATATGAAAATTAAAGCCTTCGTCATCAGTAGAAGTTTAATATATAATTAGAAAATTTACTGTAAATCCTATCTTAAATGTTCATAGCAAAACAAAGAGAAGTAAATCTATTGTAATAATAATTCAGTGCAGGAAGTATTTATGATTCTGTTTCCTAAATGTGCCTTACATTTTCATCAAGGGTTTTATGATAAAAGTGTTGTAAACCTATTATGTCCATTGATAATTTCTGTAGATCTGTTTTATGTTCTGTCTCCTTCAGACAAACTTCTGTACATGTTGTTTCAGTGATGTTCCACCACTACTGTGTATTTTCCAGTTATTGACTGTATCTTTTCTTTGTTCTCTCTGTATCGCTCTCACCCCGTGTATGTATGTGGAATATATCAGAACTCGTTCATCTGAGGGAGCAGGGCTTGGACGATAACAATACCAGTTGTGCTTGATGAACTGAATCTAAAAAAAACATTTGGGAAAATATATATGTATATGAATTTTAAGGACAAAAACAATTGCTATGCAACCCTGAATGGCATCAAATCAAGATGTGTCTTCCAGCAGACCAACATAATTATTATTTATTATATTGTTGATAATTGTTTTGTGTGCCAAAACATTTTTATTGAATTTGCGTATTTAAGGTGATTGGAAAAAGAATAAGATATTAAGTGTTGTCAATATTTTGTGATATGGTTGTTTTCTTGTGTGAATAAATTCCAGGAGCTGAAATTGCTACAAAAACAATGTATCATTTCAATAAAACATATGTTGATTAACACTAATACATTTTATTTTGTTTTAAAGCTCCTAGTCCTAATTTCACTTTTTGAGATTTAATTATTTTGATTTGGAAGTTTTATGTCATGAAGCACAACTATTGACCTATATACCCACACACATTAATTTACTACACTTTATTATTTTGTCACCATGGAAACAGTCATGTAAAAACAAAAGATAAATGTAACAAAATCAATAAAACAACTGTGTACTGCTGGTGCTATTTAGAAGGCCAATGATTACGACCTACACAGATCTCTAGTGAGAATTCAGTATCATCAGTTGATTAACTCCATCTCATTCTTCAAAATGCATATTTTCCAAAGCACAAGATAGTTTCCATGGTGATTTTTTTCTTTGTTTTTTCGTTAACTTCATCCTTTGGTTTTGCGACAGCTCCCTCACCCACGCCATCACGTAAGTTATTCCCATAATCCTTTGCTGCTCTTGCCACGCTTTAAAGCCGACATATTGTTGATATGTCGGACATATAATCAGATCACCGTGACTTCCTACAGTAGATAGCTTGATGATATGCAAATCATATGTAAATGACATGTAAATGATGCAAATCATATGTAAATGACATGTTAATGATGAAGAAATGATTTCTCAAATAAACCAACATACAAAGTTCGTCTATTTAAGAAATATAGAGATTTCACAATAGGCATGATTATTTGTCACATTCAGTTAACTTCAGTTATGTAATTTTCAAATTCTAAAAAGACATTGGACTTACTGCGGGTCTTTTTAAAATTTTGATAACTGATCAGGTTAGATAATTTTGATAAACAGCCATCTTGTAATCTGGAATTCCTCTCTACCATAACCTGTTAAACATAGCTGATCAGTGGAAACATTTCTTTTTGGAGGCCTCTTTCTATCCCCATTGTAGAATGGCCAATGACATCACATATTTTCACAAGACCGATATACCAGGTCTTTGTATACTGCTTTATTGTCACAATCTAGTTTATAGGTGGTCTCAAAACGGTTCACAATTTATTCTCCGTGGTGGTCGTACATTATGTCAAATAATCATCTGTCGCACGAGTTTGCTATATATACACAGGTTATGGTAGAAGGTTGATCAGGTTTTAGACAAGGACAGCATGAGGTAATTAGACGTAGTATCATTAGTTATTGGTTACAGGGTCACAAATCCGTTTTCTGATAGAAAAGTTTGAAACCTGATTTGAAATTCATGCAGTATTTAGAATTTATAAGTGAATTAAACATTTTGTAATTTAATTGTTGTAAGTGACATCAGTGTTACCCCAGAAAGTGCCTGTTTACAAATCAATTTTAAAAACAATTTGAAAATTGTGTTTTGTAGAATATTTCCTACATGTATATGTAATCAAAGTATTAGAGCCTGGAATAGATTGAATGCTTGACTTCAGTTTCAACTATTACATTAATGGGTCAGTTTAATTTTAACCTGCATTTTGATGAGCCATGAATTCATGTACATATGGAGTCATACCCTGTTACAAAAATTATCAGTATAAGGTTCCATCTTTGTTGTTATTTTACTCTGTGTCGTCTTCAACTCGGAAATGTTCGGAGTTAATGACCTTGAAGCACCAGTAGGCAGACAACTAAGTTAAATGAAGAATGTTTTTTTTATGATTTATAAATTTTGAAGTCCATGTTTTGAGTTCTAAGAAATCAAAACATAAATTTGTTCGACTTTTTGTTTCCAGCAAGTGTTGAAAGCCCAAGTATTGATATAATTTCGGTATAAAGCTAGGAGTGATGATGTCAGCTTAAAACAGAACAGGTAGAGACAAACCTTACAGATCTCTGAATTAAGTCTTTATATTACAAGGTATGTTAACTAACTGAGGCTGCAAGTAATATCAGCTTTTAACATCAGGGGAAGGCTCAATAGAGGATGTGAAATTTAAATCATCATATTATTTTTTTATAGCCTGAAACTGGAGGGTGGCAGTAATATATATTCGCCAACTCTCACTATTTAGGATGGAGACTCTCAATTTCGGACACTTGTATATTCACTGTGTTGCAGAACAACACTAGAAAAACAAGTTTAATGTTATGTTTTATAAAAAATTGTTGTTCAAAGTTTGGTAGGTCAGGTGTCTGGGACTGGTTATCCTATTGTAACTTCTCCTAATTTCCTGTTTGTAGTCATTTGCATTTGAGTATGAGGTGAGTAAGGACACGGTCAAGTCTACACTGACCTCAGTACTCGTCTTTATCACCGAGGAATACAAGCAAACAAATCAACACTGTGATAATCATTATATAAATGTTTCTAGTGTCGTCTATATGCCACACTCTGGGGCTTTTCGTTCTGTTTAGATAAAATTTACATTTCATTTATTACGTACACCTAATTTTGTACATTTAAAGATGTGTTTAGATGTCATTTTAAGATACTCATACTAGGCACACATTGATCTTTGAACAACTATTCAAATCAAAACGTGGCAGCACAGGAATCTTCTTTTCTCAACTTATGATAATAACAATAGGCCCAATGTCCAGCATATTACGGGACAGAAAATGAATGCTGTAGACAGCATAATATTTACAACATGATGTACTAGGTTTGAGAGATGATAGGTGTCCAAATTCTTTGACATTTCACTCAAATATATTATTAAGCTACACTCTATAATGCTTTAGGGTAAAACACACATACCCACACCCCTCACTGTTAACTGAACACTTTAGCAAAGTTGTAATTACCTTGCCTCCTGATCTCGATATACTCATCAGCATTTTACTACTTTCTTATCATTGTTTAAGTATAATTTTGGATGTAAATCTTTAGTCCTCATCTTTTCTGTAATATTTTGTGTTAAAAACTGTGCAAGGGAGGTAACTATGTAAACCAGGTTGATTTTCCTTTGCTCATTATCTTTGAAAGAAATCAACAGAACCCGGTCCAAAATATCACTCTTGTGATAGTATATCTGGTATTCTGAAGGTCAATACTACATACATAGAAAGTGAAAGTAGAACAGGCAAGTGACCAATATATCTGATACACTAATGGTTAACGTTGTACTTTGTAACTGGCTGATGTCTCCGGTACACTGTGAGATAGGTTTTTTTTCAGTATTACTGACCTATGTTTAAATACAGTGACAAATAAAGTCACCTAGAGGTATACTTTACTATTTAAAATAAATCTTAACTATCATTAGGGATTTATTTCTAATTAATTAAATTTTCATTTTGTATATTTTTTTATATTTCAAGGTCAGAATCGCATAAGCTCAAATCCTGGTAAATTACATGTTAATTGCACATCTGAATTATAAGACATATTCAGCATGGCTATAAACAAGTCTTCCGTGTCTTGTGTCTGGATGTATTTCCTCTACTTAGAGACAAACCCCTGCAGGTTCGGGGAGAAAACAAGGAATTATTGTATCCAACTGCATGATACCACACGAAGCAGCTGTTGTTGGGCCTCCTTATAGATAGATAGATAGATAGATATACCATATTTGATATAGCGCCCTATCTAGCTAACATAAGCCACTCTAAAGCGCTTTGCAGTACATAGATATATATATACAATTCTCATACAGTCAATACAATTAACACATACAGTTCTAGCATATACAATTCTGAGGAGATCGCAGGAGCTGCCTTATCAGGCGCTAACTACTTGTCCTATACCACCTGGCTAATATCTCCATATGTGTGTGTATGTATGCGTGTGCGTTGGAGATGAATTGTGTGTTCTGTTTGTAGTGGGACCGTATTTCCAACGGCATCTTTTATAGTGCCACCGCACTTGAATGCTACAACACAGATACAGCAACATCCACCCCAGACCATTTTATACTCCACCTGGGTTGTTGGAGTTGTGTGGGCAGGAGAAAAACACTTTCTCTGAATGTTCCATGCGTATGACGATTACGGGGATCGAACCCCGGCCGCCTGCATGGAAGGCCGGAGTGTTAACCACTCGACCAATCCGCCCATAAAATTCTGTTTAAGTAGAGGTTAATCGAGGATACCAAAGTTAAACTAGGTCCCTGTTTGCTTGTATTTGTGTGATAAGGTTAACTACAATTGTATGTCCCTGAGTCACTTGACAAGTTTTTGTGTGATATGGATAGTGTGAGGATATTTAACTATAAACAAAAAAAAAACCTTGGTCAAAAACAGACTAGTCACTGTTCAAATAGCAGGACCCTGGTACACATAACCATAGCACTCAAGTTGTGACTACCTAGCTGCACAAGTGTGTACAGTCATTTACTGAACCAGGACAACCAATATCCCATCAATATTTTTCTTACAGTTTCCTAGTTTACAGCACAATAGTCTGTGACTACCTAGCTGTACAAGTGTGTACAGTCATCTACTGAACCAGGACAACCAACATCCCATCAATATTTTAACTTACAGTTTCCTAGTTTACAACACAATAGTTTGTGACTACCTAGCTGTACAAGTGTGTACAGGCATCTACTGAACCAGGTCATAATCATTAAATATCCCCTCAATATCCCTTATCTTACCGTTTCCTAGTATACAACGCTGTTGTTTGTGACTACCTAGCTGTACAAGTGTGTACAGGCATCTACTGACCCAGGTCATAATCATTACATATCCCATCAATATTTCTCTTACCATTTCCTAGTATACAACACAATAGTTTGTGACTACCTAGCTGTACAAGTGTGTACAGGCATCTACTGACCAAGGTCATAATCAGTCAATATCCCATCAATTTTTCTCTTACAGTTTCCTAATTCACAACACTATAATTTCTGACTACCTAGCTGTACAAGTGTATACTAGCATCTGGGTGTATTTATATCAATTATTCCTTTGTGACAACTGCAAAGAAAATTATCTTTTATATCTAAAAGATAATTACTGGCTAGAAATATTATACAGTACAGTGTATTTTGAATCCTTGTTTCTTTTAATTTTTTCATTTGATAACCTTGATTTACCTTGATTTATAACCTTGCTTTATCACCTGGATTTAATTATTTTGTTATGGTTATGTAATCCCTGAAAACATTGAGCATGTTAAACAAAGGGAAGCATTGAATGTTACATACTCAGACAGCTGAAGGCTGACGGGTGATATGGAGTACTATGTTTACCATTTTCAGGTTCTTTTCTCTACTGACAGATTGTTCTCCATATTTAGCATGAATGGATAAGCTGCTTTCATACCTATCTATGTGCTGAAAATTAAACTTTTGAAAATAAAATACATTATCATGTGATGTTTAACTTAAGTGGATTGGCAGACTATTTGCACGACAAATGATCATGTTTCTGATGTAGTTACTGTAGGTGAATGTTTAGTAATTATTTATAATTAACACATGCATCCCATATTAACACTCTAGTTGAAGACTGTTTGGCAAGGGACATCACTCTAATCATGATTTAAACACATGGTTCAATGACATTTTATCATTTCACTGTTATTTTAATATTATTTTCACACATGTTATTGCTAATTTGCTAACATCATATTTTATGTTAAAGTAAAGTGTATAATTTCTTTTTGGTAAATAAAATGCAATACCGGTACATTTTATTTCATATAGCTGATCAGTGAATTGATTTTGCTTGCCTTTATTTATAGACATTTGTAGCACATCACATTGAGTAAAACTTTCTGTTTAGCGTAAATGATCGGGGTATTTTATGGAATGTATATGACAATGTAGTCCAACTGTTTGTTTCTGTGTTTTCAGATGGCTATGCTTTCTCACAAGAAGAACATGGTGTCCTTACTCAGGTAGGCCAAGCTCCTGTCACCATCTTGTCAGACCTCAGATACAGTCATAGAGGAAACGATTATGTTTCCCAAAACTGCTTCAGACATTACTTGTACAAGTCTCGCTTATTGGCCCTTATAGGTGGAAGGTCACTTAAAATCAAGGAGCCTGTTACATTGTAGCAGCCATAGAATTGCAACACAATCCTTTGAGCTTATATACAGCGAGATGCACTATAATTGATATGCATAAAATATCTTGCCTTTATTAGTGCATTTTGAAATAATGACAACTTTCTGTCAACTACAGTACTGACAGGAGAGGCTGAACACTTGAACGTGTTACGAGGTCTCGCCAGATCTATAGGCCTAACTCACAATGTAGATCAGAAAGGATTGACAGGAGGTCTAAATTGTCAGTAAAATGATTGTATGGCCTATTGAAAATTCCGCTTATGCTCAATTGTTTACAGCTACTTTGAAGGTCAGTGAGTGAGTAACATCGTTGAAAATTTTGAATACCAAAAAAATAATGCAACTAATCAAAATAGCACTAATGTCTAAGGCCACAGACTCACGGAATTCCATGATATGGCAATGAATTTGGCAAAATAAACTAACCATTATGTCAATAACACCAAACAGCTATATACTGGTTAGGGCTCCATATTAGAGTTATGAAAACATTATAGTAAACACTCTGTCCACAAATTCAGTTCCAGGCTGATGAGTTTAAAACTGTCAGAATAAGACAAAGAGTAAAAAGTCAAGGTCACTTGGTCAAAGTTAAAGGTTAAATTCAGTAGTTTTTCACAGATGAAAATTTGTTATGATATTATGCAGCACTGTTGGTCAGAATTGATAAAGGAATCAACTGACCTAAGGTCAAGGTCATTGGGTCAAAAGTCAAGGTCAAATTTTGTAGCTTTTCACTGATGAAAATGTTGTTATGGTATTATGAAACAAAGTTAGTTAGAATCAAGCAAGGAGTCAACTGCTCAAAGGACAAGATAAAAATTTGAGACTTTTCATGGAATAACATTTTGGAATGGCATTGTGAAGGAGTATTAGTCTGAATGAAACAAGAATTTGGCTAACTAAAGGAGAAGGTCACTGTGTTAAAAGTCATTGTGAAAGTTTACAGATTTTCACAGATGGGACTTTTGTGATGACATTATGAAACAAATTTGGTTAGAATTATAGAAGGTATACTGACCAAAGGTCAAAGTCACAAGGTCAAAAAGGTCAAGGTCACTGAGTCAAAGCTTAGGTCAAATTTTGTAGATTTTCACTGATTAACATTTTGTCATGACCTTATGAAGCAAAGTTGGCCAGAATTAAACAATGAACACTGGGTCATAGGTCAATGTCAAATTTTGCAGCTTTTTGCTGTTGAACATTATGACACAAAGTTTTGTATTTGGTTCCAAGTTCTGGACAAAATATTTCATAATTTAGCTAGAAGTCAACAGATGAAAGCTTAAACTCGTCTGGTTTTAGATAAACATGAATGTGTGTATTTCTGTCCACATTTATTTTTACCGTGTGATCATTTGATCATTGGTTTGCTGTAAGATAACTTGAGTTCTAGCAAACCAAGGTATTTTACTATATACTAATCTTGACTGTTTGGGACAAATGAGCTTTGCAATTGATTTTGAAGTCCAAGTGTCTAACACCAACCTCAGCTTTATGGGTAGATGTAAGTAGGCAAGGGAGGTAACACATTCTTGATTCAGAAATCATTGCTTTAAATGTAAGCTAGTTCTGTTTTATAATTTCATGAGCAACAATGGGTGTTAGAATAAGAGATGGACAGGTAAGCGTAAAATGACCTTAAAATCTTTTCATTTTGACCCAAAATTCCTGAAAATGTTGACAGTGATTAGACATCTGTATGAACTGAGGGTAAGATTTTAGAATGTAGCTAGATAAATTTACGACGGATGTTTTTACATTTCAGGCGGAGCTCATCCGAGTGTATGACAGCAATAAGGAGAAGCCTGAAGGACTATAGTGTATTAATGTGTCGTGTCCCTGCTCTGGTACTGTGTGTAGACAACAATCACACGCCCAGTACTTACATCATACCATCAGAATTACCCATCATCACATAGTCAGGATTCATCAGTCATCAGACCTCCAGGATCGTATCATCGTATGGTCCTGATAGGATGTCAGGATTTATCATTAATCGGACCACTGGGATAAACCACCCGTCGTATCGTCGTGGTAGGATGTCAGGATTTATCGTTAATCGGACCACCGGGATAAACCAACTATCGCATCGTTGTAATAGGAAGTCAGAATTTATCGATCATCGGACCACCGGGATAAACCAACCATTGTATGATAACTAGCAGGATTAAACAAGCCATCACACTGGGATCATATAACTAGTGAGGATCTGTCGCAGTTGATCAACCATCGTAGCGTTGGAATTAAACATAAGTAATATTAATTAACCGTCGAGGTTAATGAGATATCCCATCTGTTGTATATGAGTTTTATTATTTTATTATGAGTTTAGTAAGGACAGATTACAATCTGTTTTGTGTCATTGTTAACTTATTTCATTGGTACATGTTGTCATGGTAACATGCCGTGTGTTTAAATGGACGAATGAGATTGTGTGCTGGCAGGGGTTGCTAAATGATATCATTTTAATTAAAAGTATTACAAGTATAGAAAAGATGAATCTTTTTATCTCAATTCTAGATTTTAAGTACCTTTTCATGAATTAAGTAAGTACATGTATGCGGTAAATTTTAAATTTTGAATGATATGTTTATCACTTAAAGATATTCATTATGAAAGGAAAAAAGGTAATGTAGTTAATATCAGTGTCAGATGTAAATATATTTGTTATAAGTAACAAAGAAACCAGCTGTTTAAACATTTCTCTGGGGAATTAAAGTAAAACTTGATGAAGACTCTACCTTTCCTTTATATAAACAATTGTTCCTTAGTATATTTAATTGATAAGTTCAGTGTTGTAGTGTTGATTCTGAGTTCAATTCTGAAAGTGTCCGTTAATAAAAATCATAAACCTCTCTTATAATATGTACATATATGTATTCAGTTTACAATCACTGAACAAAAGAAAAGTTGTAGATATTGCATAAACATGAGTATTGATAGAGGAGAAATCGTTTAGGCTGTACAATTTGTTTGTTGTGGTGGTTATTTATTTCTAACGACTATGAAATAATCATATATCTCTAGTATTAGGATCATAAATAAGGGTACAAAATCATGTTATTTGCATTTTTAGGTCATCTGACCCAAAGGGTCAAGATGACTATAGTTACCGTGCTTCGTCCGTCGCCGTCCGCCGTCCGCCGTCCGTAAACTTTTCACATTTCAAACTTCTTCTCAAGTTCTACCAATGGGATTAAGCTGAAACTTGGCTGAAATGATCCTGAGATAGTCCTGACCAAGTGTTGTTATTTTTCGGGTCGGTCCGAAATCCAAGATGGCCGCCAGAGCCGCCATCTTGAAAAACACATTTTCAACTTCTTCTCAAGTTCTACCAGTGGGATTAAGATGAAACTTGGCTGAAATGATCCTGAGATGGTCCTGACCAAGTGTTGTTATTTTTCGGGTCGGTCCGAAATCCAAGATGGCCGCCATAGCCGACATCTTGAAAAACACATATTAAACTTCTTCTACAGTTCCACTGGTACCTGTGAGCTGAAAATTGGTAGGGATGTTCAGGAAGGGCAGCCCATAAAATGTTGTTATTTTTCGGGTCCGAAAAACTCGCGACATTTGTGCCATGGCGGCCATTTTGTGACATGATTGCGCAATCACTGTTTTCCTGAACAACACCTATTTTAAACTTCTTCTTAAGTTCTACCACTGGGATTAAGCTGAAACTTGGCTGAAATGATCCTGAGATAGTCCTGACCAAGTGTTGTTATTTTTCGGGTCGGTCCGAAATCCAAGATGGCCACCATCTTGAAAAACACATTTTCAACTTCTTCTCAAGTTCTACCAGTGGGATTAAGATGAAACTTGGCTGAAATGATCCTGAGATGGTCCTGACCAAGTGTTGTTATTTTTCGGGTCGGTCCGAAATCCAAGATGGCCGCCATAGCCGACATCTTGAAAAACACATATTAAACTTCTTCTACAGTTCCACTGGTACCTGTGAGCTGAAAATTGGTAGGGATGTTCAGGAAGGGCAGCCCATAAAATGTTGTTATTTTTCGGGTCCGAAAAACTCGCGACATTTGTGCCATGGCGGCCATTTTGTGACATGATTGCGCAATCACTGTTTTCCTGAACAACACCTATTTTAAACTTCTTCTTAAGTTCTACCACTGGGATTAAGCTGAAACTTGGCTGAAATGATCCTGAGATAGTCCTGACCAAGTGTTGTTATTTTTCAGGTCGGTCCGAAATCCAAGATGGCCGCCAGAGCCGCCATCTTGAAAAACACATTTTCAACTTCTTCTCAAGTTCTACTAGTGGGATTAAGATGAAACTTGGCTGAAATGATCCTGAGATGGTCCTGACCAAGTGTTGTTATTTTTTGGGTCGGTCCAAAATCCAAGATGGCCGCCAGAGCCGCCATCTTGAAAAACACATTTCCAAATTTCTCTCAAGTTTCACCTGTGGGATTAAGCTGAAACTTGGCTGAAATTATCCTGAGATGGTCCTGACCATGAGTTGTTACTTTTTGGGTCGGTCCGAAATCCAAGATGGCTGCCAGAGCCGCAATCTTGAAAAACACGTTTCCAACTTCTTATCAAGTTCTACCACTGGGATTAAGCTGAAAATTGGCTGAAATGATCCTGAGATGGTCCTGACCAAGTGTTGTTACATATCGGGTTGGTCCAAAATCCAAGATGGCCGCCAGATTCGCCATCTTGAAAAACAAAATTGCCGTCCGTAAACTTTTCACATTTTAAACTTCTTCTCAAGTTCTATCCATGGGATTGAGCTGAAACTTGCTAGAAATGATCCTTAGGTGGACCTGACCAAGTGTTGTTATTTTTCAACTCCGTTGGAATTAAAAGATGGCCGTCATGGCCGCCATTTTGAAAACACATTTTAAACTTTTCATAGAAAAATGATCCCCAGATAGTCCCAACCAAATGTTGTTATTTCTCCAGTCCGTCAGAGATCCAAGATGGCTGCAACAGCCCCCATTTTGCATCCACATCTAACACTTTCCATGATCTGAAACTTGCCTAAAATGATTCTGACCAAATGTTATTTTTCGCACTGTTCCGAAGAAATCCATGATCATCACCATCTTGAAAACCACATTTGTGTGGCATATTGTTACATGATTGTATTACTAATTCCTAGAGGAGAGGAATTTATATAAGCTATTAGCTTGTTTTCCAATCCTCACTATTTGTATAATTTCTATATATGTAATATACATGTACACTGATGGAAATAAAATATTGTTTAAACTAATTCCATAATGGTATCACAATTGGTAGTCAGATGACCGTTAAGGCCCTTGGGCCTCTTGTTTTTTCATCAAATGTATTCTATGATGATGGTAGAAGGTATTTTCTTCAATATGATATAAGTGGTATTGAGTTGAAATAAATGCCTTTATTTTGAATCTCATATAAAATGATAAAATGATCCTAAAATGAATATGTGATTCAGATTGGTATGTTTACTGGGTGATTGACAGAGAGGTTGTCTCCCTTTGGCTGACGTGTAAGAATAGATGTACAGAAAGCATGAATGTGATATGACAATGTATTCAAGGCTAATATTCAGTATGTGTATGGATTAAGTAGATCTGTATATGTTTGTATGTAGTACTGGTACACGCTCTTCTCTACAAGGGCGAGCCTTCAGTATCAAGTAATCGGCAGTACATTCAAATACTCTTGTCTACGTAACTAAGTATTTCGTACTCTATTCATTTTTCCTGGTTTAAAGCGATATATAATATACATATATGTACATTGATATATTTCTTGTCTCAAATTTCCCCCTAATCAAACTAGTTTTATGTTTTAATTTCTATTTGTATTAAAGTCATGATGAGATTAATCCACTCAGTTGTAAATATTGATGATGTAACTTTTATTAAATACTGATCTATAATTTATTCTTATTTGATGGCACATGCACAATTATCTCCTTACAAAGAAATTTTACCATAAATATATGATATAATTTAGTAGTTGAGATTCTACAATGTCAAAGCAGCAAATTATTCTACTTCTGTGAATCTACAAATATTTACAAATTTAATACCAGGTAATAAAATATTTTCGTCGTTCAAGACTTAAAGTTTATAATGCATTTAACTACATGCTAAGATTTACTTTGAAGAAGAAACATGTATAAAGTGCTCAAAATATTCAAGGAAAACAAAAAACAAATTGATCAAAAAAAAAGAAATCGATGGACTCGTGCTGGAGATTTACTCAGAAATTATAGTAAAATGACATATAAATACTTCATATTTTATGGCAGAAAATGATTTTTAATGTGATTAAATCCTAGATTTATCGTCCTGCCTGACAATGACGTTTGCCCTGTGTTGCCTTCTAGTCATATAGTTAGTGCCATGCCATCTCCTTGTTAATAACTACAGTGTTCTCCTTGTTATCCAATTACAATTGGGCCACAGAATGCTGAATCAATGGAAAGCCATCAGGATTTAACAATTTTATATTTTATAATTGTATATACTCTGTTAGTTATCAGTACATAGAGACGAAGGATACGAGTGACATGGTAAATCTTGATTATTGGTTTTATCACCAACATATTACATACTGGTCAATGTTTACATGCTTCATGGCGTTTCATTGGTCATTTTTTACCCAAAATTATTTTCTTTGGTCATATTTGACCCCATTTGATTTTCATTGGTCACATTTGACCCCAAATGATTTTCTTCGTCACATTTGACCCCAAATGATTTCATCGTCACATCTGACTATTATACTTTTTATTGGTCACTAATTGGCAAACTAGGAGTAAAAGTGACTATACACAGTGAAACAGTTCCTCATATTAAACTCTCTAAAACTAATGATGTTTATTTTATTTCCATAATTGATTCAAATATTAAAGGAATTTAATAAAGTTTTTAATGAAGTAATTTTTTTTCTTCTTCTCGTTACTGCACGAAGGTACAATCTACTATTAAAATCCAATTAGTCACAGCTGTCAAACACCCCAAATTCATGCATGTTTCAATTTTAAAGAAAAGTTCATGTAAAGAATAAATCAATAAACATGATTGTATGATAAATATATAGATATTTTATTTGCTAACACATTTAAATCAATTTTGGATTTTTTTCTATTTTCTGGTGTATTTTATTAGACAATGAAACTGACCAAGAATGTGTCGATGAATGATCTCAATTATTTTTCATGTAAATAAACTTGAATTATTGCTTGAGGGAAGATTTCCATTTAAATTAATACCAGGTATAATATTGATAGCCAGATTTAATAATTATAATAAGATTTATTGCTGCTAAGTTGCATTTATGATATATTTTACCAAATTTATGAATCACATGCTGAATTCTAAGTGATAGGTGATTTTAACAGACATACAGTATAGTAAAGAAGGGTTGATATGGTAAAGTGTTATTGGTCTAACTTGTTAACATGTTTATCCAATTTATTATATTTCATTTCTTGTATATTTTGTTGCAATCTTAATATACTTCCTACTTTTTTTACAACAGTATTGCTATGCTTGTCTTGATTTTTCTAGTTTTATATACTTAGGTCAACAGACCTGATTGGGTAAATCAGTATATCGTATGTGGCCATACACGTCTTTATGGCACATGTTTTTGTTTGTGTTATAGTTAAAAATAAAAATGAATATAATGATCATGTAAATTATTGTTCATCATATCAATTAATTCATATTCACAGACTATTTTTCATACAATAACATTATCTTTTTGCACAAATATCTTCTATAATCAAACAGACTCTATGTAGAATAATTGATATCAATTTTTGAATTTTTTAAATTTACATTCAATTCTTTTATTTCTTAATCAAATGCATATAAGTACATAGATATAGAATTTATCTCAGAAGGTACATTTGTATGTTGGTTTACTTGTATTATCATCAGTTCATATAGGATTGGTTACCTATCTTATGGGCTACCGTAATAATGGGTTACCTGTATGTTCAGTTTCTGTATATCTGATTACCTGGTATGTTACGGGTTAATGGATTACCTGTAATATTGATTCCTATCTTATTGGTTACCTGTATTTTCAGTTTCTGTGTATTTGGTAACCTAGTTGGTATGTTACAGGTTAATGGGTTACCTGTAATATGATTTCTATCTTATTGGTTACCTGTATTTTCAGTTTCTGTGTATTTGGTAACCTAGTTGGTATGTTACAGGTTAATGGGTTACCTGTAATATGATTTCTATCTTATTGGTTACCTGTATTTTCAGTTTCTGTGTATTTGGTCCAACCTACCTGGTATGTTACAGGTTATCTAATGGGTTACCTGTAATATTGATTTCTATCTAATTGGTTACCTGTATTTTCAGTTTCTGTGTATTTGGTTACCTACCAGGTATGTTACAGGTTATCTAATGGGTTACCTGTAATATTGATTCCTATCTTATTGGTTACCTGTGTTTACTGTTACCTAGGTTACCTATATACTAGTAACATGTAAACAGAATAACGTTATAGACTTTTATACAGTGTAGGAGATGTTGTGTATGAAAGTTTTATGTTCCCCAGAATTATTGTAATAGCCCATTGTTTTGTACGTTTATCCCTAGTTTCCCAGACACACACATAGTTTATTAAATATTCTGTTGAGTCCCTTCAAGAAAATATATATTAGTTCTTGTAACAAATATGTTTTTGTGTTGATGCATTTACATAGAAATCAGAAATAAATCTTTTTTCTTTTTTCGAATTGACTTGTTCATTTGTTTTGTAACCTTAATGTACGAGGGCTTATTGATAGTTGTGAGCCTTGTATTGAATACGTTAAGAAGGGATGTCCTTTTTCTGTCCTTTTATTCCCAGACTATTTAAGGCTGTGTACCCGAAGACTGGTGACATTTTGTCAGTTTATGTCAAGAGGTAGGACACTTAAGTAAACAAGGCAAGTGATTTTGCAAAATGGACAAAATCGCTGAAAGAGAAGTGATTCAATATTTGCATATTCAAAGGTCTGGAACTTAAGGATACTGATATGGTAGCAACAGTTTTTCGTATGCTACGGTGAAAATGTGGATGGCGGATTTTAAGCATCACAGGCAGAGCCTTGGGGATGACGCCCGTCCTGGAAGGCTTGTCGCTTGCAACCCAGGAAATGGTCAATAAAGTCTTTGATATTGTAATGGCTCAAAGCTGAGATACAGAGAGAGATATAGCTGGTACAGTTGGGATTTCACAGGAATAAGTACATTCCATTCTTATGGAAGGTCTTGCAATAAGAAAGCTCTCAGTGCGTTGGGTACCAAGACTTCTGACTGTTCATCAGAAGCACACCGGATAGACTTTATCGAATGCTAATCTGAACCTTTTAGAGGCAGATCCTGTTAACTTTCTGCAGAGGTTTGTGAAAATAAAGTGTGGTTCCTTGTCAAAACTATAGGCATGTCAGCAAATGGAAGAAAAGCAGTTTTCAACAGCGCATGGTTACAGTTCTTTGTCGTGGATAGGTGTTCCTAATAAAGGAGTCGAGTGAGGTAAGCTTATCCTACCTGCTACACCAGACCACTTCTTTGTGGATCTGGATAACAGGCTGCCATTACTACTCGGGGGGGGTACCGTTTTGCGATCAATATTGCTAGAAAAATTAAGTCCACACACACACCTTGTCAAGCGGTTCCCTTGCTTTCTCTCTTGTTGAATTGACTTACTTCTGCCCATTTATAATTATCTGTTATTGAAATCAATGTAATACTCAGCTGGTTATCAATCCCTCTAGGACGCTTAACGGTTATTAACACTATCTACATGGTCGTCTTTAATGCTTCTAGAACATGACAGGAAACTCTGATTCAACGCTGAGTAAGGTACTCTTCCATATGCCTTGTAATGGTCTGTGGTGGGTTCCGCTTGTTTCTCTGCCGTGGGAGGAACGTGTTACACTGGGAGAGATCAGTGTTCTACCGGTACGCGTACACCATGCTTGTAGTGTTACCCACATCAACGATCGTCCTGTTTAGTGTCGGTTATCAAACTGTCAAACATTTTTTTCCAATTTTCTGTTTTTGAGGGAGTGGATGAGTCACTTTCTTGTGTCCTGTAACAATAATCACTGAAGGTTTTGAATTTCTTTCTTGCCAACTTTCACTACCTTTGGTAGAACCAGTCTTTCTCAATCAGTTTTCTTTGTTCGCCCACCTTCATCAGATGGCTATTCAAATCACCCTGCGCCCACACTTGTTACCGCTATATCACAAGAAGTGTTGGATGGATATTTCTCAGTTTTCATATATGCAGTTTACCCTTGGTCCCTAGTCGAGCTTTTTTTTTATTTTGGGACAGATCGGGAATAGAAAACGGCCGTATAGGATTTTGGCAACCGAATTTGTTACTGTTGGTAAGCAATCGATATATCGTTCTCAAATTTCATGTGCCCTTTTGATTTTTGGACTGATCAGAAAAAAAAAACATCTTTGACAATGGAAATATTTTACCGTTATGTCTTAAGAAGTACTGAATGGATATTTCTCAAATTCCATATGCATGTTCCCCTTGGTCCCTAGTTGTACCCGTTCGATAGTGGGACTGATTGGAAAAACATAATGGCTGACAGTCGACTTATTTGGATTTGACGATGAAAAATGTGTTACTGCTATTTATTGAGAAATACGCGATGACTCTTAACTCAAATTTTAAACTATTGGACTGGTCGGGAAAGCATTGGCTAACAGACGGCCATCTTGGATTTTTACAACATTTTTATCGCTTTTTCTTGAGAAGTACTTTCTCAAATGTCTTGTGCATCTTCCAATTGGTCTCTAGTTGCGTCCTTTCGATTTTGGGACTGATCAGAAAAACTAAATGGATGACAGGGACCATCTTTGATTCGACAGATCAAGACGATCATTGATATTCCTTAAAAGGATTAGTTCACAAGCTTACAAGATTAAGACCAATTAAGGGGAAATATCCAACTATCAAAGAGCCAAATAATTGAAGAATTACTGGCTGCAATCGATTCAGGTGTTGCAGAGAGGATGCATTTTTGTAGTCCGCAAGCATTTGGCATTTTGGATCCCATGCATTTATTTTTTGTCCGAGATAGTCCCATGTGCGTATCTTTACGTCCCGCAAAGTCAAATAGTCCATACTGCGTTCTGACTAGGTTCATGAGTATTCTACTTGCCATGTGCTTATCACATTCTCGCCTACGTCCACAAGCTTCATATAAAAACGGTGTTGAGAATCGAGTCGTTTTCATTCCTAAACATTCCAGCAAAGAAGTCAGAACGTGGCCGCGGTAGCAGAGGTAAAGGTAAGGCTAATATAAGGAAATTGCACTAAGAAGCCCATCGCCTGCCTAACCTGAAGCTGTCGAGGCAAATGAAGAGCCGCGGAAGCAACAGCCGCGCCAAACTGAGGAAAGTATGCCCAGGGAGACTGATAACGGTGACGATTCGGGCGTATCAAGTTTTGGCAGAAAAGTAAAAAGTTGAAAGTTGTGTCGAACAGATGGTTGAGTGGTTGGAAGCCCATCCGATCTTCTAAATCAAAAACCTCTCTTCCTACAAAGAAACGGTTAAGAAAGAGATAGTGTGGATAGAGAAGGCTGCTGATTAATGGAGAACTATGTTGCTGTATTAAAATTACTGTACACCAGTCTCAGAAGTCGATTCGGTAGGCTTAGGAAGAAGAGGTCGGGAAGTGAGGACACAACTAGCAGATTTCAATAATTCTATCGTTCTAGACATTCTTTCAATTCTGACTCGTTAAATATCTAAGCCCCAGACATACCCACCAAAAAACACTTAACCTACTTCAACCAATGCGAGAAGCATCAGTGAAAAAGATTTCCTTGTAATTGGGGAATGACGAGCCAGTCTTCGGCGGAGATCTTATCGCAATATGTTTACCATCGAGGCATTCAGCTACATTCGATTTCTTCTGAAATTCATCAGCTATTCTGCGACATTCATCTGGTGTCGTTGGGCATGATATTACTTCATTTTTATATTTTGCCACTATAGCCAGACATACCTCCGGGATAAACATTGTAATTGTAATCTGAATCTGAAGTCGTACCGATGTGTTAGATACTTGTCATCAGACTCTAGGTGGAGAGTAGTATTGAGGGTAACACGCTTCAGGCCTGGGTCAACTGATCTTCTGAATTTGTTATCCAACTTGTGACATCTGTGGCCAACTCGGTTTAAAAACTCGTAAAACATCTCAGAAGGCATCCGCAGAAAGTTAAAAGACTGATGATCTTCCATTCTTAATTCTCTCATTAATCGGACAGCCAAGGACGAACCCAAGACCTAGATTGTCTTCTAGTTATTCGTCGTCTTGTCTTCTACTCCGATGCACCAAGGCAACAGCTGTTTGCGCTTTGAGGGGAGCCTTCGGTCCATGTAAGGAAGTGCGAGCTGGATATGCTCATTTGCCAACATACTGGAAACGATGGGAAATATTGTGTGTGTCTGAGATAACCAGAAGGAATATGTATGCACCTGACATAACCAGAAGGAAAATGTATGCACCTGACATAACCAGAAGGAAAATGTATGCATCTGACATAACCAGAAGGAATATGTATGCACCTGACATAACCAGAAGGAAGATGTATGCATCTGTCCAAATCAGAACAATTATGTGTGCGCTTAACTTAACGAAAATGATCGATGTGCGCCTGAGATAATCGGAACAAATATGTTTATCAGACATACACCTTCATAACGGTTATAATTAAGTATTTGGATAAAAGCTTCTGTAGTCTTACAAACTTTGGTAGTCCAAAAGACACAGAATTTCATAATGCATATAAATAAGCCATGGTTCTTCCTTATGATGGATTTGTTCCGTGCAAAATTTCGAAAATTAAGGTGGTAGTATTCCGTTCGTTGTGAACAGTGTTGCTTTGTAATACAAATTTGTGTAAAACGTGTTTACATTAATGTTCCGGAAAGCATCAGTGTTTATCATAATATGTATTTACTTCAATTATGAAACAAGGTATTGAACTTATATAAATCACTCTTATTGGCCAAGATGTTAGCCCGTGAGGGGTCTTATTGTTGGAGGAAACCGGAGTACTCGGAGAAAACTTAAGTGGTCGGGCAGGTGACCCCATACCTTTTCACGTCCAGTCGGGGAATCTAACCCCGGCCGCCTTGGTGAAAGACAAGCGCGTTTTCCACTGCACCACCCGACCACCCTAACGAATGTTACTATGGACATTTATTACTAGGAAGTCGTTTTGTGTTATGGTGTATCTTGAATATTACAGATATTCTGCAAGAACATTCTCGGTACTATATACAGTATAAGAGGGACCCGTGTTACCGAGTCAGAGCACTGTTTATATACCTGGGGATTATGTACACCTTTAGTTTGTTTATATGAAAACAGAATATCGTAATAGCAAAGAACAAATATGTGTTTTTCATTGTTTCGATATACATAGAATGTCGGTCAAACATTACACGTACGTACTCCCTGTTTCAACGGTTGTAAACATGGCATATGATCTTGCGCATTGATGTTTCATATCAAGTCATCCTAAGGTGACTCAGAAGAGCAAAATAAAAAAACAACCAATTATCAGCGACACGATGAAAACACAGTTAAATGTTCAGAATTATCACAGTCAATGTCGATATGTTTCAAAATTTTGTCTTTTAACGAAATGATAATAGCAAATACATTAACAAGGGCGAAGAGGTGTGGTATTTTAAATTTCTTTGGTGCAGTATTTTAACTTTCTTTGGTGCACATAGGACAAAGACAGTCGTAATTTTCCGACAAACTTTCAATTGCCGTGCAAAATTTCAAATCCACCCACTTGGGTCAATCATGTTTATCAATATTTTGGCAGATGACCAGATATAACCCATGCGCAAGATCATGTTCCTTTCGTGTAGTGTTGTCGGACAGAACTATAAAATATGACACAAAGCATTGGTTTCCCGAACAAATCATCCCTTTTAACAGCTTATCGTTAGTTCGAGCATAGCTGCAAATTGTAACCAGGGGTGATTCTGTGATGCCATATATGTATAGTGTATCTTGAGTTGAGGATGGGTAAATACCACCCCTGTGGGTTTGTTAACTGTAGTGTACGTTATAAGAGTAGAGTTGTCGTTAAACTACACTAGGCGTAAGGATAGTTGTAAATTACCATCAGAGTACAGGGACTAGGGATCTTGGTAAACTACCCAAGGAGTAAGGATGTTGGTAAACTACCGTAGCAGTAGGGATGTTGGTAAACTTCCCAAGGAGTAGGGATGTTGGTAAACTTCCCAAGGAGTAGGAATGTTGGTAAACTACCCAAGGAGTAGGGATGTTGGTAAACTTCCCAAGGAGTACGGATGTTGGTAAACTTCCCAAGGAGTAGGAATGTTGGTCAACTACACAAGGAGTATGTATGTTGGTAAACTTCCCAAGGAGTAGGGATGTTGGTAAACTTCCCAAGGAGTAGGAATGTTGGTAAACTACCCAAGGAGTAGGGATGTTGGTAAACTTCCCAAGGAGTACGGATGTAGGTAAACTTCCCAAGGAGTAGGAATGTTGGTAAACTTCCCAAGGAGTAGGAATGTTGGTCAACTACACAAGGAGTATGTATGTTGGTAAACTTCCCAAGGAGTAGGGATGTTGGTAAACTTCCGTAGGAGTAGGGATGTTGGTAAACTACCCAAGGAGTAAGGATGTTGGTAAACTACCGTAGCAGTAGGGATGTTGGTAAACTACACAAGGAGTAGGGATGTTGGTAAACTACCCAAGGAGTAGGGATGTTGGTAAACTACCGTAGCAGTAGGGATGTTGGTAAACTACACAAGAAGAAGGGATGTTGGTAAACTACACAAGGAGTAGGGATGTTGGTAAACTACCGTAGCAGTAGGGATGTTTGTAAACTACACAAGGAGTAGGGATGTTGGTAAACTACCCAAGGAGTAGGGATGTTGGTAAACTACACAAGGAGTAGGGATGTTGGTAAACTACCCAAGGAGTAGGGATGTTGGTAAACTACCCAAGGAGTAGGGATGTTGGTAAACTACCGTAGCAGTAGGGATGTTGGTAAACTACCGTAGCAGTAGGGATGTTGGTAAACTACCGTAGCAGTAGGGATGTTGGTAAACTACACAAGGAGTAGTGATGTTGGTAAACTACCCAAGGAGTAAGGATGTTGGTAAACTACCGTAGCAGTAGGGATGTTGGTAAACTTCCCAAGAAGTAGGGATGTTGATAAACTACCGTAGCAGTAGGGATCGTGGTAAACTACCCTAGAAGTATGGATGTTGGTAAACTACCATAAGAGTTGGGATGTTGGTAAACTACACAAGGAGTTGGGATGTTGGTAAACTACCGTAGCAGTAGGGATGATGGTAAACTACCCAAGGAGTAGGGATGTTGGTAAACTACCGTAGCAGTAGGGATGTTGGTAAACTACACAAGGAGTAGGGATGTTGGTAAACTAAACAAGGAGTAGGGATGTTGGTAAACTATACAAGGAGTAGGGATGTTGGTAAACTACCCAAGGAGTAGGGTTGTTGGTAAACTACCCAAGGAGAAGGGATGTTGGTAAACTTCCCAAGGAGAAGGGATGTTGGTAAATTAAACAAGGAGTAGGGACGTTGGTAAACTAAACAAGGAGTAGGGATGTTGGTAAACTATCCTAGGAGTAGGGATGTTGGTAAACTACACAAGGAGTAGGGATGTTGGTAAACTAAACAAGGAGTAGGGATGTTGGTAAACTATCCTAGGAGAAGGGATGTTGGTAAACTACCCAAGGAGTAGGAGTGTAGTTAAACTACCCAAGGAGTATGGATGTTGGTAAACTACCGTAGCAGTAGGGATGTTGGTAAACTACCCAGGGAATAGGGATGTTGTTAAACTACCCTAGAAGTAGGGATGTTGATAAACTACCGTAGGAGTAGGGATCGTGGTCAACTTCCCTAGAAGTATGGATGTTGGTAAACTACCATAAGAGTAGGGATGTTGGTAAACTACCGTAGGAGTAGGGATGTTGGTAAACTACCGTAGGAGTAGGGATGTTGGTAAAGTATCCCAGGAGTAGGGATGTTGATAAACTACCGTAGGAGTAGGGATGTTGGTACACTACACAAGGAGTAGGGATGTTGGTAAACTACCGTAGGAGTAGGGATGTTGGTAAACTTCCCAGGGAGTAGGGATGTTGATATACTACCGTAGGAGTAAGGATGTTGGTAAACTACCCAAGGAGTAGGGATGTTGGTTAACTATCCTAGTAGGGATGTTGGTAAACTACCCAAGGAGAAGGGATGTTGGTAAACTACCCACGGAGAAGGGATGTTGGTTTACTACCCAAGGAGTAGGGATGTTGGTAAACTACCCAAGGAGTAGGGATATTGGTAAACTACCCAAGGAGTAAGGATGTTGGTAAACTACCGTAGCAGTAGGGATGTTGGTAAACTACACAAGGAGTAGGGATGTTGGTAAACTACCCAAGGAGTAGGGATGTTGGTAAACTACCATAGCAGTAGGGATGTTGGTAAACTACACAAGAAGAAGGGATGTTGGTAAACTACACAAGGAGTAGGGATGTTGGTGAACTACCGTAGCAGTAGGGATGTTGGTAAACTACAAAAGGAGTAGGGATGTTGGTAAACTACCCAAGGAGTAGGGATGTTGGTAAACTACCGTAGCAGTAGGGATGTTGGTAAACTACCGTAGCAGTAGGGATGTTGGTAAACTTCCGTAGCAGTAGGGATGTTGGTAAACTACCCAAGGAGAAGGGGTGTTGGTAAACTACACAAGGAGTAGGGTTGTTGGTAAACTACCCAAGGAGAAGGGATGTTGGTAAACTTCCCAAGGAGAAGGGATGTTGGTAAACTACTCTAGGAGAAGGGATGTTGGTAAACTACCCAAGGAGAAGGGGTGTTGGTAAACTACCCAAGGAGTAGGGTTGTTGGTAAACTACCCAAGGAGAAGGGATGTTGGTAAACTACCGTAGCAGTAGGGATGTTGGTAAACTACCCAAGGAGTAGGGATGTTGTTAAACTATCCTAGTAGGGATGTGGGTAAACTACCCAAGGAGTAGGGATGTTGGTAAACTACCTAAGGAGTGGGGATGTTGATAAACTACCCAAGGAGTAGGGATGTTGGTAAACTACACAAGGAGTAGGGATGTTGGTAAACTACCGTAGGAGTAGGGATGTTGGTAAACTACCCAAGGAGTAGGGATGTTGGTAAACTACCCAAGGAGTGGGGATGTTGATAAACTACCCAAGGAGAAGGGATGTTGGTAAACTACCGTAGGAGTAGGGATGTTGATGAACTACACAAGGAGTAGGGATGTTGGTTAACTACCCAAGGAGTAGGGACTTTGGTAAACTATCGTAGGAGTAGGGATGTTGGTAAACTATCCTAGGAGAAGGGATGTTGGTAAACTATCGCAGGAATAAAGATGTTGGTAAACTATCCTAGAAGTAGGGGTGTTGGTAAACTATCCTAGGAGTAGGGATGTTGGTAAACTACCGTAGTAGTAGGAATATTTGTAAACTACCCAATGAGTAGGGATGTTGGTAAACTACACAAGGAGTAGGGATGTTGGTAAACTACCGTAGCATTAGGGGTGTTGGTAAACTACCCAAGGAGTAGGGTTGTTGGTAAACTACCCAAGGAGAAGGGATGTTGGTAAACTACCGTAGCAGTAGGGATGTTGGTAAACTACCCAAGGAGAAGGGATGTTGGTAAACTTCCCAAGGAGAAGGGATGTTGGTAAACTACCCAAGGAAAAGGGATGTTGGTAAACTACCCAAGGAGAAGGGGTGTTGGTAAACTACCCAAAGAGTAGGGTTGTTGGTAAACTACCCAAGGAGAAGGGATGTTGATAAACTACCGTAGCAGTAGGGATGTTGGTAAACTACCCAAGGAGAAGGGATGTTGGTAAACTTCCCAAGGAGAAGGGATGTTGGTAAACTACCCAAGGAGTAGGGTTGTTGGTAAACTACCCAAGGAGAAGGGATGTTGGTAAACTACCGTAGCAGTAGGGATGTTGGTAAACTACCCAAGGAGTAGGGATGTTGGTAAACTACCCAAGGATTAGGGATGTTGGTAAATTACCCCAGGAGTAGGAATGTTGGTAAACTATCCTAGGAGTAGAGATGTTGGTAAACTACAAAAGGAGTATGGATGTTGGTAAACTACACAAGGAGTAGGGATGTTGGTAAACTATCCTAGGAGAAGGGATGTTGGTAAACTACACAAGGAGTAGGGATGTTGGTAAACTATCCTAGGAGAAGGGATCTTGGTAAACTACCCAAGGAGTAGGGATGTTGGTAAACTACCGTAGGAGTAGGGATGTTGGTAAACTACCCAAGGAGTAGGGATGTTGGTAAACTACCCAACGAGTGGGGATGTTGATAAACTACCCAAGGAGAAGGGATGTTGGTAAACTACCGTAGGAGTAGGGATGTTGGTCAACTACACAAGGAGTAGGGATGTTGATAAACTATCCTAGTAGGGATGTGGGTAAACTACCCAAGGAGTAGGGATGTTGGTAAACTACCTAAGGAGTGGGGATGTTGATAAACTACCCAAGGAGTAGGGATGTTGGTAAACTACCGTCGGAGTAGGGATGTTGGTAAACTACCCAAGGAGTGGGGATGTTGATAAACTACCCAAGGAGTAGGGATGTTGGTAAACTACCGTAGGAGTAGGGATGTTGGTTAACTACCCAAGGAGTGGGGATGTTGATAAACTACCCAAGGAGTAGGGATGTTGGTAAACTACCGTCGGAGTAGGGATGTTGGTAAACTACCCAAGGAGTGGGGATGTTGGTCAACTACACAAGGAGTAGGGATGTTGTTAAACTATCCTAGTAGGGATGTGGGTAAACTACCCAAGGAGTAGGGATGTTGGTAAACTACCTAAGGAGTGGGGATGTTGATAAACTACCCAAGGAGTAGGGATGTTGGTAAACTACCGTCGGAGTAGGGATGTTGGTAAACTACCCAAGGAGTGGGGATGTTGATAAACTACCCAAGGAGTAGGGATGTTGGTAAACTACCGTAGGAGTAGGGATGTTGGTTAACTACCCAAGGAGTGGGGATGTTGATAAACTACCCAAGGAGTAGGGATGTTGGTAAACTACCGTCGGAGTAGGGATGTTGGTAAACTACCCAAGGAGTGGGGATGTTGATAAACTACCCAAGGAGTAGGGATGTTGGTAAACTACCGTAGCAGTAGGGATGTTGGTAAACTACCGTAGCAGTAAGGATGTTGGTAAACTATCACAGGAGTAAAGATGTTGGTAAACTATCCTAGAAGTAGGGATGTTGGTAAACTATCCTAGGAGTAGGGATGTTGGTAAACTACCGTAGTAGTAGGAATATTTGTAAACTACCCAATGAGTAGGGATGTTGGTAAACTACCCAAGGAGTAGGGATGTTGGTAAACTACACAAGGAGTAGGGATGTTGGTAAACTACCGTAGCATTAGGGATGTTGGTAAACTACCCAAGGAGTAGGGATGTTGGTAAACTACACAAGGAGTAGGGATGTTGGTAAACTAACGTAGGAGTACGGATGTTGGTAAACTACCATAAGAGTAGGAATGTTGGTAAACTATCCTAATAGGGATGTGGGTAAACTATCATAGGAGAAGGGATGTTGGTAAACTACAGTAGCAGTAGGGATGTTTGTAAACTACACAAGGAGTAGGGATGTTGGTGAACTACCCAAGGAGTAGGGATGTTGGTAAACTACTATAGGTGTAGGAATGTTGGTAAACTACTATAGGTGTAGGAATGTTGGTAAACTATCCTAGGAGTAGGGATGTTGGTAAACTATCCTAGGAGTAGGAATGTTGGTAAACTACACAAGGGGTAGGGATGTTGGTAAACTATCCTATGAGTAGGAATGTTGGTATACTATCCTAGGAGTAGGGATGTTGGTATACTACGCTGGAAGTTCTATTCCTTTGATTATTTGATCATGTCCTTTGTTTTCTTTTCTTATTTGCTCTTAATTATATAAACTTTGCGAATTTATTGCATGAAATATCAATGAAGCTATTGAACTGTCGAATAAAAAATATGGAATCTGAGAAATATCCATTCTGTACTTTCAAGATATAGAGGTAATCAATTTTCTTTTCATAATCCAAGATGGCCATATCGTTGTTATTTGTTTTCTTACGGTTAGCCCCAAAATAAAAATAAGAGCACAATTTGAATGTTTAGTCCGAAAATCAAAAGCACACAACTATGGACCAAGAGGAACTTGATATGAAATTAAGAGGATTCTTCTCAAGATATATCAATTAGTAACAAGAATAGTTTCAGGACGCACGACGGCCGTAGGGCAATTTGATCAGTCCACCATCCAATGATGTAAAAAGATTAGTTGAAAGCTGCTAATGGGAGATCTATTGACAAATAAAAGTTTACGACGGACAGACAGCCTTCTAAACAAAATATGTCGCATCATTTGAAACCATGGTATGTTTTGGCTCAAAGGAATCAAATTAATGCGACAGCTTTGACTGTACGGTAATACCTATATACCTGGTGTTGCTTGGTAAATAAGAGGTCTGTCGTCCTTAACGGTCATCTGACAATCTATTTCCCCCCTTTGACCTTGAAAGTAAACAAAGGTCATTCATTTGAACAAACTGGGTAGCCCTCTATCCTAGCATGCTACAAGCCAAATATCCGAACCCTAGACAGTTTGGTTATTGAGAAGTCCCTTAAAGATTTTAACATATTTGACTCTTGTGACCTTGAAAGTAGGTCAAGGTCATTCATTTTAACAAATTTGGCAGCCCTTTCTTCCAGCATGCTACATGCATAATATCAACACCCTACTGAGAAGAAGTTGTTTGAAAGATTTTTACCCTGGTGACCTTGAAAATGGGTCAAGGTCATTTATTTGAACAAACTTGGTAGCTCTTCATTCTAGCATGCTACAGGCCAAATATCAGTACCCTGGGCCTTTGTACGGCGACGGACGGTGCACAATGGATATAGGTCATTCTGACCCCTTGGGTCAGATGACCTAAAAATATAACTTTAAAAACTTAATTATTGTTTTCAACATTTTATTCAGATTGTTATGATTGAAAAAAAAGTTCTACAACAATTTTCATTGCCAATGTGGAGAATGATGAATGTATTTACATGATGATAATGACAGAAGCACTGAATAGTTTCATACAACACCTTTATACAAGAGCTACAATTTATTGGGTCGAGAATGCACCCTTATATTGGTACAAACATTAGACTTAAATATAAGATTTTTCTATTTTCAGATAAAAGACGCAGGATGCATGTACCCCAAAAATACAAATGTATATCAACATTTAAAATGTAGTTTTGTAAAACATTAATTTCACTCTTGGAGTTACTTAACAATGTTAACAAGAAAATATAACAAAAAATACCCTATTACATCAACAATAAAAAATGCAGAAAATTTCACTGGAAACATGATCCATTTTATAATTCCCCAATACATTTTCAGCTTCTCTAACAAAACCCTAACAGACTTGTATTGCTCACTTGTAACTCAACATGTTTGGAAATTTATTGAACACTATAAAATTGACAATCATATTATCAAATATCACTTCTTCAGATCATAGGGATCTTTATAAGGAAACTTTTCATTTCTTTTTAGTTGCCTAAGTAAAACTGGTGAACTTTTTCATCTGATCAGTATGAAAATATATATACTAAAAGCAAAAAAAAAAAAAAAAAAAACACCACTTCTTTAGATCTTGGGAACCATTACAATGTTCTACCACAATGGACTCTTCGCCCTAGCACATAGGTCAGTTTTTTCTCTTTTACAACACTTTGTTTTGAAGGCCTAAAGTAATTTTAACCAATTTGAATATGATTCAACACTGGTGACTTTTCATGAAAGTAAAAGATTATTCAGTGGATTTGAGGTCTTTTTAAGTCGGACTCTGGCAGAAATTTTATGATTGGGCAACCTGCTTAAAAAACTGACAATGATTTCTTCAACTGCACAAACTTGACAGTCCTTATTTTAAGCATGCTGCTGGATAAATATTATCTTATGCCATTTGGTTAGTCAAAAGCTATGGTTCAAAGACAATATCTGATGCCAGACAATTACAGCACCATTGCACAAGCTCACAGACAGTGCAAATAGAGCTAAAGAGCTCCCCCCCCCCCACCGAAGTATAAGACCAGTGTTTTCAAAAATATGAAGCATGATAAGAAGAAAACAAACATCTACTGAATTTTGTACAAGGAAATGGGGACTATATAATTCATGTTGTTCTTAAAGAGCGACTCCTTACATGTAATACAGTTAAAACATTTGCTTTAAAAAATATTTACAACAAAACAAATAGTTTAAATCAATGTCATGACTTTGAACTCATTCACCCCCAAAATTCAAAATAAACTATTCCAACCTTTGAATCGGAAGGGTTCAATGTGTCTTTTGGGTTGAATGAGTTAACATACATCTCGTGTAACATGTTTATTTGCAATCTTGACTCCACTAAACTGGAACATAGAAAGCGTATAGCAGTAAATAAGTCTCCCTTCGCTTTGATGATAACAAGACGTTTTGCACCAACTCTTGAAAAACATGATTTTTTTTCTTGATAATGAGCAAGACTTCCATGTTGATCTGTACAAACTAAACTTAAAATCATTGAAATTAAAAGTTTAATCCATCGTAGGGAAAATGTTTAATCCTATATGATCCAACATTAGGAATCTAAACAATGTTCAACAATATGGTGGTAAAATCTTCTCTCATACACTAAAGTTATTTTTCTTCAAAATGTCTATTCGTCATCCTCTTCCTCCTCATCATCGTCATCCTCCTCCTCTTCATCATCATCTTCCTCATCATCATCATCGTCATCCTCCTCTTCTTGGGCTGCCACTGGAGGAGCTGCAGCCTTGGCTTTTTTAGCTGGCATCAGTTGATCAAGGGGAACATCTGTGAAGGTTTTGCCTTGTTTGTACTGCTCAGATTGCTGAAAGAAAGAATATCTTAAAATCACCGTACAATAATTATAAGCATTATGTTTATAGGTTTTAGTATTCTTTTATGTTATTAGCCAAGTCAGTTCTATGACAAACAAAACATCAAACACACACCAACAGAATTCCTGATACCTTCAAGCATAGCTGTTCTGAACTGAAGTTCATCTAACTTAATCAGAGTTACTCCCCTTGCATTACACTACTTGGATACAAAACTTACTATTTCATATCTTTTCTTGTCTGCAATGGCTTTCTGTTCATAGAAAGGTCTATTGGGACACTTCTCCCATTGTCTGCCCAGATCCTTGGCTACATCTGCTACTGTCCAGCCGGGATTCTTTGCCTTTACTTTTCCTCTCTCATCAGCACAGAAGAAGAAGAATGCAGACCTGCAAATCACCAGAATAATATAACATTGGTTATCTAACATATTCACAAAGTAAAAGAAATGGTCACTCAGCGATCAATAAAACTTCATTTTCATGGGTCCTTTTTGTAAATATTGCTGAAAACTATGGGTCCCATAATGTGTAATTGAAGTATTTCCGGAATTTCTATGTCACAGTTCTTTCATAATTTTATGAGTACTGGGCCCGTATTCATGAAACTGTTCTCATGCCCAATCATGGATTCTGTGCTCAAGCCAGCTTTCTTGAAACTCGCCTGAATCATGTCGAAGAGTCAAAAAGTCATTGTAACTTTCGATTTCACGCCTCTTCATTTTTTTACCAAAACTTTGACAAAATTAAGATTGTTTAAATAATAATATATAGCCGTAACAAGAAATAAGACTTGAGCGCAGAATCCATGCTTGAGCATGAGAACAGTTTCATGAATATGGGCCCTGGACTCATAATTAAGTAAATTTATCACTGGGCAAAAATAAAAAGAGATTACTGCACAATTTGATTTTGACAATAATATAACAACAATTCTACTTTAGAACCAAAAACTCAGCTACACACATTTTGAAGGACTAAAACCTTTGTTTCCTGTTATGTGTTATGACCAAAAATACCTGAAGACATTTCTGATTACTATATGGTCTATATGACATTTCAGTTGTTTGATATTTTTAATAATCCTGGACAAATATTTTGTTTCTGTAGATGTCATCAGAAATACTTACAATGACCGCTTTGGTGCATTTGGATCCTTTGTTCTTTTTCTGCTCTTTTTTTCACCCTTAGGAGGAACATAAGATCGCATCTGGGCATCGTAGCGCACCTTATCCTTCTGAGCCATGTCTTCAAATCGCATCTTCTCCTGGGCGGACATTGTCTATATTACGAAACAAAAAATATGTTAAGTAAAATGGAATTAAAAGAGACTAGTAAATATCAATATACACAGTATTGTAGTAGTTCTTTTTGAGACCTCTGTGACATTTGTTTTTGGACAGACTGAAATAAGTATGTGCTGTCTGTTTCAAACTCTCCTTTTTATTCCTTTCCTGCTAATATTATGTACACCACCAAGCACACACTGGGCAACACAATGTAATGACAATATAATACAGAAGTAATAAATTAAAATGTTAAAGGAAAGGGGAAAAAAAGCCAATTAGGTCACAGCAGCCTCATTATTTATGTTTGGAGTATACCGATAATCGAACTTGAGCTGAGGTGTTTAGGTAATAAATGAACAAAGAAAGTTTCATCAAAATCTGAACATTCCTTTATAAGATATTGTGCGGAATGCAATCAGCCATTCACGTCACATCAGCCTTATCAAATATTCATGGATTATGCCGATAATCAAACTTGAGCAAGGGGTTAGGTAATAAGTGAGTGGGGGATAAAAATGTGTTTCAGGTTAGATTTTACAGATGACCCTTGCTATTTTAATACCATCTTGTATCTAAGATTAATATACGAGCCTGGCAAAATTCACAGCAACTCAATAAAATGTGTTTCCGTTCTGTTTTGGGAGTCTGATCTTATTCTTGACAACCTACATAAAATACTAGTCACTGAAATGTGTGGAAATGCATAGTAAAATTTGAAAATCATGCATAATATCAATTAACACAATCGTAATTAATTTTTTTTCTAATAATTTGTCTACTGACCTACAAGCATGTTACCCGAGTGACACATTTTTTGTTTGGTCTTATAGTGTGAAATTCTTGTGGAAAAACTCATTTTTAGACTGAGTATGAGAATGCTGATTTAGATGGACAGTTCCAAAACAATGTGTAACACACCTTCCATTTCTCGGCACACTTCTTTGTGAATTCTGCAAACACAACCTTTTCCCCTGGGTGAGCTTTCTTGTGTTCCTCTCGGATTGTTTGCACAAAGAATGCATAAGATGACATGCGCCCCTTAGGCTTCATCGGATCACCTCTTCCAACCATATTTTCTGTTATTCCTGGAAAGCAGATTAAATAAATGCATTTTCTTAGATACACAAGACTCTGGCCATATATAAACTTTCTGCATATTTATGAATCGGTTTACAGGTTTATTATGACTCTGGCCATATATAAACTTTCTGCATATTTATGAATCGGTTTACAGGTTTATTAATTATTAGTAGTTGTCTGCTGAAAAGCAATGACATATAGCTATTAAATAATTTGCTTGCAGTGACAAATCTACGTGCACATCATATCATGCATCATACTATCTACTCCTAGAATTATTAAAGGACCCATGAAAAATAATTGTAGATTGATCACTGTGCTTGGACCCAATCGGTTTTATAAATACTATTTTGACAGCTATTTCTATTTTTATTTCGGCTGTTCTGAATGTTTACCTACCTGGGCAGTGGGTATGCAGTCATTTAAATATATTTTCTCAAAATTTCATCACAGCAAATTTAAACCAAAATGTGATTTTCTTGCACAACAAGTTGTCCTGTTGAAATTTTTACTGAATTATCAATATAGGGGATCAGCGATTTTGGGGGGTACAATTGGGGCTAATTATAGGCACCCTTCCCTTGGAGAAATTTTGCTGTAGGCTCCTCCTATTTCCCAATCAAAAATTTAAACTGTATCTAGTATGTTATTGATTGTGTACATCAATGAATGTGAAGAAATGTTATTTTAAAGTATGAATAAGCATTTATCTACATGGAGATAATGGCCATAAAAACTTCCTATTAATGAGAAAAAATCCAAATCAAATGAAAATATTGGTTTATTTTCCAAATTGAAAAGGTACAGGCCCCAATATATTTACAGGATAAGAAAGTGACTGTGGATAAAACTGTTAAGAAAGCACAGATAACTTAATACAAAAACATATATAATTATTGCATGTTAAAAAGCTGCAACATCAATTTAAAGTTTGGGAGAATGTTCATCGTTATTTAAAATAACTTACTTTTTTAAAGTTACATTTAACTTACAACATGGTTCTATTGATGTTTTTGAGTTGAAAAAATGGGGGGATACCTCTTTTTTTATCAAATTCAAGTATATTACATCATAAAACTTTGGTACAAAAAATGATATTAGGTCAGTTAACTATTAACACATTTCATATTAACATTGAGATAAACACAACTTAAGATATATCATATCCATTATAAACACTGGAAAAGTACAAATTGACATAAAAAATGCTTAATTTACATATTGCATGATGCATAATAATCCTACCCAGTGCCTTGTCCGAGTCCAATGTATATATATATTCCGTCAGTATATAGGATATAAAGCATAACAATAATGATAAACAGGTCAACGCAAGCCCCTTTATTTTTGCTAAACAATATGTATCTGCTGGCCTTTGATTATTGTTTCTATTTTTGGAATAAATTAAACAGGTTTCCCCATAACATCCCTTGTTAAATAAAATCAGAAATTTTATTTGAAATGTGTCTGAAACTTGTTTTGCGAACCAATTGCTGATTTCTCTATCTTCTGAAATATATTCATGAGCTTCTTGGAGAATCAACCACCTCGTCTGGTGAAAAGTGTTTTTAGGTCGGCCAACGACAACAAAACTGGCTCAAACCAGATTTACAGGACAAAGAAATCTTATTTTAACCTAAACTTTTACGAATAAACAAATCGATGTCAATAAAATGACCAGCTTTTGACTTTATATCAAATCTCATCTTTCTCTATAGGAATAACACTATAGCGTTTTCCCCATGCATTTCAATGGTAAGGAAAATTCGACATGGCCGCTTCGCCGCCGACAAACAACGACCTCAAAATTCACCTTCGCAATGTCATTTTCCGAGCTGATGAATGAAAGTACCCTTAAAAATCATCTATCTGTTATTTCATTTCGGCAAATCATTGTCATGATCTGTTTCCTTGGACTTTTTACTTTAACCTGCCACACACCATACCACTCTGTACATTATATAGGAGCTCCAATGCATTTGTATTGCGTTTGGCTTGAGACTGGTATCGCTAGTATGGCTTGTGTATGGCGTACGGCCACCGTCATGACAAAGGCCGATGGATTTGAACAGCCCTAAAAACCACTGAAAATGTATCGCATGACTTCGAAACTTTACATGAAGATAAAATGAGATATTTCCTTTCAAACAAGCATCTTAGGTTAGACTGTTAAATTAGATCAATCGAGATGGAGAAAAAATCCGAAACCCTCCCAGGCGACTACATAGACTTACCATAGGCAGACATGGCGCTCAACATAACACATGCAGTTAGCAGACACACCGAAATAAAAGTGGAATAGCATTCTTAAAACGATCGTTAATGTGAAAACAGAAATATGCAACTGACAGATAAATATCTGTTCTATTGCAAAAGCAACTTTTTTCACCGGAAATAATTTTTCTACTAATTCTTTAAATCGTCAACTTACCTCAAGTCTTCGTAAATACAAGCCCTATGCAGCACAGTGTTAACCCCACGCTACTTATCCAGCTACATAGACGATACAACGATGGGAATATTGAGAGCTGATTGGTCAATGTTTAGATTAGCCGCATTATTGAGCCAATCAGCACAGATCAGACGCGTGACGTCCCTGCATAATTTATGCAGATCACAGTCACGTGATACACACAAGCGGGAACATGACACCAGAATCACAAGGCGTGTTTCAGTCATAGCTTTATTTTAGAACTGTCGCAAACATTTATTTTATTTATGCATTTATAGTTTTGGTTTTTCTTTCAAGACTGTAATTCTAAGAAGAAAGAAATCAAAAATGCTTATGAACAGTTTTAGACACACAACGATACATTTGGTAGTTGTCCATAGTAAATGTTGTTGTGAATGAATAAATGGGCGGAGTCACAATATCCTAATATGGCAAAATACGTCACTACGAACTTTGACCTAATCATGCTCAAAAGAGAGGCCGCCATTTCAGTGCGTATTTTGAGACCTGTGTTATGGAAAACCTAGAAACTTTCTATGAGACAGGACAGCGTTTCAACGTCTGAATTCGACAAAACTAATGTAAGTTGTCTTGAATTTATTCGACGAAGAAACATGATCTTTATTTTTGGGAAAAGAGCAATTAGAGGTCAGTTTGGTCTGGGACCTACTGTGTTGATTCTGAACACAATATGCTGCTTGTGCTGGACCTTCTCGCTTCTGCCTAATATTCATGCTGTTTACAGTTATGTTTTGTATTAAACGTGGAGGTGGCTAGCGTTTCTGCCGAGCTGCATGCTCATCAGATTTTTTTGAAAGAATATATTGAAACTGCATACACGAAGCTGTTTGATTGAAATTTTGTCGTCTGCTTGAAGAAATCTTCTTGGAGGAAATTTAGACCACTGCCTTCAAATCAAAACAAATGGGTCGTGGTGATGTGTTTCTGCACGATGCCTACTTCATTTAGCTTTCAGCCTCAATACTAAATTAAATAAAAATGAACTAAAATTTAGGGTTACAGGCACTGTTGTGTTATGAAGAAATCTGGCAACCCTGAGGGATTCCGGATGTTATAGTCTAGTCTAGATCTGGGAAATACAATGCGGATACCCTTAGGTTGTTGGCATAAGATTGGATCAGTTGTTGATTGGGAAAGAAACTAAGAGTCACAAGTTAAGCCACTCATAGAGGTGTAATATAATAGGAAAGAGAATAGTGTGCTTCAACTGGGGACAGAACCCTCAATCTCCAGGTTACTATACTATACTTTACTATAGCTAGGCTTGCTTGCTTACGAGTTTAACGCCGATACAGCTATTCAGACTGTATCTGTCAGACATATATGCTACACCTACTGTAGATAGATCTAATGTAATAATTTGGACGCTTCATTTAACTGTTAACTTAATTTTCTGCAATAGGGAAATTCTCCCTAATTTGAAGCTAGAAGGCGACCTAAATACTATGTACAATCGCCACTGAAGTATAGGCCTATCTCAAAACTCAAAAGTGTTGTTATCCCCCTTGTGTACTAACCATGGCTACTCTGAGAAGTGTTTTTGAAACAAATTCAAGCTGTGTAATAATTATGTCATAATGGGAATTACATCATCCGATAGTCACATGTCGCAAAATCATCACGTAAACACTTCCTGGGAGTCCATCTTATATCCACCATTGTGGTCTATCAAGGGGAATAACAACACTTTCGAGAAAGGCCTATAAAGGACTAGCTTTTAACAATTCATAATATCATTAGGAAAGATGGATAACTAGGTATGTACCTGGCCCTTCCAGGTTCCATTTCACCCAAACACACATATTGGGTGTTGTAATCTCATGTGAAATGGATCTGGAATAAAAAGCAGGAATATACATACAGTTTTACTAGTATGTCTCTAGATACATGTAGTTTACATTTTCAGGTACAAGGACATGGTTTTGAGAAGAAAGATAATCAGTTGTCAAAAATTAATGTATCATGAATATATTTAAAGCCTCAAAATAAAGGAAAACAGGATTGTTTGTGCAAGTCTATATATGCTCCAACAATGTTAGATGACTATAACATGATGAGAAACTAGATATGTATATTCAGTTGATGAGATAATCAACAGATCAAGATTTTTAACACAAAGATATCATTCGTTGAATTTCATTTTACCATTGCCCCTAAATAACTAAATTGTAGCTCACCTGGCAGAAATAAAGTCTGTCAGTTAATTTCCATGACATCTGACATGGTATATGCACTCATTTAAATTTGTCCATGATCAGTTTTCTGTTTGATAGAATTTGAATTAGATCTGTAAACTCCAGTTGTGTTAAATCATTGTTATTGTTATTTTTCCCAATTTATTTATTTATCTACAGATATTAACTCTGTACATCCCTGAAATTTCGTAATGAACAAATCCAACCTTTGAATTGCAAGACTTCAATTTATGTGTCTTCAGACCTAGGGGAATGAGTTGATATCGATTATTCAAGTACAATGTAGTTGTTACCACTTCAGGTTGCATTTGATTGTCATTAATTTAATCATATTTGCGTTTTGCTACACATTAACTCACGGTATTTATACTCACACCAAGGGCACTGACTGATCTAGGTCTTGAAGAGTCCATGTCTGCTGCCAGAAAGCCCTGGGTATGAAAATAGTATTAATATATAATGATAAATGTAGCAGATTTGGACCAGGTTGCTCTTCAGTGACGAAATTCTTTGAAATACATGGTAGCCCAATCATTATCTGACTGTGCATTTTTCATCTACTGAGTACTGTTACAATATATACATGTAAGAATTAGAATCTACCTGAACTGACTTATGATTTTGGTCTTTTGTCATTTTGAATGTGAAGTTTACTGTTTATTTGTAATTAATTTTTTTTCATTCCTTTGTTTCAGACAATTTTATATTAGAGATGTTCTAATGCGATGAGCTTAGACCCTTCTACATTGACCAGTAAACATAGCAACATAATACACAGTTATTCTGCTCTACCGTCTCTGTGTAAAGTTGTCGAAGATACACTTCAGCATAAGACAGATGCTTATTTGAATCTTGAACTGGTAAGTATGAAGTTAATCTGTATGTACTATTTGTTAAACATCACATGTAGCACTGAAAAATTAAGAGACATGAAGTTACAATTTTATTTTGTGTTACATGATGTGTACCTGTATACTATATGATGGCAGAGCTCATAGATATTTACCTTGAAAAGAAATTCTGCCTGTGGGCCAATGCAATGCTCAAATAGGAAATAGTACATTAAGTAAAATAATCACTGTAAAATTGTTTATCCCAGACCAACAAGTTCAAGGAGAAAAAAAGAAGAAGAAAAACCCACCTGTGGCTTCATAGACCAAAACAGAGGAATCCAAGGTACTAAATTGAATTTTCTGAATAAATGTAGCATGAGTCTGATAAATGTATTCATTACAATAGCATAAACATGTATCCCTATAACAGAAGAGGCTGCTGGTCAGGGGTTTTTCCTTTTAGATATGATTTTGTCATCTGTGATGCAGTACCATTTGTAAACCTCTCACATTGTTGAACATATCATATTTGACATGTAACACAAAGTCAAATGTCAACATTTTAGTATTTATATGTAGCAAACCTTATTTCAGAGATAACTTGTTATTTTGTAGACCAGAAGACATGTCCATGAATGGTTTCAGCACAGAAGAAGACAGCCGTGGGGGACATGACCAGATCTGCTGTCTGTTCGACTCTGGAGAGAGGTGTACCAACCAGGCTGGCAATGCAAGCTACAGTAAACGCATTCAAAAAACTGTACAGCAGCGCAAACTCAAATTGGTCAGGGATGATAGCGTAAGTTTAGTTGGCTACAGTGATCGATCTATAATTAGCTTGTGTCTTTTACCACTGATTGGTCTCCCCTACGGTGTGGAGAGCTAGATATACTGGGAGATGTTTTCTGTCTGTCTTTAGACACAATGTAGCTCACTCTGCTTCTTATAAAGCACAGCATTTCACTGATTTTAATGATAGCATACACAGAAACCTTACAAAGTGATTCTGAATAAATTTAAGATTGCAGCTACCTACCCTATTTGTGGAGTTATGCCCCTTTACTAATGAAAAACTCTCAACCAAGATATTGGGTCTGCTTTACTAGTAGCAGTTCTAGTTTAAAATTAGCCTTCACATGGACGTGTAAGTCATTGGTTGATAGAAAATCTACATTGTCTGTATACTGAGTCACCTATTGAAATGTCAAGCCTTAGTTCACCTTCATATGTTACCCTAAGTATGCCACAGTGTGTTGACTGTATACCGATTCACCTATTGAAATATCAAACCTTAGTTCACTTTCAAATGTTGCCCTAAGTATGCCACAATGTGGTCATAATCGGCTTTGAACTGCAAGTGGAATGAATCTAAGCTTTGTCACTTTATTATTTTTGTCCATACATGTATTAGAGGTTAAAATATGAGTGACCATTGCTTTGAGAGCTTGGGTCATTTTGTACTGGGTTTAATAATAGTTAATTTCAGCGTTTGTGCTGGGTATTTTACAAATGGGGTCCTTTCCCAAATAAATTGGGTCCTTTTGCATAGTTTAAATCGGAATCCTGAAAATAACTGGGTCCTTTTTCAATTTCTTTGCTTCAAAAAGATATACAGACGGCTTCAACGCAAACCCTGGTTTAATTTGAAATAAGTCAAGAACTGTATTCATGATGTAATCTGGATTTAAATGGTGAGTTACTATATGATTGTTACATAAAAACTTTCTGATGTTAATCAGTCGGTGAATGTATTGAACTACAAGCCATTTGATTCGATGTATAAGCCTGATAATTATGTTGTATACGATGTATAAGCCTGATAAATATGTTGTATTACAATGTATTAGCCTGATAATTATGTTGTATACAATGTATAAGCCTGATAATTATGGTGTATCACAATGTATTAGCCTGATAATTCTGTTGTGTTACCAGGTGGCCCACATCTATATCTGTGACTACCATAAGAATGTGATACAGAGTGTCAGGGCCAAGAGGAAGAGAAAGGATAGTGAGGATGGTAATGGCTCACCCAACGTGGAGGAGGATCTACCAGAGGTGAGACTCAAAAACATGTATATCATCTCTCTCAACCACTAAGTACATTCTGATTTACTGTCAACATACATACTTAAAGCAATAATCTTATTTGGGTAATTTTCGTGCTGAAAGCATTTCTGCTCAATTGTGATCACACTAATAACAGATTCTGTAAATAACTATACGGCAAGGGCCCCCTTCCGGTTTATTAAAATCCTATCCGTTTAAATTCAGTTTTGAATATTTGATTGTTACTGTACCAAAATAGATACATTATCAGTATCTCATATGTATATGTGTCAGCTATTTTAGAGTAATTTTAATTCATGTACTATAGACCCAGTATGTACATAAATCAATACATGCATTTCACTTAAAGCCAGTCATGTTTCTTCAGATTGGAAATAGGATTTTCAGTTCGATGTGCATAGTCTGTTATTTTCACAAACCTGATCAATCACTCAGTATACTGTATGTCCATCATCTTGAAAGGGTAGCACCTGTGCTGAACCATAAGGATGAGTTTGTGTAGGTTCTTTTCTGTTCAATTGGCTTTATTTTAAATCTTTAAGTGGCACTGCTATTAGATGTACAGTATAGTCTCTTCAAGGAAGGAACCAAACAAAAGATGTAAAATTGTAGAATGCAATGATAGAAAAATGTATATCCTGTAACTTTGATAGAAGGCTATGGTTTATTCTATGAATGGTTAAGAATTTCATATGATTCTGTTTGTTACAGATTGACTTTTTCCAAATGCCTGTAAACACACTGAGGCGGTACAAGCGCCATTACAAGTTGATGACAAGGCCTGGCATGAACAACAAGGCACAGCTGGCAGATGTAAGGGATAAACAGTGCTTCTATCATTTATCTGTCCCAGAAATATAACTTTACTTTGTGTAATTCACTAATTGCCAAATATGTTTTCAGATAAAACATATGAACAGTTATGTCTGTGCTCTGTTTACTTTCTATAAATGATGTAGCAAAACTTGGGTTGTAATGTTTCATATATATGATATTAAAACAAAGTTCAGTAACATTTTACACAATTATAACAGTTTAAAATTGGTTCCCATGTACACTATATATTGATTATTTTAAATATCTACAGTAACTTAAATCATTTTAAGGAAACCAAAAAATATTGTGGGTAATTTCTGAAGTTAGTGGTAAATTCCTGTATGAAATCAATTGTGGTACAATGTACTCAACAGTAGAAATTAGTATTTGTGATGGGAACTTGTCTATAAAATCCTTTTCTTCTGTTATTTTCTCATCATCAAGCAAAAAATTATTAGACTGAATTGGCGTTTAAATCAGATTTAGATATAGTTTCCTGTTTGTGAGAGGGAAGCATGATAATACTGGTATTTATTGACATTTCTAAACACCAAAATTATTTAATTGCATCATTCAGAACATGGAAGTGACCATATATCTCTATGTAATTCAACACTATGAAGACACTTATAAAATGTCCTCTGTTTACACCCATGTTAGTATAGAGTGATTCCGTATTTTCTGTTAAATTTGTCCATCAGTCAGGTTGGCTTCTGGGGTAGACTCTGTACTCAGCTCCATTTCTCTGATTTAAAGCATATCCCTTCGCATTCAAACTTATAATGCAGATTTAGCTTCAAGATTACTAAGCATTCGTTTGACATGTGACAAATGTTATCTTCTGTGTCAATGACTTTGTTTACTTTGTGTTAAGCTCCACTTTAATGAAAGCAACTTAATCATATTTTTCAGTTTTTTTTGTTTCCTTTAGGTAATAAGGTACATTGGGTTCTTGTTTACTTTTCAGACGGTAGCTCGGCATTTCAAGACTATAACAGTGAACGAGAAGGAAGCATTGACCTACTTCATTTATATGGCCAAGAACTATAAGAGTCGATTTGACCAGAAACATTTAGATAATGTGAATAGCACATAGATTTTCATGCATGCTGTTAGGTATGGGAGTATTTGAGAATGTGTGTGATTGTTAATGATGAAAATGAAACCGTTTATTGTTGTTTAAAAAGAAAAAAACAAAATAAGGAGGGAAAAAAAGAAGCAAATATATTTATAAAATTAGAACTCATTTTGATATCAATGAAAACTGGAATGAAATTAGTAAAAAAAGCTTGCTTAAAAATTATTAAATGTTTCTTAAAGTAAATAACATAAGCTTTAATACATTGTAAATATCTAAATTATGATAAATTGACAATTTAATATTAAGTTATTTGTCTTGTCTATTTATACCAATGTATTACATTGTACGTGAATTGTCAAAAGGGATCAGAGCTATTTATATTTCTCACTTTATAAGTTATATTTCTTCTACTTTCGCTACTGATCTACAGGTAGGTTGAAATGATGGTGGCGACATGTTTTTGTTTGTTTTGGTTTTTTCTTCCAATTTTCTTTTAACTTTATACATCTTTTGGTAGATTTCTTGATGCAATATAGTGTCAGGTATTGTACTGAAAAATGATTTGTTTATACATGTGAGTAATGAATGTAGTAAAATATTTTGCTGAATGAGAAAGAATGTTTGGGAGTTTGTAAATGTAATAAATTAGTGCTATTGTATACCATTGGATTGCAGTTTTCAAAATTGCATTTACTGCATGATCATGTTGACATTTTAACAATTTGATGATAATGGACACTTCTTCTGTAAGTTATGAAAAAATAGTATTTGATTTCCATATTGATGAAGAAATTTTTGCAATAATAATTGAAGAGCATGAGAGAGTGGCCAAATTACTTTAGAAAAAAGTGAAATACCAGAATCAGCCAAAAACTGTTTCATTTTCAATCGGAATTGTTTCCCCAAATTTTCAGTAAAAAAACAACTTGTGTAAACTGTAAGTTATTCAACGTATCATCTTGATATTTTTTAAATGGAAAACTTTGAAAATTAATAGCAAGATTTTATTTGGCAAATATGCTATTGATCTTGTAATCTTGTAATGTCATAGTAAGATATATCAAACAAAAGTATCATGATATGCTTGTTGTGTGAAGATAAGTGTATGTTCAGTACATGTGTAGAAAAAAAATGTATTTTGATACATTGAAAAGAGACTTAAGTAAATACATGAATATGATCATACACTGTTCATAGCATTGGAATTAAAATGTCATTTCTAATAATGTGGTTTGAGCAATCAACAGTTTGTCTTGCATTGTCTGAATGTTTGTACTAGTATTCCAAGCAGCAAGATATTAAGATAATGAAGAATGTTTTATTGAATAGAGTGTACATCTACTTGTGCTGTTCCATACTGTTTAATACTAAGACAAGTGGACCACAGAGTCTGTATCACTCACCTGGATATTTGTGCAATCAGCGGAATATATTTGCAATAAAGGTACCAACAGCAAATAAGTCTCATTGGCTTGCTTCTCCAAACCGACCTGCTTATGGTCCTATATTATCACACAAGGTCTAGTGGTATTGTATATAGTGGAAAGTACCTATTAGACCTGGTGTATCTGCTGGTTAATCAAAAGAAGTAGTTTCAAGTTTGTTTTAAAATATTTGTTAACTGAATTTAAATGTAAGTCAAGATAATTTCAATGTAAGTCAAGGTAATTTCAATGTAAGTCAAGATAATTTCAATGTAAGTCAAGGTAATTTCAATGTAAGTCAAGATAATTTCAATGTAAGTCAAGATAATTTCAATGTAAGTCAAGGTAATTTCAATGTAAGTCAAGATAATTTCAATGTAAGTCAAGGTAATTTCACTGTAAGTCAAGGTAATTTCAATATAAGTCAAGATAATTTCAATGTAAGTCAAGATAATTTCAATGTAAGTAAAGGTAATTTCAATGTAAGTCAAGATAATTTCAATGTAAGTCAAGATAATTTCAATGTAAGTCAAGGTAATTTCGATGTAAGTCAAGGTAATTTCAATGTAAGTCAAGATAATTTCAATGTAAGTCAAGGTAATTTCAATGTAAGTCAAGATAATTTCAATGTAAGTCAAGATAATTTCAATGTAAGTCAAGGTTATTTCAATGTAAGTCAAGGTTATTTCAATGTAAGGCAAGATAATTTCAATGTAAGTCAAGATAATTTCAATGTAAGTCAAGGTTATTTCAATGTAAGTCAAGGTTATTTCAATGTAAGTCAAGGTAATTTCAATGTAAGTCAAGGTAATTTCTTAGAAACTTTAGAGGCTGAGCACTCTGTCACTAGGTTGGTTATTAAGGGGAATAATTTTAATGTTTTACATATTTGACCTATGTGGCCATGAAAGTGAGTCAATTGTTCGGTTTATTTTGCTTTACGTCCTATTACCAACAAGGTCTTTTAAGGACGTGTCAGTTTTTGGAGTTGGAGGAAAGTTGGAGAACCCGGAGAAAAACACGGACTTATGGTCAGTACCGGGCAACTGCTCTAAGTGGGTTTCGAACCTGTAACCCAGAGGTGGAGGGCTAGTGGTAGAATATCGGGACACCCTTAACCATTTGGTCACCAGCGTCCCAAATGTCAATTGATTGAGAACACTTTATAGTACCAGTGATTTTTTTACCCCTTTTAAAGTGCCGACTTTAGGTACTTTCCCCTAGAGATATTTTTCCCAATTGACTCAAATTTTCCCAATTTGTATGCATGTAATAAAGTAAGATGATGGAAAAACTGAATTGTTCAGAGTCTGAAGCTCCATGTCATGATAGATAATCAGTGTACTGACTACCGGTAATTTTAAAACAGTGAATTTTTTGTTTATTCAATGAATTTATCACACTATTATTAAACACAACAATATCGAAGGTGGAGTCAATGAAAATGTCCATTATTTATCATAAACCAAATACACATTAATTATGTCTACAAATTCCCTATTTTAATTTTTTTTCGTTGAAATTCCCAATGAAAAAAGGTATGGGCACTTTCAAGGAAAATGTGAAAAAATCACTGAGTACCCCTAGGGGCCAGTAGAGCCAAATAGGTAAAGTGTAGTAACTTGTTTCTGAAATCACAAAATAAACTGTTATTAATTAAGGATACTTTCCAGATTGTATTCAGGTGAGCGATACTGGCCCTCTTGATACTAAGATTCTGATGAAATAGAAGATCAGTTTGTAAGTGTTATTTTATAACACAGCAATCACGAATCTTTGTGTTATTTCATCCAATAGAGGGTCAATATATTGTATGTACCAATTGTTATAATGAAAACATTAAAATATTTGAAAGTCAATTATTGTTCTTTATATTGGTTGGAATGTTTGTAACCAAAAACCTTCACATAACAAAAGTCGAGACATTCTGTCCCTTATACTTCTATATAATCAGTTGTTCACCATTAAATATCATGTTAAAGTATATACACTAGATCAGTTAATTTGTACAGATTATTTGTCAATTTCATAACCAAGGTTAATTATTTAATGTACAACTATACTAAGTACATTGATACAATAATTAAATGATCAAGTGGAACTGAACTGCATGGGTCAATAGCTGAATTTATGTGTCGAGTTTGAATCTTGTCCGAAGATCTCTCGTTTTCAACCGATTCCTTTTAAGCTGTGAATATTTATTCACCATGACATAAAGAGGCGTTTTCCTGACATCAATTCTATTTGACAAAGTCTTTTTTTGAGTTATTGCCCTTACATATATTTTCACTATCTAGATCATGTCGGACTACATTTTTTTTTATTAACTCGCCCTGCGTCTGTAGTCTGTTCTTTAACAATTCGTGTTATTGCTATTTCTTGAGAAGTACTGGCTGGATCTTTCCAAAATTTCATATGTAGGTTTTCCGTGGTGCTTAGTTGTGCACAATCCATTTTCAGATACAGTTGATAAACAATATGACCGACTGGCAGCCATTTTGGATTTGTAATATTATCGCTATTTGTTGAGAAGTACCAGATGGATCATTCTCAAATTTCATATGTAGGCTCCCCTTGGTGCGTTATTGCGCATAGTTCATTTTTGGACAGATCCGACAAACAATATGGTAAGTTATAGTTTGTTTATGCTATTTCTTCAGAAGTACTGGATGGATTATTCTCCAGTTTCATATGTAGGTTTTCCTTGGTGCCTAGTTGTGCATTGTCCATTTTCGGACAGATATGATCAATAATATGGCCGACATGCGGTCATCTTGGATTTGTAATAGCTTGTTATCGCTATTTCTTTGAGAAGTACTGGATGGATCATTCTCAAATTTATATGTAGGTTCCCCTTGTTTAGAAGTACTGGATGGATAATTCTCAAATTTGATTTGTTGGTTTCCCTTGGTGCCCAGTTCTGCAAAGTACATTTTCAGCAAAATAATATGGCCGATTGGCGGCAATCTTGGATTTGTGAGTTATAGTTTATCACTATTTCTTGAGAAATACTGGATAGACCATTCTCCGATTCGATATGTAGGTTCCCCTTGGTTCCTAGTCTATTTTCACAGTTCCGATAAAACAATATGGCCGACAGGCGGTTATCTTGAATTTGCGAGTTATAGCTTGTTATCACTATTTCATGAGAAGTTCTTGTTCGATCATTTTCAAATTTCATATGTAGGTTCCCCTTGGTGCCTAGTTATGCATAGTTCATTTTTGGACAGATCCGATACACAACATTGCCGACAGGAGGCCATTTTGGATTTGTTAGTAATAGTTTATCGCTATTTCTTGTCCATTACTGGACGAATTGCTCTGAAATTTCACTTTTGTGTTTTTCCTGCTGATTAGTTTTGCCCTTTCAATTTTGGTACTGATCAGAAAAACAAAATGGCTGACAGATGGCCATCTTGTATTTTGACATTGAAAATTTATCGCCATTTCTTGAGAAATACTGAAGGGATCTTTCTCAAATTTCATTTGTATATTTCCCTTGGTGTTTAAAATTAGTAACTGTGTCCTTTTGATTTTGGGACTGATAAAAAAAAACAATGGCTGTCAGATGACCAACTTGGGTTTTGACAATGAAAATTTCTTATTTCATAAGGTTCTGCTGGTTCTTAGTTGTTCTATTTGTTTTTTTGAAATGATCAAAAAGAAAAAAATACCACCTTTCAATTAATATTGCCTTTTCTAAAGAGGAGTTCTCAAATTTTATAAAAATTAAATAACAAATTAAAAAAATTGTCAAAAGTGAGTGCCAAGACCCCTTTGGGATCTCAAACTTTGTAGGCTTTAACATATCAATACAATACAAACTGTGCTTTCTTTGTGACATTGCAATTGAACAATTTTTTTTTTATACCTGGTATGTTTCCATTCTGATACAATTATATCCTTCACTTTAACATAAGACAGGTGATTGTTGCTCTGACCCACAGCACTCTTGTTGAAGCTATTTGGAATTTATAGCCTTCATACATAGTACTGATCCATTCATCCAGGAAGTTCTGTGAAACTATTTAACCTTTCACAGCATTACATCTACAAAACCTTATACCTTCACCTTCGGAATATGGTCAATGAGAGTCCATTAGTGATTCATCCATCTATAAAATTACAGATCACAGCAATCTCATGAATGGAGAAATGTCCTTTTATTACATGGTTTTATATGAAGATGAATCACAATAAATAAGACTACAATGAGAGTGAGGAGAGTTTTTCGTTCAGAGCCAGCTGTGTTCTGGTCAGGTTGGCTAGGTACACCACCATCAACAGATCCTGTAAACAACAGAAAGTTTTCATTTAGTTCAACTGTTCAAACATGCAATTAAGTCATTGTGATCAATAGTTTGAGTAAGACAGTAAAACCCCAATTGCTCGAACTCGTGGGGACCTGATCAATAGTTCGAGTAAGACAGTAAAACCCCACATGCTCAAACTCACGGGGACCTGATCGATAGTTAGAGAAATACAGTAAACCCCCACATGCTGGAACTCATGGGGACCTGATCAATAGTTCGAGGAATACAGTGAAACCCCACATGCTCGAACTCATGGGGACATGAACAATAGTTTGAGGAATACAGTAAAACCCCACATGCTCGAACTCATGGGGACCTGATCAATAGTTAGAGAAATACAGTAAACCCCCACATGCTGGAACTCATGGGGACCTGATCAATAGTTCGAGGAATACAGTAAAACCCCACATGCTCGAACTCATGGGGACCTGATCAATAGTTCGAGGAATACAGTAAAACCCCACATGCTCGAACTCATGGGGACCTGATCAATAGTTCGAGCAAGACAGTAAAACCCCACATGCTCGAACTCATGGGGACCTGATCAATAGTTCGAGGAATACAGTAAAACCCCACATGCTCGAACTCATGAGGACCTGATCAATAGTTCGAGCAAGACAGTAAAACCCCACATGCTCGAACTCATGGGGACCTGATTGAGGAATGCATGGTATTCTCCAGTAACCTGAAGTTGGTTGTATGAACTCAGTCGGGACCAAACAAACTGTTTGACAAATGAGGGGTATTCAAGTAAACCGGGTTCGAGTAAGTGAGGTTTTCCTGTATATTTTCACAAGTAATAAGAAATATTATCAGAATCTAACTACACCTGTAAACCTGTGTGTTATCATTGTTATAGTTTAAATAGGTAAATACATTAATTCAAGACCTTGCTCTTTCACATCAACAAAGTGTACAGTGTCCAAATCGGAATACTTTTATATTGAATTGTTAAAAAAGATGGCTTACTTTCATATTTGAATTCAACATGGATTCGAACTCCTCTGGAGCAATCTGGGGCACGTTTGTGGTTAGTTCCAATAACTGTCTGCCTATTCTGTTGTCGGCTGGGATTTTGTTTGCCTGCAGCAGAAAAACAAAATGAATAATGAAGTTTGGATGTTTTGATCATCCTTAGTTGTGAGTTACAGATTTTCGATAGAAGAAAAATGACCACTGCAATTTTCTTATGCATGCATGCATTTCATGTATATTAAAAGGGGTTAAAACATGCCCAGTCCAATGCTCCAAGCAGGTAAATTTGTTTACCATGTAAGTGAAATTTTCACTACTATAAATGCAATTTTTTAACAATTAAACCTTTAAGGTTATTCTTTTTCTTTGAACATGTATAAAGAACATGGGCCTGTTTCACTGACATAAGAGCACACATTTATAATACACTAATTTTAGTTGACGGCAGCCATTTCAGATTTAATCTACCAATACATAATGCCAAAATTATGAAATAGCCTTTCAAATATGAGCTATTTTCTATTTTCGGGCCTGACAAATCTCAACACTTATAAACATTGATCTCAACAACACTTTTACTTTTATGCTATAAAAATCATGGACAGTGGGCAGATTGTTAATTGAATTAATAGCTTACCAAAACATCCTCTACATACGCCATCACCATAGACAGTTTGTCCTGTAGTGAGGTACAGGCATTTTCAACCTGCTGGAGATCGGTCACCATGGCAACACTACGTTTTGGGTTCAACTTTCCCTGCTGTATCAAATCCACTGGAAAGAAAACAGGTGAGAAATAAAATCTCTATGTGTTTAACAGACTTTCAATGATAGAACACTTATAAGATTTGACATCGCAAATCATCATTCCGAATTATCTTGATCCACTTGCCTAAGGGATGGTTTAAACAAGAGGTCCATTTGGTCTGTATTGCTTAATAATTTCCCACTCTGTTGAAATGTTTATACTGCTATTATTATAGAATTTTATTTTTACAACAATTACAATTTCCTTTTTTTACTTGATTGACCCTATAGCTTTACATGTCTAATTTGGGAATCAACCCAGCAACCCTTAGTGAAAGACAAGTACGCTATTCACTGCCTCACCTGACCATGGAAAGATAAGGTAAGGTTGAAATGGCTTATGAATAATGCTACACTTGAAAAGATATTAGAGGTGTGGTTCACTTTCTGCTTCCTGATAGAATGGTCCCCACCGCCCTGGCCCAATATGACCGCCTCCCAAAAGTGAACCCACCCCAAGTAAGTTCACGAGAGTTGTAGTGTACAAAATAGAGCCCAGACAATCGTTTACTTCTTTGATGTAGCTAGGTCAAAGGTCAAAATGACCTTCTTTTGATAAATGATACATCACCTCACCCAGGTGAACTCATATCCCAAGTATCAAGTTCTAGTGACTAGTAGTGTAGGAGACAGAGTCTGGACAAAATTGTCTTTGATGTAGGTTGTCACATGATTCAATGCCTCACCAAGGTGAAGCCATTTAATTATACCAAGTACGAAGTTTCAGCGACAAGTAGGAAACAGAGCCCAGACAGGATAGCTGAAGGACGGATGGACGGACAGACAGATGAACACAATGCAAAACTAAAAGTTTGGCTTGTAAGTTTCCTGTTTTTTGGTTTGTATTAATCAGATTGGGCGGTCTGATAACTTTCTGTTTCCTTACCTCCAACTCTCTCCGGTTCGTAGGTGATGGTCTCCACTTGTACAGCGGTAAACATACAGCCCATAGTTTTGTTGGGTACGCCAATGGGTGTACTGTACAAAGGTATCAAACAGTGAAGTCAGCACAAGAGAAAACAAGAAATGATGTAAAGATGGAGACAACAATTCAACCAATTTACCAGGTTACTGTTACAATGAATTAATATCATGATGAGGTATTACAGTATCTGTTTTAATACTTATAATTCTGGCAAAATATTGTGACCAAATTATAGGCCTCTAACCAATGGTTGAATTCTGGCATCATACATGGATGAAAGGTAGTATCTCTGAATAGAGTCAGGCACAAGACCTGAATGATTTCAGTATGTAATCAGTAAGACTGCTGATTCAGTCAAACCATTGATATTGAATACAAAGTTTCATAATTATAGTTGTCAAGAGTACATGAGGTATGTCCTAGAAGTGACAACATGAATGATTGGGCATAAATCTGTATAGTGCAACAAAAAACTTGATTTCAGTATTCATTATTCCTTCATCCCATAGTTTCTGCATATGTAATTTTGTCCTGATATCCTTTTGACGGAAAAATGTTCAGTTAACAAAGGGCAATAACTCTACATGTAAGTCACCATTAATTTGATGTCAATGTTTACAAGACATACCTCCTTATCTTTATTCAAAAGTGTCCCACTAATTCAGCTTCCCAAACCAAACACTTGAGCTAGGAATGATAGCGAATACGATAAATATAAATGAGATTCCTTAAACTTCGTACCTGATGTAAGCCTTGACGTCCATCTTGCTACCCTTGAGTGTTGTATCTACGGTGAGATGCACAGGATTTTTGGCCTCGCGGGCGTAGTATTCGTGGATTAGCACAGAGTGTTCCGATACTTCAGATCCTGTAGAATACCTGTAACAATAATCCATGTGACAATAATCCATATATACATCATACAATTGGAGATAGGAATTCATAAACTACCAAGCAAAATTTCTGATTTATTCTTTCTGGATTCAATTATAGCAAAATCAAATATATTATGAAATCAATCATCAATTTATTGTTCAAATTTGGCATGTAAATGTTAACAAAACATCTTGAAAATAGGCAACTATTACTTCCAAAAGATTTTATATTTTTTCACAAAGACACTACATATAAGGATCTCTGTGACATAGAATATCTGTCAAGATTAAGGCACAGTGATCTAGTGGTAGGACGCCGAGCTCGTAATCAAAGGTTAGCAAGTTCGAATCCCAGTCACAGCACTTGTGTTGTATCCTTGAGCAAGATACTTTACTCTACTTGTTCCAGTCTACTCAGCTGTAAATGAGTACGTGGTTGGAGAGTGATAGAAATTGTAGAATGCTAGCTGAGAGCGCCGAAATGGCAGCACTCGCTGTATGCTCCCAAGGGAGTTGAGAACGATATTGGCTGGTTGCTAAGGCACTATAACCATGGATAATAATTTATGAACTACTTTGAGACAGCCTTTAAGGTCATGATAAAGCTGTATATATATATGAACCTTGAATTATTATTATTATCATAAGATGATTAATTTCAACAAACTAACAGAAGAATTCTTTGAAATGATACTGATCAATGGACACTTCACAAGCACATCATTCAAGAGGAACTAAAACCATACCAGCCAACAATAACTTCAGCTGCATTGACTTTTTTGTGCAGTTCATACATGTTCCTGGCATATTCTAGATCAGCTGCTACCTAAAACAGAGCCAAATCCAAACAATTTGTCACCAGATCATCTCGTTCATTACAAAAATATAACAAATACTTAATAAAAATAATGGTAGAATTATGAAAATAGCTTGTTAAATTATAATTTTCATATTTATCTATATATCGTTTTCCATTTTCCTACTGGCACATCTTTTACAGACAAATTTAATATGCCTGTTTTCTTAAATTTTAAATCTATTTAACTAACGACAAATACACAGCAAATGATGTTTTATTTATTAATTAGATAATGATTTTGCACCAACCTCGTCTTCTGACTCATTATGGGGCACAGCAAAGCAGTTGGTGACCTCCACAGCCCCTTTGTCATACACTCCTGTAATGGAAAATTTCAAATGACATATAAATATCTTTATATGAATACTACTCGTAATCAAAAAAGAGAATTACAGTATACTTGCATCTGTATTGATTTTTGGAATTCAGGAGCTGTTGGTTTGGATAAAAAAAATAATTAATTCATCAATAAAGGTGAGGTATGTGTTGTGTCATAGTCAAATGTTATTATATATATATTGTCAGCACCTCAAATACAGGTAGCAGTGAGCTATAGCCCCAAACCATAACCTACATGTATCTGTGTCAAATTTTGAAGTCTGGTGTCAGCCGAGAGGAAACACAGGCTAATTTTGATAAATATATCCTGTCAAAATCTGTTATTCAGAATACTCTCTAACGCTAAAATGCAGGAGCTGTCCCTCATTCTCCCACTGGCAACTGTTTAGATTAATTTATGCCAAATTATGGTATGTGGATGTACTAGTGTACACATCTTGTCAAGATAAGTAACAAATGTTTGTATATCCTTTGAACAAATTTTTAAGGAGTATATATTCAAAGAAAGCAGTTTAAAGAAAAGGATAACTTATGCATTAATTAGAAAGTTTAATGCTTGACCATATCTTATTGTATCTTAAAGGGTTTCTCATATATATGAGAAACCAACAAACTGTCTGACAATGAACATTCCATTGCCATTTTAACTGCTAATCACATTTAAAATTTACTTCTGTAGTGGTATCTGTGGAAATAATAGGAAATAAATGGACCAATCAACAACTATTTCATTTATTTTCCTTTTTTGTTTCAACTTATCAAGTTTTCATTTAACTCTGTGATCGAATCTGCAAGCGTGTACATGTACAGCCACATTTGATTGTCTTTTGAAACATAGACTTTAACTTCATTTTTGCCTGTCTAGATACAATGTACTGCAGAGGCTATTAATGAAGCAATGGACTGAGATTTAACGTTAATATGCATTGATGTCAATGTTGTAGCAATTTGATTTATATAAATTTAAAATGAGTCCGATGAGAGTCTTTGAAAGTAGCTAGAGTAGTAAAACGTTCTGTTCAACTTCCTTTTCCTGCTCATCGGCCATGATGGTTACGAAATATTGCAAGATGGATAAGACATTTCAGGTATCACGATACCACACCAACCCAAATGATGCATCAATGCACCATCCCGTGATACGATACATTGATATTTTCGATAAATCGTTACACCGCTATTATATAAAGATTTGCTAAACTTAGTACAGTGCACTCCTCTTTATATCATGTTGCATTTGTCAGACAAAACCATGATATTAACAGGAATGAGACATTAAGAGAAACATGTTTTTTCCACTAAATCTAGTGCATTTCCAATATCATACTTAAAAATAAGCTATTCAATGTACATATGAAGATGTTTCAATATAAAGATAACATTATTTCAATTAAAAATCATTTTTGGGGTAATTTTTCATTTTCTATGCAACATTTTGTTCAAGTTGTATCTGAAATCAATGCAAATGATATTATTTTCTGGATATTTTATGTGACTGGTTAAAAAAATGTGATGTTAAGAGGAATTCACCTCAAAATACATATTAACCAAATAAAATTACATAGATTATATAGACAGAAAAATGGTGCTTGGGAAAAACATGATATAAAGAGGAATGTGATATTAAGTGGAGTGATATTAAGTGGAGTTTACTGTAATTACAAAAGGAAGGTCAATACATTTTTATTCTGTCCGTAAGGTCAGGCACATAATTTTTTGTGAGAGGACTATTTATATTTACACTACCAGAGAGACATGTGATTTAAAAGATGATTAACGACAGTCGTGTGATGATTAACAACACCCAACATGTGACGACTATGATGCCATTGTTTGGCATGGAAAAAGCTGTTCACCGTCAAAAACCCTGTTGCCATTTACTTTAGATTATGATAATGAAGCATTTATCACAGTTGAAATCAAATTGAAATTGGTATAAATTGGCACCATGGATAGGAAATGTAAATATATAAGCATTGAAGTGTCTTGATATGGTCTTTATAGTCAATATAAATGAAAGAGCCTTGAAGGAAAACATATCATATTGTGCTACTTCTATGCTTAAATAACTTTCAATTTTTACAGCATCCATGCAGTTCAAGAAAACAGATTTTCATGCATTACTTCAAGTTTTACCGTTTAATGATTACAGTATTACTGACTTTTTAAAACTTATACATACGCAATAAATCATACGGTGGATGATTAAAGACATCCAAGATCAAAGATTTTTTATCTCATTATAACGAATAAGTATATATCTTTTTATAACAAGCATCTCATTATATTGACCAAGCATCTCATTTGAACAACTTTATATCTTGTTATAACAACTTAGTTTCTCGTTATAATGACTCATTACTTTGTCATACTGACTCATTATAACAACTTGGTATTTTGTTACCACGACTTAGCATTTTGTTATAACGACCACAGGTTGATCGTTGCCACCAGATAGCTCAATTGGTTGAGCATCTGTCTTGAGTTTGGAAGGTCCTAGGTTCGAAACCCCATCTGACCATGCATTTTTCCTCTCCTGTTCCCCATCAAAATATTACCCACAGAAGGTGGTATAGGGTCTTGTTGCTTCTTTGGGTTGAAGATTTTGGGAAAGGAGGTAGGAATGATATGGATCTAGATCTACAACGGGTCGATCTTCAGCGACCAGATGCTCAATCAGGTGAGTGTTCGTCTTGAGTTTAGGTCCCAGACCAGGGTTCGAGCCCAGGTCTGGCCGTGCATTTACTCTCTTAGTAACTTTTGAGTCTTCCTTTTACAGTTAAATAACGAGTCAGTATGATATCCCTTTGGGAAAAAAAGGTTTTGGATGAAGTAAATCAGCCAACGTTAATCGAAAAACGTTCATCACTAATAAAATATAACTTGAACTCGCAACACATCCGTCTATATAGGACTGACGACAAAGCAAGAAAATCATTCTAACAACAACCTGGTCCCTGGGCTGATGACAGATCTAGAACACAGAAGAAATGTAAACAGCTGTCAAAATGCAGGTAGGTCCTAGTTGTTATTGATAAAATGGAGAGGACGTATAAGCCAACACGAGTAAATAACGTTAGAATATACCAAGCAGTGTCCCGATGACCCTTTTTGCATCTTCATTTCGCCTTTCATATGAGTCAATTATGCTAAATAACACAACCGGGTGAACCCGGCACACGAGGTTCGCCGCCATCTTCGAAACAAAGGACAGAACAAAATGTGATTGGTTGAAATTTCCTAATATAATTATTCACTTCATCAAAGAAAATTAATATAACTTTTTTGATAAATAATCACACAAATAATACTTTCTTAATATGTGAATTTTAGTAATTATAACTTTATATAGTTATTTCTTCCAATGAAATCACCGCATTGTCGATCCAAAAAGAAGGGTATGATGGCTATCTAAACTTCCGGTTTTATTTTGTTATTCAAGGCTGTTCAACATTTTCAATTACTATCATGTGGAAAATGACTTTCTAGCCACAAAAGCCTCTCATTTTTCAAATAATTTGATTGCAGTACTTCAGTGAATGGGTAAGTGAATGTCATTAGCTAAGAATGGAAGTTGTAACTTTGGTTCTTGTTGAAGTTTTATGGATGGATTCAGAGGCAAATTATTTGCACGTTGTGTATTTTCGGAAATGTATGTCTCGTTGGAATGTGGTATATAACTCATCTATTTAAAAACAAAAATAACCAATACACTGGTTTGCAATATTTCTTATTGTCATATCTTTATTAACTTATGTGTTGTTTACAGATGCACCAGAATATTTAAGTTTACAATCCACTAATAGCTGCTAAAATAATAAGCTGCAGTTAGTTATGCACATAATATTTCAGTAATCAATATCATGCACTAAATAAATTTACAATGTTTTTAAAACTTAACTTTAGTTAAATTTTTGAAACAAACTTTTGTTTTGAGATGAAGATTTTTGGATGTTTCACCTGTTTGTTACAGAATAGTTTCGTGAAAAGCATGAGTAAGGAAACTGGTATTAAAATGTCATAATCTCATCAGGATTCAAAGATTAACAAACCATTAATGTAGTTAATAAACAAGAGCAGATTCATTTGATATAAACACAAATGTAATTTTATTTGGTTAATATCATGTTTTTTTAGCCAATCACATAAAATATCCAGAAAATCATGTAATTTTCATTAATTTCAGATACAACTTGTACAAAATGTTGCATAGAAAATAAAAAAAATAAACCCAAAAAAGGATTTTTAATTGAAATAATGTAATCTTTATATTGAAATATCTTCATATGTACATTGTATAGCTATTGCTTTTATTTATTGAGATTGGAGATGCACTAGATTTATTGTTATATAAAGCATTGCTGTTTCAGAAACATAAGTCGTGCAGCGAATGTCTTCAGACGAGGGAGCACCATGGGGACTCCCAGTATCCAAGCCTGGAACCAAGCTGGAGCGATGTCTGCTAGGCAGACGAGAAATGCTCCTGCCAGAGGCAATGATAGAACAGGTTTATAGTTTTTTTTATAAAGAACAGGACTAGCATAAGTGATTTTTTTTATGAATGTGAAACAGTTCTCCCCTTAAAATTATTTTTCTCAGTTTTGCGGCTGACTATATACTGTTGAAGGAACGTTAACTTCCCCACGGAGCTAACAGTGCCTTATTTTCCCAAAATGACCAAAAACTGAGAAATTGATTCCCATTATTAATTCAAATAATGCTTTATGTTACCAATTCATAAAGGAACAGTCTGTTGAAAATTTAGGTAAATAAAAAAACACTATATACCTTTCCAATTTACATGTAATAAGGCTAATTATATATAATTGCCTATAAGGATTTGAAACATGTGCCATTGGAATCAATTCATCAATCCAAGTGTATTTCATTAGTTATCATATATATTGGTTTGTAAATGAGTCATAAAAATGATTGCCAAAAATTATCAAGCAAATTCCCCTGCCTTCAATATTCATGGTGTAATCATTGAAGATAGCACATTTGGAGACAAAGTGCTTCAGTATAATCACGATGATTATTTTTTCTGTTTTTTTTTTACAGTCCCACATTTTCAATGATGTAGTAAGTAGGGAGACTTGGCAGAACCAGCTGACCAGTGAACAGCGGGCACATCTGCTGGTAAGATTATCAATCCACTCGCTTTCTGGCGTTATTATAGTTCTGATAAACATACAATTTGGTTTTGCACTATTTTTTCGCATAGAAATACTTCTGTAATATGAAATTCTGTGAATGCAAAAATATTCTCTTAATTTGCAACATTGAAGATTTGCTGATGAAATATTTAAAAAAGAAATATATGTGGTAAGTATTCAAATTTGCATAACTTCTCTATTATAATGCATTTTCAATTCTATTATCAAACAGACTTTGTTGCCAAGCTTTCCTGAGAATGACAAGAAGGGAAAAGAAGAAACGCTTGAGTGAGTTATTCTTAGTGATAAAATATTATTTAATGACTAAAAAACTTACTGCATTGTGTAAACACTAAACAATCGAGGGATAATAAGACTCTTCAATTATGAAGATATGACTTTCAAATGTTCTTTTAAAATCAAATATGGAACAAAAATAGATATACATCTGTTGTTTTACTTTCTGAATCAATTTATCACATTTTTTCTATTTCCTAACTTGAAACATACCTGAACATTGTGATGTCCATCTCTTCTTCAGAGGACTTTTTGAAGGTGATAACTTCAAGTTTGGAAATCCACTGAAAGACTTTCATACCAAGCTGAGAGGTAATGTTTGAGGAGAGGGTTGCCTTCTCCAAACACATCAAACAGTTGAAAACACTTCTACTTCACAAACTTGTATTTGCCTCCAGATTTGTTTTCTGGAACATGTATTTTTCACAGGATACAAGGAAAATTGGGTGCTCAGAAAACATATTTGGTTTCATGATTTAAGATAATAGCAAAGTTATGTCATATTTTAAGTGTAAATTAAACATGGGAAGTATTTTATAAAAGTGACACCTATTGTTATGACCTAAGTTGATAACAAAGCATTTGGCACGATCTGAGTCAGTTAGAAATTTATCACGTCTGATTCTATCATGTTAATTCTTTCAGATGGATTCTACTCTCCGGACATTGCCAAGTACACAAACTTATGTCGAACAGTCAAGTACAGAGAGTATAAACATCGGCAGCAAACATACTATTCAAACTTACTCAAGGAAATCCTTCTGTCGAGACAGGCAAGTCAAATTTGTCATGTAACAGTCTGGGGCATGCAGACAATATTTTTAGCTGGATATACATGTACATTTACCATGCCTCTTTTTGTCTGCTGGGTGTTCACCTGGCCCAATAGCTGCATTTGAATGCTATTTCAAAAGCATTGTTCCTTTTATCAACACATGTTAAAAGTCTGTTTCTGCAGGTAAATGTTATAACCTACAGTTACCAACCTTTTTAACTTTAGACATTTGAAATGAATTTTGTTTGGATATATTTAGCATCAAATTAAAGTACATAGATACAAAGGAATGTATGATGTAGATATTCTTTCTATGCCAGCTCAGTTCTCAATAAAATGATGTTGTTTTACAGAAAGTTTTTGAACAAATGAAGAAGATTCCCCCAGATGGCCACGTGACGATGGAATATAGCCCTCCCCCACCGCCACTAAGGGAACGCACTATAGAACACAAAGTCAGGAAAAAATATGTCAGGTACACACTTACATCATTGTGGTAATGAAGTGTTGTGTAAGTGACATTTTCATGGTAATACGTTGGAATATTTGAAGGGAGAGCTCATGTTTATCAGTTTGATCATAGATAATCACCAGTCAGTTAAATATATAAAGCTTTTGTTCTCTCTTATTGTGTCTTGAGACAGAAGCTCAGATTATACAATGCATCAGTAGATTTTTGATAAACAAAGACTTGGAGTTAATTTTAGAATTGTTGTTAATGGCATATGGTTAATGGCATAGCTAACTTAATATTACTGTAATAAATTTTTGCAATGACTTTATTCGACAATTTTGCTCTGAATGATTTTGTTTGCATTTCATATGTCTAAAATCAATTTTCAATGATAGGCTATTGAAACAAACCTTTGACTGCATCCAAAAGTAATTATATCAATACAGAAAGTATCTCTGATCTACTTAGAAAGTAACCATATTATATACAAACATACGAAAGATGACAATGTAAGGTTTCCAGTAATGGTGGTCAGAGATGACATATCAGTATACAGTGTCTCGTGTTGATATTGACAGGCTGATGAAGGAGGTACGTGAAGAGTGTGGCGTGGAGGACACATCGTCAGAGGAAGATGAACACGATAGTGAGTATCAGGGCGGGATTGAATACCAACAGGACATTGATGTAGACTTTGGGAACTCTTAGGATGAATAGAAATGAGTTGTGGGTGTTAGAAGTGGTATATGTATTATGATATCAATAGAGGTTACACAACGAGTGTTTTTTGGATATGGAATTTATTTCACTCGAGTTAATAATTTTTTAAAAGTTACAAAAGACACGAGCTTTAGCGAGTGTCTTTTGTAACTTTAGGAAAAATAGTTAACGAGAGTGAAATAAATTCCATATCCAATAACCACGAGTGGTGTGACCTGTTTCTACCACAATATTAAATCGGCAGAGTCAGTGTTAATTTTTGAAGTGAACCGAGGACTATTTGCGCGAAAACGCATCACCTCGCATATATTCTCGCCAAGTTGTGACGACTTCCACAATCAATGACGACATCAACAATCGTGATTTCCGGTCAAAGTTTAACTTCTCAACCAATCAAAAGTCCGGAAGGTCATATTCTACTAGTGGTATATAACATATATTTATCCAACAGTAAGCACGTTCATGCAATGGTCTGAGAGTGGAATAACTCTGAGTATTGTGGTAGAAAGTTAATTATTAAATGTAATGAATCATATTCCAACAATAGATATTGACTTCTGGTATTACGATATATAAGTATACGTATTGGCCTGTATATGACAATACATTTTATCATTCATTTCCAGCTACTGTATAACATGGAATGTTCCTCCCTGTTTCGAAGCCTTTAAGATCGTTATTTGGAACACAGTTTCATGGAAATCCTATATTTATAAGCAATAGACACTTATATCGCCTAAAGACTCGAGACATATTACATTATTGAACTTATTTAATGAATCCACATTACATTGCAACTCATGCAAGATTCTCTATGAATATAACTTAGTAAATTGTATTGATTGACAAATGACTAGAGGAAAACAAAAATAACTGAAATAACCTTTTGGGACACGTGTTTAGATGGTCCTGATATTAGTTAATGTAAATATGGTATATTTGACAAGACTACATTACGCTGTTTCAGGTCCTGCACAGAGAGGTAAAAAGCAATTGTTTAAGTCCTTGTGTCCCATCCCTTCACCTGAACCTACCATCCCAAGTGTGGTTGCCACCTTTTCTGCCAAGCCTGCAGTCAATGGAGATGTAACAGGTAAAAACCATCTGATGTCCCTACATAATATATCATCTTAATCCTTGTGACTGTACCCAGTGGCCCTGCAGGTGGGGTCTAACAACTGTACCTGTTGCCCCCATGGCATGATCATAAGGGCAACTAAATTTTGGATCTAATACCGGTTCTCCTCTTTCTAAATGCTCTTTTTCTCCTTATATCTCCCGTGACGCTGTATCATTTTCTGCCATTTATTGGAGCAAGACATATATACGTATAAGAGTCTTACTATTGCCTGCTTGACACTCAGCATTATGGGAGTGGAACGACTGATATACCAGTTGTCAGTATAATGTGATTTGATGGGGTGTCCTGCTGGGGCCTTTTGCCGTATACTTAAGTGTGGTAGCACTATGATTTTCAAATCAGTTTCAAACTATTGCATGGAGCCTTAAAGGAACATACGACAGCCTCCAAAATACACAAGCACTCAACACTCACATCACATACACTGGGAGGATGTCCTGAAATAACCTTAGATATGAAGTAAAACTGTAAAATAATGACTCATTGTTTTGTCCTATCCCTCCATTAATCTTACACTTCATTAAAATCTAGCTTTTCCAGGGATACAGTTTAAGCTGGGAAACTGCTCTGTCAATCGTGGTCAGTGGTTGAATAGATGACCACCTGCATGTTTCACATTTGCTTTAATAAGATTTTCTTGGTGTGTTTCCTTCCTTTTTAATTCTGTAAGAAGTTACTGGTGTGCCCATACTTCCTTAAATCAAGGTCTATATTGTTCTGTTACCTTCCTCCTGAAATCATAAACTTATTGTTATATAATCTGTTTACACATGGAAATGATTGACTTTCATCTGTTCCATGGGTTTCTTTAACAGTATATATAAAGGTGATTGAAACAGGAAACAATTTCCTCATTAAATGTTTCCTGGAACATGGGTAATAATTAGGTGTGTTTTAATTTCCCAGATGTTTATGCCCCCGAAATGGAGAGGCATATAGTGTTACCCATGTCCGTCCCGTCGCGTCCCCGTTCTGTCCCGTCCCATAGCAATGTAACAAGCTTATTCAAATAAGTACTGATGCGATTGTCATCAAACTTTGCATACATAATAAGCATGAAGAACTAATTTCATATTGGTTGGGGGCATTTATGTCTCATAGACATTTCTAGTTTAAATTTTTGTCTCCAAATATATTTTAACCAATTTACAGTTATGTTCAATGTTGAAAACAGATCATAATAGATAGTGCACTGTGTACCGTTCTGAAACTTAACAATTTTTTGCAAGTTTACTTGGGAGTTTGAATAGATAACAATATATGTCATAGTTTTGTAGTAAAGTAGTATCTTTGTTGCTGTTTTTGCTTCAGGAGAAGTTACACCTCAAACTAAGCGACAGCGGCCATTCAGTCCTGTTGAAATATCAGAAGAAGATTATTTACTAATGTTAAAAAATCATAAAAAGAAAAAGCTGGATTCTGAGGTAAGTAGATATTCATACTTGTATGGAAAAGGGCTTCTGAACATTGTAGCTTCATTGTACATTACAAATGTTATAAATCAAGTTTTCTTAAGTCCATGTACTTACCGTAACAACTCTTTCAAATTTAGAATTTCATACTTGGGGTATATGGGCTCACCTTAGTGAGGCAGTGTGACTTGTATCAAAAGTAGGTCAGTCTGACTTACATTTTGACCTAGGACCTACATTAAGGAAAAAAGTTTGTCCTGGCTCTATTTCTTACACTACTTGCAACTGAAAATTCGTAATTGGGGTTTCACATTGGTGAGGTGGTCACATTCGGTAGGAGACTGTAAGTGTCTTGTTCTGATTGGTTGAAGGCTATTTTATTCTTGTGAGAGGAGGTGGGAGGCACCTGTATTAATATATCATGGTTGGTAGGGTAAATATTAATCTTCATTTAATTATTTGATGAGTGGTGGGGTCTCTGAAAAATTACCTTCAGATCCTACAAGTACCTTCTGACCCTCCCATATGGTTGTTTTAACTAATTCACCCCTAAAATTTAAAATGAACTATTCCAACCTTTGCATTGGACGAGTTTAAATGTGTTTTCAGGGGTGAATAAGTAATAGTGAATTCTGCTATTAGGAATGTAACAAGAGAAGGACTCGTGATAGTGAAAGTTAATTATCTATAATTAACAACAGTTGTTTATAAAAAGTATGTTTACTTACAGGAGTACCCAGAACTGAATACACAGAACATCACTATGCAAGACATCATGGCCCGGTGTCAGGCCAGCCGCAAAACACCAAAGACACAACCCAGTAGGTTATTGATTGTGCTCAACTGAAATATTGTGGAGTTTCATAAGAATTTTTGTATACATAATAAAGCCACCTCAGTTTATTTTTAAAAAAAACTGATGATCTCTTTCTGAGGTTATAAGAATTTTGAAATTTAATGATTGACATATGTCCTATGGGCCAAAGTTGTTAAAACAAGATGATTAAGACTACTTTAATTGATCTCACTTAAGATTAAAATAAAAGTATTTCTGAAGGTGATGTAATATCTATTTAAATTTTATTTTGATGTCCTGTAATTGGAAGCACATTTCTGTCTTTTCAAGCTCCTGAAAATTCATCGTTATCATTAGCTAAGAAAAAGAAGATCAGATTAAAAGAGAAATCAGACAGAAAGCTGAAGAAAGTAATGAAGATGAAACAGGAAAATGTGAAGATAAAGACTGAGCCGGGATATAATGAGGATGGGTCAGCCTTGGGGATGAACGATAGCTTTCTCAAGGGTGAAGATGAAGGAGTTCCAGACTTCCCTCTCCCAGAGTGAGTGTTTTAGTTACCGTAAACTTACATATTATAGGGCGAGGATGAGGGAGTTCCAGACTTCCCTCTCCAAGAGTGAGTGTTTTAGTTACCGTAAACTTACATATTATAGGGCGAGGATGAGGGAGTCCCAGACTTCCCTCTCCCAGAGTGAGTGTTTTAGTTACCGTAAACTTACATTTTATAGGGCGAGGATGAGGGAGTTCCAGACTTCCCTCTCCCACAGTGAGTGTTTTAGTTACCGTAAAATTACATATTATAGGGCGAGGATGAGGGAGTTCCAGACTTCCCTCTCCCAGAGTGAGTGTTTTAGTTACCGTAAACTTACATATTATAGGGCGAGGATGAGGGAGTCCCAGACTTCCCTCTCCCAGAGTGAGTGTTTTAGTTACCGTAAACTTACATATTATAGGGCGAGGATGAGTGAGTCCCAGACTTCCCTCTCCCAGAGTAAGTGTTTTAGTAACCGTAAACTTACATATTATAGGGCGAGGATGAGGGAGTCCCAGACTTCCCTCTCCCAGAGTAAGTGTTTTAGTTACCGTAAACTTACATATTATAGGGCGAGGATGAGGGAGTCCCAGACTTCCCTCTCCCAGAGTAAGTGTTTTAGTTACCGTAAACTTACATATTATAGGGCGAGGATGGGGGAGTTCCAGACTTCCCTCTCCCAGAGTGAGTGTTTTAGTTACCGTAAACTTACATATTATAGGGCGAGGATGAGGGAGTCCCAGACTTCCCTCTCCCAGAGTGAGTGTTTTAGTTACCGTAAACTTACATTTTATAGGGCGAGGATGGGGGAGTTCCAGACTTCCCTCTCCCAGAGTAAGTGTTTTAGTTTCCGTAAACTTACATATTATAGGGCGAGGATGAGGGAGTCCCAGACTTCCCTCTCCCAGAGTGAGTGTTTTAGTAACCGTAAACTTACATATTATAGGGCGAGGATGAGGGAGTCCCAGACTTCCCTCTCCCAGAGTAAGTGTTTTAGTTACCGTAAACTTACATATTATAGGGCGAGGATGAGGGAGTCCCAGACTTCCCTCTCCCAGAGTAAGTGTTTTAGTTACCGTAAACTTACATATTATAGGGCGAGGATGGGGGAGTTCCAGACTTCCCTCTCCCAGAGTGAGTGTTTTAGTTACCGTAAACTTACATATTATAGGGCGAGGATGAGGGAGTCCCAGACTTCCCTCTCCCAGAGTGAGTGTTTTAGTTACCGTAAACTTACATTTTATAGGGCGAGGATGGGGGAGTTCCAGACTTCCCTCTCCCAGAGTAAGTGTTTTAGTTTCCGTAAACTTACATATTATAGGGCGAGGATGAGGGAGTCCCAGACTTCCCTCTCCCAGAGTGAGTGTTTTAGTTACCGTAAACTTACATATTATAGGGCGAGGATGAGGGAGTCCCAGACTTCCCTCTCCCAGAGTAAGCGTTTTAGTTACCGTAAACTTACATATTATAGGGCGAGGATGAGGGAGTCCCAGACTTCCCTCTCCCAGAGTAAGCGTTTTAGTTACCGTAAACTTACATATTATAGGGCGAGGATGAGGGAGTCCCAGACTTCCCTCTCCCAGAGTAAGTGTTTTAGTTACCGTAAACTTACATATTATAGGGCAAGGATGAGTGAGTCCCAGACTTCCCTCTCCCAGAGTGAGTGTTTTAGTTACCGTTATCTTCCCTCTCCCAGAGTGAGTGTTTTAGTTACCGTAAACTTACATATTATAGGGTGAGGATGAGGGAGTCCCTGACTTCCCTCTCCCAGAGTGAGTGTTTTAGTTACCGTAAACTTACATATTATAGGGCGAGGATGAGGGAGTTCCAGACTTCCCTCTCCCAGAGTGAGTGTTTTAGTTACCGTAAACTTACATATTATAGGGCGAGGATGAGGGAGTCCCAGACTTCCCTCTCCCAGAGTGAGTGTTTTAGTTACCGTAAACTTACATATTATAGGGTGAGGATGAGGGAGTCCCAGACTTCCCTCTCCCAGAGTGAGTGTTTTAGTTACCGTTATCTTCCCTCTCCCAGAGTGAGTGTTTTAGTTACTGTAAACTTACATATTATAGGGCGAGGATGAGGGAGTCCCAGACTTCCCTCTCCCAGATTGAGTGTTTTAGTTACCGTAAACTTACATATTATAGGGCGAGGATGAGGGAGTTCCAGACTTCCCTCTCCCAGAGTGAGTGTTTTAGTTACCGTTATCTTCCCTCTCCCAGAGTGAGTGTTTTAGTTACTGTAAACTTACATATTATAGGGCGAGGATGAGGGAGTCCCAGACTTCCCTCTCCCAGAGTAAGTGTTTTAGTTACCATAAACTTACATTATAGGGCGAGAATGAGGGAGTCCCAGACTTCCCTCTCCAAGAGAAAGTGTTTTAGTTACCGTAAACTTACATATTATAGGGCGAGGATGAGGGAGTCCCAGACTTTCCTCTCCCAGAGTGAGTGTTTTAGTTACTGTAAACTTACATATTATAGGGCGAGGATGAGGGAGTCCCAGACTTCCCTCTCCCAGAGTAAGTGTTTTAGTTACCGTAAACTTACATTTTATAGGGCGAGGATGAGGGAGTCCCAGACTTCCCTCTCCCAGAGTGAGTGTTTTAGTTACCGTAAACTTACATATTATAGGGCGAGGATGAGGGAGTCCCAGACTTCCCTCTCCCAGAGTGAGTGTTTTAGTTACCGTAAACTTACATATTATAGGGCGAGGATGAGGGAGTCCCAGACTTCCCTCTCCCAGAGTGAGTGTTTTAGTTACCGTAAACTTACATATTATAGGGCGAGGATGAGTGAGTCCCAGACTTCCCTCTCCCAGAGTAAGTGTTTTAGTAACCGTAAACTTACATATTATAGGGCGAGGATGAGGGAGTTCCAGACTTCCCTCTCCCAGAGTAAGTGTTTTAGTTACCGTAAACTTACATATTATAGGGCGAGGATGAGGGAGTCCCAGACTTCCCTCTCCCAGAGTAAGTGTTTTAGTTACCGTAAACTTACATATTATAGGGCGAGAATGAGGGAGTTCCAGACTTCCCTCTCCCAGAGTGAGTGTTTTAGTTACCGTAAACTTACATATTATAGGGCGAGGATGAGGGAGTCCCAGACTTCCCTCTCCCAGAGTGAGTGTTTTAGTTACCGTAAACTTACATTTTATAGGGCGAGGATGGGGGAGTTCCAGACTTCCCTCTCCCAGAGTAAGTGTTTTAGTTTCCGTAAACTTACATATTATAGGGCGAGGATGATGGAGTCCCAGACTTCCCTCTCCCAGAGTAAGTGTTTTAGTTACTGTAAACTTACATATTATAGGGCGAGGATGAGGGAGTCCCAGACTTCACTCTCCCTGAGTGAGTGTTTTAGTTACCGTAAACTTACATATTATAGGGCGAGGATGAGGGAGTCCCAGACTTCCCTCTCCCAGAGTGAGTGTTTTAGTTACCGTAAACTTACATATTATAGGGCGAGGATGAGGGAGTCCCAGACTTCCCTCTCCCAGAGTGAGTGTTTTAGTTACCGTAAACTTACATATTATAGGGTGAGGATGAGGGAGTCCCAGACTTCCCTCTCCCAGAGTGAGTGTTTTAGTTACCGTAAACTTACATTATAGGGTGAGGATGAGGGAGTCCCAGACTTCCCTCTCCCAGAGTGAGTGTTTTAGTTTCCGTAAACTTACATATTATAGGGCGAGGATGATGGAGTCCCAGACTTCCCTCTCCCAGAGTGAGTGTTTTAGTTACCGTAAACTTACATATTATAGGGCGAGGATGAGGGAGTCCCAGACTTCCCTCTCCCAGAGTGAGTGTTTTAGTTACCGTAAACTTACATATTATAGGGCGAGGATGAGGGAGTCCCAGACTTCCCTCTCCCAGAGTGAGTGTTTTAGTTACCGTAAACTTACATATTATAGGGCGAGGATGAGGGAGTCCCAGACTTCCCTCTCCCAGAGTAAGTGTTTTAGTTACCGTAAACTTACATATTATAGGGCGAGGATGAGGGAGTCCCAGACTTCACTCTCCCTGAGTGAGTGTTTTAGTTACCGTAAACTTACATATTATAGGGCGAGGATGAGGGAGTCCCAGACTTCCCTCTCCCAGAGTGAGTGTTTTAGTTACCGTAAACTTACATATTATAGGGTGAGGATGAGGGAGTCCCAGACTTCCTTCTCCCAGAGTGAGTGTTTTAGTTACCGTAAACTTACATTATAGGGTGAGGATGAGGGAGTCCCAGACTTCCCTCTCCCAGAGTGAGTGTTTTAGTTACCGTAAACTTACATATTATAGGGTGAGGATGAGGGAGTCCCAGACTTCACTCTCCCTGAGTGAGTGTTTTAGTTACCGTAAACTTACATATTATAGGGCGAGGATGAGGGAGTCCCAGACTTCCCTCTCCCAGAGTGAGTGTTTTAGTTACCGTAAACTTACATATTATAGGGCGAGGATGAGGGAGTCCCAGACTTCCCTCTCCCAGAGTGAGTGTTTTAGTTACCGTAAACTTACATATTATAGGGTGAGGATGAGGGAGTCCCAGACTTCCCTCTCCCAGAGTGAGTGTTTTAGTTACCGTAAACTTACATTATAGGGTGAGGATGAGGGAGTCCCAGACTTCCCTCTCCCAGAGTGAGTGTTTTAGTTTCCGTAAACTTACATATTATAGGGCGAGGATGATGGAGTCCCAGACTTCCCTCTCCCAGAGTGAGTGTTTTAGTTACCGTAAACTTACATATTATAGGGCGAGGATGAGGGAGTCCCAGACTTCCCTCTCCCAGAGTGAGTGTTTTAGTTACCGTAAACTTACATATTATAGGGCGAGGATGAGGGAGTCCCAGACTTCCCTCTCCCAGAGTGAGTGTTTTAGTTACCGTAAACTTACATATTATAGGGCGAGGATGAGGGAGTCCCAGACTTCCCTCTCCCAGAGTAAGTGTTTTAGTTACCGTAAACTTACATATTATAGGGCGAGGATGAGGGAGTCCCAGACTTCACTCTCCCTGAGTGAGTGTTTTAGTTACCGTAAACTTACATATTATAGGGCGAGGATGAGGGAGTCCCAGACTTCCCTCTCCCAGAGTGAGTGTTTTAGTTACCGTAAACTTACATATTATAGGGTGAGGATGAGGGAGTCCCAGACTTCCTTCTCCCAGAGTGAGTGTTTTAGTTACCGTAAACTTACATTATAGGGTGAGGATGAGGGAGTCCCAGACTTCCCTCTCCCAGAGTGAGTGTTTTAGTTACCGTAAACTTACATATTATAGGGCGAGGATGAGGGAGTCCCAGACTTCCCTCTCCCAGAGTGAGTGTTTTAGTTACCGTAAACTTACATTTTATAGGGCGAGGATGGGGGAGTTCCAGACTTCCCTCTCCCAGAGTAAGTGTTTTAGTTTCCTTAAACTTACATATTATAGGGCGAGGATGAGGGAGTCCCAGACTTCCCTCTCCCAGAGTAAGTGTTTTAGTTACTGTAAACTTACATATTATAGGGCGAGGATGAGGGAGTCCCAGACTTCACTCTCCCTGAGTGAGTGTTTTAGTTACCGTAAACTTACATATTATAGGGCGAGGATGAGGGAGTCCCAGACTTCCCTCTCCCAGAGTGAGTGTTTTAGTTACCGTAAACTTACATATTATAGGGCGAGGATGAGGGAGTCCCAGACTTCCCTCTCCCAGAGTGAGTGTTTTAGTTACCGTAAACTTACATATTATAGGGTGAGGATGAGGGAGTCCCAGACTTCCCTCTCCCAGAGTGAGTGTTTTAGTTACCGTAAACTTACATTATAGGGTGAGGATGAGGGAGTCCCAGACTTCCCTCTCCCAGAGTGAGTGTTTTAGTTACCGTAAACTTACATATTATAGGGCGAGGATGAGGGAGTCCCAGACTTCCCTCTCCCAGAGTGAGTGTTTTAGTTACCGTAAACTTACATATTATAGGGTGAGGATGAGGGAGTCCCAGACTTCCCTCTCCCAGAGTGAGTGTTTTAGTTACCGTAAACTTACATATTATAGGGCGAGGATGAGGGAGTCCCAGACTTCCCTCTCCCAGAGTGAGTGTTTTAGTTACCGTAAACTTACATATTATAGGGCGAGGATGAGGGAGTCCCAGACTTCCCTCTCCCAGAGTGAGTGTTTTAGTTACCGTAAACTTACATATTATAGGGCGAGGATGAGGGAGTCCCAGACTTCCCTCTCCCAGAGTAAGTGTTTTAGTAACCGTAAACTTACATATTATAGGGCGAGGATGAGGGAGTTCCAGACTTCCCTCTCCCAGAGTAAGTGTTTTAGTTACCGTAAACTTACATATTATAGGGCGAGGATGAGGGAGTCCCAGACTTCCCTCTCCCAGAGTAAGTGTTTTAGTTACCGTAAACTTACATATTATAGGGCGAGAATGAGGGAGTTCCAGACTTCCCTCTCCCAGAGTGAGTGTTTTAGTTACCGTAAACTTACATATTATAGGGCGAGGATGAGGGAGTCCCAGACTTCCCTCTCCCAGAGTGAGTGTTTTAGTTACCGTAAACTTACATTTTATAGGGCGAGGATGGGGGAGTTCCAGACTTCCCTCTCCCAGAGTAAGTGTTTTAGTTTCCGTAAACTTACATATTATAGGGCGAGGATGATGGAGTCCCAGACTTCCCTCTCCCAGAGTAAGTGTTTTAGTTACTGTAAACTTACATATTATAGGGCGAGGATGAGGGAGTCCCAGACTTCACTCTCCCTGAGTGAGTGTTTTAGTTACCGTAAACTTACATATTATAGGGCGAGGATGAGGGAGTCCCAGACTTCCCTCTCCCAGAGTAAGTGTTTTAGTTACCGTAAACTTACATATTATAGGGCGAGAATGAGGGAGTTCCAGACTTCCCTCTCCCAGAGTGAGTGTTTTAGTTACCGTAAACTTACATATTATAGGGCGAGGATGAGGGAGTCCCAGACTTCCCTCTCCCAGAGTGAGTGTTTTAGTTACCGTAAACTTACATTTTATAGGGCGAGGATGGGGGAGTTCCAGACTTCCCTCTCCCAGAGTAAGTGTTTTAGTTTCCGTAAACTTACATATTATAGGGCGAGGATGATGGAGTCCCAGACTTCCCTCTCCCAGAGTAAGTGTTTTAGTTACTGTAAACTTACATATTATAGGGCGAGGATGAGGGAGTCCCAGACTTCACTCTCCCTGAGTGAGTGTTTTAGTTACCGTAAACTTACATATTATAGGGCGAGGATGAGGGAGTCCCAGACTTCCCTCTCCCAGAGTGAGTGTTTTAGTTACCGTAAACTTACATATTATAGGGCGAGGATGAGGGAGTCCCAGACTTCCCTCTCCCAGAGTGAGTGTTTTAGTTACCGTAAACTTACATATTATAGGGCGAGGATGAGGGAGTCCCAGACTTCCCTCTCCCAGAGTGAGTGTTTTAGTTACCGTAAACTTACATTATAGGGTGAGGATGAGGGAGTTCCAGACTTCCCTCTCCCAGAGTGAGTGTTTTAGTTACCGTAAACTTACATATTATAGGGCGAGGATGAGGGAGTCCCAGACTTCCCTCTCCCAGAGTGAGTGTTTTAGTTACCGTAAACTTACATATTATAGGGCGAGGATGAGGGAGTCCCAGACTTCCCTCTCCCAGAGTGAGTGTTTTAGTTACCGTAAACTTACATATTATAGGGTGAGGATGAGGGAGTCCCAGACTTCCCTCTCCCAGAGTGAGTGTTTTAGTTACCGTAAACTTACATATTATAGGGCGAGGATGAGGGAGTCCCAGACTTCCCTCTCCCAGAGTGAGTGTTTTAGTTACCGTAAACTTACATATTATAGGGCGAGGATGAGGGAGTCCCAGACTTCCCTCTCCCAGAGTGAGTGTTTTAGTTACCGTAAACTTACATATTATAGGGCGAGGATGAGTGAGTCCCAGACTTCCCTCTCCCAGAGTAAGTGTTTTAGTAACCGTAAACTTACATATTATAGGGCGAGGATGAGGGAGTTCCAGACTTCCCTCTCCCAGAGTAAGTGTTTTAGTTACCGTAAACTTACATATTATAGGGCGAGGATGAGGGAGTCCCAGACTTCCCTCTCCCAGAGTAAGTGTTTTAGTTACCGTAAACTTACATATTATAGGGCGAGAATGAGGGAGTTCCAGACTTCCCTCTCCCAGAGTGAGTGTTTTAGTTACCGTAAACTTACATATTATAGGGCGAGGATGAGGGAGTCCCAGACTTCCCTCTCCCAGAGTGAGTGTTTTAGTTACCGTAAACTTACATTTTATAGGGCGAGGATGGGGGAGTTCCAGACTTCCCTCTCCCAGAGTAAGTGTTTTAGTTTCCGTAAACTTACATATTATAGGGCGAGGATGATGGAGTCCCAGACTTCCCTCTCCCAGAGTAAGTGTTTTAGTTACTGTAAACTTACATATTATAGGGCGAGGATGAGGGAGTCCCAGACTTCACTCTCCCTGAGTGAGTGTTTTAGTTACCGTAAACTTACATATTATAGGGCGAGGATGAGGGAGTCCCAGACTTCCCTCTCCCAGAGTGAGTGTTTTAGTTACCGTAAACTTACATATTATAGGGCGAGGATGAGGGAGTCCCAGACTTCCCTCTCCCAGAGTGAGTGTTTTAGTTACCGTAAACTTACATATTATAGGGCGAGGATGAGGGAGTCCCAGACTTCCCTCTCCCAGAGTGAGTGTTTTAGTTACCGTAAACTTACATTATAGGGTGAGGATGAGGGAGTCCCAGACTTCCCTCTCCCAGAGTGAGTGTTTTAGTTTCCGTAAACTTACATATTATAGGGCGAGGATGATGGAGTCCCAGACTTCCCTCTCCCAGAGTGAGTGTTTTAGTTACCGTAAACTTACATATTATAGGGCGAGGATGAGGGAGTCCCAGACTTCCCTCTCCCAGAGTGAGTGTTTTAGTTACCGTAAACTTACATATTATAGGGCGAGGATGAGGGAGTCCCAGACTTCCCTCTCCCAGAGTGAGTGTTTTAGTTACCGTAAACTTACATATTATAGGGCGAGGATGAGGGAGTCCCAGACTTCCCTCTCCCAGAGTAAATGTTTTAGTTACTGTAAACTTACATATTATAGGGCGAGGATGAGGGAGTCCCAGACTTCACTCTCCCTGAGTGAGTGTTTTAGTTACCGTAAACTTACATATTATAGGGCGAGGATGAGGGAGTCCCAGACTTCCCTCTCCCAGAGTGAGTGTTTTAGTTACCGTAAACTTACATATTATAGGGCGAGGATGAGGGAGTCCCAGACTTCCCTCTCCCAGAGTGAGTGTTTTAGTTACCGTAAACTTACATATTATAGGGTGAGGATGAGGGAGTCCCAGACTTCCTTCTCCCAGAGTGAGTGTTTTAGTTACCGTAAACTTACATTATAGGGTGAGGATGAGGGAGTCCCAGACTTCCCTCTCCCAGAGTGAGTGTTTTAGTTACCGTAAACTTACATATTATAGGGCGAGGATGAGGGAGTCCCAGACTTCCCTCTCCCAGAGTGAGTGTTTTAGTTACCGTAAACTTACATATTATAGGGCGAGGATGAGGGAGTCCCAGACTTCCCTCTCCCAGAGTAAGTGTTTTAGTTACTGTAAACTTACATATTATAGGGCGAGGATGAGGGTGTCCCAGACTTCACTCTCCCAGAGTAAGTGTTTTAGTTTCCGTAAACTTACATATTATAGGGCGAGGATGAGGGAGTCCCAGACTTCCCTCTCCCAGAGTAAGTGTTTTAGTTACTGTAAACTTACATATTATAGGGCGAGGATGAGGGTGTCCCAGACTTCACTCTCCCTGAGTGAGTGTTTTAGTTACCGTAAACTTACATATTATAGGGCGAGGATGAGGGAGTCCCAGACTTCCCTCTCCCAGAGTGAGTGTTTTAGTTACCGTAAACTTACATATTATAGGGCGAGGATGAGGGAGTCCCAGACTTCCCTCTCCCAGAGTGAGTGTTTTAGTTACCGTAAACTTACATATTATAGGGTGAGGATGAGGGAGTCCCAGACTTCCCTCTCCCAGAGTGAGTGTTTTAGTTACCGTAAACTTACATTATAGGGTGAGGATGAGGGAGTCCCAGACTTCCCTCTCCCAGAGTGAGTGTTTTAGTTACCGTAAACTTACATATTATAGGGCGAGGATGAGGGAGTCCCAGACTTCCCTCTCCCAGAGTGAGTGTTTTAGTTACCGTAAACTTACATATTATAGGGTGAGGATGAGGGAGTCCCAGACTTCCCTCTCCCAGAGTGAGTGTTTTAGTTACCGTAAACTTACATATTATAGGGCGAGGATGAGGGAGTCCCAGACTTCCCTCTCCCAGAGTGAGTGTTTTAGTTACCGTAAACTTACATATTATAGGGCGAGGATGAGGGAGTCCCAGACTTCCCTCTCCCAGAGTGAGTGTTTTAGTTACCGTAAACTTACATATTATAGGGCGAGGATGAGGGAGTCCCAGACTTCCCTCTCCCAGAGTGAGTGTTTTAGTTACCGTAAACTTACATATTATAGGGCGAGGATGAGGGAGTTCCAGACTTCCCTCTCCCAGAGTGAGTGTTTTAGTTACCGTAAACTTACATATTATAGGGCGAGGATGATGGAGTCCCAGACTTCCCTCTCCCAGAGTGAGTGTTTTAGTTACCGTAAACTTACATATTATAGGGCGAGGATGAGGGAGTCCCAGACTTCCCTCTCCCAGAGTGAGTGTTTTAGTTACCGTAAACTTACATATTATAGGGCGAGGATGAGGGAGTCCCAGACTTCCCTCTCCCAGAGTGAGTGTTTTAGTTACCGTAAACTTACATATTATAGGGCGAGGATGAGGGAGTCCCAGACTTCCCTCTCCCAGAGTAAGTGTTTTAGTTACTGTAAACTTACATATTATAGGGCGAGGATGAGGGAGTCCCAGACTTCACTCTCCCTGAGTGAGTGTTTTAGTTACCGTAAACTTACATATTATAGGGCGAGGATGAGGGAGTCCCAGACTTCCCTCTCCCAGAGTGAGTGTTTTAGTTACCGTAAACTTACATATTATAGGGCGAGGATGAGGGAGTCCCAGACTTCCCTCTCCCAGAGTGAGTGTTTTAGTTACCGTAAACTTACATATTATAGGGTGAGGATGAGGGAGTCCCAGACTTCCTTCTCCCAGAGTGAGTGTTTTAGTTACCGTAAACTTACATTATAGGGTGAGGATGAGGGAGTCCCAGACTTCCCTCTCCCAGAGTGAGTGTTTTAGTTACCGTAAACTTACATATTATAGGGCGAGGATGAGGGAGTCCCAGACTTCCCTCTCCCAGAGTGAGTGTTTTAGTTACCGTAAACTTACATTTTATAGGGCGAGGATGGGGGAGTTCCAGACTTCCCTCTCCCAGAGTAAGTGTTTTAGTTTCCGTAAACTTACATATTATAGGGCGAGGATGAGGGAGTCCCAGACTTCCCTCTCCCAGAGTAAGTGTTTTAGTTACTGTAAACTTACATATTATAGGGCGAGGATGAGGGAGTCCCAGACTTCACTCTCCCTGAGTGAGTGTTTTAGTTACCGTAAACTTACATATTATAGGGCGAGGATGAGGGAGTCCCAGACTTCCCTCTCCCAGAGTGAGTGTTTTAGTTACCGTAAACTTACATATTATAGGGCGAGGATGAGGGAGTCCCAGACTTCCCTCTCCCAGAGTGAGTGTTTTAGTTACCGTAAACTTACATATTATAGGGTGAGGATGAGGGAGTCCCAGACTTCCCTCTCCCAGAGTGAGTGTTTTAGTTACCGTAAACTTACATTATAGGGTGAGGATGAGGGAGTCCCAGACTTCCCTCTCCCAGAGTGAGTGTTTTAGTTACCGTAAACTTACATATTATAGGGCGAGGATGAGGGAGTCCCAGACTTCCCTCTCCCAGAGTGAGTGTTTTAGTTACCGTAAACTTACATATTATAGGGTGAGGATGAGGGAGTCCCAGACTTCCCTCTCCCAGAGTGAGTGTTTTAGTTACCGTAAACTTACATATTATAGGGCGAGGATGAGGGAGTCCCAGACTTCCCTCTCCCAGAGTGAGTGTTTTAGTTACCGTAAACTTACATATTATAGGGCGAGGATGAGGGAGTCCCAGACTTCCCTCTCCCAGAGTGAGTGTTTTAGTTACCGTAAACTTACATATTATAGGGCGAGGATGAGGGAGTCCCAGACTTCCCTCTCCCAGAGTGAGTGTTTTAGTTACCGTAAACTTACATATTATAGGGCGAGGATGAGGGAGTTCCAGACTTCCCTCTCCCAGAGTGAGTGTTTTAGTTACCGTAAACTTACATATTATAGGGCGAGGATGAGGGAGTCCCAGACTTCCCTCTCCCAGAGTGAGTGTTTTAGTTACCGTAAACTTACATATTATAGGGCGAGGATGAGGGAGTCCCAGACTTCCCTCTCCCAGAGTGAGTGTTTTAGTTACCGTAAACTTACATATTATAGGGCGAGGATGAGGGAGTCCCAGACTTCCCTCTCCCAGAGTGAGTGTTTTAGTTACCGTAAACTTACATATTATAGGGCGAGGATGAGGGAGTTCCAGACTTCCCTCTCCCAGAGTGAGTGTTTTAGTTACCGTAAACTTACATATTATAGGGCGAGGATGAGGGAGTTCCAGACTTCCCTCTCCCAGAGTGAGTGTTTTAGTTACCGTAAACTTACATATTATTGGGCGAGGATGAGGGAGTCCCAGACTTCCCTCTCCAAGAGTAAGTGTTTTAGTTACCGTAAACTTACATTATAGGGCGAGGATGAGGGAGTTCCAGACTTCCCTCTCCCAGAGTAAGTGTTTTAGTTACCGTAAACTTACATTATAGGGCGAGGATGAGGGAGTCCCAGACTTCCCTCTCCCAGAGTAAGTGTTTTAGTTACCGTAAACTTACATATTATAGGGCGAGGATGAGGGAGTCCCAGACTTCCCTCTCCCAGAGTAAGTGTTTTAGTTACCGTAAACTTACATATTATAGGGCGAGGATGAGGGAGTCCCAGACTTCCCTCTCACAGAGTAAGTGTTTTAGTTACCGTAAACTTACATATTATAGGGTGAGGATGAGGGTGTCCCAGACTTCCCTCTCCCAGAGTGAGTGTTTTAGTAACCGTAAACTTACATATTATAGGGCGAGGATGAGGGTGTCCCAGACTTCCCTCTCCCAGAGTGAGTGTTTTAGTTACCGTAAACTTACATATTATAGGGTGAGGATGAGGGAGTTCCAGACTTCCCTCTCCCAGAGTAAGTGTTTTAGTAACCGTAAACTTACATATTATAGGGCGAGGATGAGGGTGTCCCAGACTTCCCTCTCCCAGAGTGAGTGTTTTAGTTACCGTAAACTTACATATTATAGGGCGAGGATGATGGAGTCCCAGACTTCCCTCTCCCAGAGTGAGTGTTTTAGTTACCGTAAACTTACATATTATAGGGCGAGGATGAGGGAGTCCCAGACTTCACTCTCCCAGAGTGAGTGTTTTAGTAACCGTAAACTTACATATTATAGGGCGAGGATGAGGGAGTTCCAGACTTCCCTCTCCCAGAGTAAGTGTTTTAGTTACCGTAAACTTACATATTATAGGGCGAGGATGAGGGAGTCCCAGACTTCCCTCTCCCAGAGTAAGTGTTTTAGTTACCGTAAACTTACATATTATAGGGCGAGGATGAGGGAGTCCCAGAATTCCCTCTCCCAGAGTGAGTGTTTTAGTTACCGTAAACTTACATATTATAGGGCGAGGATGAGGGAGTCCCAGACTTCCCTCTCCCAGAGTAAGTGTTTTAGTTACCGTAAACTTACATATTATAGGGCGAGGATGAGGGAGTTCCAGACTTCCCTCTCCCAGAGTGAGTGTTTTAGTTACCGTAAACTTACATATTATAGGGCGAGGATGAGGGAGTCCCAGACTTCCTTCTCCCAGAGTGAGTGTTTTAGTTACCGTAAACTTACATATTATAGGGCGAGGATGAGGGAGTCCCAGACTTCCCTCTCCCAGAGTGAGTGTTTTAGTTACCGTAAACTTACATATTATAGGGCGAGGATGAGGGAGTCCCAGACTTCCCTCTCCCAGAGTGAGTGTTTTAGTTACCGTAAACTTACATATTATAGGGCGAGGATGAGGGAGTTCCAGACTTCCCTCTCCCAGAGTGAGTGTTTTAGTTACCGTAAACTTACATATTATAGGGCGAGGATGAGGGAGTTCCAGACTTCCCTCTCCCAGAGTGAGTGTTTTAGTTACCGTAAACTTACATATTATTGGGCGAGGATGAGGGAGTCCCAGACTTCCCTCTCCAAGAGTAAGTGTTTTAGTTACCGTAAACTTACATTATAGGGCGAGGATGAGGGAGTTCCAGACTTCCCTCTCCCAGAGTAAGTGTTTTAGTTACCGTAAACTTACATTATAGGGCGAGGATGAGGGAGTCCCAGACTTCCCTCTCCCAGAGTAAGTGTTTTAGTTACCGTAAACTTACATATTATAGGGCGAGGATGAGGGAGTCCCAGACTTCCCTCTCCCAGAGTAAGTGTTTTAGTTACCGTAAACTTACATATTATAGGGCGAGGATGAGGGAGTCCCAGACTTCCCTCTCACAGAGTAAGTGTTTTAGTTACCGTAAACTTACATATTATAGGGTGAGGATGAGGGTGTCCCAGACTTCCCTCTCCCAGAGTGAGTGTTTTAGTAACCGTAAACTTACATATTATAGGGCGAGGATGAGGGTGTCCCAGACTTCCCTCTCCCAGAGTGAGTGTTTTAGTTACCGTAAACTTACATATTATAGGGTGAGGATGAGGGAGTTCCAGACTTCCCTCTCCCAGAGTAAGTGTTTTAGTAACCGTAAACTTACATATTATAGGGCGAGGATGAGGGTGTCCCAGACTTCCCTCTCCCAGAGTGAGTGTTTTAGTTACCGTAAACTTACATATTATAGGGCGAGGATGATGGAGTCCCAGACTTCCCTCTCCCAGAGTGAGTGTTTTAGTTACCGTAAACTTACATATTATAGGGCGAGGATGAGGGAGTCCCAGACTTCACTCTCCCAGAGTGAGTGTTTTAGTAACCGTAAACTTACATATTATAGGGCGAGGATGAGGGAGTTCCAGACTTCCCTCTCCCAGAGTAAGTGTTTTAGTTACCGTAAACTTACATATTATAGGGCGAGGATGAGGGAGTCCCAGACTTCCCTCTCCCAGAGTAAGTGTTTTAGTTACCGTAAACTTACATATTATAGGGCGAGGATGAGGGAGTCCCAGAATTCCCTCTCCCAGAGTAAGCGTATTAGTTACCGTAAACTTACATATTTTAGCGGTAATCTTATTTTAGCGATTTGTGAGTGCCCCATTTCATCATTGTACTTTCCTGTTTAAATTTGGTTATATGTTAAAGTTTGAGTGCACCAAAATAAGAATATTTACAGTAGTCAATTATAGAGTTTTGAATTTTTAGGTGATTGCTTAATTGCCAGTGGTTGTTAAATGCCATATTAACACAGTTTCAGATGTTTAAAATAGGACCTGGGTTATTGCTTTTCAAAAACATTAGCAATGCATACACTTACGTTTTACTATATTGTGGTTTGAAATTTAATTTAAATATTTCTACCTGTTCTTGAATACTTAAATAACTCTTAAATTTTCCGAGGGTCCCGCCTACTTCGAGATAACTGTACTTTAATCTTAATTAACTAAGAAGTGAACAAAGACAGCTATAAAAGTGACTGTACACATGTTTATTTTCTTTACCAGGACTTGTCCTCCCAGGCTATCCTTTGGTCAACACAACAACTTCTTCAGTCTCATCAAGGATTTCCTCAATGAGTTCCAGGATGGCAAGTTCACCACAGCTAATGTAAGCCGCTTGATTGGTTAACATTCTATTTCTTTCTAAATACCTGCACAGGTGTTAAACTGCCAGTTTGTTGTACATGTGCTTGCCTTTTAGCAGATTAAAAATAAAGATTCTGCACCCCAACATATATCTATTAAAGAAAAATAAAATGTTAAAGATTTCAATGCACCTGCATAGAATCTACGTAAAAAATATCCAATGAGTCGAATGACTTAAGGAATGAAGAACTTGAACTAGCCACCCTTTTGGTTGTGTTAGGAGAATAATTTAATCTTGTTTGAAACAAGCTATTTCATTTGCTTAAAAGATGTTATCAGCCCATAACGTAAAAACTGACGCCGCCATTTATAACATCGCTTTTGATTGGCTAATGCAGCGGTGTAATTATTTGTAGGAGAAAAGAGTCCATCAATAAAGTGAGTTTTTGCAGAGTATATATTAAATTATAAGTATTAACTTGAATCTATTTTTGATGTTATGGGGTTATAACACAAAAAAACGGAGGGTACTCTCATCATAAACCGCTTTGCGTTATAACCCCATAACATCGAAAATAGATTCAAGTTAATACTTAAGTGTTTCTAATATTGTTTTGCTGTTACAGTTGGAGGAGAAGGTGCGAGAATGGCAGGAGGCTCCGACAAGTTCCCTAAACAACTGGTTTAACCAACAGGCAAACTGGGTGGATAGTGTCATGTCCGCACTCAAGTTCTTGGCTGGGGACCTCATAGGTCAGTGAGAGTGAAAGGATTTCTTCATTTCTTCATAGATATGTTAATCTCGCTGTGCTTACTTTAGCCAATTACATTTTCGTTATTAACGAAATGAAATGCTTATTTGCTAAAAGAAAATGTATGCCTTTAGCTACTTTTGCTAATGGAATTTGTATTGAATAAACCATTTTCATAAACACTGACTCCCTATAAAGGTATAATAAGAATTGATCCAATTCAATGAATGGTGTATGCTTTATACATCAGAACTTATATTAATATTAACACTTGAATTTTGATTCTACTACTGAGTAAAAGTTGCTAAAGGAAATTCTTATTTGCTAAAAGAGAAAAGTGGTCTTTAGTGATTTTTGCTAAAACATTTTTCAGACTGGAGTGAGCACAGTCACGGTATACTGTTGATTTCAGTTTATATGAGATATGTTCACATAGTTAAGTCAAAGTCAGTAAATGTGTTCCTTACTACAGGTGCTACACCAGACAACTTTGTCCCGTTTGTGGACTACAAGGAGCGCGCCCAGCAGTGGCGTTGGATTGGAGTTGGTCGGGACTCTGATGAAACTCTCCAGGAACTTTTCAAACTCTGGAAGTCAAACAGAAAGGAGTCGTCCAGTGAACTCAATGACAGTGGTCAAGGATCACCTCCTCCACCCCGAAGGTATTTAAGGCACTGCTGTACTCGGGGTTTTGTTAAAATTTGTTAAAAGCACACAACTCATTTGATATTTGTGTATTAAAAGAATTAATGATGAAGTCATATAATTATACATTCTGTAAATCAAAATGGATGAAAATATTTCCACAAATTGAATCAATCTTATCATTATTAGACCCAGTAAGAATTATTGCATAATGTCAGACAAGCATATGTTACATCCGTTGGCGTTGCTCTTGTTTTAGTTTTAAAAAGGCAATATTAGTTGCAGAAGTAATATGTAATATAAATGTTTTCATCTTGAGATGACAGAAATAATTATCTTGTAGTCTGCAACATGATTATAGCCAAATTTTTTTTACATATTTACTATAATTATATTACTAGTAATCGTTTTTGCATGTGGAATTTTTCGCTTAGTCAGCCTCTAAACTGTTGGTGGAGCAGGAATTATTGTGCTGTCAGTCGTACTGTTTTGTACTGTGTGTCTATGATACTATCAGACACTTTAGAGTTTGAGTAGTGTTAGATGTCGGTTTGTGGATATATTTCTGGATATTTATGCAAGGGAGATAAGCAAATTTTCCATAGCGTAAACAATTCCATTTCAATATGTCTTTTGTATATGTCACTTTCATTTATTACTGCTGTATTTTCAGTTGGACTTCATTTGTGGTACGATCAACGTCGGACGAGGAAAAGAATACATTTAGAGAACAGGTAATTATAGTGGGATCATGTTAAATCTTGTCATCACAATGTCATCATGTATAGAACAGGTAATCATAGTGCTTCATGTTAAATCTTGTCATCACAATGTCATCATGTATAGAACAGGTAATCATAGTGCTTCATGTTAAATCTAGTTTTGTTTTAACTTTGTATGCTATAGAATAGATTTGAAAGCTCTATCCAAGCATCATTTCTAACTAAGGGGTCAGTTTTGAGGACTTCTGTAAAGATCCCTTTACAACTAGAAATTGTCCATGCATGTATTTTATAATTGAGCTGGAGGCAGTTCCTCGTATAATCAGGATAAATAGATGGAACTCAAATATGTGTAATGTTTTTCAGTAAAATCTTGTCTGGGGCGTAAGTTTTAAAAACATTAAAGGGGAGAAATATGTTTTTGTTCACAAAACAAATCTCTGGTTGGTGATATGTTATAGGGATGTTCCTGGCTTAACGAGTATGATTCTTAGTTTTAAGCAACAATTTAAACAGTTTGCTTGGTTTTAAATTTCAGGAAAAGAGACGTTTTGAGAACCCTCACAAAGCATTTACATACAAAATGCATGGCTACGAGTCTGTGGTCGGACCTGTGAAGGGGGTTTACAGCAAGGAGAACGCCATGAACAAAGCCAGAGAGCATGCATTGTTAATCTCTAACAGGCCTTCCTTTGTCACCATCCTTACTCTGGGTATGTATAACAGTGAGGGAGCATGCATTGTCAATCTCTAACAGGCCTTCCTTTGTCACCATCCTTACTCTGGGTATGTATAACGGTGAGGGAGCATGCATTGTCAATCTCTAACAGGCCTTCCTTTGTCACCGTCCTTACTCTGGCTATGTATAACTGAGGGAGCATGCCTTGTTAATCTCTAACAGGCCTTCCTTTGTCACCATCCTTACTCTGGTTATGTATAACGGTCAGGGAGCATGCATTGTTAATCTCTAACAGGCCTTCCTTTGTCACCATCCTTACTCTGGGTATGTATAACAGTGAGGGAGCATGCATTGTTAATCTCTAACAGACCTCACTGCTGGTCAGATAAGTTTGTGTTAAATTTCCCATGATGTTGGCTCAGTGGAAACAGGTTTTCAGGATTAAAATTTTGATCTAAAATTGATTTGACTAAAGGGTAATGATAATAATATATATGGTAGTCAGATCCATGTCGGCAAGGGATAAATGTCAAATTTCTGTCTTTTTGCCGTGGGCCCACATTCATAAAACTTTCTTAAGCTCATGGATAGATTTTATACCTAAACCAATTTACAGGGTAACAAGTTCTTTATCTATATCTTCAATAGTGGTAAATCCTTTATCTACATCTTCAATGGTGATAAATCCTTTATCTACATCTTAAGTAGTGATAAATCCTCTATCTACATCTTCAATAGTGATAAATCCTTTATCTACATCTTCAGTAGTGATAAATCCTTTATCTACATCTTAAGTAGTGATAAATCCTCTATCTACATCTTCAATAGTGATAAATCCTTTATCTACATCTTAAGTAGTGATAAATCCTCTATCTACATCTTCAATAGTGATAAATCCTTTATCTACATCTTCAATTGTGGTAAATCCTTTATCTACATCTTTAGTAGTGATAAATCCTTTATCTACATCTTCAATTGTGATTGGTGATAAATCCTTTATCTACATCTTAAGTAGTGATAAATCCTTTATCTACATCTTCAATAGTGATAAATCCTTTATTTACATCTTCAATAGTGATAAATCCTTTATCTACATCTTAAGTAGTGATAAATCCTTTATCTTCATCTTCAATAGTGATAAATCCTTTATCTACATCTTCAGTAGTGATAAATCCTTTATCTACATCTTAAGTAGTGATAAATCCTTTATCTACATCTTCAATAGTGATAAATCCTTTATCTACATCTTCAATAGTGATAAATCCTTTATCTACATCTTCAATAGTGATAAATCCTTTATCTACATCTTCAATAGCGATAAATCCTTTATCTACATCTTCAATAGTGATTCTCTTCCAAGCTAGTAGATTGCAAATAATGTTGATTAAGTTATTCTTGTCTAGGTATGTTTGATAAACAAGAATTACAATAATATTTCCAGTTCGAGATGCTGCTGCCCGATTACCCAATGGTGAAGGAACACGTGGTGACATTTGTGAGCTGCTGAAAGATTCTCAGTTCTTAGCTCCTGGTGTCTCAGATGCCCAGGTATGCATTTATTATGTTAAAGACATCCCTCTGGGATCCCGTGTTATGTAAAAGGTATCCCTCTGGGATCCTGTGTTATGTAAAAGGTATCTCCCCTGGGATCCCGTGTTGTGTAAAAGGTATCCCTCTGGGATCCCGTGTTGTGTAAAAGGTATCCCCCTGGGATCCTGTGTTATGTAAAAGGTATCTCCCCTGGGATCCCGTGTTGTGTAAAAGGTATCCCTCTGGGATCTTGTGTTGTGTAAAAGGTATCCCTCTGGGATCCCGTGTTGTGTAAAAGGTATCCCCCTGGGATCTTGTGTTGTGTAAAAGGTATCCCTCTGGGATCCCGTGTTATGTAAAAGGTATCCCTCTGGGATCCCGTGTTATGTAAAAGGTATCCCTCTGGGATCTCGTGTTATGTAAAAGGTATCCCCCTGGGATCCCGTGTTGTGTAAAAGGTATCCCCCTGGGATCCCGTGTTGTGTAAAAGGTATCCCTCTGGGATCTCGTGTTGTGTAAAAGGTATCCCTCTGGGATCTTGTGTTATGTAAAAGGTATCCCTCTGGGATCTTGTGTTGTGTTAAAGGTATCCCGCTGGGATCTTGTGTTATGTAAAAGGTATCCCTCTGGGATCCCGTGTTATGTAAAAGGTATCCCCCTGGGATCCCGTGTTATGTAAAAGGTATCCCCCTGGGATCCCGTGTTGTGTAAAAGGTATCCCTCTGGGATCTTGTGTTGTGTAAAAGGTATCCCTCTGGGATCTCGTGTTATGTAAAAGGTATCCCTCTGGGATCCCGTGTTATGTAAAAGGTATCCCCCTGGGATCCCGTGTTATGTAAAAGGTATCCCCCTGGGATCCCGTGTTGTGTAAAAGGTATCCCTCTGGGATCTTGTGTTGTGTAAAAGGTATCCCTCTGGGATCTCGTGTTATGTAAAAGGTATCCCTCTGGGATCTCGTGTTATGTAAAAGGTATCCCTCTGGGATCTCGTGTTATTTAAAAGACATCCCCCTGGGATCCAGTGTTATGTAAAAGGTATCCCTCTGAGATCTCGTGTTATGTAAAAGGTATCCCTCTGGGATCTCGTGTTATGTAAAAGGCATCCCCCTGGGATCTCGTGTTATGTAAAAGGTATCCCTCTGGGATCTTGTGTTATTTAAAAGGCATCCCTCTGGGATCTTGTGTTGTGTAAAAGACATCCCTCTGGGGTCTTGTGTTGTGTAAAAGGCATCCCTCTGGGATCTTGTGTTCCTACATACATACATATTTTAACTTACAATTTCTGTATACTGCTTTCTACACCAAGTATTGTGAGTGAGTCAATGTATCATTGCCCATTTCTGTTTAAATTTGGTTATGTGCTTAAATTGGATCAGAAAAATTAAGTATGTTGACAGTATGTGAACAAGGAGATACAGAAAGCTGATGTTTGTTATCTATTTAGATCAATGTGGTGGTGAGTGGGGCTCTGGACCGACTCCACTCCGAGAAGGATCCCTGTGTCAAGTACGATGTCAACAGGAAACTCTGGATCTACCTCCACCGGAGCCGTGCAGAGGAGGAGTTTGGTAAGTCTCACACCATCCTGTTAACAGACACTTAGGTCACTGCAAATATTTGTCTTGATACTAGCTAAGACCATTATGATGGTATCTATAACAAAAAGCCGAAAGTTGAAAACTTCAATGCCCAAGTACATGTGTTGTTATATCAGGAGATACAAATCTTGAATGAGATACATGTACCTGTATCTTGTGGGCCTGTATCTTGGCTATGTCATGAGATTCTGTTGAGCACTGGACAGAAATTGAAAATTAATACTTATATAAAGTGGATGGTTGTTATTTTAATCTGATATTCAATTTTTATAGTTTTTGATGCATTGAATTTACACAAGTTAATCTTCCTTTATATTTTTACCTTAGAACGAATTCACCAAGCACATGCTGCTGCCCAAAAAGCTAGGAAATCGCTCCAGAAGCCTAAAACCCAGAAAACAGTAGGTTCCAGCTCATCTTGTCTTACCATTGACAGACTTCTTCCATCATAGCTTTAACTGAAAAACCATTTAACGTTATTATTATGTCTCAAAGTAAACAAATAACTTCTTTACGAATGCTTTAGCTTTATAATTTGTTTTAACTTGTGTCTTAAATAGTTCAGCATAATAATTTGAAATGTTGAAACTAATTTACATTTTGTATATAAAAATAATATGTTTAATTTGTGTAAGATAATCACAAAATCAGAAGTCATATGGTGAACAATTTATAGAACAACTCTGAATTCCTTTTTAAAGCAAAAAGTGAAGGAGTTGACGAGCCAGACTCCGCCCACCCCCAGTCTGACCTCGGCCAGTAGTCCACGCCTCACTCAGTCCCTTAGTGCCAGTACAGAAAGTCTGAACGCCCTAGACAGCAGTCAGACACCCTCCAGCCCTGTGGTTACCGGCAGTCCTACACCCAAGGGTACTCCCAGCAGTCCCGTGGTGGGGCAGGTCAGTCCCAGAGCCGCAGGAAGTCCCCGCGCCACATCCTCCCTAGCCTCCTCTAAGTCGGCGACGGCAGCCAATCTGCTGTCAAGTGGGAGTGGCCTATCATCCATGACTGGTGCCACCATTAGGTTCCAGATACAGCAGTTACAACAACAGCAGCAGCAACAACAACAGTTACAGCAAGCTGCTAGTCTTCCTGGGACACCTACTAAAGGTACGCTTTGTTTGCTCCTCGTAAATATATCTACTGTATGGTACTTCTGTTTTGTAATTGTGTTCCTGGAAATAGTGGTGTTTTAGACTGGCACGACACCATTGATATTTCTAATGAGTCTTTAATCAGTTGGAAAAACTATTAGTCAGTATTTGAAAGGCTTTGGAAATAAAGGTAAATTATAATTTGTGAATAGTTTTGTATACCTACCTCTAGTGGGGGTTAATTGTATTAATTCTATTGTAAAAGAAACATTGATAAAGAGGGTTCCTCATTGGGGATGTGGAATCATTTTTAAGTTTACTTGAAAGTTTTTCTTGTTTTTATACTTTAGGTTTGTCTCCAGGAAGCAGCAGGTCACCATCTATAAATGTATCCTCAGCCTTACAGCAGTCACAGTCTGATACACCGACGGGAGTCTCAAAGACACTAAATCTGCACAATGTTCGAGCCACACTGATGGGCTCCAGCCCCCAGGGCAGCCCTGCCTTGGCCCAAAATCTGGGACAACAGATTGGCCCGGAGCTGCTTTTACACGGGTCTCGGGGTGGAACTCCTAGTCACTCTCCAGCCCACACGCCTACCCCTGCCCAAACCCCAACCCTGGTCACCAAAAAAACCACCACAGTAGCCACTACTGCCTCTGGACTTCAGACTATGATTGATGCCAGCAATGCCACATCAACAGTGCCCTCTACTGGTGTGGGGGCACCTTTAGTGGCACGCTTGGTAGCCGGGAACCAGATGGTATCAGTCAGTAACCTGTTAGCTGCACAAAGGGCCCAAGCCCAATCTCCCCGGACAAGTACTACAATTAAAATACAAGGTAAGGACTCTCAGTTTATATCCTTTTGGTTTCCTTTATCCTCAAAAGTGAACTTAATTAAGAAAATTTGTTTGTTCTTATGAAATATGCTGCCTCAAAAGAAAACGGTAATCAGGACAATTTTCTAACAGTTTCCTTTTCATGGCAAGTAGTTAAAATACAACCATCAGCCAATATTCATAGCAATGTCTATATGGCAAATTCAGCAATTTGCAAATCTGCATTTCTTACGTAAATACAAAATAATTACAACCAAGTTGTGTACAGTAAAAGTTTGTCAAACTCAAAACATTTGGCTGGAAATAAAAAAGGTGATTCTGTTTTGTAGGCAGCAATATGGTACACCAGGTGGCAGGAGGAAAACCTGTCCAGTTTACAGGGAAACCTCGAGGTCAACTGGTGCAGATAGGGGGCAAAGGTCAACAGCAGATCCAGGGTCTGTTACAAACCCAGCAAGGGGCACTTCCAACCATCAGCATAATATCACAGGGCAGTGGAGGAGGGGTGATGACTCTAGCCCAGCCCCGGACACCCACAGGTATGTTTATAGAGGTGTCACATAGCTAGGGTTATAGTAAAGTGGAGGAGGGGTGATGACTAGCCCAGCCCCGGACACCCACAGGTATGTTTATAGAGGTGTCACATAGCTAGGGTTATAGTAGTACATTGGAGGAGGGGTGATGGCTCTAGCCCAGCACCGGACACCCACAGGTATGTTTATAGAGGTGTCACATAGCTAGGGTTATAGTAGTACATTGGAGGAGGGGTGATGGCTCTAGCCCAGCACCGGACACCCACAGGTATGTTTATAGAGGTGTCACATAGCTAGGGTTATAGTAAAGTGGAGGAGGGGTGATGACTCTAGCCCAGCCACGGACTCCCACAGGTATGTTTATAGAGGTGTCACATAGCTAGGGTTATAGTACAGTGGAGGAGGGGTGATGACTCTAGCCCAGCCCCGGACACCCACAGGTATGTTTATAGAGGTGTCACATAGCTAGGGTTATAGTACAGTGGAGGAGGGGTGATGACTCTAGCCCAGCCACGGACTCCCACAGGTATGTTTATAGAGGTGTCACATAGGTAGGGTTATAGTACAGTGGAGGAGGGGTGATGACTCTAGCCCAGCCCCGGACACCCACAGGTATGTTTATAGAGGTGTCACATAGCTAGGGTTATAGTACAGTGGAGGAGGGGTGATGACTCTAGCCCAGCCACGGACACCCACAGGTATGTTTATAGAGGTGTCACATAGCTAGGGTTATAGTACAGTGGAGGAGGGGAGATGACTCTAGCCCAGCCCCGGACACCCACAGGTATGTTTATAGAGGTGTCACATAGGTAGGGTTATAGTAAAGTGGAGGAGGGGAGATGACTCTAGCCCAGCCCCGGACACCCACAGGTACGTTTATAGAGGTGTCACATAGCTAGGGTTATAGTACAGTGGAGGAGGGGAGATAACTCTAGCCCAGCCCTGACACCCACAGGTATGTTTATAGAGGTGTCACATAGCTAGGGTTATAGTACAGTGGAGGAGGGGAGATAACTCTAGCCCAGCCACGGACACCCACAGGTATGTTTATAGAGGTGTCACATAGCTAGGGTTATAGTACAGTGGAGGAGGGGAGATAACTCTAGCCCAGCCACGGACACCCACAGGTATGTTTATAGAGGTGTCACATAGCTAGGGTTATAGTACAGTGGAGGAGGGGAGATGACTCTAGCCCAGCCCCGGACACCCACAGGTATGTTTATAGAGGTGTCACATAGCTAGGGTTACAGTACATTGGAGGAGGGGTGATGACTCTAGCCCAGCCCTTGACACCCACAGGTATGTTTATAGAAGTGTCATATAGCTAGGGTTATAGTACAGTGGAGGAGGGGTGATGACTCTAGCCCAGCCCTGTACACCCACAGGTATGTTTATAGAGGTGTCACATAGCTAGGGTTATAGTACAGTGGAGGAGGGGTGATAACTCTAGCCCAGCCCCGGACACCCACAGGTATGTTTATAGAGGTGTCACATAGCTAGGGTTATAGTAAAGTGGAGGAGGGGTGATGACTCTAGCCCAGCCCTGTACACCCACCGATACAATTGTACAGGTGTCAGTGTATAGAAATGTGGAAGAGGGGGTTGATGTTTGTGAAGTTAAAGGTACTCACAGATACAGTTGTACAGCCGGCAATTAAGGAGGTTATCCTTCAGTCCCTATTTTATTTCTCATTGTTGATTCTGAGTTAATTTCTGTATTGGTTTAGCATTGGTTGTGGGTCTGGTAGCACGTAGATTGTTGGAAAAAAGTGTGAAATAGATGTTGTAAAATAAATTACGTGTGAAGTTTCTCACGACTGATTTGTTTGTGTCTACAGCTACCTCAGAGTCATCAATGGGAAGTCCTACCACACACCCGGTCACCACTAACTCGCGCCTTACCAACCCCTCAGTGGTCAACACGGCCACACCTGTTGGCTCTCAGGCCATGGTCCAGATGGTCAGTCAACCCAAAGTGGTCACTCCAGGCCAGGGTGGGATAGTGGTCACTCAACTTCCTCATGGCAGCATCACTCTACGTCCGGGGGCCATGCCTGCGTCTACACAGGCCAAGGTGGTCACTGCAGGCCAAGCGGGCCTCTTACCTCAGTTTATAGTCCAACAGTCATCCGGGGGACTAACCAGTAACAATGCAACTATCACACAGAGTAAGTTATAATCCTGGTAAATCTTAACATACACTTGTCAGGCAGATAGGAGGAAATGTGAGATCAGGATAAGTAATAGATATATTATTGTAGATGAGCTGAAACAAATGGTTTATACAGAGGGACACGATGAATTGAGATCTGGTTTACTTGTGTATTTATATTAATCACCACATAGTTACTGTGTGTGTATATAATAGAATTAAAGATCCATAGAGCCCTTGTGATGGTTATAAATAATTTAGAAAATTGAACAAACCCAGATTTACACATCAAGCACTTTTGCTTGCTTATGCAAGCCCTTCAGGTGAAGAATGATTTTATTGTTTACATCATCAATGTGTGCTAAGGTTTCATCAAAGCAACACAGATTAATGCCGTCATTATATATAATATGTACATTTTTCTTGTATATTGAACAAAGCTTGTGTTCATTTGTTTTGCTATTAAAGGGTTAATTGCATTATCAAAATTACATGTTTGAAATATTTTCTTGGCAGGTTTTTCCGGTGGGAAGCCTCTCCAGATCATGAGTGGGGCAAGTCCAAAGCAAAGTCAGAACATCCAGGTGGTGCGGACAGTGTTAGGTCAGCAGGGTGGACTCAAGCCTGGGCAGGCAACCATCCTCATCTCACAGCCCCAGATGCCTGATGCTCAGGCCACCCAAGCCACTGTGCTGCCCTCAGGACAGATCATACCCAACCCGGCCAAGGCTCAGGGCAAGGGTTCACAGAAGGGCAAGGGGCAAACTGGTGCTGTGTATGCCCGTATAATTGCTCCTCCCCCGGGGCTGAAGCTTGCTGGAGGACAGGGGATTCCCGCCCAAGGCGTGGGAATGCTACAGACAGTTAACAAATTAAACATGGTCCAGACACCTGGTCGTGGCAACGTTTCTATGACGCCCGACTCCAGCCCACACACATTGGCAGCTACTGCCTTATCTTCTAGCTCAACTGAAATGCCCAACTCTGATGCTAAGTCATGACACAGATGATTGTGTGTAGTCAGTGTTAACCCTGTCATCATTAGAAGTTCTGTCTTAGATTCACATCTTTCTATAAATCATGGAATATATTGAAACGATTAAATCTTAGACAGAAAATTACAAATTTGTCCTATAATAGGTTTTAAAAGGCAATTATAAGCAAATTATGTTTAATGATGGTGTAAAAATTCTGATGTTCCAGCTGTAACCTTTGAATCCCATGGATTCACACAGCCTAATCAGTGTTGTAGCTCTTACGTCGGGCAAAGTGCACTTACTGGGGGAGGATTCTCCTCAAAACCGTAGTGGAATTGACATAAAGGGGATATAGGAAACGTTCAGTGAAATAGTAGAAATTTTTCTTCTGAACTGGTAGATAAAATGTCAGGATTTTTTTTTCAATATTTGTGTTTTTTCTTTAAAAAAATAGTTGAAATCTAAGACATACATTTTTTTTCGACATGTGTGTGCACTTTCAGATAATGTGCCTGTTGTAAGAGAAATTGACAGTGGTTTACTTGTTCCGGGAGAGTGGTATCAAATTTTGCTTACATATCCTTCCCCACATATTCTTAGCCCCTTTAATCGCATTTTATGTCTGGCTATTTTCAGTGAATTGTATACACGTAGAATCTTTTTCTTTTGTTAAATCTGTTTTATACTGTAAACAAACTTATTGGAAACAAGATGATATATTTGTTATCTCTTGACAATTTTCCTGTTGAATAATCCATAATGACACATTGAAATTAATTGATGGCATTTCAAATGCATGGATGAGTTTGCCCAAAACTTTTGACAAACATCAGCAAACCTCCAGGGCCTACAGGCAGTCATACTGTCAAAGTGAAAAAAATTTATCATGATAGACTTTTAATATTTTTGTCGATAATCGGTGAAAATTAAGTACAGATACTTTAACTGTAAACATACTATGTATTTGACCAAAGTTTTCAAATTTATTTAAAATTTTAACAGATTGGGTGATTGATGGATTGGAGCACTCGCAACATAAAATATCAGGTTCAGAACCGTCAAGCAGTGTAATTAAACACTGTATTTTAACCAATTCATCCCTGAAACTTCATAATGATCTTTTCCAACCTTTAAATTGGAAGATTCCAAATGTGTTTTCCGGGGTGTATGGGTTGAGGGGTGCTTGATTCAGATCACTGCTGTAGCATACTTCTTTATAGTACATGCATTCTGACCTTTACATTACCCAAGCAGGAAATGCAAAATTTCTGAGAACAAACATTTGATTGGCGTATCAGTTTTACCATTTTTATGGGATGATTGAATTTATTGTTCAATTTTTTTCAATTGATACAAATTGTGATACATATATTAATTTTTAAGATACATTTGGCTTGGAGGGGCCTTTAAAATTAACTCTCTATTTACATATATAATAGTTTATATTTAGAAAAGATCTCATTATTAAGAGATATAATTCTACTAAAAGTCGTAGGACATTTTACAGAAGGAAGTGTTCTCTGAAATATAGTGTCTTGGGAGGAACGTTACATGTAGGCGCGAAATTGTCTTCAGAAAACACAAGACGAGAACTGCTATAAAAGTACGGGGCTGTATCAGGATCCTTCAAATTATCATGTGATGTACTAATGTTTATATTCAGTGTATAGAATACTAGTACATCTTCAGGATAGTGTTTTGTTGACCATATTTATGCAAAGTAATATTTTCATATTGTTAATGTGTTCTAAGTCCAAATAGACAATCACGGCTAGATCCTTTTATTTGAGTGTGTGTATTTCGTAACCTGGTATGTTCAGTTCCTTGTTTTTTTTGTTCACACAGTTGGGTATGACGTAATTCTGGATAAGGTAATTGAAATCCCAAACTTCAAACAATACTAAGATGTGATTGTTGAATTTGGACAGTTTTATGTTGATATCATGAGATGTTGTGAAACCACGTAAACCTAACTTCCCAGCGACAGAAATGGAGTATTGGTAACCTCTGTTTGATAGTAATTACGGTCCAAAATGTCCAACTTGATTGTCTTAACATCTGAATATTTAGTTTATAATCGTTACAAATACAATGTTTTTAAGGAACGTACAAAAGACACACCCAAGAATAGCACCTTTATGATTTAAAATTGTGTACAGTCGAGCCAAGTCATGAATTAAAAGCACCATACAGCTGTTTCATCCTTCTAGGACTCGTCATTGATGCTAGAAAAGGGCCTAAAATAAACACTAGGAGGCGACTGAGGAAACAGATCTGACCGAAAAGATGTCCGAATCCAGATAGAAAAGTGCACTGGCCATATTATTCAATAAATTCTGTAATTTTTAACTATTGAATCATGTCAAAAGAACATGATGTACATGTGTATACTCTGATGCCATGCCACTAAATTGTACAAGATACACACAAGGATAATACCTTTATAATTTATAATAAGATATACAGTTAAAGTACAAACTAATTCGTTGTAATTTAATGACAGACTTGCTTCAACAAAGACTTCCTGACAAAAAGATGTTTTTTGAAAGATGATGGTACTCCTGATCTGCTGAATCAATGAAACTACAGTTTTGCTACACTATCCTGGACACTATACACAGGTTTTCAAATAAAGGCCCATAACTCATCATCCATTCAATCAACCTTGGCATGTAGTATAATAAATGAGAGCCTATAACTTGACACATCAATCTGCTGAATCAATGAAACTACAGTTTTTGGTTGCTACACTATCCTGGTCACTATACACAGGCTTCCAAATAAAGGCCCATAACTCATCATCCATTCAATCAATTTCATTCAAACCTTGCCATGTGGTATAATGAATCAGAACCTATAATTTGACAAATCAAGTGTTTCTGAGAATGTTACTATGGAAACAAAATTAAGGTTTCTGATTGGTTGAAAGTGAACTAATGAAATGATACTATTTTCCAAAAATACTGTTGAAGGTGTTTCAAAAATGTTGCTATGGAAACCAAAATAAATAATATTTGCAATGATAATTACATCCCAACTCCCTTAATAGTAAATGCACTTATTCATAATAAAACTGCAACAGGCAAGCTATGGTGTTCGCCAACAGCTCTTGTAGTTTCCCAGGTAATGAGGAGGTTTCATATATAGTGGGCATGCATGTCCCTTACCTTACGCTGTATTAGAACACATCTGTGAATGGGAAAATAGTGAACTGGCTGTTTATTATGCTTACTTGTAGACTGTCAAATAGGAGGGACACTATTAAAGTCAAAAGAAAAATTCATTTTTCTGGCAAAGTGACAGGTTGTATTACCTCTCTACGTCTAACTACACACAATAAGGTCAATAAAAAGGTTACATGTCACAGAAAAAAACTTTTTTAATAACAAGAAAGCTTGTTGATCATAGCTATTTAGTTTACTATAATTCTTGATTTATATTTGTTTCATATTTGGCAGACTACAGACTGAGCAGGTGCATGATTCCGATGAAGATAGAATTCATGCTGTGGACAAAATTGTGAAACTTCGAATGAAATCAACAAATTAGTGGTAGAATCAAGGGGTAAAACAGTTTGGCGAGTCTTAGTGTCAAGTAATCATGTCTGCTTTAATGAAGCAAGAGTTAAGTCCCCTGTAGTATTATGACATGATTTGTGTACCCTGTATATAGTGTGTGCATAGTTGTTAAGTTTGTATATTCTGTTATGGAATCTCTGTATAAAGGATGTAAAAAAACTAGAGGGAAATTCCTTCAAATAAGAATAACATAATTATTAAAATAATAATTATTCTCAAGTGATACTATTTTTTTGTTGTATTTAGCTCACCTGACCTTAAGGACCAAGGTGAGCTTATTCCATACCGTGGCGTCCGTCTGTCATCTGTCGTCCAGTCAACAATTTTTTAAACGACATCTTCTCCATAACCATGGATTGGAAATCGATCTAATTCCTAGTTGCTCAGGATTCAAAATGGTTTAAATGGGAGGGCTAACCACCCACCCCAGGGGTGCTGAGGGGCGGACCCCAGGGGTGCTGAGGGGCGGAGACAAAACTATTATTCAGCTTTATGGTTTAAGCATCTTCCTTCTCTGGAACCAAGCAATGGATACCAGCATATTTCACTGGTAGCGTCCCTGATAGTGGGGATTCAAAATCATACCCATCGTTTGGCTGACCCCCAGGGGGCTGGAGGGCGTGTTCAAATAGTGTGATTAGGCTATATATTAATTTAAACAACTTCTCTCTATATAAGACCTTAATATCAGTAATATCAGGTTGACACCATTCCTAGGTGGTGGAGATTCAAAATTGTGCAAATGGAAGATCTTCATCCCCACCCCACTCCCATCTCCCAGGGGCTTGAGGGGTGGGACCAAAACTGGTTATGTGGTTATTTTGCTTAAAGCAACTTCTCTGGCACTAAGCACAGGATATCAGCTGATTTTGTGGGAAATCAGAATTGCACAAATAGGCAGGTTGCCCCACTGGCATAAGGGGTGAAGCCAAAGATACTTGTGACCTATCCGGTAACAATATATACCATTGCTGGGCATAACGAGAAGAACACAATCATGGTATCATGATTGGTCCCAGGGTGTGACTTTCCCTTGCTGAATCAACTTTTAAAAGTCGTTACTTTTAAACGATTGAGATCCGCAACCCAAAACTATATATGCAATTGCTGGGCATAAACCATCCTCGAAAATTCAAGGGTTCGGTTCGCCTACGCTCTCTACGCCCCTGGGAAATGTCATGACAAAAATGAAGGCACGCTCAGGTAAATAAAAAAATGACCAGTCGCAAAGCCGATGCCTGTGTTTTGAAGACTACAAAGTAAAAAAACATATCGAATTGTCAACAAAACCATTATCTGTACTCAAAATTGATTATACTAGGGACAAAGTGTGAATGTCGGAAAGATGAAACAATGGAATTTTTGAAGAGTAACGCAGCGTTAACCGAACCATCGTCATAACTCAAAGTCGTTTAAACTAGAGGGAAAATATAAGCAAAGGAAATATTGACATGGAGACTCTTGTAAAAGTACAAGAGAATAAGACCAGGTGTTCCGGAAGAGTGAGCGTTTTCTGCTTCATCGACGACACCCGCCATGATGATCTTGGTCACATCGAAGTTAGCATCAAGTAAACACACTAATGAGCATACTCAAAAATGTCCATCCTCATATCACTTAAAGATACAAAATATTTCTCAATGAGACAAAGATGGCGACCATAAAACTTGCCCATAGTTCTGATCATCCTGTATCTCTCGAATCCTTGTGTTGTTAGTTTGTTTGTCAACAGTCGACAACGATCTCGATATTTAGAGCAAGCCCTAGAATAACAGCTCAGCTGCGACCTGTAAACACCATAGGCTGGAGAAGCAGGGATGTTACTATCAAGAAAGGGAAAGTTCACGATGGAAAAATTGAAATCGTCACATTTATCGTATAGCTTAGTAGTAAGCTGTCCATGTTATAATAAATAATAATATACAATATTTGATATAGCTCCCTATCTAGCTAACATAAGCCACTCTAAAGCGCTTTACAGTACATAGATATACAATTCTTATACAATTAATACAATTAACACATACAGTTCTATCATATACAATTCTGAGGAGTTCGCAGGAGCTGCCTTATCGGGCGCTAACTATTTGTCCTGTACCACCTGGCTAATATCTCCATGTGTGTGTGTATGTATGCGTGTGTGCTGGAGATGAATTATGTTCTGTTTGAAGTGGGACCGTGTTTCCAACGGCATCTTTTATAGTGCCACCACACTTGAATGCTACATCACAGATACTGCAACATCCATCCAAGACCATTTTATACTCCACCTGGGTTGTTGGAGTTGTGTGGGCAGGAGAAAAACACTTTCTCTGCGTTTGACGATTACGGGGATCGAACCCCGGCCGCCTGCATGGAAGGCCGGAGTGTTAACCACTCGACCAATCCGCCTATGTTGGTCGTAGTTTAAGTAGAGATCGAGGTAAGCAGCTGATGTAGAAGAGTCTATTGTGTCCTTATTTCAAGTTCAGAAGGGTATATACGGTCGATGTGGTCAGCAAACTTCTTGTTGTTTAAAGACAATACATCGTTGATATATCTAAAAGTGAAATTAAAAGATTTGTCAAGCTACATACAAAAAGTACAGCTTCAGAGATCTGAGGTAACAACATAACAACATGGTAAACTAGTGAGCTAAAAACACCCACCTTCATGCCACACAAGTATACACAATTTTTCCCCAATGATATTGTGATGTCGATCATAAAGTTCATTCCTTCAATTGCCTGCATCTTTCGAATCGTGTCGTAATTTTGTTCACCAGCAACCGATATTTATCAACTGCGGCATCTTTACACTTTATGTTGTAGAATCAAGGATGTTACTATCAAGGAAGGGAATTATATTTATGGAAAAATTGAAATTGTCATGTTTATCGTTTTAATCAGAAGCAAGCTGTCCGTGTTGGTCCTAGTGTAAGTTAAAATCGAGGTATGAAGCTAATTTAGACGAGTTTGTTGTGTCCTTGATTTCAGGATCAGAAGGAAACATACGACCAACATGGTAGTTAAGCACAATTCTGTTATTTATAAACATCAATCAATCTGAAAGTGAAAATAAAATAAATGAAAAGATTTTATTTACCTGTCCTGATATGAAACCAAAAACAAGTCAGCTAAGAGTGATACAGTTTGTTCCCTAGGAATACCAACAGTCTGTCTGAAAATCTGTCCTCAACATTTTTATAATCGCCATCTTGATCTCACCGAGAAATATTCTGTATCTTTGTGTGGTATGAAGATGGACGTTCTTGAGTTTGCTTGTTAGTGTGTTTACTTGCTGTGATGACAATAATGGCTCGGTTCTCATTTTGAGGACTGATGCTTACTTGGATGTGACCAAGATTTACATGGCGGGTGTCATCGATGAAGCAGAAGACGCTTACTCTTCCGGAACACCTGGTCTTATTCTCTTGTGCTTTTACGAGAGTCTCCATGTAAATCTTTCCTTTGTTCCTATTTTGCCCCTAGTTTAATCGATTTTGAGTTCGGATTATGGTCTGTTGACGCTTTGGTATTCTCTGATTTTTTTTTATTTAACAATGATAACGTCAGCCAGGAATTTGATCGTCCATACTACATGTTTATCTCCCTTAGTATATTTTGTGATTTGCACAAAGTATGTTCCAAAATAGCTTGCAACCTTATTTCTGTTTTTTTTTTTTTTTAGGAAAGCGTTCATAATGAGAAGACAGCTTCTTTCACCTTGGTATGAGGTTGGTTTTATTCAATAGAAGCATAAATAGTAGAAAAATTAAATGTCCTGCCTGAAAGATGAAACATATGCGTCATTTCTACACAATGGAATTGATTCCTTAGTATTAGTGTACTTACTACCTTCTAGCAGGGACCCTCGTATTTGTGCATTGTAACTGAATTATACCTATCACTTTACCACAGGACAGGCTTACATTGTCTTGCCCCGTGACACTCTTGTTTGGCTTTTAACACCTACACCTGACATTGTGCTGTTATACAATTGATCACATGGTGTATTTGTTTCTGTTAAGGTAACCAATGATTTGTATCGGCTTCTAAACCATACATAGTTTGATTTGTTTAGTTTTTTATGCTATTTGTACAGTTAAACATAATTTATTAGATGACATGTAACTAGTTTTAGTGTTTAGATACTTAAGGGTACGGAATCTTTCATGTTTTACTAGATATAACGTTAACTGTGTTGATACTGATTAGAAAACCAAGCAATATAATGTATTATCAGTCATAATCTTTGTTAAATATTTCATTTATCTTTTTTATAACATAAATAATTAATAATTGCTTATAGTGTCTCGTAAGTCTGTTTAGACTGGACGTTTTAAGGTATTTTAATGATGTATACATGAATTGGTATTTGACTGCCTGCGATCGACAGATATAGTGGGAAGCTACAGGTCAGATCATGGAATCCTATTGTTCACACAATTAATGGATTTGTAGAAAAATAAATGATATCACAGCCTTGTTTCAATGTGGATTAAATGTTAAGTAGAAATACCAACCAATAGTAATTCATTGTCATATATTTACCTCTCCACTTCTCATAGTTTACCACCTTATATTATAGCAGGGATGTCTGATATATATTTAAATGTTATGTATTTCTACAGCAGGTAGTTCTTTAAGATTGGAGTTTGCGCACAGGTAATGAGTTACATAATACTAAGACCAAGTAAAGATCGAGGTAAGAAGCTGATGTAGGAGAGTCTGTTGTGTTTTTTTAATCGCAAGTTCAGGACTGGTACCAAAACCTTGCCAAATCTTTTAATTTCACTTTCGGATATATCGACGATGTGTTGTCTATAAACAACAAGAAGTTTGTTGACCACGTCAATCGTATATACCCTTCTGAACTTGAAATGAAGGACACAACAGACTCCTCTATATCAGCTGCTTACCTTGATCTCTACTTAAACTACGACCAACACGGACAGCTTACTACTGAGCTATACGATAAACGTGATGCATTCAATTTTCCGATCGTGAACTTTCCATTTCTTGATAGTAACATCCCTGCTTCTCCAACCTATGGTTTTGAAATAAAGATAAATAAGAGAATACCGAAGCGTTAACATAATCATAATCCAAACTCAAAATCGATTAAACCAGTGGCAAAATATGAACAAAGGAAATATTCATATGGAGACTCTTGCAAAAGTACAAGAGAATAAGACCAGGTGTTCCGGAAGAGTAAGCGTCTTCTGCTTCACCGACGACACCCGCCCTGTAAATCTTAGTCACATCTTAGTTAACATCAAGTTCTCAAAATGAGAACCGAGTATCATTGTCAATCACAACAAGTAAACACACTAATGAGCATACTCAAAAACGTCCATCTTCATATCACTTAAAGATACAGAATATTTCTCAATGAGATGGCGACCATAAAACTTGCCCATAGTTCTGATCAACCTGCATCTCTCGAATCCTTTTTTTTTTGTCTTTTTATTTTCAATCATTTATTTAATTACGATATTTTCAATTATTTGAGTTCCCTTTGAAATTAACTTTTTTCTACATATATATCAATACATGAATTAATGATTTCAGTTTTTATTGGATAAAAATCATTCATTGCTGCATATTAAGTTAACTATACCTATAGTTGACTTTAAACACAAGAGTTGTTAAATTATTCATAAATTTTCAATGAAATATCCTATCATTCTTTTCTTTTCATAGATGTTTTTTAATTCATATTTAAGTACTAAACATGGGTTCACAATTTTCCGTTTTTGTTCACTTACATGAAAAGTTTTGAATATTGTGAATCCAATCACACATAAAATTAAATTGACTTCATTATACATACATTGCTCAAGTTTGTAGCCAAGTACTATATATTTCAGCTTCCTTAAATTAATTTTAAATCCAAGTTGTATAAAAATAGTAATAATTTTCTTCCAAAATATGTCAAAATATTCACATTCGACAAAATAATGATTATAAGTTTCTACTACTCCGCAAATATTACACAAATTGTTTTCTTCTATTCTCCATTTGTGGAGTTGATATTTACTAGGAATTATACAATGTAACAATTTCCATTTAAATATCTTATGTTTGTTATGTTTCAAATTTCTAAATATAAAAATGAAACAGTCTTCAAATACCTGTGAACCTCTTATGTCAAATTGCTTTCGCCAGTATTCAATATTGTGTGCAGGTATGATTTTTTTTTGTAATGCTTTTTGATATAGACTTTCGTTATTTTGCCTTTCAATTATTAAATATTTGTTGTCATTTTGATCGTATAGGAAACACTTATCTAAAGTCTTAACCAATGTTCTTTTTGATTCTTCCCTTTTTAATAACATTTTCCATCTATTTGGGATGGCTTTCTTTAGTTTGGTTACGTCACTTATCCAATTTCGTTTATCTGTTAATTTGTTGTATATCATATTTTCATCTATGTTCCCTTGGTTATTTATCACATCTTGTATTTTGATTACATTTTGTTTTACCCAGCGCTTATTTATTAGAGATTTACCTTTCAATTGTATTTGCCTATTTCCCCATATAACTTCATTTCTTACATCACCGAAGTTTTGGCAATCTTTTTTCATCCCCCCCCCACCTAGTTTTATCCAAGAGTTTAAAATTTGCAGGTAAAAATCACTTTATCTCCGTCTTGAAATCTATTCCTTCATACATTTGATTTCGTCTCTTATTACAACCTAACCACATTCCTTCTGTTTTGTTTTTATTCAGTTTCAAACCCGAAAGTTCTCCAAATTTTTCTACTGTTTTTATTGCGAATTTTATATTCTTTCTCTCTAGAAATAGTGTGGTGTCATCTGCTAGTTGTGCTATCTTCATAGTTTTACCACCTATCTTAAAACCCTTCACATTAGTATTATTTCTAAGTCGTGCTGCCAATATTTCTACTGCAATTACGAAACTTAAACATGATAACGGACAACCTTGCCTAATCCCTCTAGTAGTTGAATATTCTTCCGTTATCCAGTTATTATTTTTTATAAAACCTTTAATATTCCTATAAAATGTTTTGATCCAATTAATAAATGAACAACCAAAACCAAACTTTTATAAACTAGCATACATAAATTTCCATTCGATGATATCAAAGGCTTTTTTAAAATCCAAAAATAATATACAGCTATCCATGTCAAATTTGTCGGAATAATCTATTATATCTTGTATTTGCCTAATGTTATAACCAATAAATCTATTTTTTATGTAACCGTTTTGATCCGTATGAATAATTTTTGGCATAACTGTTTTAAGTCTTGTGGCTAGAGAATATGCTGCAATTTTATAATCGATATTTAGCAATGTTATCGGTCGCCAATTTTCTAATAGTGCGGCATTACCCTTTTTATAAATAAGTGATACCAATCCATATTTTGGTGTCTCGCTTAATTCGCCATAATCATGCGCTTCATGTAATGATTTCATGAGTAATGTTTTTAATTTATTCCAAAATTTCTGATAAAATTCCACCGATAATTCGTCCGTACCGGGGCTTTTATTTTTTTCATATTGTCAAGTGCATGTTTGCATTCTTTTTCGGTTAGTTTTCCTTCGCATGAGTTTGCTTCTTCAGCTGTTAATTTGGTTATACCCTTTGTGCTTTGTATATAATCATTCACATCTAATTCTGATGGATTTTCTGTTGTATATAATTTTTCCTAGAAATTTTTAATGGTCTGTAAAAATTGTTCGGGGTCGCGTATTAAAGTCTCTGTATCATCCTTTAGTTCATTTATAACTTTGCTAGATTGTCTTTTCTTTCTAACCCTAGGAAAAATTTAGTGTTTTTTTCTCCCTCTTCCGTCCATTTAATACGTGATCGTACTTGCGCGCCTTTAGCTTTTTGTTCATATAAGTATTCTATATTATTTTCAATACTTTTGACCTCTTCTTCATTCGTTATTGTATCATTTTCGTTATTGTTGATTTTCTGTAGTCGTTTTTCGAGTGATTCTAAAACGGTTTTTCGTCTTTTTGATTTTACTATACTATATTTGATAGATTCGTGTTTCATCATTATTTTACAATAATCCCATGTTGGCGTCTATTAAGTTTATTTTCTTCACTATACAATTTGGAATCAAGTATACATTTTTCGATAATTTCCTGATATTTTATATCATTTAGAATACTGTTATTTATTTTCCACACTCCAGGTCCATTTTCCTTACAAGAAAATAGTTTTAGTGACACTCCCTGATGATCCGTACTCTTTATTTGCGCTGGCCTGATATCTGCAGATTTTATTAAATTACTCATTGTGCTTTCAATTAGAAAATAATCTATTCTACTGGCTTCTCCCTGTTTTTTACGTCTCCATGTATATTGTGTTTTTTGCTGGTTTTTCTCTCTCCAAATATCTGTCAGTTTTAGAGATTGTTTTAAATGTTTTAGTCCGTATGTTATATATCTATATCTATGTTGTGAATTGCTTTTTCTATCACAATTTTGCAGAACTTCGTTAAAATCGCCACCGGTAATTGTCTAACCAGTACCCCTTTCTTTTATATCTTTTAAAGGGGTTTTTAGAAATGTATTCCTTTCGTGTTGATTATTTGGAGCATATATATTTGCAATGGTCAGAATTTTATTTGCTACTTCAATGTTAATTAAAATGAATCTGTCGTTTTCTTTACTGTATACATTGATCAAATTTGTATTAAGATGTTTTCTTACTAAAATACTAACACCTTTCTTGTTTTGTTCACCAAAGCTATGATAGCAAATAGCAAATTCACTAGTTTCAGCTTTTAACAAATCACTTAAGTTTTGCGTAAAATGTGTCTCCTGTAAGAGGCATATATCAAATTGTTGTTGTATCATCCATTGATAAAGACGAAGTCTCTTTCCTTTATCCCTTAGTCCTTGGGCATTTAAGGAACGCAAATGGATATCACTTTTGTTTGATGAATTTGTCTAGCGTCTGTATCTGTTGTTGGTCTTTACTGTTTTCTCTCTTTTCTCTTTCTCTCTTTTCCCTTTCTCTCTTTTCTCTTTCTTTTCTCTCCCTCCTATGTTTTGCCGTTTGTGTTGTAGGGTCTTCTTTCTGCTCTGTTTGTATTTCATCTTGTTGTAATTCTTCTTCGCTATATGTTTCCTCTACATCCTCTGTATCACTGCTATTTGGATCTTCCGTTTTCTGTAGTTTTTTACATTCTGTTCTCTTATGGCCCGATTCCTTACAGAACAGACATTTCCATTCATTTATGCATTGTGAAGCACCATGACCCTCTTCCAAACATTTCTTACATCTCTGCTCTTCATTTTGTCTCTCGTTTTGTTGCCCTCGTGGTTGACCATAGTACCAGATCGTACCGTAGTACCTACCCATGGGCATTGTTTTCGGTAAATCATTTTTCAGTTTTTTTTTGGTAAAGATTATCCTATCCCCAGTGTCGCAGTTTGTCAATTTGTTATTTATTCTCAGTTTTTCTCGATACATATTAATTATTTCACAGCCTTTTTCTTCTGGTGCATTAGTGACTACTCCGTCATCTACGGACAATGGGACATTGGACACTTTTATCCTTGTCGTATTTGTAGGGTCATATTTTGGACGTTTAGGGTGTTTAGGGTTCTAGAGCTACGTGTTTACCTCTAATAGTTATACCTCTGCTGAGCAGTGTTACGCGGTCTGCTGAGTTGTCCGGGTAGAGTCTTCTCTATACCAACATCAGAAAACAACAAACACTTCTGTATGTTTGCCTGACTAGCCTGTCGCGTGCAGTAGTAGGAGTTTATTAAAAATGACAAAACACCAGGATAGTACATGTAAATACTAAATTCAACTTTACACCGTCACGTACAATCACCTGTACGTATGCGTACATACTTAACGTAACCATGTGCAATCAACCATACACCTTTCAACAATCACATATAAACTGCCATCCAAATTATCGTCATTTAATCCACCATATTCCCTTGACCCAATTCACTGGCATCTGTTCTCATATCTTCTTAAACCATCCCATCCGTATTATCAGCAGTTATCGAGACAAACAGTTCTCTGAAAGGAAACCTAGCGAGCCACCCAACCTGAAAACCCTATACGGGACTACAGGAGGTGCACCAGACCTGAATGCTTAGGCTTCATAAATTTCTGGGATTTTGCATAAAACTGTATCTTATCGATACTGCCATACGGAACCACAAACAAAAAGCATATCTAATATTAATCAATCTATCAAATAGAAAAAAAAAATATATTCCTCAACTAGTGTTTGAAAAACTATTCTGTAAAATAGATTAAAAATGTGTGAATTATAACATGTTACTGCGAGTCGACGCGCTAGAAAAGTGGCGTACCTACTCGCGTACCCTCACTATCCCACGTCAAAGCACGTGCTAACATTCTGATTGGCTAACCCGATCTGACAGAAAACCACCCGTAATTCCACCCCTGATTAATACGTACCGACAAGACAAATAATTCCCGCTATTACTTCGAAACGCGGGAATATTTTAGTCTTCTCTATACCAACATCAGAAAACAACAAACACTTCTGTATGTTTGCCTGACTAGCCTGTCGCGTGCAGTAGAAAACCACCCGTAATTCCACCCCTGATTAATACGTACCGACAAGACAAATAATTCCCGCTATTACTTCGAAACGCGGGAATATTTTATTCTCCATACTCTCCCTGTACGTTGAATCCCACTTAGATTTCAGGGACTATAACATTTCCCAAACTCATGTATATCTCTGTGTGATTTAACCACTGATTGTTATCATTATTGTTACCAAATATATCTGATTCTTTCAGGAAAAATGGTTTTGTTGAACCATATCCACTTGGGTATAGTTTTTCATTGGGATCTGTTAATTCATTGTTTGCCCTTACGGGCCTCACTACACTATCAGTGTTCCTCAGTACATTCGCCCACGTTTGCTCGCAAACGACACGCTCCGGTGGTTGCACGTCTACCTGAGCGTGGCCGGCTTTGGTCAAAATGTCGCTCAGTGCAGACAGTATATTGTTTACGTCAATAGAGTTTGAGCCATTATTACCAAAAACCCTCCATGATTATGTTATATAACCACACAAATTAAATACCTCGTCGGTATACAAAACAAGTTATACAAAAACTTACCAACATTACCCGGTTACACCGTAAATATTTCACTGGATTATCCGGAGCTGAAATCCACGTCTTCCCTTAGGTAGCGGCAGACAACTCCCTCCAGATAACTCCTCTCTCGAATCCTTGTGTTGTTAGTTTGTTTGTCAGCAGTTGACATCGATCACGAACATTTAAATTTAGATGTTTAAATTTAGATGTCGCATTTGATTCCATAGTCTAGGGCTAGCTCTAAATATCGTGATTTTCGTGATCGTTGTCGACTGCTGACAACCAAACTAACAACACAAGGATTCGAGAGATACCGGTTGATCAGAACTTAGTTTTATGGTCGCCATCTTTGTCTCATTGAGAAATATTCTGTATCCTTAAGTGATATGAAGATGGTCGTTTGTTTAGTATTATCATTAGTGTGTTTACTTGTTGTGATTGACAATGATACTCGTTTCTCATTTTGAGAACTTGATGTTTACGTGGATGTGACAAAGATTTACATGGCTGGTGTCGTCGATGAAGCAGAAGACGCTTACTCTTCCGGAACACCTGGTCTTATTCTCTTGTACTTTTACAAGAGTCTCCATGTAAATCTTTTCTTTGTTCATATTTTGCCCCTGGTTTAATCGATTTTGAGTTTTGATGATGCATTTTGTTAACGCTTCGGTATTCTCTTATTTATTTGCAGTAGGGTAAATACGATCGACTAGATCAACAAACTTCTTGTTGTTTATTGACAACACATCGTCGATATACCTGAAAGTGAAATTGAAAGATTTGGCAAGGTTTTTGTTACCCGTCCTGATAAGCCCCTCGACAAGTTCAGCCTCGTATGAAAACAAAAACAAGTCGGCCAAAAGTGGGGGCACAGTTAGTCTCCATTGGAAAATCTTTCCTCCGAACTCAACAAAGATATTGTCACCAGGAATTCAATCATTCATACTATATGTCCTCAGTATATTTCAACCTAGCTTTTGTTGCGTTTTTCACAAAGTATGCTCCAAAATAGCTCATAACCATGTAATTGTATCATCAGTCACATTTCTTGAAAAAGAAAGATCTAATAATGAGAGACCGAAAACGTTCTTTCAGTTAATGTATTAATTATTCATTTGACCTGGGGACGATTGCAGAGCATGGGAGGAGTAACGCTTCCCTCAGTATTGAACATAAACCGTACTGTACTTTTCTGTATTTGACAGCCTGCTTCCAAAAAGGAGACCACATTTCTGAGCTGAGAATAAAAGGTTGTTTACTTGAAGGTTAATGCTCCCTAAATTTTTCAAAGACGGAGCCAAATAAGGGAAATGATTCTAAATTTATATATAATGAGAACAGTTGTGTCACGATTGCTTTAATTTCCAGTTGATCGATACAAACCCATCGGTGCTAATCTTTTCTTTGTACAAGTACTTTTTTTCACTTGGAAGGCATAACATAGCGTCAACATTTTAGAAATACGGAGAATTGTTTTAAGGAGCTACTCTTAAGACAGGTTAAACATTTTTAATGAAAAATTTTGTATATTTTTGGAAAAGGCACATTAGAAAATTCAAAAATACATATATGTCAGCGTGCTAGACGTGCCTTGTTCAGTCAAAAATCATAATCCGTGACTCAAATATTATTTTCTTTTAAATAATTGTAGCGAAATGCATTTGAATTATTTTTAACACAGAAAGCTGCTCATACCCTTATTTATTCACCATTTTTGATGATTTAAGGCAAACTATGTTGAATTTAAAAGAACAGAAAACAACGAAGTATGGCATAAATATAGTCATGTAATATACCCAAATATTTGTCATCACATGAACTTTCGTATTTAAAAAAAAACTGTATAATAGTATGATAATAGATTCTTGAATTAAGTGACTTTGTGGTAAGATGCAGCATGGAATTATTTTAAGTTAAAAATATATGAAAACAGAAAAACAACAATTGTACTCTGAAGTGTCTATGGCACACGATAGGGACATTTGTTTGACTGGATATGGCTCTTTCAAAGTGTACACATTGATTTTATTTTGACCTTGAAATGCAAATGGTGGCTGTGAATAATATCACACAAAAAACATATAGGGAGGTATTTCACTTATCACAAATGCTCTTGTTAGAGACTAAAACAACTTCTGAACATGGCAATAGGACTGTTGTTAGGAAAACTAGTTTAATTGCTGAGGTTAAGGTAAACAAATGCATATTTCATAAATAAGCCTCAAACTTAACATTTTTGACATTTGACTTGAAAACAGTCTTCTATCTTTGTTCAGAAGTCTTTATAGTATATAATAGGAACTTTTTTAATAATTAAAATACCTCCAAGTATGCATATTTGAGTAAAATGTTTTATTGTCGCCATATGCAAATAAAGGTCAAGCAGAATCAATGTGTACGCTTTGATAGAGCCATATCCAGGCAAACAAATGTCCCTATCGTTTGCTATAGACACTTGAGAGTACAATGACATTGTTATTTTGTGAAACATTTTTGATCTACATGAGCTATTGTTCCGGCCTGTAACATGCATTTTTCACATGTTTTGCCTAAAGTTGCAAACACATTAACAAATTATATGCAAAAGCAAGGTCCATGGTCAGCCATGATACATACCAACAATCGATGAAATTACTTCTGTATAATTTGCCGGTATTAATGATTTATAAGCTTGTAAAATATCTATAGATATGTTATATAGATGACCCTTAAAACTTGATATAAAAGGTTTTGATGACAAAATTTCGAAATATTTTGCGGATCAAACGGGTTGCTCTTTCTAAAACAGCCATACAGAACATGTTAATTGGGGGTTAGAGTGCTTCTGTTTTTTGTTCCACTACTGTTTCTGTTAGTTTTCAATATATCGGGGTCAAAAACAATAGTGCTCCAATAGGCAGAAGAAAAAATACGTACCAAAATGCATAATTCAAGCCGAATAGGACCACTAGAAACGATAATATCCTTGTAACAAGAAAATAAATGCATTTCTTTCTCGTAATAATGGGCTTCCGTACGTATTTACGAGTTTTTTTATATATATTTTCTTGTTACAAGAACATTATAAAGCTGTACAGCGAAAGCAAACTTACAATATTTAAAAATGGCGACAAACTGGCAATTTAAGCATTCTAGCATCAACATAATGAAATTTGTGCAGAATACACAGAAATACTCATTTTCAAAATGGCCACAAATAAATAGCAAATGTTTAAATTCATTGTATTCAATTAATTACATATATAGAGTACATGTATATTGTTGTTTCAACCTCCGAATATGACAAGATGCATTGATTATCTTTCAGCAGCTCGTTGAGCACACAGGCACGTGTGGCCAGGAGAATAACCTTCTTAGGCATCTATATATTGATAATATAGCAAAATATGAATAACTAAAAACAAAATATAAAAACAAAATTTTCAAAAATATCGATTTTTTGTGAATTTTACTGCTTGAAGTGTCAAGCTGAAATTTGCCTATTATTTTCATTATGGTTTTAGATGATTAATAACATAAAAAGAAAATGGGAAAATTTACTTTGTTTTTTTTTAATAATTCGCTATATTATCTATATATATATATATATATGCATAAGATGTCTTTTCTCCTGGCCACAAGTGCCTGTGGTTGAGCGTTATATACGTGGTCAAGAGACACATGTCAAATAGGTGGGAGGGTCTGTATCTATAAATAGAAAGGACAGTCAGACGTCAGTGGACCGAATCCTGCTAGGAATAATGAAACACCAATAATCAATCAAATATATGGGATATTCCGACACCAGCCGACCGAATCTTTCTATAAATAGACAGGGCATTCCGACATCAAAGGACTGAACCTTGCGGTAAACAGTGGGACATACCAACACCATTTGACCGAGGTTTGCTATAAATAGGCAGCTCAACACCAGAAGACCGAGATCTAATGGAAATGTACGGCTACCGAAAAAAAATATATCAATAGCGTCAGCATACAGCAGTCGTTGATGTAAGTATATACATAGACGTGAGAGTGATGGGGTTGTCAACGTGAGAGAGATTACAATACTTTTGGCACAGGTCACAGTAATTCACCAGTTCAAACTATATTTATCTACATATCCTAAACTTATACACAAAATTATATCTCCCAGATATATTTTTCTGGTAAAAGCCTCAAGGTGAGAGAATATTTATATCCCAAAACAGCCCAGAGCCATACGATTTATCTTCACCTGTACTGTGTATAGTCCTATACACAAGAAAAACACATTTCTCACCAAACCTGCACTTCCAGTACTTATATATGGAAAGTTTTATAGGAACCGAGGACAGTGTGGCAGACCCTTTGCCTCTTAACAACAACGTGACAAATTGTCAATATATTTTCTGTTACAATGTGCTTACAAAACAGGATTGCCTTACCCAAAGGAAGCAACCACATCCGAGTGTACGACTGTGATAGCCTATTGGACAATTAAGTAACCTTACTTTGTCCAACGTTCCAGTGGAATTTTGATGAAACTCTTTAAATTCTCAGGTAAAAATGAATCTATGTACATGCATTTAGCACGGATGGCACATATTTAAAACAACAATGAACATTATGTGAATGTGACTATTGCAAATGTTGCACAGTCAACTCTGATTTATTTACATTGTCAATTCATGGCATGAGTAACACGAATGGATATTACATGTGTCTTACACAGTTGGCTATTTATGACATGCGTCTTTGAGAAAAAAATATGACATTACGTAATGACAGTGTGTATCTAACAACAGACGAAATTACGTGTTGTGTCCCGTGATACACTTGGAAAGTACGTCAAGAGTCTATATACCTGTGGTAGACTTCCTCGGTTATACTGGAGATTACCGTCAGAAGTTTAGCTGGAGACCGTCTGTGATACCGATGGGTATTACAGCATTTCACAGTAGTTCAGTTGGATATTATGACAAGTTTCTATTCTTAGATATCACATGTGTCTAAAATAACGGAAAGTGTCTGAAAGGTGTACACGCTACTGTTCGATATCACACCTGTCTAAAATATACATACTACTGAATGTGTCTATATTAATGTTGGATATCACACCTGTATATAACATACATACTACAGAAGGTGTCTATATTACAGGTGCCTGCAATTAAGATGGATGTCAATAATATGTAACTCTATGATACGGCCAGATATTATGAAATGTTAACATAACATACAAACTGTTTGAACTACTGATGGACAGAAGTACCAATATCCCATTTACAATACAAGGACTGGCATAAACTATTCAATGATAGATACATTCCCAGGATTTTCTATCTAATCCCATTCCACTTAAAGGCAGACTATTTCTGTAGAATGTTGGACCATGGCGGAGGATGAATATCTAGATGACACTACTATCCAGGTAACCAGTTTTGACAATAGCCGATTATTGTAATCATGAATGTAACGGCTTATCCTTTCTTCGCCCTTTTCAATGCCACTGATTTAGAATTCCTCACGCGGTTCTCTCATGTCATCAATGCCACTTCATGGACAAACCTCCAGCCTCAGAACTTACACGAGCGGGCCGAGGTGATATTGTCACAACCAGAAACCATTCTAATTTTAGTGTTAAGTATTTTGGCTCTGTTAGTGAATACATTATCTATATGTGCCACGAGTAGAATCCCTCATGGACTGACGACTCACTCCAAGCTTATCATCAGCCTTGCTCTGTCAGATATTCTCATTACTCTAAGCGTCTTCTTTCATATACTCAACAAAGTGTTTAATTCTGCCAAACTGCCACCGTTGCTCGACCCAAACGATCGTCTAACATCATCCTGTATGTTTGCGTTGATCAACGGACTAAATATAATGGCTCACCTTATATCTCTTCTAAATCTACTAGCCATGGCCATGGACCATTACATAGCCGTTATATGGCCTCTTCATTACACAGCCATTCTCAGTCGAGGTAGAGGAAATCTTCTGATCACCTTCTTGTGGATTCTCGCTTTTTTAGGCGGATTTTGTAACTTTTTGACTGGTATTAATGCCTACAAGGACCGTGCTCGCTACCTCAATTACTGTGAAGTGATCATGTATAACGATTTCCATGGAGAATACCTCATCATCCTCGTCACCTTCGTCATCCTCGTGTCCATCTCCTTCATCTACCTACGTATCTACTGCGAAGTTAGGATGATAAATAACAGACTAACATACCTACAGAAGGACATCTACCACAACAAGAAGTCTTTGGTAACCACGCTACTCATTATAGGTACCTTTATCATCTGTTGGGTTCCTACCTGTGTTTTCCAAATAGCAATGGTGATTCAAATTCATGTAGATAAGGAAATTGTACAAAAGTTATTTTCGACATTATTAAGTGCAAACAAATATCTTTACGCATTGTTATTACTGAACTCTGTATTTGATCCAATTATTTATGCACTGCGCCTACGGTATGTTCAAATAGGCTACTACCGTCTGCTCTCCCGTTGTTTTAAGTGTTATGCCATCAAGATAAAAGAGGAATGGGATAGATGTTACATTGAGCGTCAGAATACAAGGAGAGGGTCATCCCGAGTAGACATAGAGGCCGGAGACTTGAGTGACGAGTGTAAGCCAGTAGATGAGCTGATCGTTAACACAGTGAACAACGAGCAAGATTTAGAAATGGTCGAAATTTCGTCTGGATCAAGATTCTTGAATGGGAAACTCGAAGACGAAGAACATATTTGATGAGGAAAATGTAAATATAGATATAAAATTGGAACATGTTTCTATGTTAGGTGTTTTGGTATCACTATAGGTTTGGAGAAGCCAAATGCTTGACGGTTTTTAATAATTAACATCAATAGTGAATTCGACTACATCTTTCATCTAGAACTTCAGTGTGATGTTGCTTTAATAATGCTACTACATTTATGATCCTACACGAGTATAGATGTAATATGGAATACATTGAAAGAGTTCAATATTATGAATTGTCACAAGCTTTAGTTTAAGATAATATTTATCACTTACATTCCTACTTTAAGATAATATTTATCACTTACCTTACATTCCTTTAGTTTAAGATCATATTTATCACTTACATTCCTTAGGTTAAGATAACATTTATCACTTACCTTACATTCCTTTAGTTTAAGATCATATTTATCATTTACCTTACATTCCTTTAGTTTAAGATAATACTTATCATTTAAAGTACATTCGTCTAATTTAAGATAATATTTATCAGTTAACTTACATTCCTGAGACAATACACCAAAACTATCAGATTCATTTCTCTAAAAGATAGGCAAATTACTATTTTGCAATTTTCACTACCGAGACAATCATATGATGTCATAAAGAAGTCATTTATTTATGACGTCACTATAGTGTTATAACACATATGAAATACCATATTTATGACATGGCCGTATGACATGACTGAACGGATCAGTTGTGTAATAAAACTATTTATTGTGATATATAAACAGTATCGATTTAACACCCTCGTTACTATCGCTACGTGTTGACTGTATTTTAACTGTCGCTTCCACAATCGGTACACTATGACATACAATTAATGTCATGGAATTAGATACATTTTGTTAACTGAGACTACACTGACATTCACTCGATAACAATCGATCCACAGACTATCATTATCACCTAATAACTGTACTCAAACACGTGCCAAATATCTATGACGTCGACAACAATACATGTAGGCGGGGCCATGCATATCCTTCAGTTTGAAACAAAATTGTGTGACGTCACCACCAATGAATGTGGGCGGAGCTAACATCGATTTATGCAAATGTCATGCTGTTACATTTATTGAACAATTCTCACGTTTATTAGTTTTGAAATGAAATTTGTGTCCGAAGATGGGACTATAATGAACAAAATAGAACATTTCACAGAAAGATACTGTAAATATAAGGATTAAACTTCTATTTTGTTAAGGTTATCGGGAGATAACTGCAATGGAACACGGGAAAATTCAATAACCGGCGAAACCGGTTATGTATAATTTACCCGTTTTCCATTGAAGTTATCTGCCGATAACCTAAACAAATTAGAAAGTTAATCTTTACATGTATTTCTGGATCTAAGACATAACATTAACGGTAATATCCCGACTAATGCTGTATCCTTACGGTCGTTTGTGTGAAGGATGCGAATGATTTAAATTTTAATATGGGACAAGGACTTAATTCTAACAGTGTAGCCAATATAATTTGGGCAAATTTTCAGAGCAATCCGCTTCTTTATCGAGCCCCAACAATCATAAAATAATGACCATTATTTAAGAAAAAATATGAAAAATAAAATAACATAAGGAATATTTTCTCATCTAATGTATTTTCTTGTAATGTAATTGTTTTAATATTTTGTGGCTTGACAAAGAAAATTCTGCACAGTTACAAATACTTCCTTGACCCATATACATGTACATCTATTTATGTGGGGGTGATTTATGATGAACGCAAGTGTTGTATGGGTAAGCCAAGGTCGAAATAGGACTTGACTTGATGGAGCGTGTCGACAGTGATGTGTACTAATGTAGAGAGCTAGCGGAAGAGTACTGAGTTTATATATCATTGTACATTTGATAAAAATTACATGGATAATCAATGTGAATATCGAGTATTATGTAGACTTGATATTGTTATAATAGTGCTATTAGATAGTATTTATTTTGATATGTGATATCGTTGTATTGTCTGTAGTTAAACGAAACAGTACTTCATTACTCAATTGTATTATAAATTCCAAATCATATATCTTAAACGTATCTTGATAAAGTCTAAAAACATTTTCAGAAAATGGGTTTTTATGAAAATTTGGGGTCCATTATTGTCCAATGCAACGATTTATTTTTCGCAACAATGTTTCCAAATTACAGACAGTATAGACAGTTATGGTCTCACCCCATTTTGGTGTGATTTGGCCAAATTGGTTTTCTTCAAGTACTGCTGTTCAATAGGTGTTGCTATACTTATTCAAAAGCGTTAAAATATTTTAATGTAAACTATTTATGTGTAATAATGTTGTTGCTAAGGTATGTTGATGATTTTGATACCAAATATGTACTTGTGTAATAAAATCTGTGATGCCAGTACTAGATTATTTATCAAATTGAGTGCTAAATGAGCTTTAAAACTTTAAAGCTAAGCAACCCAAATTTCTGACTCTCTGTTTAAAGAGTTAAAAATGTATTTGTAGATTTATAATCATAGTATGTACATAGAATAGCCTATTGAAAGTATTTTAGCTCACCAGGTGCGAAACCCCAAACTTCGCAACATTGATTGAATTACTATATGTCATGTTAAGCATTTTAGTGGACCCAACCCCCAGTTTAATAGTAAATATTAAGCGATATTTTCGCCGGGATAAGTCCCTTTAATATTTCTATATGATCACATATTTGGATTTTTTAAAAACTAATATCAATTCGTTGAATACGATATAACGTCTTAATATCTGGGTATAAGGACCAGAAATCAATAACATAATTACTTAAACCTCTTCCAAATATCGCCGACGCAAGCTTTTTTTTCTCCTTTTCATTTTCTGCTCTATTCAATCTGGACAATATTTAAAGAAAACGCTGATAAAACTTTTGTTTATGCCATCATTGGAAAATACTTTAAGTATATGACTGTAATTTCTTTAAGAATCATTTTCTCGGCGTGTGCCAATTTGAGAAGTGGGACGTTAAACCTATTTCTTATTTTCACAGAAAGTCAGAAGCGGGAAGCAGTGTTACAATGCATGCATGAACGTCATGCTATAAAAAGCGTTGGCTACTGAAAATTATATACATTGTATATTCTTGAGGCTAATATTTCTTGCTGTCATTCTATCATTCAATATTCACCTTAATTTTCTTGATGTTCTGAAAAAGTGGTCTAAATGTTTGATGATTTTGACCGCAATGACTAAAAAAGTAGGTCAATGTCATTCATAGAAACATATGAACACCAACCATCCCAATATCAGCACTTTAAAGAAGGCCTTTTGAAATTCGGAAAAAATAAACCTGAACAATTAAGAAATCCAAAAGGCTATTCATAAAGGATAAAAACAGCTTATATTGACCAAATATCATTACCCAAAGTCGTCTGCTTATTTAGACATGTTGATTAAATGTTTAGACACAAATATTAACCCAATCGTCGTTTACAGAGGGGTGAAGGTCACGTACTTGAATTTACTTGAAAACCGCTTTTCCGGGCATGTCATTGCAACATTTAGTTAACCTAGGCCTCTTAGTTTGATGAAGATGTTTTGTGACGCCAGACGGCAATGGAACGAAGAATGCCGCATAACGGATAGGTGATATATCAAACCAGATCAATTGATAAAATGTAGGATTCATAATAAACCACGTGTAATGCATCTCTCTAATTATCAACAAATAAAAAAAAAAAAAAACATTTGAAGAATTATGAGAAATGAAGCTGCTATGTGAAATATTAATATAAAGTGTAATTGTGAACCATGATTGCATATACAAAGTTGAACAGATTTCCAATACCACAGTGATTACAATTAAGAAATCACAAACAGTTTTGTTAAATTTATTACGTTTTTTCAATGTCGGTATACTATGCCAACTTCAGGGTTCTTTTATCAATATTCGAAACCCTGTTACATGAAATACATCATATCACTATATGTTTATAGTATATTCACAATATCTTACGATCAGATAAAGCATATACGTGACCGTAGTCATTTACACAGGTAACAAATATTGACTATATACTTTGCAACTATGTTATTCGATCTATGTAATATATTGAAAGAACAACTTTTATCAATTTATATGTTTTCTCAGTCCGCCGAGTCGCCTCAGTCTGACCCGTTCAATACACACTATATAAATGATATACATTTGTATTACAATTTTACAATTTCAACTTTTCTTCTTCGACAGTAATTCAAATCATTACATCACATCTGTTCAGTATCTCACTCGCATGACCAAGTGCTAAAAGTATTGACGTAATGCGTTACGAAAAAAATCGTGGAAGGCTCTTTTCCATTAAAAACGAATGCGTCAAGCAAACATAATATGAATTTTTCTATTATTTTACTGTGAAATTGAAATTCAAACAGATGATATGTAACACAGCCTTAAACGGAAATACATTACAGTAAACTCAATCTGAACCACTCTTTGCCCAATCGCAGATTATTTCGGTAAACTTGCCGAAAACAAGAGGCTCAATGAGCCTGTATCGCTCACTTGATATTAATCTATTACTTGTAACCCTAAAGTTGTCTAAAACCAAACTTTGTCGGGCTTCATCCCAGGAACCTTTCAGCCAAATATCATGCTTCTAAGCCTTTTGGTTTATCAGAAGAAGCAGTTTATAGGTTTTAACAGATTTGACACCTTCGGGCCAGGTGAGCTTATCATGATTGGACAGTCTATTAATGCCCAGAAACTGTATATATATAGTTTTGGGATGGTGATCTCAAACGTTTAAAAGCTATGACTCAAGTTGAAATTCATTTATAGATTTATTACTAATAGCGATTTAAAGGAATTACCTATTTCCCCAATTGGGCCCCGCCCATCTGGCCCCTTGGGGGTCAGAGTCACCATTTATGCAAAATCTGTTCCCCTTTTCCTGAGGATGTTTCTGACAAAATTTGGTTTGAATCTATTCTTGACTTTATAATTAATATCGATTTAAAGCAATTACCTCTACTTTTCCTTTGGGGTCCCACAACTCTGGTCCCTTAAGGGTCAGAGCCACCATATACGCAAAATCTGTTCCCTTTCCCCAAGAATGTTTCTGACCAAATTTGGTCAAAATCCATTTATAACGAGATGACTTATGTAGCAATTTCAAGCAATTATACCTATTTCCTCTATTTGCCCCCACCCTCATTGGGTCCTTTGGGGTCAGAGCCAGAATTTATGCAAAATCTGTTCCCCTTCCCTAAGAAAGTTTCCGATCAAATTTGGTCGAAATCCAATCAGGAATTTTTGACTAGTAGCGATTTGAAGGAAACCTTTGCGGACGACGGACCCCGCGCCATGTCGGTGCAGGTGAGTTTAAAATGGTTCTGATAGTGCAAAAAGAGTAAAAATACATGATGGACTTAAACCAGTATAAAATATTTCAGCCAAAAGAAGCCACGCGATGACCTCTCCGTGCTACATATACATATATTAACATGATAGAGCAGAACCAGAGGCAGGTGTGTGGTATAAGCGAGAAGTTGGAGCCTACAGTGCACGGCCAGGTCAGGTTTGCCATTGCTATATTTGTCACATTTTTACCGGAGATAGGTCATATCAACGTCCACAATAACACAGCATACCACTTCTGGCAAGGTCACCTGGCTGATTAACGTATATATGTATAATATACTAGATAAAACAACACAAGACTCGGCGGTCAGCCGTGTGTACTTGTGTCATTTTTTATACTTCTTCGAAATAACTTGTTTCCTTATTATGTACTTTAATACCAACAAGGTTTCCTTATTGTCTAATATACATACATACATGGTTTCCTTATAACTTACTATAACACATATATGGTTTCCTTATAACTTAGAAAGAATAAAGAAACCATGTATCGGTTATAGTAAGTAATACAGAAACCATAAATGTGTTATATTAGGTAATACAGAAATCATGTATATATGTATAGTATGTAATTAGGAAACCATAAATGTGTTATAGTAAGTTATACTTGTGCATGGTAGTACTTAGTAATAACTAATCAATTGACAGAAGTTCAGGACTGTCGCAAGGGGCCAACACAACTCATATCGCATACACTAGCTATAGGATGTCGTCCTTAAGGATCTTCTCTTGTGGAAAGTCAAAATTTTCTGACGACCAACTTTTTTTCTTATGTACTTTTATGAAAAGGGGAGTTCATTGCAAAGCAGAAAATGCAAAAAGAAATGTGAAAAATGCTGTTTTGGCCAAATGCAGGACAATTTCATTCAATATCTTCAAGATTTGTGATTAAATATGTATGAATATTTGCAGAATCGACAAAATAGTATATTCTCATTAATAACAGAAGTAAAAGGTGCTTGTTTTTTTGTCCCCTTATGAAATGTGTTATTTTTCACTTTTCTTTAGTCAAAAATCAAAATAGCATCAGTTACACTAAATATCAGAAAAAAATACCAAAAATGTAAATAAAATATCTTTGTGGCATTATATTTGCTTTTTAATGAACATAAAGAAGGTGTACAGCAAACATGAACTAGCTATACTGAAAAATGGCGACACAACGACGATTTTAAATGATCAAGAAATGAAAGTGCAAGAAAAACACAGAAACACTAATTTTCAAAATGGCCGCCAATATTGTGATTTCTAAAAATTCTGGTACATAAAATAGCATAATGCGTGAATGGTACCTGTTACTACCCATATATTAATTGGTAAATTTTAGTATTTAAAAACCTTATCAAAACACCAAATTTTTACTTAAAGCAAAATTCATCTTGATCATTCAGAGTATAAAAATGTAATGAAACTGTGGGTAATTTTGCTGTTACAAATATCTGGAAACATACAATGGTAAGAATAGTACATCATATATCATTTCACTTCAATGTGTGGGTTAACGTTCCTCTACACATTTTCCATCCTCGATATCCAGGGGTTACGTCCACCTTCGCTTTCTACACCCCTGGAATATGTCATGGCTAAACTGAAGGCTCCGTAGACGCCACCTTGTTGATTAGACAAGAAGACTGATTTGACCCTTTGGTTTCTTTAAAGGGCAGTCATGTCGCCTAGCGATTGATCAGGTTTGTTTTATCAAAGGGTCAAACCTGTCTTCTTGCCTCATCAATAAGGTGGCGCACACAGAGCCTTCAGTTTTGCCATGACATATTCCAGGGGTGTAGTGAGCGTAGGTGATCGCAAACCCTGGATATGCACATTTTCATGATTAGCGTTTCTTTGTTTTGCCGGTCGACGCCTCTGCACGATTTCTAAGACACCATATAACTATCACCGATGCTAGAATAATCAGCACTGTACCACCTGCACCCGCAATCACAACAATCATAAACTGAAAACAAAACAAAAACAGGTTATATTATCAATGTTTCTCTCCATATGATATTGTTTAAGAATAATTTTCATTTTTAAAGATTATCACATTACTTTAATATATTGATTAAATTACAGAACCATAACAACATTTGTTGAAAATTAATTGCTTACGTAAACTTCCTTTACTTCATTACCGGGTATCATTTGTCTATCAGCCGTAGTCTTTCGATACGACATAACACGATAAAAGATTACTTACATATGATTTAGCTCTAAGCATCTTCAACTGATCAGAAATTTGAATACCAAATATATGACGTCATTACTTTACACGTTACACGATGTTACCTGAACAACCCGAGTATTGGGGAATATAACCAGATAACATCAAAAATCAAAGACTAGACGTCATATACGCATCACGTCAGTTAATCGTAATAGGTTGTTTGATTTGATAAAGAGTATACGTGCCTTCTGTGAGTCGCCTGTGGCTGTTGTAGTGTTGGTAAGCGTCACTGTTGTGGAGGCGTACACGGTAGGCATGTCTGTAACGGTAAATGTTGTCTCTGTGGTAGGCATGTATGTAACGGTAGATGTTGTCTCTGTGGTAGGCATGTATGTAACGGTAGATGTTGGCTCTGAGGTAGGCATTTCTGTAACGGTAAATGTTGGCACAGAGCCAAAGTGGAAATGACACTGACCAATCACTTCACCTCTAGATCCCAGAGTAGACAGGTAAACCGAGGGAACGCAGCAATCACCACTGTCAAACAAAGTTAGACAAACATATTGGAACAACACTGTTATGAAGCATCTGATAAAGTTTTATTGCAAGATGTCGTTTACGATAATTATTTTACACTAGATTGAGAACAAATACATGTTAAGTCAAAATATGCCTCCGTTAGAGAGAAAAGGGTAACCAAATAACGAGTTATAAGAGGGATTTTGTTTTGGGCTCAACATTGTTCGATCCTCATTTGTTCTTTGATAGATCTCATCCTTTTAACTTTCTTTTCTCTAACCTGCCCTTAATTTTGTTAACTTTGAGAGTTCTTTTTTAGAACTGTCAATGACAGTGTCAGTTTTTGTTTTATATTCCTTAATATTTTCAAAATCAAAAGGGCGAAATAAGGGACACATTGGAATCCACATCTACACATAAAATTTCTAAAATCCAACATGGCCACTTCTAAGCAATTTTTTTGACTAGTCCCAAAATTAACAGGGCACAACAAGGGTCCAAGGTGAAGCGGCATATTAAATTTGAGAACGATCCATCATGTACTCCTCACGGTATGGTGGTAATACATTGTCAAAGATCAGTCCCAAAATGAAGAGGACTCAGCAAGGGGCCAAAGAAGAAACCTGCATACATTATTTGAGAATGCCAACTTGTGAAACAAACGTACCACTCTAAATTTTAAACATAATAGTGAAAATGTATGTTAAATACCGATTTTTTGCTACAGGTAAATAGTTTACATACCTTTTGCATATATCTAACGCATATTGTGTTGGTATGTCAATTTAATTAGGATTACTTTTTATTTCTCAACACACCTGACATTGATATACTTCAGATGAGTGCCGTCATCAGTTGAGTTTTCAAGTGTGATCTCAACGCTGTCATTATTGGTCGAAACTTCGAATGACGTAACATGCGGAGACAATGCTGCTCGACTAAACCACGTGATCGACTGACAAGATGCTGGTGGATCGACCATCTCAGGACAGGTACCCTGGTTGTACCTGACACTACACGCTGGACTCACAAACTGACCGGTTAAAGAACAAGAATACGGATTGACAATGCTGCAAATTATTCTAAATAATGAACATAGGATGTCTTTTTTACACACAATCGTGGGTATTGATGGATAAAAGCTTGCTCCATTTTATATAGATGTTATAAAGGTAGTTATAGTACCACCAGGTGATATAAGTTATTTATATTGGTGACAAAAATAAATCTCTGTGATACATTGATAACAATGATAGGTTTTTTCGCCAAATGCTCATTAGTAAAGAAAAAACTACATATTACGTGATTTCTAATCCGAACGAGAAAATAACGAGTAAACAAAAATGATGACTTCTTAAAGACGACGGTAAGACACGAGATTTGATATTCTTTGATAAATTTTGTTTCTTCCTTTTCTTGATATAAATAGAATGTCCATGAATTTATAGCTATATGATGAAATATACCTACCCAAACAGTATCCGAGAGAGATTGCAGTATGGTGTCTGAGCCTGACTGTCTTACTGACACGGTGTATATTCTTAAATGAAGAAAGGATTGAATATCTTTAATAATATAACATCATTTCTGAAATATACAATCTTCCACAAACAGAATAATAACGAGTGCTTTTACACGGCTAATCAGGCATCCTTTCCTATCAGAGATATCCACGTCTGTCGCCAACATCTCACCTTAGACCTACATATTCTGATCGTGAACTTTTCATTTCTTGAAACAAACATCCCTGGTTCTCCAACTTATAGTGTTTATATGCCTCAGTTACTTCGTTATTCTAGGGCTTGCTCTACATACTGGGATCTTCATGAAAGATGCTGGCTGCTGACAAACAAAATTACAACAAATGATTGTGCCCTTCAGTACACGTGGACGCCGGAAAAAAACCCAATATCACTTAGCAGCCATAATACATTTATACATAGAAGACCTATTTCAAACTCAACGTCACCATAACGATGGAATAAAAGACAATATTTTTACGGACAGTTATAATAATTGAAATTAAAAAAAAATAAAGGCCATTTCGTGATTGCCTTTAGAATTCAAGATTTGAAATTATACAAAACAATTTTAAATTTACTTCATGGATTCATACATTAAAGGGGGTTTACGCACCTGACCCTTCTTCTTCTACATCAGTTTAGAAATTAGTTTAGAATAAACATCAATGAAGAGTCCTAGGAGGACGAAACAGCTGTATGGTGCAGTTTAATTCATTTTTTTCGGCATATTGTATCTATTACTAAATTTAAAAGGTGCAGCACATGTGTGTGTTACGTCATCTCCTGAATGCATAGCGTTGATGTTTAAACTGCAAAATTCCCATATATTGGAGAAAGCCAAATCCAAATTCAAACAGAGCCGCTGTAACGTAATATATGCATCAAAGAATAATGGGTAAACACGTGACGTATGATGATTGGAGGTTGATTTAGTGTTGTCAACAGACTATAGTCAGCAAACATTATCTATAATTAGACATTGAAGTGTCGTGATATTGTCTTTATCGTCTATTTAAATGTCAGCTTTTCAGGCAAACCTATCATTGCTATAAGTATAGAAATGTCTTGACCATATCAAGACACTTCTATGATTATATTTACATTTCCTATCCATGCTGACTCTTACTGAATATATTTCATTTAAACAATGATAATTCATCGACATCGAAATTAAAAGAAACTGAACATCCATTTTGACGGGAACCATTGCCGTTTCTATATCAAAATAACGACGTCATAATCGTCACGTGCGGGTGTCATTTATTGTCTCTTAAATTGCACTTCTCCCTAGTTATTTTATAATATTTTTAGTGACTTAAATATGCAAATGTAAATAAAACGCTTTAATCGTGAAAGCCATGTCAGTTTTAACATTACAAATCCTATTGCAGTGACGTCATTTTGCTGGCAGCACCGTTACATTATTTGAGTTTTGCTGGATTTTGCTGGATTACAATTCGGTAATTTGTTGCCGTGGTGAGAATAATGACCTACGATCGAATTATTATATTTTATTTAAGTACACATGATGAGCGTATACCATTGTGTTCTAGTAGTATAAACTTGTATAAAATATATCTAAAATAACTAAATACAACGAAATAAAATGACCCTCCTTAAAAATTATAACAAACAAACATGGCTAAATGTGCCGCAATTACAATAATTAAGATTTTATTTCTTTAAAAAAACCTCCAAACATACTTACATTATCTGATGCTGTGTTAGTCCCGTGACCTGAAAATAGTCCTCTTTGACCTCTCCAGGGTACATATCATACGTCACTGTGGTCAGACGAGCCGAGTCGGTATCAATGTCAACCTCGAACGTCTGATTGGACGATCCGTAGTTGTTAAGTAGGTAGGTAATATTCTGGGGCTCATTGAGGGGATTTTCATCTACATAATTAATGGAATGACGTATGATTACACTTTCAAAATTATAGTCCTTTTCAATTGTTTTTAATAGTGGAATATTAATATTTCTTTTGATAACAAATCTAATATAACATTTTGCCAGTTTTCTATAGATTTACGACAATGTATTTGCCTATTTTAGAAGAATAAAAAAGGTGAAACTCTCTCTGAACATTTATGGTTGAAATTGTTTTCTTTCTTTCTTTATCACCTGCCATTGACAAGCTTTCATCAATATTTTTGAGTGATGATATTGTCACTGAATATCTTTGAGATGATAATCAGACCACTTTGGACATCGGAGAGACGGACGTTCCGACTTACCTAGATTAGGGAGAAGTGTGAGTTTTACATTGACAGGGGAGATCAGCTGTGGATTAGTTCTTTGAAACGTTTCCCCGTCTGGAAGAACACCTATAAGCTGTACTCTGAAACTCTGTAAACATAAACCATGTCATTGAACATAAGCATGTACTGTTGAACATTTAACTCGATTATTTATATACATATTTGGGAAGGATTTGATTTACACTCAATTGATAATCAAATAGCATTTGTTTGTTATTTTACTTTTTTAGAGTTGCTTGATTATTAAGTTCAGGTAAGCATTTTTTTTATAAGCGCCATGTTATGACATCTTCTTATTTCATGCATCAAAAATGCGTAAAGGCATACAGAAAGTTTTCAGATAAGAACACAATTTTGAGGAATAATGTAGCAAAAAAAAGCCACATGTGTCCAAAACGTAACTGCCCTGAAAACATGCATTACATACAGTATCCAATCGAAAAATTGAATGTATTTATGAATGTTTATCTCGGTCATTGTTGTGGTGAAATAATAAACAAAGAGCATGTCAAAGCTGAATGTATTCCTGGTAGTATTAGCTCTGTGATTATTATAGGTAGATGTTACTTGATGTTAGCTTACCTCTGCAGGCATTGTGACATCCGCAACAGCAAACATATCTGTCCCAGTACGATGTAGAGTTGTTTGCATCCTTCCGACCTCGTCCCCAGCCATGTTTACATGTGTCATTAATGTTACAGAAGAATTGTAGTCAAGGTTGAAGAGCTGAGTTGTTATTGTGTAGTTGTTACCTTAAACAGCAACATGGGGCTCATACAAGTCGTAATATAGATATAATTCCCTTACATTTTTTTATGGATAAGTGAAAAACTAATCTGGACCAATTGATGTTAGGTCCTGACAGAAGTGGTCCAAAAGACACACAACAGAATAACACCTTTATTATTTCGAATGAGACACGAATGAGACACAATCGAGCCAAATAAGGAATTAAACTGCACCATACAGATATTTCGTCCTCCTAGCACTCGTCAGTAAGGTCAAGCATAAAGATATTTCGTCCTCCTAGCACTCGTCAGTAAGCCAAGCATACAGATATTTCGTCCTACTAGCACTCGTCAGTAAGCCAAGCATAAAGATATTTCGTCCTACTAGCACTCGTCAGTAAGGCCAAGCATACAGATATTTCGTCCTACTAGCACTCGTCAGTAAGCCAAGCATAAAGATATTTCGTCCTACTAGCACTCGTCAGTAAGGTCAAGCATACAGATATTTCGTCCTCCTAGCACTCGTCAGTAAGGCCAAGCATACAGATATTTCGTCCTCCTAGCACTCGTCAGTAAGCCAAGCATACAGATATTTCGTCCTACTAGCACTCGTCAGTAAGCTAAGCATACAGATATTTCGTCCTCCTAGCACTCGTCAGTAAGCCAAGCATAAAGATATTTCGTCCTCCTAGCACTCGTCAGTAAGCCAAGCATACAGATATTTCGTCCTACTAGCACTCGTCAGTAAGCCAAGCATACAGATATTTCGTCCTCCTAGCACTCGTCAGTAAGGCCAAGCGTACAGATATTTCATCCTACTAGCACTCGTTAGTAAGGCCAAGCATACAGATATTTCGTCCTCCTAGCACTCGTCAGTAAGGCCAAGCATACAGATATTTCGTCCTCCTAGCACTCGTCAGTAAGGCCAAGCATAAAGATATTTCGTCCTCCTAGCACTCGTCAGTAAGGCCAAGCATACAAATATTTCGTCCTCCTAGCACTCGTCAGTAAGGTCAAGCATAAATATATTTCGTCCTCCTAGCACTCGTCAGTAAGCCAAGCATACAGATATTTCGTCCTAGTAGCACTCGTCAGTAAGCCAAACATAAAGATATTTCGTCCTACTAGCACTCGTCAGTAAGGCCAAGCATACAGATATTTCGTCCTACTAGCATTCGTTAGTAAGGTCAAGCATACAGATATTTCGTCCTACTAGCACTCGTCAGTAAGGCCAAGCATACATATATTTCGTCCTCCTAGCACTCGTCAGTAAGGCCAAGCATACAGATATTTCGTCCTCCTAGCACTCGTCAGTAAGGCCAAGCATACAGATATTTCGTCCTCCTAGCACTCGTCAGTAAGGCCAAGCATACAGATATTTCGTCCTACTAGCACTCGTCAGTAAGGCCAAGCATACAGATATTTCGTCCTACTAGCACTCGTCAGTAAAGCCAAGCATACAGATATTTCGTCCTCCTAGCACTCGTCAGTAAGGCCAAGCATACAGATATTTCGTCCTCCTAGCACTCGTCAGTAAGGTCAAGCATACAGATATTTCGTCCTCCTAGCACTCGTCAGTAAGGCCAAGCATACAGATATTTCGTCGTCCTAGCACTCGTCAGTAAGCCAAGCATAAAGATATTTCGTCCTCCTAGCACTCGTCAGTAAGGCCAAGCATAAAGATATTTCGTCCTACTAGCACTCGTCAGTAAGGCCAAGCATACAGATATTTCGTCCTCCTAGCACTCGTCAGTAAGGCCAAGCATACAGATATTTCGTCCTACTAGCACTCGTCAGTAAGGCCAAGCATACAGATATTTCGTCCTCCTAGCACTCGTCAGTAAGGCCAAGCATAAAGATATTTCGTCCTCCTAGCACTCGTCAGTAAGGCCAAGCATACAGATATTTCGTCCTACTAGCACTCGTCAGTAAGGCCAAGCATACAGATATTTCGTCCTCCTAGCACTCGTCAGTAAGGTCAAGCATACAGATATTTCGTCCTACTAGCACTAGTCAGTAAGGCCAAGCATACAGATATTTCGTCCTCCTAGCACTCGTCAGTAAGGCCAAGCATACAGATATTTCGTCCTCCTAGCACTCGTCAGTAAGGCCAAGCATACAGATATTTCGTCCTACTAGCACTCGTCAGTAAGGCCAAGCATACAGATATTTCGTCCTCCTAGCACTCGTCAGTAAGGCCAAGCATACAGATATTTCGTCCTCCTAGCACTCGTCAGTAAGGCCAAGCATACAGATATTTCGTCCTCCTAGCACTCGTCAGTAAGGCCAAGCATACAGATATTTCGTCCTCCTAGCACTCGTCAGTAAGGCCAAGCATACAGATATTTCGTCCTCCTAGCACTCGTCAGTAAGCCAAGCATAAAGATATTTCGTCCTCCTAGCACTCGTCAGTAAGGCCAAGCATAAAGATATTTCGTCCTACTAGCACTCGTCAGTAAGGCCAAGCATACAGATATTTCGTCCTCCTAGCACTCGTCAGTAAGCCAAGTATAAAGATATTTCGTCCTCCTAGCACTCGTCAGTAAGGCCAAGCATACAGATATTTCGTCCTACTAGCACTCGTCAGTAAGGCCAAGCATACAGATATTTCGTCCTCCTAGCACTCGTCAGTAAGGCCAAGCATACAGATATTTCGTCCTCCTAGCACCCGTCAGTAAGGCCAAGCATACAGATATTTCGTCCTCCTAGCACTCGTCAGTAAGGCCAAGCATACAGATATTTCGTCCTACTAGCACTCGTCAGTAAGGCCAAGCAAACAGATATTTCGTCCTCCTAGCACTCGTCAGTAAGGCCAAGCATACAGATATTTCGTCCTCCTAGCACTCGTCAGTAAGGCCAAGCATACATATATTTCGTCCTCCTAGCACCCGTCAGTAAGGCAAAGCATACATATATTTCGTCCTCCTAGCACTCGTCAGTAAGGCCAAGCAAACAGATATTTCGTCCTCCTAGCACTCGTCAGTAAGGCCAAGCATGCAGATATTTCGTCCTCTTAGCGCTCGTCAGTAAGGCCAAGCAAGGGAATGAAAAGTGAAGCTAAGGAGGCGACGGAAGAAACAAAACTGGCCGAAAAAAATGTCCAAATCCAATAGGGAGGTTCAAAAGACCTATTACTCAATAAATGTCGTAAATTTCAAATTTTATTTTCTGAAATTAATATGATGTTAAACATAAGAACCTCCACGTTAAAAAAAGTGATGAAATATGAAATATGAAATGTTTTCGTTCGCCTGCATTCTGTTGTGTTCTTGAATATATTAATACATATTTAGCTTGAAACTTCTATTTCTTTAAAATAAGCCACGTTGTCAATATTACGTGAATCTTTCATTAAACAATCAGTTATTGACTATCAAGTTCCCGATAAATCATAACAAACGTAGCATTTATAATGTATGTTGTTTCATATTTAATTAAATGTAATTAGGGAAACATTCTGACATACACTCCTAATATGCATTTAAGGTGACAGTACCCAAATTAGGTCACCAAACCATCATTTTATTCTATCATTGAAAATTCTGAGGATGAATTTTATCCATTTAAGGTTGAATCAAAAGAAGAACATCGATGGGTGTTCTTACAAAAACAAATATCACTCGGGGATCACGTTGGAAATTTATGGAACACTGACTTCACCAATCAGCGGTTCCAGATTTTGCGAATTTCATGACCCAATCGGGTCAAGACTTAAATTTTGCAGTATTTTACACTTCAAATTCATATTTTTGTGGTAGCATATAAACATTTAATGATGTCTTTTCAGTTCATATGAAAACAAGTATTTCTATCGGATGAATTTGTTTTTATTGCCCCCCAAAAATGCATAGTCTTGCACGCGCCATTTTTTTTCCAGAAACATAAACAAAACGCAAAGGTTCGAGTTTCAGTGATAGTTTATCGTCTATTTAAACTTTAAAACTAACTATATGTGGACAAAAATGTTGCAACTATCTATACTAACACTACATATTGCTGTAAATTATTTTGCAAAAAAAAGACCCGATTGTGGTACTGATCCGATTTAGGTACTGCCACCTTATGTTTAATTCCCTTAAACAACAAAGTTATAGTAATCAGATCGTGAAGCAAATGATTAACAAGTACTGATAAAATAAATAAATAAAATTCGAAACCTGATATGGGACTCCCAAACACTAAGTAAGAAATTCCATTTTCATCCAGTTCAGTTATTTCTATACTGAAGTCAAACGCAGAGGATCCCGTCACATTTACAGCCAGAGCCTGTTTGTTTGTTCTCACAATTGTCCAGTTACCAGCCATTGGATTCTTAAATAAAAAGAGGTATTATATATAAGTTGTGCCGCATACTTCGATATTCATTTGAATTACATAAACATGTATTGTTGTAGTTCCATAACAAACATAGGACACACGTGAATACAGGACAGCTGACTTACTATCTGTAACAATAAGTTTTACTATATCAGAAAAAAGTAATGTTATTAGATAAATGTTGATCAATAATCTGATGTAATTTTTTATTTAGTATAACAAACATTAAGAGAATACCGAAGCATTAACAAAATCATAAACTGATCTCAAATTTGATTAAAACTGGAGACAAAATATGGACAAAGGATATATGTACACGGAGACAATTGTATTTATGTTTTATCCTACGTTATGTCCTATAACATATAAATTGTAATTTTATACAAACTTGACGAAATGTGTTCATGCCAGCATGAACCCTAGTAAGCGTCCTTGATTAACATATCTCTGTTAATAGCGTTATGAATTTAAACACATGTATGTGCGGTTTCCGAATTTAAAGTTTCTGAAAATCAGTACGAATCTTTTTGTGTTTTGTTACTGTTTAGTCTTTGTCGATGAAAACTTATCCAACGGTATGACTTGTATCGGAAATAGTGACGTATCAATATTTGATATTTTGTATATCATGAAAAAGATGCAAACTTTCACATTACGTTTGTAAAACTTTCTAGAACTAAAGGCTACGGCAAGTTTTCTGTTATAAACGAAATTTTGAAAGGGACATATGATATTACCTTCTGTTGATTCGATTGTAAAAACATTAATGATTTTTCACAAGCTCTCAAAACTTTAAAATCATACGATTATTATGAAAGTTTCAGCATCATACCTGAACTGATATGATGACCTTCCCAGCACTGTAATACCGTGACGCGACACCGACTGTGTATTCTAAAGTAGAACCTACAATTAAACAAGATAATAAAGTAGCAATCATTTTCCACGTAAATTGGATTGAAGTTGTTACAATTTACCGTATTCATGTCAAAATCATTACCAATCAAAACATCTATAGGCGTTGTTTAATATTAAATAATAAAGTCATAACCAATCAAATCAGTTAAAGGAGATGTTTAGTTTTGATATATTGATATCCTTTGTGATTAAGGAAACCTACCAGGGATTCGTTTTAGAAACTATAAAGATGATAAGTATGCATGCTGTTTAAGCATTGCTGAAGTTTGTGAAAGGAGTTGTGTAACATCAATTTCATTTCCAATCTGTCAAACGTCGGATTTAGGTTTCTTACCGGTAGGATCTTCAACGGCAACGTCATTTACTGATGCCGCACCGCTGACCTCTATCTTAAAGAGGTCCATTGTAGAATCAATGATCACGACTTTTCGGTCACTGTCAGTAGGGGACATATGAAATGTTTGTACCACAATCGCAGACGAGGGCGTCTCTTCCTGAAAAAAATCAGAGAACACCCGAGCGTCAACAACAGCATCATCCGAACACAGAACCGATTAACCTAGCGGTAAAATATGAACAAAGGAAATATTTACACGGAGACTCTTGAATATATATAGCACAATAAGACGAGGAAAATATAGAATAGCGGGCGTATTCTGCTTCATCGAAGACATCCTCAATGTAAATCTATGTCACATCCAAGCAAATGTCATGTCTTCAAAGTGAGAACTGAAGCATAATTCTCAAAAATAACAGATATACATACTAATGAGAATATTCTGAAACGTCCAACTTAAGCCTCGGTTAATATCATTTAAGTAGTGGCACGGTACATGATATACACATTTTCGTGGTACACGATTTGAAATTAAAAGGGTTTTACGCACCTGACCCTTCTGCTTCTACATTAGTTTAGAACTTTTGGATTTCTACCTTTTGGCCCCTAGCATCACTGAAGAGTCCTAGGAGGACGAAACAGCTGTATGATGCAGTTTAATTCATTTTTTCGGCATACTGTATCTATTACTAAATTTAAGAGGTGCAGCATATGTGTGTGTTACGTCATCTTAATCACACAGGGATGCAGAGCATATGCAGTATGCAAACAAGTAAGACATTCTAGTATTTACAATAGTTACATCAAACAGAACACTTCTACACGCTAAACACATAAAGAAAATAAGATAAAATAGTTAAAAAGAAAATTCGGCAATTCTTGTCGATGAATTCGTATAGGAATTATTATTTCAGAACTATTGATCTTATTATCATTTCAATTTCTTTTTTATTGTCAAATGTGATTATGACTTCTGTCATTCATATCTGTTTATGAGTATGCATTACTTACCGTGATGAGGTCCGCCAATGTACTGGTTAGGACAGCGGTACTTGTCTGGTATACCTGACGCCTGTTTCCTCCGCTATCTGTCGATAAACCTCGTCTATAGCACGGCGTACTCTACCTACATTAATAAATGTTAAATCAGAAAAGTTCTAACGAATCACGAAACAAATACATATGTTAATGAGGTGGCTAAACATTTTGTTAATATATATGATAAAAGAAGCTATCGAATAAAAACATAGAAGCATGAAAGAAAATGGGGTTGAATGTTTTTGGTGACTGCTGAATGTTCTAATATATATATGCTGTATAGGCGTTTGATTTCGCGAATGAATAGTTTTGTCTATATGAGCACCTCACAAAGAATGTCGCGTGTTTGCTACTCTAGCAACGAGCAGAAAAGAAGCTTCAACACGGTATTTAAATATTACTTTGAATTTAAACATGAAGCATGGCTGTTATAAAAAAATACTTGATGATATGATTCTCGCAACTTTTAACACATCCGCAAAATTCGCAAAATCGAAACCCTAGCGAATATTAGCGAATATGCAGAATTGATGTTTTATAGCTGACATATCATTATCTACCTGTACTTACCTGTACTACGCCGACGCCGACCGCATGACCCTGTCAGTAGAAAGTGTACTCTGATACCTTTGTTATTGGCGTTTCTGACCACTTCTGGTGCTTTAGACCTATCCTTTGGATCAGCATCGGTAAAAAGATATATGGCGGAACCATTTCTGCTGAGGGATATTCCTGAAAACCGCCCGAAAGAAAGCAGGATAATATGATTCGAATATGGATAGCAGCACGATAGGTACTGATTCAAGATTTCGTAATACATATATAAGAATATATATGATACTTTTTTCTTGTGTTTGATGCTTAAAAATAAGCAGAGAATACCAAAGCGTCAACAAAACCACAATCCGAACTCAAAATCAATCAAACTGGAGGCTAAATATGAACAAAGGAACGATTTACTTATTTTGAAGATAAGCGACTTCTGCTTCATCGACGACACCCGTCATGTAAATCTTGGTCTCATCCATGTAAACATCAATCTCCAAAATGAGAACCGAGTCACCATTGTCAATCACAACAAAGCAAGTACACTAATGTAATAGTGGTGTAATACTTGTCTCAAATATAACAAGGCCACGGGGTTTACGTTCAAGATTTATTCCTTTAGGACGTCCTTTTAAAGCACTGAGTGTGACTCAAAGCTCTCGTCCCTAGTACGGAGCATCCGTGCATGTCTTGCACGTCTACGTCTAATTGGTCAGGTCCTGTCCAGTCGAAGGAAAATATGTCTGAATCCCGCCGAACGTCCAATAAAAACAACCAATGAAATAACAGATATTACATGACATAACATTACAGACTAGCCACTTTACAAATTACGTTGGACGAATGGGAAAATCCATAAATATCAATATTACATATTCAAGTACATATTTTAATTAAACTCTAAATCACTAAAATATGTCCCTGCTACACTGATAAGCAAATCCAAAAAACTCCATCTCAATATCACACAAAGATACAGAATATTTCTCGATGAGATTAACCTCTCGAATCCCTGTGCCGTAATTTTGTTCGTCAGCAGCTGACATCAATCAAGAAAATCTAGATATTCAGAGCAAGCCCTGGAATAACGAATCAACTGCGACATGTAAACGTCATGGGATAGAGACGCAGGGATGTTACCCTGCTTAACCTAGAGCAATATTATACAAAGGCATTTATGCCTGACAAAAGTAGGCGGCAGGGGCCGATGATGAAACAGACAAGCAACATTTCTTCACTTCAAGACAGACACTTTTCTTATATAATGTCGTAGTTATGATAAAAAATAACGTGTTATCGCTGTACCGCTGTGGGGCCTACTTATATATCATGGACACTTTGGTCCAATCCACTAGTGAATGGTATGGCGAGTGTGTAAAATGTGTATTTATTACAAAAATTCTACTAAACTTTGGTAAATATATCACTGATGGATTATATCCTCCATTATTTAATCCTAATATCAATATTCTTTACCTGTAAACAAGAGTTGTTTCCCCTTAACCACTTAATATATTACATGTAAATACTATGATTTTCATTGTTGATCACTGGATTTGGGAGAAGACTTATATAGGCTTCAAGCCTGCTGTCTAATCCTATTGATATGTTTTATATGTCAATACAATTTATTGAAATGAAATGAACGTGAGCATTAACAGGTTTACAATGTAAAGCATTGGTAAAATAACTAAGACATCAAGCCATTTCAATTTACGTCATGAATGTTTTATAAATGTCGCTCGCTGTAATCTGGTGGTGGTGGTGGTGGTGGTAGTGGTGCTGCTGCTGCTGATGATTGTGAATGTGATGATAATGATGATGATGATGAATTATTAAGAGATACCTTTGAGTATACCAGACAAGGAGTACTCGGGACAGTCGCCACCACCACTAACGCTCAGACTTTGAAGACGACTGATCATATCACTTCCACTGGTGACGACGATGCCTGTCGTTAGGCTCTCTGAAATATCACACGAAATCCCTGAGCAAATCTTTACAGAGGTAGCATTCTTATCATGATTGCTTGATACATGTTGGAGATTAAAGAAAAGGTAGACATCTCAAGTGTTTAATTCAGCAAGCGAATGTGGAATTTATTTTCTCAAATGCCTATAAAGCAGAGGAAGTTATGTGGGGGAATAACTACAACAAAAATGAAAAATATAAAAAAAAAAATCAAGGGTAACCTATACGTCTTGGATTTGAAACTACTAAACATAACTTATAATAATAATAATAGTCTTCATTTAAACTTGATGACATATGTGTGTCAAGGACTCATCTTACATATGGTCAAGTATGATAAAATGTACAGTATATACAACAACGTGTACTCTTTCAATATCAAAACATACATTTTACAATAAAATAAAGTCATACAGATCACGAAACGTCCCAGGTTAAAATTCGTCGATATAACCAACCAATAAAGCGTGTTTTTTCTCACATTAAAACACGGTTGTCATGTAAGAGATAAACACGTTGTGCTACGAGTTGTCAAATTGTACACAGAAAGAGGAACGCAAGACACTTTTATAGCACCTGTGGACCTCAGTATAACGATACAAACAAGACACATTGATAGCACCTGTGGACTTCAGTGTAACGATACAAACGAGACACATTGATAGCACCTGTGGACTTCAGTGTAACGATACAAACAAGACACATTGATAGCACCTGTGGACTTTAGTGTAACGATACAAACGAGTCACTTTGATAGCACCTGTGGACTTCAGTGTAACGATACAAACGAGACACATTGATAGCACCTGTGGACTTCAGTGTAACGATACAAACGAGACACATTGATAGCACCTGTAGACTTCAGTATAACGATACAAACAAGACACATTGATAGCACATGTAGACTTCAGTATAACGATACAAACAAGACACATTGATATCACCTGTAGACTTCAGTATAACGATACAAACAAGACACATTGATAGCACCTGTAGACCTCAGTATAACGATACAAACGAGACACATTGATAGCACCTATAGACTTCAGTATAACGATACAAACGAGACACATTGACAGCACCTGTAGACTTCAGTGTAACGATACAAACAAGACACATTGATAGCACCTGTAGACTTCAGTATAACAATACAAACGAGACACATTGATAGCACCTGTAGACTTCAGTGTAACGATACAAACAAGACACATTGATAGCACCTGTAGACTTCAGTATAACGATACAAACGAGACACATTGATAGCACCTGTAGACTTCAGTATGACGATACAAACGAGACACATTGACAGCACCTGTGGACTTCAGTATAACAATACAAACAAGACACATTGATAGCACCTGTAGACTTCAGTATAACGATACAAACGAGACACATTGATAGCACCTGTAGACTTCAGTATAACGATACAAACGAGACACATTGATAGCACCTGTGGACTTCAGTATAACGATACAAACGAGACACATTGATAGCACCTGTAGACTTCAGTATAACAATACAAACGAGACACATTGATAGCACCTGTAGACTTCAGTATAACAATACAAACGAGACACATTGATAGCACCTATAGACTTCAGTATAACGATACAAACGAGACACATTGATAGCACCTGTAGACTTCAGTATAACAATACAAACGAAACACATTGATAGCACCTATAGACTTCAGTATAACGATACAAACGAGACACATTGATAGCACCTGTAGACTTCAGTATAACGATACAAACATACACATTGACAGCACCTGTAGACTTCAGTATAACAATACAAACGAGACACATTGATAGCACCTGTAGACTTCAGTATAACGATCCAAACAAGACATTGATAGTACCTGTAGACTTCAGTATAACAATATAAACGAGACACATTGATAGCACCTGTAGACTTCAGTATAACGATACAAACGAGACACATTGACAGCACCTGTGGACTTCAGTATAACGATACAAACAAGACACATTGACAGCACCTGTGGACTTCAGTATAACGATACAAACGAGACACATTGATAGCACCTGTGGACTTCAGTATAACGATACAAATAAGACACATTGACAGCACCTGTAGACTTCAGTATAACAATACAAACAAGACACATTGACAGCACCTGTAGACTTCAGTATAACGATACAAACGAGACACATTGACAGCACCTGTGGACTTCAGTATAACGATACAAACAAGACACATTGACAGCACCTGTGGACTTCAGTATAACGATACAAACGAGACACATTGATAGCACCTGTAGACTTCAGTATAACGATACAAACGAGACACATTGATAGCACCTGTAGACTTCAGTATAACGATACAAACGAGACACATTGATAGCACCTGTAGACTTCAGTGTAACGATACAAACGAGACACATTGATAGCACCTGTAGACTTCAGTATAACGATACAAACGAGACACATTGATAGCACCTGTGGACTTTAGTATAACGATACAAACGAGACACATTGATAGCACCTGTGGACTTTAGTATAACGATACAAACGAGACACATTGATAGCACCTGTGGACTTCAGTATAACGATACAAACATGGATTACACCATACCACTGTTTCGTCCTTTCCAGACTCATCACTAAAACAGGGGTAAAAAAACGTGGAAATCCAAATTGTTCTAGACTGCTATTAAAATAGAAGGGGGGAGGGGGGGGGTCCCCTACCCCTAAGAGATATACATTGCTACCTGTATCAAGGTTACGGCAAACCTCGGGAACAAAGCATATATTCAAATGACTGATAATAAAACACGGAATAAAGAGTTCCTATGTTGATAACTGCCCTCTGCTACGATTGGAATCAGAAGTCCCTGTCTAGAAACTCCCACGATCAAGTAAATGCAGACTCATCAAAAACGTATTCAGGATACCCACGTAATGTATCGCCCAACACGACCATACAATAGGAGAATACCCTACAATTACTTTGGTTGTTCTAGCAAGGTATCTTATAAATACTTGGAAACCCTGTACATTAGGTTCCACCGTTACAGAGTACATAAGCATTAGAAACAGCGTCTTACCTCGTCATTATAGCTCCGATCAAACCCCAAGTTCTGATAAGAGGCCTTACATTGTTTTGCGATGAGACATTCATGTTTAAGAAAACATTCCCAGTGTTAATAGTGCAACAAGTAGGTGGGAATACAACAGGGTCCAGGAAAAAAATCAGAGAATACCAAAGCGTCAACAAAACCACAATCCTAACTCAAAATCGATTAAACTAGAGGTAAAATAGGAATTAAAAAAAAAATTTACATGGAGACTCTTTTAAAAAGCAAAAGAGAATAAGACCAGGTGTTCCAAAGGGTAAGCTTCTTCTGCTTCATCACCCAACATGAAAACCTTTGTCACATCCAGGTAGACGTCAAGTTCTCAAAACGGAACTGAGTTGTCAATAACAACAAGTAAACACACAAATGAGCATACTCAAAATCGTCCATCTTCATATCACTTAAAGATACAGAATACTTCTCAATGAGACAAAGATGGCGACCATAAAACTTCTGTTCTGATTAACCTACATCTCTCGAATCCTTGTGTTGTTAGTTTGTTTGTCAGCAGTCGACATCGATCACGGAAATCACGATACCTAGAGCAACCTACAGAAAAATCGAATTAACTGCGTAATGTAAACACCATAGGTTGGAGAAGCAGCGGTGAAAACAGTTTACATATGAAACACGAAACAAATAGTATGTTACAGCATTATAGAAAAAATACCGTGGACTTTACCAGTACCGCTGGACAGGGATACGTACCTGGATCGTTGAACGTTGCCAGTATGTAATTGGCAGGTTCGTTAGGTGTACCCTGGACACCAGACACTATCGCGATACAAGTATCTGTGGCCGCCTTTATGTCGTTACCCATCGAACCACTGACGTCAATAGCGAAGGTTAGAGAAGCTTTCGATATGGCCTGTAATGAGTTCAGATCCATCAGAAGTTTGAAATTCTCCACGGTAAGGTTGCTCAGAATGCCTTCGCCTGTCAATTTGTAAAATAACGAAAAAAAAATGTTTAGCATCAGCTATCAAGGACAGTTTTCTAATCTTAAATGTAAAACGAAAAGAATGTTTTTCGGAGAACCATGATAATTAACAAACCAGTATGCAATGTGCATTCTGTAACAGGTATCGGTCCTTTAATAAACCTAAGTTGAGCGGGGTCTCACAAAGATGCACCCCATCCCCGGCAAAGTGGTCAAGTGTGACCTTTGGACCTGAAACAATCAACGACCACCAAACTCTAGCCAGGTGTTGCTCTGTATTGGTTAAAATATTATGGTGTAAGTATGTACTAAATCTTCTTATAGTTCACGAGAGAGCTCGAACAAGCTTTTTATTCCCATAGTAGTCAACGCTTGCCTTTGACTTTGAGCCTTGACCGATGACCACCACTATCTTATCGGGTGTAGAACTCGATAGTAAAATGGTATAGTCTGAATATACACTTAATTAGTCAAGGGGTCCATAGGTTATCTTGTACACAATATTTCTTCCCAAAAAAGGCTCAATAGTGACCTTGAACTTGACCGATGACCATCACATCAAATCAAGTGTAGAACTTTTTCTTGTCATTTGCTAATAAGCAGTGAATGTATGAAGTATGAACGCTGCATTGTATATTTTTCTAGCAAATCCAGATTTGCCTTCCATTGATGATGACGTCAATGCATCGATGACGTGACGTCATAATGATGTTATTGCCTAAACAGCGCCATTTTTGCACTAGGCTACCACTAACCCCCTCCCCAACTTAAATGATGAAAATGTGGATGTGATGTGACCTTGTCCAACTTAAAAGGGATTTTAATATATAACCTTACCATTCTTGTACAGGTATACTTCAGTTGCTTGGATGGCAGCGTCCACAGCCTGAGAATGGAGGTGCGCATGTGGAGAGGATGTGACGTCAGAAGTTTCTTTACTGATACCACCAATGGCGAGCTCATTATTGTTGGTATTCCAACCATGTCCGCATTTCTTCCCACTGGTCACTTAAAACAAAACCATGCGACCCTTGTATTTTTATACAGCTTAGTTCAAGCAGAACAATCGAACTACAGCCATTTAAGTATGCTAAAAATAGACCAACATTAATTCCATTTTTAAATATAAAAAGTCTTTTAATCTTAATAATCTGTCTGGCAACTACTCTAAACAAAATCAATCTGGAAAGCAAATAAGCATTATAACGCAATCATAATAATATGAATATTTGTAGATATACGTAGTTCCGTTGTATTTTGTATGTTAAATGCAATTGTTGAGTTGCAACATTTTCTTTCATATGTAAAACATAGTAAAAACAGTCATGAAGAAATAAATAATTGTATGAAGTATATGTATATCAATATAACGTTAAGGCTTCACAGGTCAGTTAGCAGAGTTTAGCATTTCATAAAGTACGAGGCGATTTCTGATTTCATTGTTCTGTAATTCCAGATTTAGAACTTATTTGTCATCATCAACCACTGCATAGAAACTTATTAATCATGAGCTATTTTTTTTAAATGGTTTGCTAACAAGGTATGACTTCCCGCAGGCTGCTGATTTTTTTTATTTGGGAATTGGTATCAATTAAGATTCTCTGAAGCATTCAAAGACTCTTTATATTAGGAATAAGATTCATCATTTTGGTATGAATGATATATACTGAGTTTCTTTTGTACACAAATAGGAATTGAAAACTTAATTTGCGAGCTTTCGAAAACGCCTGTTTACTTTTCAAACAAAGAGTACAATAGCCGAGTGTCGGTGCTCTGTCCGCTGAAATTAGCTCACTACCCAAAATAGGGCGAGTTAAAGAAGTCAGCTCTCAAAAACGTATCGCGACATGTACTCTAATACTACAGGTAGGCAGAGGGACGGGTAAGATGTTTACCCATTCCGCCCCTTATCCGAGCCTTTAAATTGTTACTTTGCAGTAAATAATTTGTGTAAAGATGTGTTGATGAATATTCTGGAAATTGTCAGTGTTAACCTTTTGACAGATACTACTACAAACTTCTCAGTGTACATTTGGGTTTGCATCCGGAATATACCGGATACTTCTGCAATCTTCAGGAACATTCTAGATACGCTCTGTATTGGTTTACAGCACTGCTGATAGACACCGGAGGAATATTATAGACTGGTAGCCATTTGTTATTTAGTTGCTATTTTATTGTAATAAAAAGTTTTGTTTTTTTTAAGATGTTTTGTTGTTTTGTTGGCTTTACCAATGTTTATTTCTGAATGTACCAATATTACAATTTTATCTGAAAAAAAATGTTAATACAATTTATCTGTATACTTACATGTAGGTAAATCGATATCCTGCTCTGGTCTATACCCGCTGGTTAAGAGATCTGTGACAATATTGTTTTGACAGTTTCCTCTGTAAACAAAAAACCAGTGTAATAAGTTTTAGTCAATACTTTTAACTTAATCAAGTGTCGTATGAACAGCGATTAAAATTTTCATTCCGAACATGAGTGCAAGCTTTACATTTTCATTCAAAGCAGAAGGAAAACGTATTAAATCGCTATATTATTTTATATGCGATAAGAGTGCAAGTTTTATGGTCACCATAATGATCTTATTTACAAAATATTCCGTATCAATGGGTGTTCTTGAGATATTGTTATGCTGTGAAAATACCCTAGTTCTTACTTTGAGGACGACACATTACTTGGATATGCCCTAGATTTTACATGGCGAGGTTTGTCGGTCAAACAGAAGACGCTTACACTTCCGGAACATCTGGTCTCAAATTGACTTTGTCAAATGTCCCCGTATTAATCTTTCTTTTGTTGGTTTTGTAGCCCTTGAATTATCGAATTCGAGTTCGGATATTGGTTTTGTTTAGCCTTTGGTATTCCAAGATTTGTATTGACAATGTCACACCAGTACGGATCTAGTCATCCACTTCCGTGTTATAGTTATTTCTGTTACTGGTATGTTTACTCACGCTCTGTTTAATTGTAGTGTAATGTGCAGCTAGGTATATGAGGGGGAAATACTGCCTAACTGGCAAGCTAGCCTTTTCAGTCATGCGGTATAACCCGGGAACCCGTTCACGCTAGTAAAGCAACGGTGAGCTTGGTCAGTAGTTGGATGGGTAACGGCCTGCACGTTACATTTGGTGGCAGCGGTGGGATCATGTAAGGCCAGTTCCCAGTGGTTTGGGAAGGTGCATTGAAACACGGAGAAGAACCTAAGGATTCCCAGGCCAAGTCTCGGGACGAGACTTCTCGGAGGGGGTAATAATGTAATGTCCAGTTAGGTATATGAGGGGGAAATACTGCCTAACTGGCAAGCTAGCTTTTTCAGTCATGCGGTATAACCCGGGGACCCGTTCACGCTAGTTAAGCAACGGTGAGCGTGGTCAGTAGTTGGATGGGTGACCGCCTGCACGTTACAGTAGTTTATCAATATACTATATAAACTTGCTGTTTGTAGTGCTATTATTAACTGAAATTGAAATGTTAAGCAGAAGGAAAACTTGAGACTAAACAGGAATGACTTAAAAATGATAAAAAAAAATTAACTAGAATACGGTATGTACAAAGCCATTCCAACTAACGCATTTGTTAAGTGTTCTAATGCGGGTTTTTTTTTTGTCAATCCGCTTCAACTTTAAATTAATGAATGCGTGCCGATAAACAGTTCCCAATACTTTATAATGTCAAAGGTTATAAAGTTTGATGTTACTTTGATTGACTGTCGCAGTCACGGCATGTGCTATCCAGGAAATTAGTACGCTGCGGTAGCTGTCCAGAATGACCTCCTGTGGTAAAAAAAACGGTCATGGAAACAATGTTGGTGATGTTTTATACATCCTGTAATACGTCCTGTAACTACTGAATCAGGCGTGACCTATTATTAGTTACTGCAATATGAGAGTTTCAATTTTACGGAATAGAAATATGTCAGTAATGACATTGTGCTATTGCCATCACAGTTACAAGGTCAATTCAAAATTACAATTTCTAGTCTTGGACGTGGACTAAAAACAAACATCGACACATCCAAATGATGTTAGCTATTTATTTAGATTGATATTTGACTGTCTCGCTATTTTAAAAAAGATATTTTGTTATGTCGGTAGAAAATACACAAAATATAACAGTGTAACCCAAGCAGGGACAGGTATAGACGTTCGGTAGGGGCATGTTATACGGTTGTCCCTGCAAAACCTCTATTCTCTGTCGATGAGAAATTGAAAAATGATTTGCTATAAATAAAATCACACTTGTGTTGTATTATGATGAAATAGAAAATAGGAAAGTAACTTTATTAGCCAATTAATACAACAAGTTTAATATGCCCTTAAAATGTCCCGTATAAATGAGAACATATCAATATGATTACTTTATTATCTCCCCTTCACTTTCTTTCGTTTCCATGAATCACTATGGCAATGCAATCGTCTTTATATGTACAAATAACTCACACAACCATAACACAAACAACCAAGAAACAAATAAACAGATCGAAGTGCTCACCAAAAGCTGGGCAGTGAATAGCTCCGTTCATTTCCACCCAGTTGGTATTACTGTAGAATGACTGTATCACAAACAGCGCCTTCGCAAGGGTATCAAACGTCCTTTGTTGAATATCGGAGCCAAACGGGTCAACAGATGTCAACGTTCGCGTTTGCGCAGACAGCCTTACCAGTAGGTTAAATGCTAGAACAAATACAAAAGCACAATATTAAAAAAAAACATCAGAGAATACAAACTCGTCAACAAAACCATAATCCGAACTCAAAATCGATTAAACTACAGGCAAAATAGGAACAAAGGAAAGATTTACATGGAGACTCTCGTAAAAGCAAAGGAGAATAAGACCAGGTTTTCCGGAAGAATAAGTGTCTTCTGCTTCATCGACGACACCCGCCATGTAAATCTTGGTCACATCCAAGAAGGCATCAATCTTCAAAATGAGAACCGTCATCATTGTCATCACAACAAGTAAGCACACTAATAAGCAAACTCAAAAACGTCGATCTTCATATCACACAAAGATACAGAATATTTCTCGATGAGATCAAGATGGCCACCATAAAACTTGCCCATAGTCTTCATCAACCTTCATCTCTCGAATCCTTGTGCCGTAAGTTTGTTCTTCAGCAGTTGACATCTATCACGGAAATCTCGATATTCAGAGCAAGCCCTAGAATAACGAATCAACTGCGACATGTAAACACCATAGGATGGAGAAGCAGGGATGTTACTATCAAGAAAGGGAAAGTTCACGATCGGAAAATCAAGCTTATAATCCACATGTTTCCTCTCTCTTGGTAAATCAAGGTGTTTACAATTCATCTGTGATTCTTATGAGAACATTAGAAATATATCGATCGATTTTCCGTTCGAAAACATTCCCTTTCTTGAGAGTAACATCCCTGCTTCTCCAGCATATGGTGTTTACATGTCGGAGTTAATTTGTTATTCTAGGGCTTGCTCTAAATACTGGAATTTTCGTGATAGATTTTGACTACTGACGAACCAACCCACGGCCAAGGGATTCAAACAGTGCTGGTTGATGGATACTATGAGTAAGTTTTGTGTTTGCTATATTGGTCTCATTGGGAGATATTCCGTATGCTTGTGTGATATAAAGGTGGACGTTTTCGAATGTTCTAATTAGTATGCCTATGTGCTATTGAAAAAGATGTCTTTGTTAGTTCTAACTTTGAGGACGTGTGGAACTTATTTGGATGTGATCTAGATTTACATCGCGGGTGTCGTCGTTGAAGTAAAATACGCTTACTTTTCCAAAACCTCAGGTTTATTTTCTTGTACTTGTATTTTTCAAGTGTCCCCGCGTAAACTTCTCCTTTGCTCAAAATTTGCTCCTAGTTATATCGATTTTGAGGTCGAATTATGGTTTCGTTTACGCTTCGGCATTCTCTGATTATTATCAAAATACGCGAATAATAAAATCCACAACAATAAGGACGGAACAAAAACATGTTCACTGTAATGGATAAATAATATTGAACAGTGAATTGATATAAACGCAACAGTCTGTCAGATGTGCGGATTGTTGACGTTGTCACAACTTCACTCCAGAAAACAACACTGCCACTGCCGATTTAACATTATTGTGGTAGAAACAGGTCACACGACTCGTAGTTATTGGATATGGAATTTATTTCATTATCGTTAATTACTTTTTAAAAGTTACAAAAGACGCTGTCTTTTATAACTTTTTCAAAAATTAATTAATTCGAGTGAAATAAATTCCATATCCAACAACCACTCGTTGTGTAACCTCTACATATTGGGTCATCTTCAATGTTTACTTATCAGACCAGTAGGGCGACATAGTTTGTATAATTCTCAAGTTTCTCACTTGGGAATTAATTTTCCTGTTGTCGTCGTCGTTGGTTACATATGTTGCAATGACCACTCAGATAAGGTCGGTAGGTTTATAAACCAATGGTACAAGCATATTCTATAGACAGCTCGTGCTATCATTTGAGTGCAGTACAAACACCATGCTGAATGCTTTTTTTGATGCACACGATATTGCACACGACACTTTGTTTTTATCGTCTACTTCCTTGTTCTCATATAACATTAATTGGCACTCATGTGTATAGATAGTCTCGTTCATTTCAGCGTGGTCTTTGTAATGAGAGGTACTCGAAGCAATCCATCAGATAGTAAAATGATCCCTCTTTTGCTGTTTAAACTGCAGTATATAACTGGACATTTACATGTTCCTTAGATATTAGCAAATAGTAAAACAGTGTATTTTATGTTTTGTTTATCAAATAAGACAATGCCTTGACATACTGTTTGAATGCACAACACACATCTAAGATCTTCCCCGTAAATATGATCATTCAACCAAAACGTTGTTTATGTGAATGAAATGCATTAACACAATGATATTTTCAGATTGTCATATTCAAGATCTTAAGCATTTGAAATTCGGCAGACGCTAGACTTACAATTTAAAAAAAATAATATTGAAGAGTGCCCATAATTTTGTCGGCTATTCAAGCAATGTCTCGAGGAAACGGTTATTTCGAAATAAGGTCATTAAATTATGACCATACAAAACTGTTCTTAATCTTCTTCAAATCGTATAACGTTCGTAATTCTAACCCCCCCCCCCCCCCCCCAGTGTCTAATTTTGTTGCGTTTTGACATCAAGATAACCAATTATATGGATTGTCGTGGCTCCAATCTTAAACCCGGTAACAAACCATGGTAATATTAAAATATAAATTTCTCAAACAAAAATGTTACTGTATATATTGACATATTGACCCTAATAATCATGAAGATGACAATCGCCTTAAAAGCGGCGTCTATGTGTATTCGTTTGAGATCGTGACTTCAGATTATGTAATATACCTATGTTAATCTGTATATATATATACACACAACTTCGTGCACACAAAAGGCACGATTTCGGTCAACTTCAACTTCCTCGTTCATACTTTACTGTAGAGCATCATTTGTCGCCGTTATCTAAATACATGTGCTTGGTTGATTAAGACAAACGGGTACAATAGTTTGTTTTAGTTAAGAGGGGATTTTCGCGTGTGGTGTTCGCATTTTGAGTTTTGACCAGATCGCCGCGTTGAACTGTTATGATTAGCCCTAAAATCTGTATGTTCTATTTGTTTATAGCTTACACAATCCATCAAAAATTTGCGCTTATTTGCTCAAGACGAAAATTGTGAACATTTCTACACCACATAAATTTCTAATAAATGACATTTTATATGGCCCCAAATTTAGCCAGAGCAAATCACTCTCAGATGCTTTACAATGATAGTGACACTTGCACGACCCCCTTTTTTATGACGCATTAGAAACTAGCTTTTGGGGATTGTGTAATCACCTTTTTACAGAAATTCTTTTCATTAATACCATATGTAATACATCAAAAATGACCAAAATAAGTGCTAGGTCATTTGGTTAATTTTGAAGATTTACGTGTTTTGAAATTTGGCGGGAAAGGTAAGAGCTAAGAAAATCGATTGCGAAAGTTGTTTTTTTTAAAGCTGGAAGGAATCATTAAAATCTTGAAATATTATGTCAGATGATTATTCAAGATCTACACTTTGATAATATCAAAAGTCAAAACGGAGTCATCTGATATTTCTTTTTAACATTTGCTGTTAAGGGGAAAGGCAGAGGAGTTCCGAAAAATGATCATTTTTAAAGGCAAAGCTTACTCCCTTAGTAAACAATACACCTGGAAACTTGGTCCCGTTCCTAACAAAACATAACGCATCTCCATCACACAAGGAGGTATACACACATAGGGAGTCAGGTGGCATAGGACAAACATAGTTACACTGGATCATACCGGTACTTCATAGGACAAGCATAGTTACACTGGATCATTCGGTACTTCATTGGACAAGCATAGTTACACTGGATCATTCGGTACTTCATAGGACAAGCATAGTTACACTGGATCATTCGGTACTTCATAGGACAAGCATAGTTACACTGGATCATTCGGTACTTCATAGGACAAGCATAGTTACACTGGATCATTCGGTACTTCATAGGACAAGCATAGTTACACTGGATCATTCGGTACTTCATTGGACAAACATAGTTACACTGGATCATTCGGTACTTCATAGGACAAGCATAGTTACACTGGATCATTCGGTACTTCATAGGACAAGCATAGTTACACTGGATCATTCGGTACTTCATAGGACAAGCATAGTTACACTGGATCATTCGGTACTTCATAGGACAAGCATAGTTACACTGGATCATTCGGTACTTCATTGGACAAACATAGTTACACTGGATCATTCGGTACTTCATAGGACAAGCATAGTTACACTGGATCATACCGGTACTTCATAGGACAAGCATAGTTACACTGGATCATTCGGTACTTCATAGGACAAACATAGTTACACTGGATCATTCAGTACTTCATAGGACAAGCATAGTTACACTGGATCATTGGGTACTTCATAGGACAAGCATAGTTACACTGGATCATACCGGTACTTCATAGGACAAGCATAGTTACACTGGATCATTCGGTACTTCATAGAACTACATAGTTACACTGGATCATTCGGTACTTCATAGGACAAGCATAATTACACTGGATCATTCGGTACTTCATAGGACAAGCATAGTTACACTGGATCATACCGGTACTTCATTGGACAAGCATAGTTACACTGGAGCATTCGGTACTTCATAGGACAAGCATAGTTACACTGGATCATTCGGTACTTCATAGGACAAGCATAGTTACACTGGATCATTCGGTACTTCATAGGGCAAGCATAGTTACACTGGACCATTCGGTACTTCATTGGACAAGCATAATTACACTGGATCATACCGGTACTTCATAGGACAAGCATAGTTACACTGGATCATACCGGTACTTCATAGGACAAGCATAGTTACACTGGATCATACCGGTACTTCATAGGACAAGCATAGTTACACTGGATCATTCGGTACTTCATAGAACTACATAGTTACACTGGATCATTCGGTACTTCATAGGACAAGCATAATTACACTGGATCATACCGGTACTTCATAGGACAAGCATAGTTACACTGGATCATACCGGTACTTCATAGGACAAGCATAGTTACACTGGATCATACCGGTACTTCATAGGACAAGCATAGTTACACTGGATCATACCGGTACTTCATTGAACAAGCATAGTTACACTGGATCATTCGGTACTTCATTGGACAAACATAGTTACACTGGATCATACCGGTACTTCATTGAACAAGCATAGTTACACTGGATCATTCGGTACTTCATAGGACAAGCATAGTTACACTGGATCATTCGGTACTTCATAGGACAAGCATAGTTACACTGGATCATACCGGTACTTCATAGGACAAGCATAGTTACACTGGATCATACCGGTACTTCATAGGACAAGCATAGTTACACTGGATCATACCGGTACTTCATAGGACAAGCATAGTTACACTGGATCATTCGGTACTTCATAGAACTACATAGTTACACTGGATCATTCGGTACTTCATAGGACAAGCATAATTACACTGGATCATACCGGTACTTCATAGGACAAGCATAGTTACACTGGATCATACCGGTACTTCATAGGACAAGCATAGTTACACTGGATCATACCGGTACTTCATAGGACAAACAGAGTTACACTGGATCATACCGGTACTTCATTGGACAAGCATAGTTACACTGGATCATTCGGTACTTCATAGGACAAGCATAGTTACACTGGATCATTCGGTACTTCATAGGACAAGCATAGTTACACTGGATCATACCGGTACTTCATTGAACAAGCATAGTTACACTGGATCATTCGGTACTTCATAGGACAAGCATAGTTACACTGGATCATTCGGTACTTCATAGGACAAGCATAGTTACACTGGATCATACCGGTACTTCATAGGACAAGCATAGTTACACTGGATCATACCGGTACTTCATAGGACAAGCATAGTTACACTGGATCATACCGGTACTTCATAGGACAAGCATAGTTACACTGGATCATTCGGTACTTCATAGAACTACATAGTTACACTGGATCATTCGGTACTTCATAGGACAAGCATAATTACACTGGATCATACCGGTACTTCATAGGACAAGCATAGTTACACTGGATCATACCGGTACTTCATAGGACAAGCATAGTTACACTGGATCATACCGGTACTTCATAGGACAAACAGAGTTACACTGGATCATACCGGTACTTCATTGGACAAGCATAGTTACACTGGATCATTCGGTACTTCATAGGACAAGCATAGTTACACTGGATCATTCGGTACTTCATAGGACAAGCATAGTTACACTGGATCATTCGGTACTTCATAGGACAAGCATAGTTACACTGGATCATTCGGTACTTCATAACTCGGTATATAATAACACTTAACCGCTGTATACATTTTGTTTGGTAATGGCAAATTGTTGACGTTTCCTCTTTTTCCACAGCAAGATACATTTAAATGTGATATTTTAAAAAGGTACAAAAATGGACTGACTTTGCTCAAACCATGAAAAAAATATCATTCCATAGATTGATCTATTGTGACAAATTCTGACTCGCGTACAAGGACGATTTACATGGCTGGATCTACAGTATACAAAAATCCAAATGAACTCTGAAACACTTACAGATATATCGTTACTTCCTGTTTCCAAAATTATGATGACACCAAGGTCAATGTGTACTTGTGATCAGGGTCAGAGGATATAATTAAAAAAAAAAATATACCCTTCTTTTGCATTTAAAATGTATTTCTTATGTCTAGCGTCTATATATAATCAATAGTATGTATTTTTTATTAAGTTTAAACAGACCTGATTATATAAGCAATGGTGATAATGTTACTATTATATACACCAGGGACACATACGTCCCTGTATACAGCAATGAATTAAAATACAATGTACATGATATAACACACAATATCTTCCTCGTCGCTAATTGATTAAAATGGGCATCCAATCAAAACGGAGTTCGTATGGGAAAACCTGTGAAGTTACACAGAGAGTTTTAAACTGTGCTGTGTTAATAGTTTCGCCATCATGCATTTCAAGAACAAAATTGATTAAAATATAATGGAAATTTTATTATTCTATTCAAATTATTTAAAATTCTTTTTATTCTGAACATCAATCCAATAACATCGTTATGAGTGATTAAAGTGTTAGCCATTAGACCAGGTACATTGTATGAGAGTGCTCTTGTACATTAAGATGGCTTAGCTATGACTGAATTCCAACTCTTGAAAAAGTGGATGCTTCTTTGTAATTTATTTCCAAATAACAGCTTGTGAACAATTCAAAATTGTGTTAAAAGTATCAAAAGATTAGTTTAATAAAGAATTCATCCGTAGAAAAAAAACGGAATGAAACAGTTCGTATAGCATTATCAGCAATCGGGAACCGTCGGCACTTTCCGTAAACAAGAAAAATTTCGGGTTATTTCGCAGAAGATTTCCGAAGATTACCGGAAATTTCCCCGATATGTTGCTAATGAAGAAAATATTTACCTGTTTACGGAAAGTGCCGACGGTTCCCGATTGCAGTATCTGTTGCATATCTACTCACCATCTTCTATACGTTCGCCGTTGACGGTATACATTGCTATGTTACCAAAATTACGCTGGACAGAGTTCATACGGGCCGTTAACTCTCCTATACGCCGTTGAAATTTCTCACGGTTGTCGAAATCTGTAGCATAATAACAACGTCAGTCGGTTTATCATCAAGTCATGGAAACGTGCATCGGCATCTTTACTCCCATCCTCGTACCCAGGGGTTACGCTCATCGTGTAGGGAGCGTAGGTGAGCGTAACCCCTTGATATCGAGGATGATGTACTCTCCATTCATTTTAAGTAAGAGGTGACGTATTTTTAGAAAACCTTACTGTTTGCTTCATAATTTAGACTTTGCCGATTATTTACTCGGGATGAACAATTAAAAATGTCCAATAAATTCGAAATATTTCAAATAAATTGTAATTGATAACTTAATGTTTTATCTGATCATATACTTAAAACCCTACAAGTGACAAAAAATCTCTTTAAGTCGGCTACATGTTTTACTGGAATCATGATCAGCATAAAGTGAACGATAAAACATCGCTAGCAAAGTAAATGTATTAAACGACTGTCTAAAGAAGTAATAAAAAAAATATTGTGAGCAAAACTGAAACTTTTAAAACAAACCTCACATTCTGTTTTTTATTCGCAGCTTTAGGCAAAAGTAGTCAATTTCGAGGGATGTTTTTCCCGTATATTACAGATGAAGTATAGCGCTGTACTTTCGCGGAAATTTTCACGACGAAAATTGCTAAACCAATATTTAACTGAACTATGTATAATGTCTACATAACACTTACAGTACAAATGCACTCAAATCTTATAAAGTATGGTGCCGTCTTATCTACATACCGGGTATTTACTTAAGCACTCAAACAGTATAAAACATGGGTGCGTATTGCGAGTGCTCTGCCCGAGATTTAATGATACCCGAGGGACGAACTAATGACGGAACAGGAGGTACCAATACATTTCCATCGTGAAGGAAGTATCTCAACAACAGAAAACTCTAGCAAAGTATGAATTCATACCAACCTGATCCAAAATAGTTCTTCAGTACCAACTCAGAATCTGAGTGTGTTCCACTCACGAGTCCATGATCGGTCAGAAAATTGGCCACTGCCCTAGCTACGCCTGTCTTGGTGATGTCCACGTGGGTTCTGGTATCGGACGCAGTGTCGGAAGATCGGCTGGGTAAAAAACATCCAATGTTGACTACATTGGTCAACGATATTACTATCGTTAGCCACGGGTATTTCATGGTTTATTATAACCTTGGAGTATAATGAAATATATTTCTGTCTAACTATAGAATTGTTCGCGGTGTGGAAATTTTGGATTTTCGCTTGCATCAAATCTTCGCGAATATATGCACAGGTATTGAACACTACTTCAAAAACTCGTCAGTGTTTATAATAGAACTAATGACACACATAACAAAACAGTACGAGTGGCCGCTGGAAAACTTCTACACCGCTCGAGTTAATGAAAAAATCCATGCGCGAAAATATTGACTTTTACAGTTACTTGTTCTTAAATCGTGGAACTCGAGTACTCCTTTTATTCGAAGTCTGTCTCTGGTGCTGGACAAAACTTCCCTGATCCATTCACCAAAAGCGCTGTTCACTCGAGCGATTAAAAGTCGAATATCGCACAGTGCAGTATTGGTCCCTACAGCGGAGCTGTGACAAGTGACGACATTCGTAGATTTGTCTTTTTATAGGTTTGACTGCACAATGGTGCAGCGTCAATGAACACGATACTAAGTAGGTCATGAGTGCATGGAATATCCGGAAAGGGGAATCTTAAAGGAATACTATGGCCTATGACGTCAGAAATTACAGTTGATTTTAAAGGAAAATCATTAAAAATTCTTAACGCTACATTTTCGAGATCTAAAACACAGAAATTCGTTTTTAAATCTTTGTTAACGATTCTTAAAATTAAATTTCGTAATGCATGTATTTAGTTGGTTGAATGACAGTGTAAAACCAGGACTAGTCTTTTATTGATAATGGCAGGGTTCTAGAAGTTGAAAGGCTTGTTTCATGATTGAAATCATTAATACGTCAATGCCTACGTTTTTATGTACATGTATATCATCAGGACGGTGTTAGAGACAGACATCAGGATGGTGTTAGAGACAGACATCAGGATGGTGTTAGAGACATACATCAGGATGGTGTTAGAGACATACATCAGGATGGTGTTCGAGACATACATCAGGATGGTGTTAGAGACAGACACCAGGATGGTGTTAGAGATAGACATCAGGACGGTGTTAGAGACATACATCAGGATGGTGTTAGAGATAGACATCAGGACGGTGTTAGAGACAGACATCAGGACGGTGTTAGAGACATACATCAGGATGGTGTTAGAGACATACATCAGGATGGTGTTAGAGACATACATCAGGATGGTGTTAGAGACATACATCAGGATGGTGTTAGAGACATACATCAGGATGGTGTTAGAGATAGACATCAGGATGGTGTTAGAGAAAGACATCAGGACGGTGTTAGAGACAGACATCAGGACGGTGTTAGAGACATACATCAGGATGGTGTTAGAGATAGACATCAGGATGGTGTTAGAGATAGACATCAGGACGGTGTTAGAGACAGATATCAGGACGGTGTTAGAGACATACATCAGGATGGTGTTAGAGATAGACATCAGGATGGTGTTAGAGACAGACATCAGGACGGTGTTAGAGACAGACATCAGGACGGTGTTAGAGACATACATCAGGATGGTGTTAGAGACATACATCAGGACGGTATTAGGGATAGACACAAGGATGGTGATAGAGACAGACATCAGGATGGTGTTGGAGACATACATCAGGATGGTGTTAGAGACAGACATCAGGATGGTGTTAGAGATAGACATCAGGATGGTGTGAGAGATAAACATCAGGACGGCGTTAGAGACAGACATCAGGACGGTGTTAGAGACAGACACCAGGATGGTGATAGAGACAGACACCAGGATGATGTTAGAGACAGACATCAGGATGGTGTTAGAGACAGACACCAGGATGGTGTTAGAGACAGACACCAGGACGGTGTTAGAGATAGACATCAGGACGGTGTTAGAGACAGACATCAGGATGGTGTTAGAGATAGACATCAGGATGGTGTTAGAGACAGACATCAGGATGGTGTTAGAGACAGACATCAGGATGGTGTTAGAGATAGACACCAGGATGGTGTTAGAGATAGACATCAGGACGGTGTTAGAGACAGACATCAGGATGGTGTTAGAGATAGACATCAGGATGGTGTTAGAGACAGACATCAGGATGGTGTTAGAGATAGACATCAGGACGGTGTTAGAGACATACATCAGGATGGTGTTAGAGACATACATCAGGATGGTGTTAGAGACAGACATCAGGACGGTGTTAGAGACATACATCAGGATGGTGTTAGAGACAGACATCAGGACGGTGTTAGAGACATACATCAGGATGGTGTTAGAGACAGACATCAGGACGGTGTTAGAGACAGACATCAGGACGGTGTTAGAGACAGACATCAGGATGGTGTTAGAGACAGACACCAGGATGGTGTTCGAGACAAACATCAGGATGGTTTTAGAGACAGACATCAGGATGGTGTTAGAGACAAAAATCAGGATGGTGTTAGAGACATACATCAGGACGGTGTTAGAGACATACATCAGGATGGTGTTAGAGACATACATCAGGATGGTGTTAGAGACATACATCAGGATGGTGTTAGAGACAGACATCAGGATGGTGTTAGAGACATACATCAGGACGGTGTTAGAGATAGACATCAGGACGGTGTTAGAGACAAACATCAGGATGGTGTTAGAGACATACATCAGGATGATGTTAGAGACAGACACCAGGATGGTTTTAGAGACAGACATCAGGATGGTGATAAAGATAGACACCAGGATGGTGATAAAGATAGACATCAGGATGGTGTTAGAGACAGACGCCAGGATGGTGTTAGAGACAGACATCAGGATGGTGTTAGAGACAGACATCAGGATGGTGATAGAGACAGACATCAGGACGGTGTTAGAGACATACGTCAGGATGGTTTTAGAGACAGACATCAGGATGGTGTTACAGACAGACATCAGGATGGTGTTACAGACAGACATCAGGATGGTGTTAGAGACAGACATCAGAACGGTGATAGAGACAGACACCAGGATGGCATTAGAGACAGACATCAGGATGGTATTAGAGACAGACACCAGGATAGTGTTAAAGACAGACATCAGGATGGTGTAAGTGATAGACATCAGGATGGTGTTAGAGACAGACACCAGGATGGTATTAGAGACAGACCCTAGGATGGTGTTAGAGACAGACATCAGGATGGTGTTGGAGACAGACATCAGGATGGTGTTAGAGACAGACATCAGGACGGTGTTAGAGACAGACACCAGGACGGTGTTAGAGATAGACACCAGGATGGTGTTAGAGACAGACATCAGGACGATGTTAGAGACAGACACCAGGAGGGTGTTAGAGACAGACATCAGGATGTATAATACGTAGGCACGGACGTATTATAGGTCCGTGCAATAGCCCATGTGAATCAAACGTTGGTATCCGACGATGCTTTATTCGTTAATAAGTAAATGAGCGGGAAGGAAACGAATATGATAGAATGATGGCCAAGGGTTAAACTACAGGCATTCCCCAGGACATGGCATAACAAGAGGCCCAATGAACCCATATCACTCACCTGCCTGGTTTCAATCTTTTACTTGTAACCCTAAAGTTGCTTAAAATCTATTACTGTAAGACATTGAGAAGATTTAAACATATACAGTGCATTCCTCTTTATATCATGTTGTATTTGTCAGACAAAAATATGATATTAACAGGTATGCGACATTAAGAGAAACATGTTTTTCTACTAAAGCTGGTGCATTTCCAATTTCCATAGCTAAAAGTAAGTTATGAAAGGTAAATATAAAGATGTTTTAAAGGCCCAATATACGTAACTTCAGGGAAATTTTCGTGATTTTGAAAAATTCTGAAAAAAATCCAGTTGACAACCATGCAAAAATAAGCCTAAAACGAAGTAAACCTGAGCGGTAACTAACAAGAAACTCTTGACAAAAAAAAATCCCAAAGAATTGAAAATAATTCAAGTGGGGCCCACTTCAACAACAAACCGAAGGTAGAAGACGGTTCGAAATGGACGCGTGTTTACAAATAGCGTGTTTCAACTGCTGCTTTGCCGGTAACCGCGAAAGAATCCATCTGGAATATTGCTGATATCACTTAATCTTAACTAAATTTATAAATATAATAAGTTATTAGGCTTGATTTTCGCTTCAAGTTTTGCCGAAAGTTACGTATATTGGACATTTAATATATAGATGATATTATTTTATTAAAAAAAACATTTCTTTTGTGACTTTTTATTTTGTCTGCAATATCTTTACAAGGTATCTGAAATCAATGAAAATGACATCATTTTCTGCATATTTTATGTGATTGATAAAACAACATGATATTAGGAGGTATTCGCCTCAAAATACATTATATTTACCAAATGAAATTACTAAGATTATATACAGAAAAAAATGGTGATATAACATGATATAAAGAGGAATGTGATAATGACAGGAGTGATATTAAGTGAAATTCACTGTATTATCCCTGTGATCTTGAGTAAGACAAATATCATGTCTTTGGGCCTTTTGGCATTTCACAAGAAGTTGTTTAAATGTTTTAACAGATTTGACCCTGTGATCTTGAATATGGGTCAAAATCATTTATTTTTTTCAAACTTTGCCGGGTTCCATCAATGGGATCTTTCAGTCATATATCATGCTTTTAGACCTTTTGGTTAATCAGAAGAAGTCAATTAAAGGTTTTAACATATTTGACCCCTGTGACCTTGAATATTGGTCAAAGTAATTTCTTTTGACAAACGTTGTCAGGCTTCATCCACTTATTGCAAATATTGTTTGGCTTCATCTAAGGAAGCTACCAGTCAAATATAAGGTATCTATGCCTGACGGAATTTCAAAAGAAGTCGTTTGAAGGTTTCGACATACATTTGTATTTGGCCCCTATTACCTCGAAAGTAGATCGAAGTGTTTTTTTCGCAAAGTTTGTTCATGTTCTACCAAGAAAGCTACCAGCCAAATTCCATGTCACTATGCCTTTCGGTATTTCAGAAGAAGTTGTATAAAGAAAAAATTGACGGACGCAGAACGGAAGACAGACGGACGCCGCAGAATCACATAAGCTCACTAATGGCCCTTCAGGCCAGGTGAGCTAAAATTTACAACACCACTTATAATAGTTAAACATTTTATTCACATATATGCCAATTCTATAATTAAGACATCATATCTTAAATGAATGAAGAAAAATTGACTAAGATACAAGACACAAATTAAACGTTTTCCCGAAGGCACATTATATAATGTTTTAATTTGTTTGCAAAATATAAGCCCACAAGAGGCGCATCATGTTACATAATGTTAACAAGGGCGATAACTCCTACATTAAGGGGAGTGTTATCTCCCTTCGTTATAATGACACTGGCAAGACAACCTATTGAACTTACTGGTACAAACATACTATGATAACTATCATTGTGTAAAGTCACAGACACAAGTCTTGTGTTAACTTATGAAAACCAATATAAAGCTATGTAACTTCCATTTTGTTTGGATCAGTTACAAAGTCTTATGTAAAAGCAAAAAATGCTTCAATCACAGACCAATTCCACAATGCTGTTCTCTCCAATCATCACCCATCTAAGTTCATCTTTTTGAAATTTTTAGACTAGTTATCAAAATCTTATCTAATTACTGGAATAGAAAACCAATTTTATTAATGGAATAACACATAACATTTTAGTTTTCTGTATGTTTGTCACAATTCCTAGTCTATATTCGTTGTATAGATGTTTGTTTGGGTAATGGACACCATTCAAATAGCCTTGGCATTACAGTCAAACCTGTATTAAGCGGCCACCCAAGGGACAAACAGATATTGGCTGGCCAAGACAGGTGGCTGCTTAAACCAGGGTGGCCAGAAACGGCATATTGCTCATTTTTATTTTCAACAGTTAAATATTATCATGCACTTAATCATACATGCATTTTGATATTAATATCAATATACCATGTAAAATAACTGGTCATATGATCATCGCAGATGTCTATTTCCGGACAAAATGGCTGCTTAATACAGGACGATACAAAGACTTTGGGCAAATTGTGGTGGCCGATGGCCGCATTAGACAGGTGACCGCTTATTTAAGGTTCAATATATAGTTTTTTTCATCGGGCGGACCACAGACTGGCCGCTTAAAAGAGGTGGCCCCTTATTCAAGGTGGCCGTTAGAGCAGGTATGACGTTATTTAACTCATTCGCCCCTGAAGACACATTTAAACTAATTTAATGGGTGAATGAGTTAGCCGTGTAGTCCTTCGTTTAATTAACTGGTACAGAAAAAAAAAAAAAAAATTGAAGAATAATATCGTATCATGCATGTTGTGTTAAATTCTTTGTGTCATTGTTAAAATTGTACAAGTCAAATGGGATCAAATATGCTAGTGCTAAAATAGCTTACACAAAATGTATATTAACGAATATTGTACAACAGAAGGCCTAGGGTCACCTTCCTCATAATGAACAATTTCTTCATCTGCAAATAAATCATATATATTCACATTTACTTTGGCATATAAAGAGCATACATCAAAAGCATTTTTACAAAATGCATACAAATTGCAAACCTAATTCACAAACTATAACAAGGGGAATGAGGGACCCAAAACCCCTGCGTTGTGGGGTCCCAACTATAACAGGGAGAGTGAGGGACCCCCGACCCTGGTGTTGTGGTGTTCCAACTATAACAGGGAAAGTGAGGGACCCCAGACCCTGGTGTTGTGGTGTTCCACCTATAACAGGGGAGTGGGGGACCCCAGACCCTGTGTTGTGTGTCCCACCTATAACAAGGAAAGTGAGGGACATCAGACCAAGGTGTTGTGGTGTCGCACCTATAACAGGGAAAGTGAGGGACCCCAGACCCCTGTGTTGTGATGTCCCAACTATAATAGGGATAGTGGGGGACCCCAGACCCTGTGTTGTGATGTCCCACCTATAACAGGGGGAAGAGGGACCCCAGACTCTGTGTTGTGATGTCCCACCAATAACAAGGGGAGTGAGGGACCCCAGACTCTGTGTTGTGATGTCCAACCTATAACAGGGGGAAGAGGGACCCCAGACCCTGTGTTGTGATGTCCAACCTATAACAGGGGGAAGAGGGACCCCAGACCCTGGTTTTGTGATGTCCCACCTATGACAGGGAGAGTGAGGGACCCCAGACCCTGTGTTGTGATGTCCCACCTATAACAGGGATAGTGAGGGACATCAGACCCAGGTGTTGTGTGTCCCACCTATAACAGGGGAGTGAGGGACCCCAGACCCTGGTGTTGTGGTGTCCCACCTATAACAGGGGGAAGAGGGACCCCAGACTCTGTGTTGTGATGTCCCACCTATAACAGGGATAGTGAGAGATATCAGACCAAGGTGTTGTGGTGTCCCACCTATAACAGGCGAGTGGGGGACATCAGACCAAGGTGTTGTGGTGTCCTACCTATAACAGGGAAAGTGAGTTACCCCAGACCCCTGTGTTGTGTATCCCACCTATAACAAGGAAAGTGAGGGACATCAGACCAAGGTGTTGTGGTGTCCCACCTATAACAGGGACAGTGAGGGACATCAGACCAAGGTGTTGTGGTGTCCCACCTATAACAGGGATAGTGAGAGACATCAGACCCAGGTGTTGTGGTGTCCCACCTATAACAAGGGAGTGGGGGACATCAGACCAAGGTGTTGTGGTGTCCCACCTATAACAGGGAAAATGAGTTACCCCAGACCCCTGTGTTGTATATCCCACCTATAACAAGGAAAGTGAGGGACATCAGACCAAGGTGTTGTGGTGTCCCACCTATAACAGGGGAGTGGGGGACCCCAGACCCTGGTGTTGTGGTGCCCTACCTATAACAGGGGAGTGAGGGACCCCAGACTCTGTGTTGTGATGTCCAACCTATAACAGGGGGAAGAGAAACCCCAGACTCTGTGTTGTGATGTCCTACCTATAACAAGGGGAGTGGGGGACCCCAGACCCTGTGTTGTGATGTCCCACCAATAACAAGGGGAGTGAGGGACCCCAGACTCTGTGTTGTGATGTCCCACCTATAACAGGGGGAAGAGGGACCCCAGACCCTGTGTTGTGATGTCCAACCTATAACAGGGGGAAGAGGGACCCCAGACCCTGGTTTTGTGATGTCCCACCTATGACAGGGATAGTGAGGGACCCCAGACCCTGTGTTGTGATGTCCCACCTATAACAGGGATAGTGAGGGACATCAGACCCAGGTGTTGTGTGTCCCACCTATAACAGGGGAGTGAGGGACCCCAGACCCTGGTGTTGTGGTGTCCCACCTATAACAGGGGGAAGAGGGACCCCAGACTCTGTGTTGTGATGTCCCACCTATAACAGGGATAGTGAGAGACATCAGACCCAGGTGTTGTGGTGTCCCACCTATAACAGGGATAGTGAGAGACATCAGACCCAGGTGTTGTGGTGTCCCACCTATAACAGGGATAGTGAGAGACATCAGACGAAGGTGTTGTGGTGTCCCACCTATAACAGGGATAGTGAGAGACATCAGACCCAGGTGTTGTGGTGTCCCACCTATAACAAGGGAGTGGGGGACATCAGACCAAGGTGTTGTGGTGTCCCACCTATAACAGGGAAAATGAGTTACCCCAGACCCCTGTGTTGTGTATCCCTCCTATAACAAGGAAAGTGAGGGACATCAGACCAAGGTGTTGTGGTGTCCCACCTATAACAGGGGAGTGGGGGACCCCAGACCCTGGTGTTGTGGTGCCCTACCTATAACAGGGGAGTGGGGGACCCCAGACTCTGTGTTGTGATGTCCAACCTATAACAGGGGGAAGAGGGACCCCAGACCCTGTGTTGTGATGTCCAACCTATAACAGGGGGAAGAGGGACCCCAGACCCTGGTTTTGTGATGTCCCACCTATGACAGGGATAGTGAGGGACCCCAGACCCTGTGTTGTGATGTCCCACCTATAACAGGGATAGTGAGGGACATCAGACCCAGGTGTTGTGTGTCCAACTTAAACAGGGGAGTGAGGGACCCCAGACCCTGGTGTTGTGGTGTCCCACCTATAACAGGGGGAAGAGGGACCCCAGACTCTGTGTTGTGATGTCCCACCTATAACAGGGATAGTGAGAGACATCAGACCCAGGTGTTGTGGTGTCCCACCTATAACCGGGGAGTGGGGGACATCAGACCAAGGTGTTGTGGTGTCCCACCTACAACAGGGAAAGTGAGTTACCCCAGACCCCTGTGTTGTGTGTCCCACCTATAACAAGGAAAGTGAGGGACATCAGACGAAGGTGTTGTGGTGTCCCACCTATAACAGGGGAGTGAGGGACCCCAGACCCAGGTGTTGTGGTGTCCCACCTATAACAGGGGAGTGGGGGACCCCAGACCCTGTGTTGTGATGTCCCACCTATAACAGGGGAGTGGGGGACATCAGACCCTGGTGTTGTGGTGTCCCACCTATAACAGGGGGAGTGAGGGACATCAGACCCTGTGTTGTGATGTCCCACCTATAACAGGGATAGTGAGAGACCCCAGACCTTGGTTTTGTGATGTCCCACCTATAACAGGGGAGTGGGGGACCCCAGACCCTGGTGTTGTGGTGTCCTACCTATAACAGGGGAGTGAGGGACATCAGACCCTGTGTTGTGATGTCTCACCTATAACAGGGGAGTGGGGGACCCCAGACCCTGGTGTTGTGGTGTCCCACCTATAACAGGGGAGTGAGGGACCCCAGACTCTGTGTTGTGATGTCCCACCTATAAAAGGGGAGTGAGGGACCCCAGACCCTAGTGTTGTGGTGTCCCACCTATAACAGGGAGAGTGAGGGACCCCAGACTCTGTGTTGTGATGTCCCACCTATAACAGGGGAAGTGAGGGACCCCAGATCCTGGTGTTGTGGTGTCCTACCTATAACAGGGAGAGTGAGGGACCCCAGACTCTGTGTTGTGATGTCCCACCTATAACAGGGGAAGTGAGGGACCCCAGACCCTGGTGTTGTGGTGTCCTACCTATAACAGGGAGAGTGAGGGACATCAGACCCAGGTGTTGGGGTGTCCTACCTATAACAGGGAAAGTGAGGGACATCAGATGCAGGTGTTGGGGTGTCCTACCTATAACAGGGGAGTGAGGGACATCAGACCCAGGTGTTGGGGTGTCCTACCTATAACAGGGAAAGTGAGGGACATCAGACGCAGGTGTTGGGGTGTCCTACCTATAACAGGGAAAGTGAGGGACATCAGACGCAGGTGTTGGGGTGTCCTACCTATAACAGGGGAGTGAGGGACATCAGACCCAGGTGTTGGGGTGTCCTACCTATAACAGGGAAAGTGAGGGACCCCAGACCCTGATGTTGTGGTGTCCTACCTATAACAGGGGAGTGAGGGACCCAAGACCCCGGTGTTGTGGCATCTAACATATCACATGGGGCAATGTGATACCCAGATTCTTTTTGATGTGTTCTTATCTCTTCAGAGTCTTATTTGTTAACAGGGACTACTCTTCTCTACTAAGGCTAAGTTTTCATGCAATATTTATGAGAATAAACAGTTTATAAATGTATAAAAAGATGTACAAAAAGCCAAGAGGGCTGTATTGCTCACCTTGATTGATTGGATCTAGGTAATAATTGTGAAATATTTTCTAAAAAATTCCCATGGACAGGGACAGACCCAAAGACCAATCCCAAAAGCATATTTGTATAAAATTAAAACTGTGGTTAATGGGTGGCTATCTCAACTGTTTTCATATTCAAGTGAGAAACAAGATACCAAGGGGTGTAGCCACACCCTGACATCAATGCTAATATCATGATTATATTTGCATCTTTATACCCAGCAATTGTATATATAGTTTTGGGGAGGATCACTCTCTACTATTTCAAAGTAGGACTTAGGAATAATAAGTCTGTAAGGATGTGGCAGACTCTGGATTCAAATTTAACATCATGGTTGTGATTGTTTCTTTATGCCCAGCAATTGTATATAGTTTAAGGGTGGGGATCTTAACAGTTACAAAGTTTTGACAAATGGTTTAAGTTTGCTTTGCAAGTCAAGGCATACCCAGGGACAAATCATATCATGATTGTGTTCATCTCATTTTGCCCTGCAATGATATACATTGTATATTGTTATAGGGTGGGGATCACAAAAGAATCAAAGTTAAAAAGTATTTTTGGCCACACCCCTAAGCTCAGGGAGGGGGTGTCAATCTATCAACTTGTACAATTCTGAATTCCCACTACTTGGTGATATTTCCAACAAAATCAGTCAATATCCATTGCTTAGTTCCAGAGAAGAAGTTGCTTGAAGCAAAAAAGCCAAACTACCATTTTTGACCCTGCCCCTCAGCCCCCTTAGATAGGAGAAGAGGGAATTGTTCAGTCCTACCATTTGCACAATTCTGAATCCCAAACACCTAGATTTGCTTTCAATTTAATGTTACTGATATACTGAGAAGTTGTTTAAATCAGTTTATAGTTCAATTGCACAATTTGGCTCTGCCCCTCAACCCTGGGTGGGTACAACCATGAGTACAATTTTAAATCACCACAACCTGGGGATGCTACCAGTGGAATATGGTTGGTATTTATTGCTTGGTTCCAGAGGAGAAGTTCCTTAAACTAATAAAACTAAATTGCAAATAATCCTTAGACCAGATGAGCTAATAAATCATGATACACAAAACCTTCCAGTTCCTTGGTTAGAAACCTGTTAAGAATATTACTTTAGGAATGGTATGGTTGTCTTGAATCACTCATATTTTGGTTGTTTATAATCTTTACATAAATCATACTTTCCAACCTGGAGAAAATGTTTGCAAAAAAACAAAAAAATGAATCACTAAAGTTTGGTAACAGTTCTTTGTTGAGGGGAGGTGGGGGTGTTAACATTTACAAGGGAAATAACTCTAATCAAAATGATATGTCAAGTATACAGCATTCCTGAATGTATCACAACTGTTGATGGAAACAACAACAGTACATACAAAAGTACATCATGTTAAATATGTGGAACTTCCTAAATTTTTTCCCCTTTAAATTCATGTACAGCCGAACTTTTTATCACAATCTCAAATAACTTGAAGACCCTGTTTAATTCGAAATATTTGTTCAGTGCAGGCCAAACAATACACTACACATTCGACCTCACTTCAACTCCAACAATCGGATAACTCGAAGTTTCCCTATGGCCCCGATGACTTCACGATAACATGGTTCGACTGTATACATCATGTTTGTAATTCTACACATTTATAACAGTGGACAATACTGACAGAGCTTAGTGTGATTTTGGGACTTAATATACATTTGCCAAGTGATGAGAAAATATGAAATTCTATGACTACATAGAACATGTTTGGTCTACCAATCCACATACCTGGTATCACAACCACATGGACTGAGGGCAATAACAACAATGTTTTCAGGTGTTTAACAAACTTTTAAATACCATTGGTTAAGTACAGTCTTACACTGATTGACAATGAAATAATTTAATATGAGCATTTCACATTTCTATAAATACAATTTTAGAATGACGCTTAAATAATTGAGCTATATATGGTCATTAGGTCCAGTTCCGCTACACACAACCACGAAAATGTTATTGGTATGCTATCCAAAAAAAGTACCATTAAAAAATTTCTAAATATCACAAACATTCAATTCATTTCTCCTTACATAATTAAACAAGATAAATGTAAATGATATGTAATTTAATCACACCAGTGACCCTTCACAGTGTCAGTTATGTGATAAATAGAATCTTATTATACTTGTGTCAGTGTGATATGTAATTTTATCACACCAGTGACCAATCACAGTGTCAATTATGTGATAAATAGAATCTTATTATACTTGTGTCAGTGTGATATGGAATTTATTAAACTTGTTCAATAATTTGATATGTCACTTGTCTAAAGGCTTGTGACATAATTATGAAAATATTAAACAAGATTAATAAATTCCATTTTACATCAACATCTGTGTAAAATCCTCTATAACATACAAGGAAACGGACAATAACCCAAATTATAAGATGTCTTGAGCATGCAGGGCTAGAAATTCATTTTATAAACCACTAGTAGCTGAGCTAGAAGATTTCAAAGTTACTGGTCAGGATGGTAAAATCATTCAATCCGATTACACTAACCATGATGAAAAGTATAAATTGTACTCATTCAGTCAGGCTAATGGTAATCAGAACTCCTATTGCCCAGTTGTAAATTCCACTGGCCTCAGACGATCCGGTCAAATGTATGGCACAGAATTATGGAAGATGTCGGTCTGTGAAATTATAACATGCTATGTTAGATCATCATAACAAATTGTACAGAACCGTAGTGATGGTAATGACGAAACTGACAGCAGTCATTCTCACACTGTTGCTATGGTTACAGTAATCATCATTACAAAAGCAGAGCTCAACCTTCATTCCAACATAGTCTGATTGTTTACAATCAGTGTCCTCCTGCTGGTAGCATCCTCTGTAGACCTCTACTCTCTTACCTGTGAGCAAACAGAACAATACAGTGTCAAATATCTATTTAAATAGAACAAATATCAATATCATTACAGAAATAGATATAATGTAAGAGGTTCATAGGGCCTGTAGAACTCACCTCTTATTCAATGGCAATTAGTACTTCCCATGTTATCAGGTCTGACTATCAAAGTGGACCAAGAACTCATAAAAATGAATATGTATGCATATGTATATATAAGTAAATGTGATCAAATTAAAAAGCTCTGTGATCCTTATACAATTTAAAATGACTTGTACCTTTTCTCACATAAAAAGTTAGCATACTTACCATCACGTACACCTCTTCGTTTTACGCAGCTACCTGGGCAGTTGACGGCATCAGGATTTGTGTAAGCAAATTTGTCTAGACACTTTTCATCAGGGTAGTTACAGCTATAACACTTGATGTCCGCCATACCTGTCAGGTAAACAACAGGTAATTAGTGAAACCTGCCAGGTAAACAACATGTAATTAGTGACACTTGTCAGGTAAACAACATGTAATTAGTGACACTTGTCAGGTAAACAACAAGTAATTAGTAAAACCTGTCAGGAAAACAACATGTAATTATTGACACCCTTCATGTAAACAACAAGTAATTAGTGAAACCTGTCAGGTAAACAACATGTAATTAGTGATACTTGTCAGGTAAACAACATGTAATAAGTGAAAATATTGATGCAAAACTACGTAATATAAACAACATGTAATTAGTGACACCTGTCAGGTAAACAACATGTAATTAGTGACACATGTCAGGTAAACAACAAGTAATTAGTGACACCCGTCAAGTAAACAACAAGTAATTAGTGACACATGTCAGGTAAACAACAAGTAATTAGTGACACCTGTTGGGTAAACAACATGTAATTAGTGACAACTGTCAGGTAAACATGTAATTAGTGACACCTGTCAGGTAAACAACAAGTAATTAGTGACACCTGTCAGGTAAACAACATGTAATTAGTGACACCTGTCAGGTAAACAACAAGTAATTAGTTACACTTGTCAGGTAAACAACATGTAATTAGTGACACTTGTCAGGTAAACAATATGTAATTAGTGACACTTGTCAGGTAAACAACATGTAATTAGTGAAAATATTGATGCACAACTACATAATATAAACAACATGTAATTAGTTACACTTGTAAGGTAAACAACAAGTAATTAGTGACACCTGTCAAGTAAACAACAAGTAATTAGTTACACTTGTCAGGTAAACAACAAGTAATTAGTTACACTTGTCAGGTAAACAGCATGTAATTAGTGACACTTGTCAGGTAAACAACATGTAATTAGTGACACCTGTCATGTAAACAACATGTAATTAGTGACACCTGTCAGGTAAACAACAAGTAATTAGTTACACTTGTCAGGTAAACAACATGTAATTAGTGACACTTGTCAGGTAAACAACATGTAATTAGTGACACTTGTCAGGTAAACAACATGTAATTAGTGAAAATATTGATGCAAAACTACGTAATATAAACAACATGTAATTAGTGACAACTGTCAGGTAAACATGTAATTAGTGACACCTGTCAGGTAAACAACAAGTAATTAGTGACACCTGTCAGGTAAACAACATGTAATTAGTGACACCTGTCAGGTAAACAACAAGTAATTAGTTACACCTGTCAGGTAAACAACATGTAATTAGTGACACTTGTCAGGTAAACAACATGTAATTAGTGACACTTGTCAGGTAAACAACATGTAATTAGTGAAAATATTGATGCACAACTACATAATATAAAAAACAAGTAATTAGTGACACCTGTCAGGTAAACAACATGTAATTAGTGACACCTGTCAGGTAAACAACAAGTAATTAGTTACACTTGTCAGGTAAACAACAAGTAATTAGTTACACTTGTCAGGTAAACAACATGTAATTAGTGACACTTGTCAGGTAAACAACATGTAATTAGTGACACCTGTCAGGTAAACAACATGTAATTAGTGACACCTGTCAGGTAAACAACAAGTAATTAGTTACACTTGTCAGGTAAACAACATGTAATTAGTGACACTTGTCAGGTAAACAACATGTAATTAGTGACACCTGTCAGGTAAACAACAAGTAATTAGTGACACCTGTCAGGTAAACAACATGTAATTAGTTACACTTGTCAGGTAAACAACATGTAATTAGTGACACTTGTCAGGTAAACAACATGTAATTAGTGACACTTGTCAGGTAAACAACATGTAATTAGTGAAAATATTGATGCACAACTACATAATATAAACAACAAGTAATTAGTGACACCTGTCAGGTAAACAACATGTAATTAGTGACACCTGTCAGGTAAACAACAAGTAATTAGTTACACTTGTCAGGTAAACAACAAGTAATTAGTTACACTTGTCAGGTAAACAACATGTAATTAGTGACACTTGTCAGGTAAACAACATGTAATTAGTGACACCTGTCAGGTAAACAACATGTAATTAGTGACACCTGTCAGGTAAACAACAAGTAATTAGTGACACTTGTCAGGTAAACAACATGTAATTAGTGACACTTGTCAGGTAAACAACATGTAATTAGTGACACTTGTCAGGTAAATAACATGTAATTAGTGAAAATATTGATGCAAAACTACGTAATATAAACAACATGTAATTAGTGACACCTGTCAGGTAAACAACATGTAATTAGTGATACTTGTCAGGTAAACAACATGTAATTAGTGACACTTGTCAGGTAAACAACAAGTAATTAGTGACACTTGTCAGGTAAACAACAAGTAATTAGTGACACTTGTCAGCTAAACAACATGTAATTAGTGACACCTGTCAGGTAAACAACATGTAATTAGTAACACTTGTCAGGTAAACAACATGTAATTAGTGACACCTGTCAGGTAAACAACATGTAATTAGTGACACTTGTCAGGTAAACAACATGTAATTAGTGACACCTGTCAGGTAAACAACAAGTAACTAGTGACACCTGTCAGGTAAACAACATGTAATTAGTGACACTTGTCAGGTAAACAACATGTAATTAGTGACACCTGTCAGGTAAACAACATGTAATTAGTGACACTTGTCAGGTAAACAACATGTAATTAGTGACACCTGTCAGGTAAACAACATGTAATTAGTGACACCTGTCAGGTAAACAACAAGTAATTAGTTACACTTGTCAGGTAAACAACATGTAATTAGTGACACCTGTCAGGTAAACAACAAGTAATTAGTGACACCTGTCAGGTAATCAACAAGTAATTAGTGAAACCTGTCAGGTAAACAACATGTAATTAGTGAAACCTGCCAGGTAAACAACATGTAATTAGTGACACCTGTCAGGTAAACAACATGTAATCAGTGACACTTGTCAGGTAAACAACAAGTGATTAGTGACACCTGTCAGGTAAACAACATGTAATTAGTGACACCTGTCAGGTAAACAACAAGTAATTAGTGACACCTGTCAGGTAAACAACATGTAATTAGTGACACCCGTCAGGTAAACAACATGTAATTAGTGACACCTGTCAGGTAAACAACAAGTAATTAGTGACACCTGTCAGGTAAACAACAAGTAATTAGTGAAACCTGTCAGGTAAACAACATGTAATTAATGAAACCTGCCAGGTAAACAACATGTAATTAGTGACACTTGTCAGGTAAACAACATGTAATTAGTGACACTTGTCAGGTAAACAACAAGTAATTAGTGACACCTGTCAGGTAAACAACAAGTAATTAGTGACACCTGTCAGGTAAACAACATGTAATTAGTGACACCTATCAGGTAAACAACAAGTAATTAGTGACACTTGTCAGGTAAACAACAAGTAATTAGTGACACTTGTCAGGTAAACAACATGTAATTAGTGACACCTGTCAGGTACACAACAAGTTATTAGTGACACCTGTCAGGTAAACAACAAGTAATTAGTGACACCTGTCAAGTAAACAACAAGTAATTAGTGAAAATATTGATGCACAGCTACATAATACTTAGTACTTGTTTGAGTTTCATCAAAATCTGTCTAATAGATCAGATGGAGATCTCTGCACACACTTTTCTATAAAGGGCTGTAACTCCCTTGAAAGGGTTTGAAATCAGAAATTGAACTTTTCATGCAAAATATACCGATTCATTCAAGTGAAGTTTCTTCAAAATTTGCAAAGTAGTCTTTCGGTAGGATGCAGAAGTAGACCTCATGACAGAAGGTATGTTGGTTAAAGTCATGGCATTGTGCTGCATCTTTGAGCAAGATATATGTAATTAGCTACCCAGCTGTAAATGAGTACATGGTTGAATTGCCATGGGCAGTACTAGAAATTGCAGATTACAAGCTGTTAAAGCCGCAGAATGACACACACCAATTAACTGTTGTATATATGTCCACAGGAAGTTGAGAGAGGTTATTTGGCTGGTGATACCCTATAATCACAGATAATATAGTGTGCAAACCGCTTTTCATGGGAACCTACAAACCTGGTTGTACAGTTGAGTGTAAGCTAACCTTTACACCCTAGTGCACTAGGAGTGCACTACGTTTAAACTAGTAGTGCACTACATTTAAACTACAGGTAAACTAGTAGTGCACTACGTCCAGCCAGGTGTGACCACAAAAACCCCTACATGTAATGGGAGGGTCCATACCTACCTGTGTCCTTACCTGTACAGATGTAATATGATTTACCTGTACTTATGTTATACTATTGAAGTCATAAGTTTGTCAGTACTTCCTCATATAAGTACAAGAATGAACAATTCTGAGTTTATGCCAGAAGATATTTATCATAATACTTTAAATAAATTTATTCACTGCATGTCAAAATTTTAAATAAAATAATAATTTAGATATACTAACTTATAATTCTTTTTAAAGAAGTAACAATGATTCTTTTCTATTTAAATATTTGTATTCTACAATTAAATTGAAAGGTATGTGTTCAAATAAAAAATGGTTTATACATGTTTTATGTTGAAATTATTAAGTTAATCCTACTAAAAATATATACAGAAAATAAAGTAAACAACAGATTGTAATTTAAAAAAATAAATAGATATTAGATAAACATATTTTGTACTTAGTATAGTTGTTTCAATCACAAATTACTTTTAATATATGACATTAAGAAGCTAGCTGTGCAATATCAGAGACGTACAAGGTTTTATACGTCTCTGGCAATACTACCTACATATACCAGTATTAGTATTCTGTTTCACTATACACTCAGTTACAATGCATACAAATGAAAGGTTATATAAACATCAAGTACTAATATAAGAAAAGATTACTTTCACCAGAACATTTAAAGCCATTTCCTTCTTCATAGCAAAATACCAACATACATCTACATGTAATCCAATTGACTGTAATCAATGTTATCATCATTAATCAATTAACAGGCTAGGGCCCTCAGGCCTTTAATCAGACTTGGCCAGTGATGGCTGTGGGGGAGAGGGAGGTGAGAAATTCACACCTGGCTAACTACAGACAGCCGAGGGGTGTCCCCTATCTTGACCTCTGTATGTGAGGATGTGGCCCAGGCAGGTCAGGTACATGTACGTAATTATGCCTGGAGGGTAAAAGGATTCTACCTGAAGATCTATATTTGTCCCTTTTAGTTAGATTTTATATAAGTCATTAGGTTGATTTAAAAGTACAATAAGTGTGACTGGCATAGGCTTAACTTTTTTCTAAGTTAGGTTAATATAACTGCATATTATTTATTTTTTGTATACTTAGTCTTACAATATAGAATTAATTAAAATGATTCCATTAAACTGACTTTGCTTTTTTTTAAATCATTATTTCATATATGCATAAACCTTCAAGTCATATTTAATACAACCTGTAATTGCCTTCAATATTTACGCCTAAATATTGGAAATGCATCATTTTAAAATACTTTTATACTGATAATTAGAATAAAATTAAGTATAATGAATGTTAATATTTTATTATCAAACAATATATATGAAGCGACTGAGCCAGAGAGTATATATTCTCTCACAAATATATACGTCCCTGATTACACCAAATATAAACTAGATAATTTTTCAACATTTAACAAGTATATATATGTAAATATTTAGAAATCGAAATGCGTCATTGGATTGTATTCAATCAAGTGTCATAAGATACTTGGTATTTTAAGTTAATTTTTAAGAAAACCAGAATCTGGTAAAGGACTGATATAGACTTACATTGTTGTCCAATTAATTATTATTAATTTCAATGTTATTTTATGTACTATCAATTTATTATTGTATAATTAAATGTTTTGAATGAAACAAAAAAATGGATTAAAGTCCTCAAAATATCCACTATTTAAAGGGAAATGTGTAAATATCTACATATATTCTCAAAGATTTTTAATTTCATATAAACTTGATAAACCCGAGTAAAAGTTAAATATGTATTATCATATTTATGATCCTGGTCATGTCCAGCTTAGCCCTTTATTAATCAAATTGGTTTCAAGTTTGACCAGTGATGGTCAGATGAGAAATTCACACCTCAATTATGTCACTGACAGGCTTATGTCAGCAGGTGTTACTAGGCAAGGTTGAGACAGGTCAGGTAATTGCCTGAGGCCTGAGGGTCAAATCAAAGTATCTGTCCCATACTGAACAATCTGACTAAATTTTAATTTATTGTTGTCTTACTTTTTTTTAACTTCAAATTCTTATATTTATATTAACACTGTTGTATGTGGTGATATATATACATACAGATCTTAATATAGAAAACATTTCAAAATAAAGATTAACAAAACTCTTTAGTGCGTTCATAAATATATAGATCTGAGGCATGAATGTATTTTATAAAAATATATATCTAGTTTAATGAAGTTATAAAAGAATATTTATTTGTTATTTTCGCAATTAGTTTTTACAATATTTAAAAATATACTTCTAAACAAATAATAATCAATAGATGTTCCTTCAATTTTTCAATATACTTGATTGTAAATTAATAATAAAAAACCGTTAATACTAATAATAGTGTATATTAAATGAAATATAAGACATCAAAACTGCTAGATAAATATTAATTTTCTATTTTATTTATATGATGTATGCAAGAAATTTTTTGGGAAAATTGTAAGAGTAATTATCATAATTTCACAATTTCTAGTTTTGAAATGAAAGAAAAAATGTTGTTTGAGAAAAATAACTACATAAGATGCATATATATATACATTAAAGTCATAAATATTAACTAAAGATAAAGCCAGCTTCAAAGTACCAGCAGACGACAAAGGTGAGGTACAGGTAAAAATCACAGGTAGATGGATGGGACTGCCCATTTACCTGTAGGGGTATTTGACCTATATGAGGTTCAGGGTGTAGTGCACTACTAGTTTACCTGTAGTTTAAATGTAGTGCACTACTAGTTTAAACGTAGTGCACTACTAGTGCACTAGGTGTAAAGGTTAGCTTACACTCAACTGTATATAAACTTTGAATGAATATTGTTATTAAGGAACAGGTGCGCAGTTGTGAAAATTAAGGTAGAAAAACCACTGGTGATATTACCTGTATTTATCTACTACAAAATATTATACATAGGCCCTATATCTATACTCTCACAGGTGTGACTCAACTAACAGAACACCTAAGGGGAGATGACTCAGCATAGACTGATCCAAATGACAGCTCGTGAGGCCCTGGCCATCACTTGACCACAATACCTGTATTGTAGAGATAAATATACCTGGCCTGGGCTAGCGCTGGAAACATCTTAAATGATACGTATGTTCATTAGCTTATTGAAACAAAAATATCCAATTTAAATCACAGAATTATAGGTTATCTTAGTCCGTGATATATAATCCAGTTTTGAGATACTTTATGTTTATAATGATGTTGCAAAATATTTCACAATCTTTACAGCAGTAACATTTTATATATGAACCACAGAATTAGATTGTTGTCTTATGTCCGTGATATGAACATTAGGTATTTATGATGGCATTTCTAATAACTGACAATTAACCTCTTCAAATACCTGCGTTCAAAATCTGGCGAGGCACCAACTAACACGAAAACACAACTGCTGCTAGATCAGCTGATATAATATATCATCAGGTCTTCAGAGGCTCCACCTGAGAGTGATATGGGTCACAATTTGACCCAACAAAACAAAACAGTACGACTTGATTTCACTGTGACATGGGCACTGATTTGTACATGTACATAAATATCTTAAATGTTATATTTAATTACCGATTGATGGTGATTAGTCGCCGATTACTAATCAAATCATGATAATCTAGCCATGTCACTAAAACGTCTCTGGACAGTCATTAGGCACACCAGCCTGCGAACAGTAACACTTTCGAACACATGTTTCATACCTGTAGTGTTACCTGTGATTGATAATTATAATCTAACTACGATATATATTTTATTCTATTGGCAATGTATGACTTACCAGCAACGAAGAATACACACAATACAATGAGTGAAGCGATCCACCTCTCCATCCTGTACACCTCTCTCTACATCGGTAAAAGCAATGAGGAAATATACAGGTATACGTAGTAAACACAGGTGACACAGGTAATGTTCACCTAAGTGCTGCGGGGGAAGGAAACGATTTTACACCGAGTGTCTTGGGCAGGGTTCGCGCGCCCTGGAACTAGTTGAAATATTTTTTTCGTTATCGTATTCGTTTGTACTATGAATCTTGTAAAATTTGAATTCGGTCGTACCAGTATTCAAAGCACGGAATCGCAGACTAAAGTCGACTATCTAGTGCACTGTATAAGTTATGTACGAGTTACTTCCCTTGCATCGTATATTTACAAAATTTCTTCAAAATATACGCGTACACACATTTAACTGACATCTTACGCAATACATGTAAATTTACTTTTATTTAAATTTGGAATTGAAAAGTGCAAAAACACAAAGGAGAGAAAACAGAAAACAAATTCACTTGAAATTGCTAAGTTGCATGTTGAATAATTTTTACCAAAGAACATATATATTACATTATGTGTGTATTGGCCGATGAGGCTAACTTGTACTCCGGTAATTTAGTTTTGTCTTTGTGACGCTATTCTATTGGAGAAAAGTTTAATTGTTAATTGCAGTATCTTGAGCCCACCTTTAATGAAAATGATTTTACAATGTAGACGTATTCCAATCCATTGAGCTCCCGGAATGTAAATTTCAAACACCATATAGAATATGGTTTCACAAGAAATCACTTAAGTAATATAATATAAACGCCATTTTACTATTAATTGATTTTGTCTATATTTACACATCGTCGGAAACCCACTTTTCTGACGTTTGCATACCGTGGGCCAGAATCGATACAATTCCTCGTTTCCCCGAATAGAAGTTTATTCGAAGATTTCGACCAATCAGAATGGTCGTTTCTCGTGACACTAGTACTCTGTTAAGATAATTTTACCGTGACCACGACCAGTATATTTCTGTGGGCATGACGCCAATGTCAATCACCGTATAGCAGGACCTTATATTTTAATCACAATCGACACAATTATAACGCAAAAAACACAGGTTTTGTTGACAGACGGTACTACAAATTAAACGGGATTCCCCGGCTGGATGTAGTCACGGATGAAACTATCGATATGATTGGCTACTATTTTAGTACGAAAACGAGTTTCCACCGATTTTTGCCCACGGTATGCAAACGTCAGAAAAGTGTACCATGGGTTTCCGACGATGATATTTACATGAACCCCTTACGTAAGTGCGTCTCATCTTTCACAGATAAGATAATTCGAATGGTGGAAAATGCAATTTTCTTCATTTCAAAAAATTTTATTGACAAGATATCGATGTTACAATGCCAAAAGGATTGGACAACAGGCTTAAAGCTTGAGTTGAGTGCGCATGCGCGAATATGGCGGACGGAAAAAATTTCACGCACCGACCAAATTGAAGAAAATTGAAGATTGTGCACATTTACGGATTCGGAACTTCATCGACTTTGGCAAGATACATCCAAAAATCACTATAATGAATTTGATATATTACATTTCGGCCTAGCTCTCAAAATTTCAACAAAAATGGCTTCTAAATTCAGGTAAGACTGGTCCCTTTGTCCCAATATACCACTTTGTAAACGCGAGCTCTACGATCACCAAATAGGTCTTTAAGTAATCTTCCATTCACCGATATCAGAAACAAAACTAAATAAATTCTTGGATAAAGACCGTGAACCAGTGACAGGCTCACCAAAACTTAAGCCATGTATCCTCTCACACAGCAAAGGTAACTACCTGAGACACCATGTTTCCCACCCGATAGAAACTGAAATAGCGTGGTTTTGTAGAGGCGGTTCGACGGTAGAACAGAGCAAACTTTGGATCCAACGCAACATCACAAAAAAAATCATCACTTTCGGAAATATTTGGCTCTATGTTTGGCTTGGCACCTGCAATCTGACGACCAAAAACAAGAAATACTACTCCCTGGCACACGATATTGAAGACGAAACAGACTTCCATCATCAAAAACTTCAAAGATATTGCAGACATCATCAGTAAACACCCAGGATCAAGAGTAACATTCTTGGAAATACCAATATATAGCATTGTTGTCTGGAATACTGCAAAAGGTCACAAACAACCAGTCACCTTCAAAGACCAGGACAGTGAACTAGCCACACAAATCTACCACCTCAACGGCATGATAAGGACATTAAACAAAGGAAACCACGGACACTCTCCAGAATTCTCCTCAGACCCGAGTATCAACCCAAAACACAAGAAAAAAGGGAAACCCACTACTGAAAAAAGACATAACTTCAAGCTATATGTAGACGGCATCCATCCCTCATCAGTCCTATGCAGGTACTGACTGAAAAAGATCTCGGAGCAAATACGCAAAGACTGCTGGAAAGATTAAACGGTAAGTGCTAGCCCAAAATGGTAGGTTGGTGTGGGTATCTTCACGCTTCTACTTCCAGGTCATAGGGGTGCAGAGGAATCTGGGTAACCTGTGTGGGTTTTTTCACGCTAATCTCCCTGTGCACTTTGTACCACCATGGCACAAATCACACTAGGCTTACTGTTTATTCTTGTCCTAGTCAACAACGTACTTCACATCAAAGATACCCAAGACAACCAAACTCAACAACTCAACCAAATAATTTTCAAATTTCGACGATGTTACCCACTACATTGCGAGAAAAAAATACACGACAACTCGCTATTATTCCTTATACTAATGCTATCTGGAGATGTAGAGTTGAACCCAGGACCAAGAACAGCCCAGGCAAGCACATACCCATGTGTGAAGAACCAGTAACCTAACACTGCAAAGGGATATGTTGTGACAACTGTGACATCTGGCATCACAACTCCTGTGTTGAACTCTTCTCCCAAGATTACAGATAACTGGAAAAGTCAAATGTACAGTGGCTATGCTGCAAGTGTGACAACATAAATTGCAGCACCTTCACATTCCGGAGCTATGAATTTGGAACATCCAACTACTACCATCCAATAGAAGACGAAAACATCACACTCGAATCACTACCATCAGTATTTAGCCCCCTAAAAACAAGTAGCCCAGGTCATGATACCAGCAGGACAAGGAGGAGACACATCTTCAAACTCCACCAGACCCTCTAATAAAAAAGTAATACCTCCAGTAGAGCGGAACCCTTCAAACATCCACCAAAACAAAACATCAGAATCATGACAATAAACTGCAGAAGCGTACTCGATAAAAAATCAGAACTAGCAGCCGTAATTGAGTACACCCAGCCCGACATTGTATGTGGCATCGAATCTTGGCTGAAAGGCATCAAACCAAACACCAATCCTAAGCAAGATCACATCAAATCCAGTGAAGTCTTCCCTGATAACTACAACTCCTATAGAAACGATAGAGGAACGCTCGGAGGAGGGGTTTTCACGCTGGTAAATAAAAATCTAATATCAACTGAATGCCCTGAATTAACAACAGACTGTGAAATACTCTGGACAAAATTAAAAATTGAAAACCAAAAACAGATGATGATCGGAACATACTTTATGCCTCATAGGAATAAAAAAGACATGGATGAACTAGAAACATCTCTCCAAAAACTAAACTCAACAGGAAATGGTAACAAACATACCATATTGGAAGGAGATTTCAACTGTCCAAACATAGATTGGGGATCAGAACAGACAACACCAACTGCAGTAGACAAAGAAGTCCACCAATCCCTTCTGGATATAACAAACAAAAGCAATCTAAAACAAATCTATAGCATACCAACATCACCGACATTGATACTAAGCCTCAAAGAATTAAAGAAAAACCAAGGAAGGTGTTCAAGTACAAAAAAGCAAACTGGGAAAACATCAGCACAGGCATCAAACAACTAGAACAGAACATCAAGGCAAAATATGATCTAGGAAAACCTGTCGAAGAATTATGGGAAACATTCAGGGATGGACTCAAAAACACAATGGACAAGAACATCCGAACAAAATTACACCGAGCAAATAGAGGGCTACCGTGGCTAAACACCGGAATAAAGAGAATGTTAAAAAAGAAAGCCAGACTGTACAAACAGGCAAAGTCTACAGGAAACTGGTCTAATTACAAACACCATCAAAAGGAATGCAAACGACAGATCAGGAAAGCAGAATGGACATTCATAAATTCATTAATCAACAAAGGGCTTGAAGAAAACAACACAAAACCATTTTGGAAGTATATTAAATCGAAACGCCAGGATAACATTGGAGTATCACCGCTAAAAAATCAAGGACGGCTCTATAGTGACGGGAAAGAAAAGGCCAACATCTTGCTAGAACAATTCAGATCAGTCTTCACAAAACATTCGGACAAGGGAACAGAACCCCCAAAAACTAGTATCAATATAGAAGAAGACATTGGGCAAATTGAAATCACTGAAGAGGGACTAAAAAAGTTACTAAAAAGTATTGATACTACTAAATCATCTGGACCGGACAACATCCCAAACCATATACTTAAGAACTGTGCAGAAGAAATAGCCCCCTGCCTCAAATATGTATACCAAAGATCACTGGACACGGGAGAGTTACCATCTGATTGGGTCAATGCCAATGTATCGGTTATCTACAAGAAAGGGGACCGTCACCTGGCTGAAAATTACAGACCAGTATCCCTCACATCCGTGAGCTGTAAAATTTTGGAACATATCATATGCCGACACGTGATGAACCATCTAGAAAAACATAAAATCCTGACCAACCTAAATCACGGCTTTAGATCTGGCTATTCTTGTGAAACGCAGCTCATCGTGACACTCCATGATCTTCTGACATCATTTGACAAAAAGAAACAAATTGATATGGCAATTTTAGACTTTTCCAAAGCTTTCGATACCGTGCAGCACAAAGAACTACTCCATAAACTCCACCAATATGGAATCAGAAACAACATCCACAATTGGATTACATCATTCCCAACAAAGCGGAAAATGAAAGTCGTGCTAGGGGGAGAGCACTCTAAAGAAACAAACGTCATATCCGGTGTCCTCAAGGGACAGTTCTAGGACCACTGCTGTTCCTTTGTCATATAAATGACCTTCCAGACTGTGTGAAGTCCCAGGTGAGACTATTCGCGGACGACTGTCTCTTATACAGAACCATCAACAAAGAAGCCGACCATCAAATACTACAGCAAGACCTTAAAGAACTGGAAAATTGGGCAGAGAAATGGGGTATGCGTTTCAATCCAACAAAATGCTATGTAATGAGTATCAGAAGCAAATCGACCAGCTTCTATGAACTAGGAAACACCATACTCAAATCAGCTACTTCAAACCTCTACTTAGGAATTACCATCCAGGACGACCTTAAATGGGGCACGCATATCGCTAACACAACCAAAAAAGCCAGATCAACACTAGGGTTTCTCAAAAGAAAAGATACTGCCCAAGAGAATGCAAACGAACAGCATACATTTCACTCGTCTGATCAATCCTGGACTATGGCTCAATTGTATGGGACCCCCACACCAAACTGAGCATTGACAAGTTAGAAAGAATACAGAAACAATCCGCTCGCTTTACCACTGGAAATTACCAAGACCGGGAACAAGGAACCATCACACGAATGTTGACGGACCTAAAACTGAACACACTGCAAATTCGTAGGAAACACCAGAGGCTGCTGTTCATGTACAAAGTGGTTGAGGGACTAATACCGGCCCTACCCCCAAAAATTATCTTATTAAAAATAAACCTTAAAGAAACATTCGGCCTAGAACATTAGAAAACTATGAGCACAAAAACGTTGTAAACAAACTATCAACCAACAATACTAGGTCTTTTAAAGTTACACTAGGACATTCGGAACAATACCAAAATTCATTCTTCCCAAAGACAATTCAGGATTGGAACAACCTAGGGAAAGAACTAGTGTGCGCAGAAAGTGTCAAGGGATTTAACACTTTGTTTAGTCGTTTTATACTTTTACATAAAGTATGCATTAAGTCAAAATGTATGGAGTAGCCAGGTACATGTATCATATTCGACATTCAACAAATCTTTTGGTCTTAATTACATATTTTAGGATATAGTTAAGAATTTCAATATTCACGTTTTCACTACATATCTGACAGCCATATAAAAAATTAGTGAGATGAAAGTGGTTATGGTTTCCAATAGGTTCAAGTTCATTTTTTAGTAGAGCTCTTTGGTCTGAAAATAAAGGGCAATGAAGAAAAAAATGTGAGACAGTTTCTTGATTTAGACCACATGCAAATATATGATTATCTTTTAAATGATCAATAAATAGGTCAAAGTTTAAGTTGCTACATCCATTTCGAAGCTGACAAAGTACAATATTACCCTTTCTTGATCCTTTATTTTTGAATACATCTGAAGTACTCATATCTTCCTCTTCACTAGTATTTGAGGCGTTAAGAAGTTTTTTAAAGTTATTAATATAAGGTGCTTGTTGCATAGGTGGTGAAAGATTATTAAATTCTCTGAGCATTGAAGGAAAGAAACTATTATAATAGTTATTAGATCTGCAAAGAGGTGGGTTAAATGTTCTATTTCTACGCAATGGGTATACATTATCAATATTATTATTAAGAAATGGGTTAATTATTTCTTGAAAATATAAAGGAGTTTGACCATGAAGTATTTTATACATAAGGATTAATGGATGATTTTTTCGACGATTTTCTAATGGTTCCCAACCCAATTCCCTATACAGTAAATGATGTGATGTTCCTATTCTGAGTCCTGTTATGATTCTTGCCGCTTCTAGGTGAATAGATCCAAGTAAATTTTTTAGGTAGGTTGTACAATTATTCCAGATGACATCAGCATATTCAAGAAGGGGTCTAATGAATGCATAATATATTTTAATAAGAGATTCTCTGTTAAGTTTATATTTCAAGCAGCGTAGTATGTTTATTCTAGCATATGCTTTTTCATAAATAGTTTGTATGTGAGATTCCCAAGTGCCATTTTCATTTAGAGTAACGCCTAAGTGTTTGTGAGTAGGTTCAGTAGAAATAATACTATCTTGAAAATAAATTGGTGGTACAACAGTTTCTTTTTTACGAGAAAATAACATGGATTTCGTTTTAGCTGAATTAAAATTAACATCCCAAACTTTTGCCCATTCACTAATATTTTTAAGTCTTTGGTTAGAAGTTCCGCCGAATGATCAGGGTTGTTGTCGACAATAACATACAGGGAGGTGTCATCTGCAAAAAGTTTAACTTTACTTGAAACAAGATCATTGATGTCATTTATGTATAATAAAAATAAAAGTGGACCCAGAACTGATCCCTGTGGGACTCATGCATTCAGTTAGATATGGGGAATAAAAACCTTCTGTACTTACTCTTTGGGACCTATCAGATAGGTAGTTTTGAATCCATGATAATAATTGCCTTTAATTCCATAATTACTTAATTTTTTAATAAGACCTAAATGCCAAACCCTATTAAAGGCCTTGCTTATGTCACAAAATACAAACCTAACTTCTTTTCCTGTGTCTAAGTTTTTTGAAATTTCTTGATAAATAGATAATAGTTGATTTATAGTGGAGTCACCAGGTCTAAATCCAGATTGATTGTTTGTTAAAATATTATTAGATAATGAGATAATTGTATAAGTATTTAAATAAGATTTTTCTATTAGTTTGCAGATACAAGAAGTAATACAAATTGGTCTATAGTTAGCAGTATTGCTTTTAGAGCCACTGCCTTTGAAGATGGCATTAACATTTGCTAGCTTCCAGGAATTTGGAAGAATACTAGAGTTTAGAGTTTTGTTAAATAGAAGTTTAAGTGGCAGTATAAGAGATGGTGCTAACTTTTTAGTAACTTTAGGAACTAAGCCATCAGGTCCTGATGGTTTCTTATCATTCATGTTTTCTAATTGATCTTTAACATCTTGATTAGTTATTTGGATGTTTGAGATAAAATAAGGAGGTTCCACAGGTGTATCATCAGGAAGTTCTAGATTATCAGAAGACGAAGAAATAGATGTAAAGTATTTATTCAAACAGTTAGCCTTTTCACTTGGGTGATAAAAAATATTGCCCTCTGATTCAAGTGGGGGAATAGTGGGTGACTTATTGTCAAATTTTAAAGCTGTTTTTGCAATTTTCCATCACTTGTCAGGGGGTATATCTTTATCATTAAGTGTTTTTTGGAGTTTATCAATTAAATCAATTTTTGCTTCTCTAATAAGGCTGATAACTTCATTCCGAATAGTTCTAAAATGTGTCCAATGATCAGGGTTATTTGTTTGTTTTGCCTTTTTGTGAATTCTATTTCTTTGTCTCATTTTTGTCCTGATATTGTGTGTCATCCAATATTTATCATTTGGTCTAATAGTAATAATCTTAAAAGGAGTATATATTTTCATTTGCTCAGAGATTGCATTATTTAAGATAGTACTAAATTCATTAGAGTTATTCTGGCTAGCAAGTTCATTCCAATTCATATTTATTAAGTTTTTGTTCATTTCGTTAAAATCAGCAACATCATATTGCCAAATTTTCTTTTTATAAGAACTTTGTTTAAAGACACAATGTGATATACTAATGTAGACTGGAGAATGATCACTACAGAATGGATCGCCTACTTGTGTGTCTCTGACAATATTTGTATTGTTAGTAAATACAAAATCAATGCAACTAGAGGTTTCTGGTGTTATGCGTGTGGGTTCATTTATAAGACTGTATAAGTTAAATTTATGAAGTATTCTAGAAAGCTGGGAAGTTGGTTGTAAAGAAAGAAGATTTACATTTATATCCCCCACGAGTAAGATATCGAGAGAAAGATCTGATACTTTATCAAGGATGCTATCAAATTTAGCCCAAAATTCAGCAGCTGAATCAGGAGGTCTATATAGACAACCTAATAAAAATGTATGTTTGTTACTTGTGACTTCCAACCAAAGCAGTTCAATGTCAACTCTTTCAAGATCTAATCTCCTTTTAGTTAAAATGGAATCTTTACAATAGACTAGTATTCCACCTCCCTGTCTGTTAAGTCTGTCTTTTCTATGAACATTTGATGAATGAGAGTCAATAATAATTTCACTATTTGGGATTTCAGGTTTAAGATTAGATTCAGTGATACAGATAAGGTCATTATCATTTAGCTCTGCTTCAATCAATTCAGTTTTATTGTGTATAGAACGAGAATTTAAATGGACAATATCTAGATTTCCTAAGGGACCGCAATTTTCCTCTATGTCAGAAGATATAGTCAATAACACGAGTATGATACTATATATAAAAGCTAGATTATTCCAATCTACGTAACTACTTCTTCGGCTGTTCATATAATAACAAAAACAATGATTGAAGAGCGTGCTAACCTGGCGATAAAAGGATCAAATATATGCCGAAAAGAAGAATACTGACTCGAGTGCCTCAAATCTTGTAAAAAAGTGGAAATTAACCATTATCAAAAAAGATAATGATTGTGATTCGAATGTGATTGGAAGGACACTCGAGTTTTGTGAACGGCAAGAGTACATCCATGGCTGGCATAACATTGTTGGGAAGGGGTTTTGGGAGGGGATAAAGGGTTTCTAAACGAAGGTAAATAGTTTGTAACAAAAAAAACATACGTTAATACCATAATGGAGAAGGAATCGTAAAGTTCCTCCATCAGACGCAACAGTAACCTCGTGTGGTAAACAAAACTCGCAGTCATTTACATGCTATTTACTGTGTAATTTTCTTCTACTATAAAGAATATATAATTGGCAAATAATTCAAGCAACTCCGCACTCCAAAAGGAAAGAAATACGTCAATGAATGTTACGTTTCGATGTAGGAATCTCGGCCAAATTTGGCCTTCCGGGAACAATGCGTGTCATGCGAGGATTAAACGCGCCCGCGCATTCGTTATTGAATATTTCTACAATTTTTCTTCCGATTATTAAAAAGTATACATTTACCTGCAAATTTATATTAATATCTTGTTGATACAAAGTACCGAAATCTTCATGTTTTTATGAGAATATTAATTTCGCAGCACTACCTTTGCTTTGAAGGGAAGTACAGTAACTCGTACTATAAAACACAGCTTTAACAGTGACCCGTGGACGGGTCGGTAAAATTTCCACTTTTTAACTAAGCAGGAATTCTGACTCTCGCTCCCGCCTGTCGTCAAAATATTTAGCGGGTCAGAACCCTTCCGGCTATTCTAGGGCTTGCTCTAAATATCGGGATTTTCGTGATCGATGTCGACTGCTGACAAACAAACTAACAACACAAGGATTCGAGAGATGCAGGTTGATCAGAACTATGGGCAAGTTTTATGGTCGCCATCTTTGTCTCATTGAGAAATATTCTGTATCTTTAAGTAATATGAAGATGGAGGTTTTTGAGTATGCTCATTAGTGTGTTTACTTGTTGTGATTGACAATGATACTCGGTTCTCATTTTGAGAACTTGATGTTTACATGTATGTGACAAAGATTTACATGGCGGGTGTCGTCGATGAAGCAGAAGACGATTACTCTTCCGGGACACCTGGTCTTATTCTCTTGTACTTTTACAAGAGTCACCATGTAAAACTTTCCTTTGTTCATGTTTTGCCACTGGTTTAATCGATTTTGAGTTTGGATTATGATTTTGTTAACGCTTCGGTATTCCCTATTTTTTTTCACATGAAAAGAGACCGATGTCACCTGATCATTATCCACGGGTATCTACTGGCGAGCTGTCCTTACAGCATAGATATACACATTGTAATACTGCGAGTGTAAAACCTGATACAAAACCACAGATTCAACAACAGCCAACTACTTCTACCCCAGTGCTATATATTAACCATGCATCAACTCATTCTGTGCCATCTACAGGACCAGATTTGGAAGCTGTCAGATCAGTGCCGACATATGTCCCTGAAGCACGTGTTTCAGTCAACGGCAAGGACATGCTAGCATTTTTAACGGGAAAAAGATGTGATCTTCTTCAGAAAATTGTACATTATAAATTCCGTCCAGTAACATTGACCACTATTATTCAGTTGACTTATTTGTGAATCTTTGATCATGACATTCTAGAGGATATCATTCATTTTGTGATGGACGTTGCTCCCCCAAAGAAGCCGATATTTACATGTACCTTGTTCATACAAACATTCATTATCTCAGTGGTTTGGCAAAAAACAGAACTTGAGCCACATTTTCTGATATGTTGACTTTGATGGCATCGTGTAGTTGTGAATTGTTCCAGAAAGCTAAACTATTTGGTAGTAATGATGACAAATTCATTTTGTTTTACGTTTTACTGTAAAAGGAAACTGTACAAATTTCATTTTCAAGAATTTTTCCAGACATTTTGTGACCATGTACCAAATGGGGTAGCGTACCAGTATTGTGGTAGCGTGACGTTATATATGTTCAACTACACGACTGGTTTATGAAATGTGCAAGTATATCATCAGAACAATTAGAACATAAATATAATTCTGAATATTTATTTGATGGTTGTTCTGTTTCGCCGGGGAGGGGGGGGGGGGGGGGGGCGTGGGCGTTAACTGTTTCCGGGGAATAAAATTGAAAAGTTGAAGGAAAAGCTGTGTTCAATCTCATCTATAAAGAATCCTCTCACATCGCCTACATATTACACATGGCTCTCTGAACCGCTAAATATTTGGACGGCAGGCGGGTGCTTGTTTGTTTGTGTTTTACGGCCCATTGCCAACTATGGTCATTAAGGGCCAAGCGGTATCGTTACATCCGAGATGGTCGTTTTATTAAAAGACAAATCAGACTTAAAAACAAGACTTCTGTATTTTGAAAAATAGTCAACTAGCAAAAGACATTAAAATGTATTGGGTGAAAATAAAACAAAAGTGTTTGTATAAAACCATGAAAAAAATACGGTTGATTAAACTTGCAAAACAGATGAATGATTATTGGACGGTAAAAATGTGACAACGTGATTCTGTTAGATGATAATGATGATGATTATAATAATGCCTTGTTAAATTTTGTGAAATAAACCTATCGCTTTTATGTAGAGATACGTAACACACACATATGATGCACCTCTTGAATTTAGTAATAGATACAGTATGCCGAAAAAATGAATTAAACTGCATCATACAGCTGTTTCGTCCTCCTAGGACTCTTCAGTGATGCTAGGGGCCAAAAGGTGGGAATCCAAAAGTTCTAACCTAATGTAGAAGCAGAAGGGTCCGGTGCGTAAAACCCCTTTAATTTATTAATTTAGAAGTAAAATTAAACTAGTTCTGTATAATTTCAAATCGTGTACTACGAAAATGTGTATATTAAGTACCGTGCCACTACTCAAATGAGATTAACTCTGGCTATGTAAAAAGAGTAGGTCTACATTTACGACACTGAAAAGCGTTTTCATGTCGGGGACATGAAAGATCACGAACATGATTGAAATCAACGCATTCTATTAAAATGTGTTTTACTGTAAAAGGGCAGTCACATGCGTGGCATACAGGTGGTTTTTCTCCTTTCAGCAGATGCACATTAGCGATGTAGGTATGTCCAGTTCGGAGCTTCCTTCCTACGATCTCTGTGACTGGATAGACACGGTTTAAGTGTCGGTTGTATTTTAAAGAGTTTGTTTGTAGTGTCTTTAATCCATTTTTGCTGCCATTGATGTTTGATGGCCGACTGAATAATTGGCTTTATATCTGTATATGGCAGCTTGAAAGAGGTATGGCGCATTTTGGCCCGTTTCGATCTAAAGGTGACCACTTTCAGAATAAAAAAATATACATCAAAATGTGAGGTTTTGGAATACGAATATTAAAAATATAACATTCATATGCTCATATTTGCGAAATATTAGTTCGTTCATTGCAATGACTATTTCATTAAATCACCATAAAGTTGCATTATCGTGTTATTTGCAACTTTCGAGGGGGTTTTCCAAAATGAAAATCCGTTTTGACATAGAACGCATCTGAGGACTAACTTTTATAAAGTCTTTTTTTGTTTATGTACCAAAAGGTGGTCCTCTGATGCGTTCTATGTCAAAACGGATTTTCGTTTCAGAAAATGGAAAAACGTTGCTGATGAAATATTAATTTCGATATCAACTAAAATGACTTCAAATCAAAATAAAAGAGTCCAAATCCATATAGCCTACTTTTTAAGTTTTTTTCTGTTTAAATTCATGTACAGCCGAACTTTTTATCACAATCTTAAATAACTTGAAGACCCTGTTTAATTCGAAGTATTAACTATACACTACACATTCGACTTCATCTCCAACCATCGGATAACTCGAAGTTTCCCTATGGCCCCGATGACTTCACGATAACATGGTTCGCCTGTATACATCATGTTTTTAATTCTACACACTTACAACAGTGGACAATACTGACAGAGCTTAGTGTGAATTTGGGACTTAATATACATTTGCCAAGTGATGAGAAAATATGAAAAACTATGACTACATAGAACATGTTTGATCTACCAATACACATATCACAACCAAGTGGCCTGAGGGCAATAACAAATAATAATAAAAAAAAAATATACAACATTCATATAACGCTCTATGTAATTTGTAAAATTACTCTAAAGCGCTTAAACAACAATGTTTTCAGGTGTTTAACAAACATTTAAATACTTGTATATTGGTTAGTTAAGTACAGTCTTACACTGATTGACAATGAAATAATTTAATATGAGCATTTCACATTTCTATAAATGCAATTCTAGAAGGACCCTAAAACAATTGAACTATATATGGTCATTAGCGATTGACCAGGTCCAGTTCCGCTACACACAACCACGAAAATGTTATTAGTATGCTGTCCAAAAAAGGACCATTACAAAAAATTCTAAATATCACAAACATTCAATTCATTTCTCCTTACATAGTTAAACAAGATCAATGTAAATAATATGTAATTTTATCACACCACTGACCCTTTCAGCCATGTCATAATCACATACACATCTAATAACACTATTGTGACATCATAAACATGGTACATATATTACCCCCGGTACATATGTAATAACACTATTGTGACATCATAAACAAATGATGTCTTTATGACGTCATATGATTGACTCAGTAGTTAAAATAATACCACCAAAATAGAATTTGCTTCCTTATAAAAAATGAATTAGTTATTTTCTCACAGTGTCAGTTATGTGATAAATAGAATCTTACTACACTTGTGTCAGTGTGATAAGGAATTTATTAAACTTGTTCAATAATTGGAGATGTCACTTGTCTAAAGGCTCGTGACATATGAAAGTATTAAAGATCACGTAACACACACATATGCTGCACTTCTTAAATTTAGTAATAGATACAGTATGCCGAAAAATGAATTAAACTGCATCATACAGCTGTTTCGTCCTGCTAGGACTCTTCATTGATGCTAGGGACCAAAAGGTAGGAATCCAAAATGTCTAAACTAATGTAGAAGAAGACGGGTCAGGTGCGTAAAACCCCTTTAATTTATTAATTTAGAAGTAAAATTAAACTATTTCTGTATAATTTCAAATCATGTACTACGAAAATGTGTATATTAAGTACCGTGATACTACTCAAATGAGATTAGCTGTGGCTATGGAGGCTCCAGCAAACCTCGGGGACTAAAAAATCCACCAGCAGAGTCTGCCACCCCCTATCATAACGATCACGTAACACACACATATGCTGCACCTCTTAAATTTAGTAATAGATACAGTATGCCGAAAAAATGAATTAAACTGCATCATACAGCTTAGTGTAATAAATTCCATTTTACATCAACATCTGTGTAAAATCCTCTATAACATACAAGGAAACGGACAATAACCAAAATTATAAGATGTCTTGAGCATGCATGGCGGGATGATCCAGTCAAATGTATGGCACAGAATTAGGGAAGATGTCAGTCTGTGGAATTATAACATGCTGTGATGGATCATCATAACAAATTGTACAGAACCGTAGTGATGGTAATGACGAAACTGACAGCAGTCATTCTCACACTGTTACTATGGTTACAGTAATCATCATTACAAAAGCAGAGCTGAACCTTCATTCCAACATAGTCTGATCGTGTACAATATGTGTCCCTCTGCTTGTAGCATCCTCTGTAGACCTCTACTCTCTCACCTGTGAGCAAACAGAACAACACCCTGTCAAATATCACGTTACTTAAATAGAACTCGTGCAACGGATATCAGTATCACTACAGAAACATATTATATATATTAATATTATGTAAGAGGTTCATAGAGCCTTTAGAACTCACCTGTTACTCAATGGCAATTAGTACTTCCCCTGTTATCAGTCTAATTATCAAAGTGGACCAAGAACTCATAAAAATGAAAATGTATATGCATATGTATGTATGAGTAAATGTGATCAAATTAAATAGCTCTGTGATCCTTATGCAATTTAAAATGATGAGAAGAATTTCTCACTTTTATTCAACAACCAAACAGGGACATGCTTTTATTGGGCCTTATTTACAAACCACCAGGTCTAACCACGGCTTCACATATAATGGTGACCTCTTTACCTACCTAGCTCACATGTACCTTTTCTAACAAAAAAAGTTATCATACTTACCATCACGTACACCTCTTCGCGTTACGCAGCTACCTGGGCAGTTGGTGGCATCAGGATTTGTGTAAGCAAATTTGTCTAGACACTTTTCATCAGGGTAGTTACAGCTGTAACACTTGATGCCCGCCACACCTGTCAGGTAAACAACAAGTAATTAGTGACACCTGTCAGGTAAACAACATGTAATTAGTGTCACCTGTTAGGTACACAACATGTAATTAGTGACACCTGCCAGGTAAACAGCATGTAATTAGTGACACCTGCCAGGTAAACAACATGTAATTAGTGACACCTGTCAGGTAAACAACTAGTCCGAAGGGTTCTGACTCTCTGACCCGCTAAATATTTGGACGACAGACGGGTGCGAGAGTCAAAATGTTTCCTAAGTTAAAAAGTGGAAATTTTACCGACCCGTGTACAGGTCACTGTTTAAGCTGTGTTTTATAATATGAAACATTTTCGATCACGTGTAAATTAGATCGCGATGGAAAGAACAGATATTTTTCTACTAACCTACACATTTAATCAAGTTACAGGTGGTCGTAAACTAAATGTTGCCACCCATTTCTAAAAAATAACCAGTTTCCTGACATCTGTTTGAAAATGGCCGCGCGTCACGAGATCCCGCGAGAATTTCTTTCTGACCTATCTATTTTTGATCACATAACTTTAGGCAGCGGCCATTTCCAAACAGAACCCTTCGGACTAGTAAACAACAAGTAATTAGTGACACCTGTCAGGTAAACAACTTGTAATTAGTGACACCTGTCAGGTTAACAACATGTGATTCGTGACATCTGTCAGGTAAACAACATGTAATTAGTGACACCTGTCAGGTAAACAACATGTAATTAGTGACACCTGTCAAGTAAACAACTTGTAATTAGTGACACCTGTCAGGTAAACAACATGTAATTAGTAACACATGTCAGGAAAACGACATGTAATTAGTGACACCTGTCAGGTAAACAACATGTAATTAGTGACACATGTCAGGTAAACAACAAGTAATAAGTGACACCTGTCAGGTACACAACATGTAATTAGTGACACCTGTCAGGTAAACAACATGTAATTAGTGACACATGTCAGGTAAACAACACGTAATTAATGACAAGTGTCAGGTACACAACACGTAATTAGTGACACCTGACAGGTAAACAACACGTAATTAATGACACCTGTCAGGTAAACAACATGTAATTAGTGACACATGTCAGGTAAACAACAAGTAATTAGTGACACCTGTCAGGTAAACAACATGTAATTAGTGACACCTTTCAGGTAAACAACATGTAATTAGTGACACTTGTCAGATCAACAACATGTAATTAGTGCCACCTGTCAGGTAAACAACATGTAATTAGTGACACTTGTCAGATAAACAACATATGTAATATGTAATATATATTTAAAATGCGATTGACAAATCATGATCATCAAGCCAAGCCCCAAAACCTCCCTGGATATTCATTAGTAACACCCACCTGCGAACAGTAACACTTTCGATATATTTCACATCTGTGTTATAGGCCTACCTGCGATTTACTGATAATCAAACTATACATATTTGATTCTAGTGACACAATGTATAGGACTTACCAGCAACGAAGAATAGACACAACACGAGGAGTGAAGTGAGCCACCTCTCCATCATCGTACGCCTCTCTCTACATCGGTAAAATCAATGAGGAATATACAGGTAGTAAACACAGGTGAGACAGGTAAGGTTCACCTAAATGCTGCGCTGGAATTTGAAGGAATGTTATAACCGATCGCGAGTGTCTTGGGCAGGGTTCGCTCGTTCTAGAATTCGTTGAAATATTTCTTTTTTTCTTCATCTGATTTGTATCAAATATGTACCATAAATCTAGTAAAAGTTGAATTCGGTCGTACCGTACGTACGGCATCGCAAACTAGGACTTTATTATGCTGCATAATTTCTATACGAGTTACTTCCCTTGCATCACATTTATTGCAAATAATTGGACAACTGCTTTACCAACTTATCATGGTCCCTTTCCTCAAATACATGAGTGTAAACATTTAACTGATAGGGCAACTTACGCAATACATTATGTACAGTCAAAGTTTTCTTTCATTTGGATTTGGAAAAGAAAAGAGGAAAACACGGAGGAGAGACAAAAGCAAACAAATTGCTTTGTTGAATAAGATTTTTAAAAAATCACCCACAATTTTTATAAACAAATATATAATTATTACATTATTTATATTTACTAAACATCACCTTAGGAAGTTTCTTTGCTGATTTATTAGGACCTTCGGCGCCCGACCAACCGAAGAGATCATATGCAACATTTAGCATTTAAAGCTTAAATTGTTTCATGTTTTATGTATATTCTATTTATGTAATGTAACCTTTTTTTTATGTGTCTTGATGAAGGGGCGGATAGCCTTGTACATTTGACAATCTATTTATCTGTACTGTCGCTATTACTTCCGCGATCATATATTTATTACATTATGTACATGTATGTATTGATAAACGAGGCTAACTTTTACTTTATTGTTTTTCTCATGTGACACTATTCCTTTGGAGAAAAAAAACAGGGATTAATTGTTAATTGCAGTATATTAAGCTCACCTTTAATGGAAATGATTATACAATGTAGGAGTGTCCAATTCCATTGATCTCACTAACTGTAATACCATCATATAGAATATGGTTCTACAAAAAATCTCTTAAGTAATATGGACGACATTTTTAACTATTATTTTTGTATATAATTACATGAACCCCTTAAGTGCGTCCCTTCACAGATAAAATAATTCAGATGGTGGAAAATGTAATTTTCTACTTCTACCAGAGACGTCTCTGCTACTACTACAAAGTATAAGTGCAATTAATTCAATCAACCCCACACTCCCAAAACATTTTTAGTTGCTATTTTAACAAGTCCAATTCATTTATGAATTTTATCTTTGTCACTTGTACAAACAAAACGAAACAGTTAATTGGATTGACCAACTTCTGACGAATGTCACCGATAGATTTTTTTTTTTTTATCAAATACCTGTATAGTTAGTCTGTGGGAAAGCATATTTATATGACATGACATGCACCTAATAGTCAGTTAATATAATAAAGGATATGTCTGACTTAGAAATTTTGTAAAACAAGAATGAGTCGCTTGTGTGGCCAACAGTAAATTCAATAAATTATAACGAGTGAGAATATTGTTTCGTGAAGAAATGAATCTACAGACGTCTATTTCCTGATGACACTTCACTTAAAATCGTCTACATGGTTCAAAAGGTTTTAAATACAGGCTAGGAATCTTTAAATATGTTGGCTAGAATTTGGCTTGTTACTTTCAACCAAACAAAACAGAAGCATTTTTTTTTCAAACTCCGATGATACAGGAGAAGATATGAAAAATGATGGACACATTTTGAATTTTCGTAAGATGCATATATACATCTCAGTGTCACAATGAATTCGGATAGAAAGTGGGCTGATCGCATGGATAAAATATGAGCCAGTCATGTAAAAAATGATGTTTTAATAAAACTGAAATATCTGTTAAAGCATGATGCTCTATTAGGATTTACAAAACAGTTATTTTACCACAACCACTTCTTGATTATGCATGTGATAATAGGGAGGATTAATCTCTGGTTGATTCTGAAGAGTTTAGGTCAGCGTGAATCTGCTAAGATAGATACAGGATTACCTATATATGCTAGAATCGAGACCAACAACATAAAGCTACGGGAACTTTCATGAAAGGTTCTAAGCATCGAGAGATTCCATATTCATCAATTGAAATGTGAATTTCAAGATTCTTATTGAATTTGTAAAGGATTATGCCAGATAATGGCCTGAACGTGAACATGCGGAATTGGATTCACTTTCAGAGTGGGTGAGGTCCTCTATTACGAAAAAAATAAGCAATTTGCGTCACAAAATGAAAACTAAACACAAGTCGATATTTCTTGACCCCGATGTTCGAGCAACACTCAACGATCTACATGATAAGTATGTGGTTGTGTCTGCAGACAAAGCATCGAACAACTTGATCATTGTTTGCAAACGCTATTACATTCATTGCTTGCAAAAAGAACTAGGCCTGCTTGATAACCAAGGTAACCCTACTTCCACATTGACCGGTGTTTCGAAAGATGAAATGCTGTCGAACCATGCTTTTGTATTACAATCTTTCCAAGTACCGGTTAATGAGCAAGACGCTGACCTATCTTGTCTTTATTACACAAGGATCCTTATAAGCAACATTTTATCGCTGGCTCTGCTAATTGCTCGACCAAGCCATTATCAAAACTTCTTACTATCATTCTTACTACAATAAAATCAGGCATTCAGTCTTATTGTGACATTGTATACTCCAGAAGTGGAATTAATGGGATGTGGAATGCAGAAGTCGATTTAAAAAAAAAACTCGACAGATCTTTTGATCAATCTTGAACAACCCCTCCTAAAAAAGTTTTTTCGATCAAAACATTTTATGTTTCCCCCCTGTACACTACCATACCTCATACAAAATTGAAGGAACGTCTTCGATCTCTTGTTATGAGTGCATTCTTTTACAAGAAAGGCGGGCGACGATACAAATATAAGGTAGTGAGCTATCTTGGAGCATACTTTGTGAAAAACACGACAAAAGCTAAGAGGAAATATACTGAAGAAGATATAGTAAGGATGATTGAATTCCCGGTCAACAATATTTTTGTTGAGTTCGGAGGAAAGTTTTTCCAGCAGACTGTTGGCATTCCCACGAGAACAAACTGTGCCCCACTCTTAGCCGACTTGTTTTTGTTTTCATATGAGGCTTTGTGGAAGAGCTAATCAGGACAGGTAACAAAAACCTTGCCAAATCTTTTAATTTCGCTTTCAGATATATCTATAAACAACAAGAAATTTGCTGACCACGTCGATCGTATATACCCTTCCGAACTTGAAATAAAGGACACAACAGACTTTTCTACATCAGCTGCTTACCTCTATCTCTACTTCAACTACGACCAGCATGGACAGCTTATTACTAAGCTATACGATAAACGTGATGATTTCAATTTTCCGATCGTGAACTGTCCATTTCCTGATAATAACATCCCTGCTTCTCCAACCTATGGTGTTTACATGTCGCAGTTGATTCGATATTCTAGGGCTTGCTCTAAATATGTGGATTTTCGTGATCGATGTCGACTGCTGACAAACAAACTAACAACACAAGGATTCGAGAGATGCAGGTTGATCAGCCCTATGGGCAAGTTTTATGGTCGCCATCTTTGTCTCATTGAGAAATATTCTGTATCTTTAAGTGATATGAAGATGGACGTTTATGAGCATGCTCATTAGTATGTTTTACTTGTTGTGGTGATTGACAATGATACTCGGTTCTCATTTTGAGAGCTTGATGTTTACTTGGATGTGACAAAGATTTACATGGCGAGTGTCGTCGATGAAGCAGAAGTCGCTTACTCTTCCGGAACATCTGGTCTTTTTCTCTTGTACTTTTACAAGAGTCTCCATGTAAATATTTCCTTTGTTCATATTTTGCCCCTGGTTTAATCAATTTTGAGTTTGGATTTAGATTTTGTTAACGCGTTGGTGTTCTCTTTTGTATTTATGTGAATTTGACCAAGATTTGCATCACATGTGTCGTCAATGAAGCAGAAGACGCTTACTCTTCCGGAACACCTGATCTTATTCGCTTTTACTTTTGCAGGGGTCTCCATGTTAATCTTTCCCTTTTGTTCATACATTGTATTTTGCCCCTACTTTAATCGATTTTGAGTTCAAATGATGGTTTTGGTAACTCTTCCATGTTCTCTAATTATTTCTGAAGAGTCATGACATTAGGATAATATTAAGTGCTCACTGATGTTGTGTTTGACCAACTGTAATAGAGTGTCAATTATGTTGAAACATTCAAACAACTTCATCTGAAATAACGAAAGGTCCAATGACAATATATTTGGCGTGTAGATTTCTTTAAACTTCAAACAAAGTTTGGGAAAAAAGAATAACTTTAACCTGCTTTCAAAGTCACAAAGATAAAAGATATTAACATTTTTATATGAACTTTTTCTGAAATATAAAAGAGATATGGATTATATTTTGCTGATACCTATAGATATAGTATGGCATTTTGCTTACTCCGCGCCTAACGTAGTGCAAGATCATACATCTTTGCTTGAAAGAGTGCTACCTCATATTTTGATTTTATACATGTTTGGGGCAGTTATTCTGAATACCTCGAAAATAACTGACATTTTCAAGGCAATAAAAACTTACCTGACCATTCCACATAACTTTTGCCATCTTACCAAACTGCATCGTCGGAAACCCACGGTACTCTTCTCTAACGCTTTTGTACAGTATGCAAGTATTAAAGAAGTGTACCTTGGGTTTCCGACGATAACCAAACTGCGATTATTTAGAATCGCTCCCTTTACTATAATACAGCACGCGCTTTCTTTTGTTTACATTTCCATTGAGTGTTTTGAGTGTATGTTAAAATGATTGTCTTTTTGTTCTGATTATGTTGTTTCAGTGCTCTACATCCACTATGCCTTATTTCTAAATTGTTATACAAAACCATTTACTTAAGGAAATGAATTTTTTAAACAATGGAAAACGGAAACTGAAGCTCAATCAATGATTCGGCGCTTTTGTTAAGGTGAAAGTTTTTAGGACCTGTCGCTGTTAATATGGAATGCTTCCATCATTTACCAGTGAATTCTATCAAAAACATGAATTACACTGCATCATACAACTGTTTCCTCCTCATTCGTGGTCAGTGATGCTAGTGTCCAAAAACATGAATTACACTGCTTCATACAGCTGTTTCCTCCTTCGTGGCCAGTGATGCTAGTGGCCAAAAATTGGAAATCCACCTTGTTTAAATAACTGTAAAAATATAAAAACACTGCTTAAACACATTTACTTATGAATTCCAACATTTAAAGACGTACCAGTCAATGTAAGACATGTATCCATGTATAAAGCGAAGGCGGCGTACATTGCTAAGGATATTATCTGATAATGTAAACTGTAGCTGTTCATGAAGTGATTGAATGGACACAATTGAAACAATTGTGCGCCACTCTTCAAGGTGGAACACACGCTTCGTTAATGTATGTAGTCCTTATATCAATGCTGACTCCCTGATGACGCCACAGCCTTAAGTTTTGTCCTATAAAGGGTTCTAGTAATAATTGCTTGTCGATTCTGAGTCCTGTCGATTGATCGAAGTCCTGTGAACCATTCTTGTGGTTACGCCATCGCATTGTCACATCTGCGTCGATTCTATATTCTCTGATGCACTCGACGTTTTGAAAAAAAACCTGCTCATTATTCGTATTTAGTTCAATAGCGACACTATCGACCAGAGCACTTAGATAAGTATTTTGTACATAAATGGAAGCGAAAACACAATTGAACATTTGAGACTGGTCGACGGAGAAATGATGGCGTGCTGTGCATGTCGGGATGGCAAGATGTGCAGACACTGTTATGTGAGGGTGCTACTTGTTGTCCCACAGAATATACACAGGCCAATACGCTAGGTTGAAGACGAGGAAGGTGAGTGGAAATGCTATTCGGGCAATCTTGTCTGCTGTCCTTGCTTTTTCTCTCGCTTCCGCTGACGCACCAGGAGTCTGCAAATATTAAGCAAACACACTCAAATATGAAGCAAACAAACTCAAACTTCAAACGAAAATCTATAACACAGGCCATTTTTTAAGTCATAATCATAAAGGAGCGGTTATTTAGAATACATATGTAAATTGTAATTTCAAGTTGCACAAAAAAAAAAAAATACAACAAAAAAAAATACAAAAGTTGATAGTGATAAAAATCATTATCAACGATAATCAGAGAAACGGCACAGCGTTGGAAGTGAGTAGAAATATGTTTAGATTCCCCACTGACCAGGAGACGAAGAAAGATTTGAGAACTTTTAAAAAATATCAAAAGCTTGAAAATACACTAATTAATAGCTCCCTCAGGTTAACTTAATTGCTTCTATTGTTCGGTGTACTTCATCGCAAATATGTTATTTGTTCCATATTGACAGTGATTACCAATGGATATAATACCTAATGGAAATAACGTTTAATTCCTTTGATCATATGACTCGATCTAATTGGTAAAAATTGAATTTTAGTTTTTCGGTAAATTTTTTCTAAGGTAAAGCAAATAACAAATTACAGTGAGATGCCTAGCTTGGTAGTATCTATGGCAAGGCGTTTCTTTGAATACTGTGATGTCAAACGGAGAACAGATGTATTCGAATAAGCATACATGATGTAAGGGAGCTATCCAATTGGGAGGGGCAAAATATATATCAATATAGAAACGTTATTACTAGGGTTATAAATTGTATGGTGTTGCTTAACAGTGATGCGTTGATTTAGCATTATGAAATGTACATTACTAAACAGTTGTTTGTCTAAACTGTGTTTTCACTCTCTCGTCTAACTAATTATGCTCCGAGAAAAAATAAACCCCTTTTTAGGTATATATATAGATAATTGTGAGTTACAGCTAATGTATATGAGAGAAACAAGCATGTGTACCTATAGCCTAAGTAACAGTATAACATACACAATTAATGAAGGACGATGTCGTTAACTAGATCAATGTTTGAATTCTGCATTTTTTAAGTTCGGCAGTTTCTGTAGCCAGGCCATCGCTATACACGAGGGTGTCCCAACTGAGTGAGTTTAGCGACGTCCATGGCAAGACTGCTGTTAGAATATAACTTTGTGGTTTTCCTGGCTTGTAGACATCTAATTAGCTATTTTATTTTACTCTGTGAAGCTTTATAGCTCATTGCGTAATTCGTCTTTTATATAACAAGATTGACATAATAAAACATACACTCATGTACTGGTACTACAAATGTATGAGTACCACATCACAACTTGGTCTCATAATTTCATATCATCATCATCATCATCATCATCATCATCTCATCATCATCATCATCATCAGACTGTATTCTAGATCTGTGCCTTGCCACCGTGTCCTGTCTTTGGTATCGGTATTTTATTATAGTGTCAGTATAAAGGTAATAGCTTTTAGTTCCCCACCATCTGCGGATAGCGTATTTAATATAACGATGATAGTTCTATAGTGTAACATAGCCTGATTTACACCATAATAACATTGTAACTTACCTGTAATCAATACTTGGCTGCTAACATGTTGTTTGAGCATGGGGCACACACTAATTAGTGTAATCCTATATAGACTGTGTTTCAACACAGGTTATTAGACATGACCTATTTAAAGGTAATTACTGAGAAACAAAAGCACGGGGAAACGAGAAGCCATTTATGGTTAATGTGGCATAGAGACGCTATGTGCTTATACACGATACACTATAGTTTTTACCTGCATCACCGTATCATCAACTCCCAGACATAGACACATCTCAAAGTACAAACTAATGCATACAATTTCAAACACAACAACAAAAAGAAACTGATAAACAGCAAATCAACAGAAAAGAAAGGTTTGGATTTGGAGGATAAGATGAAACTTAAAGACGGACAAAGTATTAATGAAAACGAAAATGTTTACTAAAGCTTACGTGAGTAGACATTAAATGAAACTTCATTTAATAAAAAAAAAAATCAGAGAATACCAAAGCGTCATCAAAACCATAATCCGAACTCAAAATCGATTAACTAGGGGCAAAATAGGAACAAAGGAAAGATTAACATGGAGACTGTCGTAAAGGCACAAGAGAATAAGACCAGGTGTTCCGGAAGAGTAATGGAAGAGTAATCGTCTTCTGCTTCATCGACGACACCCGCCATGTAAATCTTGGTCACATCCAAGTAAGCATTAATCTTCAAAATGAGAACCGAGTCGTCATTGTCATCACAACAAGTAAACACACTGACAAGCAAACTCAAAAACGTCAATCTTCATATCACACAGAGATACAGAATATTTCTCGATGAGATCAAGATAGCGACCATTAAACTTGCCCATAGTCTTCATCAACCTGCATTTCTAAAAGTAGATGTTCATATTAGTCCGATATCGCTTGAATTTGCAGCTACACACGTCTTTTATATATACACTGTACATGTATGATTATTCATATATTTCTTCATATGGAATTGATGGTATGCTCTATCAGTGTTAATGAATTACAACGCGAACTTGGTGTCGATATTACATAGAAACAATGAAAATCAGCTTTAACTCGTTCATCCCTGATAATTTTAAATTATGCCAACCTTTGAATTGGAATAGTTTAAACGTGTCTAAAGTGGTGAATAAAGTATAGATTGGATGTAAGTAAACGAAAGTAAAAGTAAAATATCACATGATGTATCGAAAATTGTGTTGAATATATAGAGACTATTCAATGATTTCCCGTTAAATATAAAATATATTTTACAAGTATGGCACTTTTTTATATTTTCACCAGTGCGTAGTACGAGTGAAATATATTTGATATTTATCTGGAAACCATTGAATTTTCTTTTTATTTCATTTTTGAAATTCCCAAAGGTCTTATTTCATTTTTAAAAATTGCGGTTACAACTGATCGGGACGGAGTGCCTAGGCTTATAGAATATTAATACGCCACAGGATGAATTTCTATTTTTGGTTCAAACTATTGTAAAAATACAAAAACATATTAATAAAATCCATTAGATATCTTTTAATTTCCAAAATGCTATAAAGAATTTTCATTTCCTTACTTTATATGATTTGATTCTAGAACAACGAAAGAATAGTACACAAATAGTGCGCAATGATATCGGACCGAAACTTATATTATTACTAGCGGGTTGAATTAAACATAAGCATTTATTTTTTATGAAATATGGGGTGATTTTGTGTGTTTATAGGAAAGGGGTGTATTGCTATTTGCGCATAAACACTGCGAATTACCGTGTGAATTAAATATAGCATGTGCTTTATAAAAAATCGTAGTGTTCACTAGAAATTGGTACAAAGATCAATTTTACACTTCGTCACCAGACTTGTTCACCCGTTTTTTTAATTTATCTTTTATATCAATTTAGATAATTATTCAACTTTCGAAAATGGAGTTTATAAAACTGACATCTATTCGATTGCCTTTGACAAAGGGTTTCCACTGTTTAAATACGTGTGCGTGTTGCAGATAGATATTTGTTGTATGTACAGCCATTCCGGAATTATCAAGGCCACTATCCTAAAGATAAATCTTTGTAACACCTATTTGGTGTTCCGGGTGCTGCATTGTTTCTCTTATCGATTGTAACAGTTAGTCGCACCCTTTCATTGGTTCGGTATTGCATGTATGCATTTTGCCTTGGCTATAAATTTGAAGGTCATCTGTTCATTTAATGTTGATTTACAATCCAATATAAAGTAAATAGATGACCTGTTAATTACATTGAAATGATCGTAATTGAACATTTTGTGCTTTGCTTGTATTATGTTTTGAAATCTCCCCGCCTACCTGTTATACATGGATCAACTTGATTCTTTTTTTTTTATTATCGTCCGATTTATGAATAGAGGAATTGTATCATGAACGTTATGTTATGATAAATGTCCTGACCGGGTGATCTCATAAGCAGCTAAAACCAAGGTTAAAGCGCTTAAACAATTGAAAAGGATGAATCAGTTTTGAACTATGTTATATAAAATTTTACATTGCAGAATTTTGAACATATCAAACGCTCCATGTTTCAAGGCCTGACTGATGAGTGAGCATTGTTTACATGTAAAACGATATGGCGCAATCGTAATATACCACATTCAGTCCATCATGAAACATTGCGACACTTTTGAAACCTACATTGCTCGTGTGAGAAGTAAAACTTTGATAAAGCAAAAATAAATAAATGCAATTAATAACATGAACAGTGAATATGATGACATAAATAATCAGCTTTTGAAAAAAAAGCTGTTGTACAAAACTTAATTATTAATGGAGCATTTTACTTGGGAAACACTCAGAATTGCCTTCGTAATAGATCATTTTATCTCATATCACGCCATGTTAAATAGAGTTTGCCCATGGAAGAAAGCTATGTAAGAAAAATCTATCTTACATAGCATATACCACGACGTGACGCCACAATTCCCCAACAATGAAGTGACATTACGAATACGGTAAATTCACATGCCGAAAAGAGAAAACGACGATGAGATAAAATTCAAACCGTTCACAAAATTTTAACCATAAACATTAGAAAAGTGGGATTATTTTTTTTCTGCGCAAACTACGTTTGCAAACATTGTATATCTCATGTCGACCACATGTGAAATGAGTTTTTGACTAAATGCGTTAACGAATTTAAATAAAGTTTATTATTATTATAGATACGGAGTAAGATTAATCTCGCTGTCTGATTCTTTTTCGGCAAAGCCTCAGGTTTCACCAAATTTGAAAACCCCTTTGGTTGAATTTCCCTAACTTACATCCCTCGTCATGAAAGAGTCTGATACAATTCGAACCATCCAGTTAACAGAATATATAAGGACCCACGATTGATAGCCTTCATGTATGTAAAACACATAAGACGGATGGCCACCAAAGCACGGATGACTGTGAGATGGATCACAGAAATATAAACGAAATTTTGATTCAGCATTGAGTTAATAAGTCATCTCATGAAACATGATAGACGTTATTTGACCTTTATGATTGTGCCTTATCAACTGGTGCTCTGAAGGGAAACAAACATACTAGCATCCGCAACTTCAAACAGATAGCTATATGGGGAATTACCGCGTGTAATTAATTCAGCAGAATAACAATAACAATGAACAACCATTTATTTCCTTTATAATTACCACAACTACTATGCTAAAATATTTTCAAACAAACACAAAAAAATAGAATCCAAGAAAATGTTTAATTTTAAGATGCTGCGATCAGATTAGAAGATACAGTTTTGTTTGGGCTAAATGATTAGCGTGATGAGATACGTATTACTCAACAGAAATAACCTTCAATAAGTATCTATAATTCTAAATAAAATAACTTAATGCATATTGTGATCGCAAACAACAAACAACAAACCGATGGCTGCGAATCGATAATGGATTTTCCCTTGACTTTAACCATATATTCTTTAGCCGGATATTCTTTCGACACATTTAAAGTTTTTTCGAGGACTTGATGTTTACTTGAATGTGACAATGATTTACATGGCGGGTGTCGTCGATGAAGCAGAAGACGCTTACTCTTCTTCCAAAACACACCTGGTCTTATTCTGTTGTACTCTTACAAGTATCTCCATGTAAATATTTGTTCAAATTTTGCCCCTAGTTTAATCGATTTTGAGTTCGGATTATAATGTTGTTGACGCTTCGATATTCCCAATTCTTTTTAACTGAAGTTTTACCCATTGACCTTCTCTGCTTCCCAGAGTGTTTAATGACCAAATTAAATGTTTTGGACGCGCCATCTTGATGATGGTATTTGTTGACAAAGTTTATAATCTTTTATTTTTACATATAAATAATCGCAAGCATACTGTACGTAACGGTAAAAATGGCATGCTTTGATTACATGAGTATATCCTCTTAAATAACTTGCATACGCTGTGATTTATCAGTTACCAACCAAAAACGGTAACCGAATGTGTTCAACTGATATTGACACATGGACCTTTCTCATTTTCTTCAAAGTTGGTTCATACGTGAGCTTGTGGTGTAGATAATACCAGACTATGATGTATACTACTATATGCATTTTGTCTTTATCCGGGTTTGTGGTGTAGATAATACATAACTATGATGTATACTGCTATCATATACATCCTGCCCTTATCTGGGCTTGTGGTGTAGATAATACCAGACTATGATGTATACTACTATATGCATTTTGTCTTTATCCGGGTTTGTGGTGTAGATAATACATAACTATGATGTATACTGCTATCATATACATCCTGCCCTTATCTGGGCTTGTGGTGTAGATAATACCAGACTATGATGTATACTACTATATGCATTTTGTCTTTATCCGGGTTTGTGGTGTAGATAATACATAACTATGATGTATACTACTATCATATACATCTTGTCCTTATGAAGGATTGTGGTGTAGATAATACCAGACTATGATCTATACTACTACCATATACATCTTGTCCTTATCCGGGTTTGTGGTGTAGATAATACAAGACTATGATGTATACTACTACCATATACATCCTGCCCTTATCTGGGTTTGTGGTGTAGATAATACCAGACTATGATCTATACTACTACCATATACATCTTGTCCTTATCCGGGTTTGTTGTGTAGATAATACCAGACTATGATGTATACTACCACCATATACATCTTGTCCTTATCTGGGTTTGTGGTGTAGATAATACCAGACTATGATCTATACTACTACCATATACATCTTGTCCTTTTCCGAGTTTGTCATGTCCTTACCTCTTCTTTTGCACTTCCATTACTAGCCCCGTTTCCTGAAGTTGTTTTGACGTCGACACTCGATTCACGTCTCCGTCGTTCGACACGTGATAAAACGTTCACATGCGCAAACTGTATAAGAGCGGCAAACACAAATAAAAGACAAATGGCCATCCATACATCTATTGCCTTGATATAGGACACTCTGGGTAGTTCTGATCGGGCGGACGAAGACATAGTCGTCATGGTGAGGACGGTGAGAAGGCCCAGTGAAATCCGCGCAGGAATCGCATCTATGTTTAACCAAAACGATACCCACGACAACATGACAATGAGACTGGTTGGGATGTAGACCTGGATCAGATAGTATCCATAGTTACGGGTCAACTTGATGTTAAAACCAACACAGCTGTATAGTACTGTAAAAAGGTAATGAAATAAAGGATGAGAGCCATTAAACAATGTGGATCAAATCAAAAGGAAAACATGTGTTAATTGAAAAGTTTATCAAATATCGGTAAAATTATTTAATACACTTTTCACAAAAATGTTCTTCTGAAAATTAAAAGGATATGTCAAAGAGATGTTAAGTTTTGCATTTATGTAATAATAAAAAAGAGTTTATTATTGCAAACCTGGCTTACTCTAACAGTGAGTGGAACGATATATTTTTCAGATCCTTGTACATTTTATTCCACCTTTCAATATAAATCTCCAAAATGTTTGACGTTATTTTACTTGTATCAATTATTACGATCTATATGTAATGAAACATGAATACTTATAAGTGAATTATTATACAATACTCAGTTGATTGTGTATGACATTACTAACCGTTACTGTACACCTCATCACACGAATATGACGTCACCTCTCCAATTTCGAACTGCGGCGACACCAGCCCGTCCGTCCGCTTTACCGGGATATCGTGCCACTTAACGGTCAGGAAGTCGGCACTGTGACCATCTGGAGGAGACTAATGTGTTAGCACAGAACATACTACGTCATCATCTTAACACGAGCTGTTAAAAATGAATGACGTAGAATTCAATCCAAAGTTCGAGTCGAGAATAATACCGCTACTCAATCATAAAGAAAGCTTATTGATAGTTCCACGTGGATTTACAGAAGTTAAAATTGTGCCGTTAACTGAACACCTCGTGGAACTGTATGTTTGGTTCATTCAATTTGTTTGAGCATTAAAGTGTCTTGGTATGGTCTTTATGGTCAATATAAAGGAGTTTTATAGGCAAACACCACATTGCACACTAGCCTTTCCATTAAAGATGACAATTGCTTATATTTACATTTCCTATCCTATCCTGAAAATCGGAGAAAGAATAAGATGATAATGTATAAAACATTTTTGAAACTGCCACGTGACTTTCATACCTGTCTATTTACTAGAAACCAGCTTTTATTACTAGCATTCAGCTACTATAAAACAAATACTCCAAATTCAAGAAACATTTGAAGACGTACCTTTTCACGTCTGCATATTAGGGTATCAACTTAGACGACATGTATATAACGACAATTGTTTATCTAGTATGTATTTATATGCATTTTTATATTATCACATATGACCTTAGATTGTAATAACTTCTTTATTTATGCAGTGTAAGTATCAAATTATTATCCACATGCTGTGAAGCGCTTTAGAGTAATTTTACAAATTATATAGAGCGCTATATAAATGTTGTGTATTATTATTTATTATTACTATAGAAAACATTTAAAGCAAAATTGTTATTTGGCATGACATGCTGTTCCTTTATACACAAATACAATGAGTTCAATAAATATTTTCAAGACATTAAACGATGCATTTCCCCCATTTTAGAGTACTTACAACTTTCAACCTCCAACCGACAGATTTGTTCGTCTAGTGGATATTTATGAAGCCTCATGAAGCAGGAAAATGTCCCTGTTATCCTACAACATACGGAGTAAGCATGTAGAAAGCAATCAGAGAATACAAAGCGTCAACAGAACCATATCCCGAACTCAAAATCGATTAAACTAGAGGCAAAATATGAACAAAGGAACGATTTACATGGAGACCTCGTAAAAAGCACAAGAGAATAAGACCAGGTGTTCTCGAAGAGTAAGCGTCTTATGCTTCACCGACGTCACCCACTATGTAAATATAAGTCAGATCAAGGTAAATGTCATGGCCTCAAAGTGGGAACTGAGGCAAACTTCCCAATTACAACAAGCAGGCATATTAATAAGCATATTCAAAAAAGTCCATCTTCATATCATACAAGGTCATAGTTCAATATGACTACGTCAGCAAACGACTTGTTGTTTCTAGACAACACAACGTCGATATACCTGAACGTGAAATTGAAATATTATATTCGGCAAGTTCTTTTTTACCCGTCATAAAGCCCATTGAAAATGTCAGCCTATTATGAAAACAAAAATAAGTCAGCCAAGATTGGGGTACAGTTTGTTCCTTGGTTATACCAGGTACACATTATAACTCTTGTTGTCATAGATAATACCAAATAGACATTATAATGCTTGTTATTATTATTATTCTCTTTTATTTCCTCCACAAATGAAGATTCACAAATAGAATAATTACATCATACAATCAACATATAAACAAGAATAGTCTGAATATACATATACAAAGTTATTTCACACACAAGTAATTATATTGAAACATCAATTGTTAGCAAATTGGGTTATATTTTTAAGCATTTCATTCAGAAAATTTACATTTGCTAATCTTAGATATTCGTTGTCTTCGTTAGACATGTCTTAGTCTAACTTGCTTCCTAATAAAGCATTAACTAGATCAAAATCTGATAAATTTTGCAGGTACGCAATAAAATCAATACCCAACATATTAAATAAAAAACACCATAATTTATCACGAATAGCAGTATTCTTTTCACAATGTAGAATTATATGCATTAAAGTATCGATGTATAAAATACCACAGTAGTGGCATAAAGCCATATGGTTCAACATACGAGATGTTGTACATAATTTTATTATACAGTGTATAGATTTATAATACTGAGGATATTTAATAGCCAATTTCCATAAATAATGTGGTTTAATCTTAGAATGAATAAATTTAAATCTGAAAAAAATCATTGTGGTTATGCATACGTTCTAACCATGCACTTTCCTCTACTCTATATACATTTTCATAGACACTTTTTTTCCATTGTAGTTTCCCCGAAAAATACCCTAGCTTTATATAGTCAACAAAAGTCTCATACAATGAATATTTTCTAAAAATAGAAATAATGTCGGGTATAAATCCCTGTTGTTTTTCGTTGTTTACAATGAACATAAAAAATCTAGTAATAAATATCTTGTGTACTAGCATACTATTATCGATATTATAAATTCGTCCCAGATAATAGATAATACAGATAATAAAAGACATGACAAGCAGCTTATTGAATGTAAAAATATGCATCATAACTTAATCAAAATCGTATGATAGCATCTTAATTTTATAAAACCGAGGGTGTAGTATGAAAGAGGACAAATAATACATGCGTCACCATTTACACACAGACTTGTTCTACCCATAGCTGACCAACCGAATGTGCCCATCTTCAGAACAGTTGCTACAATTATTTGCTACCATGAACAGTGTATGAGAAATGATAATAAAGGATAAGGAGTAAAGATTTTGCAGTACCTCCTGCTGAAGTAAACAGTTCCATCTGGGTACAGGTACATCAGAGTGTTTGGAACTGTGACGTGGTGGAAGTTGGCTACCTTTTCGTTCCTGATGTAGAGATCGGGTACCCATAGTGACGACACTTGCCGCGCATCCATCTCCAAGTACCCCTTGTTGTCTACGGCTGTATGCATCAGACGCGTATCGTTCCACGTCTGTCGGAAAAACATGCTCATCTGGAAGTCCTGAAAATTATCGTATAAAATATTTATTAAATCCTAACGCCTTTGATACAAAAAGGTTGATTATGCATATATCCATTAGAATTGGGTGCAACAATGACAACATCATTTCTGGTTTTATTCGCTTGTGCTTTTACGAGAGTCTCCTAGTAAATCATTCTTTTGTTCCTATTTTGCCTCTAGTTTAGTCTGTTGGTTAGTTTGGTATTCTCTGATTTTTTTTTTTTTTTTACATCGAAAGAGATTATTAAGATTTTTCTTTTCCTCTGGACAGGGAGGCATAAAAGAAAATAGAATTATGAAATTCCTTGATACGAAAAAAAGTGAATCAAAGAATTTAAGAAATACATGGTTTTATTTTATGCTGTGTGTGTTTTTGTTATGTTTATAAACACGTGGTATATGATAAGCCCAGACTAATACGTACCATGTTAGCCTCACTGACCGAATCAATAGACAGAATGAAGATCTGCACCGTGTCCACGACAGGTCCACCTGGGAATGAGGATGATTAATACAACTTGACCAAACGGAGTATCGTCAGCGATAAACAACAGTACTTCAACACAAGCTAAATTCGTCACTAAAAGGGATAGTATTCTTTAATTCTCGACAGTAACATCCCTGCTCCTCAAACATGCGGTGTTTACATGGCGAAATTGATTCGCTATTCTAAGCATGCTCTAAATATTGAGATTTTTGTGATCTATTTCGACTGCTGAAAAACTTTAACAACTAAGTAAAAGGAGCCTGGAGATCATAAGAAAATTAATAATTATAATAATAATTCGAGGTTCTCATATTTTAGCATTGAACTGTTACCAGATGTAGTATACAGTCGATATTAATATAATTTGAGTGACAGATAAATAGAATGTCGCCCAAATTTTATTCATATCGACTGTATACTACATGTACATCTGGTAACATTTCAATGCTTATATTTACATTTCCTGTAATTTTAAAATATGCCTGTATTTATTTCTTTGGGATATAGTCGGTAAACGTTGTCCATTTTCCATGTGTGTTTCTTTACCGGAAGAGTCTGATTTAAATCAACAGCATTTGAGCTATTGCCTCAAAGCCATTATTCATGTTATCTGAGGCGGGAGTGCAAAGCGTTGACGTAACGTAGTCCAACATGGCGTCAGAAATGACGTCACAATGGCCTGATTAACGTCAGTGTCATCTAAGCGATTGATTCAAAGCCATCATACATGTTATCTGAGGCGGAATGCAAAGCTTTGATGTAGCATAGTCCAACATGGCGTCAGAAATAATGTCATGTGATGTGGATCGCAAATTGTAGTATACAGTGTGATATACTACAATTTGGTTTAGTAATGATATACAGGCAAAGGCAACACAGAATGTAAATATACCGCTTTATCACGACCTTAAAGGGCGCCTCAAAGCGGCTCATAAATTATTATCCGTGGTTATAGGGCCTTAGCAACCAGCCAATACCGTTCCCAACTCCCTGGGGAGCATACAACCAGCGCTGCCATTTCGGCGCTCATAGCTAGCATTCTACTACTTCTAGAACTACCCAAGCACGTACTCATTTACAGCTGAGTAGACTGGAACAAGCAGAGTAAAGTATCTTGCTCAAGGATACAACACAAGTACCATGACCGGGATTCGAACTCGCAACCCTTCGATAACGAGCCTGACATCCTACCACTAGACCACCGTGCCTCTTAGCCTCTAAACAGCAGAATATTAACACAGGTTATATTGTACATTGTAACGTAATGGATTGCTTTGTGTTATTGGACATGTGAGTATACGTGACTGAACGAGAGGCCACATCAAGTGCAAAAGATAATACAAGCATTGATTACTTTACCTGTTGTGTAGAAAGGTCTAATTGTGAGATCATAGAGTTCATACAGACACTGGTTACTTCACCTGTTGTGTAGAAAGGTCTAATTGTGGGATCATATAATACATTCAGACACTGGTTACTTTACCTGTTGTGTAGAAAGGTCTAACAGTGGGATCATATAATACATTCAGACACTGGTTACTTTACCTGTTGTGTAGAAAGGTCTAATTGTGGGATCATACAGTACATACACACACACTGGTTACTTTACCTGTTGTGTAGAAAGGTCTAATTGTGGGATCATACAGTACATACAGACACTGGTTACTTTACCTGTTGTGTAGAAAGGTCTAATTGTGAGATCATACAGTACTTACAGACACTGGTTACTTTACCTGTTGTGTAGAAAGGTCTAATTGTGGGATCATACAGTACATACAGACACTGGTTACTTTACCTGTTGTGTAGAAAGGTCTAATTGTGGGATCATACAGTACATACAGACACTGGTTACTTTACCTGTTGTGTAGAAAGGTCTAATTGTGAGATCATAGAGTTCATACAGACACTGGTTACTTCACCTGTTGTGTAGAAAGGTCTAATTGTGGGATCATAGAGTTCATACAGACACTGGTTACTTCACCTGATGTGTAGAAAGGTCTAATTGTTGGATCATACAGTACATACACACACTGGTTACTTTACCTGTTGTGTAGAAAGGTCTAATTGTGGGATCATAGAGTTCATACAGACACTGGTTACTGTACCTGTTGTGTAGAAAGGTCTAATTGTGGGATTATATAGTACATATAGACACTGGTTACTTTACCTGTTGTGTAGAAAGGTCTAATTGTGGGACCATACAGTACTTACAGACACTGGTTACTGTACCTGTTGTGTAGAAAGGTCTAATTGTGGGATCATACAGTTCATACAGACACTGCTTACTTTACCTGTTGTGTAGAAAGGTCTAATTGTGGGATCATACAGTACATACAGACACTGGTTACTGTACCTGTTGTGTAGAAAGGTCTAATTGTGGGACCATACAGTACATATAGACACTGGTTACTTTACCTGTTGTGTAGAAAGGTCTAATTGTGGGACCATACAGTACTTACAGACACTGGTTACTGTACCTGTTGTGTAGAAAGGTCTAATTGTGGGACCATACAGTACATACAGACACTGGCTACTTTACCTGTTGTGTAGAAAGGTCTAATTGTGGGACCATACAGTACATACAGACACTGGTTACTTTACCTGTTGTGTAGAAAGGTCTAATTGTGGGACCATACAGTACATACAGACACTGGCTTCTTTACCTGTTGTGTAGAAAGGTCTAATTGTGGGATCATACAGTACATACAGACACTGGCTACTTTACCTGTTGTGTAGAAAGGTCTAATTGTGGGACCATACAGTTCATACAGACACTGGCTACTTTACCTGTTGTGTAGAAAGGTCTAATTGTGGGACCATACAGTACATACAGACACTGGTTACTTTACCTGTTGTGTAGAAAGGTCTAATTGTGGGACCATACAGTACATACAGACACTGGCTACTTTACCTGTTGTGTAGAAAGGTCTAATTGTGGGACCATACAGTACATACAGACACTGGTTCCTTTACCTGTTGTGTAGAAAGGTCTAATTGTGGGACCATACAGTACATACAGACACTGGCTACTTTACCTGTTTTGTAGAAAGGTCTAATTGTGGGACCATACAGTACATACAGACACTGGTTACTTTACCTGTTGTGTAGAAAGGTCTAATTGTGGGACCATACAGTACATACAGACACTGGCTACTTTACCTGTTGTGTAGAAAGGTCTAATTGTGGGACCATACAGTACATACAGACACTGGTTACTTTACCTGTTGTGTAGAAAGGTCTAATTGTGGGACCATACAGTACATACAGACACTGGTTACTTTACCTGTTGTGTAGAAAGGTCTAATTGTGGGACCATACAGTACATACAGACACTGGTTACTTTACCTGTTGTGTAGAAAGGTCTAATTGTGGGATCATATAGTACATACAGACACTGGTTACTTTACCTGTTGTGTAGAAAGGTCTAATTGTGGGATCATATAGTACATATAGACACTGGTTACTTTACCTGATGTGTAGAAAGGTCTAATTGTGGGATCATATAGTACATACAGACACTGGTTACTTTACCTGTTGTGTAGAACGGTCTAATTGTGGGATCATATTCCTTAAACAAGTTCCGGGTCAAGGATTGTCTGAAATGAGCAACTTTCGAAAATGAATTGATTGGAAAGTTTGTTCCTTGTAATAGTTATTATAAATGCTGTCATTGAATAAACTAAAAAGAAAATATTGCGATAAAGAATTATCAAAGATCACATATAAAGCAACAAGAGCTATAGAAAGTAGAAACGTAAACAAAACCTTACCTTTACACTGGAGGTGAAATAACGTACTCGGGGAAGAATAAGTTTTCCCTAAACATTATGTGACACCGTTCATGTTCAGATGGTAATTTTATAGAAAATTCGTTTCCTTTTTTACTTTTATTGTCCTTACTATACAAATGAAAGACATCATATTGTTTCTATATATTATCGTTTAGGTAATGTTAATTAAGATATTATATTGAATGGAGTAGTTGGCATGGCTGATGAAATCAATTCAACTACATTTAAACATACTAGCTCATATAGATATAAAAACACTAAAAGATTTTCAATATATAGACAGTTTATACGGTAGTTCTAAACATCTATTTCACTTAATTGATTTGAATGGTATATAATAGTATCAATAATAAAACATTTTGAAATTGAAATGTTACACCGTTATGATAGTTCAGAAAATCATGGATATCACGTATTTGTTAAATGCAGACAGACAGTTGAAATCAGGTCAAAGCTAAAACTGTGAAAAAAGCACACGGTGTATAGTTAAGACACGACATAATCAGCTTTATATCACAATTCGCCCTAATTATACCCTTTGCCTTACACACGCTTTATAACAAAATGATATCTTATTTCAAAAGCATAAACAATAATAACCGCTTCATCCTCTATGATCAGGAATTAAACACCAATTCAAACTAAGAATCATGGTACAAAATAACGGATAATTAGAAAACGGTAAGAATTCTAAAGGATGGACAAACGTGTTCTGTAACTAACACAATCACAAAATAGTTCATATACGTATGTAACAACCAGAAATACCCATGTTTTTATGGCAACAAAAACATAGAAATGATGAATAAAAAGAACGGACGTCCTTCTATTTATCTTGCACCCAGATTGCATTCATATTGACAATAAATTCAATCTAAAAGCAGCACAATGGTTGAATAAACAATTCAGTATGCTTAATGCCAGTATGCTATTGTTGATCATTCCCTTGAATAAGAACAAGGTTTCGATCCTAACTGAAGTGAAACCTCATGTTGCCTCTCCTTTTGTGTTTGGTATTAATCTTGTTGTTTTCTATTGACATTTAATAGTGCCCTGGTGTGTTGACGATGTGGCATTTATTCTATTTACACTTTTGAGACAAACACAACTGAAATAGTCTGAACGTAAATATGTTTGTAATATTCAGCATAGTAAAACCGTTAAACAGAGGTTTTGTTAAACAAACAAAAACATTAATACTTACATTTGAAGCGAGATATTCTCGGGGGAATTTCCAACGACAGGGCTGCTTAAACTCCATACAATGAACACAACGATTACGTGTTTCCTAAACGTCCCCATATAGACTTGTCGGATATTCCAGCGCTAGGTACGATCTGAAAATGGCCTTCAAATCACACTACAACACACTGGTCACTGTAAATCCTATTAGATTCCAAAACACCCACTATTCATTTGTAAACGTTCAGATTAAAGGTATACACACAGCTGTAATTATATATATACAAACCGCTAGCGATTACTTGTCATGGGTAGAAATGGCTTGTGTGACGTCATCTATATGCTCCATCATAACAGTTGTATGTATAATTGGCTTATAAAAACATTCATTGATGATGAATTGAAATTGGTGGCCGAAATCACACACGTGGAGTCTAACAGCGTTCAATAACCAATACTGTCAACATCAGAATTGGTGTTTGATTAATGTCGCCGCCTTGTCATTATAAACTAATGTAGAATTAAATCTATCACAGGAACAAGGCATTGTGTAAACGTCGGTAGGTAGAAACTGGTCGCTTTTACACCTGTGTACGATGTTTTATTAATTATCAAGGCGTACCTACGATGTTAGTAGGAGTCGGATTGTGGGTGGTTTACTCACTAACAATACTGGTACAACACAATACAGCTGGTAAGTTAATGTCATTACTGATTTGTTTGTTGTTTAGTGGCTGAATCCATTAGACTACAAAGCACAATTTAAAAGTCACTTCATCTTCCAATGTAGAGTTTGCCGTAAATACCAATAACAGTTACTAATACCAGTATAGTCCTCTACTCCTGTTGTTTACTCGGGTATAGCATTATAAACTAGATAAACCAGATATTGGTACGTCTTTATTTCAATGATATAGAAAAATCGACCAGCCTGGGTATGCTGATACATGTCACATAAATTAGACTGTATGGCGTGACTATAAATTGGAATTTACAATGTGGTGGTTGTTCATTATTCTAAAACGGGGGATATTTTGTTAACCACATTTCCGTAGCGTACAGTTGTGTTGTCTCACGCACCATTTTTTGGTACGAGGGGTGTTCCATAGATAATGTCATCTGTGCTCTATTTCGCGGAAATCGTGCAATTTATGCACAAAACCACCTCATGTCGATTGAGTGATCACTGGCTCGTGACACAGGTAAATTTCCCATCCACACGTTCACTGGCCTCGGTACAGTGTACATCGTTTCATAGCCTATTCGTTAGACTAGACCTAAAATGACAGGAAAACGAGCTGAAAATGTTGTTGAAATTAGGGCCTATATAAAAGGTAGGTCATTACTCGGCATAAAGGCTGTAGATATTCACCGCGAGGTGTGTGACATTTATGGGGAGGGCCAAATGTCTCACAGGACTGTTTGTAGGTGGGTAGGTAAATTTAGTGCTGTGCAGCAGCAACTGAAAGATGCTGCTCATCCAGGTCGTCCTGCAACAACTACGACCAAAGGTAACATAGAAAAAAATCCGAAATATCCTCCAAACTGATGCTCGATTCACCGTAAGACAATTAGCTCGAATGACAAACTTGTCGTTAGCAAGAGTTCATGCAATTTTGAATAAACACCTAAAAGTTAGAAAGATAAATGCAAGATGGATACCCCATTTGCTAACGGATGAGCAAAAGAAGACGCGTGTAACAATGGCAAAAAAACTTCTCAAAATGTACCAAAATATAGTAAAAAGGCTTTTGATAATATAGTCACTGGTGATGAGACCTGGGTGTATTATTTTGAACCAAAGCGGAAGGTTGCCAACCGAATATCGGCCACTTAAAATGCCAGACGCCCAAGTATTGCCAAACGAATACGAACGGTAAAGAAGACTTTGTATGCTATTTTTTTCACTAATTAGGGTCCAGTTATTCAAATCCCGGTGCCAAAAGGCAGAACGGTCACAGGCAAGTTCTATAAAAACGTTGTTCTGAGAAAGTTGAAGAACTACTGCAAAAGTCGCCACCCCAAAACAGGACTTAAGTATGTCCGACCTTTGCATGATAATGCACCCGCTCACAAGGCACGTATTGTGACTGACTTTTTGGAGTCAGAGAAGGTTACCGTCCTTCCGCACCCTCCGTATTCGCTAGACTTGGCCCCATGCGACTATTTTCTCTTTCCAAAACTTAAATATCATTTATCTGGAAGAAGATACAATTCGAGAAATGCCCTTGGATCTGCTGTTTATCAGTGTCTGATGGGTGTACCCATTAAAGAGTATGAAAAATGCTTTTGAAGGGCAGAGCAAATTAAAATGAACAAAAGCACTTCCGCTATATGAGCGCCGATGCAAGTGACATTATTTTTGGAACACCCCTCGTATGTAGTAGAAACAGTATATATATAATCAACTATTCTATTTATGTTATGTCTATGTCCCGATAACGGTAGTAAACTATGAATAATATTTTTTTTCAGACCGATGCTTTTTGGATATCAATAATTCTCTTTTATGTCTTTTCTAAATTATCAGAACGGAAAGTGTTATGATAAAACCAGTCAACAGCTATAGCGACTGATGTAAGATTATCATTTGAATTATCTCACCGCAAAATGGTCGACCTATTATCTAGAATTAATTATTTATATAATTCTTCAGTATCTCTAAAATCTAGAAAACCCCAATGTGTCAATAAAATGTGTGTGTATTTTACCTGTGTGTTGATTGTAAATGTTTGTTTTATGTTTATCTTTCTCAACAGAAAGAATTTTAAATATATAATTCCAGGTCATTAGCGTGTGTTATTTGAGTTGTGATATACGCTACAAATGAATGATCTTACAAAGACACGAGTGTAAGAGTATATTTATCAAATAAAATACATTCACGAGAAAATACATCAAAACTCAATTCATTGTAAGAACGGCGAATTTCTAATTTCACGGCACAATTTTCACTACCGAGACAATCATACGGCATCATAAAGACGTCATTTATTCGTGACGTCGTAATAGTCATTATACGTGTTATACCATATTTATGACAACCTATTATATCACTACTCCAAGTTATGTCAACAATGTGATATATATACTGAAGAAGCAACACGTACAGTAGAATACACAATTTCCCTTTGCTAACAGTATTTCAATGTTTGTACGAAGTTAAACTTGAAACATATTGCATTGCTTATAAGACTAAACATCGGGATTAGTCGTACATTATTGCTACTTGCTAAACAACGATATCTCTGATACATTTCTATGTGCTATTTCGTCCATCATACGTTTCTCTTAGTTCTCCCATTTCCTTTACATTATAATGGAGCTATATTAATGACTAATATAACTACACTATCGTAGTACAATGACACATAATTGTGAGGTCACGACGTGAAATTAACCATTGTAGAGGATGAAAGCTCGTTTTGTTCTAGCAATGTATTATGTATAAGTAAAATAAGAAAGGTTTGTCTGAATCTAGAATGTGTATCATTTGAGAGATCGAACCTTGTCCATAAATTTCCTGTGATCGAATTACCAAGCTGAACTATCTGTATTAAATATGTAACTGTTTTGAAGTAGGTTAATCAGATCTATTATTTTGTGTGAGAATCTGTCATTGTTTTCTGTTAATGGTCGGAACAATACCCAGCCACATAAACATCTATCGGGGTCATGGTCAGTGGCATTTATGTACATTTATCATCGATGATTTACGAGGTATGTAAGGGTATTGATGAGATACTCTTTCCCTTCCTATGATATGCTATTCTTGTGTATTAGCTAACGTATATATCCAGGAGGATGTAGCAAACTTGCTTAAATGAGTTGCTTTCCATTCTAGACTCTTTATTGCGATAACAATCAACAGAAAAATACCCAGGCGTCAACTCAATATCGATTAAACTAGGGACATAATATGAACAAAGGAAAGATTTATATGGAAACCCTCGTAAAGGTACCAGAGAATAAGACCATTTGTCCCTGAAGAGTAAGCGTCTTCTGCCTCATCAACAACACCCGCCATGTACATCTTGGTTACATCCAAGTAAACATCATGTCCTCAAAAAATGACAAAACGAAAGCTTTACTTGGAGACCTTCAGAAAAGTACCGGATAATGAGACCAGGTTTTCATGAGGAAGTGTTAGCGTCTTATTTATATACAAGGTTATGAAAATTGCATGAAGACACTGCTCTACATAAATGGCTAATACTTTTGGGGATAACTTGGAAAAAACCTTTATACATGTGAAAAGCTAAAATTCTATTTCATTCGCAAAATGCGGAATGAAAATGGAACTTAGGTTCAATTTCCTCTGATTATTTCTATAATACGTTTATATAGTCTGTAAACTATGTTTATACGGTATAGACCAAATAGCGATATATGTGGATATAGCGATGAAGGGGCGGATAGGACATTTTAACAATCGGTAAATCACGAATGCATCCTTCCCCACAATGCATTGCCACTTCCTGTTATAAAGGAAGAACAATATGTCGTGCTCCTTATTTACAATAGATGTGTGTAGTGGGATTTTATCCCGTGTCGCCGTGTTCATCCTCATTAAAGGCATTGTTCTGTTGTTTGTACTGTCACAGCAGGCACGTATATAATGGAAGGTATATACAGATTTAGAGGCCACGGTGGGAACAGGTCGATACAACAAACACAACCTGAAAGACGCAATTTACTGCAAAACAACATTAACAGCTTCACAGTAAATAGTAAAGAGGGGAAATCGAAGTAACATGTCAAATGGGTCTTCGAATACATTTTCAGTACATATCGAGCGAATTATTTCGACATTAATTAATCAACTAGCATCAGAAAACGTATATGAAAATCAGGAATTCGTTATCATTTGCTTAAGAAAATAATAGATAATACCGAAAGCATCAACAAAACCATAATTCGAACTCAAAATCGTTTAAACTAGAGGTAAAATACGAAAAAAGGAAAGATCCCCATGGATACCCTTGTAAAAGTACAAGTGTTCCGGAAGAGTAAGCGTCCTCTGCTTCATCGACGACACATGCCATGTAAATCTTGATCACATCCAAGTATACATCAAGTCCTCAAAATGAGAACCGAGTCATCAATCACAACAAAGACTAATGAGCATAATCAAAAACGTCCATCTCCATATCACACAGAAATAGGGAATACCGAAGCTTCAAGAAAACTATAATCAAAATAGATTAAATTACATGCAAAATATGAATAAAGGAAAATCCACATGGAGAGCCATGTAAAAGTAAAAGAAAATAAGACCAGGTGTTCCAGAAAAGAAGGCATCTTATGTTTCATCGACGGCACCCGCTATGTAAATCTTGGTCACATCACAGCAAAGTAAATAAAACGTCCTCAAAATGAGGACATCATTCCTCCAAATATGAACAAAGAAAAGCTTTACACGGAAATCCTTAAAAAGTACCGGATAATGAGACCTGGTGTTCCGGAAGATTATGCGTCTTATTTATAATTTTAGTTCTCGAAATAAGTTAAGGCGTGTGAACGATAGCTATATCTTTGTTCTGACAACACAGTTTGATTGATATGAAAAGTTCTATAAATCACTTAACGTCGACCTTCAAGCGGTTTTGTAATAATTTTACTTCATCTTTGTATTTAAAATACTGGTTCATGTACAAGTCTTTTTTATTTCATTGACACGTAAATAGAATTTTTGGAGAAGCAGTGGCGTAGCTTCCGTGTATGATTGCATGCTTGAGCATGCAAAAATAAACATTTTGATACTTTTCCGTCAGTTTCACGGAGGTTTCTCCCCACAGACCTCGACCGGGACTTCGCCCTGGGACCCACAGGCATACACATCCCTTAACATCTAGCTACACCACTAAGAAGGAACTGAATCTGTATGAAGTTCCCGGGTGGTATTCAGGTATATATCCGCCTGGAGCACCGCTAATAGGTAATGCATTCCAATGGTCCTGGATAGTTCACAGAGAGAGGGGTTTTCATTCTCAAATGTCATATATATGTTAGGCATCTACCTAAAAAAATTGCAAAAACTGTTTAAACCTAAAATAAAAATAGGATTTGAGTATCGTAACAACAACATTAGAAATTGTATTCTGTATCGAACTATTACCTAATCGGATTGGATGAGCTAATGTAGATTACTGTAGAGAACAATGATGGACTAGAGTGTTTAGAGTGGTCAGATGTTTACTTTCTATCATTAATAGAATCTTCCCCTGCCATGCTGGTATGACAGAGAAATCTCCAACTCAAGAGATGATATTCTCGGTTGTCTAACCCGAGGATCTGCCGAGGATTAAACATTCAAGACTATCCTCCAGTAGGTTGGAGAATTCTCTGTCAAAACATCAAGGTTTTCCCCTCATCATTTTGTATTGTTTACGAAAGTATCTAAATGTATGCAACACAATGCTGACATGAAGTGATTGAATTGCTAACGTGATATTATATTGTTCATGTCATGATATTGTTATCAGCTCGTGTTAATCTGGCATACCCTAGGGAGTGACAGAGAAATCTTGAACAGGTAAAAGAGTACAAAAATCAACCAAAGAATCTTATCCCGAGGGTCAGGACACCCATTGACTGATATGAATCGATCCCTGATATGGAGTAGGATATGGTAATTGTTAATTGGTGATCTTTTTCATGCACATATTTAAAATAAAAAAAGAAAGAAAGAGGACTATTTATCGCTTAAACTTAACTATTTTCACATTCTTATTAGTATAAAACAGGAAGAATAGACTAGCGACAACAGGTGGATATGCAATGTATATATTACAAGTTTTAGGTACGACGTTTCTGAGAAAAAAAATCAGAGAAAACCAAAGCGTCAACAAAACCATTATCCGAACTCAAAATCGATTAAACTAGAGGCGAAATAGGAACAAAAGAAAAATTTACATAGAAACTCTCGTAAAAGCACAAGATAACAAGACCAGGTGTTCCTGAGGAGTAAACGTCTTCTGCTTCATCGACGACACCCGCCATGTAAATCTTTGTCACATCCAAGTAAACATCAAGTTCTCAACTTCGCCTCGGGAAAAAAACCTGGTCTCGGGAAACCAGAAACTTGCTATATCACTCAACCCCATACCTTAACTGTATAATATATTTAATTGTAAAAGTAATAGCCACACTGTACCACATATTGTATTACTGAAGATATTGTTAGATATGCTGTTTATTACATTAGTATCACAAAAACCTTCCGGAGGACGCAAACATACACATTAAGCTGACAGTACTTTATGTGAATACATAATGTAATTTTACCACAAGCAAATATAGCCAACCATAAACGACAAAAATAGTCCATTCTGCAAATATTTTAATGAAATATGATAGCTCATCACTAACTACTTTGTATTACTTATTTTAATGAAAAGGGTATTAAACTCTATATTTCAATACAGTATGTAAATTTACATTAAAAAGTCCAGTCAACGATCACTACGCGTTGATGATGATAAACGCCAAATCTTGAAATATTAACACCACTTATGTAACCTATACTTTATCCCTATGACTGTCAGATATGATCCTGGTACTTTGGGACACTCTGTACACCGTGTTTTATTTGACATCGGTTTCCTCCGATCTTGAAAACATAAATAATTACTGACTTACATAGAGTTCCGGCTATATTAAGATAAAAGTTTAATGTGAATGTAGTTCTTGCGTTGTCCTTAGAGAATAGTTCCCAAATTATAGCTAACTAATCGTATAATACCGGAGAGCAAAATGAGGTCTTCGTATCGTTAAGCTAACCAGCATTTGACAATTTGCCTTGCTTTTCATTTTCTCTATTGTCGTTTGTAAACAGATTTGTGATTGGTCGAATCAAAAATATCACTTGTACAGAGTGAACAATTTCCGTTTTCTCACTTGTAAAATTTAATAAATAGCTTTATCATCCTGGTTCAGCATTATGCCTTAACCTCGATTTATAAGGCGTGTGTCATGGATAAATTGATATATAATAATGAGTCATGTTCTCATTTCCAGACTAAAGCGGTATGTTCATCCTATTTGACTTCAAGGACATGGTTCATATGACAAAGGCAAAACCTTAAAAGAGCGAAGCTTTATTGCTATTGTCTAATATTTACTTACATGGAATCAGCAATGTGCTAAGTTTCCATTATTCAAAGTCGGGTAAGTCGATTAAAGGACAGCTTCAGTTTTGAAGCAACGATATAAATGCAACAGACATCAGCTGAAAGATACTCCGGTAATTTCCTACCTTCTTGAAATAACCGATGAAGACCGAGTGTGACGTAACGTAAATATGTGACGTGTTTCCGGTTTACCAACTTGAAAGCTACTTCCGGACGAAAACAATCAAAGGCAAAGAAGCAAGGGGAAACAACTCTGCTTACGCACGTATTTGTTACCAATTAATAGCTTTGCTCTGGGCGCCTTTGCTTCAGCGCCTGAGAGCTGCACTCTTATAATTCTCTTAAATTTTTTTATCATTATCCAATTGATGAAAATTAATGGTGTTATCAGGACATCCTACTTACAAGCATCGCAGTATATTTTCAACACGCTCATCAAAAGGAATCTATCTTTGGTGGAGAGTTGGCGACAAACTCGAAGGTGTGATGTCAAGTACCCCCTCTACACCAATAGAGGATATTTATTTTGTTTTCTTGTAAAGTCGGGTACTGAAAATCGTTGAAATTAGTATGGAACTTACAAAATTCCGTCTTCTGCCCTCGAATAGTCCATGCTGTGTTTTTGTTTACTTTGGTGTGTCATTTGACTTAGTTTTTCCTCATCAAGACAATCTGAGGCTGACAGCATAGTAATCTGGTAATTGTTTCTCCTAAATGATCACGGACCTATTTCCGATTGGTTTAAAACCAGCAGATCAAATGTATGGGTCCATTAAGGTACTTATTCCTAATAATAACATTTTACAAGTAACCTCATTTTAACGTAAAAGCTCGCGGCATCAGATCAATACAGTACATGAATGCGACTAAGTGTCCGGTACTGATTTTGAATCAACGGTACCATCCCAATATGGCTCCTGAAGGCGTTTCAATACAATACGTTCGTTTTTGTCGATAGGGAATATTAAATAGTTCTATATTTGCCATCAATATTGTGATTGCTTCCACAGATAGTCATATTGGTAAGTACTTCTATATAATCAAATGACTGCTGACCGACCTCTAAAACATTGGTCTAGAGGAATGGCAGAAAATCGACATCTAAAACATGATCGTTCTAGAGGAATGGCAGAAAACCGACTTCTTAAACATGATCAGTCTAGAAGAATGGCAGAAAACCGACTTCTAAAACATGATCAGTCTAGAAGAATGGCAGAAAATCGACATCTAAAACATGATCAGTCCAGAAGAATGGCAGAAAATCGACATCTAAAACATAATCGGTCTAGAGGAATGGCAGAAAACCGACCTCTAAAACATTATCAGTCTAGAAGAATGGCAGAAAATCGACATCTAAAATATGATCGGTGTAGAGGAATGGCAGAAAACCGACCTCTAAAACATTATCAGTCTAGAAGAATGGCAGAAAACCGACATCTAAAACATAATCGGTCTAGAGGAATGGCAGAAAACCGACCTCTAAAACATGATCGGTGTAGAGGAATGGCAGAAAACGGGGATATAGCCCCATCAATGTCTAACAAACAATATAATACTTAAATGGCAAATATTAACTTGTATGTTAAATCAATTTGTTCTAGAATTTATATGAATGACTAAAATGAGTGTTTTCGTTGTTTTTATGCTGTATATTCCTAACAAAAAAATCAGAGAGTACCTAAACAAAAGCATCATCCAAACTCAAAATCAAAAGGAAACCCTTGGGAAAATGCAAGGAAATGTCATATACATTTAGGTCACATCCAAGTTATTGTCACAAATTGGATCGAGGCATCATTCTCATTCACAACGAGTACATTTAACTGCTTACTACATAAATGAAATTCTTTCATCGATTTATGAAATCGTACACGACAAGGGAAGCGACAGCATCGATATATCATTACTCAATGAACATTTACCTATCGCATAGCCATAACAACTACACCAAGATTCTTTGATGATTTGAATGGCTTACACATGGACTTCCTCATGGACATTTCCTGTCAGAGTGTATCCTTTAATTCGAACGATGGTTTCGGAATGTTGCTGATCCAACAAATGGTATCTTGCTTATTTTTTTATTCATGTCTGCACGTGATAAGAACTTTTTCTCTTCCCTGAATGGTCGCCCGTTTTTAAGTCTATTTGTTTTTAAGCATAGATGGTGATTGGGTTTGGTGTGATACTGTTTCATGTCCCTTTAAATTTGTTGTCAATTAAGGTAGAATTGCTTATTTCAATATTTGGCATGACTGTATCTATTCTTTATCAATAAGGTGTTATTCTCTTGTGTGCATTATGGTGAACTACTTTAATTTCACTTCTAAATTCATAAAGTTAAGGGGTTTTACGCACCTGACCCTTCTGCTTCTACATTAGTTTAGAAATTTTGGATTCCCACTTTTTGGCCCCTAGCACCACTGAAGAGTCCGAGGAAAGCAAAACAGCTGTATGATGCAGTTTAATTAAAGTTTTCGGCATACTGTATCTATTACTTAATTAAGAAGGTGCAGCATATGTGTGTGTTACGTCATCATTGTATAGTCCTTTGAGATCTTGTGTGGTAGACACTGCTGGTGGACTTTAAGCCGTAACATGCATGCCATCTGTTCGTTCATTGGAATACACACACGATTCAGAGTATACATATTGATCCATATTATAAACGTTTGAATTATTCAATTTTGAAAATTATGATTTTTGTTCGGAATTACAGGGGTAGTAGCACCACCTATCTGGAATTTAACATTTCTTTAGTTTTGTTTCCTCAGTGGCATCCCAATCTTCAATTTTTATGTCCTTGCTTTACATCACTGACGAGTCTTAAGATAATTCTATTTTTCCATGAATGTCACTTGGGCACGTTTTCCTCATTAAAATTTACCAAAAAAGGGAAAAAAACAATACTATTTTTATCCAAGAAGTATTGGTAATTTTACATACCACCATAGGGCGTTTGTTCGGTTTTTGTGCTAATTTTCCTCGTGTGATGTGGTCAAAATGCCTCTTCCTGTAAAGCTAGCTTTCAGGTGTAGACACCTTTTCGGAAAGAACAAAAACAAAATAATGATAATAAAATTCACTTCTTACCAAAGGTATGTTTTCAAAATGAGATCTTAATCTTTACTTGAATGTGACAAAGATTTACATGGCGGGTGACGTCGATGAAGCAGAAGACGCTTACTCTTCCGGAACACCTGGTCTTATCATCTTGTACTTTTTCAAGGGTCTCCATGTCAATCTTTCCTTTGTTCATATTTTGCTCCTGGTTTAATCGATTCTGATTTTGGATTATGATTTTGTTAACGCTTCGGTATTCTCTTATTTATTTTCCCTTCTTCACTAATGTGAAGCCACCCACTCTACTTGATCATACTTATGTCATCTTAATTTCTTATATTCCCTTTTAACGTTTGATACGCGTAATTTTACAGTTAGGCCTAGACATTAATCAAATATACTCGTGGCGCCCGTCCGCTACTGTATTCTGCTATCTAGAAGGACTAAACAGCTGTAAAGTGCAGTTTAATTGGTTATTGGCTCGACCGTATCTTACTTGTGTGCCATTTGTACAATTATCCACGTGTATTGTGTTACGGGTGTCGGTAACAGTAATTATCGGTGTAGATATGTCTACTGAAGGCGGTGACAGTACATATTGGTGTAGATTTGTCCAGGGGTGGCGGTGACAGTACATATTGGTGTAGATTTGTCTACGGGTGGCGGTGGCAGTACCTATTGGTGTAGATTTGTCTACTGAAGGCAGTGACAGTACATATTGGTGTAGATTTGTCCAGGGGTGGCGGTGACAGTACATATCGGTGTAGATTTGTCTACGGGTGGCGGTGACAGTACATATCGGTGTAGATTTGTCTACGGGTGGCGGTGACAGTACTACAATGTACATTTTGGTGTAGTTTTGTCAACGGCTGGCGGTAACAGTACATATTGGTGTAGATTTGTCTACGGGTGTCGGTGACAGTACATATTGGTGTAGATTTGTCTACGGGTGGCGGTGATAGTACATATCGGTGTAGATTTATCTACAGGTGGCGGTGACAGTACATATCGGTGTAGATTTGTTTACGGGTGGCGATGACAGTACATATCGGTGTAGATTTATCTACAGGTGGCGGTGACAGTACATATTGTTGTAGATTTGTCTATGGGTGGCGGTGACAGTACATATCGGTGTAGATTTGTTTACGGGTGGCGGAGACAGTACATATCGGTGTAGATTTATCTACAGGCGGCGGTGACTTTACATTATGGTGTAGATTTGTATACGGGTGGAGGCAACAGGACATTTTGGTTTAGATTTGTCTACGGATGGCGGTGACAGTACATAATGGTGTAGATGTATCTACGTGTGGCGGTAACAGTACATATGGGTGTAGCTTTGTCTATGGTTGGCGGTGACAGTACAAATCGGTGTAGATTTGTCTATGGTTGGCGGTGACAGTACATATTGGTGTATATTTATCTATGGTTGGCGGTGACAGTACATATCGGTGTACATTTGTCTATGGTTGGCGGTGGCAGTACATATTGGTGTAGATTTGTCTACGTGTGGCGTTGACAGTACATATTGGTGTAAATTTGTCTACGTGTGGCGGTGACAGTACATATTGGTGTAGATCTTTCTACGGTAGGCAGTGACAGTACATATCGGTGTAGAACAGTACATATTGGTGTAGATTTATCTACCGGTGGCGGTGACAGTACATATTAGTGTAGATTTGTCTACAGGTGGCGGTGACATTACATTTTGGTGTAGATATGTCTATGTGTGGCGGTGACAGTACATTTTGGTGTAGATTTATCTACGGGTGGCGGTAACGGTATATATTGCTGTAGATTGGCTACGGGTGGCGGTGACAGTACATATTGGTGTAGATTTGTCTACGGGTGGCGGTGACAGTACATATCGGTGTAGATTTGTTTACGGGTGGCGGTGACAGTACATATCGGTGTAGATTTTTCTACAGGTGGCGGTGACAGGACTTATCGGTGTAGATTTGTCTACGGGTGGAGGCAACAGGACATTTTAGTGTAGATTTGTCTACGGATGGCGGTGACAGTACATACTGTTGTAGATTTGTCTACGGATGGCTGTGACAGTACATATTGTTGTAGATTTGTCTACGGGTAGCGGTGACAGTACATATCGGTGTAGATTTGTTTACGGGTAGCGGTGACAGTACAAATCGGTATAGATTTATCTACAGGTGGCGGTGACAGGACTTATCGGTGTAGATTTGTCTACGGGTTGAGGCAACAGGACATTGTAGTGTAGATTTGTCTACGGATGGCGGTGACAGTACATAATGTTGTAGATTTGTCTACGGATGGCTGTGACAGTACATAGTGTTGTAGATTTGTCTACGGGTGACGGTGACAGTACATATCGGTGTAGATTTGTCTATGGTTGGCGGTGACAGTACATATCGGTGTAGCTTTGTCTATGGTTGGCGGTGACAGTACATATCGGTGTAGATTTGTCTATGGTTGGCGGTGACAGTACATATTGGTGTATATTTATCTACGGGTGGCGGTGACAGTACATATCGATGTAGATTTGTCTATGGTTGGCGGTGACAGTACATATTGGTGTAGATTTGTCTGTGGTTAGCGGTGACAGTACATATTAGTGTAGATTTGTCTACGTGTGGCGGTGACAGTACATATTGGTGTAGATTAGTCTACGTGTGGCAGTGACAGTACATATTGGTGTAGATCTGTCTACGGGTGGCGGTGACAGTACATATTGGTGTAGATTTATCTACGGGTGGCGGTGACAGTACATATTAATGTAGATTTGTCTACGGGTTGCGGTGACTTTACATTATGGTGTAGATCTGTCTACGTGTGGCGGTGACAGTACATTTTGGTGTAGATTTATCTACGGGTGGCGGTAACGGTAGATATTGCTGTAGATTGGCTACGGGTGGCGGTGACAGTGCATATTGCTGTAGATTAGCTACGGGTGGCGGTGACAAGACTTATTGGTGTAGATTTGTCTGCGGGTGGCGGTGACAGTACATATTGGTGTAGATTTGTCTACGGTTGCCGGTGATAGTACATATCGGTGTAGATTTGTCTACGTGTGGCGGTGACAGTACATATTGGTGTAGATTAGTCTACGTGCGGCAGTGACAGTACATATTGGTGTAGATCTGTCTACGGGTGGCGGTGACAGTACATATTGGTGTAGATTTATCTACGGGTGGCGGTGACAGTACATATTAGTGTAGATTTGTCTACGGGTTGCGGTGACTTTACATTATGGTGTAGATTTATCTACGGGTGGCGGTAACGGTAGATATTGCTGTAGATTGGCTACGGGTGGCGGTGACATTGCATGTTGCTGTAGATTAGCTACGGGTGGCGGTGACAAGACTCATCGGTGTAGATTTGTCTACGGGTGGCGGAGACAGTTCATATTGGTGTAGATTTGTCTACGGTTGCCGGTGATAGTACATATCGGTGTAAATTTGTCTACGGGTGACGGTGACAGTACATATTGGTGTAGATTTGTCTACGTGTGGCGGTGACAGTACATATTGGTGTAGATTTGTCTACGGTGGCGGTGACAGGACATATCGATGTACATTTGTCTACGGGTGGCGGTAACGGTACATATTGCTGTAGATTGGCTACGGGTGGCGGTGACAGTTCATGTTGATGTAGATTTGTCTGCGGGTGGCGGTGACAGTACATATTGGTGTAGATTTGTCTACGTGTGGCGATGACAGTACATATTTGTGTAGATGTATCTACGGGTGGCGGTGACAGTACATATTGGTGTAGATTTGTCTACGGGTGGCGGTGACAGTACCTATTGGTGTAGATTTGTGTTACGGGTGGTGGTGACAGTACATATTGGTGAAGATTTGTCTACGGTGGCGGTGACAGGACATATCGATGTACATTTGTCTACGGGTGGCGGTAACGGTACATATTGCTGTAGATTGGCTACGGGTGGCGGTGACAGTTCATGTTGATGTAGATTTGTCTGCGGGTGGCGGTGACAGTACATATTGGTGTAGATTTGTCTACGTGTGGCGATGACAGTACATATTTGTGTAGATGTATCTACGGGTGGCGGTGACAGTACATATTGGTGTAGATTTGTCTACGGGTGGCGGTGACAGTACCTATTGGTGTAGATTTGTGTTACGGGTGGTGGTGACAGTACATATTGGTGTAGATTTGTCTACGTGTGGCGGTGACAGTACATATTGGTGTAGATTTGTCTACGGGTGGCGGTGACAGTACATATTGGTGTAGATAAATCTACATTCCCTATAGCGATATCGTTGATTTGTGATCAAATGATTATTTAAGAGAGGAACGACAATATAATTGACCTCTCCACGACAATGTGATTGACCTCTCCACAGATTATTTTCTTAACAGATTAACGGGACTCTTTCGAATTGAAAGAGTTCATGTGTAGGCATTTAAATTCTTTTGCCAACAGATTTTTTGTATATCCCTTCATTGTGAGAAGAATCTCATCAACATTGACGACATTATAGTATATTTATATATCATATCTTTGTTAAGCATGAGCAAAACAACCTTTATATGAAATGTTTTATGTTTGGTGTACCAGTTATCATAACAACAAACTTAAATATGTTAAAAATTTAAAGCCCCTGACCTGAAATTTTTAGACATTGAAGTTCTTATTAACAACAGTCATAGTTAAGTCAAACTTATTTATTGTCAAAAGTTGGCAAGGAATTATTAGACACAACAGTTTGCAACTAACCAATGCTTTCCCCCAATATACATATTTTACAAGATATCTTAGTAATGATGATTCGTTCATACAAATGGACTTCTTTAAATTACAATCTAGGTACAAAAAACCGGAAAACTATGAGTTACCGAACAAAATTGTTTCTTAAGGAATTGTCACGTAACATCCAGATTATTTTAACTTTTACAAGGACATGTTTTTCATTTGCAATATGGTGACTTCAAAAACATAATAAAAGATATTCATACAAGGATGACAAACAGTACAAACTGTACAATCAAACTAACAAGGATTCGAAAGATGCAGGTTGATCAGAACTATGGGCAAGTTTTATGGTCGCCATCTTTGTCTCATTGAGAAATATTCTGTATCTTTAAGTGATATGAAGATGGAAGTTTTTAAGTATGCTCATTAGTGTTTACATGTTGTGATTGACAATGATACTCCCTTCCCATTTTGAGAACTTGATGTTTACATGGATGTGACTAAGATTTACATGGCGGGTGTCGTCGATGAAGCAGAAGACGCTTACTCTTCCAGAACAAATGATCTTATTATCTTGTAGTTTACGAGAATCTCCATGTAAATCTGTCTTTTGTTCATATTTTGCCCCTGGTTGAATCAATTTAGAGTTTGGATTATGATTTTGTTAACGCTTCGGTATTTTCTTATCTATTTTCGACAAGGTTCAATCATTCGTGGTTTTATAATTGAATCACTTATTTCTTATATATGCATATATATAAAACGATGAAAATATTGATAACACTACATTTAAACTCATTTGAAAAAAAACAGAGAATATCAAATCGTCAACGAAACCATCATCAGAATTTAAAATCGGTTAAACCAGGGTCAAAATATGAACAAAGATAAATTTTGCACGGAAACCCTTGACAAAGTACAAGATAATAAGACGGATGTGTTCCGGAAGAGTACATGTAAGCGTCTTCTACTTCATCGACGACATCTTTTAAACTAGCTCTCTCACGAAATGTTCCCAAAACTCAACCCTGCTTCTATAGTTATGGGGAAAGAAAATTAAATATTATACATGTTATCCTAAGACACCAATGTAGCTCTCTTAAAAATGACCTCTTTCATGTAAATATAGTTCAAGACTCCCAATGTGTACATTGTGGGCATTTTTGTGAAAATGAATACCATTTCCTTTTTGAGTGTCAATGTTTTTCCACTCCCCGTTCAGAAATGTTTAAAGCAGTAAATCACCTAAATATTGAAATTATTTTAAATTTGTTACTTTTTGGCAATGAAGACTGTGCTTTGGATGTAAATAATTATGTGTTCGAACATGTGCAGGCCTTCATCAAATCCAGCGCAAAAGATTTTAAACATGCAATTTATGTCTATCTCTATTATATATCACTTATTATGTAAAATTGACTTATTTCAACTTTGAATTTGTAAATGTCTATGTCATCACTTGTGTAAATATTGTTTGTTGATAGGAGATGGCTTCATAAGTTGTAATAACTTGTGCCTAATCCTTTTGCCTATTTTGGACAATAAAATATGTTTAAAGTCAAAGTCATCGACGACACCCGCAATGAAATCGTCCTAACAATTCATTGTAAAGGTTCATGGAGCTTTGGAAATATCAATGACAGTTCAGTATGGGTTATTGCTCATGAAACTGCTTCCTTATTCAAATGGACAAGTCAACATCGTGAGAACTTTGATAAGCATAACCTATCAGGAACAATCTAAGGAAACATGGAACAGTGTTCAAATGATGTACTTGCACTTTGGTGTTTACTTGGTGACAAAGATTTACATGGCGAATGTCGTCGATGAACCAAATAACGCTTACTCTTCCTTATTCTCTTGTGCATTTACGAGAGTCTCCATGATTATCTTTTTTTTTTCATATTTTGCCTCTAGTCTAAACGATTTTGAGTTCGGATTATGGTTTTGTTGACGCTTTGGTATTCTCTGGTATTTTTTTCAGATGGAAGGGAAATCAAGCTTAACGACAATATACTCTATTCGTGCCATTTAACCATACTACCAATCCCAAAAGTTTTTATTTTTCGCAAATACATACTCTCCGCTTTTCGTTTCTATTACAAGTTCATAATTCGGACACGTGGTTCTATAAATAGAACACAAATATTATCAGGTAGACATAGTCCATGGAACCGGCGAACCTGTAACCTGAAAGGGACTTTAATGTAATATGGTTAATATTTGGTGATAAGCGATTATTTTCGGCAGTAGAAATGCATAGTTTAAATAATTCTAAAAAAGTTATGCTGGAGTGTCTTTCCCAAACTTGCATCGGATCGATAACATAGATTTTTGAAAATGTTATCCGAATAAGGAGAGTTTTGTTTGTTTACAATAATACAATGTAATTACCTGAAAAGCTTAGAAGCTTAGATTGTTTTTGCAAAGATAATCAGCAACCAATAAAGCTTATGTATAGATGAATTGTAATAAAAAAGAAACCGAAGTGCCAACAAAACCATAACCCGAACTCGATATCGATTAAACTAGGACCAAAATTTGAAAAAAGGAAATATTCACTTGGAGACAAAGTACAAGAGAATAACATAAGGTTTTCCGGAAGAGTAAGCCTCTTCTGCTTCATCGATGACACCATGTACATCTGTGTCACATCCAAGTAAACATCAATCCTCATACTGAGAACCGAGTAATCATTGTCAATCACAATAAGAAAGCACACTAATGAGCATATTCAAAAACCTCCAACTTCATATCACACAAAGATACAGAATATTTCTTGATGAGGTCCAGATAGAGACCATAAAACTTGCCCATAGTTCTGATCAACCTACATCTCTCGAATGCTGGAGCCTCCATAGCCCCAGTTAATCTCATTTGTGTAGTGGCACATTACATAATATACACATTTTTGTAGTACACGTTTTGAAATTATACAGAACTAGTTTAATTTTACTTCTGAATTCATAGACTAAAGGGGTTTTACGCACCTGACCCTTATGCTTCTACATTAGTTTAGACATTTTGGATTCCCACCTTTTGTCCCCTAGCATCACTGAAGAGTCCTAGGAGGACGAAACAGCTGTATGGTGAAGTTTAATTCATTTTTTCGGCATGCTGTATCTATTGCTAAAATTAAAAGGTGCAGCACATGTGTGTGTTACGTCATCTCTTTGTTTGTCAACAGTTGACATCGATCATGAAAATCTAGATATTCAGAGCAAGTCCTAGAATAACGAATTGACTTCGACATGTAAACACCATATATATTCGGAGAATAGGGGTGTTACTCTTAAGAAATTAAAAAATTCACGATCGGAAATCATTATTAGATAAATCTGGTATACATTAAAAGTAATGCTTTGTATTGCATTGTAGTATATTGGGCCGTTCTTCCACAAATGTCCCGATTGCTTACAGCGTTGTTAATGCTATACTGATACCTCTTAGCTGTAATCCTTCATCAGTGAACAGGTGATAATGGGGGTGTTTCATTATCTAGTTTTAGCACCATCCTCTTATGCAAAATATCCTTTTTTTTTAAATAATATTTTTTTCATAAATTTGGTAAATACATTTTGCTTCTCCAAAGTACAAGAATACTTATGATAATGTATGTGATTAACTTAGCAAGCAAATGAACTAAATGGTACCATTTATTCTTTACAAGAATAGTCCTCGTCTGTCTAGAATATCATATAGATATTAAATTCTTTAGGGACAAATAATTACCCGGATGTCTGGCCATAGTTCTAAAAAAGTGGAAGATGGCTAGTAGTAAATGCAGTTGAGAAACTCTTGATAAAAATAAATAAGAGAATACCGAAGCGTCAAAATAATTATAATCCAAACTCAAAATCGATTAAACCAGGGGCAAAATTTGAACAAGGGAAATATTTACATGGAGACCCTTGCAAAAGTACAAGAGAATAAGACCAGGTGTTCCGGAAGAGTAAGCGTCTTCTGCTTCATCGACGACACCCGCCATGTAAATCCTTGTCACATCCAAGTAAACATCAAATTCTCAAAATGAGAACCGCGTATCATTGTCAATCACAACAAGTAAACACACTAATGAGCATACTCAAAAACGTCCATCTTCATATCACTTAAAGATACAGACTATTTCTCAATGAGACAAAGATAGCGACCATAAAACTTGCCCATAGTTCTGATCAACCTGCATCTCTCGAATCCTTTTGTTGTTAGTTTGTTTGTCAGCAGTTGACATCGATCACGAAAATCCCGATATTTAGAGCAAGCCCTGGAATACCGAATCAACTGCGACATGTAAACACCATAGGTTGGAGAAGCAGGGATGTTACTATCAAGAAATGGAAAGTTAACGATCGGAAATTTGAAATCATCACGTTTATCGTATAGCTTAGTAGTAAGCTGTCCATGTTGGTCGTAGTTTAAGCAGAGGTCGAGGTAGGCAGCTGATGTAGAAGAGTCTGTTGTGTCCTTTATTTCAAGTTCAGAAGGGTATATACGATCGACGTGGTCAGCAAACTTCTTGTTGTTTATAGACAACACATTGTCGATATATCTGAAAGTGAAATTAAAAGATTTGGCAAGGTTTTTGTTACCTGTCCTGATTAGTTCCTCCACAAATTCAGCCTCGTATGAAAACAAAAACAACTTAGGATCTAGATACAATTTAAGTCTAGATTTAAACCGATTCCTCGTACTTTAAAGTTCATTATGGAGATCTAATATTGTTAAACATAATTATGCGTTTTAAAATGAGCAATATTCAACTTGCGCCTCGAAGGGAAAATAGAGATCTGCATGACATAGCCTGGTAGATTTATTGTTCCTACTATTACCCTTTCCCCGATCCTTTGTACGTATTAAGCTGACAATGCTGGCAACACCACAACACAAACACAACGAGAAAACTGCGTTAATCCATTAGGTACAGCTTAACTACATGGATGTGTATACGTACGTAGCCTAGTATGTTGAAAACTGGATCAAATGACACTCCTTTCATCCTGTTAGAACTAAAAGCAAGCGTTTGCTTTTTGTGCTTAATGTGTATGTGGACCGATTTAAAAACAAAACATACGAGAATATCTAGATATTTAACTGTGGTTCAAAGGTCATTATATAGTCCGTCGATTGTCGGTGCTGTTAAGCCAACTAGACTTTCGAGGCCGATATGTACACATGTGTATAGGAACAACACCTAGTATATAACTACACCTGCCCGCGAAATATCATACCTCCTGTGAAGTAACAATGTTAACTTATGTAGGGGATGTGTTCTCCAGCAGCAGTGGTATTATATGGACACTATCGGTCCTTGTCGTGTCATTGTACCTCTGGACACGACATCAGAGGCTGAAATCCCTGCCCCCGGGGCCTTCACCACTTCCATTACTGGGAAACCTGCTTGACCTTGGAGCAGGCGACCAGCTACAAGTGTTTGGTAAACTGCGTGAGAAGTACGGAGATCTGGTCACTCTTCACGTGGGCTCCTTCACAATCGTGCTGGTCAGTGGTTACGACACTCTACGGGAGCTGTTCGTCAAGCGAGGTGACGTCACGTCGGACAGACCAGACATATTCACATTTAAAGAAATAACACGTTTTAATGGTATGTTTTTTAATATGTAATTAACAGATTCGGGAACTATAGCGACAGATTGTACTGTTTACGTTTAATAAGTTTAACATGCTATATAGTGCATACTTATAGTAGACATAGTAGACATTGATATCGATCGGTTATATGATATATAATATTTCAATAGAAAACATTAATATACGTCGAAAAAGCATTTATGTATATGAGGAGTTCTACCGCGAGATTGTCTGGTTTTGTATGACTATTAAATATACATGTTATGATGAGGTTCTTCAATAATGAAATGCATTATTATCAAATGAAAATTTGTATTTAATTCAAAATGATTATCAATAGGTAATTAAATGACTTTGTGTTCCTACTTAGGAATAGCAGGTAGATCAGGAGCGGAATGGAAGACCCACAGGACATTCGCGCTTGGAGGGCTGAGGGATTTTGGCTTTGGAAAGCGAAGTTTGGAAGGGAAAATAATGGAGGAGGTAGAAATATTTATTCAGATTCTTGAGCAGAAGGAAGGACAACCGGCATATCTCGATTCATCTATTCAGACGAGCATTGGAAATATAATATGTGCCATTGTATTCGGTAAAAGGTTTGAGCATGGTGATCCTGTATTTACACAACTGTTAGCTTTGGTAAATGAGAATTTGTCTCTTGCTGGTGTCGCGGGACTACTAAATCTTCTCCCTGGTCTTCGCTACATTCCTGGGGACCCTGTTTCTTCTGGAAAGGTACTTTCTAACGCAGCAAAGATATTTGGGTACATCGGCGATCTCATCACTGGACATCGTAACGAGTACAATGAAAATGACATCAAAGATCTTGTGGACATTTACATTAAAGAAATGAAGAAACAGGAAGGACAAGATACGTCTTTTACTGGTAAATATGATTAGTATTGGTGACACTATACATAAAACTATCAAACTGCTAGCCAACAGTGAATACCCAGCTTGATAATTAAGGTTAAGGGTGTGTAATTGAATATTATGCGTTGGTATATCTTGTTGAATCTCTTGGTAAAATCATGTATAGGCACTAATAACCAACGAATAACTGGCAATGCATCGTTGAACTTCCTGTGATAACGCCCCTCATACATTTTGTGTTAGCAATTGAACAGAAATATTTTCTCATGAAATTATTATAAAAAGTAGCGATTTTCTCTTTGTGTGTTGGCTCAAAAAGTAGATTTAAGTAAAAATCACTATAAGATACAAACGGAACAATTTCACCGTAATCATATATATGTACAACTCGTGTTATTTTGTGCGAGTCATATTTTGTGTACATGATCTAAAATTAACATAGCTTAAAACGAAGCTTACATGATTCAGTCGTTAGAGCTGGCAAGGAAATAACTAGGTTGGTCTTAGCGAACGTTCCATTTCTTGGTGTCGTTATCTTTTTTTTAAAGTAAAATTCTACAATGGAAGTGGTTGAAAGTTAAGTACAGTTTTTACAGATTTTCAGTTAATCACTACGGTAGCCGACTTGTTCGTGGCAGGAATGGAGACAACCACCACCACTCTGAGTTGGGCTATCTTGTTCTTCCTAAACAACCCGGATGTACAGAAACGCTGCCATGAAGAGGTGATGAAGGTGGTCGGGGAGGGTCGCTTTCCTTCCCTGTCAGACCGACCACAGATGCCCTACATTGAGGCCACCATCACAGAGATCCTCAGGTGTGGAAATATCGCCCCACTGGGGTTACCACATGCTACAAGCGAAGACTTGCAGTTCAATGGCTATGTACTACCAAAAGGAACTATGATGATTACAAATATCACCTCTGTTCACACTGATCCTGCAGTGTTCCCAGATCCCAGTAAATTTGACCCATCAAGATTCATCAACAAAGACAACCAAGTACAAGGAACGGATCGTGTAATTCCTTTCTTCTTTGGTGAGTGCCAAACGTAAAAATCAATTAGAGAATGCCGAAGCGTTAACAAAATCATAATTTGAACTCAAAATCGATTAAACCTTGGGCAAAATATGAACAAAGGAAAGATTTACAAGGGGAGCCTTTTAAAAATACAAGAAAATAAGATTAGGTTTTCCGTATGAGTAAGAGTCTTCTTCATCGACGCCATGTTATCGCCATGGCACATCCAAGTAAACATCAAGTGACCATAAACTTGCCCATATTCTGATAAACCTGCATCTCTCAAATCCTTGTGTTATTTATTTTGCAGCAGCCGACATACATAGACTTTATTATAATATTCCAATATATTTATTCTTGGTTCTGATTTTAGGGGTCTAGAATTTGTAATACAGAATTTCATAATTCTGTCACATTCGATATGATTTGTAGGCACACTATATCAGACGTGTGTCTAACTATATGTTTATGTTGTGATTTAGAATGATGACTCGATGTGGCAGAAGACGCTTACTCTCTGACCTGATTTTATAATCTTGTTCCTTTCTATGGTATCCATGTAATTTTTTCCTTTGTTCCTATTTTCCCTATAGTTTAATCGATTTTGAGTTCGAATTATGGTTTTGTTGACGCGTTAGTATTCTCTATGTTATTTTCAAAAGAAATGTGTAGAATTTCATATAAAAATTCACAAATATGTCAGCATGTTATACTATTCTTACAAAACTACCATTAAATCTTTTTACATCCCGTTACTGACTTCATACATTTTACCCTTGCAGGTCGCCGTGTGTGTATGGGCGAGGCCCTCGCCAGGTCTGAGTTGTTCCTCTTCCTTACCTCCATGGTCCAGCGGTTCCAGTTCAAACCAGACGATCCGGACAACATACCACCCGTTAAAGGCAACCTCGGAGTAACATTCAAACCGTGTGAATATAAATGTATCGCAGAGAAAAGAATTTAGAACAAAGAAATGTGTCAAAATTGAGACTATCATAATAAAACACCTTCTTACCGAGGGGCCACAATCACGACATAGTATTGCAGCAAAAAGGAATGTTTTAGCAAATGTTGTTACAGTCCTATAACACAGGGACCTGAGAATTTGTTAGGCTAGTTTTGGACCTAAAATAGGGTGTTTAGAGTAATTATAAACATATGGGGGGTTAAGATCAATTTTCGATAAAAATGCCCCCTCAATGGTCATAAAAGCTAAAGGGTGGAAAGCTTTCCAGATCGAAAAATCGACCCCACCTACCTTTCTTGCATCAAAAATAACATTTCTAGTTGAGGTACGAAAAAGCGCTTGGTACCGTTGGAAAGATGGATAATTTTATTTCATAAACCTCCTAAATGCAAGTCAAAAGTGTCCTCCTTCCGCAGAAATAATCTCCATTTCCTCCAAAAACACGAAAAATGTCCGTGTCTCATAGTCTGTCGCGGCTTGCAGGCCACTTCGTTACATATTCATTAGGTTGACGTCACCCCGCGTGCTGGTCTTTTGCTTTCATTGGATGGCGGTCTTTCTTTAAATTTAGCCATCCAATGACAGCAAAAGACCAGCACGCGGGGTGACGTCAAACATCGTAAACTTCAATTATATTTCATCACTTTTACATTTCGTGAAGGGAGATAACTCGAACTATGAACTGAAATGATATTCGTATGTAAAAAGTTCCTATCAGTCAAGAGTTTATAGTTTTAATTTCCCTCGTTTTTGTATTCTTTTTTTTTTATAAAATTATGCCTCCTGTTTTGCTAAGAGCTTATAAAATGAAATACTTTCCAATCATACATCAGTATTACAATCATTAAAAATACCCATTAATGATAAAGACGCTACTTACCTCGGTTGAATTGGATATCTAACCTTATAAGCAACGTTTTCTCGCTGGCTCGTCTCATTTCTCAAGCCATTATCAAAAATCTGACTGCCATTCTTATGCCGTTAAATCAGGGATTCAGTCTTATTGTGACACTGTATACTCCAGAAGTGGCATTCATGGGATGTGGATTTTGAAAAACTCAAAAGATCTTCTGATCTGTCTTGAGCACCCCCTTCTCAAAAATGTTTGGTCCATCAAACAAAACATTTGACTTTTCCACCCAGTACACTACCATACCACATGCCAAACTGAAGGAACGTCTTCGGTCTTTCATTATGAGAGCGTTCTTTTCCAAGAAAGGTGAACTGCAATACAAATACATGGTTGTGAGCTGTCTTGGAGCATACTTTGTGGAAAACACAACAAAAGCTAGGACGAAATATACTGAAGAAGATATAGTACGAATGATTGCATTCCTGGTTGACAATATCTTTGTTGAGTTCAGAGGAAAAAATTTGCAACAGACTGTTGGCATTCCACTTTTGGCTGACTTGTTTTTGTTTTCATACGAGGCTGAATTTGTCGGGGGCTTATCAGGACGGATAACAAAAACCTTTCCAAATGTTGTATATCGACGATGTGTTGTCTATAAACAACATGAAGTTTGCTGACCTAGTCGATCGTATATATCCTACTGAACTTGAGATTAAAGACACAACAGACTCTTACAACAGCTTAATACCTCGATCTTTACTTAAACTATGACCAACACGGGCAACTTACTACTAAGCTGTATGATCGACGTGACGATTTCGATTTTCCGATCGTGAACTTTCACTTCCTTGACAGTAACATCCCTGCTTCTCCATCCTATGGTGTTTACACGTCGCAGTTGATTCGTTATTCTAGGGCTTGCTCTGAATATCGAGATTTCCGTGACAGATGTCAACTGCTGACGAACAAATCGACGGCAAAGGGATTCGAGAGATGCAGGTTGATGAAGACTATTGGCAAGTTTTATGGTCGCCATCTTGATCTCATTGAGAAATATTCTGAATCCTTGTGTGATATAAAGATGGACGTTTTTGAGTTTGCTTATTAGTGTGCTTACTTTTTGCGATGACAATGATGACTCGGTTCCCATTTTGACGATTGATGCTTATTTGGATGTAACCAAGAATGTCTTGGGCTTCTACGAGAGTCTCCATGTAAATTATTCCTTTGTTCCTATTTTGCCTCTAGTTTAATCGATTAGGAGTTCGGATTATGGTTTTGTTGACGCTTTGGTATTCTCTGGGTTTTTTTCTCTCTTTTAGATAATCACATTTATCAATACAATTTCATTACAATCTTTCTTTATATAACCTGTAATATATGTAAAAAAAGTTTTTCTTTTCCTTCATAAATTATATTGTTATTATTGATACAATGTCCCTCGCCAAATAAGTAAAAAAAAAACAACCTATGGTACGACCCTTCAGAGAATTCACATTCTGCTTAATTACTTCGAAATTTACACAAAATATCTTTAAATTATTCTTAACTATTATTAATAAGGTCACACAAATTCTGAAATTTAATGATTTTTCAAGGAACACAACGTCAAAAATAACAATCTGAAAAAACATCTTAGATTAAATCCGGAAATAAAATCATACTTTAACTTAGTGCTGGCGTTTCATCAGTACACGTCATAGATAAAACACTTGTTCACCCTTCAGAAAGTACTGTAACGGACTAGTGCTGGCGTTTCATCGGCAAACATCGTAGATAAAACACACTTGTACATCCTTCAGAAAGTAAAGTGTAGTTTTTTGATTCAGATGTACAACGACCGCTGCTTATTTAATTAATTACACTGACTGATATGAGTAAATGATAATTTTACCTATAAAAATAAAATATGTAACAAAAGCATACCTTGGCACCTGACATTTTGATATTAAGATAAAGTATTGTCTTCAGTGTTTTAAAATTGTCCATCAAGCAACTAGAACTTTTCAAGATCAGGATATCACCCTACTCATGATACATTTATGTTTGTTCCACGGCCAGTTTCTGATGTTACAGCAACTGCATTGAAAGGAATCATCCACGAGTGAAACCAGACACATTATATGTCACAGATATTTATGATACAAACTTTAGGTAGTAAATTAAGGATGGCCGCACAAATGATGAGGTATCATGTGCATGCTAATGTTGGTGCTGAGAATGTTGAAGTTCCTGATAGTTCAATGAAACGCTCCACATTGCAATAAAGGACACGATAGACTCTTCTACATCAGCTGCTTAACACGATCTCTACTTAAACTATGACCAACAAGGAGAGCTTACGACTAAGCTATACGATAAACGAGACGATTTCAAATTTCCGATCATGAACTTTCCATTTCTTGGAAGTAACACCCCTGCTTCTCCAAGCATGTTACAGTTAGTTCTTGCTATTTCAGACTTCGTTGTTTCAGTAAGAAAATACATAAGATATATAGGAGTGAAAATTAGGACTCAAACTTTACTTCGTTGCTGCCGGAATTTCGTTGTTTACGACTTCGTTATTTTCGAAGTTAACTGTATTATGTTTATATATTTGGTGACCATACTGATGCACAATACTCTAGATTGGATCTTACAAAGGTCTCGTATGCAGAGCATGACACTGTTGAAGAGGATACCGTCGACGCAGAGAAAGTCGATGATGAAACCAAACACACTGTTTGATGCGGTGTGAGATTCCCCTGATAGATATCAGCAGAGTACCCTCGTTAGCCGTCAGGTGAAGGTCGTTAGCCGCCAGTGCAGGTAAGAAGTTAATGGAATATAAAGACCTAAAACACAGAACAATCTGAGATATTTCTTTAACGATGTTTTGGTATGAATTCCTAAGGAAAACTTTCGGACGGTCATTTTGACGTACAATTTGTATTTCATTTCCCCCCCAAAGTTGAAAAATGAATATTTATTTCAATTTTAAACACAGGTGAAACTTAACTGTTAAATATAGTACTTACCTGCCGACAGATGAACACAATCTTCGTCAGCTCGGTGTGGTGTTAGCTCCTTCTGTAACTATATTACTCTCCTGTTTTTCTGATTTAGCTGGCTCAAGTTCTCTATGAAATGAGGCCAGTACAGCTCCATTTGATATAATGCCAGTGATGATCCAGAACCTCTCCAGTAGGTACAGACAGTGGAGCGAATCACCCGACACCCGACCTACATGAGGCGATCCCAGGGGCAAGGGCTAGGCGCTTGTCGAAGTAGTAACTCACCATGACTATGGTGGGAGTATACACGAGTCCGAATCCAGCCCCTGTAACATGATTTTCTCAAGTCAGTATTGTTATTTCAATGCCGTTTATAATAGCTCTAATGATACATGCGTAAAATGGTATTCTTATTGGAACATGACGACTGTCACCCCTTCATGCTCAATATTGCTCACTTCATGTATGGTGAGCGGGTCCCAATTTATTTGCCAGTAAGGTAGCATTACCTCTTCATATGCCTGAGCTGAACATTACACTATTTCCGCCTTCAAAAAGTCTCGTCCTTTCTCTGTGTTTCTGAATGCCCAAACCACCGAAAAGTATCCTGACAGAATACCACTTCTGACACCAATTTGTAGTGAGAAGGTACAGGCTATGATATAAATGTATATATGAAGTTTGCCTACAACTGCAGCGGAATCTACAGTCAGACCACAGGGACACGTTACAATAGTAATGTATGTATACAATATATGGGGGGGGGGGATCGTTATAAACAAAACACAAGGGACGAAGCTCCGAATCTGGAATTTCGAGTGCGCCAATTTCAAATATTAATTAACAACACTTACTTTCAGTCTTTTTTTCATGGGAATTGATGCTATATTTTCGTGATAAGTTATTGTTTTCACACAAACAATTCTTAATTGTCCATCTGTTCTCATACTCTCCGTTTTTAAGCACTTTGTCGAAAGTTTTTAATGTTCCCTCCAAAAAAGTAATGCTATCGACCGGATGTTGCGCAACAGTGTGTCAGGTCCGCACTGATTTATGAGTACAATCACGTATCACTGCATTTATTATATAAAATTCTACTTAAAAATGCCTCTCCTAATTATGAGATATGGTTGGTCATTTTCAGTTCGCGCATAAAGCAATTAACTAACGATTACCCACCAAGACACAATATCAGACATATTTGTATCAACTATTCCGCCAAAACATTTTTCAATTTATTAAACATACACCCAATACCGTCACGCACGGCAGCTCAACACCTTCGGGTCGTGTTGTCCTACTCCACAAGCATACAGAGAAGTCATCTCGACCCCTCTACAAATCCATCTTCACAACAATACCATCAATTTTTAACCAAGGAAAGTCACTCATTATTTTTCGACGTTTGATTATATAGATTAACAAAGAAAATGTCGATATAGTTATGCTATTTCACCATTTAATCGCTGATAAGGTAAACACAATACCACGTAAGTGGGTCATTCGTGAACACATACGGAGTATATAAAAGATTGTGTATGTAGAACACTCGCTGTATGTGTGTTAGGCAGAATATATATAACAACGACCTAGACTCTGTTACATAAAACATGTTTGGTGTTTTATTATATCTTGTTTCTGGTAGCAGTAGTCTGGTATGGACACTTTTGGTTTTGGTTTTGGTATTGTATCTGTGGAATAGGCACCAGAGGCTGAAATCCCTGCCCCCGGGGCCTACACCACTCCCACTTCTTGGAAACATACTCAACCTAGCAGGATCGAATGACCCACTAGAAACATTCAGAAAACTACGTGAGGAGTATGGAGATCTGGTCACTCTTCACGTGGGCTCCTTCACAATCGTGCTGGTCAGTGGTTACGACACTCTGCGGGAGCTGTTCGTCAAGCGAGGTGACGTCACGTCGGACCGACCTGATTTGTTTGTATTTAAGGACGTAGCACACGGTGAAGGTAATGTGTTTACGAAATTCTAATATGTCGACGCTGATGACTTTAATCTTTTTTCGCATAAAATACATTTTTATTTTTAAAGGATTTATAAGAAATTGAAAGCTTGACATTTGCAAAGGATTTTTTGCTAGATCGTAAAGGCCATGAAACGTTAGTCTGAAATAATGTAACGATGTTCGTTTGATTGTTAATATACAGAAATTGTGTAACGATGTTCGTTTGATTGTAAATATCCAGGAATTGTGTAACGATGTTCGTTTGATTGTTAATATACAGGAATTGTGAGTAGATCGGGTGCAGCATGGAAGACACAGAGAACATTTGCAATCGGAGGACTGAGGGATTTCGGATTCGGCAAGAAAAGCTTAGAAGGGAAAATAATGGAACAAGTGGAGATATTTATCCAGTTTCTTGACGAGAAAGAAGGAAGCACATTTGATCCCGAATCTGTAATTCAGACCAGTGTTGCGAACATTATATGTGCCATTGTGTTTGGAAAGAGGTTTGAACACGGTGATCCTGCCTTTATAGAGCTCAAAACTTTGATAAACGAAACTTTTTCTCTTGCAACACCCGCCGGACTTATCAACTTAATTCCTAGTCTCCAATATGTTCCAGGAGATCCCCTTGGCTGTAAGACAGTACTTAACAATATTCAGAAAGTTTTAAAATATCTAAACTGTGCTATTGACGATCACCAGAAGGACTACGACCAGGAAAACCTGAAGGACTTCATCGACGTGTACTTAAAGGAGTTAAATAATAAGGAAGGACACGACGCGTCATTCACAGGTACGTTTTGTTCTTCACAAATTCGATGTCTTTTACGACCTTCATAAAAAGAACAGTCTATATGACTTCAAGGGTTACGTTAGCCTTTATATAATACCTTCACATAAACGTTTGCCTATACGACCTTCACAGGTACAATTGCCTATTCGACCTTCACAGGTACAATTGCCAATACGACCTTCACAGGTACAATTGCCTATACGACCTTCACAGGTACAATTGCCTATTCGACCTTCACAGGTACAATTGCCTATACGACCTTCACAGGTACAATTGCCTATTCGACCTTCACAGGTACAATTGCCTATTCGACCTTCACAGGTACAATTTCCAATACGACCTTCACAGGTACAATTGCCTATACGACCTTCACAGGTACAATCGCTATGCGACCTTCACAGGTACAATTGCCTATACGACCTTCACATGTACGTTTCCCTATACGACCTTCACAGGTACAATTGTTAACACGTTTACGTATCCTACCTATCACAGGTTTGGCTGTTTTTTATAGTATTATGGCACGATAAAACTGGACTTTGTACTTACACCATATAGTAAACAGATAACACTGGACACACATTCTTGAGATATGGACAGACGACATGCCTATCACTGCACCGTTTAACTTTTTGTCCTAATGTGGACGGAAGCAGAACTCTTACTTTGAATTGAGTCAAATACTTTAAAGGCCCAATATACGTAACTTTCGGCAAAACTTGAAGCGAAAATAAAGCCTAATAACTTATTATGTGTATAGATTTAGTTAAGACTAGCTGATATCAGCAATATTCAAGATGCATTCTTACGCGGTTACTGTTACAGCAGTAGTTGAAACTCGGTATTTGTAAACACGCGTCCATTTTGAACCTTTCTCCAAACATTCCGAGCAACTGTTTTCACTTGTCGACAATGCAAATCATGAGCCAAAATGCATTTTAACAACGTATGATAATATTGTGCTTGCACAATGATAATGTTTTCATTTAAAAAATGTTCTTGACAGTCAAATATTTGTAAATATATATGTTATTTGCTCCAATTCGCAACCAAATACAGTTTTGGTAAGGTTCACAACGGTATGTAAACCGTTCTCGATATGGTAAGGTTCACAATAATATTGTATTCATGAAAAGGTTGGGGATTGAGAGAAACATGTACCTGTGCGTATTCTCTGTGATACAGTTTTCCAGATGCGGTTTTAGCTCAGCATAAGGATTTCCAACATAGCCAGCGCGGTAACGGAAAAGAAGGACGACTCACCTGTTGTGAGCGAGAGTATCATTCGCCTGCGAATTATAAGAGGCACATTTGTAATGTTCATGGGGAAGAGAAGACACACAAGTGCAGTACATACACCAAGTCCTTCGCAACGAAAGCAGAAATGACTTATTTCTATCAAATGTTGTACATGTAGGCCTACATTCTTATGTTGGACATGTCTCAAGACAGACTTTTTTGAAGATTTTAAAGTAGACATTTTATCGTTACCAAAGAACAGCTCCAAAATGTTGTTATTTTGAAAAGACAAGCAATCCAAACCAATCCATAGCGGAGTGTGATGACAATGAGTTGCCTTTTTTAAAATAGTTTTTAGAAAATCATCCATATTTTCGTTTAAACCATTTTAGTTGATCATACAAAAAACATATGGAAAGTATTAGTTGCAAAGCATATTTTGAGTCTCATGTACGGCAATGGTTAAAGGAGGGGTGCCAATTAGGGCCTTTCTGCGGCCTATCAGTGATAAGACTAATATTTGCAGGAAGATAATTTAAGGTGAGTTGCATATTGTGTTATGTTCAAAACATATGACTTTATGTGAGCTCATAGAAAATTTGGGGGTCAAAGTGGGGGGGGGGGGGGGTATGGTATGTTACAATAATAGTATAATGCTGTTGCTTTTGTCATTTAAAGCTGACAATGCAAGTTAAAAAGTTTTCTTGTTGATATTTAAAAAAAACGGCTAAGTAAAAAATTTAGAAATCTTCTGAGATGCCCCCTTACAGGTTACTAAGGAATGGCAGACATTTTAGTTTTTGCCTTGTTTGGAAACGATAGTCGGCTTCCATGGGTATAAAAGGCACCCAGGCCGTCAAACCGGTTCTCATTGTTGTGATGAAACCGCACGGCGACACTTCTATAGACCTGTGTAGCTAGCCATCACATACTTTCTTTTTTTTACGATATTTTCTATCAGTATCACTGACATGGATATTGAAGGTGTTATTATAACGATATTATACAATATGAGAAAAATAAATAAAAAAAACATTAGATTACACCAAAATTCGTGCGAATAAAAAACAAGTACATGAATGACAACTAATAAACCTACCTTAGTATTCAATTTGAACACCATGTCGCTAAGAGTAATCAGTTCCTGTGTGATAAACATTGCTATAACATCCATTTATTTCCATCAAAATAAGTTTCCCACACTCGCATGTGTTCGTGCACGTGTTTTACATAATCAAGACTATGCTCGCGTGTTACACTACATTTTCATTACAAGCGCTTTAGTGGCAAGGCGTAGTATTATAGGTAGTATTAGGAGCGATTACATATTCTGTTCGGAACGTTTCGCTCTGCTTCCGAATGTAAAATCAAAATGTCGATGTCCATTACGTACACATAGGTGAAGGGACAGTTAGGGTGTTTTAAGTTTTATTTTTTTTTTATTTTGCTTTGGCACACGATTTATGATGGTGTCTGAGAGAGTGACCATCTTCACGTAACTTCAACTTCAAGGTAAGTGTGTGTTGGTCATTCCAGTTTTGTAACTCCAGTGTCACCTGTTGTGTCCGTAGGTGTGTTGCACTTTGCACGGCCAGTGTTCATGTAAAAACCGGTTTGACAGGCTTGGTGCCTTTTATACCCAGAGAGGCCGACTCTCGTTTCCAAGCAAGGCAAAAACTAAAATGTCTGCCTCTCCTTAGTAACCTGTTAGGGGGCATCTCGGAAGCTTTCTAAAATATTAGTTTGCCGTATTTGTTTTAATCTCAACAAAAAACCTTTTTAACTTGCATTGTCAGCTTTAAGATGAATTTATTCTTTTGAGACCAAAAATGCACCCTGGCACACTCCTATGAATGCATAGTACATGTATATCTGACAGAATTGCATCAAAACATTGTGTATTTCTATTGGGTCTCAGGGTCAGGATCTGACTAATGATCTACTTTTAAAGAACATCGTCATCAAGTACTATGTCATCAGATGATCTTTGCTTATCATCTTATTTGTTACGATAATTATATGGTACATGGTATAATTGCAATCATTTTTGGTTTGCATTTGACTAACGGTTTAATAAAAAGTTTATTGAAGCTGAATGCTCATTTGGGGTCCCATGTCTGATAAAATCAGACATGTTTTTTTTAATAAAATATAATTAAAACCAAAAAATGCACAATAGAACCCATCATCGGCCCCACCACAAGGCCCAATAGAACACTGCGGGATTAGTAACTTGCCAAGTATTAATTATGATCTCCATGTAGGGGTGATAATTGTCATTCTATTTTGGAGTCGGTAGATGAGAACTTCAACAACACATTTTTCAGTTAACATTCCCCCCACTTTGACCCCTAAATTTTCTATGAGCCCACACGAAATAAGATATTTTGAACATAATATGTAGGTGACCTCGAGTATCTTCCTGCAAAATATTATCTTATCACTGATAGGCCACAGAAAGGCCAAAATTGGCACCCCTCCATATTTTTACTAGTGTTCCTTAACTTGCGAATTACCAGTTAATGAGCAAGACGCTGACCTACCTTGTCTTTATTGGATACCGAAACTACACAAGGATCCTTATAAGCAACGTTTTTATCGCTGGCTCTGCCACTTGCTCGACCAAGCCATTAGCAAAACTTCTTACAACCAGTCTTAGTACTATAAACGCAGGGCTTCAGTCTTATTGTGACACTGTATGCTTCAGAAATGGAATTAATGGGATGTGGATTTTGAAAAACTCGAAAGATCTTTTGATCAACCCCATCCTAAAATATCTTTTCCGTCAAAACATTTGATTTTTCAACCCTGTACACTACCATACCTCATACAAAATTGAAGGAACGTCTTCGATCTCTTGGTATGAGAGCTTTCTTTTCCAAGAAAGGCAGACGACAATGTAAATACGTGGTAGTGAGCTATCTTGGAGCATACTTTGTGGAAAACACGACAAAAGCTAAGAGGAAATATACTGAAGAAGATATAACAAGGATGATTGAATTCCTGTACAAGGATTCGAGAGATGCATGCTGATCAGAACTATGGGCAAGTTTTATGGTTGCCATCTTTGTCTCATTGAGAAATATTCTGTATCTTTAAGTGATATGAAGTTGGACGTTATTGACTTTTGAGTATGCTCATTAGTGTGCTTACTGTTGTGATTGACAATGATACTCGAGATATTGACATGTAATGTGAAATAGACAATTTTAGAATCCTCCCTATTTCAGGTCATCCTCACGCTTGCCACCGTGTTTCGTACATCGTCGTATACCGTCCACCGTCCATGATGCTCCCCAGTTTGGAGCTACACCATGCATGTTAAATTTCCCAGTGATTTGGCGTGATAATAACTTGAATTTGAATGAGGTTTGGATTCTGATTGAACATTATCATACTATTCCACATTTAAAGACGAGTTCATATACTTTTTCCATATACGCATGTGCCAAAATATTTTAAGATAAATACCCTGGTATATTTAAGGATTGTACCTGATTAGCGTTAGCGCTCCATATTAAAAAATGTTCGTCGTCAACTGTAGGCATACTTCCGTATACGCAGTCAAAATGTTGTTACACGGAGGAATCACCGATATGTTCAAACAGGGGCCAGGTATGACGTTATACAAAGGAATCACCGATACGTTCACACAGGGGCCAGGTTTTGACTTCGTATACGGTAATATGCCCGCAGTTGGCAACGAACATATTCCATGGTGCGCGTTGGCGCTCCATATTAAATATGTTCGTTGCCAACTGCGGGTATTCTACCGTATACGCAGTCAAAATGAGGTACAATCCTTCTATTTACATCATTATTAATTTTTAAATATTATAAGAAGCATAAAACATTCGAAGCGGGTTGCTACGATGGTAACTACGACAGCCGTGGTTGCTAAGATAATATAGTCCCACCAAATCTTCATCCATATATTGGTAAATTTAGAAAATACACAGTGAACAACACTATTTTTCTTCATTACATCATTTGTAAATTTGCTATTAAATAATATTACCGGCCCCGCTTACATCAATGTTCTTAACTTAAGGAAATTCCTTAACTTAAAAATTTCCATAAGAAAGCATTACAGATATTAAGGGGACAATCCTTAGCTAAGGAACTTTCCTTAAACTCTAATGCTTCCCTATGGAGAATTTCCTTAAGTAAAGGAACGGTGATGAAACCGGGGCCTGGCACTTCGAATTTATTTCTTTATTTATAACGGTCGTTATGTACACGCACTGACACTGTGATCTGGTTGTGCCGCAATCCGACGTCGGACGTCACAATTACGGGACGCCGCCATGTTTGCAGTACCGTCAAAGATTTGAAAATGTATCATTGGAATCAAAAGTTTGCCAGAAACCATTTATTGTATAATCAGACGAAAGGTATTCCATATATGTTCCATGTTTCAAAATTTTGAAGGAACCAAACAATGACCGTCAGTGGATAGTTATTGTTCTGAAGTGTGAACGCCGCCATATTTGAACAAATATCAATCCGCCGAGCCTTTTTTCATTGCGTATACGCTAATATATTCACAGTCAGAGTTTACTAAGCTCGAGAGGGAGAGGTGTACATATTAGATTTATAAAAAGCAATAAGATTGCTTCCTACAACATATCGACAATATATTATCCAGAAAATGTGGGGAACACGTGATATTGGTTGGAGATATTTGTGCATGAACTTTCCAGTGCTGCAAACATATCGGACCTATCATCGTTCAAACAAGCTAAATGCAATCACAATACTAGTATAGCAGCAAGTCTTTTCGAATGATCTAGAAGTATTTTGGACTCTTGGAATTATCATATGACATAAAATCACAATGGTAATCTCTTCCAACCCATGCAAGTTGTTCCTCTCTACAAGACCAATACTTTCGACGTTTTCTATTTACATTTTGTATTTGTATTCTATACACATGTTTTGTTTTTGTTTGTGTTGTGTTGTCACCCGAAATCACCTGAGACCATTGACACCTCTGCATGTTGTGATTTTTAAATCGTGGTAAGGGCTTTAGAGGTGTGAACCCCTGCATCCTTTTGTTGAAGGGTGATTTCCAATATGGTCGTTCTGTGCTACCTTTCAAAGGAGTTTTCGAGTAAAAAGTCAAACTTTGTTTTTTTTGCCCAAGGGGAAAACTAAACAGTTTTCTTTTGTCTCTTTCTATTCCTCCATCTTCCTCTCTTTAAGGTCAAATTTGATTTTGACCTCATGGCTGATCTGCAAATAAACGAAAACTTTAAAACCAACACGATTATTGTGAACCTTATCATATAAGAAACAATTGACAAACCGTTGTGAACCTTACCAAAACTGTATTTGGTAGCGAATTGGAGCAAATAACACATATATTTACAAATATTTGTTTGTCAAGAACATTTTTTAAGCGAAAACATTATCATTGTGCAAGCACAATATTATCACACGTTGTTAAAATGCATTTTGGCTCATGTTTTGCATTGTCGACAAGGGTTTTGTGAACCTTATCTCGTCAAGTGAAAACAGTTGCTCGGAATGTTTGGAAAATGGCGTAATTTACATAAAAATCATCAACTGCGGGTTAATATTGGCACCTTTGCGGGGTATCTGCGCTTTATCTGATAAAAATCGGTAAAATATCAATGGAGATATCAAGGAAAAACCTACCTGAATCGAACAACATGGCGGCCAATTTGGAGACGCCTTATCCTTTGATTCCCCGCCGTGTTAGTGTTACCTGTCCATTCCCGGAGATTTTAATCAGCTTTGTCTTGCAGAACGTCAAACCACTGCAACAAATAACATCAATAACGTATAGTGAAAAATATGATTTCTTCTAATTTATCATATCAAAACACTGCCTACAAACGACAATAGGGAAAATAAATAGTTGTCTGGGTAGGTTTGAAAATAAAAATGTAATAAAAACAAATATAACTGAAGGTACTGTAAGGTATTTTCAAAAAATCTTTAGTTTTAATAATTAAGATGTGAATACAAAGTATTCTCTTGTTTCAGTTCCCCAGCTGACTAATACGTTGGCCGACATATTTGCTGCTGGGATGGAGACAACTACCACAACCCTACTCTGGGCTGTCTTGTTCTTCCTCAACAACCCGGATGTACAGAAACGTTGCCATGAAGAGGTGATGAAGGTGGTTGGGGAGGGTCGCTTTCCCTCCCTGTCAGACCGTCCACAGATGCCCTACATTGAGGCCACCATCACAGAGATCCTCAGGTGTGGCAATATTGTTCCACTCGGAGTGCCACATGCCACAAGTGAGGACGTACACTTCCGTGGTTATATCCTTCCTAAAGGGACAATGCTGTTGACAAATATCACATCTGTACACACTGACCAACAGCAGTTCCCAGACCCGGGTAGATTTAACCCGTCACGATTCATCGATAACGACGGTCAAGTTCACGGAACGGAACATGTGATATCCTTCTTCTTCGGTAAATACCCATTGTATCATGGCTCATTGTCACTTATGTATACAAATAAATGTATCAAGTTTGATATCCATACACGATTTATATAGCGATAAAGCACAAATCCGAATTTTCATAAACATTAACATCTCAAGTGAGATATTGCACTATAGACAGTATGCTCTCAAAACAGTTACTGTAATGTTGAACACGGAACACAAATATATAACTTTACATCTACGCGGTTCAGTCTCGCACTGTACATGTTTACTATCTAGATCAGGATAATAAATATTTTTATGTTAGCAAGTTCATTATCTATCGTGAGAGCTGGTGTAAAAACACAAGAGAATACCAAAGTCTGGTTTGTCATACATTTCCGGTGGATTTATTTCGTTACAAAATCACATGACACATGGACGAAAGGGAAAACTATTGTCACATGCACGTTCGATTAATTCGATGAAGCAGATGACGCTTACTCTTCTGGAACACCTGGTTTAAGTATGTTGTACTTTTACGAGAGTCTCCGTGTAAATCCTTCCTTTGTTTATATTTTGCCTCTAGTTTAATCGATTTTGAGTTTGAAAAATATGGTTTTGTTTTCGCTTTGGTATTCTCTTAATTTATTTACACCACAATTCAACAAAATCCGTTTTGATCGTGATCCCTTTAAAAAATCGAAAAAAAAACAATTGCCATAGTTCATGATCATATCAGTATACTGGAACGTAAGATACACGCATATGAGTGCATCTCTATGATTGAAGGATCGATACAGCATGACAAACGAATACACCGCAACATGTTTTGTCCTCCTAAGACTCATCGGTGATGCTAGGGGCCCCAAGAAATAGAAATCCCAATTATTCTAAACTACTGTTGAAATATGAGGGCGAGGTTATATAAATATCTTATCTTTAACGTTTCGAAAAGTTGCATATTACGATTTAATTTCGAATTAATAACGACTTGGTATGTAAAGACTTGTGGTAATCTTGGCTACGGCAAATTTCGGGTCATTAATCACGAGTCTACCTCCTAACTTATAAAAACAAAACTGCATCAAAGGCACACATTAATATTTTATGAATGTAAGGATAGATATGCCAGAGGAAACATCATTGCTGTGTACATAATACTGTGCTACACATATCGATATATAAAACTCGGTTATATATTATAAGATTGCATTCCTGTTTTAAAGGCATGTTTAACTCGTACCGATGTTTACAACAGGTCGCCGTGTGTGTATGGGCGAGGCGCTCGCCAGGTCTGAGTTGTTCCTCTTCCTTACCTCCATGGTCCAGCGGTTCCAGTTCAAACCAGACGATCCTGACAACATACCACCCGTCAAAGGCAACCTCGGAGTAACATTCAAACCGTGTGAATATAAATGTATCGCAGAGAAAAGAGTATAGAATTGTATGCTTACTGTACATTTCTTTCGTTAATTTGTTATGCTTGAATTTTATTGTGTGCCTCCATTATATACGTTTATACAAGCTACAAGGGCTATATGGAACTTAAAAAGCCTGAAAACTGTTAAGTATCAGAGAAACAGATACAGCGAGGTATGTTACAAATGAACTCAGAATCGGCGTTAAGATGAAATTACATTAAGGCTATATGATGCAAACGTGTTTGATAAGGGAACTGTATATTTACTCGCAATTAGAATTACGGTATAATGCATAATATTGTGTGTGGGTTTGTGTGTGGGTGTGGGTGCGTGCGTGCGTTTTATATTTGTGTACATAATTATTAACTCTGCCACGTTACGATCTATCTTTGCGTACATATTAACACTGTCACGTTACGATCTATATTTGCGTACATATTAATTCTGTCACGTTACGATTCATTTTACGTACATATTAACTCTGTCACGTTACGTTTCATATTCACGTACCTATTAAATCTGTCACGTTACGATTCATATTCACGTACATATTAACACTGTCACGTTACGATCTATATTTGCGTACACATTAACTCTGTCACGTTACGATTCATATTCACGTACATATTAACTCTGTCACGTTACGTTTCATATTTGCGTACATATCAACTCTGTCACGTTACGATTCATATTTGCGTACATATTAACACTGTCACGTTACGCTTCATATTCACGTACATATTAACTCTGTCACGTTACGATCTATATTTGCGTACAAATTAACTCTGGCACGTTACGATTCATATTTGCGTACAAATTAACTCTGTCACGTTACGTTTCATATTTGTGTACATATTAACACTGTCACGTTACGTTTCATATTTGCGTACATATTAACTCTGTCACGTTACGATCTATATTTGCGTACATATTAACACTGTCACGTTACGTTTCATATTTGCGTACATATTAACTCTGTCACGTTACGTCTCATATTTGCGTACATATTAACTCTGTCACGTTACGATCTATATTTGCGTACATATTAACACTGTCACGTTACGTTTCATATTTGCGTACATATTAACTCTTTCACGTTACGCTTCATATTCACGTACATATTAACTCTGTCACGTTACGTTTCATATTTGCGTACAAATTAACTCTGGCACGTTACGATTCATATTCGCGTACAAATTAACTCTGGCACGTTACGATTCATATTTGCGTACAAATTAACTCTGTCACGTTACGTTTCATATTTGCGTACAAATTAACTCTGTCACGTTACGTTTCATATTTGCGTACAAATTAACTCTGGCACGTTACGATTCATATTTGCGTACATATCAATTCTGTCACGTTACGATCTATATTTGCGTACATATTAACACTGTCACGTTACGTTTCATATTTACGTACATATTAACTCTGTCACGTCACGATTCAAATTTGTGTATACAATTATTCTGTTACGTTACGATTCATATTTGCGTACATATTGACTCTGCCACGTTCCAGTTCATATTCACGTACATATTGACACTGCCACGTTACAGTTCATATATCCTTAAAACTTCGCGCATCTTTTCGAATGCTATCGATATCTACATACATATTTTTCAATCTACGCTACGGTTCACATAAGCTAGCACAATGACACATAGAGGTTACTTTTTCACATCCACCTCTCGAATTAAACATCTACTCTAAAATATGTACAACTGCCGATTTAAACATCTACTCTAAATATGTAAACTGTACACATGCGCTTGCATTCATATTTACGTTAACCATGAAAATCGACAATTCACCCCCACGTACATAACTATTTACCAAAAAATACGTTGCGGTTCGCATCTATATAAACGTACGTGTCCAATTTTTTCATGGTAGATCTCTAATCTATCTACATATCAAATACCTACGTTAAGGTTCACATCTACGGAGAAACAGCACCAACATTATGACATTTACTTCCACAAACGCATCAAAGGATGGTTTTCCAATCGGAACAGTAGATCAAGAATCTGTCCTGAGTTGGTTTAAATGTGAGAAGGGATACCAAATCCATGGTAACAATATGAATAAGTAAGATTATATCTTTAACAGTAGAAGTGGTATTTTTATTGATCTTGAATATTTTCTGTCAAAGTCTATATCTCTTGAAAGACACACAACGCCCCGTATATCAGTGTATATCACAACTTGGACTCAATCCATGCACCTCACAAACAAGCTTGTTTATAATACTGCCTCTCAAGGTAATACGGGACCTAGGACATACCGCGATAGCGACATAACAGCATGGTTATGCTTCGATAGGTTCAACATATAGAACGACACAAGATACAAGATACAAGATACAAGAAGCTTTATTTTACGTCGAATGTAGTAATGGGTAACATAAGCTCTCAAGAGCTTGTATTTCGACAAAACATGACAATAAAATGTACAGACAAAACGTAACAAATATATAAAGCATAAAACATGATAGCAAAGCACATGCACATGGAAGATACGTTTAAGAACAGAAAGCACTATTGATTTAAAATAAATGGCTATGAAACTATAAATTATAATAGACGAGAGATTTAGGTATCACAGATTAATTGTTAGGAAATGATAGTTAAGAATGAACACTTGCATAACTCGGATACAGTGTTGCTAGAGGTAAAGTTAAAACACTATCAGGGCTAAGTGTAATTTACATATATGCTAATATAGCAAAAAGTAAAAATTTCCAGGATATACACTAATATAGTGTGACTTAAAAGAAAACTTTCTGGAGAAATAAGAAAAGGATTAAACAAAGCAATATAGCAAAATAAAAATAGTACCAAATGTCGGGGTATTTTGTTTTAGTGTATAAATAAAATCATAATACCAGAAATTGTCCCGAAAAAAAGCTCAGGGTGAGAGAAACATAAGAGTGGTTGGGCCAGTCCCTACCGACAAATTATGTCTCTCCCACCCCATGCCTGCTGATTAAATTTCATGGTACATCTTTATGGACATGCAATTGATTGATATTAAAGTATAAAAAAAAAAAAAAAAAAAAATAAAAATAGAAAAGCATGTATAAACAGCGTACCAAGCAGCATAGCAACAAACATAAAAAAGCACAGCAAACCTGAGGGTTTACAAAGTCAAAAATTTGTACCAAGCAGCAAAAACATGAAGCAAAAACAGATCACGCAGATACACACATTGAGCACTTACAGTCGAGGCCATCCCACACACGGAGCCGCCTGCGGAATTCCCCGTAGTTCTCCACCTTGCGCAGGTCGTTCGGCAGGCAGTTCCATATGCGGGACGCCTCGTACCTGAAAGATTTGTGGCCATACCTGGTGGTGCTTACCCTCGGTATCTGTGCTTGTCCTTCTGCCCTGTAAGAATACACATATTCTTTTTTAGTTATAAGGCTACGAATGTAATCTGGGGCAATATTGTTGAAAATTTTAAAAACTTCACATGCCATTAGCTTCATTCTATGTATATGTAGGAATGAGGTATTGGACTGTGATAAAAGTTCTTTGATATCAGAGTTAAAATCATTAAGAACAAAGCGCAAGCCTCTCTCTTGAATTTTCTCTATTTTCCTGGTGGCTGATTGGCTACAAAAATGCCATACCAGAGGACAATAGTCAAAATTTGAGAGTACAAAAGATTTATATATTAACATTTTTGTACCCTTCGGTAACATATGACCAATTCTTTTTAAAACTGCTAACTGTTGAGAGGCTTTTCTACAGATTTGTGATACATGTTTGTCAAATTTCAATAAAAAATCTATTTCAACACCTAAAAGTTTGACACTTTCTTCACACTTTATTTCTGAGTTTGCAATGTTGAAATGATCGAGGCCTTTCTTACCAAAACATATTGCCTGGAATTTATCTGGGTTTGCTTGCATACCATTTACGTTAAACCATTCAATTAAAAGTGTTGCCTCTCTTTCTAAAACATCTTTCAAAGTATGTAAGTTTTTGTTAAAATAACCCAGAGTATTATCATCAGCGTAATTATAAAGTTTTGACTCTTGAATACAGTAAAAAATGTCATTGATGAAAATATTAAAAATCAGCGGACCGAGAATCGATCCCTGGGGTACCCCTTTATCGAGACGTGTCCACTCACTGGTATTATCACCAAGTCTCACCCGCTGCTTCCTGTTCCCCAGATAGCTGCTCAGGAGACTTACAGCCTCTGTTGACACACCATATGATGAGAGCTTTCTGAGGAACAGGTCATGTGGAAGACAGTCGAAGGCCTTGGAGAGATCCATTAAGATGGCCCCAACATGATTGTGACCATCCAAGGCCTGTCGCCAATCCTCCAACATGCGCAGCAAGGTGGTCTGGCACCCGAAACCGGTCCTGTACGCTGCCAAAAAAGGATTAAAAACATTGTTAAAAAATTTTGACAACTGGTCATGTAGAATTCTTTCAAAAATCTTTGAAATGCTAGGAAGTATGCTTACTGGTCTATAATTACATTTATCTAGAGGATCATTTTTTTTATGAATTGGTGTTACTTGTGCATACTTCAGGCGATCTGGAAAAATACATTCATTGATTGAAAAATTGACACAATGTCAACACAACGGTGGAATGTCTGTCTTATCGTCTACCCGGTCGATACGGATTTATAGGAAACGGATTATACTGTAAACTGCATTGCCTTATTTGATACTTTAATGAAGCATATTTTTGTAGAAAATACCTTTAAGCAAGTCACAAACATTAGTTCTACACCGGTCAGCATAGTTAGCTGTTTACACGAAAATAAAGGAATAAATCTGGTGTAAGTGTTGTTCGAAGTGATAATATAATAATTGTTCTCAATAACAATAATTAGGTTAACTGATGAGCATATACAAAAACGTCCATCTTCATAGTATACAAGGGATACAGAATATCTCTAAATGAAATTTGCATTGTGACCATAAATCTGTGCCGTGCAGAAGTCTGTTCGCCAACAGTCAACATCTATCACGAAAATCTCGATTTTTAGACCAAGCCCAAAAATAGTTATCATCTTCGACGTGTTAACACCATAGGACGGAGAAATAGGGATGTTACAAATAAGAAAGGGAAAATTTACGATAGGAAAATGGAAATAATCACGTTATCGTACAGCATGGCAGTTAGCTGCCCGTGTTGGTCAAAGTTTAAGTAAAGATCGAGATAAAAAGCTGATGTAGGAGAGTATGTCGTGTCCGTAATATCAAATTCTCTGTATATTCTGGCTGTTTATATATAACATACCGTCGATATACATGAAGCAAGAGAGGGGCACAGTTTGATCTTATTGACATGCCAACAGTCTATTGGATGTCTTTTCTCCGAACTCAATAAAGATATTGTCAACCAGGAATTCAATTATTATACTATATCTTCCTCAGTATATTTCAACCAAGCATTTGTTGTGTTTTTCACAAAGTATGTTCCAAGATAGCTGCTATATTGTCGTCTACATTCTTTGAACAGAAAGCTCCCATGATGAGAGACGAGGACGTTCTTCAGTTTGGTATATGATATGGAAGTGTACAGGGTGCAACATAAAAAGTTTTAATAGATGAAACATTTCTGAGAAAGTGGTGCTCAAGACCGATCAATAATCAGTCGTAAGAAAAGAATTTTGATGACAGAGCTTTGCAGGCGAACTTCATATTGCGCGCTAGTTTTAAATTAATTTCTTTACTCTGTATGTGTAACATAGTTCGTGGAAGGACTTTGACCTAGTTAGTTAAGATAAACCTATGTGAAACAGGTCACACAGAACGTCTCTGTTTCTTCATGATGAAAGTTACATCAACTCTGTCCTGTAATAATGTATACTCATTTCGTCAGCTCAGCCCTAAAATACAACAGAAAATACATGTATAACCTGTATACGCAATACTCCGTCGGTATGTCATTCATGAATACACTCGGTAGACTGTTTGTCGACCCATGTCGATGTATGTGTGTATAAATAGCTACACACAGCCTGCTATATGTATAGGCCGATGTTGGACTCTCGCACGTAACAACAATGCTTGGCGTTTTAATGGAAGTTTTCGCTGGTAGCAGTAGTCTGGTATGGACACTTTTGGTGGTGGTTGTAGTATACTATCTGTGGAATAGACACAAGTGGCTGAAATCCCTGCCCCCGGGTCCTACACCACTCCCACTTCTGGGAAACATACTAAACCTAGCATCCAGTGACCAGCTAGAAACATTCCGTCAACTAAGTGAGAAGTACGGAGATCTGGTCACTCTTCACGTGGGCTCATCAACCATCGTGTTGGTCAGTGGTTACGACACTCTACGGGAGCTGTTCGTCAAGCGAGGTGACGTCACGTCGGACAGACCGGATTTGTTTGTCTTCAGGGAGATAACGAAAGGCCAAGGTAATTATCACAATATCCGACTTTTTTGTATTCGACTGCGATTTTCCGATTATAAAATGCTCCTTTTCTTGGTAGTAATCTGCTTCTCAAACTTATTGTGTTTTCATGTCGCAGTTGATTCCTTAATTTTCACAGACATTAGCTGCTGACGAAGCTTGCGGCACAGAGATTGTAGGTTGATTAATACTGTGAGCAAGTTTTATGGTGGTCATCTTGGTGTCATTGAGAGATATTCTGTATCCGTGTATGGTATGGAACTATACATGTATTATGTCACTCGATCCGTTATTATAAATATCACTTTGATATCAGGTTCATGAGTTAACAAAATGACCATCTCTGTCCATGATACACACTTGGTTACTGGTTTGACTTAATAGAAGATAAGAAACACCACTGATTATTAGCGTTATGATGCAGCATTAATGAAGATATAAAAATGATAAAAATATTTATTTAGGTAAGAGGCTTACATGTATAGCTTTACAAAGCATAGTTAATATCACAACATACAATCAAAGTATCACAGTAAAATACACAACAATTTTAAATAAATGGGCACTAATGGTCAAATATTAAATTTGTTTATTGAGTATTTATATTAAACTACTATCATACTACTGTAAAATACACATATGCAATAAATAAACTGAAAGTTTCGTTTTAAGATTTTCTAAAACAAACATTTTGAAAGAGGTAAAACGAAATAATAAAGAAATGACTTAGAATATTTGTCGTTCCTTACAGCTTATTCTGATTAAAATCGAAACTCATTGCGATATTACAATTGACAAAACACTATAATTATAAAAAAAATCCATTTTCATCTAAACATAAGAAACAACTACCCCAAAATGCCTCCCCTTGGATAGCCCATTAAAGGCGTAGGTGAACGCATCCAGGGTTGACGCTCACTTACACTCTCTACAACCCTGGATAACATCTTCGATATCCAGGGCTCACGCTCACCTACGCTCTCTACAACCCTGGATAACATCTTCGATATCCAGGGTTGACGCTAACCTACGCTCTCTACAACCCTGTATAACATCTTCAATATCCAGGAATGACGCTCACCTACGCTCTCTACACCCCTGGTATCATCTTCGATATCAAGGGTTGACGCTCACCTACGCCTTCTACAACACTCAATAACATCTTCGATATCCAGGAATGACGCTCACCTACGCTCTCTACACCCCAGTCTGGTATCATCTTCGATATCCATGGGTTACGCTCACCTACGCTCTCTAGACCCCTGGTATCATCTTCGATATCCAGGGGTAACGCTTACCTACGCTCTCTACATCCCTGGTACAATCCTGAATATCCAGGGGTTACACTCATCTACGCTCTCTCCACCCCTGGTACAATCCTCGATATACAGGGGTTACGCTCACCTACGCTCTCTCAAACCGGTCTGCGCGTTATACCGCATGACTGAAAAAGCTACCTTGCCAGTAAGGCAGTATTTCCCCCTTATATACCTAGCTGGACATTATATTTGGCCGTCATTCTGTCACTTATTCCCTCCGTCATTCCGTCAGTCCGTCATAGTTTTTTTCGTTTCCTCTCATTTCTCATTAATGGATACAGATAATGAAACGTAATATGGCAGGCAAGTTTTGATTTGGTGGTGATTCATTGATTCCTTCTAAAGTTATTGCTAATTGAAGTTGATAACTATTAATTAATGAGGTTATGACCTAATTGTCCAGTCACGGTATTGTGCTTTATTTAGATTTTTAGAAGTGTTTTTCCCTTGGACAGTTTACATAAAACTATATACTTCTTGCTGATCGATTACTGCAGTCAGGTCGAGGCTGGTGTCACCTACTATTGTCAGAATGTAGGGGTAATTGCTTGTGTGAATTCCCTCAGACAAGTGAATTATTCCCAGTCACATGAACAGATTCACAAAGGTAAGAGGAAATTTGCATAAAACCTCTTATATTTGCAGTCGTTCGAGTAAAATTTTGTTTGCGTAAATTTACAGTGGGGTTCATGGTCTAAGGGACTCCGTGCTGAATAAGTGCAAATTATATAAGATAGGTGATCTCTGGTTGTTTAAGATGTGTGTTGATGGAAATATTTTGATTGTGCTAACAAACTGTCACAAAATAAAATGAGAACTTATTGCTTCAATATGTGACTTCGGGATTCGTTTGATGTGCATCATATGATCGAATTAGTCTTCTTGTCTCATGGAAAAAATTAGTGTACATAAAGCCTTTACGTTTGCTATGAAACAATTGAGGGGAAAAAATCAGAGAATACCAAAGCGTCAACAAAGCCATAATCCGAACTCAAAATCGATTAAACTAGGGGCAAAATAGGATCAAATGAAAGATTTATATGGAGACTCTCGTAAAAGCACAAGAGAATAAGACCAGGTGTTCCTGAAGAGTAAGCGTCTTCTGCTTCATCGACGACACCCGCCATGTAAATATTGGTCACATCCAAGTAAGCATCAATCCTCAAAATGACAACCGAGTCATCATTGCCATCACAACAAGTAAACACATTAACTAGCAAACTCAAAAAGATCAATCTTCATATTACACAAAGATACAGAATATTTCTTGATGAGATCAAAATGGCGACCATAAACCTTGCCCATAGTCTTCATCAACCTGCATCTCTCGAATCCCTGTGCCGTAAGTTTGTTCGTCAGCTGTGGACATCTATCATGAAAATCTAGAGGAGAAAGTGTAAGATTAACCGGAGAGAGAAATTTGTTTTGTTTAGCATAAAATAAACATCAGTGATGCATGAGAAATCAAAGAATATCGAGGCATCAACAAAACCTTAATCCGAACTGAAAATCGATAAAACTAGGGGCAAACTTGTAGATAAGTTTGGGGTGATGTATATTCATAACACCATGTATTATTTGTGCAATTTCGGTTAGTAATAAAGATAAAGCAACAGTATAGACCGTTATATCGTTTCATAAATATACTTTAATAATATTGTATAGTGTATTGTATATTACCAGAGGAAATTTTCGAAAGAAATCATTGAAATATGTTTTTTTTATAAATATGTTGTATTGAAATTTATTTCTTTGCAATAGGAATTATCAGCAGATCAGGGGCGGAATGGAAAACACAAAGAACGTTCGCTCTCGGAGGGCTGAGGGATTTTGGTTTTGGAAAGAAGAGTTTGGAAGGGAAAATAATGGAAGAGGTAGAAATATTCCTCCAGATTCTTGGTGAAAAGGAAAAACGACTTATCGAACCAGAGTCTCACATTCAGATAAGTGTAGCAAACATCATATGCGCAATCATATTCGGTAAGAGGTTTGAACATGGTGACCCTTCATTTGTACGGCTCATGACTTTGATGAACGAAAATGTCTCTCTTAATGGGCCTGCTGGAATCCTAAACATGATGCCCTGGCTCCGATATATCCCTGGAGATCCTGTTTCTTGTAGAAAAGTACTTAACAATGCAGATAAAATAATCAAGTTCTTATATAGTGTAATTGGTGATCATCAAAAGGACTACGACGAGGAAAACATGAAGGATTTTATCGACGTGTACTTAAAGAAGATGAATCAGGAAGGACAGAACTCGACCTTCACATGTAAGTTTCCCTTTACGACTTACGCACGTACATTACATGTATTTCACAGACAACAGGTGAACAAGTTGTTGTCCGGACCCGAAACACTGACCATTTGGTAGGTAAAGTAGGGAACTTCCATCTAAACTCTCAAACAGGGAGCTTCATTCAACGTATTAACAAAATTTCATCTTGCAAAATATTTCCTTAGCGACCGATTCTGTTAAAAGAAGCAAACTCAACCTAATCTGCAAAATCTTTAAAATGGAACAGCGATAACCAATGAAAACATTATGATTATTCTACAAATAGACACTGAACTTTAAACAGGAAGAAAAAATGATAACTTTGTTTTACGATTTCATCATTTGAATATGTATGCAACAATTCTCCTAAAATCTCAGAGAGCTAAAATCTTATTGTGCTAATTTAACACAGTAAGCAAACCAATATTCCAGTCACATTTGTTCTAATTCCTTAAGGTAAAACTTATAGAATTTGAATTTGAACTGCATTAAAATTAACGATAAGCAACATGTTTAAAAATAATATACTCTCATTTCAGTATCTGAACTAATGAACATATTGGCTGACATTTTCTTCGCTGGGATGGAGACAACCACCACAACCCTACTCTGGGCTGTCTTGTTCTTCCTCAACAACCCGGATGTACAGAAACGCTGCCATGAAGAGGTGATGAAGGTAGTCGGGGAGGGTCGCTTTCCCTCCCTGTCAGACCGGCCACAGATGCCCTACATTGACGCTACCATCACAGAGATCCTCAGATGTGGCAATATCGCCCCATTCGGAGTGCCACATGCCCCAAGTGAGGACATCATGTTTCATGGACATTTAATCCCAAAAGGGGCGATGTTGTTGCCAAATATTACCTCTGTCCTCTCCGATCCTCTACTGTTCTCAGACCCGGGTAAATTTAACCCATCACGATTCATCGACAGCGATGGTAAAGTTCACGGAACGGAACATGTAATATCATTCTTCTTTGGTAAGTATATAAACTTTGAAACACTAAGCAATGTGAGAGTATAGTCTATAAACAAAACACAAAACTTTCAATTTCATTCATTTAAAGGCCCAATATACGTAACTTTCGGTAAAACTTGAAGCGAAAATCAAGTCTAATAAACTTATTATATTTATAGATTTAGATAAGATTAACTGATCTCAGCCATATTCAAGATGAATTCTTTCGCTGTGACCGGTTCAGCAGCAGTTGAAACACGCTATTTGTAAACAAGCCTCCATTTCGAACCGTCTTCTACCTTCGGTTTGTTGTTGAAGTGGGCCCCACCTGAATAATTTTCAATTCTTTGGATTTTTGGTCAAGATTTTCTTGTTAGTTACCGCTCAGGTTTACTTCGTTTTAGGCTTATTTATGCATTGTTATTAACTGTATTTTTTTCAGAATTTTTCAGAATGACGAAAATTTCCCCGAAGTTACGTATATTGGGCCTTTAAATAAAGGATATTTAAAGGAACACCTGGTCTTATTCTCTTGTACGTTTGCAAGGGTCTCCATGTTAATCTTTCCTTTGTTCATATTTTGCCCCTGGTTTAATCGATTTTGAGTTTGGATTATGATTATGTTAACGCCTCGGTATTCTCTTATTTATTTTCACTTGCATATCAGTTAATGACATTACGTTGTATTAGTCAACGTTTTAAATATCGTAATATAGTTTCATGGCTACTGTAATAACATCCTACTTCTAGTTATTAATTACTGTTCACACATGGTAGTTGTAATTAATCACTACTGTATACACATGGTAACTATCATTTATTATTACATTATACACAATATGCTTTATCATTACTGTGTACACATCGTACTTGTAATTAACCTCTTCTGGAACGCGTCGAAATTGCAATAAATTAATTGACATTAATAATTACTGTTATCACATCGTTATTGTAATTAACCTTTACTGTTAATTCATCGTAATTAACTATTAATGTGTACACGTCATAATCATAATTAATCATTACATTATACTTATCATGTTTTCTTTTTTTTCTGTATACCGACTGTAATTCGTTACACTATACTGTTCGTTACACTATACTGTTCGTTACACTATACTGTTCGTTACACTATACTGTTCGTTACACTATACTGTTCGTTACACTATACTATTTGCTAATGCTATTTACATTTACTCCAAACACATCAATTCTCATACATCATTTCAGAATACACTTCGTAATTCTTACAAATAATTATTGTATACGCTTCGTTATTTGTTTTTAATCTTTACTCTATTTTTCGATATAAAAATATAGCGCGACAAAACATATCCAATGCATTTCTTTTAAAACAAATCAAATGATTTATGAAAAATAAATACTTCATTTCGTCTATAAAGTTATAAATTCATTCCATATTTCTATTCCCGAATGTTGGCAATGTTAACATAGAAAATATATACCTTTTTAACAAAACTAACGTGTTGTGAATGGAATATATGTATTGACAATAATTATATACCTAATATCTAGATGTTCAAGATGTTGTAATGAACTTGTCACCTTATAGTGACCATTTTCACTTTATGACGATCTTTTTTGTTGTCTGTACGTGGAGTATACACAACTTACTTTACTGTATTTCACAACAGGTCGCCGTGTGTGTATGGGCGAGGCGCTCGCCAGGTCTGAGCTGTTCCTATTTCTCTCCTCCATGGTTCAGCGGTTCCAGTTCAAACCAGACGATCCGGACAACATTCCACCTATCAAGGGCAATCTCGGAGCAGCATTCAAACCGTGTAAATACAAATGTATCGCAGAGAAATGGGATTAAAAAACGTCCATTCTTATCATCATTGGTTTGGAATCTGACTCATTCACCCCTGAAACTTTATAATGAAATATTCCAACCTTTGAACTGGAAGAATTCAAATGTGTCGAATGAGATAATCAGGACAATTGTTTATGAACAGTTGGACACGCAAAAGAGCATAATAATAATGAATATAATTAATATAACAGAATCAGCGGGCAACATGGCTCAAAGTTAATATGGTGAACCTTATAGGACTTGAAGGGGGCTGTTCATCCATGGTGAATTTCTTCTCTGACAATATTTGTGAGTGGAATCATTAACATCGTATGCTGTAATGTAGACGTTTAGAATTTGCATTTGTATTGTATGATTTGCAGTTTTATAACAGAATGACGTTCTAGGGTATGCTGTTACACTGGCTGAAGGATCCCGTAATTTAGCCTACTGTTGATTAAAGGGGCATCCCGCGAAAGCCAAAATGGCATGTCTTGTTCCTGGTATATTATGTAAATATTATAAAATTATGTAACAAATATTGTACACATAGCAAAAGGTACAGATGTTATATATTTTCTTTCGTTCATATAATTACAATAATAAAAAATGAACTTTCTTCTTTTTATACTTTGATAGTCCATAAAGCCCTGCTGCCTCATTGCAAGATCGAAAGATGCGAATAAATTTGGGATCGTATCTTTTCCATTCTTTCTAAACAACTTTCTCCTTTCTAATGTCTCCCTTGACACAACCTCATTTTCGGCCTTTAGTTTAGTGCTCGCCCATGTGAGAAGGTAATGTGTTCTGACCCCAGGCCGAGACATACCAGAGTCTCGAACAAAGGTGATACTACTCCCTGTGAGGAAGGCAATGGGTTCCGTCCCCAGGCCGAGACATACCAGAGTCTCTAAAAATGGTAATTACTACTCCCTGTGAGGAAGGCTATGGGTTCTGTCCCCAGGCTTAGACAAACCACAGTCTGTAACAAAGGTAGTTTCTACTCCCTGCTTGATGTTCAGCATTATTGGAGTGGAACGACTGGTTCACCGGTGTCGGTATACCCGGTAATGAGATCGGTATGGTGTTCTACTTGTGGCCTTCGGTAGTACTCTTCAGTGGGGTAACACTTTAAATGGCAAAAGATCGGGACTATCGCACGAATGCTTACACGAACATACCGCTACTTCCCAAATACACACGCTCTCCACACACACACACAAACACACGTTCATCGCACACACTGGAGGGTCGTCCTTAAATGAGCCGGCTGTTAATCGGACATAAAAACAATCAACCAACCAACCAACAAACTAACCAACAATAAAGGTTTCCTGTTTAGACAATAAAAACAAAATCGATATAACCGCGTTATCATAAACTATTAGTCGTCTCGGAGCGGTACACAACTTATATTCCGTGGTTATAGGACATTAGTAACATCAATATCATCTCCCTTAGGAGCATACAACCGTTGCTGCCATTTCGGCGTTCATTTATAGCATTCTATGAAAATATATACCATAGTCAAACCACGTACTCATTTACAGCTGAGTAGACTAGAACAAGCGGAGTAAAATATCTTGCTCAAGGATACAACACAAGTGTCGTGATTGGGAATCGAACTCGCAACTCTTCGATCACGAGCCCGGCGTCATTCCACTAGACCACTGTGCCTCCTAAACCAAAGTTCAAAACTAAACAAAAAAAAGCGAAGACTAATGGGAATCTATGCAATTTTGAGAAGTACTTCTTAATATATAACGAAAACAATAATTGAATGACCACAGACCACGGACCTAAGGCGATTTGAACAATGCTAAAATGTAATTACATTTTTAATATTTAAAAACACAACAACTTCGAATATTAGATATACTGAGGACGATATAAATGATCGAATTCCTGATTGACAATTTTGATAAAGCTTGTCCAGTAGGCTGTTTGTATTCCTATAAAAACAGCTGTGCCACATCTTTAATGATGACTCAGTTCTAATTTTAAGCCCGTGACATTTCTTAATTTACATTTTGGGTGTTGTCGATGAAGCGAAATAAAATCTAATGTTCCGGAAGCCTGGTCTAATTCTCTGGAATTTGTTCGAATGTGACCGTGTAATTCTTCCTTTGTTATTGTTTGTCTCTTGTTCGACCGATTTTGAGTTCGGAATATTGTTGCTTCAGTATTCTGGGTTTTTTTTGAAACTATAAAGGCGTGATTATGATTTTCCGATCGTGAGCTCCCTTTTCTTGAAAATGACATCAAAGCTTCTCGAACCTTTGTAGTTTACATGTCACAGTTGTTCCGTTTTTCTAAGGCTTACCCTTAATATCAGGATATTCGTCAAAGGTGTTGGCTTTTGACAAACAAACTTGGTTGTGAAGACACAGTGACACGAATTTCCGTTTCGAGCACGTACATGTTACTTGTGTTAGTGTCTGTGCGGAAAAGTCGATAATTATGATCTTAATCATTTTTCATAATAGTTTTCATAACCGTAGACGACGTGATTAACACTACATTATACTTCTTGGCACTGCTATGCCATATGTAGCGGATCTAGACCGGATCGGACTACCCCCATTTTGACCCCCCAATTTTCTATGAACCCACACAAATTCAGATGTTTTGAACATAATTCAAGATCCAGTTGGCCTCAAAGTATCTTCCTGCAAAATATTAGCCTTATCACTGATAGGCCGAAAAAAGGCCTTAATCTAACGAATTGAGGGAGAGAGCTTATATGGGCAAAGCCTGTCGCTCAATGCTTTTGGTGATCAATTCAATCAATAAAATATATATTTGAAATGAAAAAACATTAAATATCTAGTTTTTCTTTCATAATGAAAAACAAAGTGATAAGTATGTGTACTAAAGACTGGTTGCATTGCACACTTAAATTGACGTTACTGATAGACTTGAAAGAAGATATGAATGGACACTGATTGTAAGTGTTGGCTATTGTAGCTAGTAAGCTGTGGTTCATTATTTGCTGAAACAGCTCAAACAATGTGACATCATTTTCTAAATATGCTGTATTAATATGTCAATTAAAAAAAATCGTTGAGTATAAGTATATCGACAAAGTAAGTTTTCGTACGAACCCCTTCAAATATGTTCTTTTAGTAAAAGGTTTATTGAAATTGATTTCTTTGAGATAGGAATTAACGGCAGGTGAGGGGCGGAATGGAAAACACAAAAAACGTTCGCTCTCGAAGGGCTGAGAGATTTTGGCTTTGGAAAGAAAAGCTTGGAAGGGAAAATAATAGAAGAATTGGAAATATTCCTCCAAATTCTTGGTGAAAAGGAAAAACGACTTGTCGACCCAGAATCTAATATTCAGATAAGTGTTGCAAACATCATATGCGCTATTATATTCGGTAAGAGATTTGAACATGGTGACCCTTCATTTCAGCGCCTCATTAATTTAATAAATGAAAATGTCTCTCTTAATGGGCCTGCTGAACATGATGCCCTGGCTCCGGTATGTCCCTGGAGATCCTGTTTCTTGTAGAAAAGTACTTAACAATGCAGATAAAATAATCAAGTTCTAATACAGTGTAATTGGTGATCATCAAAAGGTTTTGGATATAACAAATAGCATCAAAAATATTACAAGAAATACGAAAAAAGCACGTGTTAACAAAAGGATAGGACTTTCGTTTATGACGATAAAGTGTAGGATAGGAAAGCCGATTTCGAGTACGAACAATGGTTTTGTTGACGCTTTGGTATTTTCTGATTTATTTTCATAACCATGTTCATTTTAAAGTGCTATATAGACCAAGTTGTAAATTATTGAGACCAGCTAGAAGTACCCCAATGTTAGTTACAATTAGGTTAGAAATGTTAAATAGCAGTTTCTATGATAATCTTTACCCTTAACGAAAGCACGATGTTTCAGTTACACTGTGGTATATATTTTAAAAACGTTTTTTCACAGCTAGTCTCTGAACGACAACGTTCGGAGTAGGTTAAATTGTGTTATTAACATCCAATGTGTAGCATTGTTCTTTAAAGGATTTTGATAAGTGAAACATATCACCCAACACTTCTCTATTTATTCATGATGAAATTTTTATATTTTCCTTTCAGTTTATTTTTTACACCAACACTGTATGGTGAAAACCTATTATCATTTCGACACCTCTGACCTTATACACTACAGGAGATATGATTTGTATACGCAATCTGTTTGTTTGCCATCCTTTATCGATGTATATGTGTGTAAGTACAGACCCAAGTTGGACTCCCGCATAACACAACCATGCTTGGCGTTTTATTGGAATTGTTCACTGGTAGCAGTAGTCTGGTGTGGACATTTGTGGTTCTGGTTGTGATGTATTATTTGTGGAATAGGCACAAGTGGCTGAAATCCCTGCCCCCGGGGCCTACACCACTTCCAATGATCGGCAACATACTTAACCTCGCATCATGTGACCAGCTAGAAACATTCCGTCAACTAAGTGAGAAGTACGGAGATCTGGTCACTCTTCACGTGGGTTCCTTGACCATCGTGTTGGTCAGTGGTTACGACACTCTACGGGAGCTGTTCGTTAAGCGAGGTGACGTCACGTCAGACCGACCTGATTTGTTTATTTTCAGAGAGGTAGGGCAAGGCCAAGGTAATTATCATAATATCATACTTTTCTATATACAATAAAAGTGCCGATTTCGGTTGTGCGGCCATAAAGTGTCCCTTTCTTAATAGTAACACCCCTACTTTTTCAATCCATTGTGTAAACGTGGCAATTGATTCGTTATTCTAGGGCTTGCTTGAAATATCGAGATTTTCGAGATAAATGCTGACCGTCGACAAACATACTTACGGCACATGTTTTTGAGAGATGCAGGTTGATAATGACTATGAGCAAGTTTTAAAATCGCCATCTTAGTCTTATTTAGAGATATTCTGTAACTTTGTATGATGTGAAATTTTTGAATATGCTCATTAGTTTACCTACTTGATTGGTTGGGAATGATGCTTTTGTTCTCTCTTTGAGGACAAGACATTTACTGAGATGTGACCTAGATTAACATGGCGGGTGTCGTCGATGATTTGGGAGACCCTTACTCTCCCGGAACACCTGGTCTTATTCTCTTGTACTTTTTTTATGGATCAGCGCGGAAATCTTTCCTTTGTTCATATTTTGCTCCCAATTTAATCGATTTTGAGTTCGGATTATGATGTTGTTGACTCCTCGGTATATATTTATGTTTTTTTCCCTCTTAACCGCAACTATATCTAATAGAAAGACTACAACGTTTATTGGAAAACAAAAGCCTATTATGACCAACGAATATTATATTGTACGTAGAAGGCGAACTCTTATATGAATTATACTGATATGTTAAACCTCTAAATGAACTCAAATAAATGTAATAGTTGTTGCCTAGAAAAACTTTACTCACTATGTCACTTCATCCGTGATAATCATTAGCACTTTAATATCATTTTAACAAATTTACATGTCTAGTAATCTTTCAAAATGAAAAAAGCAAAGTGACCAAATCTGTACATGTGTCTTTTGAATATGTTCTTTTATCAAAAGGTTGTTTTTTATCAAAATGTGTATTTCTTCGAAATAGGAATTATCGGCAGGTCAGGGGCGGAATGGAAAACACAAAGAACGTTCGCTCTCGGAGGTCTGAGGGATTTTGGCTTCGGAAAGAAAAGTTTGGAAGGGAAAATATTGGAGGAGGTAGAAATATTCCTCCAGATTCTTGGCAAAAAGGAAAAAATGTCTATCGACCCAGAGTCTCATATTCAGATAAGTGTTGCAAACATCATATGCGCAATCATATTCGGTAAGAGATTTGAACATGATGACCCGTCATTTGTACAGCTTATTGCTTTAATGAACGAAAATGCCTCTCTGAATGGACCTTCTGGAATCCTTAACATTATGCCTTGGCTCCGGTATATCCCTGGAGATCCTGTTTCTTGTAGAAAAGTACTTAACAATACAGAGAAAATAATCAAGTTCTTGTACAGTGTAATTGACGCTCACCAAAAGGACTACGACGAGGAAAACCTGAAAGACTTTATCGACGTGTACTTAAAGAAGATGAAGCATGAAGGACAGAACTCGACCTTCACATGTAAGTTTTCCTATACGATTAACGCACGTACTTTACATGTAGTATACAGACAACAGGTAAACCATTTATTGTTCGGACCCGAAACACTTGCCATTAAGCAGGTACTCCTATTGAGATGATGCATAGGTGTCCATCACATTGTGTAGATAGATCATAGAATAGAATGTACTTGTATATAAGAAGGTAAGGAACTTTCATCTTACCCCGAAATGGGTAATTTCATCCAGCGTGTTCCCAATTTCATCTAGCAACATATTTCCGTATCGACAGACTTTTCAAATTGGGACTGCGATGAACAATAAAAACTTTCTAAGTATTTTACGAACAGCCACAGAACTTTGAGCAGAATGAAAAAGTAATGACTATAATTACATCATTTAATTTTCAACAATTAAGTAGAGAGTATCATGTCTACCTAATATTTCTTCTAGAGCGTATCCATCTTTCTTCTTGTTTTAAGCATCAGAATATCAATTCTGGAAGAGGCGTTCTAAAGTCGCCACATCCAGTATATCACAATTCAAAATATACTCTTGCCTTTTTTCGTAAATGTAAATATACGCTCATAAGTTGGACATCCTTAGATCGCTGTAATAATAGTATGCTAATTTAAATACACACAGTAATCAAATCAATTTGTTACATCTGTTCTTATTCCTTAAGGTGAAACTTATTAGAGAATTTGAATTCTCTAGCAAACGGCATGAAAATCAACGATAAGCAACATGTTTAAAACGAATATCCTCTCACAGGGATAAGTCGTACACTTAAAACCTACGGGAGAATTTGAGGGATTTTAAGGGATATCAAAATATATTTGTATATAAAGGATTATATTCTTGAATTGTTAATGATATTTTCAGGAAAAGTATGGGTAAAAGTCCCCAAATTGATCCCTGCTTTCATTCCAGTATCTGAGCTAATGATCATATTGAGTGACATTTTCTTCGCTGGGATGGAGACAACTACCACCACTCTACTCTGGGCTGTCTTGTTCTTCCTCAACAACCCGGATGTACAGAAACGCTGCCATGAAGAGGTGATGAAGGTAGTCGGGGATGGTCGCTTTCCCTCCCTGTCAGACCGGCCACAGATGCCCTACATTGACGCCACCATCACAGAGATCCTCAGGTGTGGCAATATCGCCCCACTCGGAGTGCCACATGCCACAAGTGAGGATCTCATGTTTCATGGACATTTAATCCCAAAAGGGGCGATGTTGTTGCCAAATATTAACTCTGTCCTCTTCGATCCTCTACTGTTCTCAGATCCGGGTAAATTTAACCCATCACGATTCATCGATAGCGATGGTAAAGTTCACGGAACGGAACATGTGATATCATTCTTCTTTGGTAAGTATTTGAAATGAGAAATAATCAGCAATGTGAGAATGTAGTTTTAAAACAAATCGCAAATTGAATTGAAGATTAGCATATCCGAGTTAATGACTTTATATGTATATATATATTTGTGCTAAGAACGACCCAGCTAATCGAAGAAATATCTCAACAGGTTTTACGTTAATTTACTGTATTTCACATCAGGTCGCCGTGTGTGTATGGGTGAGGCCCTCGCCAGGTCTGAGTTGTTCCTCTTCCTAACCTCCATGGTCCAGCGGTTCCAGTTCAAACCAGACGATCCGGACAACATACCACCCGTTAAAGGCAGCCTCGGAATAACATTCAAACCGTGTGAATATAAATGCATAGTAGAAAAGTGGGATTAAATATCGTCTTGACCCATTCACCCCAGAAGCTGTTAAGGATATAGATAGGGGGTAACAAATTTTTTGTTTGTTGATTTTTTGTTTTTTGCAGAATTGATTACTTATAAACATACTACATCATATAACAAAAAGTAATTTTCAAAATTGTGTTCCCAAATGTGTCAATTAACGTGATTTAACATTGAACACGCTCATACAGATCAACACGTGGTACTGTTTACACCATAAACAGATACATCACACAGTGGCGTGGTCAGTTAGAAAGTCATTAGCACTGTGCTATGGTTGTGTGAAGTGATGGGTAATCATGCTGCTATAATCCATTAAGTCATGGTCAGTCTTTGATGTAATACAGCCCTATAGTTCCTACTATAAGAGAGGGGCCGGAGCGTTTCTAATGACCCCTTCATTACATGGGAGGAGCTTATCCTATGTCCAGTCTGACATTTCGCGGGAAAGGGGCATTTTCACTGAGAAATATTTTAATATTCATTAATTTCTCAGTTATTTGAACCAATGCATGCTCCGTTTTTTCGGAGGACAGCTTGATGGATACATGTCTAGTCATGATTAATGGTTTGGTAGGCAGAATCGGTCAGATAAGTGTTAAAACCAGAGATATCCGATTTCAAAGAGTGGAAATGGTCTTTAGAGCACTTTCATAAATTCAACAAGTTGTCAACTTCAAACAGCCATAACTTTGGCATCTGTGGACCGATTTCTTCCAAACTTTGCAGGATTGTTGGGAATGACCTTGTCAATAATAACGTGCCTCAGTTTCTGAAGAATTTAGCTACAACAAGATTTTATAACCAATTAAGTGAATTTGGGCATGAAAATCCCACCCAGAGACCATAAAATCGAAATTACTTCAATTCTAGAACATATAGGAAAAATCTGAGGCACTTTTTTGTAGATGACCTTTCTGTCTGTCAATAGGAAAAGTATTGTCAGTTTTTGTAAGAAAATGTGAAAGAAGATCGAAATTCAAAAGTGTCCGTCATTTTTTGTATTATATACTATAATGCAATTATGAATTAATTTAACACTATAATTATATGTTCACTTTATAGAAAATTTGATAACCTTTCCAATGATATATGATACATGCATGTGATTAAATTATTAAGCAAAACATCTGAAGAGACTGTACCCCCTATCTATATCCTTAATCGGGACAAGTTCTACCAATTGTTTATTAAAAGTTGGAAACGCAAGTGAGCATAATAATAATTATGATTATGAATAAAATAATGGAATCGGCTGTAATGCACACGTTCAGAAATTGCACTGGTATTGTAATATGATATTTACTGAGAGAATCATGTATGTACTTGTTCTGAAAGACATGAAATTTCCAAAATTTAAAGTCGGCAAGTCGAAAATAAAACAGCTTCTCAAGCAACGAAAGTAATTAATGCAACAGACATCAGCTGAAAGATATTCCGGAAATAACTGATGAAGGCCGAGTGTGACGTAACGTAATTGTGTGACGAAACGTAATTGTTTCACGTGTTTCCGGTTTCACTGGAGGGCTTCTTGCGGCAGTTATAATATAAGTCCAAGGCAAAGGGTATTAACAAAGGGGAACAACTACACGCACGCATGTATTAGCATTCAAGAGCTTCACTCGGGCGGATTTGGCGCCCGAGAACTGCACTCTTTTAATTTATAATTTTTATTCAGAGAAATTTAACAAACTAGCTCATGATAACCTGTTCTATGAGCAAGACTTTACATAACAGAATGACTTTCTAGGGTATGCTGTTACATTGGAGGAAGGATCCCGTAATTTTACCTACTGTTGGTTAAGCTGTGACATATCTTGTTCCTGTTATATTGTGTATATATTAATCATATATTTCATTTATTTGATAATGTAATGATATTGCACACATAGAAAATGTACACATGATTCTTGTTTACTTTCATATAAACACAATACAAAAATGAACATTCTTCTGTTAATACTTTTACTCCAAACAATTTTATTTGTTGGTAATATGATTCACTGTTGTGAAGGCGTTGATTAAAACATACACGTTTATTTTAGAAGCGGAATATCTTTTTTCAATTTTGTAACAAGGTGAAGTTACCAATTTAACATGGCAATGAATCCCTGAAAAATAACTTCCGATAATTTCATCCTTGTACAATGTACGTTAGATAACATCGTACTTAGTATTACAGTCAACTTCGAAAATAACGAAGTCCAAAACAACGAAACTCTGGCAACAACGAAATCGTGGGTTTCCGACGATGGAAATAGCGAATTCACTGAAACAGCGAAGTGATTTTTCAGTCCTCATTAACATTGATGGTTCCCAGAGCTTCGTTATTAACAAAGCTGACTGAATTATCATTTCACGGTATAAAAGGCGAGCAGCTACTCCTGAGCTTCCTGGGGGATTCCCCTACTTTCATGTATTATCATTATGGGTTTGTTTTTTCTGGTCCAATACAGAGATGAAATATTTAAGATAAATAAATTGATTGATATAAGAACAATAGTTTTTGGCATTCGCATCGCAAATTAATAACAATTATTCATAACATCGTAATTATTCATTTGGATAACACTGTTATTATAAATATGGATAAAATAAAATAACAATTACTTTGTAATTGATAAGACAGTATATCAAAAATCAGTTGAAGAAATTGATGCCAACATATTTGAATAATAAATTGGAGTAAATAAATTTATAGAAAATAATGTAAATAAAGTTGAAATAAGGTCAATAAGCAAGAAAGATAACTTTTGCTTCAGTTGCATTGAAAATAAAAAAGACAAAGAAATCCAAGGCGACAAAAAAAATATAATAACCCGAACGCTAAATCGACTAAACTAGGGACAAACTACTTAAAAAAGAAACTTTTACATGGAGACCCTTGAAAAAGTACAAACAACTGTAAAGTAAAAGAGTAAGCGTCTTCTGACGACACCCTCAATGTAAGTCTAGGTCAGATCCAAGTAAATGTCATGGCCTCAAAGTGAGAGCTGAGCCATACTTCTCAATTACTATAAAACAGACATACTAATGAGCATATTCAAAAATGTCCATCTTCATTTCATACAAGGATGTATAATATTTCTCAATGAGACCAAGATGGCGACCAAGAACTTGCTCGAATTCCAGGGCTGTAATCTTATTCGCCAGCAGCTGACATCTATGAGTAAAATCACGATATCTAGAGCAAGCCATATATCCTTAATAAAGGAAAAGTTCTTGATCGGAAAATCGAAATCGTCACGCTTATCATACAGCTTCGTAGTAAGCTGCCCGTGTTGGTCATAGTTTAGTAAAAGATCGAGGTAAGAAGCTGATGAAGGAGAGTATGTTGTGTCTTTAATCTCAAGTTCAGAAGGGTATATACGATCGACCAGGTCAGCAAATTACTTGGTAATAGACAACGCATCGTCGATATACATGAAAGTGAAATTTTAAGATGTGACAAAGTTTTTGTCACCCGTTGCGATAAGCCCCTCGTATGAAAACAAAAATAAGTCAAATTATAAGAGCCTAAATCTGTCGAGAAGCTTATAATTATCAAAACAGGTAATACGAACCTTTCAGGTACATTGATGATGTGTTGTCCATTAACAACCAGGAGTGTACTGGCCAAGTCGGTCGTACATACTCTTCTGAACTTGAAATAAAGGGCATAACAGTCTCGACACCGTCAGCTTCTTGCCTCGATCTATGCTTGAACTTTTAACAATTCGATGTGTTTGGTTCGATTGATTTTACGTCTCATTAACAACCAGGGTCAGTTTAGGACGGAGACTGTGACCAACATGACATTAGTTATACGATAAACGTGACGGTTTCGATTTCCGACCGTAAACTTTCCCTTTCTTGATAGTAACACCTCTGTTTCTCCAACCTGTGGCGTTTACATGTCGTAGTTGATTCTTTTTGAAGAGCTTGCTCCAAATATCAAGATTTTCATAATTGATATCGGCTGTTGAGGAACAAAGCTTGCGACACAGGGATTCGAGAGATGCAGGTTAATGGGGACTATTGGCAAGTTTTATGGTTGTCATCGTGTTTCATTCAGAAATAATAGTCTGTATTCTTGTTTGAAAGGAAGGTGGACATTTTTGAATATGCTCATTTGCATGCCTGTTAATTGTGATTGAGAATGATATACCTCGGTTCTCATTTTGAGGACGTGACATTTACTTGGATGTGACCTTGAGGGTGTCGTCAATGAAGCAGAAAATTCTTACTCTTCCGGAACCTTCGTGTAAATCTTTCCTATGCTCATATCTTGGTCCTATTTTAATCAATTTTGAATTCGGATTTTGGTTTTGGTGACGCATCGATATTCTCCGATTTTTATAATTCAAACTATGAACGTGACGATTTTGATTTTCCGATCGTGAGCTTTCCCCTTCTTTACAATAACCTCCATGCCTCTCAAACATATGGTGTTCACATGTCGCAGTCCATTCATTAATCAAGGACTTGCTCTGAATACTATGAATATCATGATATTCGTGATAAATATCTCCTGCTGACAAACCAAAACTGGTTAATAAAAATAAAGAAAATCTTTCTGGTCGTTATCATGATCTCGTTTGGAAGTCTATTTTTAAGTGTTGTGACGTTGGACGTTTCTTTAGTATGTCAATTAGTATGTCATATTGTTATGTTGTCAACACGTGTTACAATTTGCGGACGGGATATGTTCATGGCGGGAGTCGTCGATGAAGCAGAATATCTGTAATCTTCTGGGACACATTTCTCTTGTACCTTTTTAAGAGTGTCCGTGTAAATCTATTCTTTTTCCTTTTTTTGTTATTGGTTAAATCGATTTTGAATTCGAATAAGGGTTTTGTGGACGCTTCGGTACTATCTGATATGATCAATTTGTTTTCCGATCGTGAACTTTCCCTTTCTTTATAGGATCATCCCTGCTTCTCCAACCTATAGCGTTTACATGTCGCAGTTGATTCGTTATTCTACGACTTACTCCAAATATCGGGTAATTCGTGATAAAATATTACCACTGTAGATGTTGGCTGCTGACGAACAAACGTGGCCGATGAAGACAATTGGCAAGTTTGATGATGATCATCATCATCATCCATCAATCATCATCATCACCATCATCGTCATCTCGTTGGGAGAGTTATTCTTGCGTAATGTGACGTTGGATATTTTAATTTGTCCATGAGTATGCCATGTCGCTAAGGAATACCTCAATTCACAATTAAAGGACGGGGGATTGTTATGGTGGATGTCACTGATGAAACTATAGACTCTTGATCTTCCGGATTAAGGATGTCTGTGGAATTCTTTTCTTCTTCATTCTTTTCCCTGGTTTAATCGATTTTGAATTCGGTTATTGTTCTGTTGACTCTTTGGTCTTCTCTGATTGTTTTTCTTTTTGTGTGTGAGGTATTGTCAGAGGAGGCGTGTCTTTGATAGATACCAGTCCTGTGACAAAATGTTATACAACGGCTACCAACCATCTGTCTATTGTATTCATTCTTTCCATTCTTAAAATGTCTTCATCATGCTTTTGTTTTCTTACCAGTTACGATGCTTGCTGTCTAAACATCTTTATCTATACAAGTATTGTCTTGTTTCCAAAGTTCTGATTCTAACTTTAGGATAACGTTGATGACCCCGCATCGTACTTCTGTTAATGAGTAGTTAAATATAAGGATAGCTTAGATGACTCCACATCCTTGCTGTAATCCCTCTTAGAAAAAGCAGCATAGATGTGTGAAGGATACTTTGTGGTTTTTCAGCGATAGAAATCAGGGATCATCCCACATCTACGTTCTGAGATGGTATTCCTGTTGTGTGGTGTTCCCGTAATGTGACTTTAGAAGCAGAAATACTAAAATGTCACAATATCATATAAATCGACAAACTTTATTGACAATTAAAAGGCTCATGCATTGAAAATAATTTAAAACAAGCTTGTATCAGTATTTGTATAAGATAAAATTAACAATTAGCCATAACCATCTTCCTCTCTGAACTCAGTACTTACTCTCAGACAATTACTCATAGCACTAAACTGAATTCCACCACCCACACCTCACTTTATTACTTTCGTCACACACAGTGGCAAGATGTCTGCAGTTTCTCACACTAATATATTTTTTCTTGGCAATAACCACTTAAGTATCATTATATAAATCACACACACCCTTACAAACATATATAATACTGATAGCTGAAAAGTCATTTTTTAGCAAATTCAACAAAATATTGTTATTTTCATGTGATAAGTTACTCAATTAAGTCACTTTCCACAATACAAAGTGTCCACAGTTGGACATCCACAAGATTTGAGTTATCCCCTTCCTCCGACCTCGGACAACAGGTAGGTGGTATATGTTGAATGTAAAAGTAAGATAGGACAATATACTTTGGACACAAATGCAAACTAATTTGTCTATTGACATGGTATGGTATTATCACAACCAGATATGTCATTTATCACAACTAGACAGTGTATTCATCACAACAAGATATGGCCAGCCACATATATTACAGTAAGGCAAGTATTAAATAACAATATGTTGTAACCCCATATCACATGTCTTCCTCTTCAGAACCAAAGTGAAACCTACATTTTAATCTACAAAATTTCGTAATTATCTAATCCAAGCTTTGAATTTGAAAGAGTTTAAGTGTGTCTTCAGGATTGAATGAGTTTAAAAATAACACAGGAGTTCTCATGCTCAAACCAAATTTCTTGCAAACCCTTTAAACATAAATATGACATGGCCAAAGAGTCAAATGTAAACAGTAATATGATTTGAATTGCTCCTAAATTCTTACAAAGTACAGAAATACTCAAATATGATCTATTCATTAATTTGTTGAGTCCTGAGCACAAATTATAGTTCAAGGATGAAAAATGTAGTGTGAAAATGGGACAAGATTTTTAAAAGGTTTACTTTACAAACAAATATAAATTTGGACTTCCAGGAGGAGTGGAATGTGAAAAGTTTCGGATTTATATGTAGTGTTTGGTTGTGGCTGCTTATATTACTTTTACATATAGTGTTCAATATTTGTTTCAGAATTTTGTTTCAGAATTTTTTCCCTGTCATTTCCAAAAATGATGCTGTGCATTTGTGATTTCTCCACTGCAATACTGAATGTGTAGATCAGATGGAAAAGGTCCATGTCTGATCTATACTGCTGAGTGCCATTATTCTCCATTTATCTAGAATTTTGTTTTATAATTTTTGAAATCTTCTCATTGTAAAAGTCTGGATTGATTTGTTAAAACATCATTTAACTAATTATATGGACAGTTACTAGAATGTAAATAACATATTTTGCATTCCATTTAATACCAAAATATTTTTAAAGGCTACTGAATCTCTTTAATAGTGGATATACAAAGGTATTTCTTTTTAATAGTTATCAAAACACCCAGAACGAAATTAAGCACAAGAATTCTGAAAGGCAATGAAATCAATTTGATAAGTATGGCCCCAATTTCAATTCAAAGTCCGTTACAAGATAGTTGTTGATGAAAGTCTATAAAAGTACTTAGAAATTATTTTCAAACACCTACGAGATCCTCCACAGAGTTGACCACTTTGACCTTCTTAAATAGATCCTCTATCATCTTCTTAACCACTTCTTTCACTGCAATAAGAGGGAGAATACAATATTTATCAAATACACGAAATCATATTACTAGAATCAGCATTACAATTATTTACATTCTTTCCCCGCTAAAAGCCCTCCATTTTCTCCAAACACTTTTTTCTTTTTCTTTTCTTTTCTAGTCCTTGACTGAAAAGTTAAATGAAGTCTAACTTCTCCTAGCTCACAGTTCAAAACAAGCTCTCAATGCTCCTAATCACCAGTAATAAATTGTTTAATAAGGCAGTGAAAACACTGGTAAAGGATTAATATTTCATGAAAACCTAAATGGACGTTGTACATCCATATTTACATACATATATTTACATTTGCTCTGCATTGCCACTATATAACACTACCAAGGCCAGTTCCGTGTTATGAGAGCATAACACTGAACTGGTCATTATGACGTCATTACGATTGTGACGTCATAATCATAGCGTTGGAAATAGCCGGCCGATACTGGCTGTTCGCTGTTCCATTTATTAGAAATCTACCTTAAATTTCAGAACAAATGTAGAATATAAATATGAATTTATTATCAAGACCGATGGAAAAATGTTAATATAAGCATTAAACATCATTCTGTTCCGTGTTATAGGACCATAACACGAAACAGAATGATGTTTAATGCTTAAATATTGGTCAAAGAAGTAACATTAAAGGGTAGAAATACATGTACCTTCTTCTGGTTTTCCTGTCCCTCCAGGTTTTTCTATCACTTTATGTGACAATGCCCTTGCAACACTTTTGAATGCATCCTAAGTAAGAATATGAAAAAAAAAAAAAAAATGAATAATGCGATCTTATACAATGTAGATATACAGGAGGTCTTTAAATTGCCAAATGAATATGCATGTGCATTTGAACATTTCATCAAACTGTTATATACCAGTATTTATATCTTTACAATCATTTAGCATCCATTATAAAGAAACGCATGAAACTTTTCTTGTCGGAGATTGGTAAAACGCTTCACCAAGTTATCTCCCTTACACTGAAAAGTAGGACTAAAAATGCTTTTTAATGTTAATCAGGGCGAGTTAGTATATATATACAATTATTTTAGATCATCCTTAGACAGACTGTTAGTCAGGTTGATGTACATACTAGTAAAAAAGATAGGAATTCTCATCTGATAGTAAGGTGTATGATTTTTTTAAAGAAAATAATTAAATAACTTCAATTTGATATGGTGTCTTAGAAAAGACCTTTGCCATGAAAATGTGTATTTAAATATTTCAATGTCTAAGTAAAATCTTCTAGAATGTAGAATACCAACCTTATATAGATTAGGGTACTATATAACACTCTTTTATAGATCTAATGTGATTTTTCCCCAGACCTTTGTTGGTATCTTGCCACCCTTGTAGTAAGGTGTCAGGTACCTCACCACCAGGTCTGTTGTACAGTAACTCACCTTTGTCGGTATCATGTCACTCTTGTAGTGTGGAGTCAGGTACCTCACCACCAGGTCTGTTGTACAGTAACTCACCTTTGTCGGTATCATGTCACTCTTGTAGTGGGGAGTCAGGTACCTCACCACCAGGTCTGCTGTACTGTAACTCACCTTTGTATCCTGTCACCCTTGTAGTGAGGAGTCAGGTACCTCACCACCAGGTCTGCTGTACAGTAACTCACCTTTGTCGGTATCCTGTCACCCTTGTAGTGAGGAGTCAGGTACCTCACCACCAGGTCTGTTGTACAGTAACTCACCTTTGTCGGTATCCTGTCATCCTTGTAGTGAGGAGTCAGGTACCTCACCACCAGGTCTGCTGTACAGTAACTCACCTTTGTCGGTATCCTGTCATCCTTGTAGTGAGGAGTCAGGTACCTCACCACCAGGTCTGCTGTACAGTAACTCACCTTTGTCGGTATCCTGTCACCCTTGTAGTGAGGAGTCAGGTACCTCACCACCAGGTCTGCTGTACAGTAACTCACCTTTGTATCCTGTCACCCTTGTAGTGAGGAGTCAGGTACCTCACCACCAGGTCTGCTGTACTGTAACTCACCTTTGTATCCTGTCACCTTGTAGTGAGGTGTCAGGTACCTCACCACCAGGTCTGTTGTACAGTAACTCACCTTGGTATCCTGTCACCCTTGTAGTGGGGAGTCAGGTACCTCATCACCAGGTCTGCTGTACAGTATCTCACCTTTGTCTGTATCATGTCACCCTTGTAGTGGGGAGTCAGGTACCTCACCACCAGGTCTGTTGTACAGTAACTCACCTTGGTATCCTGTCACCCTTGTAGTGGGGAGTCAGGTACCTCTCCACCAGGTCTGCTGTACAGTAACTCACCTTTGTATCCTGTCACCCTTGTAGTGGGGAGTCAGGTACCTCACCACCAGGTCTGCTGTACAGTAACTCACCTTGGTATCCTGTCACCCTTGTAGTGGGGAGTCAGGTACCTCTCCACCAGGTCTGCTGTACAGTAACTCACCTTTGTATCCTGTCACCCTTGTAGTGGGGAGTCAGGTTCCTCACCACCAGGTCTGCTGTACAGTAACTCACCTTTGTTGGTATCCTGTCACCCTTGTAGTGAGGAGTCAGGTACCTCACCATCAGGTCTGCTGTACAGTAACTCACCTTTGTATCCTGTCACCCTTGTAGTGAGGTGTCAGGTACCTCACCACCAGGTCTGCTGTACAGTAACTCACCTTTGTATCCTGTCACCCTTGTAGTGGGGAGTCAGGTACCTCACCACCAGGTCTGCTGTACAGTAACTCACCTTTGTCGGTATCCTGCCACCCTTGTAGTGAGGTGTCAGGTACCTCACCACCAGGTCTGCTGTACAGTAACTCACCTTTGTATCCTGTCACCCTTGTAGTGAGGAGTCAGGTACCTCACCACCAGGTCTGCTGTACAGTAACTCACCTTTGTCGGTATCCTGTCACCCTTGTAGTGAGGAGTCAGGTACCTCACCACCAGGTCTGCTGTACAGTAACTCACCTTTGTATCCTGTCACCCTTGTAGTGGGGAGTCAGGTTCCTCACCACCAGGTCTGTTGTACAGTAACTCACCTTTGTATCCTGTCACCCTTGTAGTGAGGTGTCAGGTACCTCACCACCAGGTCTGCTGTACAGTAACTCACCTTTGTATCCTGTCACCCTTGTAGTGGGGAGTCAGGTACCTCACCACCAGGTCTGCTGTACAGTAACTCACCTTTGTCGGTATCCTGCCACCCTTGTAGTGAGGTGTCAGGTACCTCACCACCAGGTCTGCTGTACAGTAACTCACCTTGGTATCCTGTCACCCTTGTAGTGGGGAGTCAGGTACCTCACCACCAGGTCTGTTGTACAGTAACTCACCTTTGTCGGTATCCTGCCACCCTTGTAGTGAGGAGTCAGGTACCTCACCACCAGGTCTGCTGTACAGTAACTCACCTTTGTCGGTATCCTGCCACCCTTGTAGTGAGGTGTCAGGTTCCTCACCACCAGGACTGCTGTACAGTAACTCACCTTTGTCTGTATCCTGCCACCCTTGTAGTGAGGTGTCAGGTACCTCATCACCAGGTCTGCTGTACTGTAACTCACCTTTGTCGGTATCCTGCCACCCTTGTAGTGAGGTGTCAGGTACCTCATCACCAGGTCTGCTGTACTGTAACTCACCTTTGTCGGTATCCTGTCACCCTTGTAGTGAGGAGTCAGGTACCTCATCACCAGGTCTGTTGTACAGTAACTCACCTTGGTATCCTGTCACCCTTGTAGTGGGGAGTCAGGTACCTCTCCACCAGGTCTGCTGTACAGTAACTCACCTTTGTATCCTGTCACCCTTGTAGTGGGGAGTCAGGTACCTCACCACCAGGTCTGCTGTACAGTAACTCACCTTGGTATCCTGTCACCCTTGTAGTGGGGAGTCAGGTACCTCTCCACCAGGTCTGCTGTACAGTAACTCACCTTTGTATCCTGTCACCCTTGTAGTGGGGAGTCAGGTTCCTCACCACCAGGTCTGCTGTACAGTAACTCACCTTTGTTGGTATCCTGTCACCCTTGTAGTGAGGAGTCAGGTACCTCACCATCAGGTCTGCTGTACAGTAACTCACCTTTGTATCCTGTCACCCTTGTAGTGAGGTGTCAGGTACCTCACCACCAGGTCTGCTGTACAGTAACTCACCTTTGTATCCTGTCACCCTTGTAGTGGGGAGTCAGGTACCTCACCACCAGGTCTGCTGTACAGTAACTCACCTTTGTCGGTATCCTGCCACCCTTGTAGTGAGGTGTCAGGTACCTCACCACCAGGTCTGCTGTACAGTAACTCACCTTTGTATCCTGTCACCCATGTAGTGAGGAGTCAGGTACCTCACCACCAGGTCTGCTGTACAGTAACTCACCTTTGTCGGTATCCTGTCACCCTTGTAGTGAGGAGTCAGGTACCTCACCACCAGGTCTGCTGTACAGTAACTCACCTTTGTATCCTGTCACCCTTGTAGTGGGGAGTCAGGTTCCTCACCACCAGGTCTGTTGTACAGTAACTCACCTTTGTATCCTGTCACCCTTGTAGTGAGGTGTCAGGTACCTCACCACCAGGTCTGCTGTACAGTAACTCACCTTTGTATCCTGTCACCCTTGTAGTGGGGAGTCAGGTACCTCACCACCAGGTCTGCTGTACAGTAACTCACCTTTGTCGGTATCCTGCCACCCTTGTAGTGAGGTGTCAGGTACCTCACCACCAGGTCTGCTGTACAGTAACTCACCTTGGTATCCTGTCACCCTTGTAGTGGGGAGTCAGGTACCTCACCACCAGGTCTGTTGTACAGTAACTCACCTTTGTCGGTATCCTGCCACCCTTGTAGTGAGGAGTCAGGTACCTCACCACCAGGTCTGCTGTACAGTAACTCACCTTTGTCGGTATCCTGCCACCCTTGTAGTGAGGTGTCAGGTTCCTCACCACCAGGACTGCTGTACAGTAACTCACCTTTGTCGGTATCCTGCCACCCTTGTAGTGAGGTGTCAGGTACCTCATCACCAGGTCTGCTGTACTGTAACTCACCTTTGTCGGTATCCTGCCACCCTTGTAGTGAGGTGTCAGGTACCTCATCACCAGGTCTGCTGTACTGTAACTCACCTTTGTATCCTGTCACCCTTGTAGTGAGGTGTCAGGTACCTCACCACCAGGTCTGTTGTATAGTAACTCACCTTTGTATCCTGTCACTCTTGTAGTGAGGAGTCAGGTACCTCACCACCAGGTCTGCTGTACTGTAACTCACCTTTGTATCCTGTCACCCTTGTAGTGAGGTGTCAGGTACCTCACCACCAGGTCTGCTGTACAGTAACTCACCTTTGTATCCTTTCACCCTTGTAGTGAGGAGTCAGGTACCTCACTACCAGGTCTGCTGTACAGTAACTCACCTTTGTCGGTATCCTGTCACCCTTGTAGTGAGGAGTCAGGTACCTCTCCACCAGGTCTGCTGTACAGTAACTCACCTTGGTATCCTGTCACCCTTGTAGTGAGGTGTCAGGTTCCTCACCACCAGGTCTGCTGTACAGTAACTCACCTTTGTATCCTGTCACCCTTGTAGTGAGGTGTCAGGTACCTCACCACCAGGTCTGCTGTACAGTAACTCACCTTTGTATCCTGTCACCCTTGTAGTGGGGAGTCAGGTACCTCATCACCAGGTCTGCTGTACAGTATCTCACCTTTGTATCCTGTCACCCTTGTAGTGAGGTGTCAGGTACCTAACCACCAGGTCTGCTGTACAGTAACTCACCTTTGTCGGTATCCTGTCACCCTTGTAGTGAGGTGTCAGGTACCTAACCACCAGGTCTGCTGTACAGTAACTCACCTTTGTCGGTATCCTGTCACCCTTGTAGTGAGGTGTCAGGTACCTAACCACCAGGTCTGCTGTACAGTAACTCACCTTTGTCGGTATCCTGTCACCCTTGTAGTGAGGTGTCAGGTACCTAACCACCAGGTCTGCTGTACAGTAACTCACCTTTGTCGGTATCCTGTCACCCTTGTAGTGAGGTGTCAGGTTCCTCACCACCAGGTCTGCTGTACAGTAACTCACCTTTGTATCCTGTCACCCTTGTAGTGAGGTGTCAGGTACCTCTCCACCAGGTCTGCTGTACAGTAACTCACCTTGGTATCCTGTCACCCTTGTAGTGAGGTGTCAGGTACCTCACCACCAGGTCTGTTGTACAGTAACTCACCTTTGTATCCTGTCACCCTTGTAGTGCGGAGTCAGGTACCTCACCACCAGGTCTGCTGTACAGTAACTCACCTTTGTTGGTATCCTGTCACCCTTGTATTGGGGAGTCAGGTACCTCACCATCAGGTCTGCTGTACAGTAACTCACCTTTGTATCCTGTCACCCTTGTAGTGAGGTGTCAGGTACCTCACCATCAGGTCTGTTGTACAGTAACTCACCTTGGTATCATGTCACCCTTGTAGTCAGGAGTCAGGTACCTCACCACCAGGTCTGTTGTAAAGTAACTCACCTTTGTCGGTATCCTGTCACCCTTGTAGTGGGGAGTCAGGTTCCTCACCACCAGGTCCGCTGTACAGTAACTCACCTTTGTATCCTGTCACCCTTGTAGTGAGGTGTCAGGTACCTCACCACCAGGTCTGCTGTACAGTAACTCACCTTTGTATCCTTTCACCCTTGTAGTGAGGAGTCAGGTACCTCACTACCAGGTCTGCTGTACAGTAACTCACCTTTGTCGGTATCCTGTCACCCTTGTAGTGAGGAGTCAGGTACCTCTCCACCAGGTCTGCTGTACAGTAACTCACCTTGGTATCCTGTCACCCTTGTAGTGAGGTGTCAGGTTCCTCACCACCAGGTCTGCTGTACAGTAACTCGCCTTTGTATCCTGTCACCCTTGTAGTGAGGTGTCAGGTACCTCACCACCAGGTCTGCTGTACAGTAACTCACCTTTGTATCCTGTCACCCTTGTAGTGGGGAGTCAGGTACCTCATCACCAGGTCTGCTGTACAGTATCTCACCTTTGTATCCTGTCACCCTTGTAGTGAGGTGTCAGGTACCTAACCACCAGGTCTGCTGTACAGTAACTCACCTTTGTCGGTATCCTGTCACCCTTGTAGTGAGGTGTCAGGTACCTAACCACCAGGTCTGCTGTACAGTAACTCACCTTTGTCGGTATCCTGTCACCCTTGTAGTGAGGTGTCAGGTACCTAACCACCAGGTCTGCTGTACAGTAACTCACCTTTGTCGGTATCCTGTCACCCTTGTAGTGAGGTGTCAGGTACCTAACCACCAGGTCTGCTGTACAGTAACTCACCTTTGTCGGTATCCTGTCACCCTTGTAGTGAGGTGTCAGGTTCCTCACCACCAGGTCTGCTGTACAGTAACTCACCTTTGTATCCTGTCACCCTTGTAGTGAGGTGTCAGGTACCTCTCCACCAGGTCTGCTGTACAGTAACTCACCTTGGTATCCTGTCACCCTTGTAGTGAGGTGTCAGGTACCTCACCACCAGGTCTGTTGTACAGTAACTCACCTTTGTATCCTGTCACCCTTGTAGTGAGGAGTCAGGTACCTAACCACCAGGTCTGCTGTACAGTAACTCACCTTTGTCGGTATCCTGCCACCCTTGTAGTGAGGTGTCAGGTACCTCACCACCAGGTCTGCTGTACAGTAACTCACCTTGGTATCCTGTCACCCTTGTAGTGAGGAGTCAGGTACCTCACCACCAGGTCTGTTGTACAGTAACTCACCTTTGTCGGTATCCTGCCACCCTTGTAGTGAGGTGTCAGGTACCTCACCACCAGGTCCGCTGTACAGTAACTCACCTTTGTCTGTATCCTGTCACCCTTGTAGTGAGGAGTCAGGTACCTCACCACCAGGTCTGCTGTACAGTAACTCACCTTGGTATCCTGTCACCCTTGTAGTGAGGTGTCAGGTACCTCACCACCAGGTCTGCTGTACAGTAACTCACCTTTGTTGGTATCCTGCCACCCTTGTAGTGAGGAGTCAGGTACCTCACTACAAAGTCGGCTGCTACCTTCCGCTTTTCCACACTTCCTCCTTTGGACGTTGATAGATCTTCAATTGACCTTGAACTGTTACTGCCTGCTCTGGATGTGGATGGATTTTCAGATGACTGTGTACCCTTTCTTGTTCTGGTAGAGTTTGTGGTGTCTAAATCAGGTTCTATTTTTCTTTTCTTAGCCGTAATGCTGTTTATCTGGCACATTCAAATAATGAATTTTATAGAGAAATAATTACAAAATCAAGATATAAATCCTAAAAAAAAATTTATAATAACATAACCCATTAATTTGATTTTGGTAATCACTTTCGATTTTTTTTTTTGTATTATTGTAGCATCGAAGCATAGTTTATTATGTTTGTTTGAATTAGAATTAAATCACAGTCCTTTGAACATGTAAGATAATTCTGTCATGCTTTTATAATAGTAAAATTGAAATCAACAATTCAAATTCGACAAATTCAAAATATTTTCTGTTGCCAATTCAGATTATTGCAGAATCTTTAATCAAAATGAAATAATTAAAAGCATACAATTTTGTCCTTTTTGAATATATTTAACCAGGGTTACCTTATCCTCCATATTCCTCTTCTGGCTAGGTTTGACCTGGACATCTGTACCAGGCCCGCTGGTTTCCATTGTCGTCACGGGTTGGACAAGGTCTGTGGTAGTGTCAGCCATGGCCACCTGTATCACCCCTGGGTCTGTGGCCGTCGTGTCAGAATCCACCACTTCTTCAGTGTCTTTCATCTTGATGTCAGCTAAATCACAGTCAGTATCTCCCAAACCATCCTCTTCAGCTGCACTTCTCTTTGTGAAAAAGTTTGTGATTTGGGGCACATTCTTATGGATTCTTTCTTTCCCTTTAGACTTTGCTGATTTAGATTTAGGTTTTACAGGATTAGAAGATTTGCTTTCATCAAAATCGAAAGTCACCTTTTTAGAAATCACACTGCTTGCTTTTTGAAATCCAGAGTGCTTCTGTTTTTTATTAATTTGAGAAACACTTGGCTTAGTCAAATTTGAGGTTAGTATCACACTATTGCCAATGGTGCTGAAGAGTCCTGGTGATGAGGAAGGACTTGACCGACTTTCATCCTTGATATTCTCCACACAAACAGGAGACTTGGAGTTCTCATCTGTATCACAAGTGTTCAACTCAGATCCCCAAAGACTTGGCAAAGGGGGAGCACTCTTCTGAACCTGATTATCCTTCCTTAGCATACCAGCTGCTGACTGAAACACTGCTGGTTTAGAAGGAGGGGGCTTGCTTTCTTCTTTTTCTAAAAGTGTACTACTGGCCAGCATTTCGGATGCAGAAGTGAAACCACAGACCGATGAGGATGTAGAAGCTAACTGGGACTCTTTCATGTCTCCTGATTCAGACATACCACATTTTGGTGCCAATGTCAAGTGGAGATCGTTAGAAGATGTACATTTCTTGATCTCATTTGCCATCTTCATTACTGCAGCTTTGTAGATGTTAGCCATCTTGTTGACCTTGAACAGATCATACTCAAGGTCAATGGCAGCACACCTAGGTTCGTAGTCCTGCCCTACAAGTTTGTGGGGAACCTCCTTGTAGTACTGACAGAAGTTGTCTCTCAGGGCCTTCTCTAGCATACCCATACAATACTCACGGCCCTGTAACAGATACATATACATACAGGATTATTTTTTAAAGTTTGTCCTCAAGGTTATTCTATTAAAATATCTACCTGACTCCAGGACTCCAAAATAAATCACTTCTACCCATGGGTGGATTTCCTTCCTATTACTCCTTTGTAATTTATTGAATAAATTCTATGGGTGGTACCACTTAACAACACCTGGAGTCCTGGGGTGGGGTTGATATTTTATTGGAATAGCCCTCAAATACATACAAACAAATAAAGCAAAATTTGACTTTGTTTTCTTTTTGAAAGTTAAATAGCATCCATTAGTATATCCTAGACTGAGTACTCCTATTTTGACATTTTAACTTTGGATAGCTATGGAGAACTGGCATCATACATGTATATTGATAGCTAGGATCAACTTGTTTGTACTTGAGTACATATATCTTCATGATACTAAATTAAGCAAGCTGTAACTAAAGTCAAAGTTCATATACAGGTCATGTATCAGTGTGACGACAAACAATTAACTCATTTACCACTAAAACAAAGCGTAACTGAATTGCGAGTCATTTCCGTACAACTACAATTTTACTGTACATATGCTGAACAGTGTAGCTGAAATTGACCAGTATTTGTGAACAAGTTGAACACATTTAACAGCTTTGTGCATATATACTTTACCAGTCTGATGAAGGTGACAGAGTACATACCATACCGTTCTACTCAACATGATCAGTCGTCACATAAAACGTTTATTGGTTTCGTTAAAATGTTTTTACATAAACCGATGGCAATACTTCCAACTTTTTATCACATTTGTTACAAAGCAAAATACCTTCATTACTTTAGACAACCTTAGTTTTTCAACACCAGACATTTAACATCAAAGTTGTGAAACATATTCGCAAGACATATATTAATTAATAACCTTGACGGTGAGTTTTGGTATTTTGTTACTGGCAGCATCTCTGAGGGGACAATCTGGGTCTGGTTCCTCAATAGGCTGTTCTGTAGTTGTAGAGGAGGAGTCTTCTACACCCTTAGTACAAAACAAACACAAATATATCATTTGATTTCTGAAACATTGTACTTTATTCTTGAAACATTATATACCGTAAAATAACGGAGTTACAAAATTTATTTTAAAGTATGCAGCAATGAAACTATTATATTTATACCTGTTAATATTCACCCTAATAAATGTTCTATATTGAATTCCCATTCAAGATTTTTGGAAGGAAGATGTGAAAAGAATAATTCCCTCAGCTGGCAATCCAATCAGCAACTACAGTCTTTTTAATCAGACGATCTACTGCTGTGCTAAAGGAAAATTCCCTATAGGCTATTAAGTCAGGTAAGTTTTACATAATGTGCATCTTTAAACATTTAATTGAATTTATATAAACAAGCTGTTTGAACAGTCTCTTTATGAATATTAACACAATCACATTATACAATGAGAATATTTACCCCTTTTCTCTTTTTAAATTCTCTCATAATGAAATTGTGTCTCTGTTTTTTCTCTAGTTGTTCCTTTTTCTCTCTTTTGTACGCTGCATCATCATCATCATCAGCTCCGTTTTCAAATGATCGGCTATATGAGTCATATTCACTGTGAAATATACAAAAAAACCTTGTCAACATACATTCATTTTTAGCAAAAATAGGAAAAAGTGGTTCTAGAGGTAATCAATCCAACTCTGGATACCATAATTCTGATAGCTCTGGATACCATAATTCTGAAAGCTCTGGATACCATAATTCTGACAGCTCTGGATACCATAATTCTGACAGCTCTGGATGCCATAATTCTGACAGCTCTGGATACCATAATACTGAAAGCTCTGGATACCATAATTCTGACAGCTCTGGATACCATAATTCTGAAAGCTCTGGATACCATAATTCTGACAGCTCTGGATACCATAATTCTGACAGCTCTGGATACCATAATTCTGAAAGCTGTGGATACCATAATTCTGACAGCTCTGGATACCATAATTCTGACAGCTCCGGATACCATAATTCTGACAGCTCTGGATACCATAATTCTGAAAGCTCTGGATACCATAATTCTGAAAGCTCTGGATACCATAATTCTGAAAGCTCTGGATACCATAATTCTGAAAGCTCTGGATACCATAATTCTGATAGCTGTGGATACCATAATTCTGAAAGCTCTGGATACCATAATTCTGACAGCTCTGGATACCATAATTCTGAAAGCTCTGGATACCATAATTCTGACAGCTCTGGATACCATAATTCTGACAGCTCTGGATACCATAATTCTGACAGCTCTGGATACCATAATTCTGACAGCTCTGGATACCATAATTCTGAAAGCTCTGGATACCATAATTCTGAAAGCTCTGGATACCATAATTCTGAAAGCTCTGGATACCATAATTCTGAAAGCTCTGGATACCATAATTCTGAAAGCTCTGGATACCATAATTCTGATAGCTGTGGATACCATAATTCTGAAAGCTCTGGATACCATAATTCTGACAGCTCTGGATACCATAATTCTGAAAGCTCTGGATACCATAATTCTGACAGCTCTGGATAACATAATTCTGACAGCTCTGGATACCATAATTCTGACAGCTCCGGATACCATAATTCTGAAAGCTCTGGACACCATTATCCTGACAGCTCTGGATACCATAATTCTGACAGCTGTGGATACCATAATTCTGACAGCTCTGGATACCATAATTCTGACAGCTCTGGATACCATAATTCTGAAAGCTCTGGATAACATAATTCTGACAGCTCTGGATACCATAATTCTGAAAGCTCTGGATACCATAATTCTGACAGCTCTGGATACCATAATTCTGAAAGCTCTGGATACCATAATTCTGACAGCTGTGGATACCATAATTCTGAAAGCTCTGGATACCATAATTCTGAAAGCTCTGGATACCATAATTCTGACAGCTCTGGATACTATAATTCTGACAGCTCTGGATACCATAATTCTGACAGCTGTGGATACCATAATTCTGACAGCTCTGGATACCATAATTCTGACAGCTCTGGATACCATAATTCTGACAGCTCTGGATACCATAATTCTGACAGCTCTGGATACTATAATTCTGACAGCTCTGGATACCATAATTCTGACAGCTCTGGATACCATAATTCTGATAGCTCTGGATACCATAATTCTGACAGCTCTGGATACCATAATTCTGAAAGCTCTGGATACTATAATTCTGACAGCTCTGGATACCATAATTCTGACAGCTCTGGATACCAAAATTCTGACAGCTCTGGATACCATAATTCTGCTCTGGATACCATAATTCTGACAGCTGTGGATACCATACTTCTGAAAGCTCTGGATACCATAATTCTGAAAGCTCTGGATACCATAATTCTGACAGCTCTGGATACCATAATTCTGAAAGCTATGGATACCATAATTCTGAAAGCTCTGGATACTATAATTCTGACAGCTCTGGATACCATAATTCTGACAGCTCTGGATACCATAATTCTGACAGCTCTGGATACCATAATTCTGACAGCTCTGGATACCATAATTCTGCTCTGGATACCATAATTCTGACAGCTGTGGATACCATACTTCTGACAGCTCTGGATACCATAATTCTGAAAGCTCTGGATACCATAATTCTGACAGCTCTGGATACCATAATTCTGACAGCTATGGATACCATAATTCTGACAGCTCTGGATACCATAATTCTGACAGCTGTGGATACCATAATTCTGACAGCTCTGGATACCATAATTCTGACAGCTCTGGATACCATAATTCTGACAGCTCTGGATACCATAATTCTGACAGCTATGGATACCATAATTCTGACAGCTCTGGATACCATAATTCTGACAGCTCTGGATACCATAATTCTGACAGCTCTGGATACCATAATTCTGACAGCTCTGGATACCATAATTCTGAAAGCTCTGGATACCATAATTCTGACAACTATTGATACCATAACTCTGATGATGAGTAAGCTCTTACTTTTCTTCACAACAAAGTATATCACAAAGTACCCAGAGAGAGGTTGGTATATATACCGATAATTTTTCATTATACACAAAAGGTTTTGTTAGCTCAACAATTCTAGCACTGCCCAAATATGTACCCATTTACAGCTGTGTAGACTGGAAGAAGCGGATTAAAATCTATTGCTCAAAGATATAACACAGTATTATGAGGTGACTGCAGAACTTGAAGCGAAAATCAAGAGTAATAACTTTTTGTATTTATAAATTTAGTTAAGATTAACTGATATCAGCAATATTCAAGATGAATTATTACCCGTCTACTGGTACAGCAGCGGTTAGACTCAGTATTTGTAAACACGCGTCCATTTTGAACTGTCTTCTAACTTCGGTTTGTTGTTGAAGTGGGCCCCACCTGAATTATTTTCAATTCTTCGGATTTTTCTGTCAAGAGTTTCTTGTTAGTTACCGCTCAGGTTTACTTTGCTTTATTTTTGCATGGTAATCAACTGGATTTTTTTTTCAAAATTTTTCAAAATTACGAACAATTTCCTGAAGTTGCATATATTGGGCCTTTAAAATTTTCTTTATCAACAATGAAAGACTTAAGAATAATGACTCATTTTTTTTCTGAAATAGCAGTTGAGAAAGGTGGCATAAGTGATAAGCTATAACCTGGTGCTAAATTTCTGTAAATTTCAGTACCTCTTTGCTCCTCTTCTGCCTCCCCCATACATGCCAGGATCATCGTCATCGTCACCATCCTCGTAGAAGTAGATGCCTCCCCCACCACCCTTCTTGTTGTTGAAGTTACCATAGGAACAAGTCTGGAGGTCATGGACTGCCTTAGCCACCCTCCTTGGATCTTTACATACGTCACATGCTCCCTCACATTCTGGCTTCACATCCCCAAAGTAACGAGCTATAGCCCAGTGCCTACAACTATACAGTATCATATGTGGTACAGCTATAAACATACAGTATCATCTGTGTTTACAGCTATCATGTAAACATACAGTATCATCTGTGTTACAGCTATCATGTAAACATACAGTATCATCTGTGTTTACAGCTATAAACATACAGTATCATATGTGGTACAGCTATCGTGTAAACATACAGTATCATCTGTATTTATAGCTATAAACATACAGTATCATCTGTGTTTACAGCTATAAACATACAGTATCATCAGTGTTTACAGCTATCATGTAAACATACAGTGTCATCTGTGTTTACAGCTATAAACATACAGTATCATCTGTGTTTACATCTATCATATAAACATACAGTACCATCTGTGTTTACAGCTATCATGTAAACATACAGTATCATCTGTGTTTACAGCTATCATGTAAACATACAGTATCATCTGTGTTTTCAGCTATAAACATACAGTATCATCTGTGTTTACAGCTATCATGTAAACATACAGTATCATCTGTGTTTACAGCTATAAACATACAGTATCATGTGTGTTTACAGCTATCATGTAAACATACAGTATCATCTGTGTTACAGCTATCATGTAAACATACAGTATCATCTGTGTTTACAGCTATAAACATACAGTATCATCTGTGTTTACAGCTATCATGTAAACATACAGTATCATCTGTGTTTACAGTCATAAACATACAGTATCATCTGTGTTTACAGATATCATGTAAACATACAGATCTAAAATTATTTCAAAGATGAAAAATAAATGAAACTTATGATATTGGTTATCAAGATAATAGACATAAGATCAATATGTTTCCCTGTATTAGCTTATCTACAGTGTTTATTAATATGCATGTTCTTAAATAATAAATAGATATTCAGTATCTTACTCTTGATCCTCACAATACTTGACTAATGCCTCAAAACTCTTTTGAGCTGCTTTTTGTTTTTCAGCTGCAACTGCCTTGTCAGCCTTCTGAAATAAAAATAATGAGAACTACCGGTAAAAAAGGTTTCTAACAATGTTACGACACGTGACAGCATATAGAACCTGACATAGACATACAAATCAAACAGATCCGCCTCGAAGTAACATTTTATCAGGTACCAGGGGCTGTAACTATATTCAAGAAATTATCATTGTGATAATTAGTATATATCGTACATACACACACCCAGACTTGGGTTACTATTAATACAAACATCCCGACCTGGGAAATAAACAACATTTTACAACAAAGAGCAGAAATAAAACTAGAGAGACGAGCCGGGTGCGAACCTGAGACCTCTAGGTTATGGAGCCAGGACGTTACCACCAGGCCAAAAGGTCCGAACCAGTTGACCTGGTTTGTAATTTCCTTATATTGTTATGCAAGGTTGTGTCTCCACGTAAAAAACCATTAGAAAGCAATAAAAGAATCATTGCCTATGGATGGTAACTGCATTAGGAGTATATTGGAACCTATGTGGAAGATATCCATTATATAAAGTTAGTTTTATGTGATATATGATAACATTGTCCTTACTGTAAACCTTGAGGTCTCCTTCTGTATAAGGAAGGCTACAGTGTCCCTCTCATGCCTGGCATAGTAAAGTCGACAGTAAGACTTTTGTCCATCTCGTCCTGCTCGTCCAGACTCCTGGTAGTAACCAGCCATAGACTTGGGAAGGGTCCAATGGGCAACAAACCTGTAACAAGCAATAACATTAGACATCTATCTAGTGGTTTAGTAGCCTAAAACATTAGACATCTATCTAGTGGTTTAGTAGCCTATTAATCTTTTTATCTTTTTTTTTTTTTTAAAGAGCAAGCTTTTAGCATTACAGACATTATATCTAGCAGTTTTGCTGCCTAAAAAAACTTTTTTCTATTTAGAAATGAGCATTTGTAGCTTATAAACTTTTGATCTTTTTTGGAAATGAGCAAGCCTTTAATTAACATTATACAAGTGTGTATCTGGTGGTTTTGTAGCTTATAAATCTTTTTATCTTTTTTTTATGGAAATGAGCAAGCCTTTAACATTAGACATTATATGTAGCAGTTTTGCAGCATAAAAATCTTTTCATATTTTGTTTTTAAATGAACAGATTATTTTCATTTTATCATTTCTTTATAATGCAGTGGCACCATATCTCTGACCTTACTTCTATTTTTTTCCAATAATTTGTTCTGACTTAAAGATGATATTATTGGTGTACTAAGCATACATGTATTGTATTCCTCAAATTGATTGGTTAAGAACAAACAAATTCTGATTAAATCAGAAATCTGAATAAATCCAAACTTTAGCCAATTTTTCATACATTTTAAAATGGAGAAGCCAGTATTTAGTGTATTACATTAAGAATCAATCCAATTTTCCATACATTGTATTTACATTTGAATGGCAAAGCCACTCCATAAACTGACCAGGGAGACATACGATTGACAATAAATGACACCCATCACATGACAATTAGGACATCATTATTTCGGCATTACACAATTCATTCTGTAAGAGTTACTGCCCTTTAACTGCAAAGTCCTACTTCTACTTTCACTTTCAATACTCATAATTCCACATTGTAGGAAAATGGGAAGCTAGAAGACACGTAACTCTGAACAAAGGCAAAAAGAGAAAGGAAAATCAGGTCTCGTACAGCTTTTCTACCCACTCCTGGAAGGTTAAATTGTACTAGGGTTCACAATAAAGGATCAGAAATCCAATTTAGGCATTGTAATTCCTGTAACTGAACATACCTCGTTATCTCGAAGTCAGTGGTGCCATCAGAAAACTTCGAGTTATCAATGTATTTGAGTTAGATGAGTTTAAATTTAAGTGTAAAGTTTTGCCAGGACCGGCGAAATACTTCGAATAAAACAGGGTCTTTGTGCAATATGATTTCGAGATAATGAGGTTCAAATGTATATTAATGGAACTTGTACAATTTGAAACTTTATTCTAAACACAGTTATGGGGATTTCTCTGTATAATTATCATGTTTACCTCACATTTGCTTTATCCACACCCATGCCAAAACTGATGGTGGCTGCAATGATGGGAAAGTTTCCTTCCATCCACGACGATTGAATCTCCTCTCTCACATCATTCTTCAGACCAGCATGGTAGGGCTTGGACGGTATCCCCAGCTTACTGAGGTGTGACGCTACCTCATCACAGCCGTTCCTCGTTCTACAGTACACAATGCCACACCCAAACTCACTCTGCCAAAGACAATCAATAGAAACAATTATTTATACTATCAGTAATGATTATACATGTATGTATTAAGTTTAATAAATATGTTTGTCTCAATGAGCTATCAAAATAGCATAATAAGATTTTATCATTAGACAAAATATTCAATTTACCAGAACTTTAACAACTATGTTACAGGTTAATGTAGAATGTAATTATCACCATTAATTTTGGATTTACAAGTTTAAATGCAATGACATCATGCTTTCAAAGGGAACAATGTTGGTCAGATGGCACCTCTTTTGTACTATGACACAATATATCACGTATGTATACTACTAAGGAATATATACTCTATAGTCTAGATTATATTCTGCAACAATATATTAAGTTTTTTGTAATATTTCAATCCAAAGTATGTTTTCCTTGGAGTAACTAAGGAGCAACATTTGATTTTTAAACTAAAACTTAACTATCTCATATCCAAGTAAGTTTATTTACTTACCCAATTTTCAATCTCAGATTCATGTCCTTTTAAACAATTCAGAGCAGATCTTGCAAATTTATTCAAATCCTCATATGGATTACCAATGACATCTTTCATAACCACATCGTAAAACAAATTAGGTCTGAAACAGCTTGATTTAAACTTCTTTACGGGTGTTTTTAACTGGAGTTGTTTCTCAATGTCTGTGACCACCTGAGCTGTGGCTGTAGCAGTAAGAGCTACACATGGAATGCCGGGCATTTTCCTCCGTAACTGGCCCAGCTTAAGGTAATCTGGTCGGAAATCATGTCCCCATTGAGATACACAATGAGCTTCATCTACAATGAGGTATCTTAGTAGTCTTTTCTTGGTGAGGCTGTCGATGATTGCCTTGAAGCCGTCTGTGGCAGCCTGTTCCGGGGTGATGTACAGGAGTCGTGTACGGGGCTTGGCGCTGTTTAGGTCTCCGAGTACACGTTTCTTTTCCTTCACAGTCTGTTTGGAGTTGAGTGTTTCTGACGGAATTTTTAACTGATCTAAATGATCCAACTGGTCCTGCATCAATGCTATCAAGGGGGAGATAACCAGTGTAACACCAACTTTTCCCACTCTTGCTGGCAACTGGTAACATAAAGACTTTCCTGCTCCAGTTGGCATGGAGATGAATACATCATGATTTCCTGAAATGTAGGAGTTTATAAAGTTTATAAAATCATGTTAAAACAACACAGAATCTTGACATGTCCTTCACAATTCGATCTGGTATTGAGATCTTCCTCACGGACAATCTCTTTCAGCTGTCATATCTAAGGAACCGCTGACATTTTAATTTTAGAATGAACAAATAATGCTTAGTGTCTACATAAACATTTTATATGGTTATTATTTGGGGGGGGGGGGGGGGGGGAGATGAGGGGGGATATGAAGAGAGATGTTTCCTCTGGCTCTGATGTGGGACAGCAGCATGTTGTTTGAAAATGGCGGTGCCACGAAATCTCATCTTTCTGAACTATCTAGTTTGATTAACATGCATGAGGCGGTGGCCATTTTCAAACCGATGTCTGGAATAAGGATATATATTTTTTAAATGGTAGCGACAGTTAGTTAACAATCTTCTGTGACTGGATTAAATGTGTAGGTTAGAAAATAAATATCTGTTCTTTCCATTGATACCTAATATAATAAACATGTGTAAAAAAAACCCTTGCATATAAAAAAAAACACTGCTTATTCAGTGACCCGTGCATGGGCTGCTAAAAATTCTCATATTTATAGTGACATGAATTCTGACTCTACGAGCTGCTAGCCGTCCCAAAAATTAGCGAACCTGAGAGTTGGCATGTCCATGGTCAAATTGCATCAATTAACTAAATAGTCCATAGAGTTAGCTGAATGAAGCGGATCGATTGTTGGCAACCAGGTAGCTCAATTGGTTGAGCGTCTCGCCATGCATTTTTCCTCTCCTGGTTCATTTTGGGCCCCAACAAAATATACCCACAGAGGTGGTATACTGGGTCTCGACGCAATGTGTGTCTTTGGGGGGTCGAAGATTTAGTTAAAGAAGCTTGGGGGAATGTAGAGGATCTAGACCAGGTTGATCGTTTGCGACCAGATCTTAACTAGATAGCTCCGTCAATTGGTTGAGTGTCCGTCTAGAGTTTGGAAGGTCCTGGGTTCAAACTCCGGTCTGGCCTTGCATTTTCCTCTCCTGTTACACTAGTTGGCCCACTGCATTATCGGACATTTCATGTTTAACTATATTAAATAACTTTCAATAAGAGAAAAATTATATTATGGGAGTTTGATACATTAAATGAGAGGGGGGGGGGGGTTAATTTTAGATAATGATAGCTAGAACATTAGACAGTACAGTACACACATGTCATTGCTACTATTGTGGCCGGGCCGGAAATTGACCACGGGACTCCTACTTGGAAGGCAAACGTTCTAATCAATTGAGCCAAAAGTCCGGACATTAGGCTCGAGGGCCTAACACTGCCTATATATACAGTTGAGTGTAAGCTAACCTTTACACCCTAGTGCACTAGGAGTGCACTACGTTTAAACTAGTAGTGCACTACATTTAAACTACAGGTAAACTAGTAGTGCACGACGTCCAGCCAGGTGTGACCACAAAAACCCCTACAGGTAATGGGAGGGTCCATACCTACCTGTGTCCTTACCGTTACAGATGTAATATGATTTACCTATACTTATGTTATACTATTGAAGTCATTAGTTTGTCAGTACTTCCTCATATAAGTACAATAATGAACAATTCTGAGTTTATGCCAGAAGATATTTATCATAATACTTAAAATAAATTAATTCACTGCATGTCAATGATTTTTTTCTATTTAAATATTTGTATTCTACAATTAAATTGAAAGGTATGTGTTCAAATAAAAAATGGTATAACACATGTTTTATGTTGAAATTATTAAGTTTATATATATAATCCTACTAAAAATATATACAGAAAATAAAGTAAACAACAGATTGTAATATAAAAAAAAAAAATATTAGAAGAACATATTTTGTACTTAGTATAGTTGTTTCAATCACAAATTACTTTTGATATTTGACATTAAGAAGCTAGCTGTGCAATATCAGAGGCGTACAAGGTTATATACGTCTCTGGCAATACTACATACATGTACCAGTATTGGTATTCTGTTTCACTATACACTTAGGTACAATGCATACGAATGAAAGGTTATATAAACATCAAGTACTAATATAAGAAAAGATTACTTTCACCAGAACATTTAAAGCCATTTCCTTCTTCATATCAAAATAACAAAATACATCTACATGTAATCCAATCGACTGTAATCAATGTTATCATCATTAATCAATTAACAGGCTAGGGCCCTCAGGCCTTTAATCAGACTTGGCCAGTGATTGCTGTGGGGGAGAGGGAGGTGAGAAATTCACACCTGGCTAACTACAGGCAGCCTGGGGTGTCCCCAGGTATCTTGACCTCTGTAGGTGAGGATGTAGCCCAGGCAGGTCAGTTACATGTACGTAATTATGCCTGGAGGGTAAAGGATTCTACCTGAAGATCTATATTTGTCCCTTTTAGTTAGATTTTATATAAGTCATTAGGTTGATTTAAAAGTACAATAAAAGTGACTGGCATAGGCTTAACTTTGTTCTAAATTAGGTTAATATAACTGCATATTATTTAATTGTTGTATATTTAGTCTTACAATATAGAATTAATTAAAATGATTCCATTAAACTGACCTTGCAAGTCATATTTAATACAACCTGTAATTGCCTTCAATATTTAGGCCTAAATATTGGAAATGCATCATTTTAAAATACTTTTATACTGATAATTAGAATAAAATTAAGTATAATGAATGTTAGTATTTTATTATCAAACTATATATATGAAGCGACTTAGCCAGAGAGTATATATTCTCTCACATATACATCCCTGATTACACCCAATATAAACTAGATAATTTTTCAACATTTAACAATTATATATATGTAAATATTTAGAAATCGAAATGCGTCATTGGATTGTATTCAATCAAGTGTCATAAGATACTTGGTATTTAAAGTTAATTTTTAAGAAAACCAGAATCTGGTAAAGGACTGATATAGACTTACATTGTTGTCCAATTAATTATTATTAATATCAATGTTATTCTATGTACTATCAATTTATTATTGTATAATTAAATGTTTTGAATGAAAAAAAAAATGGATTAAAGTCCTCAAAGTATCCACTTTTTAAAGGGAAGTGTGTAAATATCTAGATATATTCTCAAAGATTTTTAATTTCATATAAACTTGATAAACCCGAGTAAAAGTTATATATGTATTATCATATTTATGATCCTGGCCATATCCAGCTTAGCCCTTTTTTAATCAAATTGGTTTCAAATTTGACCAGTGATAGTCAGATGAGAAATTCACACCTCAATTATGTCACTGACAGGCTTATGTCAGCAGGTGTTCCTAGACAAGGTTGAGACAGGTCAGGTAATTGCCTGAGGCCTGAGGGTCAAATCAAAACATCTGTCCCATACTTAACAATCTGACTAAATTTTAATTTATTGTTGTATTTTATTTTTTTGAACTTCAAATTCTTATATTTATATTTACACTGTTGTATGTGGTGATATATATACATACAGATCTTAATATAGAAAACATTTAAAAATAAAGATTATCAAAACTCTATAGCGCGTTCATAAATATATAGATCTGAGGCATGAATGTATTTTTTTAAAATATATATCTAGTTTAATTAAGTAATAAAAGAATATTTATTTGGTATTTTCGCAATTAGTTTTTACAATATTTAAAAATATACTTCTAAACAAATAATAATCAATAGATATTCCTTCAATTTTTCAATAAACTTGATTGTAAATTGGTAAATTAATATAAAAAAACGTTAATAGTGTATATTAAATGAAATATAAGACATCAAAACTGCTTGATAAATATTAATTTTCTATTTTATTTATATGATGTATGCAAGAAATATTTTGGGAAAATTGTAAGAGTAATTATCATGATTTTACAATTTCTAGATTTGAAATGAAAGGAAAAAAATGTTGTTTGAGAAAAATAACTACATAAGATGCATATATATATACATTAAAGTTATAAATATTAACTAATGATAAGGCCAGCTTCAAAGTACCAGCAGACGACAAAGGTGAGGTACAGGTAAAAATCACAGGTAGATGGATGGGACTGCCCATTTACCTGTAGGGGTATTTGACCTATATGGGGTTCAGGGTGTAGTGCACTACTAGTTTACCTGTAGTTTAAATGTAGTGCACTACTAGTTTAAACGTAGTGCACTAGGTGTAAAGGTTAGCTTACACTCAACTGTATAATTATAATTATACCACACTCCTCCCCATCTTAATTTTGAGGTCCTTTTTATCTCTTCAAGATCATACCCGTTCAACCTACGGTAGCTTCCACATGTCATCGAAATGACGGTGATCAATGCATAGGGCAAGGACATGTACAGTCATCACCAGTTGGGGCGGAAAAATATGTTTGCTCGTGACGCCATTGTTGTGGCCGGGCCGGGAATTGAACCTGGGACTCCCACTTGGAACCATTGAGCCAAAAGTCTGGACGTTAGGATAGAGGGCCTAATGCTGCCTAATTATACCACACTACATTTACATGTACTTTCACTGTTGAATCTCAGTTTACAAATACAAAATGTAATTGGTGTATTTTCATCATTCAACTGCGATTTGTAAAGTCGATCCTTGAGCAGACCTGGAATCAGTTATTTGCATTGTGTTGATGTAAAATACGACACTTAGATATCACGCTCCGAACATCTCGAGCGACATGTAGGATAGTGTGCCTTATTGAATATTCAGATTTCAGACCGTCACCATGTGCATCTGAGCATCAGGCACGGGTTTGAAATTTACCGTGTAAAACGCATCGAGTGGCTTGTTTCTGGAGTTTTGACTTGAACTCTTTGTGCTTAAAAACTGTTGTTAAAACTTTGTACATGGCTTCGTCCATGCCATCCTCTTGTTTGGCCATACTTGACAAAAATCAGCTGAGTTGCAAACTTTTCATAGGAAAGGAGCAGACGGAAGTTTACAATATCATCTTGATCGATATCATAGAAACGCTTCGTTTCTCTTTTCCTGTAAACGTTTTGTCGACCGTGATCAACACCCTGTGCTTCCTGTAAGTTCTTCCTGAAGTCTGAACGTTCGAGCGAGTCTGTCATCTGAAAAGATAAGACTAGTGTGACGGTAGGTGTTTTCTCGTTCATTTATCTTTGCACCCTCAAAATCCATCCTTCTTATTACGTTCATGTTTTCTTTTTCGAATTACGGATCACTCAAGCTGTTATTAGCACTGAGAGTGAGAGATTAAGTCGCTGCTGAGACTGTTCTTATAACACTTGTACACTGCACTACACTTATAGTCTGCAGTGCAGACTAAGTGTAGTACACTGTACAAGTGTTATAATACTAAATAGTGTATCCTACACCCTATATAACATAAATACTTAACATAGTTTGTATATCATTGCTGGATTGTCCAACACTGATCAAGACTGATCAGCTGATCATGACCATCATTATGATTAATTAGACAAAGGCTGAAAATTCATATCATTGTCCTTAAATTAATGTTGATCTAATATAAAACATCTCAGTATAACTATGGATTTTTCTTCTTCTTTATTTCTTACTTGCAAATGTGATGAAATTGCTAATTTTCTGGAGATGATCATAATATTTCAAGCATCTTAAAGATATGGATGGAGCCATGATAAAAAGTACTCTATATAGCTACATGTATATATACTGAGTACCACCACATATTGTTGTTTATAGTTTTATCATTAAACACTCAACTTCATATGGTGCCAAATAATGCCACACAGATTGCTTGGGAAAACATTGTCTTAATAATTGACAATATGTTGTTATATTTGATGAAACTATAATCCCATTATTTAATCTAGAAAACAAATCACTAAACGCACATGTGCTAAACAAACCACCAAAATTATCTAGATGTTCCAAGGAAAACGACTTTTGATAACTCCGAAATGACCTGAGAAAATGTCCCGAAACAACATAATTGATACCAAAACAACATCCGACTTGATACCAAAACAACATCCGACTTGACACCGAAACAACATCCGATTTGATGCTGAAACAACATCCGACTTGATACCCAAACAACATCCGACTTGATAACGAAACAACATTCGACTTGATACCGAAACAACCTGACAACCTCTTACTGTATTTAAAATATTAATGCAATGGTAATAAAAATCTACATAGATACATGTATATTCAAAACTGCAGAGAATATATGTTTTGATTGAAAATAAAGGTATATAAAAGAAAAATAGTTATTCCATATACACATTCCCTTTGTCAGTCACAAAGGCATATGTCATTTACATATATAAGATATATTTACTTCCTGAGGGCCTATATTCAACATGATGATGGAGTCACTTGTAAAACATATTAAAAGGTTATTTATGGATATATATAAGATGCTGTTTTTCTGTTTTATTTGTGCACTTTATATTTGCCAAATTAAGTCAACCAAAACTGACCAAAATTGTAAGCTTCATTGTGATATTTAAAGCAGGCTGAAAAATTAGGGAAACATTGTTACTCATGTATGTATGTAAGAGATTGGAATGTCTAAATCAATGTTTTTAGCCAGGAGATTATGTGAACTATGCTAACCTTGTCCCCGAGAAAGCCATATGTTATTGAGGATCCATACAAAAGGTTTATAGATAAGATTAAATGCTTCAGAAGACCTGATAAGTATGGTTTGATTTTGTTGCTTCGGGGTATATTCTATAACAGAGATGTCTGTTTACATAACAGCATGTAGAATTACATAAATCATATATATATTATCATTGTACAATTTATTTTGATGTCATATGAACAAAGTAATGTGTGTCATGCATGTTGATTATATGCACATTGTATATGGATAATATATAGCTGGCAGTAAGTATATATATATATTAATTACATACGTCGTCGTGTTTATGATGTTTCTTAATCATCATTTTATGTGAACAAAATTGTTAAATTCAAAAAAGGTTGAAACACTGTCATAACAAGCTAATCATGTACAAATATAACCAAGCCAGAACATACTGGTAAAGAATAGTGACATACACATTTATATCACTTAATGTCACAAATTAAGCGAAGAAAAATAAAATGTGACCAATTAAATCATTTAATCAAAATAATTGTCGGAAGACCTCGGTAAGGTTTGGTTGTTGCTTTGTCATAAAATAGTTGACTTCCCCTGAGGGAAGTCAGTTTGACAAATGATGACAAGATAAGCTGCTTCTTATTCTTTTGTTCTCGCCCGAGTAGTGGTGACAACTATGTGAGTCAAGCTCTAGAGCATAAACAAGGTGCTTCATTGTATAACTACTGACCCCAGGTGTTTATGGTACAGGTTCATATTCTCTATATATTTGTGATCCCTCTCGATCTGTTGGTCAGTCTGCCCATCCCCTGTAATTATATAAGTCTACATTTATTGTTTGGGATTCCGTTGAACAACCTCATGCTGAAATTGCGATTAGGCCCTGGCCATGGTTTCATCAATGTTTCTTAACTTAAATAAATTTCTGAACTTAAAAATCTCAAAAGGAAATCACTACAGAAGTAATGGGTGAAATATTGAGTTAAGGTGATTTTTAATATCCTTGAGTTAAGGAGGCTAAGGTTGACATGGAACTGGGGATAGATCTCATGATCATTAATGATATCTAGATTGACTTCTATGGACAATTTACATCTCGAAGTCGACGTCATGCATCTCTAGAGTAGGCTGAGCCGTGATACCTGTGAGACTGTCCTCTATACAAGCATGGATTCTACTCATGTAAACCTATAATCCTCTTTTGAAACTCCCTTAAATTGTGTGGAAATTAATAACAATGAAAGTGGCATTTATATGAGGCCAAGTTTTATCAAAAGTCTTCAAATCATCGAGAAAATCATCAATGATGTTAGTATAGTTATCTTTCTACCATTTTATGTATGTTGTGTGTAGTACCCAGTACATATATACTGAACTGGTGTAAATATATCAGTGTACAATTTATTGTTTAAAGGTCAAGTTGAGTGAAGTATACATGTTTACATTTAAGTATATAAACATTTAAATTGATCTGTGTTCTTTTTGTCATAGAGAAACATACTTGAGTGTAATTTCAAGTGCATTGTATATATAACCATGGATGATACATATATACTACCAGCGTACATGGTTGTACATGCTAGAATTCTTGGGGACCAATCCATGAGTTTGACTCATTTTCAGGGAATTTAGGTTAATGGAGGATTTTGTTCACGCCATGTTTCACAGCGAGAACTTTGTACTGCTCTGTATCTGGTATTAAAGTGTGGTGAATTTTGTGACATGTGCAATTGAACAAATCCATAGATTTGTATGACATTTAATAGTGCAAATATATAGTTGTACATGAACCAAGCAAAATATAGTGTACTGTTTCAATACATATTGGTAATTTATTTTACTATATCTGATTATATAACATGCATCAATGGAAATAAATTTCATTTAAAAAAAAAGGTCAGTCATGCAGGTAGATGAAAGTCTTATTAATTTAAATACAGACAGACAATCTCACACACATTGAATGCATGTGGTCAGACTGAGGATCTTTAGTGATTTTATTTTTGCACTGATGTAGTCTGTCTAGATTTTCCTAAGCATCTTTACTCAGCTGCCGACTGCATCCATCAATCAATTATTTAGACCATACATAGCAGGACTTACTAGACAGTGTGACCTAGTTACAGACACTACCTGTTAGGTCCTTATACCTGATACCTGTTGAATACTGCCTAATTCTGATGCAGCTTAATTCATTCACACCCCTGTAATTTCATGATGAACTATTCAAACCCTTAATGATCAAGTTCAAATGGGTCTTCAGGGATTAGTGAGTTAAGTTAATGTTGGTGATTTTATATGTATCACACACCTGTAATCAATTAATATCCATAGCTTCCAAATTATTCAGAATCATTATTAAAACAGTATAATATCTACTGTGATGCAATGTATTTGTTAAAATTTAACACCCCCCCCCCCCTCGGCCACCTGTCAATACATATTGTCCTGCTTTGCATTCAATCAGCTTTCAATGGATGTTTTTAAATTTTGTGTGAATAGCAGTAACATATAGATCAAGATGTGTTCTCTGAAGCAACTTTGCATTTTTGACACTTTATGGAAAGTTATTTCCCTTTTAAATAAAAATGAAAACAATTTTTATTCGGCTATGCATTCGCTCAGTTTACAATGGATCATTTATCTTTTATGTTGAGATTCCCACCCCAAAATTAATATATGACAATTGTTGGGTATGAAAAGACGATTACAAACATGATTTTAGATTTGACACCAGGGTCCACCGTACCCTTGCAGACTGAACTCCTGAGTCATAACTTTTAAACGATTAAGATACCCACCTTGAAATTATATGTACAATTGCTGGGCATAAAGAGAAGATCACAAACATGATATAATTTTGATTCCAGGGTCTGCCACGCCCTTGCAGACTCCCCACCCAAAACCTATACTAAGAGACAAACACAATCATGATATTAGCATTGATGTAAGGTCTGGCCACATCCCTAGGGATCTAGCTACTCAGTTGTTCTCTAAAACACAATCATAATATTAGCATTGATGTAAGGTCTGGCCACATCCCTAGGGATCTAGCTACTCAGTTGTTCTCTAAAACACAATCATGATATTAGCATTGATGTAAGGTCTGGCCACATCCCTAGGGATCTAGCTACTCAGTTGAACTCTAAAACACAATCATGATATTAGCATTGATGTAAGGTCTGGCCACATCCCTAGGGATCTAGCTACTCAGTTGATCTCTAAAACAGTTGAAATACCCACCCATTAACCAAACTTTAATTCATGCAGATATGCTTCAAAGATAGCTATTTGTCAGAAAGTACTGAATGGATTTTAACCAAATTTGGTCAGAAACTATTCCCTTGGAGACATTATATAAATTTTGCATTGTGACTCCCCCTAAGGGCCAAAGGGTCAGGCATTTCCCTTGATTTCTGAATATTTTGACAAGTTTTAAATATTTTGACATGATTTTCTGAGGTGGTATATTTGGAAACCTTGACAGTATTTTGTTTACCATTATCATTTAATTAAATATTTTTGGATCAATATACCATTTCAGCTACTAGTATATAAACTAGATCTGTGACAATTAATTTCTGTTTTGCTTTGGGAGGGAGGGGGTTTGAAGTGGTACTTCATGCACAGTCACATTGATAGTTATTGCCTTTCTAGATTTGGAGAAGCTATAAAGCAAGATAATTAGTGAACAGGAAGTTAAATATGAAGATAAACCATATGAACCGACTTAAACCATCAAGCTGTGTCGGAGCAAATTTAATGTGGGGGACACCTTAAGTCATTTTGTCAATTTGCATTTATAATGAAATATTTTATTGCCTCATGTAAGTGTAATATATGTGTAGTTAACTCGTGTAATTAACTGGTAAATCCCTATGTTGTATAGGCATGATAGGCAGTAGTAGTGGTGTCAACATGGTTCTGGAGTATAGTGTGTGGGTATTTCTAAAAAAGTGAAAGGTAGGAAGCAATTTTACACTGACATTCTCAGACAAGTCGTAGGTGTTCACGTACGCCTATATAGCTATTAACAGTGAATGTTGCTGATCTTATTAACATACACAAATGGCAGGGCCCCTGTTCTTATTGACAATTAACTCTACACATGTCCTGCCACAGCTGTTGAGCACTGTAGCACTATAACAACATTACACCGTCACATATAGCCATGTGATGCGTTATTGTGATGTAAAAGGATCAATACAAACAGTGATGATTAATTCAGCACAGCAAACACAATACTAGTAACATTAACACTATTTTGTATCAAAATCAGCATCAATAAATTGCATGAAGATGAAGAGATACATTGCAATAACATTAAGAAAATTCAAATAAAACAAAAGGCTGAATGCTAAATCATGATGATGTGTTAAGTACTGAGTCCTCCTTAACTTTCTCCCTTCTTTTTGTTGTGTTTTTTTTGGGGGGGGGTGGGGGGAGGGGTTTGTCTTCAGATTAAAAGTAAAATGGCTAGCAAGATTTGATATTTATTGTTTTATTTATGTTTATACATGTATAAGTATGTAAGGTAATAACTTGCTTATACCCTTTCTAATCAATATACATATCCCCTATTAATGAATGTGCATGCTTATATGATGGCCGCGGTGGCCGAGTGGTTAAGGTGTCCCGACATTCTACCACTAGCCCTACACCTCTGGGTTGCTAGTTCCAATCCCATGTGGGGCATTTGCCAAATACGGAGCGTTAGTCGGTGTTTTTTCTCTGGGTCCTCAGGCTAAACCTCTACTGATTAATTAGCAGGCTTATACCCCTGCTAATGAAAAGTCCTAGCAATAACTTGATACATGTATGTATACCCTGTGCCACTAAGTGGGCATGCTTTGGCTGAGTATCTGATGAAAAGCTGCATAAAGTCCCTACTGATTCTTTTGATATTTCTGGAACTCGTGATAAATTATAGCAGGCCAGTAGGGCAGTTATTACAGAAACACCATTCAAAAGCACTGGATGCTGTTTGATCTCCTCTTTGATAGATTTTTAAGGTATATATTTAGCCCTGAGAAATACAGTTCCTGAACTTGGTCACATACTAAACATGAAATAGTATTTTTGTAATATCTGAAATATACAAATATAAGTGTGCTGACTTGAGGGCTGCCCAGTATAAGTCTGTGTATACAACCCTAACCTAGATAAGGAACTGGAACTAGAGGAAACCTGGAGAAGCTTAACACTGCAGTGTCATGGCGACTCCCACAGATATCAGCTGATTAGAGAAGGTGTAGACAAACTTAGGTGATCAGTATCGTACTGGAACCTCCAGGTTTCCTAGGTGATCAGTATCGTACTGGAACCTCCAGGTTTCCTAGGTGATCAGTATCATACTGGAACCTCCAGGTTTCCTGGGTGATCAGTATCGTACTGGAACCTCCAGGTTTCCTGGCTCAGAAGTATATTGGAGTGGAAATTTACAACAAGTGTATTTTATAGGATTGAGAAATTGATTGTGATGTGTTATACATTGTAACCAGGCACTTGTTAGCCTTGTGTGGAATTGTGTGTTTAAAACAGGTAGGAATGATAATGAGTAACATACAGTATTATTTGTGTATAAGAATGATATACTGGAAGGTGTTGGAAGGGTAAGGCGTGTGTTCCTTATACATATGGTGATGGGGGCAGTATAATTATATAAATGTGTTGTGTATTATATAATACACACTTGCTGTATATACATACCAGTAATTATCACTGTATATATATATATCGCTAGTCTTAATTGGTGTGGGTTGATATTGTTTAATTTTTGTCCTTGATTAAAAAATATGACACGAAGCATAAGATATACATGAAAAATACTTCAGTAAGTTATGTTCCTCCAATAAATTGTTTCTTGTTTGATATATATGGCAGACTATGAATTGAAGTGTTAGGTTTTTTCTCAATGGCTGCGGTTTACATTGAGTGTCAGTCCAAAGGGTTCTGACTCTCTGACCCGCTAATGGGGGTCAGAACCCTCCGGACTAGTATGAGTGGTACATGATACTACACTACACACAGTATTTAAAACAGTATAGTAAAACACTTGTCATGAATATTAACTCAATCACCCCTGACATTTCACAATAAACTATTCCAACCTTTGAATAGGATGTCAGTTTAATTATGTTCCCAGGGGTCAATGACTTAAATTTGGATCTATTATTTGAATTTCTGTTGTCATTAATTGTTCTTACAATTATGACTTTCTTTTACTTTTATTCTAATATATGAATTTATCACGTCTTAATAATATATTAATTTAGGGGATTGTGATCATTATAATATTCTTGCATATGTATGTACTATATTATTACATGCATTTTAAAACCAAAAGTTGTACTTGGCACTTTGCATGAAATCATAGAGTAAATATATCTAATAAACATAAGCCTGTGCCGTGTAATAAGCCCATACATTGCAGTTCAGTAAGATATATCAACAACAGTTGTTGCATGTCCTTCAAATTCAATAAGCCCACTCTTGGCTTAGTTTTTCAATTAATTCCACCATGTATCATCAGATGATGGGCTTTCTAAATCGCTATTTAAAAATGTTTGTGGTCGGTTGTCTGTTTGTCCTAACACAAAATGAGAGGTATTTGAGTAAACCGGGTTCGAGTAGGTGGGGTTTTACTGTTATTTAAAAGAAAGAAGAGAAAAGAAGGGAAAAGATCTAACTTTAAAAAAAAAAAAGGAAATAAAGATTGTAAATTGTGGGCAACAATATCCCTCTGGGATTGTATTAAGTCATAGATATAAGTTGGGCCCTTATATAATTAGCTTATACAATTACTGCATAATAAATACAGTATATTAATACAGTTGTGTATTTTAGGTATATGAGCACTGGTAGTTTTTCTCAACACATTAATTGCTGATATAAATGCTTTGTATTACTTTCAGTTATGAGCACTGGTAGTTTTTCTCCTATATCAATTGCTGATATTTATGCTTTGAAAAAAGTTAACCAAATATTTAAATACCTGTGAACAGAGCTTAAAACTGTGCAGAAGTATACAACACCTGGACAAACACACAGGTGTTGTTCACAACATTAATACAGGTAGTACATGTATATAAACATTTAAATATGTAACACATAGCATTAACAACTTCATTGTGAGTGGATATAACAGCATCCTCTGTTTGTTATACCAATAATTGTAGTTATTGGTAATTCACTTTAACAGAGCATATATTAGCTAGCTAGTGTAGCATGGTATTTTGAATCATGGTGAAATGGCCATGGGTCAAAATACTATTATGGTATCATTGTAGAGTATTAAGCCCATTGGGCCTCTTGTTTAAATATTATTTACTCTACTTTTTTAAGCAGTGCCTCCCTATAGCTACACATGTAGGCATCTCTGGCTAGCCACCTGTCGTTAGAATGATACGATAATTTTAAAACTGTGTCAAAGTCATGACCTTTCATGTGAATGGGCACAATAAGTGGTCCTTATGAGGCCTAACGGCCTTTTCATCTCTGTACATACAGTGAATTTAAAAAATGTACCCTAGTTATAGCTCTATAAATAAGCTGGTGTGAGGAAACAAAGTACATACCCTAGCTCTATTAGCTGATGTGAGGAAACAAAGTACGTACCCTAGCTCTATTAGCTGGTGTGAGGAAACAAAGTACGTACCCTAGCTCTATTAGCTGGTGTGAGGAAACAAAGTACGTACCCTAGCTCTATTAGCTGGTGTGAGGAAACAAAGTACGTACCCTAGCTCTATTAGCTGGTGTGAGGAAACAAAGTACGTACCCTAGCTCTATTAGCTGGTGTGAGGAAACAAAGTACGTACCCTAGCTCTATTAGCTGGTGTGAGGAAACAAAGTACGTACCCTAGCTCTATTAGCTGGTGTGAGGAAACAAAGTACGTACACTAGCTCTATTAGCTGGTGTGAGGAAACAAAGTACGTACCCTAGCTCTATTAGCTGGTGTGAGGAAACAAAGTACGTACCCTAGCTCTATTAGCTGGTGTGAGGAAACAAAGTACGTACCCTAGCTCTATTAGCTGGTGTGAGGAAACAAAGTACATACCCTAGCTCTATTAGCTGGTGTGAGGAAACAAAGTACGTACCCTAGCTCTATTAGCTGGTGTGAGGAAACAAAGTACGTACCCTAGCTCTATTAGCTGGTGTGAGGAAACAAAGTACGTACCCTAGCTCTATTAGCTGGTGTGAGGAAACAAAGTATGTACCCTAGCTCTATTAGCTGGTGTGAGGAAACAAAGTACATACCCTAGCTCTATTAGCTGGTGTAAGGAAACAAAGTACATACCCTAGCTCTATTAGCTTGTGTGAGGAATCAAAGTACGTACCCTAGCTCTATTAGCTGGTGTGAGGAAACAAAGTACATACCCTAGCTCTATTAGCTGGTGTAAGGAAACAAAGTACGTACCCTAGCTCTATTAGCTGGTGTGAGGAAACAAAGTACGTACCCTAGCTCTATTAGCTGGTGTGAGGAAACAAAGTACGTACCCTAGCTCTATTAGCTGGTGTGAGGAAACAAAGTATGTACCCTAGCTCTATTAGCTGGTGTGAGGAAACAAAGTACATACCCTAGCTCTATTAGCTGGTGTAAGGAAACAAAGTACATACCCTAGCTCTATTAGCTTGTGTGAGGAATCAAAGTACGTACCCTAGCTCTATTAGCTGGTGTGAGGAAACAAAGTACATACCCTAGCTCTATTAGCTGGTGTAAGGAAACAAAGTACGTACCCTAGCTCTATTAGCTGGTGTGAGGAAACAAAGTACGTACCCTAGCTCTATTAACTGGTGTCAGGAAACAAAGTACGTACCCTAGCTCTATTAGCTGGTGTGAGGAAACAAAGTACGTACCCTAGCTCTATTAGCTGGTGTGAGGAAACAAAGTACGTACCCTAGCTCTATTAGCTGGTGTGAATAAACAAAGTACATACCCTAGCTCTATTAGCTGGTGTAAGGAAACAAAATATGTACCCTAGCTCTATTAGCTGGTGTGAGGAAACAAAGTACATACCCTAGCTCTATTAGCTGGTGTGAGGAATCAAAGTATGTACCCTAGCTCTATTAGCTGGTGTGAGGAAACAAAGTACATACCCTAGCTCTTTTAGCTGGTGTTTAGGAAACAAAGTATGTAACCCAGCTCTTTTAGCTGGTGTGAGGAAACAAAGTACGTACCCTAGCTCTATTAGCTGGTGTGAGGAAACAAAGTACGTACCCTAGCTCTATTAGCTGGTGTGAGGAAACAAAGTACATACCCTAGCTCTATTAGCTTGTGTGAGGAATCAAAGTACGTACCCTAGCTCTATTAGCTGGTGTAAGGAAACAAAGTACGTACCCTAGCTCTATTAGCTGGTGTAAGGAAACAAAGTACATACCCTAGCTCTATTAGCTGGTGTGAGGAAACAAAGTACGTACCCTAGCTCTATTAACTGGTGTGAGGAAACAAAGTACGTACCCTAGCTCTATTAACTGGTGTGAGGAAACAAAGTACGTACCCTAGCTCTATTAGCTGGTGTGAGGAAACAAAGTACGTACCCTAGCTCTATTAGCTGGTGTGAATAAACAAAGTACATACCCTAGCTCTATTAGCTGGTGTAAGGAAACAAAATATGTACCCTAGCTCTATTAGCTGGTGTGAGGAAACAAAGTACATACCCTAGCTCTATTAGCTGGTGTGAGGAAACAAAGTATGTACCCTAGCTCTATTAGCTGGTGTGAGGAAACAAAGTACATACCCTAGCTCTTTTAGCTGGTGTGAGGAAACAAAGTATGTAACCTAGCTCTTTTAGCTGGTGTGAGGAAACAAAGTATGTACCCTAGCTCTATTAGCTGGTGTGAGGAAACAAAGTACGTACCCTAGCTCTATTAGCTGGTGTGAGGAAACAAAGTACATACCCTAGCTCTATTAGCTTGTGTGAGGAATTAAAGTACGTACCCTAGCTCTATTAGCTGGTGTGAGGAAACAGTACATACCCTAGCTCTATTAGCTGGTGTAAGGAAACAAAGTACATACCCTAGCTCTATTAGCTGGTGTGAGGAAACAAAGTACGTACCCTAGCTCTATTAACTGGTGTCAGGAAACAAAGTACGTACCTTAGCTCTATTAGCTGGTGTGAGGAAACAAAGTACGTACCCTAGCTCTATTAACTGGTGTGAGGAAACAAAGTACGTACCCTAGCTCTATTAGCTGGTGTAAGGAAACAAAATATGTACCCTAGCTCTATTAGCTGGTGTGAGGAAACAAAGTACATACCCTAGCTCTATTAGCTGGTGTGAGGAAACATAGTATGTACCCTAGCTCTATTAGCTGGTGTGAGGAAACAAAGTACATACCCTAGCTCTTTTAGCTGGTGTGAGGAAACAAAGTATGTAACCTAGCTCTTTTAGCTGGTGTGAGGAAACAAAGTATGTAACCTAGCTCTTTTAGCTGGTGTGAGGAAACAGTCGTATACAGACCTGCTGTAATGTGTTATCATGTTTATGTAATGGTAGAAATAAATATAAAACACTGGTATTAATTCAAGATACACAATTCATGTACGTAGCCTTTACATCTGTTCACTTCTTTGTTAATCGACTCATACAGCCCTGAAATTTCATAATGGATTATTCCAACCATTGAACTGGAAGTGTTCAAATGTGTCCGTAGGGGTGATTATGTTAAATTTCTTCTAACATGTCATTTCTTATGTGAGTTTACAGCCAGCATAATGTATTTTACATGCACACAAATTGTATCTACATGAAAACATGATTATGACAGGAAAGCATTATTGGGCATTAAGTCACGACCAAACTTTTATTGTTTAATTGACAGGCATTGAATAATTCAAATCTTTCCTGTTGTCAATTTAGTATTAGTCTACAAAATTAAGGATCCAAACAAAAATTGATATACCTATATATTATGTTTATTGTTTGTTTACAGAGTAAGACGCTTAACTGACAAAGGTGTGAAAAGCCCGTCAAATTGTTCAGAAACAATTTCTAGTTCAAGTCTTTCCTGTTGTCAATTTATTATTAGTCTACATAATTTATGGATCCGAACAAAAATTGATATACCTATATATTATGTTTATTATTTGTTTACAGAGTATGACGTCTATGTCCTGTACCAATATATGATGTGACCGTAGCTAATTGTACTTCCTGTCTGACTGTTTACAGAGTATGACGTCTATGTCCTGTACCAATATATGATGTGACCGTAGCTAATTGTACTTCCTGTCTGACTGTTTACAGAGTATGACATCCATGTCCTGTACCAATGTATGATGTGACTATAGCTAATTGTACTTCCTGTCTGACTGTTTACAGAGTATGACGTCTATGTCCTGTACCAATGTATGATGTGACTGTAGCTAATTGTACTTCCTGTCTGACTGTTTACAGAGTATGACATCCATGTCCTGTACCAATATATGATGTGACCGTAGCTAATTCTACTCCTGTCTGACTGTTTACAGAGTATGACGTCTATGTCCTGTACCAATGTATGATGTGACTGTAGCTAATTCTACTTCCTGTCTGACTGTTTACAGAGTATGATGTCCATGTCCTGTACCAATGTATGATGTGACTGCAGATAATTCTACTTCCTGTCTGACTGTTTACAGAGTATGACGTCTATGTCCTGTACCAATGTATGATGTGACTACAGATAATTCTACTTCCTGTCTGACTGTTTACAGAGTATGACGTCCATGTCCTGTACCAATGTATGATGTGACTGCAGATAATTCCACTTCCTGTCTGACTGTTTACAGAGTATGACGTCTATGCCCTGTACCAATGTATGATGTGACTGTAGCTAATTCTACTTCCTGTCTGACTGTTTACAGAGGATGACGTCTATGTCCTGTACCAATGTATGATGTGACTGTAGCTAATTCTACTTCCTGTCTGACTGTTTACAGAGTATGATGTCTATGTCCTGTACCAATGTATGATGTGACTGTAGCTAATTCTACTTCCTGTTTGACTGTTTACAGAGTATGACGTCCATGTCCTGTACCAATGTATGATGTGACTGCAGATAATTCCACTTCCTGTCTGACTGTTTACAGAGTATGACGTCCATGTCCTGTACCAATGTATGATGTGACTGCAGATAATTCCACTTCCTGTCTGACTGTTTACAGAGTATGACGTCCATGTCCTGTACCAATGTATGATGTGACTGCAGATAATTCCACTTCCTGTCTGACTGTTTACAGAGTATGACGTCCATGTCCTGTACCAATGTATGATATGACCCTAGCTAATTCTACTTCCTGTCTGACTGTTTACAGAGTATGACGTCTATGTCCTGTACCAATATATGATGTGACCGTAGCTAATTCTACTTCCTGTCTGACTGTTTACAGAGTATGACGTCCATGTCCTGTACCAATGTATGATGTGACTACAGATAATTCCACTTCCTGTCTCATTCATCCGTCACTACATCTCACCGACCGGCCTGATGCGAGCAAAACCGAAAAATGTTCTCATTCTCATTGGAATTGTGTGTGCTCTCCCCCTAACCTGGCTTTCTCTGTTCTCAAAGCAAGGTAAGTACTGTTACTACCGTAGTGTGTATACATGTATCCTTTATAATGCATCCACAGTCGCAGTACTCAGTAAATTATTTAATTAGATTGGATGATTAAACATTCTCAATTAAGATACAGTTTTTAGATGTTAATGATATCTGTGTCGGGAGTTAGCTTGAATATCTGATGCTGGATATATTGTACTCACAGGATCCTACATGGTTTAGTGAATTTTACTAATGGTAGAATACCCTAGGTCTTGAGGCATCTGGACAAATTATGCTGCGTGGTGGAATAACTTGTTCATGGTGTAGTTAACATTGTGGCTCAAATTGAAAAGGCTTCAAGTTTCATGTTTCAAGAAACAGATAATAACAGACTTATTAGATCACTTGTCAAACTTACAACTTTCTATTCAAAATTTTGTTTATCTGGTCTTTCTACAAACAAAAACTATTTAAAAATGGTCTCAAGACTTATAAAATCTAGATATACTTATGGGCCAAAAGGCCCACGGTGATAAATGAACTTGATATAAACTGGAAAGGTATATATTTGAGACCAAGAAGTTGTACACATGATGTAATTCTCACAAAATTGCAGTTGAAAATATATCATAGAATATTGTGTATGGATGCTCTTCTATATAAATATAGAATAAGAGATGATAGAGGTGTATTTCTGTAATGATAAAGATGAAGACTTGTATTATCTTATGTGGCAATTAATGTATTCATGTAAATCTGATATGGAGAGAGTTTTCAAATTGGATTCATGGAAAATGTAGCATTGAAATTGACAAAATGGATGCCATTTTAGGTTACTCAAACACTTATTATAACGATCTATTTAACTGTTGCTTTTTGATAATAACTTAAATAAGATGCTAAATTTATGTATGTTGATGTCTTTCTTCGGTTCTTTCGATAGATGCGAGGTGCTTTATCATACTTGAAACATTAGAGAGAAATCAAAATAACTTCCTTTCAGTATTATAAAAACAATTCATTACATCATATAATATAACCCAAAAATGTTAACCAATCGAAAATTTAGTTAGTTAAACAAATATCAACAGCATGATAAAATATTATACTATGTAAACATAACAATTGGTATCAGATTGAAGATGTATACATGTATATTAATATGAATCAAAAGAAATAAAAAATATGAATTAAAAAAAAAGGAAAAGGTTGATGCATGTACTTTGCTGTTGACAGTTAAGACAAGCACTGTCATGGCATTTCAGTTGATATAAGACTTACTGAAATGATTTGGGTAAACTGAACAAGTGTACTGTAGTGAGTAGTGTATCAGCATGGTCTTTTGTAAGTATCCCTTTGTGACTAGAGACGCTAATTGATTCTGGCAGTTTCTCTGTAATGATATATATAAGTGGAGGATGGATAGCATTATTCAAAACCCCACTTACTCGAACCCATTTAACTAAAATTCCCCTCATTTATTCAACAGTTTGTTTGGTCCCGACCCATCCTCGATATCCAGTGGTTACGCTCGTAGAGAGAGTCGGTTATCATAACCCCTGGATATCGAGGATGGTCCCAACCAAGTTTGTACATATTCAACCAACCTCGGGTTAATTGTCTACCATGTCTTCTTTGAACTATGAGGTCCCCTAAGCTTGAGTTCCAGTAAGTAAGTGGGGTTTCACTGTGGAATGTTTTAGAGGACTAGATTTGAATAAAAAAAATTCTACAAGACTTTTTAAAGTGCAAAAAAAAAAATCATTTGACATTTCCAAAATTGTAAAAAAAAAATGTATATTATTTCTCAATTTATATGACAATTGTTATCAAATGAAGAAATATGAATGTATTTTACAGGGTCAAAATTGATAGGGTACATAATACATGTACTCTTTGACACATTTGTATATACTGTGGTTTCTTCTTTTTTTGACTTTTATCATCCAGAGAGGAAGAGTACATCCAAAGTTGTAAGAAGTTGTATATACATGTATCATAAAGAGTTTTACACAAAGTCAAAAGTAAAAATACATACATATAAGAAGGGAAAAATTGGAAGAAAAAATGAAAATGCACAATTATTGATTATACATGACTGAAAACAAAATTAGTTGAATGTACAAGATCATGCAGATACATGTGCACATTTATTGGAAAACCCTTGTATGTAATTAAACCTAATGAAGCACTCACTGATCATCCGGGAATGTTCCTGTCTATTATCAGCGATGTTCTCTAGCAAACAGGATACAAACACTTTCCTGTCTATCTAAATTATCAAGCTTGATGTACATAATGTATAACTATACAGGATAATATTGTTTACAACACTAGTAAAAAAATTCATTCTGAAAGGCCACCAAATCAAAAATGTCTACAATCAATTAAGGAAGTAATTATATATAATGAGATACAGCATCATGGGACATTGTTTTACACACAACAGCTCACAGCGTACGGTTAATTCATGCCCTTACAGTCAAAAGTCAAAACTGTTTTCTCTTGGTGTTGGATCCAACCTTGTGAACTGTTTCCCATTGCCTTTCTGTATCTGTAGATGTTGAGAGTCTTGTTCTGAGTAATCAATCATTACTAAGTTCCCCATCATAAATTCCTTTGTTTCACAATAATTATTACTGTTGTACTTGAATCTCTTGAAACAACAAGAGGATGGACAAAAGTTTTCTATACAGTTATTTGAAGTAACAAAAAACAGCACGAAATGTTAAAGGCGCTCATATACATATATACCATTCTGATTGTTCTTTTGAATGACTATAGTATTTCTTATACAGAATTTCAAAAACTGCTTTGAAGAGAAAACAGAATCTAGAATCTAAGAGCGTTCTCTATAAACTGTACATGGATTAAAAAATCATGACCCAGATGTTCTAGATAACACCTTTGGTACTTTTTTTATATAAGAAATAAAGTCATCATGGTCATAGTTCGTAAGATCAACCGTGTAATTAACATTACATGTTTTTAATAGAAAGAATTACCCTTATAGTTATCTGACAATAAGTCCATGCCTGGTTGTATAATGAAGCTCACACATCTTTTACAGAGAACTGATTTATGTTTCCTTATATACTCCCATTCCTGTTCCTATGATTTTTATTCTACGTATATATTTGATCGTTGCTCTTGGGCTTGTTGCAGAAACTTTACAGTAAGTGTACATGTGGTGAATACTTGATATACAAGTCTATAAACTCTGTAATTATCATATTTACATAATCTGGAAGACATTACACTTGCTGAGGGCTGCAATTCTGAAGCCAGCATTTCTCTGGTTTTAATCATATTAGTTTGGCTAAATGAAATTTACATTGTTTTTTTTTACAGATGGTAATTATGAACAGCTTTTGGAGCAAAGATTCTCCGAGCTTCGCGATAAGCTACAATCTGCTGAGTTACTGAACAGGCAGCGTGAAAATGACTTACACATGGTACGAAGTCAGTTTACCCACCTCCTGCAGACGCTGGTTCACAGCAATGTTACCAACAGGTAATTTTTTTATTTATATTTTATAATGTTTATTTTTCATCAGCATTTTGTGACACAAAAAGACAAAAACTATCACTCCATACAACTCTATCAACATCATCATTCTTTCTCATCATCGTTGTCGTCGCCATCATCACGTCGCAGACGACGACTCGTCACTAACAGGTAACATTTATCTCTTACACATGGGTCTTGTTTGTAGAGGTATGGTATAAATTAAGAGGGAAATGTGGGGACCAAACAGTAAGGCTGGAATAGACAGGGGTTTGAAATGAGACAGGGGCTTGGTTTGACAGGCAAGGTTGTACTGTAGTTCAATGTATGTAAGATATGTACACTAACTTTACATACTAAATTTTAGCTGGTGTGATCAGAGTTTTTTTATATTATAATATGTTTTTCACGAATATGCCTATAGATAGCTACTTGTCTTTACTAATGGTTACTCAACCCTCTACCACTGAGTGAGGGGAACGAGAGTCATATCACCAGGTACTGGCTGAAGGTCGGTGGTTTTTCTCAAGGTACTCCAGCTTTCCTTAGCTTGCCATATCTGTCTAGTAATGGACCTGAATAAAAGAGCACAAACAAACCAAAGCAAAAAGTCAGGCTTATAATGATTATTGAAGCATATATCCATTAAAAAAACATTAACTGAGATTGTCCCTTTTCCACATTTGATTGTTGTCAAATGTTTTGCTTCTTCACCTATATCTAACTTCCACTGAACCTTGTACATATATAGCCCAATATTGTTTTCTCCTAAAAATCAGAGAATACTGAGGCTTCAACAAAGCCATAATCAGAACTCAAAGTCGATTAAACTAGGGCATTTCTCAGAACTCAAAGTCGATTAAACTAGGGGCATTTACTCAGAATTCAAAGACTATTAAACTTGAATCTTGATCAGATCCAAGTAAATGCCATGACCTCAAAGTGAGAACTGCGGCATCATTCTCAATCACAACAAGTAGGTGCACTAATGAGTATATAAAAAAGCGTCCACCTTCGTCATATTATATTACAAAGATACAGAATATTTCTCAGTTATACCCAGATGGCGACCATAAAACTTGCTCATTGTCTTTATCAACCTTCATCTCTCGAATCCCTGTGCCATAAGTGTGTTTGTCAGAAGCCGACATCTGTCACAAATTTCTTGATACTCAGAGCAAGCAGAGATGTTACTATCAAGAAGGGAAAGTCCACGATAGGAAAATTGAAATCATCATGTTTATCGTAAAGCTTAGATGTAAGCTTCTAAGTATTAAATATGTATGTATAAATAAGTAATAAGTAGCAGCATTTATTACTTGAAGGTCCCATTAAATTTGAGATATTTCATTGAACTAGGCCAATGTTCACACTAAACATTCAAACTCCGAAGTTTTCCCACTGCCCCACTGCCTTAGAGATGTCGAGGTTCCATTGCATTTACGTTGCTATTATATTCATTTTTAAGTAAATTTTTACTTGGATCTGGCTTCATTATTGTGGGGCCTGTAGATATATAGACGGGCTTTATTTCCTCTTTGATATAGTGTATAAAATATAATGACATCACTATCCAGACTAAGACCTCAGCATGGGATGGAATTCAAAAACACCTGCAACAGATATTAAACAGGAAACAAGTCTGATAGAAACGTGCTGAAAATGGATTAGATCTGTCAAGGTTAAGGCTTGAGATTGATATATCTACCCGTACCTATATAACTAGGTCATTGCTATGTAAATGTTTTTGTTCTCTGATATCCCATTTATTTACATTTCATCCTCCAGTCTACTGTTTGTTACACATACATGTATATTGTAAAACCTTGCTTGTAACGAAGTTATATCTGCGCCCAGCCAATAGTTTGCCTCATATATTGGCTTTAATTCTATGGTTTTTAGCTCACCTGGCCCGAAGGGCCAAGTGAGCTTATGTGATGGTGCAGCGTCCGTCAACTTTTTCCTTTAAACGACTTCTTCTAAAATACTGAAAGGCCTAGCGACATGAAATTTGGCTGGTAGCTTTCTTGGAAGGAGCTGAACAAAGTTTGCGAAAAAAAATCACTTTGACCTAATTTCAAGGTCACGGGGGTCAAAAATGTGGAAACCTTCAAACAACTTCTTCTTAAATACCGTCAGGCCTAGAGACCTCATATTTGACTGGTAGCTTCCTTGGATGAAGCCGAATGAAGTTTGTGAAAAGAAACGACCTTGACCCATATTCAAGGTCACAGTGAGGTTAAATCTATTTTAACATTTAAACAACTTCTTCTGAAATACCCGAAAGCCCTAGAAGCATGATATTTGGCTGAAAGATTCCTTGGATGAAGCCTGACAAAGTTTGTGAAAAGAAATGACCTTGACCTATATTCAAGGTCACAGGGGTCAAATCTGTTAAAACATTCAAAAGATATCTTCTGAAGTACCAAAAGCCCTAGAAGCATGATTTTTGATGGAAAGGTTCCTTGGATGAAGCCGGACAAAGTTTGCAAAAAGAAATTACCTTGACTTTATTCAAGGTCACAGGGGTCAAATCTGTTAAAACCTTTAATTGACTTCTTCTGAAATACCAAAAGACCTAAAAGCATGATATTTGGCTGAAAGGTTTCTTGGATGATGCCCGACAAAGTTTGCAAAAAGAAATGACCTTGACCCATATTCAAGGTCACATGGGTCAAATCTGTTAAAACCGTCAAACGACTTCTTCTGAAATATCAAAAGCCCTAGAAGCATGATATTTGGCTGAAAGGTTCCTTTGAATGAAGGCCGACAAAGTTTGGGAAAAGAAATGACCTTGACTTATATTCAAGGTCACAGGGGTCAAATCTGTTAAAACCATTTAACGACTTCTTCTGAAATACCAAAAGCCCTAGAAGCATGATTTTTGGCTGAAAGGTACTTTGTAGGAAGGAAAATGAGCTTGATCCATATTAAAGGTCACAGGGGTCAAATCGGTTAAAAGCTTTGAGCAACTTCTTCTGATAAACCGAAATGCCTAGAGACATGATATTTGGCTGGTAGCGTCCTGGGATGAAGCCAAACAAAATTTGAAAATGAAAATGATGTTGTCTTATAAGGTGACAGGGGTAAAATATGTTTAAATCTTAAAATGTTCTTCTAAATGTCTTACAGTAAAAGATTTTAGGGGACTTTAGGGTTACACTATAATATAAGTCAGAGATTGATACCAGGTGAGCGATGCAGGACCATTGGGCCTCTTGTTAATTAGTACCTGGTAAAATATCTGATGATGTTTTAGTTTAATATTAAACAGTTTAAATAAAGACATGTAGATTTGCATCATATGTGTTCACTTTATAGAGTGACAAAGCTTCAATCTTAGATTCAGTACTATAATATAGTATTACACTGTACTCTTAAGTAATTTCTATTGTCTTAGGTGATAAAGTTTATAATGAGAACAGCCGAACTAAGGTTTTCTGTTTCTATAAACTGAGGAGAACACCAGTAACCTTACTCAGGTATTCTGTTTCTATAAACTGAGGAGGACGCCGGTAACCTAACTAAGGTTTTCTGTTTCTATAAACTGAGGAGAACACCGGTAACCTTACTAAGGTATTCTGTTTCTATAAACTGAGGAGGACGCCGGTCACCTTACTAAGGTGTTCTGTTTCTATAAACTAAGGAGAACACCGGTAACCTTACTAAGGTTTTCTGTTTCTATAAACTGAGGAGAACACCGGTAACCTTACTAAGGTTTTCTGTTTCTATAAACTAAGGAGAACACTGGTAACCTAACTAAGGTTTTCTGTTTCTATAAACTTAGGAGAACACCGGTAACCTTACTAAGGTTTTCTGTTTCTATAAACTTAGGAGAACACCGGTAACCTTACTCAGGTTTTCTGTTTCTATAAACTGAGGAGAACACCGGTAACCTAACTAAGGTTTTCTGTTTCTATAAACTGAGGAGAACACCGGTAACCTAACTAAGGTGTTCTGTTTCTATAAACTAAGGAGAACCCCGGTAACCTTACTAAGGTTTTCTGTTTCTATAAACTGAGGAGGACGCCGGTCACCTTACTAAGGTGTTCTGTTTCTATAAACTAAGGAGAACACCAGTAACCTTACTAAGGTTTTCTGTTTCTATAAACTGAGGAGGACGCCAGTAACCTAACTAAGGTGTTCTGTTTCTATAAACTAAGGAGAACACCAGTAACCTTACTAAGGTGTTCTGTTTCTATAAACTGAGGAGGACGCCGGTAACCTTACTAAGGTGTTCTGTTTCTATAAACTGAGGAGAACACCAGTAACCTTACTAAGGTTTTCTGTTTCTATAAACTGAGGAGAACACCGGTAACCTTACTAAGGTATTCTGTTTCTATAAACTGAGGAGAACCCCGGTAACCTTACTAAGGTGTTCTGTTTCTATAAACTGAGGAAACCAACGGTAACCTAACTAAGGTTTTCTGTTTCTATAAACTAAGGAGAACACCGGTAACCTAACTAAGGTTTTCTGTTTCTATAAACTAAGGAGAACACCGGTAACCTAACTAAGGTATTCTGTTTCTATAAACTAAGGAGAACACCAGTAACCTTACTAAGGTTTTCTGTTTCTATAAACTGAGGAGAACACCGGTAACCTAACTAAGGTATTCTGTTTCTATAAACTAAGGAGAACACCGGTAACCTTACTAAGGTATTCTGTTTCTATAAACTAAGGAGAACACCAGTAACCTTACTCAGGTATTCTGTTTCTATCAACTAAGGAGAACACCGGTAACCTAACTAAGGTATTCTGTTTCTATAAACTGAGGAGAACACCGGTAACCTAACTAAGGTATTCTGTTTCTATAAACTGAGGAGAACACCAGTAATCTAACTAAGGTATTCTGTTTCTATAAACTGAGGAGAACCCCGGTAACCTTACTAAGGTGTTCTGTTTCTATAAACTGAGGAAACCAACGGTAACCTAACTAAGGTTTTCTGTTTCTATAAACTAAGAAGAACACCGGTAACCTAACGAAGGTTTTCTGTTTCTATAAACTAAGGAGAACACCGGTAACCTAACTAAGGTATTCTGTTTCTATAAACTAAGGAGAACACCAGTAACCTTACTAAGGTTTTCTGTTTCTATAAACTGAGGAGAACACCGGTAACCTAACTAAGGTATTCTGTTTCTATAAACTAAGGAGAACACCGGTAACCTTACTAAGGTATTCTGTTTCTATAAACTAAGGAGAACACCAGTAACCTTACTCAGGTATTCTGTTTCTATAAACTAAGGAGAACACCGGTAACCTAACTAAGGTATTCTGTTTCTATAAACTGAGGAGAACACCGGTAACCTAACTAAGGTATTCTGTTTCTATAAACTGAGGAGAACACCAGTAACCTAACTAAGGTATTCTGTTTCTATAAACTGAGGAGAACACCGGTAACCTTACTAAGGTATTCTGTTTCTATAAACTGAGGAGAACACCGGTAACCTAACTAAGGTATTCTGTTTCTATAAACTAAGGAGAACACCGGTAACCTTACTAAGGTATTCTGTTTCTATAAACTAAGGAGAACACCAGTAACCTTACTAAGGTTTTCTGTTTCTATAAACTAAGGAGAACACCGGTAACCTTACTAAGGTTTTCTGTTTCTATAAACTAAGGAGAACACCGGTAACCTTACTAAGGTATTCTGTTTCTATAAACTAAGGAGAACACCAGTAACCTAACTAAGGTTTTCTGTTTCTATAAACTGAGGAGAACACCGGTAACCTAACTAAGGTTTTCTGTTTCTATAAACTAAGGAGAACACCGGTAACCTAACTAAGGTTTTCTGTTTCTATAAACTGAGGAGAACACCGGTAACCTAACTAAGGTATTCTGTTTCTATAAACTGAGGAAACCAACGGTAACCTAACTAAGGTATTCTGTTTCTATAAACTGAGGAGAACACCGGTAACCTTACTAAGGTATTCTGTTTCTATAAACTAAGGAGAACACCAGTAACCTAACTAAGGTATTCTGTTTCTATAAACTGAGGAGAACACCGGTAACCTTACTAAGGTATTCTGTTTCTACAAACTAAGGAGAACACCAGTAACCTAACTAAGGTATTCTGTTTCTATAAACTGAGGAGAACCCCGGTAACCTTACTAAGGTTTTCTGTTTCTATAAACTGAGGAGAACACCGGTAACCTTACTAAGGTTTTCTGTTTCTATAAACTAAGGAGAACACCGGTAACCTTACTAAGGTTTTCTGTTTCTATAAACTTAGGAGAACACCGGAAACCTTACTAAGGTTTTCTGTTTCTATAAACTAAGGAGAACACCGGTAACCTAACTAAGGTATTCTGTTTCTATAAACTAAGGAGAACACCAGTAACCTAACTAAGGTATTCTGTTTCTATAAACTAAGGAGAACACCAGTAACCTAACTAAGGTATTCTGTTTCTATAAACTAAGGAGAACACCGGTTACCTTACTAAGGTGTTCTGTTTCTATAAACTAAGGAGAACACCGGTAACCTTACTAAGGTTTTCTGTTTCTATAAACTGAGGAGAACACCGGTAACCTAACTAAGGTTTTCTGTTTCTATAAACTGAGGAGAACACCGGTAACCTTACTAAGGTGTTCTGTTTCTATAAACTAAGGAGAACACCAGTAACCTAACTAAGGTTTTCTGTTTCTATAAACTGAGGAGAACACCGGTAACCTTACTAAGGTATTCTGTTTCTATAAACTGAGGAGAACAACGGTAACCGAACTTAAGTATTCTGTTTCTATGAAGTCTTGTTTCCACACAGATACTTGTCAAGAGGATGGTCCAGGTATATTTCTGAATTTTTCACCTTATCTTACATTTTATCACTTCCTTTTAATACCTTGTTGTATAATTTCAATCTATAAAATTTGTGACAGTTTTCAGGGAAATCATTTTAAGTTGTTTATGATATGCCACATGCATGCAAAGTTTGATTTATAATATGTATTGATGAAAATCTAAGAGGTATTTATAAGCTAATGCCACATATGAGGTATATATTGGAACCTGTAGGTAATTGTGACCATGTCTAAGCATGTCTTAGAACACTTGTTGGAAAACAGTGAAACCTCTCTATTAAGACCACCTTAAGAACCGCACCAAAGTGGTCTTAATAGTGGGGTGGTCTTTAGGCGAGGTTTCACTGTTGTTCATTATAAAATTTCAGGGGTTTATGAGTTCAACCCTCAGAAAAAAATTAATGAGAAAGAAACTGTATTGTAGCTAGGTCTAAGTCCCATTGTTTTACTTAATGATGACTGTCAGTACCTATAGATATAGATAAGCATGTTGACTTACTCGGTCATATTTTATCCCTGCCACATTTAGGAAAATTGACTGTTAAATTACATACATAATTCAGCCATTAATATAATGTCACCAGCTTACACTATTCATATCTTCCATAATGAGTTAATTTGACACCATTATTTTACACTGCTCATTATAAGCACCATAGCTGTATATGATCACTGTATTTATTAGCATGTGTTTGCTGAGCTGGGTCAGCTACCACATGGAACTGCTTTCTCTGTGTCTCACCTGTATTACATTATTAATTCAATGTCACTAGGATTGTTTAAGCTAATTCTTATCTAAGCAAGCATGAGGCAGTTTGAAATATTAAAATTTCAGTTTTGACAAATAAGTATATGTATGTTGAAGTATTAACACATGAATCCAGATCTTAATTCATTTTACAGTCTAAAGTATGTACAACATCTGTATGAGGCTGGAGCTGTCGATTAATTTATTCATATTCAAGTGTTTATGAATGGTTCACCACAACTTAACAAGTACTGTGGGGCAGTCGCTAGGTACTGGCCTTTGGTCAGTAGTTTTCCTCCGGGAACTCCAGCTTTCCTCCACATCCAAAACCTGGCATGTCCTGAAATGACACTGCATAGCTGTTAAACAGGACCTTAAACAACTAAAGAAGTATAATATTTGATGATTTACCAATGTGCTTAAAATTATCAACTGTGCTAATGTTGATCAACTATGCTAAGGTACATGCATAATCATCAGCTATGATGTGCTTTTAATTTATTGTGCAGAAGAAGATTAATAGTATCAAGCTTTTGAAAAATTAGTTATCATTTTCTTGCTAAATGTGTTCAACTGTGCAAAGGGGGTTCTAATCTGTTAAGGATTATCCATTGTACTAAATATTATCCACTGCTCTAAGGATTATCTACTTGCTAAGGATTAATTAATTTGGTTAAGGATTAGCCACTGTGCTAAGAATTATACATTGTACATGTGCTAAGAATTATTCATTGTACTAAAGGTATCTGTTTTGCTAAGGATTATCCATGGTGCTAGGATTATCCATTTTGCTTGGGATTATCCACTTTACAAAGGAGTATCCACTGTGCTAAGGATTACCCACTGTGCTAAGGATTACCCACTGTGCTAAGGATTACCCACTGTGCTAAGGATTACCCACTGTGCTAAGGATTATCCACTGTGCTAAGGATTATCCACTGTGCTAAGGATTATCCACTGTGCTAAGGATTACCCACTGTGCTAAGGATTACCCACTGTGCTAAGGATTATCCACTGTGCTAAGGATTATCCACTGTGCTAAGGATTATCCACTGTGCTAAGGATTATCCACTGTGCTAAGGATTACCCACTGTGCTAAGGGTTACCCACTGTACTAAAGATTATCCACTGTACTAAGGGTTATCCATTGTGCTAAGGATTATCAACTGTGCTAAGGATCATCCACTTTGCTTAGGATCATCCGCTATATGGGTTATTCACTGTACTAAGGATATTCACTGTGCTAAGGATTAACCACTTGATTAAGGATTAACCACTAACCTAAGGATTAACCACTAAACTAAGGATTAACCACTAAGGATTAACCACTAAACTAAGGATTAACCACTAAACTAAAGGTATCCACTAGTGCTATACTAAGCGTGATTTGTTGCGTTTATTAGAGTGAGCTCTTTCTGCTATGTCAGTGAACCCCCTAGCCTGTAATATATCGTGGTCAGCATTCCTAAAGTATACATGAACAGATTGTATGGTTTCCAGGAAGTTAAGTATTTCAATATATATTTGTTGATAGTTATTTGGGTAGCATATAGTCAACAAAGACATTAGACAAATTAGCACAAGAACAACACTTGATCTTGAGTACCTAAGATTGGTCTGTTCCGCACATTATCATCTTCTAATAAATACAATATGTATATTCATTTATTATGCATTGTAAATACTTTTTGAAAATACTAAAAAGTACATTGAAAACAAGATGTAATTAAATTATTACCAAACACAAGAAACATGACACAATCAGAAATTTTAGAATAATAGCATGATTTTGAAATTTAGGTTATGGAAGGAATTTTAGTTATCTTTTAACAACTGAACCACATATGGTATTTATATACAACTAAAACACCATACAAATTATCATTATGAGTGTTTTATCAGCCCTGTATCCTGCTAGGCAGTGTATCCAGGTTTTTCCTAAGTTGTTTAGTGGGAACACAGATCTATGTCACCACACATACTGGTCTATATCATCCCTGTTTTATCTTACCAATATGTTGGTTAAGGGCTTGGTTTTAATCATGTTAGGTGATAAAGCATTTAACTTGACAAACATATGTACCTACGGTTATGAGCTTTGTCCATTGTACAGTAGTCAATGCATGTACACTTGTATTCCCATGTATTATAGTGAATATTAAATTTTAAAGATTTATTTTGTGTATTTTGAATTTCATTAAAACAGATTTCCAGGTTTTATTGCAAGGGCTTTAACATGTTAAGACAAGTCTGCTGTTAGAAAATCCGTTATGAGCCGATAAAGTTGATTTATTTGTTAATTATACAGATATAAACGTCACCTTGTTTGTATATTAAGTGAGAAACATGTTCTAAGGCTAGGAAGTGTATAGACGTGACATATGTAACAGTGCTGTCCACCTCAACTCATTCACCCCTGAAGACACATTTAAACACTTCCAAATCAAAGGTCGGAATAGTTTATTATGAAATTTCAGGGGTGAATGTCAATGAGTTCATATCTATTTAGATGTTTACTGGGGTTTTTTTTGTTAATAATCTCCTACTGATTTTACAGTGAATTTTCCTTGACTTAGTTTCCTTAGACTGTACTGGCAATGATTTCCTTAAATCAATTCATATACATCCCTTTAACCATCAACACTTATTACATGATTAAAGATAAAAAAACTCATGTAAAGGACATATTCTCCATATAAATCTATTATGTAGATGATGTTTACATGGATCTTATCATTTCAAAATGTATTGTGTATTGGATTTGTTTGCATTGTCAAAAAATTACTTGACAATCGGTTGAAATGAGCTCAGAATTGTGAAAGTCTGTGAACTTAATTTGAAAGCTTAAAAGCATCATAATTACAGACTAGCTAGTTCATTATTTGATGAATTCATCAGTTCTATACTTGCCAAGCTCATTATTAACTGGGGGGATATGAACTTTCTTAATTAAAATTTTATGTGGAATATAGATGCACTTGCAATTATAACAGTATCTTTGCATCTTTACAGGGTTGTACATGAGTGGATTCCCATGTTAATTAGTTTTGACTTGTTATATGACTATAACACTGAATTAGGGAGATGTCTACCATACATATAGCATAGTGTATGGTTTGGCTGAATGGGGTTGAGTGGTTTAAGGTGTCATACAGTCTTCAATCACTAGCCCTCCACCACTGGGTTGTTGGTTCATCACCAGATACATACTGGCCACAGGTCTGTGGTTTTTTCCAGGTACTTCAGTTTTCCTGCACCACCAATTACAAAATGAAAATGCCTTCTACTAATATGCATTAAAACACAAACTAAGCGAACCACAACAATCTTGTGTGGTCAGTATTTTATACCTTGCATCGTCATGTATGAATGATCAGTATGCTATGAAGTTTGTGTTGTAAATTTCTTGTGCACTGTAAGTATGACTTTTGTCTGTAAATGGACAATAATTAAACCTCAGTTCTTGTCTCATAATCCTACCTCAACCCTGCAAATTTGAATTTGGAGATTTTAACCAAGAAACGGGCATCAGCTGATATCCTTGTATGTTTCAGGACCTCTGCTGACCTTGTGATGGGCCTGCCTCTGTCCAGTCTACAGAACATCAGTGACCTGTATTCCCAGGGGTCTCTCCACCTACCCAGTCTCTTTACGTACCTGCCTCACCTCATCGGCAAGCCCGAGAGTCTGAAGCCCCAGTACCAGGTCACCAACAGTAGATATGGCAGTAAGTTTTAGTGTACAACAAAATAAAGCTAGAATCTACATCATAGGTCACCAACAGTAGATCTGGCAGTAAGTTGTAGTGTACAACAAAATAAAGCTAGAATCTACATCATAGGTCACCAACAGTAGATCTGGCAGTAAGTTGTAGTGTACAACAAAATAAAGCTAGAATCTACATCATAGGTCACCAACAGTAGATCTGGCAGTAAGTTGTAGTGTACAACAAAATAAAGCTAGAATCTACATCATAGGTCACCAACAGTAGATCTGGCAGTAAGTTGTAGTGTACAACAAAATAAAGCTAGAATCTACATCATAGGTCACTAACAGTAGATATGGCAGTAAGTTTTAGTGTACAACAAAATAAAGCTAGAATCTACATCATAGGTCACTAACAGTAGATCTGGCAGTAAGTTGTAGTGTACAACAAAATAAAGCTAGAATCTACATCATAGGTCACCAACAGTAGATCTGGCAGTAAGTTGTAGTGTACAACAAAATAAAGCTAGAATCTACATCATAGGTCACCAACAGTAGATCTGGCAGTAAGTTGTAGTGTACAACAAAATAAAGCTAGAATCTACATCATAGGTCACCAACAGTAGATCTGGCAGTAAGTTGTAGTGTACAACAAAATAAAGCTAGAATCTACATCATAGGTCACTAACAGTAGATATGGCAGTAAGTTTTAGTGTACAACAAAATAAAGCTAGAATCTACATCATAGGTCACTAACAGTAGATCTGGCAGTAAGTTGTAGTGTACAACAAAATAAAGCTAGAATCTACATCATAGGTCACCAACAGTAGATATGGCAGTAAGTTGTAGTGTACAACAAAATAAAGCTAGAATCTACATCATAGGTCACCAACAGTAGATCTGGCAGTAAGTTGTAGTGTACAACAAAATAAAGCTAGAATCTACATCATAGGTCACCAACAGTAGATATGGCAGTAAGTTTTAGTCTACAACAAAATAATGGTTTTTATATCACATAGAAAAAATACGATATGAGCGGGAATGTTTGCTGCAGTTTTATTGGAATCACGTTTGACCCAAGTTTGTATAATAAAGATATAGTGGCAGCAGTACACAGTTTACATTGTATTAACACTGTGAAGAGAATTATTAATTTATTTTACATCACAAAGATAAAAAATCTTAAATGACATACATTATATATGTCTAAAAAATTGTGAAAGAATCTATACTGCAATGTACCATGATGTAATGATTATCTGAACATTTATAAGTCACAAGCCAGCCCAGCAAACAACCTGGGTATATGTTTATATAAATAACATTAGTTGAATAAAATAAGAAACTGTTCATGTCACACTATTGGAAACATTAAATATTTTTCGATAACGACAAAATTTATTTCAAGAGTGAACTTTTGAACTTTTACAGCGTCGATCGTGTTTGGTATCCCCACCATTAAGAGAGACAAAGTGAGCTACCTGACAGCGACGGTGAAATCTCTCATCAGCGGCATGACTCCCAAGGAACGTGACGACTGTCTAATTGTCATCTTTGTAGCAGAAGTAAGCATCAGCGTGACAGGGATTAATGTCATACGTATCAAAACACAGTTTACATTGTTTTTGAAAAGCTGTATACCTGGTAGTTTAACTGATAAAATACAGTGTATTAAGTAGGAGAGATACAATAACAATTATAGTGTTTGAATGAAGATTAATTATGGGATGTCATAATAGTGCTTTAATTAAGATCTAGCTAGTCTGTACAGGACTGTCTTGTGCAGCATTGTGATAAGTTTCATTTAACTGGCCAAGCCTGTCCCTAAGGCCGATTCGAGCCAAATCATCAGTCATCAATCATTTACTGTCATCCTGGTCAGACTTGGGTCCTATGAATCAATTATTTTGAAAATCCAGTGTTGATGATAGCTTTCCAAAGTAATGAGCTGAAAGGGGGATAAATTTAGGTTTCAAAGTAATTTTTGTTTAAAGCCTTCTCATAAACAGATAGTAATATTTCAGTTGTATTTTATGTTTCCCCTCCAAGTCGATTGGCTCAGCAATGATTAAGAAAAAAAAGAGAAAAATTAAAAAATTTCATGATTATGAAGATACTGAGGTTGTGGGTTAGGTGACTGTTTATTGAAATTTTACCTTGTGTTTTCATTTGTTTACCAGCCCTGGAACATGGAATTCGTAGAAGAGGTTGGAAAAGTCATACAATCTGAGTAAGTATCTAACTATGTTAATCCATGTCATTATTAAACAGGAAGATGTCAACAACATACATGTATTAATTGAAGCATAAACTGATGCGATAGATATGAAGTTTGACCAGGACTACACCTACTATGTTGTAATGGGTTGTTTATAATCTGTCCACAGTCGATCAACCCGTCCCGTTATATAATGGTCCATGTGATGTAGAGATACAACAAATGGTACTAATTAGTGAGACAGGGTCCATATGGTGTCCACAGGGACAGTTAATTACCCCTATCAGCCTGTATGGATTGATCTTACATTAAGGGCTAGCTGTTGACATATATTGATTTTATTTCTACTGTACCGAAGTCTAGTTTGAAATTCACAATCCCCTATAATACGAAGTATGTATTGCCACCGTTACGATCCCTGCAATGAGAAGTATATATTGCCACGGATACGGAAGGTTGGCGTGACAACAGCTGTTGTCTGGTAGCTAATTGATGTTTTATAGCTTGTTACGATTATATATAGACATTGTTTTAGTTTAGGTTATAAAAGTCATGTTTCACTTACCACACCACTTAGATAACATTGAATCAATACTGTAGTTAGCAGTATGTTTAAATAGGATGACAATGCTGTCAGGAAAAATGGTATACTATTTCAAGAATACCAGACAGTATCTAGACGAGGCATGTAATGTGACATTTGTGAACATTTCTAGACAAAAATTCTTGTTTGCTAAATATAGCTTTCTACTTTCAAAGGTATTCATAATAAAATCTTGGCTAGAGATAGTGTCCTTGCTGTTTCACTTATGTTTGAGTTGCTATGAAATATCTTGGGATGGTAAAGTGTTTGATCTTGAACAGCATGATATACAGAGTTATGGCCCTTAGATTTTCCATATAAAACATTGTCTGTAATATAACTTAACTTGTGACTTGCTATTTATTCTTCCTCCATCAGACTTGTAATATATACTTGTGTATACAATATTACCTACTAGAATAACTTAATGAATCTGTTGCTGTATAATGGTTATGTAATATATAAGAAAGTATGCTACAGACTATACTGTATAACTCAGAAAACCAGAGTCTTATGTACCAAATTAAATGAAATATTTCCTTTATAAGATGGTTTTACTCGCATCAAATTGCATTGTGGAGGACCACTCCAATAACTCTAGATGCATTCTGTGTTAATTATTAGAGTATCTGATTAACTAAACCTTAGTGAACGTTATTCTGTAGAAATGACATATTGATGTATATCATAGTTGTATGAACATTGATTTGACCAGGTTTGGACACCATGTAGACAGTGGTTTACTGGAGATTATTGCTCCGTCCCCGGAGTTCTACCCAAACCTGGACAACCTACCACAGACATACGGAGACACCAAGGATCGTGTAAAGTATGTGGCTTAGGCTGTAGTGTTTAACCTTCAACAACATCATCTGGTGTAATAGCTGAGATGTCAGCTACATAAGATCTCCCCATACATAAAACCACCTGTGGTATAATTTATCCCTGTAAATGAACCTATCTTATATTCAGATGGAACATTTTTGACAAATTGCGTTCTGTCCATAAAGATCGCTTACAAATTATTTGTCTTTTCCTTACACACCAATCGTGAATTTTACATTATTGTGTGTCAGTGTTATTCAGAAATGTTAGAGGTTTTACACAACAAGAAACTTTTTCACAGGCGTCACGGTCGGTACAATCATATCAAATAAAAAAGGCCAACCAGTGGCCTCCTGTGTTATAGGAGTAGTGTCAGTTTATACATAATATTGTATACCGATCTTTAATCATTGTAGATGGCGGACCAAGCAGAACCTCGATTTCTCCTTCCTCATGTTGTACGCTCGCAGTAGAGGAGTATACTATGTACAGGTAATTATATGTCTTGCATTCATTGTAGTAACAATGCAACACCACAGTATTCATCTATCATACGCTCCTGTTTTAGAACTTCCTGTAGGTTTTTGTTGAGCGGTTTATAATATATCCATCTTATAGCTATTGGTAGTGTACCGGTATGTGTTTCACCATTGCTACTCCACCAGGACAGAGTGTATATTGAATCGTCGTAGAGTTTAGGATAAGGAACACCAGAATCTGGGTGTCTGTTCTTCCTTCCATTTGTCTGTCCATCCTGTCTGTACGACACAAGATTGTCCTGACTACATCACCTAAACTACTTCATAGTAGAATACAGTGAAGTGATTGAACACTTATCAATGTGTAAGCTACTCATATTCCATAGTGTCTCTGGTATTGTCTGGTGTACTGTACACACAAGGCACAGTCACAGATTCCAACATCTTTAAATTAACTTGATGGTAATATTGTGCACAAAAAAGAAATTATTACTGGATTGTACTGAATGTTTTTAAATCTTACACACCAAAGCATTTTTTTTTCTTTCAATCAGTTTTATAAATGTTCACCATTGTGATCTACTTCCAATACTGATACCTTTGATTTTCCTGGTTCAGTATGCATGTTTTCACCTTAAGCATGTTTTGTATGTGAAGAATTTTGAACGTATGAATTGAAGTTACAATGTACCATGTACTGTGTCTTCAATAATTCAATAGATTTTAGATGCATTTAAATTTTTGTATCTGACTGTTAGTTGTATTTCACAGAATGATGTTTGCTTGTTTCATATGTGGACTATCAGTTTTAAATGCATGTTTGCCTTTAAATACAGAACACTTGCCAGGTATTAGGTCATACAGAAGTTTAACATTTTCCAGAACTTCTCAAGATAGTTTTATAGATTTATATGACATTTTGTTGGAGAAGATCAATTGATCAGAATATGTTTTGGTAATATATATCCAAAAATGTAAAAAAAAAATATATCTTCATTTACCTAGTAAGTTACTTCATTTGCCTGATGTTAAAATTTCAGTTTATCATTATTGAACTTATCTGTAGGCTAACATTATTTGTTTAAATTTTGAAAATATTTTATTGCAATTATAAGCATGAAAAAATGTCCTGACAGGCGAATTTGACAGAGCTAAAGATAGCTTAAGATGGAATACTGTATGACCTTTGGCCTGGTATAGTGTATGTACTAGCTATGACACACCTGTATGACCTTTGACCTGGTAAAGTGTACATACTAGCTATGACACACCTGTATGACACCTGGTATAGTGTATGTATAGTAGTATGACCTATGACCTGGTATAGTGTATGTAGTAGCTATGACATACCTGTATGACACCAGGTATAGTGTATGTACTAGCTATGACACACCTGTATGATCTATGACCTGGTATAGTGTACATAGTAGCTATGACACACCTGTATGACACCAGGTATAGTGTATGTACTAGCTATGACATACCTGTATGACCTATGACCTGTTATAGTGTACATAGTAGCTATGACACACCTGTATGACATATGACCTGTTATAGTGTACATAGTAGCTATGACACACCTGTATGACCTTTGACCTGGTATAGTATATGTACTAGCTATGACACACATGTATGACCTATGACCTGGTATAGTGTACATAGTAGCTATGACACACCTGTATGACCTATGACCTGGTATAGTGTATGTACTAGCTATGACACACCTGTATGACCTATGACCTGTTATAGTGTACATAGTAGCTATGACACACCTGTATGACCTATGACCTGTTATAGTGTACATAGTAGCTATGACACACCTGTATGACCTTTGACCTGGTATAGTATATGTACTAGCTATGACACACATGTATGACCTATGACCTGGTATAGTGTACATAGTAGCTATGACACACCTGTATGACCTATGACCTGGTAAATTGTATGTAGTAGCTATGACATACCTGTATGACACCTGGTATAGTGTATGTACTAGCTGTGACACCTGTATGACCTATGACCTGTTATAGTGTACAAAGTAGCTATGATACACCTGTATGACCTTTGACCTGGTATAGTGTATGTACTAGCTATGACACACCTGTATAACCTATAACTTGGTATAGTGTATGTACTAGCTATGACACACCTGTATGACCTATGACCTGGTATAGTGTATATAGTAGTTATGACACACCTGTATGACCTATGACCTGGTATAGTGTATGTACTAGCTATGACACACCTGTATAACCTATGACTTGGTATAGTGTATGTACTAGCTATGACACACCTGTATGACCTATGACCTGGTATAGTGTATATAGTAGTTATGACACACCTGTATGACCTATGACCTGGTATAGTGTATGTACTAGCTATGACACACCTGTATAACCTATGACTTGGTATAGTGTATGTACTAGCTATGACACACCTGTATGACCTTTGACCTGGTATAGTGTATGTAGTAGCTATGACACACCTGTATGACCTTTGACCTTGTATAGTGTATGAAGTAGCTATGACACACCTGTATGACCTATGACCTGGTATAGTGTATGTAGTAGCTATGACACACCTGTATGACCTATGACCTGGTATAGTGTATGAAGTAGCTATGACACACCTGTATAACCTATGACTTGGTATAGTGTATGTAGTAGCTATGACACACCTGTATGACACCTGGTATAGTGTATGTACTAGCTATGACACCTGTATGACCTATGACCTCGTATAGTGTATGTACTAGCTATGACACACCTGTATGACCTATGACCTGGTATAGTGTATGTACTAGCTATGTCACACCTGTATGACACCTGGTATAGTGTATGTACTAGCTATGTCACACCTGTATGACACCTGGTATAGTGTATGTACTAGCTATGACACCTGTATGACCTATGACCTGGTATAGTGTATGTAGTAGCTATGACACACCTGTATGACCTATGACCTGGTATAGTGTATGAAGTAGTTATGACACACCTGTATGACCTATGACCTGGTATAGTGTATGAAGTAGCTATGACACACCTGTATGACCTATGACCTGGTATAGTGTATGAAGTAGTTATGACATACCTGTATGACCTATGACCTGGTATAGTGTATGTACTAGCTATGACACACCTGTATGACCTATGACCTGGTATAGTGTATGAAGTAGCTATGACACACCTGTATGACCTATGACCTGGTATAGTGTATTTAGTAGCTATGACATACCTGTATGACCTATGACCTGGTATAGTGTATGAAGTAGTTATGACATACCTGTATGACCTATGACCTGGTATAGTGTATGAAGTAGCTATGACACACCTGTATGACCTTTGACCTGGTATAGTGTATTTAGTAGCTATGACATACCTGTATGACCTATGACCTGGTATAGTGTATGAAGTAGTTATGACACACCTGTATGACACCTGGTATAGTGTATGTAGTAGCTATGACACACCTGTATGACCTATGACCTGGTATAGTGTATGAAGTAGTTATGACATACCTGTATGACCTATGACCTGGTATAGTGTATGTAGTAGCTATGACACACCTGTATGACACCTGGTATAGTGTATGTAGTAGCTATGACACACCTGTATGACCTATGACCTGGTATAGTGTATTTAGTAGCTATGACATACCTGTATGACACCTGGTATAGTGTATGTAGTAGCTATGACACACCTGTATGACCTATGACCTGGTATAGTGTATTTAGTAGCTATGACACACCTGTATGACACCTGGTATAGTGTATGTAGTAGCTATGACACACCTGTATGACCTATGACCTGGTATAGTGTATTTAGTAGCTATGACACACCTGTATGACCTATGACCTGGTATAGTGTATGAAGTAGCTATGACACACCTGTATGACCTTTGACCTGGTATAGTGTATTTAGTAGCTATGACACACTGCTTATTGTTTAATTAGGTCATGTTTATACACTATTATTTTCAGCTCTAGATTCTACCCTCGTTACCTGGTAAATGTTGTTGTTCTCGCTGTGGGTGTTTATAACGCTTTTAGTTCACTATTTACACGTTATATAACATGACAGTATTTCTTTTTCATAAAGTAGTATTTGTTAGCAATTTTCTGAAATGTTGACAATTTTCTTAACCAATTTGTTCTTAGATAAACACTCCAGATGGGTCCAACCTGATTTTTGACAATATTTCAATCATTCAAAAAGTTAGATGATAGTATGAGAAAACCAGTGATACAAAACCTATCACATGTGCTCAAACAATGAAAATAAAACATTTGTCTAAACTAAATTGATGATAGCTTTGTACTAAGCTGTATAGCCTGTTTTGTTTTGAAAAAGCTTGTTTAATTACCTGGTATGAATTATCACTATTCTACTGGAGTATATGCAGTAAAGAGTTACCTCCCTTTGTATGTAATTTATTCATCTTTTCTTGACACACTTGTGGTCTTTGTACAACTTACATCTCATTATGGAAGTATTTTAGCATTTAAACAAAAAACAACCACATTTAATGTTACTTTTTATAAATATTTTTTTAACCAGTTTGGATTTCTAGAACTACAAGAAAAAACAATGACTGCACTTTGTAATATTGAGAAATCAGTGAGAACCCATCTACGTTTAATTTTAAATGAATTAACTCCTTTCTATGTTGATGATTGTTTACGTATTAACACCATCATGTAACAATAGAGCATCGAATTCAGTGATGGGTACATTCAAGTAAAAGGACAAATATCTGGTAAAAAGAGTTCATAGCTAGAACGAAAGGAGAGGTCATTGAATAGTACATTTGTACCCAACTTCGCAAGCCAATGGTGTACAATCCGCTACTCTCCTTTCCAGCGTATTGTACACCCTTGGCTTGCGAAGTTGATGTGTACCAGGAGCTACTATAAATAATGAAAAGAATAGAATTCCTGTAACAAAGAACTGTGTTATTGTGGATACTGTGTTAAGCCATACTTGTTACAAATAACATGTCAAAAACATTGAGTTGTGATGGCTTTACCTACACAATAACATATACAGCAGACTTCTTCAGCTCATTTTGTTACAAATGTGACGGAATAGAGACTATAACATAGGCCACAGATCAACCCAGATCTGTCACGAGGCAGGAAACATGTCACTGGAATAGGAACCAGGGGCTGTGATTATATATAAACAAATAATCATGACAACAGTACACACAAACACATAGGTAAAAACAAATATTTAATGAGAAAGAGAAGAACCAAATGATTATAAGGTGTCTGATATTTTGCTTCAATTAAGCTCTCAATACTGGGTCCCAGGTTTGAGATCCATGTGGACAATGTGCTGGCCGCTGTTTGGGGTACTCCAGATGGCCTAGGTTTGGGGTACTCCAGATGGCCGAGTTTTGGGGTACTCCAGATGGCCTAGGTTTTGGGTACTCCAGATGGCCGAGTTTTGGGGTACTCCAGATGGCCGAAGTTTGGGGTACCCCAGATGGCCGTGGTTGGGGTACTCCAGATGGCCGCAGTTTGGCCGAGGTTTGGGGTACTCCAGATGGCCGAGGTTAGGGGTAATCCAGGTGGCCGAGGTTTGGGGTACTCCAGATGGCCGAGGTTTGGGGTACTCCAGGTGGCCGAGGTTTGGGGGTACTCCAAATGGCCGAGGTTTGGGGGTACTCCAGATGGCCGGGGTTGGGGTACTCCAGATGGCCGAGGTTTGGGGTACTCCAGATGGCCGAGGTTTGGGGTACTCCAGATGGCCGAGGTTTGGGGTACTCCATGTGGCCGAGGTTTGGGGTACTCCAGATGGCCGAGGTTTTGGGTACTCCATGTGGCCGAGGTTTGGGGTACTCCAGATGGCCGAGGTTTGGGGTACTCCAGATGGCCGGGGTTGGGGTACTCCAGATGGCCGAGGTTTGGGGTACTCCAGGTGGCCGAGGTTTGGGGTACTCCAAATGGCCGAGGTTTGGGGTACTCCAAATGGCCGAGGTTTGGGGTACTCCAGATGGCCGAGGTTTGGGGTACTCCAGGTGGCCGAGGTTTGGGGTACTCCTGTTTAGGTGGCCGAGGTTTGGGGTACTCCAGGTGGCCGAGGTTTGGGGTACTCCATGTGGCTGAGGTTTGGAGTACTCCAGATGGCTGAGGTTTGGGGTACTCCAGGTGGCCGAGGTTTGGGGTACTCCAGATGGCCGAGGTTTGGGGTACTCCAGATGTCCGAGGTTTGGGGTACTCCAGATGGCCGCGGTTTGGGGTACTCCAGATAGCCGAGTTTTCGGATACTCCAGATGGCCGAGGTTTTGGGTACTCCAGTTTTCATCCACTACCAAAAACCTTTAAATCCTGAAATGACCATAGTTGTTAAAACGGCAAAAAAACACAAATAAACCAAATCAAACACTTGCTAACAGGCTAATGGATCATACTTAATTCACTCAAAATTGGATTAAGTAGATATTTTGTATGCCCTCGCCAAGAAATAGGGTGGGCATATAGTGTTACCCATGTCCGTTCTGTCCCATCCCGTGGTAATGTTACCAGCTAATTTAGATAACAACTAATGAGATTGTCATACATAATAAGCATGATGGGGTTTTGGTGTTTAGTCATTAATTATAATGCATGTAGTTCTATGTTTGTAAAAGTTGGTTTTGGTAACAAAGCCAATTTTTAAAGATACTTTTTAGATTCAAGATCAACAAATTCCTGTATTATACATGTATAGGCCTATCTCAAAAGTGTTGTTATCTCCCTTGTTTGCCATACCATGACTACATTGGGAAGTGTTTTTGAAATAAATTTGCGCCATGTAAGTATGACGTCATAATGGGAATGACGTCATCTGATTGTCACATGGCGCCAAATCATCACAAAAACACTTCCCAGAAGTCCATATTTTATCCACCATTGTGGCCTATCAAGGGGAATAACAATACTTTTGGGAAAGGCCTATATCAAACAGCACTGGCCTATTTTCTGGTGAGAGAACGTGCTATTGTCATCTGTTTACTTCTACTTTCATATAACCTTGACGGCATCTTTTAAATCTTTTAATGACCAGCTGCTACATTTCACTTAGTTTTGACTTTTTTGGCTCTTAGTGAAACTTTTTTGTATGGGGTAAAACGGATTGTATATTAAATACATTTAACCTGATTGTGATGTATTTATAAAATTATCAGTTTCAAGCTAACGTCTGTGTTCTGTATATGTTTTAGTAAAGAGTTTGTATTTTTGTTCCTGCTTGTGTTTGGTATATGTTTACTACGTGTTTCTTTGTTGCCTGTATTCATACATAATGTGCTCATGAGATATGAATTCAATACTCAAACCAACTTTCTCGCTTATTATAATTAAATCAAATGACATTGAAAAAATGGCAAACAAATTGTTCTGCTTCAGTATCTCTCAAATTCCTAAAACTTTATTTTTCAAAATTTGATGTGTTATACATTTATCAAGAAAATGCATGGACTTGAGCTTGCAATCTCACTTTGAGGATAGACACGTTTTCATGAACAGGGGCCTAGCTGGTCTCTAGTCTGCAATTATCTTGTCCTCCCCAAACTGCTGTAAATTTTCAAAAATAGTTATTAATGTCTATTTAGGATTATATAAAATGAATGCATCTTGTTTATTGTGTAACAGCCGCTTATTTATAATTGGGTTAAAGATTAAATGTCATTGTAATGCTTGATGATGGTCTTGCATGTCGAGTTATTGTGTCACCTGCAGTGTCTTATAATGTGACAGGTTCACAGCAAAGAAAATAAACGGAACGTCTTGTAAACAGTGATATGTCCCTCGTGGTAGATGTACTGTGCAGTTTCTGTTTTGATTCCAATTATGGTTTTATTTTACTTATTTAGCTTGAAGATGATGTAATTGCAAAACCAGGGTATTTCTCCATCATGAAAAAATTTGCTGAACAACAACACACTGAAGAATGGATGCTGCTAGAGTTCTCTGCCCTTGGATTTATTGGTAACTGAACCTTCATTTCTTGATTTCCTTTAAAAAGTTCAAAAGTTCTTGACTAATTTATGTACAACTTTGAATACTGTATTGTAGTTTCTTTCTAATTTCTTTGATACAGTACATGTTTTCAAGGTTCTGTTCTATGTACGTTCTTATAATTTGTCAGTAAAATTCTTCATGTTTGCACATTTACACTACCGGTATAACCATGGAAATCCTGAATTTTGCTCCTCAGAAAAGTGTTTATGATATTCTGTTTGTTGCCAAATATTAAATGAATTTCAATGTGCCGAATTTTTGTTTGAGGAGAAAAAATGAGAATTCTCATATTTGCAGAAAAACTGTGTTATAAAAAATAGAAGCAGATCATTAGCTACACTTTTATATGATATGTCTCGGTTAACAAGATCCTTATGGCTATTCTTTATGTCTAAGGATGACCTCTATGCTACCCATTGATACCTGCTATTTCCTGAATGATGATTTTGTGTTACAATTAAGATGTTTTTTATAGGTAAGATGTTCAAGTCTGTAGATCTGCCCCTGGTAGTGGAGTTTTTCCTCATGTTCCACAGAGACAAGCCTATTGATTGGCTGTTGGACTATCTCCTGTCCGTCAAAGTTTGTAACCCGGAAAAGGACTCGGTATGTTTATCAACCTATTTACATGGAACATGTGAATTAACTGATTGTTTACAGAAAGTACATGAAGTTTTAAAAGCATGTTGGGAAAACTATAAATTTCAGTATTAATATTACATAAGTTTATGTATTTCATGTACATGTATATGTAATATTACAGGAAATATTTAATCTTAAAAGACAGCACCATGTAAAAAAGGTCAATTATTTATAAAAAAAAATGTCACTGACCATGTTTAAACATTTTGTTTTACATTTTCTGTGAAGCAAGTAGCAGTAGCTAACCCAGAAGATAATCTTCTGACCATGTGAATATGAATTCTTTTTCCATCCATTTTGTTTCAGCGACACTGCACTAGAATGAAGGCCACCGTGAGGAGGCGGTATAAACCGTCACTGTTCCAACATGTGGGGATGAAATCTTCCCTCAAGGGCAAAGTTCAAAAGTTAAAGGTCAGGGTTATATACAGCCTTATACCGGAAGGTCTTCATTGTGAATCCAAGTATTTTACATATGTATTTTACCAATGAAATATCGGAAAGTAACAATTTAATACTTACTTCATCACTACTGGAAATTCTACCAGGTCTATTATAGCAGCAAATGGTGGAATTGCATTGAAATAAAAAATGAAGCCCAGCCTTATTATGAAGGATGAATTAATTACAATACTGCATTTATACAAATTCTTTTTTGAGTTCAATAAATAGAAAAAAAATGATCATGCACAAAAATCCAGTTCATAAAATCTAATCTTATTTGTAGTCAATTTGACGCAATGTTTTTGATATCTGTGAAAGATAATAATGTGAGAAATCCAGTGGAGAAAAAAATCTTTTTTTCAGTCAATTTGATTTAAAGTTTTAAATTTTTTTTTTTTTTAATTTTTGTTAAAATATACTCCTCAAATATAATACTGTAGTGTAATATCATTGTATTATTCAAATGAGACCTTTTGAAATTTTCTATTTTTTCCAATTCTGAATGTTGAAGGACAAAGATTTTGGTAAGCAGATGCTGCACCGCGCCCACGCTAACCCCAGTGCGGATCTGTCAGCGAGCCTGAAGATGTACCAGAAATACTCGTTCCAGAAGGCCTACATCGGCCAGGACATCTTCTGGGCCACCGAGCCGAAGAACGGCGACCACATCGACATTAAACTCAAAAAGCCAGCGGAACTTGATGGGTAAGCTCTCAGCCAATCATAATCACATTTACCGGTATAAGGTCATCCTGTTGTAACTGTAGTGGTAGGAAGATATGGACATGTCAAGAGGTTTAAATTTAAAACAAACAAATGAAATTCAATGTACAAACCAACTTTCAGTTCAAGAGTTGAAAAGGTATGGGTGTGTGTAGTGTTGGTCCTACAGTGTAAATGTGTTCCTGGGATGTTTTACTTTATTTACTGTGAAATATGAAATGGTGGATTAGATATTTCATCACTGTCAGGTCTATATAGTGATGTCATTTGCTGCATCACAGTACTGAGTAGCATGCAGAAACTCAAAAATAAACAATATTGTAAAGTGTTTATTGGTTCATGAATGGCTTCATTTACTGAAAGATGAAAAGGTGATTTTGACATTGTCTTAATAGAATCCCCAGGCATAAGTTTAAGCATAACATGAAATGTTCTTTTGATACAAACTTCACCACAGTGGAAATAAGACTTTTCTGTGTTATCCTGGTAAAACATGTATCGTATTGTAAATGTACTGAACTTTTATGTATTGATGCAACATTTTACCAAATAAATCTATCTAACTACCTATCTATCTATCTACCTTGAAAGATGTACTCCTTGTTTACTAGTAATTCAGTTCATTATATATCAGAGAGTAGAGGATTGTGTATACGTTTGTATATCCCTCTACCATGTTAGGTTTACCTGTTATTGTTGTGTATCTATCCGTTATCACAGTTGCTTTATTTGTTACAGTTATCATGAAATATTTAATTTGAAGATGTTCTTTTGTTTCAGTGTGTTGTTTAGAAGTGGAAATCCTGCCCATTTATCAGATATATTCTATAACACAAGTGTAGAGATTACTCCAGAAAACCCCGATAACGAGAAGGTTTTGTTACGACATGGACTTGTTAAAACGTCAGACGGATACTTCATCATTGGGTGGTTTGATGAGGACGGTCTTGCTGATTGTTCTGTCCCCGACGGCATCGGGAAAGTCGTGAATATCAGACTTAACGTCCATGCCAATAGTAAAAACTGGGTAATTCTCAGTGAGGTAAGTATCTATATACTGTATAGCTGCTTTTATTTGGGGGCTATTTAATTATGCTATATTCGCCGTCAAATAAAATTCTGTGGAAAAGTATGATCTACCGAATAACTCTTCAGTATATATATACACATGTAATAACGACTCGGCAGGACCTTAGGAACACTTCCAGTTATCCGAGTATTCAAGTTAGATGTTAAATTGAGTACCAGGTGTCACGGTCTACCACAACAGTATACAGGGGATTGTGAACTGTAAATGGTTTCCCTGAAAATCAATCATGGCGGCTGGTTCAATTTGATGTAAGAATGTTTCTACTAACAGTACAACTTTCACTAATATGTCTTTTATTTTTATTTTGCAGGTTCATATACAAACGAAGGAATCTGGAAGCTGACATAGTTCTCCAGATAGGACCATTTATACAAAGTAGTGCTGCACATGTTTGTATGGCAGTCCGGTGTGATTGTAGGGAGGTATAAACAGGAGGGGATAGTCCCTGTAGCTGAAAGGGGCCACCTGGTGGTACCTTGTTGTAGGGAGGTATAAACAGGAGGGGATAGTCCCTGTAGCTGAAAGGGGCCACCTGGTGGTACCTTGTTGTAGGGAGGTATAAACAGGAGGGGATAGTCCCTGTAGCTGAAAGGGGCCACCTGGTGGTACCTTGTTGTCCGGGCACTTTGATTTTATAATTATATGTAATAATCAAAGTTTATACAAATGCTCCTATAGTTTATCAGCTTATTATTGTATGTCTACAGCAAGGTCTACAAGTGGTGTGATTCAGCTACAGGAGAGTCTCGCTCAACAACGAACAGGGAAGATAAATGCTCCTGTGGTCTAATGAAAATGGGAGATCACCTCTCCTGTGATCTAATGAACAGGGGAGATAATCGCTCCTGTTATCATATGAACAGGGGAGATAAGCACTCCTATGATGTAATGAACAGGGGAGATAACCGCTCCTGTGATGTAATGAACAGGGGAGATAACTGCTCATGTGATGTAATGAACAGGGGAGATAACCACTCCTGTGATCTGTCATTTAAACTACTCATCATTGTCAGCAACTGTTTCACAGAATGAGAGGTGTATGTACACTTTACAAAGTCTCAACAATTTACAGTGAATGTTTAGTAACACGGAGATCACACTCAAGGTAAAGTTCATGCACATTGACAATAGAATGTGTGTGTTTGTGTATCTGTGTAAGGCTACCTCTGTCGGCTGGTTTGGGTTTTTTTTGGGTCAATTTTAACAAATAAGTTTTAATTTATAGAGAAACAATCAAAATGAGACAATTCAGCATTATTGTGACTGCAACTCACTTTCACCCCTGAAATTTCACAATGAACTGATCCAACAGTTTAATTGGATGAGCTCAAATGGGTCTTCAGGGGTGAATGAGTTAAACCTATAGTGAAATATTCATGAGTCTGGAACATTTTTACATCAGTGTTTGAAGTGTATTCATTCCCAAATTACTTTAATAAAGTTGCCCTCCTTCAGAGATGAATGTATAGGTACATACCACATACCGGGTATATCATATCATTGTTTAACAAAGTCTTTAAGCTTGTGAGTTTTTTTTTTTTTAATTTCCACTGATAGTTTGTGCTGAATTTGTAACATTTCATATTTTCATGTTAAAAGCAATCTTATTCGATATTTCATTCACAATTTATAAATGTCGACTACTTTGTGTGTACATGTACCCTCCAGTGATGTACGTTTAGAGAAATGTCGGTAGTGTCACAAGATGTTAAAAATCTATTGCCAGGAACTTTGTGTTCCTCCATTGGAAAAAATCAACATCGGTCCTCATCTTAATTGTTCATGTAACCAGGGAATAATTGTGTTCAAAAGCCAAAATCTTTCTTGAGGATACATGTGTTTTAATTGATTTAAATGTCAATAATACTTCTAAAGAGACAACGAATGTGTGTAATGTATCACCGTATGTGTGGTGTACTGTGTCATTTTACCAGAACCGGAATCTAAAGTGATGGATCAAAGAGGCCTACCGCCTAAATACAAAAAAGATCTCGACAACAGGTAATGTATACTGGTATATACTGGTACATACTGGTAGTGCACAGGTTTATACTGGTATATACTGGTATATACTGGTATACAGTGGTATATACTGGTATACATTGGTATATATTAGTATACACTGGTATATACTGGTATACATTTGTATATACTGGTATATACTGGTAGACACTAGTATATACTGGTATACACTGGTATATATTGGTATACATTGGTATATATTGGTATACATTGGTATATACTGGTATCCATTGGTATACACTGATATATATTGGTATATACTGGTATATATTGGTAAACATTGGTATGTATTGGTATACACAGGTATATATTGGTATATACTGGTATACATTGGTATATATTGGTATACACTGGTATATATTGGTATACATTGGTATATATTGGTATACACTGGTATATACTGGTATACACTGGTATTTATAGGTATACATTGGTATACATTGGCATATACCAATATATACCAATGTTTACTGGTATACATTGGTATATATTGGTATACATTGGTATATATTGGTATACATTGTTATATAGTGGTATACATTGGTATACACTAGTACACACTAGTATATACTAGTATACACTGGTATATACTGGTATACATTTGTATATACTGGTATATACTGGTAAATAATGGTATACACTGGTACACACTAGTATATACTAGTATACATTGGTATATACTGGTATACATTTGTACACAATCACTCTATTTTACGATGTACTATTGTATGTTAATGACAATCGTTACTGAGATGGGGTGTTCTTGTGATTGTATGTATGGAAGTGGAATGACTGATAACTTTGGTTTTAGTCAGTTGTATGTCAATGACACATGTATGTCACAAGTGTGTATGTCACAGGTATAAATATATATCAACGACACCTGTATGTGTCTCCTAAACATTGTTATGACATACTTGTGACATGTGTTTTCTAAACATTGTTATGACATACTTGTGACATGTGTCTTCTAAACATTGTTATGACATACTTGTGACATGTGTCTTCTAAACATTGTTATGACATACTTGTGACATGTGTCTTCTAAACATTGCTATGACATACTTGTGACATGTGTCTCCTAAACATTGCTATGACATACTTGTGACACGTGTCTCCTAAACATTGTTATGACATACTTGTGACATGTGTCTTCTAAACATTGCTGTGAAATACTTGTGACATGTGTCTCCTAAACATTGTTATGACATACTTGTGACATGTGTCTCCTAAACATTGTTATGACATACTTGTGACACGTGTCTTCTAAACATTGTTATGACATACTTGTGACATGTGTCTTCTAAACATTGTTATGACATACTTGTGACATGTGTCTTCTAAACATTGTTATGACATACTTGTGACATGTGTCTCCTAAACATTGCTATGACATACTTGTGACATGTGTTTTCTAAACATTGTTATGACATACTTGTGACATGTGTCTTCTAAACATTGCTGTGAAATACTTGTGACATGTGTCTTCTAAACATTGTTATGACATACTTGTGACATGTGTCTCCTAAACATTGTTATGACATACTTGTGACACGTGTCTACTAAACATTGTTATGACATACTTGTGACATGTGTCTTCTAAACATTGCTATGACATACTTGTGACTTGTGTCTCCTAAACATTGCTATGACATACTTGTGACATGTGTCTTCTAAACATTGTTATCACATACTTGTGACATGTGTCTCCTAAACATTGCTGTGAAATACTTGTGACATTTGTCTCCTAAACATTGCTGTGAAATACTTGTGACATGTGTCTTCTAAACATTGCTGTGAAATACTTGTGACATGTGTCTTCTAAACATTGCTGTGAAATACTTGTGACATGTGTCTTCTAAACATTATTATGACATACCTGTGACATGTGTCTTCTAAATATTGTTATGACATACCTGTGACACGTGTCTCCTAAACATTGTTATGACATACTTGTGACATGTGTCTTCTAAACATTGTTATGACATACTTGTGACATGTGTCTTCTAAACACTGCTATGACATACTTGTGACATGTGTCTTCTAAACATTGTTATGACATACTTGTGACATGTGTCTCCTAAACATTGTTATGACATACTTGTGACATGTGTCTTCTAAACATTGCTGTGAAATACTTGTGACATGTGTCTTCTAAACATTGTTATGACATACCTGTGACATGTGTCTTCTAAACATTGTTATCACATACTTGTGACATGTGTCTTCTAAACATTGCTGTGAAATACTTGTGACATGTGTCTTCTAAACATTGTTATGACATACCTGTGACATGTGTCTTCTAAACATTGTTATGACATACCTGTGACACGTGTCTCCTAAACATTGTTATGACATACTTGTGACATGTGTCTTCTAAACATTGTTATGACATACTTGTGACATGTGTCTCCTAAACATTGTTATGACATACTTGTGACATGTGTCTCCTAAACATTGTTATGACATACTTGTGACATGTGTCTTCTAAATATTGTTATGACATACTTGTGACATGTGTCTTCTAACATTGCTGTGAAATACTTGTGACATGTGTCTTCTAAACATTATTATGACATACCTGTGACATTTGTCTCCTAAACATTGCTGTGAAATACTTGTGACATGTGTCTTCTAAACATTGTTATGACATACCTGTGACATGTGTCTTCTAAACATTGTTATGACATACCTGTGACACGTGTCTCCTAAACATTGTTATGACATACCTGTGACACGTGTTTCCTAAACATTGTTATGACATACTTGTGACATGTGTCTCCTAAACATTGTTATGACATACTTGTGACATGTGACATGAGTGTGACATGTGATTCAGACATCTTTATTATTGCTGAGTAGTGTTTAGTTTGTGTTGGTTCTGATGTTGACTGTCAGGCTTGTAGTAAGTTTCCAAGTTGACATGTTTGATCAACACATCACAACGATATATGATTAGTCACATGATGTAGCTATTTATAGTGACAATCATAACTGTCAGTCACATGATGTAGCTATTTATACGGACAATCATAAACTTCAGTGAAGTACGTGTATTTCTTTCCTAGTTGATTGTACTTTATAGGGCTCATCATGCTTTCTTAATTTTATGCATGATATTCTTTCAGCCATGTGTAATTCTGACAAGTTTCTGATATTGTTTAATGTTTTTATTGTTAAGATATAAATGTGTCAGTGTTATTTGATTATTTTCATATCTTCAATCTTAACCATACAATTATTTACTGTGAAACAGCAGAGAAGATGTTTAACATAAAAAAAGATAAGATACACAACCAAAATCTGCATCAGAAAGTGACTTGTAGTTGTTCCTGTCTTTTCCAGGCAATGTACATTGTTTTTTATCGGGTGTGGGAAGGTAGTTTCTTGTGTATGTTTTACATGCGTTCTTAAACAATCTCTGATCCTCCCCCTATTACAGGTGACTCTAGACCTTCCCCAATTACAGGTGACTCCAGACCTCCCCCAATTACAGGTAACTCCAGACCTCCCCCAATTACAGGTGACTCCAGACCTCCCCCAATTACAGGTGACTCCAGACCTCCCCCCAATTACAGGTGACTCCAGACCTCCCCCAATTACAGGTGACTCCAGACCTCTCCCAATTACAGCAGGTGACTCCAGACCTCCCCCAATTACAGGTGACTCCAGACCTCCCCCAATTACAGGTGACTCCAGACCTCCCCCAATTACAGGTGACTCCAGACCTCCCCCAATTACAGGTAACTCCAGACCTCCCCCAATTACAGGTGACTCAAGACCTCCCCCAATTACAGGTGACTCCAGACCTCCCCCCAATTACAGGTGACTCCAGACCTCCCCAAATTACAGGTGACTCCAGACTTTCCCAAATTACAGGTGACTCCAGACCTCCCCCAATTACAGGTGACTCCAGACCTCCCCCAATTACACCAGGTGACTCCAGACCTCACCAAATTACAGGTGACTCCAGACCTCCCCCAATTACAGGTGACTTCAGACCTCCCCCAATTACAGGTGACTCCAGACCTCCCCCAATTACAGCAGGTGACTCCAGACCTCCCCAAATTACAGGTGACTCCAGACCTCCCCCAATTACAGGTGACTCCAGACCTCCCCAAATTACAGGTGACTCCAGACCTCCCCAAATTACAGGTGACTCCAGACCTCCCCCAATTACAGGTGACTCCAGACCTCCCCAAATTACAAGTGACTCCAGACCTCCCCCAATTACAGGTGACTCCAGACCTCCCCCAATTACAGGTGACTCCAGACCTCCCCAAATTACAGGTGACTCCAGACCTCCCCCAATTACAGGTGACTCCAGACCTCCCCAAATTACAGGTGACTCCAGACCTCCCCAAATTACAGGTGACTCCAGACCTCCCCCAATTACCTCCCCCAATTACAGGTGACTCCAGACCTCCCCAAATTACAGGTGACTCCAGACCTCCCCAAATTACAGGTGACTCCAGACCTTCCCAAATTACAGGTGACTTCAGACCTCCCCCAATTACAGGTGACTCCAGACCTCCCCCAATTACAGCAGGTGACTCCAGACCTCCCCAAATTACAGGTGACTCCAGACCTCCCCCAATTACAGGTGACTCCAGACCTCCCCCAATTACAGCAGGTGACTCCAGACCTCCCCAAATTACAGGTGACTCCAGACCTCCCCCAATTACAGGTGACTCCAGACCTCCCCAAATTACAGGTGACTCCAGACCTCCCCCAATTACAGGTGACTCCAGACCTCCCCCAATTACAGGTGACTCCAGACCTTCCCAAATTACAGGTGACTCCAGACCTCCCCAAATTACAGGTGACTCCAGACCTCCCCCAATTACACCAGGTGACTCCAGACCTCCCCAAATTACAGGTGACTCCAGACCTCCCCCAATTACAGTAGACTTCAGACCTCCCCAATTACAGGTGACTCCAGACCTCCCCCAATTACAGCAGGTGACTCCAGACCTCCCCAAATTACAGGTGACTCCAGACCTCCCCCAATTACAGGTGACTCCAGACCTCCCCCCAATTACAGGTGACTCCAGACCTCCCCAAACTACAGGTGACTCCAGACTTTCCCAAATTACAGGTGACTCCAGACCTCCCCCAATTACACCAGGTGACTCCAGACCTCCCCAAATTACAGTTGACTCCAGACCTCCCCCAATTACAGTAGACTTCAGACCTCCCCAATTACAGGTGACTCCAGACCTCCCCCAATTACAGCAGGTGACTCCAGACCTCCCCAAATTACAGGTGACTCCAGACCTCCCCCAATTACAGGTGACTCCAGACCTCCCCAAATTACAAGTGACTCCAGACCTCCCCCAAATTACAGGTGACTCCAGACCTCCCCCAATTACAGGTGACTCCAGACCTCCCCCAATTACACCAGGTGACTCCAGACCTCCCCCAATTACAGGTGACTCCAGACCTCCCCCCAATTACAGGTGACTCCAGACCTCCCCAAATTACAGGTGACTTCAGACTTTCCCAAATTACAGGTGACTCCAGACCTCCCCCAATTACAGGTGACTCCAGACCTCCCCCAATTACACCAGGTGACTCCAGACCTCCCCAAATTACAGGTGACTCCAGACCTCCCCCAATTACAGGTGACTCCAGACCTCCCCCAATTACACCAGGTGACTCCAGACCTCCCCAAATTACAGGTGACTCCAGACCTCCCCCAATTACAGTAGACTTCAGACCTCCCCAATTACAGGTGACTCCAGACTTCCCCCCCCCCCCCAAATTACAGGTGACTCAAAACCTCCCCCAATTACAGGTGACTCCAGACCTCCCCCAATTACAGGTGACTCCAGACCTCCCCAAATTACAGGTGACTCCAGACCTCCCAAAATTACAGGTGACTCCAGACCTCCCCCAATTACAGGTGACTCCAGACCTCCCCAAATTACAGGTGACTCCAGACCTCCCCAAATTACAGGTGACTCCAGACCTCCCCAAATTACAGGTGACTTTGGTCCATACATGTACCTCTCTAATTACAAGTGACTCTGGATGTCTCCTATGACAGGTGACTCCAGACCTCCCCAAATGATGGGTGACTTGGTGTCAGACAGACTGACGTGTCCCAGTATGTAAGTGTAATCACAACAAAGATGTTCACTTCACAGCAATAAGTTCCACTTCCTCATTACATATGATATTAATATCCTGCAATTTTTCAGGTGTACTACATTTTGGGTATATTAAGATCAATGACAGACTTTTTGTTCTATTCAGACCTGTGATGATGTACACAGAATTGATATAAATTTCTGTGAGTCAGAAAAACCAGTGTAGATTTTAAAGTTGACATACAATGGGTAACATGTGTATCATTACTGGGTTTCTTATACAGACATAATTGTAGAAATGTCTTCTATTCCAGTATTGTTAGATATTTGTATAGTAGATAATATAAGTATATGCATATGTATTTTATCAATATAAAATCAAATTTTGAGGAAGTAAGGAGAAAGTCAATTTTTTAATTGAATATACATGTAGTATTATTGGACAGGAATGTTTGTTTTAAATTAAAGAAAATCTCAGGGGCTAGTTATTCAAAGGGTGATAAGCTTAATCACTATTTTATAAAAATTTCCAAAGTTTAATAATTCTGTCAAAATAAAAGGTAAAATCTTAAAGGCCCAATATACGTAACTTTCGGCAAAACTTGAAGCGAAAATCAAGCCTAATAACTTATTTTGTTTATAGATTTAGTTAAGATTGACTGATATCAGCAATATTCAAGATGAATTCTTTCGCGGTCACCGGTACAGCAGCAGTTGAAACACGCGATTTGTAAACACGCGTCGATTTTGAACCGTCTTCTACCTTCGGTTTGTTGTTGAAGTGGGCCCCACCTGAAGTATTTTCAATTCTTTGGATTTTTTTGTCCAGAGTTTCTTGTTAGCTACCACTCAGGTTGACTTCGTTTTAGGCTTATTTTTGCATGGTTATCAACTGGATTTTTTTTCAGAATTTTTCAGAATCACGAAAATTTCCCTGAAGTTACGTATATTGGGCCTTTAAAATTTTGCATGTAAATTGACACTAGTAGATATTTGATATATGCAAAGTTGTAACTAAATCTATGGTTTCTTGTTAAAAATACAGGATAATTAAGATTTGTGCTAATTACTAATTTAGCTGATCACCTTTTGAACAACTGGGCCCAGATCATAAATGCTAATACCCGGTAAGTGTTTCTAGTATTAACACACGTAAATGTTATGGAATAACATCTGCTGGATTCAGACCTATTATTGAGAGCAATAAATCAATGAATATGAATTATATACGAAGCCAAAAGGTGGTGTGTATGAACCATATTATATGATTTATAATAATATATAAGTTTATAGTCTCACAAGGATCACAATTGTTTAAGCAATGTTATCTTAATATTTCAAGGTTTTAAAAATCTTCCTAATTATGCAAGTGTAATCTTGCAAATTATTAAGTTTTGTTATACCTAGACATTTGAAGGTAACCATAGTCACTTGACATCGGATACATGTTAGTTTTAACTTAAATGATAATATATAAGTTTGCTGATAATAAATGTATGTAAAATCTAGTAAAACCGAGCTTAACAACATTCTGTTGTGTAAAGTGTTCTCCACGAAGTCTTCACCACTTACGTTAAACTATACACGTAAATCACTAGTGTCTAGGTGCTGCCACAGGCCAGTGTTCCGTTCCTTATACTGTAGTATTATACTATGTCATTGATACATAATACAATTTATTATTATTTATAGTGCATCGAGAATTTTTAAAAATAGCGTGTCAAAACATCAACTTTTTTTAATATATACAATATATGTTTTATCTTGTAAATACCACCTATGTAAAGTTACATAATTTGAAGAATTTGTAATTAAGATATGATGTTTTGTAATTGCATAGTAATGTGATTTGCTGTTAATATTTCTTAGAATTTGACGAAAATGTAGTTCATTTGACCTTCAATACAATTACAAATTTTGCAGTTTCATTTTTACAACAGGTATTAATTCTTTATTTGGACAACAGGTGATAATTCTTCATTTGGACTACAGATGATAATTCCATATTTGGACTACAAGTGATAATTCTTTATATGGACGACAGGTGATAATTCCTTATTTGGACGACAGGTGATAATTCCTTATTTGGACTACAGGTGATAATTCTTTATTTGGACTACAGGTGATAATTCTTTATTTGGACGACAGGTGATAATTCCTTATTTGGACTACAGATAGTAATTTCTTATTTTGACAACCAGTTATATTTCCTTATTTGGATGACAGGTGATAATTCCTTATTTGGACAGGTGATAATTTAACAACTGTTTACAAAGATTTGTTTGGCCATTACACATTTATAACTTTTTGTCCATGACTTCGTTTATTGAGTATAATTGTATTTAGAATTTATAGATATGTATATATATAATATTTACATAATATGTTTAACTATATATGTATAAAAAGGCTTTATTACTGTAATATTTTTATACCCATTATGTGTGTTTACAATAATGTATTGTATTCTTAATGAAGGCACTGAATAAACCAATTTGTATTTAGTCACACCATATTAATGTTCAGAGTAATCCCCAATATATACAAGGTACTGATAGAGATGTCATTATACATGGAGCTACTAGGTAGGCCCTCATTTAGATTCAGATTTCCAACAAAGAAGCAATACCTAGATTAAGGAAGCTGGCCCATGAAGATTTGAGTAATTAAATTTTTCTTTTCTCAAAAGCAATGTTTTTATTGATATTATATAGTCATTCATCAGAAATTAGTAAAATAATTCATAGTTCATTGGACTTCTCTCGCAGATATACCTGGTAAGGGTTTTCAAATTTGGCCCGGAAAAGAACTCCTCTAGTTTTTGTATAAGTTTTTTTTTTTCTAAAGTTTGAAAACAATGGGAAGGAACAATTAAATTTGAAATATTTTGAGGTGATTATTTAAGATGAATATTTCAAACGAAAAAATTCACTGTACAGAATGAGCTTTTAAGCTACATATATATACTAGAGCAGTATTTGTTTGAACACTAGCTTTGTTAGTAGAGCATCAGCAGCAAGATTTTACACTCTTTAACATAGAAACAAAGGACTATGTATGGTTTTGCCTGTTTTTGGCCCCCAAATCCATCAAATTTTAAATTTCATTATTGAACACTCAAATAATATTATTTCAAATATAGATTACATCTCTCATGCAATTGTAATAATATTTATTTGTTATTTGTGCTATGGTTGCCATGGTAACCATCCGAAATATGCATAAATTATGCAAATGTAAATATTTGGTCTATTTTTATCAATTTTTACATAGATTTTCACACAGCAACCATAGAGCGCATTCTTGAACAAAGTTTATATTTCTCCTAAAGATGTGGTATAAGTGCCCACATATTCTCATTTGATATTAAGTTTGTTCAAGAATGCGCTCAATAGTTTCTAATAGAAAAACTATCCAAAAAGTGGCCAAAATTGACTAAATGGTCAAATTTCCCTAATTTATGCATATTTGAGATCGTCTCCATGACAACCAGAGTTGAAACAACAAATAATTATTGTTTCAGTTTTATCAGCGATGTACTCCATATTTGAAATACATTAATTTGAGAGTTCAATAATCTGCTTCAAAATTTGATAATTTGGGGGCCCAAAAAGGCCCAAACCATATATAGTCCTTTGCTACAGCTATGCATGGTTGAACTGTCAAGTAGAAACCACCTTTACCGTCAGTAATATTATTGTATTAATAAAATCATTAGTATTAATGCATTTATGTATGCAACATGTGATCAGTGAGAACAGTCACAATGTTTGTTTGTTATCCCCAGCTTTCACTGAAACAGGGGATATTAATTTGGGTTTGTCTCTGTCACACTTTGTTTCCAGGCAATAACGGCAATAAAATGCCTAAAGGACTCGGCCAAGGTCGATCACCACTTGTTGCAGACTTTATTTGGCGGAGTTATTGCCGTTTGAATTACAACAGAATTTACCTACAATATGATAACCCCCTTACGAAAGGGGGAAAAGCAGGATTTTAATGCTACAAATTAGCTTGTTTGTATGTATGTGTTTGTATGTTTGTATTTAATGGGCCAAGTGGTTTTTCATTCACAGTGTATAGATTTGAATTCTGTACATACTTTTGCCAAGCAACGATAACCCTGCACTTTAAACCTACACCTTGTATATATAGACTACTGCACCAGGTTTTATAGAAGTAACCATCAATCTCTCTTTAGCTGTTTGTTAACCTAGCTTGTATATGTTTAGCACAATTTACAAATAATTTCTGGAAGTTTTATTTTTTTTTTTTCTTTTTAGGAAAAGGAAAATTTTAAACTATAGCATGATTACATATCAATAGGGTGTAATCAATGCATACATTTTTAACTGTCAAAAATGTCCTCAATTCAAGAAGTCAAAATCACCCATCTCAACAAGATTTCATGTTTTGGAACTATTTTTTATCTAGATCTTCATGTTATGGGGAAGTAAAGCTTATGCCCTTTTTACAGAAATGGAAGTTTATTCACCAGACCAAACACTTGTACACAAATTACCATATCATTCAGCCTTCATGTTTGTTCTGACCAGAACATGTGTATCTAGCCTTGTTAACTCTTGTACAATGCTTTACATCCATGTATAATTTTGTACAATGTTGTACAGTCTTGTATACTGTTGTGCAACCTTGTACAACATTTTGCACCCGTGTATAATGTTGTCATTTATGTTGTCAATCCTTGTATGTTGCTGTACAGCCTTGTATAATGTTGTACAGCCCTGTATAATGTCGTAAACCCTTGAATAAATGGTATACACCCTTGTATAATGTTGTACAGCCTTGTATAATGTTGAACAGTATTGTATGTTGTGTACAGCCTTGTTTAATGTTGTACAGCCTTGTATAATGTTGTGATGCCTTGTATAATGTTGTACAGCCTTGTATAATGTTGTACAGCCTTGTATAATGTTGTACAGACTTGTATAATGTTGTACAGCCTTGTATAATGTTGTACAGCCCTGTATAATGTTTAACCCTTGTATAAACGGTATACACCCTTGTATAATGTTGTACACCCTTGTATAATGCTGAACACCCTTGTATAATGCTGTACACCCTTGTATAATGTTGTACACCCTTGTATAATGTTGTACAGCCTTGTATAATGTTGTACAGCCTTGTATAATGTTGTAAAGCCTTGTATAATGCTATACAGCTTTGTATAATGTTGTAAAGCCTTGTATAATGCTGTACAGCCTTGTATAATGTTGTACAGCCTTGTATAATGTTGTAAAGCCTTGTATAATGCTGTACACCCTTGTATAATATTGTACACCCTTGTATAATGTTGTACACCCTTGTAAAATGTTGTACACCCTTGTATAATGTTGTACACCCTTGTATAATGTTGTACAGCCTTGTATAATGTTGTACAGCCTTGTGTAATGTTGTACAGCCTTGTATAATGTTGTAAAGCCTTGTATAATGTTGAACAGTCTTGTTTGTTGTTGTACAGCCTTGTATAATGTTGTACACCCTTCTATAATGTTGTACAGCCTTCTGTAATGTTGTACAGCCTTGTATAATGTTGTACACCCTTGTATAATATCATACAGCCTTCTATAATGTTGTACAGCCTTGTATAATGTTGTACAGCCTTCTATAATGTTGTACACCCTTGTACAATGTTGTACACCCTTGTATAATGTTGTACACCCTTGTATAATATCATACACCCTTCTATAATGTTGTACAGCCTTGTATAATGTTGTACAGCCTTCCATAATGTTGTACAGCCTTCTATAATGTTGTACAGCCTTCTGTAATGTTGTACAGCCTTCTATAATGTTGTACACCCTTGTATAATATCATACAGCCTTCTATAATGTTATACAGCCTTCTATAATGTTGTACAGCCTTCTATAATGCTGTACACCCTTGTACAATGTTGTACACCCTTGTATAATGTTGTACACCTTGTATAATGTTGTACACTCTTGTATAATGTTGTTGAGTCTTGTCAGTCTACTAGTCCGGAGTATTTTGTGCCTTGATTTTATCCTCTGTGTGCCATTACTGCTGAATTTTTCAGTGTTTTTAAGTTTGTTTTCTGTAAATTACCAATGTTTAGTGAAAACTCCATGTTGGTTAAGAATCAATTCACAAAAAGTCCACCCCACTGGCACCTGACTTAGCTAATGATGGTTGTGTTTGGGGTGGGGCATTCTTGTATGTAGGTATATTGAATGATAAATGAAGAACATATTTTATTTCTCTCTAAGATGTTAAGCTCTTGGTTGAATACCACGAAAACATATGGGTCCTTTTGGTTCATGATTTACAAGTATATAGATTTTTGTTTTCATGGAGACAGAACATCGGTGATTTACAGATTTGTTTGGAATTTTAATTCAGATTTGCAATATGATTTTTTAATTGTTTTTACAGTGATTTTTTTTTTCTAAATCGAACCTTCCCACTTTTTATTATGTGTTTTTGTGTAGACTGGTATTGGAATATTGATGTTTTTATTTATTTAAAATGAAAATGTGCAATCAATGTAGAATCATAATGTAATTTGTTTAAACAGGTGAATTCAGGATACTGCCAATGAAAGATTGATATTCATGTAGACCATGAATATTTATGTATAATTATAAATGTTCATTATGAATATTCATGTCATATTTGCCAAATTATAATGTCAGAGTATTGATGTTGAAAGATGCCATTTCCCTGCTTTTGTTGCCAGTGGAAAAGGACACGCTGTCTTGATACTGTTGTAATTAAATCAATATTAAATATTATAATCTGGAGATTGCACTCATTGTTAATGATATCTTTAAATGAGAATAAAACACATAATGAACCAGTATGTTTGATGTGTTGTAATGATAAGGTGCATGAAAAAGATGTTACGTGCAGACATGACTTTGCATAACAATATCCAGAATTTACAAACGAGGTCAACTGGTTCGGACCTTTGGGCCTGGTGGTAACGTCCTGGCTCCATAACCTAGAGGTCTCGGTTCACGCCAGCTCGTCTCACTAGTTTCATTTCTGTTCCTTGTTGTAATATACTGTTTATTTCCCATGTCGGGATGTTTGTATTAATAAGAACCCATGTCTGAGTGTTTGTATGTACGAGATGTACTAATTACAACATTGATAATTTCTTAAATATAATTACAGCCCCTGGTACCCGATTGAACGTTACATTGTGGCGGATCTGTTTGATTTGTATGCCTACTTCAGGTTCTATATGCCGTCATGTTTCGTAACAAAGAGTAGATATAGACAACACTACCAACTGTTAGACACCTTCCCCAAACAGGACATTTACTATAGTGTTCCAGTCTATCAGACGGAACTGACAGAATCCTCAGAGGTTCTCCTGTAATAGACTAGCTGGCATGACCTTGTACTGTAATGGGCCACAATCTTCTATTCAGTAAAACATGTCTATGAGGAAACCGACAGAATTCTCGGAGTTACTCCTGTAATAGACTAGCTGGCATGACCTTGTACTGTAATGGGCCACAATCTTCTATTCAGTAAAACATGTCTATAACAAACACACTTACAACAAATTCATGGTTATATCATAGTGTTTTTCATTCCCCAATAAGCGCCCCAGCATCTGTGTATTATACACGTGTAAAGAACTATATGCTTATAATGAACTAATTCCCTGGGTCCTCAGAGACTCATTATAAACATGTTTTACTGTACACAGTACATTATACAGTGTGGAGTCCCATTGAGGTTAAAGCAGTGTTCACCTTCCTAATACAGTCATGGTTGATATTAGTCTAATGAAATACTGAGGAAAACAAACTCCGGCTTTCAATGAAGTTAAAATTTCTTTTATTTTCAACAAATATTATGTTTGTACTGTTCATTATCAAACTTTTAATTTAATACATTGGCTAGACAATGACAACATGACATCACAACTCTAAATTAATAATATGACAATACATTACTCAATTGTAACCTATTAATTGATAATATGACATTACATTACTCAATTATAACCTATTAATTGATAATATGACATTACATTACTCAATTATAACCTATTAATTAATAATATGACATTACATTACTCAATTATAACCTATGACATCAGTTCATGGGTGAAAGTAAATAAAAATGAAAATAAATTAAAGTAAGAAAAAGCTGAAAAACTGGAAATAAATTTTTTGACAATCCACGTGTCAAAATACGGAATTCCGTCACAAAATGGAAAACTATCACCCATGCATGATCACAAAGTATACTGACAACATGCCCAAAGACATTTATAACATGACATCACAAATAATTATCATAACCTATGACATCACAATCCTAACGCTAACACCCAAACCTATGACATCACAATCATAACATTATCACCAAAATCTATGACATCACAATCCTAATGCTAACACCATAACCTATGACATCACAATCCTTACATATTAACACCAAAACCTATGATATTTGAAACTGGTGACATCACAATCTTGGAAAAATAGATGTAGGACAAAGTTGAGATTCTGATTATGTTCAGTTGTTTGAATAATACTCCTATCAAATGAATGCCATCGTTTTAATATTACTGAACTTGCGCTGTACTGAAAATGTATGTTTATCTCCAGTGATTCGCTGAGATGAGTTTTTGTTCATAAATGGTAATTACTACAACATCTAGATTTCATACACATTTTGTCAAAATAAAAACTGCATATATCCCCCAGTCAGTAAAATGATATTATATTAAATATTATTATTAAAGTTTAAATTGTGTTTAGTGCACTTACATCTGTATTTGAAAGTGGCGGTACGGTATGTTCTTGTAGTGTTACTGATAACAGAACTGGTACTAGCACATTAATGGAGATATGTGTTTTATAGAAAATATTTGACAAAATTGAAATGTTTATTATTAATGCTGACGTTTTTGTAATAAGGACACCTCACCCTCGCTTACATCTGACACTCAAACAACAGTTAAACATTTAAACAGCAGAAGTGGGACTTTAAATATTTAATTGGAATGCTTCGTTATGGCACCTTAATAACAATTCAGCTTCAATACAAACAAACATGATATCTTTGCATTGAGAACAAAAAGTGTTCAACATGTATTGTAATAAATTCTAAAGAATATTAACAGAACACCATGAATGAATTACACTGTTGAAAAAAAAATAAAAAATTATAAACTTTTAACAATATTTCTGGCAGTATGTCATTTGTGGACTATTATCATCATGTCCAGGAATGTCCAAATTTCTGTAAGATTTCAATCATGTCTTCATCCTCGGAAAGTTTAGCTTCATCCAGGATTGTGTGTCCATCAGTATTTGTGAGGTTCTTATCTGCCCCTGATTTCAGGAGAAGCCTCATGATGTCAGCACTGCTGTTGCTATGGGCGTGCCATAGAGCAGTCCAGCCATCACTGTCCTGGGCATTCACATCGCAGTTAAACTGGAAAATAACAAAAGGCCATCAACACATTTGAAAACATGAAAGAGATTAAGAGGAGACATGTTTCAAGTATACAAACTGACACATGCATGCTATGACACATCTATAACGGAAGGGTTCTTAAACATAACCAATAACTAACGAACAAGAAGCCATAGCATTCCACTTGAACAGGTTATTTATAAACTAAACATCAGAAAGTCTGTAAAAGGGTAGTCAATCATTGTCCCTCCTACAAAATAAAAACATTTGAAGCCCGGCTGGAAAAGTACTGGGCTCAACCAGAATGCTACTACAATCATGAACTTATTCACTGTCGTGGTGTCAGCTTAGAGTCTGGCTAAAAATACAATCTGGATATACAGACATAAGCCTGCGTCCAGTATTATATATTACGAAAAAGAATATCATTATAAACCAAATACCCTAAAATCTCGATAATGAGCCTTAATCGAAAAAAGGCCAGTCTTGAAAATAAGCCTAGGATTTCTTGCAGTCAAATGCATGGGGTATATCTTGAAAATATGCCGACTTTGAAAGTAAGTCTTCAATTCCTGGCAGTGAAATATATCTCAAAAATATGTCTGGACAATGTAATTAAGTTTGATAGGGAATACTTGAAAAAAACTGTAAATGGTTACCCTGTCTTTTTTGGATGTGAATAAGTATCTTTGTGTTTTTTTGTTGTTTGAGGATCTACATGCCTACACCAGTCTATCAGATATAAATCTTCACTTCAGTGTAGCAGTTGCATTTCCTGATATGAGACTCAGTTTTCAACCCATAAGTTCTGATGATTAGATTCCCAAGATATTAAAATTTTATCAAACCAGCAAAGCTTTGTGACAATGAATTTTCTCCTTGGATTGAGATTCCCCCATCTAAACCCAAGTGAAGCAAAATGTTCTATTATACCAAAGAAAAATGTATCAAGATTTTGAAGTAAAGTAACAGGCTGTGTGAGTTGTTTGGTGGGTGTTAGGGGAAGACCTTGGATATACAACTAAGATAAAAGGCTACTCAGTCATACCTTTAACAGCACCCTGATCACGTCTGTGTGGTCGTGTGAGGCAGCCACAATTAGTGGTGTCTGTAGGCCCGCCTCCTTACACATAACGTTACAGTCAGCTCCCGCCTCCAGCAGGATCTGAGACAGACGCGCGTGGCCCTCTCTAGCCGCCATAAACAAAGGCACTTCTCCATTGGTACATCTCGAGTCTACTGTAGCCTTACCTAAAAGTCAATCACATGGTGTTTATAAAGTGTAGCATTATCTAGATCTGGAGTCTACTGTAGCCTTACCTAAAAGTCAATCACATGGTGTTTATAAAGTGTAGCATCATCTAGATCTGGAGTCTACGGTAGCCTTACCTAAAAGTCAATCACATGGTGTTTATAAAGTGTAGCATCATCTAGATCTGGAGTCTACGGTAGCCTTACCTAAAAGTCAATCACATGGTGTTTATAAAGTGTAGCATCATCTAGATCTCGAGTCTACTGTAGCCTTACCTAAAAGTCAATCACAGGGTGTTTATAAAGTGTAGCATCATCTAGATCTCGAGTCTACTGTAGCCTTACCTAAAAGTCAATCACAGGGTGTTTATAAAGTGTAGCATCATCTAGATCTCGAGTCTACTGTAGCCTTACCTAAAAGTCAATCACATGGTGTTTATAAAGTGTAGCATCATCTAGATCTGGAGTCTACTGTAGCCTTACCTAAAAGTCAATCACATGGTGTTTAGGACTCCCACAACTAAATAATTTACTATATGTTATTACTAAGCTTTCGAGCTAATAACTTTAATATTAGGCTGATTTAGTTATGTGAGTCCTTTATAAAGTGTAGCATCATCGAGCTACTACAAGGTGCATTAGTGAAAATCCTAAATAATTTAAACACTTATAAAATGTACCTTTTGCGCTGTCTACCTGTACTCAACAAAGTTCCTACCTGTAATTAATACTCCACAAAGTTCCACAGCCTGCCTGTAATTAAAGGCCCAATATACATAGCTTTCGACAAAACTTGAAGCGAAAATCAAGCCTAATAACTTTTTATATTTATAGATTTAGTTAAGATGAACTGATATCAGCAATATTCAAGATGAATTCTTTCGCAGTGACTGGTACAGCAGCAGTTGAAACTCTGTATTTGTAAACACACGTCCATTTTGAACTGTCTTATAACTTCGGCTTGTTGAAGTGGGCCCCAACTGAATTATTTTAATTCTTTGGATTTTTCTATCAATAGTTTCTTGTTAGTTACCGCTCAGATTTACTTTGATTTAGGCTTATTTTTGCATGGTTATCAACTGGATTTTTTTCAGAAATTTTCAAAATCACAAACAATTTCTTGAAGTTACGTTTATTGGGCTTTAATTCTCCACAAAGTTCCACAGCATACCTGTAATTAATACTCAACAAAGTTCCACAGCCTACCTGTAATTAATACCCCACAAAGTTCCACAACCTACCTGTAATTAATACTCCACAAAGTTCCACAGCCAACCTGTAATTAATACTCCACAAAGTTCCACAGCCTACTTGTAATTAATACTCAACAAAGTTCCCCAGCCAACCTGTAATTAATACTCCACAAAGTTCCCCAGCCTACCTGTAATTAATACTCCACAAAGTTCCACAGCCTACCTGTAATTAATACTCCACAAAGTTCCACAGCCTACCTGTAATTAATACTCCACAAAGTTCCACAGCCTACCTATAATTAATGCCTACCTTTAATTAATACTGACGCCAGCTGGGGGTCATCCCACACCGCTGCCCGACTCAGAGCAGTGTGACCATTGGCCATCAGTTGGTCAGGATCTGACCCTTTGTCCAGTAACACTGCCACAACCTATCAACACAGTATCTCAATATCAGTTGTAATTGCTTTAAGTTCAAGATCTTTTAACAAATGCATTACATCATATAGTTATATACATATACTTGACGTTGTACAGGCTATCCCCATTTCTTGTGTATTGGTAACTGTGACTTGATACAGGGAGACATTAGGAAGGAGAAAGAAGAGAAAAAACAATATCCCAATTAGTCACTTCTCATGATCATGCAATAGGGGCAGCAACAACTTACAAAGACATTTGTTTATAGCATCCTCAAAGGGAGACAATCATTATTACCTGACAGACACTTTTTTACAGCATTCTCAAAGGGAGACAACCATTATTACCTTTTTACCTTACAAAGACGTTTGTTAACAGCATCCTCAAAGGGAGACAATTGTCATTACCTTACAAAGACATTTGTTAACAGCATTCTCAAAGGGAGACAACCATTATTACCTGACAAAGATGTTTGTTAACAGCATCTTACAAGGGAGACAATCACTATTACCATACAAAGACGTTTGTTTACAGCGTCCTCAAAGGGAGACAATCTTATTACCTTACAAAGACATTTATTTACAGCATCTTCAAAGGGAGACAATCACTACTACCTGACAAAGACGTTTGTTTACAGCGTCCTCAAAGGGAGACAATCTTATTACCTTACAAAGACGTTTGTTAATAGTATTCTCAAAGGGAGTCAACCATTATTACCTGACAAAGACATTTGTTAACAGTATTCTCAAAGGGAGACAATCACTATTTCCTGACAAAGACGTTTGTTAACAGTATTCTCAAAGGGAGACAATCACTATTACCTTACAAAAGCATCCTCCAAGGGAGACAATCTTATTACCTTACAAAGACGTCTGTTTACAGCGTCCTCCAAGGGACACAATCTTATTACCTTACAAAAGCATCCTCCAAGGGAGACAAACTTATTACCTTACAAAGACGTTTGTTAACAGCATTCTCAAAGGGAGACAATCTTATTACCTTACAAAGACATTTGTTTATAGCATTCTCAAAGGGAGACAATCTTATTACCTTACAAAGACGTTTGTTTACAGCATTCTCAAAGGGAGACAATCTTATTACCTTACAATGACATTTGTTTACAGCATTCTCAACGGGAGACAATCTTATTACCTTACAAAGACTTTTGTTTACAGCGTCCTCCAAGGGACACAATCTTATTACCTTACAAAGACATTTGTTTACAGCATTCTCAAAGGGAGACAATCTTATTACCTTACAAAGACGTTTGTTTACAGCATTCTCAAAGGGAGACAATCTTATTACCTTACAAAGACATTTGTTTACAGCATTCTCAAAGGGAGACAATCTTATTACCTTACAAAGACGTTTGTTTACAGCATTCTCAAAGGGAGACAATGCAATCTTATTACCTTACAAAGACGTTTGTTTACAGCATTCTCAAAGGGAGACAATCTTATTACCTTACAGAGACATTTGTTTACAGCATTCTCAAAGGGAGACATTTGTCATAACCTTTCAAAGACGTTTGTTTACATCATCATCAAAGGGAGACAACCATTATTACCTTTCAAAGATGTTTGTTTACATCATCATCAAAGGGAGACAATCACTATTACCTTACAGAGACGTTTGTTTACAGCATCCTCAAAGGGAGTACCATTCCTGTCGTGTAAGTTGATATCACATCCTTTGTTTACAAGTAGAATCGCAATGTCCTCATGACCTAAAAAATACCAAATTATACATAAAATACAGACCAAACACTTACATTATATAATTGCAAACACATTTTTTTATAAAACATCTTAAATTGCAGGAGTGCATTATGCATATTGCTGTATTTCATGATAGCTTCAGCACAATACTACAAATGTACTCATTTGTATGCACAATGAGACAAAAACAAAAATGTATGTATACAGTATGTGTTGTATATTGGGTTAATAAAACACTACAGATGTGAGTGTTCTTGTAACCCTGTCAGCCATACTTCACCATAAAAATGTGTTTGTTAATGTTTTTGAAGTCATTAACTACCTGGTAAGCAAGACTGATAAGAACTACATTTCTGAGCTAATTTTGATGGTTCTAAACTCAGTCTGTGTAACTGAATCCAGAACAAATTGTTGAAACTAAACTCATACCCAGGGGTTTCTGTTCCTCAGAAAATATATAGTTGATGACCCAAAGACAGATTTTTCAAAACCACTCAGGAAGTAGTTAATATGCATCATATAAGGATTGAAAGTCATTTTTTTAATTTCCATAGTGCTATGAAAGGTCAGCCGTTACATCCATATTGAATGAAGCCCGCTAGGGCTTCATGCTGAATATGGATGTAACGGCTGACCTTTCATAGCACTATGAAAATTTAAAATGACTTTCAATCCATATATTTACATTTTTACTATAAAACAATTGCTCAACTTTATTTATATTTTTTCCAAATAATAGTTTATTACCTGCGTTTGTATATGTGTAGTCATTTAAACGACATTGACGGAACAGCCCAGCTTGAATAAAATTGGCGCCAATGATAATAATTAGTCATTTGAGCGATTGACGCAAGGGCATTCTCCATGTTATTCGAAGCGGCGACAACAAGACTCTTATTGAACAAGCTTGATTTATGACGTCATAAGGAAACCACGTGCTACGTCTCGAGAACCATTGCTTTCATACTTTTATGAAAGGCATTTTTGCTGGTAATGTTCATATAGTGGGTTGCAGCGCAAATGTAAATATACATGTATGTACCATGTACATTTATGAAAAATCATTTCTTTCTATCATAAAAAAGAATGCTATAAGATAACGGCTAAAACATGTAGCCTTACAGTGTTATTTTGGGTGATAGATTTTACCTCAGGCCTTACCTAAGTTGATGGCCAGTTGTAGAGGGGTCCAGCCATAAAACATATGATTAATATTGGCCCCTGCCCCTACCAGACGGTCCACGCCTGCACCGTCTCCATCCCTCACCGCCAGGTGGAGCTGCTGATTCCAAACTGACATAGTCAGCTCCTGCAGTTATATCATAATATCATATCTCAGAGAGATATATCATTATATCTTATCTTAGAGAGATATGATATATCATAATATCTTATCTTAGACGAATATTATATATATATCAAAATATCTTATCTTAGAGAGAAATGATATATCATAATATCTTATCTTAAAGAGAAATGATATAAATTATCATAATATCTTATCTTAGAGAGAAATGATATATCATAATTTCTTATTTTAGAGAGATACATGTATGACATGCATTTCTCTCTTGCTTTTAACACATATCTCAGCAACATTCAATGATTCATGATTTAAAAATTTTATCACTCTACATAATTATATATTTTTTTATTTTTAGCATACAAGAGTATACCTTAACTACAGCAATGCATATGGATTCCATTTTAAAATGGCAAGTTAGTATGTTTATCTTTTCATCTATATAGGACTGTCTATCAATATACATGTACATGTATTAGCAGATCAGCCAGAAATTTTCGAGCTATTATATTGTAAGGGGAGAATGCAGTTTTTTTGCAAAGTGACACATTCAGTTTTTAGAAAGTTCTCTGACCGTCTTCTTATCAGATGTCATTAATTTGTTATTTCAAACAATTCATGATAAATCAATAAAAATGAAATACACATCTTCTCAACAATTTGCAAGATTTGTGGGGAGACAAGCCCAATGCCATTTTCAACAGTTCAATATTCACAGTAGCTTCGATAACGTAGCTCTTCACGACGAGACAATTATTTCTATATTGCGTCGTTAGAGCCATAGGAGGCCGGGTATTAATATTAGTACTATATTCACAGTTGACATTCGGCGGTATCAATTTCTTAAAGCAAGTTGAAAGAAAACTAGTTAAACACAGAATGTACTGTACAGTATACTTGAAAATGTGAATGGTTCCATTAGCCTAATTGGGCATTGTGATCACGGACTTAGATTATCATTTTTTTCTGAAACGTAACAAAACTTAAAGTTTTGAGATTTAATAATGTTTTATGGCATATTTAAACTAAAAAACTAATGATATGTTGACATAAAATGGTGTGTGTCTATCTATTCTAAGACTAAATTATTGTTATAATCACTCTGTTGACACTGTTGTTGATTTAGAAGTATTTTTGATAAAAAGTGATCCGATTTGGGTACTGATCCGATTTGGGTACTGTCACCTTACATTATAGCATTGTACTGTTGTAGATAAAAAGCTCTCGGCACATTTTCGATCAATGTCACAGTTGGTTCATGTGTAATTCCTATTGAATATATCACTGTTATGTGGTTTAAAATGGAATATTGTTATGGTTTCATCAATAATCTGTGTATCAGCTATTACCTTGGGCTTGTAATTATGTTCAAACGAACACTTTTGAGTTTCCCATGCAGTTCACTCTGACACCGGAAGTATAATTTAGCGTCCTCTGTAACCATAGCACATGTAATTCCTACCCTAGTTAAATAGTTCCATCCGGTGAAATATAAATTCTGCATATGATTTCTTTTTCTATCTATCTGTATGTTATACTCCACAGAAATAGAAACGAAATATTTTGGAGTCTTTTTTTCTTAAATGCACTCGTATTGCGAAATACAATAAAATATCTTGCATGCGACTTCATAGATTCTATGGCCAATTTAATTTTGTCAACGGAAATCACCAAACCAAAAATGTCCCACAACTTGATTTTTTATCGCCCAAACTGAGCACTTAAAACGCTAAAGATTGCCTTAACATTAATCTAATTTGAATTTAGATGTTAATAACGTGACTGATATTTTCTAACTAGAGTTTGCTGAGCGACATGCGCTTCTCGGGAAAGCGAAAGTGAAAGCAGAGCTTCGTGGGATGGGCAATATGGCTGGGAAAAACGATACAGACGTTTCTAAAGACAACGATAAAGGGCCAACTCCTGAAAATTTTGATGCCGAGCTAATGGACACAACAGAGCAGAAAGTATGTATATTTGGTATTTTTTACCTTAGGGGTGTGTTTAATGAAGACATTTAATACAGGGTTATAATTGTTTTAGACCAAATCGATCAGGCATTTTGTAAAATATATGCTAGCAAACACATTTAACAGGATCCCACCTACATGTTAGTAAGCAGGTCTAGTACTTAGATAATTGACTGATCGTACCGATAAACAATATATAAACACAGAATATATATATTTGCCAGATAATACGTGTAGGTTGTGGTACTTGTTAGTCTAAACTAAATTCCTGGAAATCAAAACAAAAGTAAAACCTGTTGTTCTAGATAGGATAATCGTGTTCAATGAGCAAGGAATATGAAGAGGTTACAATTCCTATCTATGTTGTTGTAAGTTAGCTTTTAAAACTGTTAATCATATTTTCTTCAAAAAATTATCATAGCTCCGCGTTGACAACAAGGCGGTCATTCTGCTATTAACATTTCTTACATTGGTGGGCCGTGTGTGGCAGTCGCCAGGTAATCTGGACCCCGACCCCCTTTACTCGCCAATTACCACTCGAGTCTGGAACCCGCCCCTTTTACTCGTCAATTACCACCCAAATCTGGACCCCGACCCCCTTTACTCGACAATTTCCCCTCGAATCTCGACCCCGCCCCTTTTACTCGTCAATTACCACCCAAATCTGGACCCCGCCCCTTTACTCGTCAATTACCACCCAAATCTGGACCCCGCCCCTTTTACTCGTCAATTACCACCTAAATCTCGACCCCGCCCCTTTTACTCGTCAATTACCACCCAAATCTGGACCCCGCCCCCTTACTCGTCAATTACCACCCAAATCTGGACCCCGCCCCTTTACTCGCCAATTACCACCCAAATCTGGACCCCGCCCCTTTACTCGTCAATTACCACTCAAATCTGGACCCCGACCCCCTTTACTCGCCAAATACCTCTCAAATCTGGACCCCGCCCCCTTTACTCGTCAATTACCCCTCGAGTCTGGAACCCGCCCCTTTACTCGTCAATTACCACTCAAATCTGGACCACGACCCCCTTTACTCGTCAATTACCACTCAAATCTGGACCCCGCCCCCTTTACTCGTTAATTACCCCTCGAGTCTGGAAACTGCCCCTTTAACTCGGCACTTACCCTTCGAATCTGGACCCCGCCCTCTTTACTCATCAATAACCCTTCGAATCTGGACCCCGCCCCTTTACTCGTCAATAACCCTTCGAATCTCGACCCCGCCCCTTTACTCGCCAATCACCCTTCGTATCTGGACACCGCCCCCTTTACTCGTCAATTACCACTCAAATCTGGACCCCGACCCCCTTTACTCGCCAATTACCTCTCAAATCTGGACCCCGCCCCCTTTACTCGTCAATTACCCCTCGAGTCTGGAACCCGCCCCTTTACTCGTCAATTACCACTCAAATCTGGACCCCGACCCCCTTTACTCGTCAATTACCACTCAAATCTGGACCCCGCCCCCTTTACTCGTCAATTACCCCTCGAGTCTGGAAACTGCCCCTTTAACTCGGCACTTACCCTTCGAATCTGGACCCCGCCCTCTTTACTCATCAATAACCCTTCGAATCTGGACCCCGCCCCCTTTACTCGTCAATAGCCCTTCCAATCTCGACCCCGCCCCTTTACTCGCCAATCACCCTTCGTATCTGGACACCGCCCCCTTTACTCGTCACTTTCCCCTCGAATCTCGACCCCGCCCCTTAACTCGCCAATTACCACTCAAATCTGGACCCCGACCCCTTTCCTCGCATATTACCCTTCGAATCTGGACCCCGCCCCCTTTACTCGTCAATTACCACTCAAATTTGGACCCCGCCCCCTTTACTCGCCAATTACCCCCTAGGAGTGATTGGCGAGTAAATGGGGCGGGGACCAGATTCGAGCGCCCGTGGTATTAGGTTGATTTTTCAACATAAAACAAAATATAGCTACAACATTTTTCTTTGTGTTGTTATAATTTTCCAGGCGATGCAGTCATGCAAACGAAATGAAAATGGAATAACTTTTGGCAGCGCAACGTAAAAAACGTTTCCCTACTTTTGTACTTTTGTCCAGAGTCTGTACATGGTTATTATCTAGGTTTACAGCACACATTTAGTAGATCATAGTTAGAGCAGTCAAAACGAAAATGTTCCCTTGAAAAACAGGTCATTAAGTACATGTAGAAGCGTCAACAGATGGAACAATGCCACAGAACATGTTCGCGCCATAATTTTGTACTGAAGCTTTGAGCCTAGCAGAAACACAGACAGTTTAAAATCACGGCTTCGGTTTGTGCACACATGGTAATAATACAGGAAGCACCATTCAAGTTATCCCGGTCATGGATTGAATCCGTCGAATGGTTGCTACTCATAGACGATCGTTTATAAACGCATCACCCTGTGTCCATTTCCTGTGTGAATTTACTTTTAACCAAAATACACGTCCGAGGAAAGAGGTGATGTCATGCTGGGTTGTGAGTGGAGAAACTTTGTACAGATCTTTGGACTACCCTTACAGTGTTAATGGAATGACGTCACTATACGCCATCAAAATGTAGCCAGAAATGTAGTTTCAGGTCGCCATCTTTGGTCGCCATGGTCGCCATCTTTGGTCGCCATCTTTGTCCCATTGAGAAATATTCTGTATCTTTAAGTGATATGAAGATGGACGTTTTTGAGTAAGCTCATTAGTGTGTTTACTGGTTGTGATTGACAATGATACTCGGTTCTCATTTTGAGAACTTGATGTTTACTTGGATGTGACAAAGATTTACATGGCAGGTGTCGTCGATGAAGCAGAAGACGCTTACTCTTCCGGAACAACTGGTCTTATTCTCTTGTACTTTTGCAATGGTCTCCATGTGAATCTTTCCTTTGTCCATATTTTGCCACTGGTTTAATCGATTTTGAGTTTGGATTATGAATTTGTTAACGATTCGGTATTCTCTTATTTATTTTCAGGAGTTTTATTGGCTCTCACCAAAATTGCTGCTTTGGATCGTTTCTTATAGGTCTTGCACTGTCAAGTTTGGTTGAAATATCCATGGCAGTTAGCGAGTCTCTTTGATGGACACAAAGACAGCTTGGTTACGCAGATAAGTTTAATTGTAGTATATATTGTAGATGTCTTTTTATTGTGTTGCTTGGGTATCTGCCTACAAGTGACACAACGCACTCAACATCTTAGTCGAGTACACAACGTTTATTTTGTATTAATATTAAGCATTAACTAATGTATATCCTAGTTGTTTCCCTGTCTCTCCACATACAAAATTGTACATAGGAACCGACAACTTCCATAAGGCCAGGGGTCATGTTCTTGTGAACGTTTGCATATAAGCCAATCAAATTACCGCTAAGAGAATTTTGGAAGCGGATGCTGGTTGGCGAAAAAGCTTGCATAATCCTGTTTCATGAAGCCATTTCGTCACAACACGCTTATAAATATATTGTGACGAAATGACCTGTTGCAGATGACAGCGCCATCTGTCACCAATTAGACAATTCGACGGAGGTTGAAGTTCAGAGGGTGCAAAGGTCACCAGAACATGTACTCTTATGGGACCGTGTCAGACCCTTATGGGACGTTGTCAGACCCTTATGGGACGTTGTCAGACCCTTATGGGACGTTGTCAGATCCTTATGGGGCGCTGTCAGACCCTTATGGGACATTGTCAGATCCTTATGGGGCGCTGTCAGACCCTTATAGGACGTTGTCAGATCCTTATGGGACATTGTCAGATCCTTATGGGACGTTGTCAGATCCTTATGGGACGTTGCCAGACCCTTATGGGACGTTGTCAGATCCTTATGGGGCGTTGTCAGATCCTTATGGGATGTTGTCAGATCCTTTTAGGAAGTTGTCAGGTCCTTATAGGAAGTTGTCAGGTCCTTATAGGACGTTGTCAGGTCCTTATAGGACGTTGTCAGATCCTTATAGGAAGTTGTCAGGTCCTTATAGGACGTTGTAAGATCCTTATGGGGCGTTGTCAGATCCTTATAGGACGTTGTCAGATCCTTATTGGACGTTGTCAGATCCTTATAGGACGTTGTCAGATCCTTATGGGACGTTGTCAGATCCTTATGGGACATTGTCAGGTCCTTATAGGAAGTTGTCAGGTCCTTATAGGACGTTGTCAGGTCCTTATAGGAAGTTGTCAGATCTTTATAGGAAGTTGTCAGGTCCTTATAGGAAGTTGTCAGGTCCTTATAGGAAGTTGTCAGGTCCTTATAGGACGTTGTCAGGTCTTTATAGGACGTTGTCAGGTCCTTATAGGAAGTTGTCAGGTCCTTATAGGAAGTTGTCAGGTCTTTATAGGAAGTTGTCAGGTCCTTATAGGAAGTTGTCAGGTCCTTATAGGAAGTTGTCAGGTCCTTATAGGAAGTTGTCAGGTCCTTATAGGACGTTGTCAGGTCCTTATAGGAAGTTGTCAGGTCCTTATAGGAAGTTGTCAGGTCCTTATAGGAAGTTGTCAGGTCCTTATAGGACGTTGTCAGATCCTTAAGGGACGTTGTCAGATCCTTATAGGAAGTTGTCAGGTCCTTATAGGAAGTTGTCAGGTCCTTATAGGAAGTTGTCAGGTCCTTATAGGACGTTGTCAGATTCTTAAGGGACGTTGTCAGATCCTTATAGGAAGTTGTCAGGTCCTTATAGGACGTTGTCAGATCCTTATAGGACGTTGTCAGATCCTTATGTAATGGAATAAGGATTTGAATTTAAATCAAATTGATTCTAATTATATAATAACTCTTTTTGATAGCCAGAGGAGAACCACTGCGGTAAAAATACAGCTGGGCGTGGCAAGTCCAAGAGTAAGAAAGACAACAAGAAAAATCGACAACAATGTACCTTGGATCGTCTACAGGTGAGATAGACTAGACAAATACAAGCTGTAAATACATCAGTATCCTTTCATGTCACAAAACTCCGCCGTCGATGTATTTTTCAGCAAAACGGCTTTGATAAGACTGTAGTGATATAAATCGTCCGACATGTCCAAATACTGTATGAACGAGAGCCTAGCACTATTGGTATGAGCTGTACATTTGTCCCAAACCTGGACCAATAAACTATATATGTGTGTTTCCTACTCGTGAGTTTTGTTGTCGAACATTTATTAACTACTCATTGTATGACACGATACCTGTGAAGTGTTGTGACACTGACAGGGAAATCCATGATTTTTAAACAGCTAATCATTGTCTGTACAATGTGAATCATGTCATCAGATGATGAAAAGAAATACTTAAAATTTAATCAAGTACACCATGAGCTAGGGTTCTTACAGTTTACTCATACGAGATTGATTTCAACCGATCGTCTTTTGTGGAGAGGTTTCTAGGGAGAAGCAGGATTTGAGCCGAGTGTCTACTTCATCAAACAGACAACTTCTCATTATATGCAACACATAATATGCTGGAAAGGTTCTTCTAATCAGTATTGTCTATTATTTATAGCGTTAGGAACAGCACAATCAGATGCCGAGGCGTCAGTCGGTATTCGTCGTACAGTTTAAACCCATATAGTATATTATGAAGTATATGAGATATGGATGAAAATGACATACCCCAGCAATACACGGGATATAGGTTCCGCCTCTGAACAATGTCATTTGGTACGAAGTCAATAAGGACATCAATGACTAATTAGCTGATGCATTTTAGAAATGAAAGCACCCTTTTTGTCAAGAAAACAAATCATACGTGATACGTGGTTCTATTTTGACAAATTGTTCTTTAGAGTCAGATATCAAATCATACGTAGTAAGCGTATGAAAGTCACGTGACACTATATCCAGTATATGTCTGTATCATAATGAATACTCCTCATAATCCAGGCCTTTACTGCTCATAAGGTCATGTTGGTAATTTTAGATTCTTTTAATTGCCTGTTCTCATGCTCCATCCTGGATACTTTGCTCAAAACTACGTTTCTGTAACCAAATCTTTGCTAAAACAACATTTTTGTAACTTATTTAAATGATGTCATACGCTTAAAAAATCAGATATAAACACTGAAAACATTGTTTGCCCATAAAACTTTTCAATTTTTTTTGTCTAAGTTATCGACAAAACACAATTTGTTCTTTAGTTTAAAGCCAAAACGAATAGTAAGGCTTGAACTCAAGCGAGTTTCAGCAAGGGGACGGTGTTATATATACGGTGTTTACTATGGACATTCTTATTTGACGTAAATATGTGTGAGAATGGGATTAAAGGGACTATAATTATAAAAATATTACTGTTCAAAAATAACATAAAAAAGTCTCATTTTCAGCAAACATATAAAAAAAATCAAATTTTCTCTTAATACCACTAATTCAAAGCGACAGCCAGCATATTTTAAAAATATCTAAAGTTGTATTTTTTTTTATTTTACGACCCGTTGTTTATGAAATTAACTGACTTCACGCGCTGTCCTGTTTTCTTGCCATGAAATATACGACAATAGTCCCTTTAACTACTGAGTGACGACATCTTTTGCTTGGGGATTCCCTTTAACTACTGAGTGACGACATGTTTGCTTGGGGATTCCCTTTAACTACTGAGTGACGACATGTTTGCTTGGGGATTCCCTTTAACTACTGAGTGACGACATGTTTGCTTGGGGATTCCCTTTAACTGAGTGACGACATCTTTTGCTTGGGGATTCCCTTAAACTACTGAGTGACGACATGTTTGCTTGGGGATTCCCTTTAACTACTGAGTGACGACATGTTTGCTTGGGGATTCCCTTTAACTACTGAGTGACAACATCTTTTGCTTGGGGATTTTTTTTTTTTAATGTATAGATTGCTTATGATGGAATTATCAACTTGTCTTATCCAACACTGATACTATGACATTTACTTGGATCGGACCTTGATTTACAAGGCGGGTGTCGTCGATGAATTCTTCCGGAACACCTAGTCTTATTCTCTTGCACTTTTACAAAGTCTCTCTGTTCGCATTTTGCTCATAGATTATCGGTTTGAATTCGGAATATGGTTTGTTTTGTTAACGCTTTATTATTCTCATTCTTTAAAATACTAAAATCCCTGATTTCAGGCTGAAAACAAACATCTCCAGGATGAGAACGCATCACTGAATCAGGAGTTGTCCAATGTACGACGAGAACTGACGGATTGTCACAAACAACTTAACCAGGAGCTTGTTGATGTTCGTCAACAACTCACGGAGTGTCGCCGACAGTGTGAACAGTTAAAAGACAGAAATGAAGACTTGTTACAGCGGTATACACTAAAAATCAGCTTCACTTTGAACTTCAAATTCTACATTTTTAATATGCTCTTTAGTATGCCTGTTTGATATAATTGAGAGTTATGCCCCAGTTCTCACTTTGAGGACATGATATTTACTTTTATATGGCGGGTGTCATCGAAGGAGCAGAAGACGCTTAATCTTCCGGAACACCATTCTCTTGTACTTTTACAAGGGTCTCCATGTTAATCTTTTCTTTGTTCATATAATTTTGCCCCTAGATTAATCGATTTTGAGTTCGGATTATGGTTTTGTTGACGTTTCGGTAATATCTGATTTTTTTTAAAAAGCGATGTGCGTTTCCTTTTGACCTTGTTCATGTGGAGCTGATAACAAATTCCCATCAATATTTACCCAATAGTCAATAGGGATTAACCTTGAAGTACATGAAGATACTGATGTTAATCATTATCCTCGGTTCGTTCACCTTTATACAAAGGGTATTTTTTTTATTTCAATCTGTAATCAGCTGTGTTACTGATTGATATAGACACACTCTGTTGATGTACGCTGTAACACCAAATCAAAGCTGGGGGAGTATTCATTATTTACACTAATGAATTGTTTCCTAACTTGAGCCTTCTTAAAGTAGTTGTTCATTCGGGTTTTACCTCAGATCGAATTATAATGGCAAGGAATAAGTACTGATATTTCAGAACTGTTTTTACATTAACATGTGGTTGATCAGTATCGCTCCAAGTTGGTTTGTTCATGGGTTAATGCAGTTAATACTTTGTCTACTTTACAGATACAGTGAAGCTGTATCGAATCAAATGAAGAGTAATCCATCAATCCAAGATATTAACTACCAGGACAAACCAAGGCTAATTGCCGAGGCCTTCCGAGGGGAGTTGTATAATAGAAAATGGTGCGACGCCTTCGATGTTGTTGACACGGGTGTCTCCTCAGAGAAGGACCAGCTGGAGATCCTTAGAGACCTTTGTAGGGTATGATGTAGTTTAAGTCTGACTAAGCATTTGTCGAGCAACCTGGTGATTATATGGATCCGATATCATTTTATATATTTAGTTAATCTGAAAATAAACATGATCTATCTTATTTGTATATATTTGTATCCAATGAGTCGAATGACTTAAGGAATAAAGAATTTGAACTTGAAAAAAATATCATGCTTTTATTCATTTAGTATCACTTTCATGTCACACTTTAAAGCAGAGACGGACAAACAGTTTTTAATTATATCTGGACAAACAAACAATATGAAACTTCAAATGGAAAGGTCAATATGTACAACTGTAGACTCCCAATTCCTGTTGTAAGCAGTAGCTATATAAACGAGGACTCATTATATCCCCGTGAAAAACTGATGTCACAGGCTGAAACAGTCAATAAGTTAAAAATCATTATTCGTAACTTATTTCTAAACGGCAAGGAATGTATCACCAACTGTCCTTTATTCTGTTCGCCTAAGGTCGAGGTTAAACTAAGGTCAACGTTTATATATGTTGTTCAAGACATACAACTGATTGACATAACGATAATCTGGAGAAATATAATGTTTGTCGAAAAGGAAGGCGTTGTGTTATGTACCACTTTTGTACGCCAAAGGTTAAGGTCACGTTAAAGGCCCAATATACGTAACTTCAGGAAATTTTTTGTGATTCTAAAAAATCCTGAAAAAAATCCAGTTTATAAATTAACCATGCAAAAATAATACTAAAACGAAGTAAACCCGAGCGGTTACTAACAAGAAAGTCTTGACAGAAACGTCCAAAGAATTGAAAATAATTCAGGTGGGGTCGGCCCACTTCAACAACAAACCGAAGTGAGAAGACAGTTCAAAATGGACGCGTGTTTACAAATACCGTGTTTCAACTGCTGCTGTACCGGTAACCGCGTAAGAATTCATCTTGAATATTTCTGATGTCAGTTAATCTTAACTAAATCTATAAATATAATCAGTTTTTAGGCTTGATTTTTGTTTCAAGATACCGAAAGTTACGTATATTGGGCCTTTACGGTTACACTTTGTTCCAGTCTGGTTGACCCGTAAGTTACGCGGAGCATACTCCACACTTGGAACTAATTGATACATAATGATATGTTGACAAGAGAAAATAAATCAGAAATGTACAAACAGAAAATAGCTAGTATTTCATTAGTCTTTAAGTTTATATTTCAACAATGACGACAATAAATGATTGGTCTCTTTATATCAAACAAAAGTAAGTTTGGGTGAGGGTTGAAGTTAGTGTTTGTATTCACCTTTACTTTATCATGATCTCCACGGTCTACATGGTGATGTTTTGTTAACTTGTTTCTTTCAGGATTCCTTTCTGATCTGTACCTACGTTTTAATGGATCAGGCTGAAAACCTAAGACGAGCGTTGTACCCGTCTGCGGAAGGCCATATTTCTGACGATCCTGAGTGCTCTGTTTGTCCTCTCGCCAGTGTCCTTAACAAACTTCCGCAAGTTATCAGGGACGAGTTTGTACAAAACTCTCGTCAATCATCCAAAGTTTTGGAGAAGATATTCCAAGTAAGTACTATACAAATGTCAAGTTTGATTTATATTGCATTAATTATATATCAGTGTGGGCCCAGTTGTTCAAAAAGTTATTTAGCTTAACATACCTGTCAACCCTCCCTCATTAGGAGGGAGACTAACGCATTTTGACAAAAAATTACCAGTCTCCCTCCACATCTCCCTCATTTAAGTCCGAACCCACAATAACTCAAAATCTACATCTTGTGGTCAAATGAGATCCTAGTTTCTGCAGGATGTGTGTAATGACCATAATACTTGTGTCTGGATGAAATGAATACTTTGTAAAGCTATTTTGATACATAATAAGGGAAAGACAAATTGAGCAATGCAGTTTCAGTCCCATTTCACGCACTTTCTCCCTCATTGGAAATATAGAAAGAGGGAAATCTCACTCATTGGAGGTTTCAGAGGTTGACACCTATGACTTTATCACTATTTAACGACATTATTCAAACTTAAATAATGCTGTCAATATACAAGCAACAATCCAACAATATATATCTATTGTATATAAATTAACGTTACTAGATATGTAATATCTGCAAAGTTGTAACTAAATATATTATTTCATTTTAAAGTTACAGGAGAATTATAATTTACACTAATCACTGATTAAGCTAATCAGCTTTTGAACAACTGGACCCTGGTTTTTATTTGTTTTGGTCGATCATTTGTCTTCAAATGATTTGTGTGTAGTCCTTATTAACACTAGATTGTACTGATGTTTGACGCTTGTACTTTCCGGTGATGTGTTGTAATTATGACTGGACATGTTCAAATGCAGTAATACCATTTGAAATAAATTTGCATGTACGTATTTTGTGATTAGTAATATACACTCACAGGTTAAAAGTCTTTCCGCATTTGGTTTTTTTCCTATATATTCTTTGTATTTACAACTTTGTTCAGTTAATTTTCCTGACTTTGTTTATGGACGGAATTTGATAATGTTTGGTCATTGTGTATAGACAAAGTTTCTTCTCATAAAATTAATTTAATTTTCTGTTGTGTATTTGTGGAGCAACATAGACTTATTCAAACTGCTAATTTCTGATTAACACCATTTTCTCTACATGATGCTACATGTACCAACATAACGTCACAATGTCGACCAAAAGTATTGGATGCTGTAAATAAATTATTATTTCTTTAGACATACTCGTCGGAAAACAATGAAAATATTATGCGATGAAACAGGGATCAATTATCTATGACTTTACAAAATTTCATTAAAAATGCTCCATAAATAAAGTCAGAAAAATAAATTGAGAAAAGTTGGAAAATCAAAGAATATATAGCAATATGAACAGACGCAGAAAGACTTTTGACCCGTGAGTGTACGTTATCTAAAACTTGTATTTTCCCGCCAATTGTAATTATGACATACTTATCATGTGTACTAACTATACATTCAGCTGTATACTTGTCTTTCTAGACCATTCAGTGTCGCCATTGACTTTGATTTATTTTAGGAGCAATGCAATTCTGCTTACGCGACCAAGAGGCTCACTACGGTGTATGGTGAAGGGATTGTCAGTCAACTGGAACCTTATATAAGGTCATGCATCGAGATATGTTGGGAAATGTTACTTCAGAAACCCCCGATGTTTCTCGACTTCAATGTGACAAAGGGCTGTGATATCAACCCTCAAGTATGCGATATCTATTCGTATCAGGGTTCAGAGGTTGAATTCCTGGTCTGGCCGGTAGTGTATCAATCTTTTGGTGGGCCCGTTTTGAATAAAGGCATAGTTCAGGCGTCTAGAAATCAAAATTCTTAGCTGTATTAAAGGAATACTGCAGACTTCAAAATATAACATGGTCAAATACTGAATGTTGGTCTGTTAATTAATGTATGTCGTGAACAATTCCGTTATTCAAAGATGACACAACACACATGCTGCACCTTCTGAACTTCTGAACAGCATGCCGGAAAAATCAAACTGCATCATACAGCTGTTTCGTCCTCCTGGGACTTTTAATGACGATTTTCGCCAATGATAACTTGTCCTGGATGAAACCTGCTAAATTCTTCCAAAGCTTTCTGGAGAAGACGTTTTTTCGCTTTACATATTAATGGTCTTAAACTGTTGTACGGCGATAGTTCTTTGCGTTTACACCATTGGAATGTTCTTCATAGCTCGTACGATATTCAATAAATCTAATAACACGATGACAGAAATGACAGTTACGATGATGATTGCGCCCGAAACTCCTATTACCTTACTAGATAAGCGCCCATCATAGGCGCTGGTCTTGCGCCGAGTGTAGGAGGACAGAAGGTTCTTGTTGACTCTGAGCTCATTGAAACTGTAATTACTTAACACACTCGACGTACACGCACAGGTACACGTGATATTCTGAATGCTGAAAGTTGTTGTTTCTGGCACTAGTTGAACAGAACTGGTGGAGACGTATTCTAAAGTTGATATTGACATACCAGTTGATGTTGAGTGCGGAGTAGGTGTGATGGACCCAGTACTAAACAACAAATCGGACGGCGTAGTTTGGCTTGATACAGTAGCAGAGACATGTGAAGACGAGGTAAAACTTGTCTGAAGAGTCTCTGTAGTGCCAGACGTGGTATAAACTTGGCTGGTGCTTGTCGCTTGTTCTGCAGCAGACGTCGTGCTCGATAGCAGATTAGTGTTCGCGGGTACACAGGGTAACTCGGTTATGTTCCCTATTGGTGAGATGGCAGTAGAAGCGAATGATACTGAAATAGAAACGTTTGTTTTGCCTTAGGTTGTTTGGTTAGGTTGTTTGTTTTACGTCCTATTAACAACCATGTCAATTCAGGACTTGCCAGGTTTGTGCCTTTGGTAAATACATTAATTCCATACATGGGAATGATCCAATTAATATATCCCATAGTCTATCTTAATACAGAAAGATAACACAGAAAAGTAGACAAGCATTAAAACAATTGACTAAACCGGACATCAACACTCGAACAATTAAAATATGTGTTAATAACTAAATGATTCATGCATCATAATTATGAGTTATTTGAAACTTTGTATTTTGACATGAACATCAACTTACCCACGTCACCAAATTTAACGCCGAGAGTGTAGCCAGCGACGCCTGTGGACGCGGCGAGTACTAGCTCGCGCTCTACGTAATACCACACAGTGACGCAGACGTCGTTGTGATGGAACACGGCCGCCACACAGTATCGTTTGGTTACACACAGGTCCATACAACCATCCAGGGTGTTGGGCGTATCATAGACCACACGTAAGGACGTGCTGTTGTAGTCAAACAGGGTGTCCTCGTACACGGACATCTCCAGGGGCGTGTCTGAAATATACAAATCAGGACTAGCATACATTTATATTTACATTTGCGCTGCAACCCACTATATGAACATTACCAGCAAAAATGCCTTTCATAAAAGTATGAGGGTAATTCTCCAACTTCGGGACAATTTCTGTCCGAGGCAAAAAAGGTTTAAAAATATCACATGTAGGACCGAACTTTTTGTGTTAATCAATCGAAGAAGAAGGTGTTGAATTTGTTAGATGATAAAACAGTTAAAAAATGTTCTTTAATATTAAAAAAAAAATGTTGTGCCATATGTGGTTACTATATATTTACATTTGCGCTGCAACCCACTATATGAACATTACCAGCAAAAATGCCTTTTATAAAACTATGAAAGCAATGGTTCTCGAGACGTAGCACGTGATTTCATTATGACGTCATAGATCAAGCTTGTTCAACGAGAGTCTTGTCGCGCCGCTTCGAATAACATGGAGAATGCCCTTGCGTCAAACGCTCAAATGACTAATTATTATCATTGGCTGGGCTGTTCCGCCCATGACGTTTAAATAACGACACATATACAAACGCAGGTAATCAACTATTAATTGGAAAAAATATCAATAAAGTTAAGCAATTGTTCTATAGTAAAAATGTAAATATATGGATTGAAAGTCATTTTTTTAACTTTCATAGTGCTATGAAAGGTCAGCCGTTACATCCATATTCAGCATGAAGCCCTAGCGGGCTTCATTCAATATGGATGTAACGGCTGACCTTTCATAACACTATGAAAATTAAAAAAATGACTTTCAATCCTTATATATTTATCGTAACGGTAAAATGTCCGCTGGCTAGGTACGATTCTCTCTTCAGTGTTTTTTGCAAAAATTACCGACTAGTTTTTAATATTTGATACACTGAATGATTAATCAACAGATAAAGTTTCTGTTTCAAAATAACTTTATAAAAAAAATGTTTTTGAATTTATCCATAGATAGCATCAAATCCGTGTCCATGGGTTTCAATGTCTGTACCGTTACGGATAGAAAATTTTTTTCCATAACGGCAGCCGTTTTAGAAATTTCCCTCATATATAACTTTTGAATCATTTTTTGTAAACAACATGGCCGACTTAGAACTCCCAAACTGGTGTCTCAACCCTGATAAGAGATATAAACGCTTTGGGGAATCCACACTCTGTCTTTACCGTTCCTTCCTTATGTCTTTTTAAAATTTCATATCGGATAAAAGCTGTTGTGCAATGGATACATGCCTTTGAACAGATAACTACTGATGTTCAAACTAATTACCAAACACGTGGTCGAAGCTACGAAAGGGTCTAAACAGTAAAAAATGTCCACTCCGTTACAGTCTGTACCGTTACGTTTCACTACGTAACGTTTCTGTACCGTTACGTTTTACTAAGTAACGGTACGGACAACGTCGTAACGGTATCGACTTTTTGTATCATTTATATAAAATTATTGTCTTCAAATATGTAGAATAGTTTACCCTTTATATCAAAAATATCAAATATAGTTATTTGCTAGTTGCTTTACTTTAAATAAATTCGTTGCTTTAAAAATGAGCGTATTTTGTCATTACCGTTACATCCTGGTCTATACCGTTACACACAGGTCTGTACCGTTACCAAAAGGATTTTGTTGTACATTTCAGAAAACAATTTTGATTGTTTCTTCATTATAAAAGGGTCCAAACAAACCTTAACTATGGACAATATCACATAGAATACATTATTCGATTTGAATAAATAAGACGGGAAATATCGAAACAAAAGCTCAGTAATATCGCGTGTTCTAAAGCTATTATTTGAATGAATGATACTTTTTTACACAAAGCTGTACTTCAATTGGTCAAGCTATCCTATCTACGTCATGTTTACATTATTGTTTCTTCATTCTGGTACACACATTTACCAACACAATTTGCTTTTTATTATTTACAACCTGTTACAATTCAGATTTGTCCGTAACGGATTGGACAATTTCCCGTTACAAAGTGTACAATGACGTCATCATTATGACGTCACCAGACGTAATTTAGTTAACCCATTATTTACAATGACTTCTACAAACATTCTGCTATTATATTGTGGTCTATTTGGCAACTTTGATCGTTGTTTAATTTGCCAAGTTCTTAACAACTAAAATGTCCCTAAGTTGTAGAATTACCCATGAAAGCAATGGTTCTCGAGACGTAGCACGTGGTTTAATTATCACGTCATAGATCAAGCTTGTTCAATCAGAGTCTTTTCACTCCGCTTCGAATAACATGGAGATGGAGAATACCCTTGCGTCAAACGCTCAAATGACTAATTATTATCATTTGCGCCAATTTCATTCAAGCTGGGCTGTTCTGCCAAAATCGTTTAAATGACGACACAAATACAAAGTAATAAATTATTAACTGGAAAAAATATAAATGAAGTTTAGCGATTGTTCTATAGTAAAAATGTGAATATATGGATTGAAAGTCATTTTTTTTTAACTTTCATAGTGCTATGAAAGGTCAGCCGTTACATCCATATTTAGCATGAAGCCCTAGCGGGCTTCATTCAATATGGATGTAACGGCTGACCTTTCATAGCACTATATTTACATTTGCGCTGCAACCCACTATATTTCACGTGTTATAACGTGTTTCATTGCGAAGTACATGTGATATCAACAAGTCAGTATACATGAAAAAAAATAAGAATGGGGTATCTTAACAATTACACTTTTCACTCCAGACAAACGCTGTAGTGTAAATTAAACGCACAAAGAAAGATTAATTTTGAAAAAATGCCATGTATTCTATATAAGCCACAAAAGAAAATTGGCTTTTACAGTATACCCTCATTACCAACGAAGAATTTAAAACGTATAGAACGTTATCAAGTACAGATTTGAGAGAGGGAAAAATAATAGCTGTAATTATATCAAAATTTAGAGCGCCCTATTTATTGACAGATTTGGAACAGGATTCGTTTAAAAATGCTTTAGTGACCGTGTGTTTTGTGCGTTATTATACTGATCTATATAATATAAAAACATTCGTTAGACAGCCATGATCAACCGCCGATTAATTCAGATAAAATTCTGGAACGTTGAGCTGCAAACATTGGTGGTAAAATAAATCAACTTATATACATATAGGATCTCACACGATTTTCCATTTCTTATGGGATTTGTAAAACATGTATAGCATGATTGCCTTGGTATGCAGTGAAACATATGTTTTATGGAATATGTCATTTTAGCTCTGTGAATTCGTGATGCGTTTTATAAACCACATATGAAATATAAACGAATTCAAGTTGTTTTTATCGCATCAAAATTTGTGGTAATTATTCGTGTAAAATGTCAATTTTCATACGCCATTGAAATGTAAAATGCCGCCATTTTGACTGCAGAGCGGAAGTCAATTCGCGGTGATAATCTGGCACAGCACACACAGGTTATACGCAAAAATGTGGCATGATTATATTTACTGCATAACAAGACAATCTTGCAATTTAACGAAAAAATGCATTTAATATATTACTAGCTGTTTGATGAAATTATGCTACCATGTTCTTGGTTAAAATACATACCTGTGAATTTATAGCAAACGAAGTACCTAACGTCGGAACATTTGCTCTCGTGTAGTGATACTTGATCGCCCGTGTCAGTAAGCTGGGCGTGGCTGCACTGCTGTGGGTGTGGCTCAGCGCTGGTGATTGTGTATCCGTTCATCAGGGAACACGTGTGGCCGACACGCCACTCCGACTCCGACATCCACGTGTAGTTGAAATGTAGGAATGATGTCCACACCTCTATGTTAGACGTTCTGTGGAGGGAGAAGACAGAAAAAATGTAACGCCGCAACTATTTATTGTTGACCTATGACGCGAATTTAAATATGGTTACAAGGTCACGGGTGTCAAATATGTCAAAACTTTCCTCTGAAATACCAAATGTCCTAGAGACACGTTATTTAGCTGGAAACTTTCTAGAAAAAGCAAAGGTTTTGAGTAAAGTCAACCTTGACATACATTCCTGAATACAAGGATATACTCCATACGAACAAGAAAGATCGCACGACCTTTCATAACAGGAGCGTTGTGCAGCAAAGTTGTTTTTTCTATCTTTAATACCTTACTAACGAGGATTGGCTGAAAGGTTCTAAGCCTAAGTTGGATTTCTGAATCGAATTGAAATAAAATTTGCCACCAACAAGTACGATCATTTAATGAACCATAGACATAAGAATTGCAACTGTAGTGTTCTTATTGTCTTTGTTCCAGATCAATTTGTGTACAAACCCATTGAATTCACCAGAAATGGACAGACTCCACAGATATATGCTGACATAGTCTTCACTTAAGGTGACCATGCCCTTCGTTTTCCAAACAAAAGTGGGCTGAGGACTTCAAACCGTGGCAGAGAGAGCCTTGACGATGACCCGCGTCCAGGCAGGCCTTCAACAGCAACCATTCTGGAAAAATGATCCGTGTGCAGGACATGGTGATCGACGATTGACCACTCGACATGTTTGCTAGTGTTATCGACATCTCTCACGAAAGGGTTGAGGACACTATCACCATTCATCAACGAGTTGGAAATGACAAACGTTTCTGCAAGATTGGTGCCAAAGCTCTCGACGGCAGAACAGAAACGTGTCTTTACATCCCATGACAATTTATGCCGTTTTAAAGCTGATCTCGCTGATTTGTTTGGCCCGATTTGTAACCATGGATGAGACCTGGGTTGATCACTGCCAACCAGAAACAAAACTTCAGTCTAAACAATGGCAGCGACTGCGCCAAAACTCTCCCATCTACCAACAAGTCTGTTCCTTCATCTGGAAAGGTGACGCCTTCAGTCTTTTGGGATTCCAAGGGTATTCTGCTGTTTAACAAGATATAAACTGCGATACTATCAACGAAAGATATAATGCTAACCTAGTTAGACAGTTGTGGGAAGTTATCAAAGCTAAGCGACGGAGAATGCTCACTAAAGGAGCCTTGACAAATCGGTGGTTGTCATGTCAGCGATCCATGTTTGTGGGTTCATTGACCACCCCTACTTTTACCCGATTTGACCCCAACTAACCCCACCTGTTTCCCAAAATGAAAAAAGAAACTAGCCGGTTGTCATTTTTCTATTAATGATGACGTCATTTCCGCTGTGAATGACTTGTTTAGGGCGGCTGAAGGAAATTTCATCTTGACCGGCATCTAGGCCTTGCAGTAGTCGCTGGCAAAAGTGTGTCAACCCGGGAGGGGAATAAGTTTAAAAATAACCGCAAATCTTCAACATGTCTTTCACAATCAAGCTTAGAACAAGGCTCAGCTAGTCCTCGTAAATGATAAACGTCTGAGATACTGGTCTTATCACTATAGATTATAGACACATATTGAAGCGTCAACAAAACTGCAATACGAACTCAAAATCGAAATAAACACAAAGGGCAAAACATGAACAAATGAAACATTTACACGCAGACCCTTAAAAAATCAAGAGCATAAAATTATGTGTTCCCGAAGACCAAGCGTTCTGCGCTTCACCCTCGATCACAGAAAAAATAAGTCCACCCCATAGCACGCAAGGACACAGAACATCTCCAAATGAGACCAAGATGGCGACCTTAAAATTTGCTTGAATCTTCATCAACTTCAAAAATCTCGACAATCAAAGTAAGCTCTAGGATAGGGTCAACTGCGACATACAAGTACCATAGGTTGGAGAAGTAACGGACATTATAAGCCAGTAAAAGTAACGCGATGGTCATAACAAATGTTTTTACAAGTTCGCTGAGGGACCAGTCCAGACACAGACAAATACTTGGTATTCACTGTGGGGCTATCTACAGTACTAGAAGCCACAATATACAAACTTCGCTACGAAAACATTTAACAAAGCTAGAAAAACAACACCTTTTCAAACCGGATTATGGATTCTTGGAACAGAATGTCTGAATCAATGCTCCAACAATCAATGCAATTAAATGCATTCAAGCAAAAACAATCATGTAGCCTACATTGTGGAAGTTAAATGGCCGGGGGCACCACTATAAGTATCGTCAGAAACCCACGGTACACTTCTCTGACGTTTGATGCAAACGTCAGAGAAGTGTACCGTGGGTTTCCGACGATGCACTATAAGAAGCTGTGTCAATATTATTATCTGACAAAAATGTAGACGTCGACAACCGCTAAGTGAGCCATCCACTTTTACAGAGTAGTGCAATGAAATGGATTCATTTCAATTCAGTCAATCGCTCTGTTTGATGTAGACCAAACAAATGCTTCCCGTCGTACATGCCCAGGAATATACATTATCATCTACATATATCACGCTGGAGTGATATCACCGAGCCTTTTTGTTTTGCTTTTGTCTTTCAATCAGAATCCGTATACAATACCAGCAAGCGCCACTTTGACCTTGTGTTGGTTTATTTTGTTTTATGTCCTATTAACAGTCAGGGTCATTTAAGGACGTGTCAGGTTTTGGTGATGGAGGAAAGCCGGAGTACCAGGATAAAAACCATCGACCTACGTTTAGTATCTGGCAAATGTCACGCGTGGGTTTCGAACTCGCAACCCAGTGGTACAGAATTATAGCCAGTAACACACTTACCCACGCTTGGTTATCGTAGCCTTCCGGACCGTTTTAAATGTCTCCAGATTCTTACTCGACCAAAGCAGCGTTTCGAACCCACGTTGTTTACATATGTCCAGAGCATCGAACCATGACCGCTGTGTAAAACTCAGCTCCATTTTCTTCTGTCTTCCAACCCCGGGAGAAACTGGAAGATTTTTAAAAAAGATGGTGTTCTTTTGATCAATTTAGTTTTGTAAAAATACAAATTATTAACTATTTGGTATTGCAATATAATCAAATAATATATTTGAGAATATATGTTGATATAATTAAGAAACTAGGTGGAAAGTCTGCTTCTAACTCAATACTTGTGGTATTCTGAGGTTCGATATATTTCTGAAACTGTATACATTTGGGAATGTTGGTATTTCACATGAGTGTTATTTAACAACTGGAAAATGTCTATATCAATCCAAGTATGATTTCGCGTACAAGTACGGAATATAAACAAAATTATGTGATATCAATATATTTACATTTGCGCTGCAACCCACTATATGAAAATTACCAGCAAAAATGCATTTTATAAAAGTATGAAAGCAATAGTTCTGGAGACGTAGCACGTGGTTTCATTATTTATTTTTTTTCATACTTTTATGAAAGGCATTTTTGCTGGTAATGTGCATATAGTGGGCTTCATCCACGTAGCACGTTGTTTAATTATGCGTCATAAATCAAGCTTGTTCAATGAGAGTCTTGTCGCGCCACTGTGAATAACATGGAGAATGCCCTTGCGTCAAACGCTCAAATGACTAATTAGTATCATTGGCGCCAATTTTATTCAAGCTGGGATGTTCCGCACATGTCGTTTAAATGACGACACATATACAAACGCAGATAATAAACTATTTATTGGGAAAAAAAATAAATGAAATTAAGCAATTATTCTATAGTAAAAATGTAAATATATGGATTGAAAGTCACTTTTTTAACTTTCATAGTGCTGTGAAAGGTCAGCCGTTGCATCCATATTTAACATGAAGCCCTTGCGGGCTTTATTCAAGATGGATGTAACGGCTGACCTTTCATAGCACTATGAAAGTTAAAAAAGTGACTTTCAATCCCTATATGAAGTTCATTCTACCACAGTAAACTCAGTAATATCATGATATAACTAGAAATGTGACGTCATGAAGCGTCCACTTTAACTATTTTAGTCATCAAATGGCTTGAGCTGATAACCTTAACTTCACAAAGGAAAGGACTACAGTAGACTGTGACACCGAGTCAGAGTGTTTGTCATTTTGTAAATACTGCGAAGCAACCCTTCTTTATAAAAGCAACAGTGATATAATAAAACTGCAATGTTTATATTGGTAACAAATGCTGCAGTGCCACAGAGGTGATTTATTATCTAATCTGTTTTCTAAATGCCTTGAAATATTCTTACCTGTGAAATCGACTGGTGTACTTTTGACTTTGAACGTCAGAAAACACACTGAAATGAACAAGAGATACAATCATACGGGTGTTGGTAATTAAAAGTGTCAACAGTGTTAATAATGATTCAGTTTCTTGCTATTTTTGTCTTTATCTGTTGCAATCTTTTGTCATTTTATGGGTATACTCTCTGTTTTTCTGGGATTCGAGAGATACAGGTTGATGAAGACAATCGCCATATTTTATGGTCACCATAATGGTCTCAAGAAAATTTCTACATCCTTGTATGATATAAACGATTTCGAATATGCTCATTTGTATGCCTGCTTGTTGTGATTTAGAATTATGCCTAATTTCTCGCTTTGAAGTCATGACATTTACTTGGATTTGTCCTAGATTTAACATGGCGGGTGTAGTCAATGAAGACGCGTAATCATCCGAAACACCTGGGCCCGTATTCATGAAACCGTACTCATGCTCAAGCATGGATTCTGTGCTCAAGTCAGATTTCTTGAAACTCTCCTTAATCATGTCTAAGAGTCATAAAGTCAATGTAAATGTTAAAAACAGCTTTTGGCTTCATGTCTCTTCAATTTTTTTCCAAAACTTTGACAAAGTTAATTTTTTTAAATAGTGTATAGCCAGAACAAAAAAATTAGGCTTGAGCACGAAATCCATGCTTGAGCATGAGAACGGATTCATGAATACGGGCCCTGGTCTTATTATCTTGTACTTCTACGAGGGCCTCCATGTAAATCTTTCCTGTGTTCATATTTTACCTCTAGTTAAATCGATTTTTAGTTCGGATTATGGTTTTGTTGACGCTGATTGTTTTCTCTCGCTAAAATGCGAAAGATGAAGCAATTCATGTACAATAATATTGACAAACTTCAACATAAATAAAAACAGGATACGATTAAACGATCAACAGGAGCCGAGGAGACACCCGTTACAAAGAATATCTTTAATCCCCGGAAGATAACAACACGCCTACATTGTGTGTACCGACTCTCACAACGATCACAATAGGCTAGCTTTCTGTGCCGATGTCGTGGTAAAAGAGGATTACACACGATAGAACACATCTCTAACATATCTAACGATAATTCAGAAGATTAACATCTTATTATGATCTTGTCAACTAATAATTCTTTACAAATATCTTGTCACCCTGCTTTTCCATAATATGGTGTTTTCGTATTGCAGCTGATTCGTTATTCTAGGGCTAGCTCTGAATATCGAGATTTTCGTGATAGATGTCAACTGCTGACGAACAAAATTACGGCACAAGGATTCGAGAGATACAGGTTGATGAAGACTATGAGCACCTTGTATGATATGAAGATGGACGCTTTTAAATATGTTCATCAGTATGCATGTTTCTTGTGATTGAGACTTAATAATAATATACAACATTTATATACCGTTCTATATAATTTGTAAAATTACTCTAAAGCGCTTCACAACGTGTAGATAATAATTTGATACTTATAATGCATAAATAAAGAAGTTTTTACAATTTAAGCTAATGTGATAATATAAAAATGCATATAAATACGAACTAGATAAACAAATGTCAGTATATACATGTCGGCTAAGTTGGTACCCTAATATGCAGACGTGAAAAGGTACGTCTTCAAATGTTTCTTGAACTTTGCCAGAGTATTTGTTTTTCGGATAACGGATGGTAAGCTATTCCACAACGTGGCCGAAACTCTCCCAAAACAACGGTTTCCATAGGTCACAGTACGATATTTTGGAACACACCATAATGATTCTGTCTCCGACCTCAGTGATCTTGACGGCTGATACAGGGTAACTAGCTCCCGTATGTACTGGGGAGCTGTTCCATCCAGTGCCTTGTATGTGTATACCAAAAGTTTGTACTGTGGCCTGTATTGTACAGGTAACCAGTGCAATGAATACAAAACAGGAGTGATGTGCTCTCTCTTTCTAACCCGAGAAACGAGACGTGCTGCCATGTTCTGGACCTTCTGTAGGCGACTTGTCAATTTGTCAGATATACCACAGAGTAGGGCATTTCCATAGTCCAGCCGTGAGGTAACAAGTGAATGAAAATCTTGCATGCATCGGCAGTTATAAACTGCCGTATACAGCCGACGTTCCTGATCTGGTAATAACAGGATTTGGCAATAGCATTCACTTGTTTCTCCATGTTCAGTGAACTATAAAAGTACACTTCTAGATTTTTAACAGTTGGGACAGCCTCTACAGTACTTGTTCCGACCTTGAGCTGGAGAGCCATTGATTGCTTACACTTTGGAGAAAAGACGACCAGTTCCGTCATTTCCTGATTTAGCTTTAGCATGTTGGCATTCATCCAGCTTCTGATGTCTGTCAGACAAGCTTCCAGATTTTCTGATACTGTGTCCCAGCTCTCCTGTGGTATGATGACCATGTAGATCTGTGTGTCATCAGCATAACAGTGATAACAAAAGTTATGTCGATGACAAATCTCACCGATCGGTTTTTAATACATGCAGTATTTACGGGGTCCTAACACCGACCCTTGAGGAACCCCGAAATCCAACATGCTGTCACGTGAAACAGAAGATCCGTTTGCAATACACTGCCGTCGATCACTAAGATAGGACTGTATCCAGCAAAGGGCGTTGTCAGTCACTCCATACGAGACTTATGCCTCAGTTCTCCCTTTGAGGTCATGATATTTACTTTACTTGCCAAAGTAAACAAATGCCACACAACTACCATTTAAATTAAACACACACACACAAATCCACTATTTATGACATCTTAAATTTACACCGAAACACCAAAATAAACTGATTTCAACTGTGTATTCACATCTATACCCATAATCTACTGTTTCATTAAGAACAAACAATATAAGCTTATAACATTTGTTGACACCGACCGTCCAGTCTTACTATGGACTATTATGCTTTATTCTTCCCTAACCCCGTATTCATTGTTTTTGACTTGACTGCTTTTTAATTTGTTCACTCATCCCCAAACTCCGACTTCAATACTTTAATGTTTTATCCACAACTAACCTCGACTTCAATGCCTCTAACCTTTCCCAGCGACTAACTGCTCGTACCTAAACATTAGTCATAAGGCACAAGACGGAGCACGATTCCATTGTTTCAAATTTGACGTCACAGCTTATACAATTACATAGCATCATTTGCTTCCATGTTAACAACTGAAGGCTCAAACTCAAACAGGACTTCCGGTTAGCGCCTGACTAGGACTGCTCCTGTGCGCTCCCATCGTCGGGCTAAAATAGATGGAAACCCTCGTTTTCGTACTAAAATTAGTAGTCAATCATATCGACACTTTCATCCATGGTTACATCCAGCAGGGGTATCCCGTTTAATTTTATGACACCGCCTGTCAACAAAACCTGTCGATTGTGTTATAATTGTGTTAGAATATAAGGTCCTACTATACGCCGATGTCAATCGGCGTCATGCATACAGAAATGCACTGGTCGTGGTCTCGGTAAAATGATCCAACAGGGGGTCACGAGAAACGACCATTCTCCGAATAAACTTCTATTCGAGGAAACGAGGATTTACATCTATATTCTAGCCCACGGTATGCAAGCGTCAGAGAAGTGTACTGTGAGTTTCCGATGATGGGTTATCTGGGACGTCATGAGAATCGTATGTGTGAGTGTCCTGTCAACAACCATGTAATGTCTTTTTCGCAACTTGAGCTCATTAAGTTTATCCCCAACTCCTTTCCCGCCCACCCCTCCTGATGCATTACTCTATGAAAAGATTCACCGCCATGCCGCTAGTGTCATTATGTTGATGGTACTGAGGACTACATTTTTATATCAATTCTTTCAAATAGATAAGACATACAATAAAGAAATGCTAGTTGTCGCAAATAGTTATTGATCTACCTAAAAAATGGGACTAATTATCAACGCTAAATTTATAGACGGCGCCATACTACACATCAAAACGGTCATTGTTTTGTTCCATATCAATTATCTCATACTTTCACTTCCCGGGATATTTTATAACTTATTTGGGTTTTTTTCTACATCCGCTATGATCGATAAGTCATGTGGTTGTGCGCAATGCTGTTTCTAAGTAACTATACGATAGCCATAGCCAGTTACAAACACAACATAGTCTACATCAATATTTGCTAGTTAGGAAAGTCTTGTGAAGACCGCTATTTTCTCCCTTTCCTAGCTTTAAGATCTTAAATAAAGTCACGTGATCATGAGTAGCCATGGTCGTCATTTACGCGCAGTGAAACACAGCGTATGCAGTGACACGGTCGAATGATTCGTATGTGAAGCCCATGCAACATTTATTCAATAGGCAATGTCATCCATGTATTTCCAAATATATCCAATATATCTTTTATAACAAGAGATGTGTCGTAAATAAGATATCTAATATACTGTATGACATATCTTATATATAGAAATCAAATGAATGCTATCATAAGATATTTTATTTATAATATTATAAGATATATCACTGAATTTCCAAAATAAGATATCTTATATATTTAGATATTCAAAAAACCACGTAATGGTTGTCATCTCGTTGAAGCATGAACCACGTTATATTTCAAATAGATATTAAGCCTAACCGTTCTTGCGAAGTCTGATTTTATTTTGTTAAACTCTGGAGTATAAATTTATATTTAAAATGTAAGCTATTGTGAGTGTTACAAGTACAAAGAAGTACATACAAGTACATAAAAATACATACAAATACACCAAATATATACAAATACGTACAAATACAAACAAATACATACAAATACATAAAAATACACACAAATACATACAAATACGTACAAATACATACAAATACATAAAAATACATACAAATGCATACAAATACGTACAGATACGTACAAATACATAAAAATACATACAAATGCATACAAATACGTACAAATACATACAAATACATAAAAATACATACAAATGCATACAAATACGTACAGATACACACAAGTACAGAGAAGCCATGATACTATATTGGAATTGGATCGACTCACAAATCAGCAATACTAATCATCTCAGGATCATCTCAGGCACATTTGAGATTAATTGCGTGGGTGGTAGTTGAGAACAAGTTTTCTTTTCAAAATGGCGGACAGGCAGGACCCGAAAATAACAACACTAAGTCAGGACGGTCTAATGATCATTTCAGGCAATTTTCAGCTCAATTCTATCTGTCGAACTTGAAAAGAAGTTTTAAAAAGTGTGTTGTGCGGGGAAACCATGATTTCGCAATCATGTCACAAACTTGCCGCATATATTGAACTTTCGACGAAATCGAAAAATTGCAACACTTTGTCAGCTTCCCTTCCTCAACATCATCACAATTTTCAGTTCCATGGCACAAGTGGAACTTGAGAAGAAGTTTCAAATGCGCTTTTCAAGTTGGTGACCATATCGAATTTTTGACCGCCCGGTTAATAACAACACTTGGTCAGGACCATCTCGAGCTCATTCAGGAAAGTTCAAGCTCAATCTGTTTAGTGAACTTATTGAGAAGTTTGAAATGTGAAAAACTGTATGCACCGCAAACGACGGACAAAGCACGGTGACTATCTTCAATGCTGTAACCAATTGACTTAGGTTGGTGTTGAATTTTATATTTGTCGAAGCTGATAAGTCGGGAGTACATTGATAACATTGTATATTGATAACTTCAAACAGCGTTGACCAGTTTTTAAAATCAATTTAAGAAGAAATGAATCCGATCATTGCTAATAAAATGTCATTTTTGTTAAATGTTTAAGCTTCAACGCTAAATTCTACTTTCCCGCTATGGTGTGTGTGGACATGTAATTGCAAACTAGTGTTTGGGTGTCGTACGATGTATTGATGATAAATATCTTTTAAACAAGGTCAAGTTCACCTCAATTTAGAACACTTTGAAGGAAAACAGCATGACATTCAAATATGTTTATCGAGAAAAATGCTTTTACGATAAAAAAAAATACGTACCGAAATAGGTTGCCAATATGTTTTTCATCCTGACTGTTGGTGCGGCAGTTTTCCCGTAGTGTACGGAGACAGGCACCTGAGCTTCTATAGCATCGAACGGTCGCCTTATTGATCTGATCCTCAGCAACGTCATCAGGTATTCATAGACGTACAATATATATTTAATAACATCAATATACTTATATGAAAACAGCTTCAAACATATATTACGTGTAACGGTGTAAAAATATTCCAGTATTCAGGATTAGAGACTAGAAAAGATAATTTAAGGGGGTTCACGTTAGTCGGTTCCATAAAGACACCTTTACATTAATTTCAAATGATTGATTAGTTAAATTTTAATCGGGTATAGGCAAAAATAAATAATTTACGGTAGTGAAATTTCACTGTTAACCTCATGAATTAATTAAAAACCAAACACTAAACAAGAGGCCCAGAGGGCCTGTATCGCTCACCTGGAAACATTGGTATCTAGGTAATCCTGGTAAAATATTTTCACATAAGATCCCATGGACAGGGACGTACCCAAATATCAATCTTTGAAGCATATCTATTCAGGTTTGGTTAATCGGTGTTTATCTCAACTGTTTTCAAGTTGAACTGGGAAACAAGGTTCCCAGGGCTAAAGTCAGACCCTGACTTCTATGCTAATATCATGACTGTGTTCGTCTCTTTATGCCCAGCAACGGCATGGCATACCCCTAGACCAATCATAATAGCACGATTGTGATTATATCTTTATACCAAGCAATTGCATATATAGATTTGGGGTGGGGATCGTAACTGTTTAAATGTTATGACTCAAGTTCTAAGTCTGAAAGGGCGTGGCAGACCCTGGGGGAGAATCTTAAATCATGTTTGTGATTGTCTGTTTATGCTCAGCAATTGTATATACAGTTTTAGGATGGGGATCTCAACCGTTTAAAAGGTGTCTTCCCACTCAGCCAACATATCCTAGACACTAATTACAGGTAAGGCTATAGCCTGTTTTAGGAAAGTGGCCAATTCTCAGGTAAAAATTTACCTGTGGAATTATTTCATACAGAGATACGGATATACTGGTTTATCTTTTAATATTCATTTTTTTATATATACATATCATAAAAATTAGAATTATTTCAGTACCACATATCCATGGATAGAATAAAGTTGGCAGAAAAGTCCCGGGCAGGAATAGAATGTTCCATCTCCAAAAGTGAGTGATGAGTCAGCTAATCTTCGGAGGTTGTTGTCGGTTCCAAATACCATAATCCTTTCTCCCAGAGCATTAGTGTCATCACAAAGACGAAAACGGTCTCCAGATAATGTCTCCTTCCATCTTCCCTGTAGATCAATGTCACCTTGTGTTGCTGGTAGCTTTAGGATTAATTTAGATCCGCTCCTGTATAAGGATGATTTGCAGCCGTTGAAGGTTGGGATGTTCTGTATCATTTCCTCAACGTCAGCATCAAAGTCTCTGTCACATAGCTTCCCCAAGTTACTCATCGAGCAAGGAGGAAATTGGTTCAGTGTCATCACGACATCGCTTTTTCACATTGTTGAGGAAGGCAAAAGCAGCCAGACCATTAGTATCTCCTTGATGATTATGGTCGTGCGTGAATGTCACAGGAAAGTTATTCAGCGTGGTCACTGTCGCTGGACACTGCCGATCAACACATCTCCAATAACATCTATCAATGCGCCTAGTCTTAATTGAAAATTTGAATCCATCTTGCACCAAATAGAATCCACCCCTACCATTTTCAAGGAATTCGGCTCTAATCTGAGCATTTGCCATTGTGAAATGTTAAAAGTTATAACTCGTGGTGAACCCTGGGGTCAAATCTAAAATCGTAATTCCGGTCGTCTCTTTATGCCCAACAATTGTAAATATAGCTTTGGGGTGGGGATCCCAACCGTTTAAAAGTTATGACTCAGAAGTCAAGTCTGTAAGGGCGTGGTGGACCCTGATGTGAAATCTAAATTAATGATTGTGATCATCTCTTTATGCCCAGCAATTGTATACAGTGTATATAGTTTTGGGATGGGGATCTAAACCTTTCGAAATTATGACTCAGGAGTTAAGTCTGCAAGGGCGTGGCAGACCTTGAGATCAATAATTAAACATTGTCAATACTGCAGTACATACCACAACAGCATTACTGGATAAAGTATATGCATACTTGCTTTGCACTTATACATAACATCATGTAAATTGATTATTTGTATGCACTTTTAGTGATGGGACGATAACCAGATAAAGTTGATTAATCAGTAATTGACCTTCTTCCGATGACATTATCAATTACAATGTGCAATTTCTGATGATCGATTTAACTGGGTTTACATAGAACAAGGTGGTGTTTGTTTTATATAGAGAGAATGCTTTCCTTATAACTTGTGCTTTTTATTTCTGCATATTTATTTTTCAATTTTTAAAGTTCTTATTGTATTTTGATATCATGTACTATTATTAAAATCATTTCGCCAAATGATGTCTGTAAACAAATTGTTGCAATAAAGGAAAGCGAGAGAAAAAAAATTCATTAGGTTAATTGCATCTGATTATGAACCAATCAATTCCAACTGATGATCGATTGGAATTTCCCAACACTATATTATATATTACAACATCTTAAATCATGTTTGTGATGGTCTCTTAATGTCCAGTGATTGTATATGTACAGGTATATTTTTGAGGTGGGGATCTCAACCTTTTGTAAGTTATGATTCAGGAGTAAAGTCTGCCAGGGCGTGGCTAACCCGAAGACCAATCCTAATATTAGGATTGTGTTTGTATTTTTATGCCAAGCAATGGTTTATATTGTTAAACGGTGGGGACCACAACTAAATCTATGTTAACCAATTATCGATTTAAAAGGCTTTACCTCTATTTCGCCTATTGGGCCCCGCCCTCTGGCCCCGAGGGGTTCAGAGTCACTATTTTTGCAAAACCTGTTCCCTTTTCCCTAAGGATGTTTCTGACCAATTTTGGTTAAAATCAATCAATGCTATATGACAAGTAGCTATTTAAAAGTCTTTACCTCTATTTCTCCTATTGGGCCCGCCCCTCTGGCCCAGGGGGTCAGTGCCACCATTTACGCCAAATCTGTTCCCTATCCCCTGATGATGTTTCAGACCAATTTTGCTTAAAATAAATGCAGTACTTAATGACAAGTAGCGATTTAAAAGTATTTTTCTCTAGTTCCATTTTTGGCTCTACCCCTCTGGCCCATTTTTGCAATTTGTCCCATTTATGACCTTCGGTCCAAGTGAGCTAAAAACATGTATGGTTTAATATAGAAGGCATAGTAAACATCATCGACGGATAAAAAATGTTGAAATAAGTACAAAACATACATCTTATCGAATTAGCCTTGATGAAGTTGTCATAACGAAATACTGAAACGGGTCGATTAAGTGGTGATATATATGCTTATACAAGATATATCCAAGTTTTTATAGCGATACAAATGTATGTGTTCTTAATTAGCATAAAAGACGACAACCTTGGAAGTTGAGAAAACCGAACATGTTGGATACGTGACTTCACTTTGTACTTATTACAATCATTCTCCGGAAGCGAAGGCAACTGGCCAAGTACATTGACATGATTAAAGTTTATACACTACATGTATTGCGTTGTGTTTATTCTATAAAGCTTTGCTCGCCAATATGAAGTTCTTTGACATAACATCGATTTCTGTATCGCGACTCAGAACTTCTACAATTTGTATTTGTATTTAGGATCAATGTACATGTAATAAGTAAGTGTACGGCACTGATTGTATAGAGAGAAATGACGTCACTGATTTAATCAATTTAGAGGTATAGAGAGAAATGACGTCACTGATTTAATCAATTTAGAGGTATAGAGAGAAATGACGTCACTGATTTAATCAATTTAGAGGTATAGAGAGAAATGACGTCACTGATTTAATCAATTTAGAGGTATAGAGAGAAATGACGTTACTGATTTAATCAATTTAGAGGTAAAGAGAGAAATGACGTCACTGATTTAATCAATTTAGAGGTATAGAGAGAAATGACGTTACTGATTTAATCAATTTAGAGGTATAGAGAGAAATGACGTCACTGATTTAATCAATTTAGAGGTATAGAGAGAAATGACGTCACTGATTTAACCAATTTAAAGGTATAGAGAGAAGTGACGTCACTGATTTAACCAATTTAGAGGTATAGAGAGAAATCACGTCACTGATTTTACACCTTAGATGCACAGAGAGAAGTGACGTCACTGATTTTACACCTTAGATGTACAGAGAGAAGTGACGTCACTGATTTTACACCTTAGATGTACAGAGAGAAGTGACGTCACTTTATTTTAAGATGTTCAATGGCTCAAGTTAGCAGGGTTAATGTGCTGCTTTCAGCGTCAATAGAAGTCAAACGGATCCTGTCCAGACTGAAAAATGGGTTTGGAAATCCCGGTTGTTCAGGGAATCCGTCTAAATTTGCTTAGTCGCAGGTTCGGAAACCATTTTAAGCAAATTATATCTATTTGTGCCTTTCTCAGTTCAAAAACTTTTTACGAGTTTTTATTGAAGAGATCTCAATATCTCGGACAAAGTTTTAGCTATTAAATAATAATATCCCCGGTTGGTTTTGCATTCCACGTGCTTATCATTATATTTTAGAAAACAATTACCTAACGCCAGGGATGTCTACAAGTACATTGGGGAAAACACCGACTTTGACAGCGAAAATTAGCATAATTACACGGAAAAAGCAATGAATAGAAAATGAATTATGTAGTAAACAAGGTCAGGGCACAATGAGACGCTCTACCTACACTAATACCTACACTAATACCTACACACAAGCACCGACAAGTGTAGGAGTCATCAAGGGGATATCTCTTTTTGATGTACGGAAAAATAATTAGTCTCAAAGTCAGTTAACATTTTTTTTTAACAATAACTATTATGCACGTCAAATGTAGTCTTCATGCCACTTTTGAACATTGATGAGGTTGACGTCAGTCCTGTGCAGAGACTCGCTATGTTGGTTGGCTGGTGAACTTGAGAGAAATAAATGGGTGCGCTTTCAGCCAATCACACCGCGGGTTTCCCTTGGTGTCTTGTTATGCATGGTCTATTTTCGAACAATATAAACAATATGGCCGACAGGCGGCCATCTTGGATTTGTAAGTAATAATTTGTTACCGGAAGGATCATTCTCAAATTTGCAAGTTCCCCTTGAAGTGCATGATCCATTTTCGGATCAGACAAACAATATATCCGAGGGGTGGCCATCTTGGATTTGTGATTAAAAGTTTGTTATCGGTATTTCTTGAGAAGTACTGGATGGATCATTCTCAATTTCCATATGTAGGTTCCCCTTGGTGCCTAGTTGTGCATTGTTCATTTTCTGTCAGATGCAATAAACAATATGGCCGACAGGCGGCCATCTTTGATTTGTGAGCAATATTTTGTTATCGCTATTTCTGGAGAAGTTCTGGATGGATCATTCACTATCTGAATGTTTCCCTTGGTGCCTAGTCCTTTTTCGGACAGATATGGCCATACTGGATTTGTAAGTAATAGTTTGATATCGGTACTGAATGGATCATTCTCAAATTGTATGTGTAGGTTCCCCTTGGTGCCTAGATGTTTATGGTTCATTTTCTTACAAATCCAATAAACAATATCGCCGACAGACGGCCATGTTAGATTTGTAAGTAATAGTTTGTTATCGCTTTACACTGTATCCCGAGAAGTACTGGATGGATCATTCTCAAATTTCATCTGTGGGTTCCCCTCGGTGCCTAGTTAACGCTTTTGCACGGTCTAGTTTTTGAACAGATTCGATCAATATAGCTGACACCTTTGATTTGTAAGTCATAGTTTATCTGCATTTATTAGGCGGCTATCTTCGATTTGGCATTAATAGTTTGTGATCGCTATTTCTTGAGCAGTACTAGATGGATCACTCTCAAATTGCATATGTAAGTTCCCCATGGTGTTTAGTATTGCCCTTTTGATTTTGGGATAATCAGAAAAAACAAAATTGCTGAAAGACGGCAATCTATTTTTGGAAATGAAAATTTCTGATTTCATATGCAGGTTTTTAGTTGTTCTATTTGTTATTGGAAATGATCAAAAACAAAAATAACGTTCACTGGCCACCATCTTTTAGTTAATATTGCCCTTTCTTTAGAAAAAATCCCATATTTTATAGAACTAAAATTAAATACATGCAAGAGAAGATTCAACATTTTAGGAACAAATAAAGATCGTCTATGTTGGGCGCCAAAATCCCACTGGGATCTCGTCATGTTGTGGCCCATCAACCATTTCAGTTATTCTCGGCTGGCTGTGCTTATATATACTGCCATCTAATCATTTCATGCAAGCTAGATTTGTGTGCTGTGGAATTGCTAGTCATCGTACGAATGCTGTGGTGTTCGGAGGGATTTACGAATGCTGTGTGTGGAATAGTGAGCCATTTTACGAATGCTGTAGAATTATGAACCGTTTACGAATGTTGTAGAGTTTGAGCCGTTTTACAATGATGCGGAATTGAGAACTGTTTTACAAATGCGATTTTCATTAGTTATGACGTTCTAACGAAAAATGTTGATCAAGTATGGACTTGAGGCAGTATTACTTTTCACTCATCCATATTAAAATATAACAAGAAACATTTTCGTGTCTGAAGTTTATTGTTTTCCATAATTGCCATTTGAGTGTTATTGATATTTTCTGTACATTTTCTTGGAAATATCGTAAGTCTATAACCAATCAGCACTCCCTTCATTCTGTACAAAAATCAGAAAGTAAACAAACCTATCTACACCTCTCAACTTCAAGTTCATGGATGTTCTGTATTGAATTAAAATGTTCAATAGAAATATATTTCATTCATTCAATTTCTGTACAAATCTGTGAGGTTGTTGTCAAGTGGCAGACTTTAAATCTTACTACTGTAATATATGTACAATTGGTAGCCACTGTCACTTTACAACCTCATCACACCATATCTGTCATCACACATTTAAAACAACATTTGAAGTAAGTTGCTAGCTGACGACTCCTTGATAAGGCGGTACTACACCAGAATACCGAGAGGAGCTGTTGATACCGTTCATTAGTAACGAGAAATCATTGCCAGGTATATATGCCGTTACATCATGGGACTTTTAACAGTTTAAAGTATATTGTTTTAACATCTGACAGACATTATGGAAAGATACATCCTCTCCCTTTAAAACAATTAATCAGGGATGAGCGACAGTAACATAACAAAATACATGCTGAGAAAATATAATTATCATGATGTAGTAGGGATAACAAACCGATTCAATATGTCTCCAACACTGTACACTGTATATGGACACTGGAAACAGGAGTTCCTGTATCCATCATTAATAACACTGTATATGGACCCTGGAAATAGGAGTTCCTGTATCCATCATTAATTATTCTACTAAATATGATGAAATGTATATAATTTTATGTTTAATTACCATTAATAATGAATATTTGCATAAATTCACTAAAGCTACATTGTTACTTCATCCTTGCAAAATAGAAACCCATATTTTTCAGCAATGAGATCATCCAGAAATAGTACAGGAAGAAATAATGTACTTGTGGTCTAGGGAAAAAACATCTGGTTTGTGGTACAGGGAAAAAACATCTAGTTCGTGGTACAGGGAAAAAACCCATCTAGTTCGTGGTACAGGGAAAAACATCTGGTTCGTGGTCTAGGGAAAAACATCTGGTTCGTGGTACAGGGGAAAAAACACCTGGTTTGGGGTACAGGGAAAAACATCTGGATTGTGGTACAGGGAAAAATATCTGGATTGTGGTACAGGGAAAAACATCTGGTTCGTGGTACGGGGGAAAAAACATCTGGTTCGTGGTACAGGGAAAAACATCTGGTTTGTGGTACAAGGAAAAAAACATCTGGTTTGTGGTACAGGGTAAAAAAAACACATCTGGTTTGTGGTACAGGGAAAAAAACACATCTGGTTTGTGGTACAGGGAAAAAAACACATCTGGTTTGTGGTACATGAAATAAACATCTGGTTTGTGGTACTGGTAGAAACAGACCTGTTTAAAGGCCCAATATATGTCACTTCAGGGAAATTTTTCGTGATTTTGAAAAATTCTGAAGAAAAATCCAGTTGATAACCATGCAAAAATAAGTCTAAAAGGAAGTAAACCTGAGCAGCAGCTAGCAACAAAATCTTGGCAGAAAAATCCAAAGAATTGAAAATAATTCAGGTAGGGCCCACTTCAACAACAAGCCTAAGTTAGAAGACGTTCAAAATGGATGCATGTTAACAAATACTGAGATTCAACTGCTGTTGTACCGGTAACTGCTTAAGAAGTCGTCTTAGATATTGCTGATATCAGTTAATTTTAACTTAATCTAAAAATATAACAAGTTATTACGTTTGATTTTCGCTTCAAGTTTTGCTGAAAGTTACGTATATTGGGCCTTTAAGCTAGCCAAAATAAAGCAAGCTGGTTTTAGCAAATGACATAAAATCTTTTACTTCATCAGAATGATATGGCAGAAAATCAGACGTCTAATATATTTCATTCATGGTACTTTAGCTTTGATTAATTGTATAGGTAAACACGTATGGTCATGGTCAAGTTAAGTCAACACGCCCGTCATGTGCTGTCCTCAAGTTACATAAACACGCACAGTCATGTGCTGTCCTCAAGTTACGTAAACATGCACAGTCATGTGCTGTCCTCAAGTTACGTAAACACGCACAGTCATGTGCTGTCCTCAAGTTACGTAAACACGCACAGTCATGTGCTGTCCTCAAGTTACATAAACATGCACAGTCATGTGCTGTCCTCAAGTTACGTAAACATGCACAGCCATGTGCTGTCCTCAAGTTACATAAACACGCCCGTCATGTGCTGTCCTCAAGTTACGTAAACACGCACGGTCATGTGCTGTCCTCAAGTTACGTAAACACGCACAGTCATGTGTTGTCCTCAAGTTACGAAAACACGCACGGTCATGTGCTGTCCTCAAGTTACGTAAACATGCACGGCCATGTGCTGTCCTCAAGTTACATAAACACGCACAGTCATGTGCTGTCCTCAAGTTACATAAACACGCACAGTCATGTGCTGTCCTCAAGTTACGTAAACACGCACAGTCATGTGCTGTCCTCAAGTTACATAAACACGCACAGTCATGTGCTGTCCTCAAGTTACGAAAACATGCACGGTCATGTGCTGTCCTCAAGTTACGTAAACATGCACGGCCATGTGCTGTCCTCAAGTTACGTAAACATGCACAGCCATGTGCTGTCCTCAAGTTACGAAAAAAATCCACGGTCATGTACTATCCTCAAGTTACGTAATCATGTACGGTCATATGCTGTCCTCGAGTGCACGGTCATGTGGTGTCCTCAAGTTACGTAAAAATCAACGGTCATGTACTGTCCTCAAATTAAGTTCTCATTCCAGTTTGTTAACATCATTTTCAATGATCATCATTGATCTTAAAAAAAAATGTTTTAAAAAATGCCATTTTTTTTCAAACTAACAAAACAGGAAAATGAATGATTTGAAGACAGCGTTCATGTTTCTGTAACCCAGTAAACCGCAAAACAAATCTACTGGTAAATATTTCTTATCTCGACACAAATAGGGAGATAAAAACATAAACACAAATCAAGTTCGCACATCTTGTAACTTCTATCACGACCAACCTAGAGTGTTAAAACTAAACTCAACATCTCGGGAAGTAAGTCGAACTGTACACATTAAAGGTGAATATTTCACCACTCAAATACATCAACCTCTTCATGATTTCAAAATTTTTCAACTTAAAATAAAGCATGCATTTGTCAAAAGTTTCAAACTAGTTGTACAATTCTGTTTTATAAAATAAACTTCAGACATATCAAATACATCATCTGATATCTATTTTCATAAGATTTGTATAAAAGTAACTAAATTGGTTTTGTAATAACTTAAAACTTAAACATGCAAAGGGAAAATGAAAACAATCATAATTTATCCAGGTGATTGTTGGAAAGAAGTGACAGTAGACACACCTAGACAAATTGCATTCTATTGTAACAACTTATCCCCCAATATTATGTGAAACACCAATGTGTCGCTGTTAGGGTACACTTGCACCTATTTAACAGTGTTCCTATTAATAGGACCATGAACTAGCAGTAATAAGGAGGAAAAGGGGATGATATCAATTCATAACAAGAGAACACAAATTTTTGAAATTGATACTATTGGTGGTAAAACTCTTCAATACGAAACAAATATATATATAACATTTCATCACTTCTTAAACCTTAAGTGGGCTGCATGTATATCATGTTTCAAAAAGAAATGTAAATACAGATTAACAATACTTGTATAAAATATTTTGATCATCATTAAATAAGTTTTCTTCAGGTTTTCCAATGTTTGCTAAAACATTGTATATTTGACATTACCTTCCTTAGCTTGTCTTGCATATCAAAGAAGAGATCATTTTGATTTATACAACTGGAAACCAACCACAGTAAAGTTAGATTATTTGACCACAGTGGTACATACATTTCCACATCTACGTCAACATTCCTTACTTTGGTGACAGTTCCAACAGACATACAATAATAATCAGGTCGTACTATCTCCACTCCCCTGTAGGTATAATGTTACTGAGCCGATAGTTAAACTTATCTACTATTCCCTCCATTATCCAACAGCTTCTTTCTGTGTTTTAATATGGGATGTTAAAGTGTAACCTGAACTGAAGGATACATACTAGTGCTGCAGTAGTCAAACTTACTCAATAACTGAAAATGAGTAATAATGCTAGAACAAATTTAATCCATGCACAATCTCTAATAATGCTAGAAAAAATTAATCCATGCACAATCTTCTTCTAATGTATACCTAGTATTTGTGACAAGAATACATTAACTCTAGTAGCTTTTCAAATGTCTTTAAAACATAACAAAGACCAATAATACAAACAGATCAAATTTCTGACTTTCTTAGTGATACCACATACACCATTAAGATGTGTACAAAGGAAAAGACAGGAAATGTTAAACATCACGACAAAAGTATGAGGGGGAACAGGAATGCTAGCTGCCTCGTGAATGATTTCATCAATGTAACATAAAGTGTGATTAGGCCAAGGACAAACAGGTGCTCCTCCTAATTCTACTACAGAGCATGAAGAATATCACAGAACTCGGTAGTACCAACATAACAAACTGGTTTTATGGTTAACCAGGCTCGTCACAAACCAACACACTGGACCTGAATAATAGTATTCTTACCTAAGATTCCCCCCCCCCCCCCACATTAAACTACCTGCTAAGAAACATAAAGGCAATACATCTTTTTTCAATAAGACAGGAAAAAGCTAGGTCTTCTGTTTGGCCTAAATATGATTTTATATGAACATGTATCTTTAGTCAATAAATTTCTTAAAATATCTTTCCATTTATTTTCAGCAAATTGCATAAGCAGCTAGAATCCCACAGTCTGCAAATCAATGTCAGCATCATGGAATTTTATCAAGGAAATATAGTGCATTATGAAATGTTTATGATGTAGATCCAGTGAAACCAAATGCCCCCCCCCCCCATTAAAGTTGAGTTCAGTAGTATTAACTTAATACAGCTGTTAATGAACAGAATAGGATTTCATGAAAGAATATACAGGGTGAAGAGACAGATATTCAATGGAAATGTCGAAAAGGAGTCTATGCGTTTTATAGCTTTTCAATAATAAATGTAAGATGCTGTAAAAGCCGTTGTTTACAGACAAATTTGCCAGAAAGCGTATCATGGTAATGCATGTTTTAACTTGTGAATTTACAAATGTATGTAAATGAAATGTTCCATATGAATGTGTCTCTACCAGAAGATAATTACGTCACAGCTTTACCGGGTGATAGATATCCCGGCCCTTATTTACAGGTGTATGTACCACCCAGGACCTGAACTAAGGTACACAGCTTTAATGAGTGATAGACATCCCGGCCCTTATTTACAGGTGTATGTACCACCCAGGACCTGAACGAATGTATACAGCTTTACCGGGTGATAGACATCCCATCCCTTATTTACAGGGGTATGTACCACCAAGGACCTGAACCAATGTACACAGCTTTACTGAGTGATAGACATCCCGGCCCTTATTTACAGGTGTATGTACCACCCAGGACCTGAACTAAGGTACACAGCTTTACTGAGTGATAGACATCCCGGCCCATATTTACAGGTGTATGTACCACCCAGGACCTGAACTAATGTACACAGCTTTACCGATGGATATCCCGGCCCTTATTTACAGGTGTATGTACCACCCAGGACCTGAACTAATGTACACAGCTTTACCGAGTGATAGACATCCCGGCCCTTATTTACAGGTGTATGTACCACCCAGGACCTGAACTAATGTACACAGCTTTACTGAGTGATAGACATCCCGGCCCTTATTTACAGGGGTATGTACCACCGAGGACCTGAACCAATGTACACAACTTTACTGAGTGATAGACATCCCGGCCCTTATTAACAGGTGTATGTACCACCCAGGACCTGAACTAAGGTACACAGCTTTACTGAGTGATAGACATCCCGGCCCTTATTTACAGGTGTATGTACCACCCAGGACCTGAACTAAGGTACACAGCTTTACCGAGTGATAGACATCCCGGCCCTTATTTACAGGGGTATGTACCACCCAGGACCTGAACTAATGTACCCAGCTTTACAGAGTGATAGACATCCCGGCCCTTATTTACAGGTGTATGTACCACCCAGGACCTGAACTAATGTACCCAGCTTTACAGAGTGATAGACATCCCGGCCCTTATTTACAGGTGTATGTACCACCCAGGACCTGAACTAATGTACCCAGCTTTACAGAGTGATAGACATCCCGGCCCTTATTTACAGGTGTATGTACCACACAGGACCTGAACTAATGTACACAGCTTTACCGATGGATATCCCGGCCCTTATTTACAGGGGTATGTACCACCCAGGACCTGAACTAATGTACACAGCTTTACCGATGGATATCCCGGCCCTTATTTACAGGTGTATGTACCACCCAGGACCTGAACTAATGTACACAGCTTTACCGATGGATATCCCGGCCCTTATTTACAGGTGTATGTACCACCCAGGACCTGAACTAATGTACACAGCTTTACCGATGGATATCCCGGCCCTTATTTACAGGTGTATGTACCACCCAGGACCTGAACTAATATACACAGCTTTACCGATGGATATCCCGGCCCTTATTTACAGGTGTATGTACCACCCAGGACCTGAACTAATGTACACAGCTTTACCGATGGATATCCCGGCCCTTATTTACAGGTGTATGTACCACCCAGGACCTGAACTAATGTACACAGCTTTACCGATGGATATCCCGGCCCTTACTTACAGGGGTATGGCTAGGTGTTGATATTTCTAATCCTAATTAGGTTGAATCATGAAACTGCTGTATAATGGAGCACCTGCAGGAAAATCAGAAATATACCAGACTTAAATTATGATAACATAGAGGGCCATTTTCATATCGTAAGTTAAAACGAGGCCATACATATGACATAGACCATCAACAACATTTTCAAATATATTATAAGGAAAAACTGAGTTGATAACCATGCAGACACACTTGTAAAAAATCACAATTGTTATGTGTGTTGAAAATGTCATTCTTAAATATTTTAATTATAGTTTTCAACATTTTTCATAAATATATTGTGCTTGAAGTCAATGGTTTCTAAGCTTGTTTCAGAAACATTCTATATGCAGTGTGTATTATACCAACTATTCAAACTAACCATTCTATTGTTGTTATGGTAATTAATTACAAAAGACTACATTAGTATAACAACTGATGCTGGATGTTCAGGATCTCTTGTGTTGCAACATGGTTTCTTCAAAGGAGACTTCACTGTAGCCAAAAATGAAGGGAAGGGAGACAACTCATACAGCTTACAAGTTGGTCTGTGTCTTGTCTCAATATCCATGTGGAGTCCTGGACTTATCTGCAGAAAAAAACACACGGTTTTAATGATTTGTTTTCTCTGCAGAAAAAAAACACAGGACTGGATGTTAGAACCATGATCAAATGAAGGCGAACTGTCTCTAATATAAAAGCTAAGATGCTAGCTGATATCTAATTAACTGTAAGCCAGTCCTGTATAGAAAGTACCTGTTATATAGTCTGTATGGCTCAAACAATTATACTAGTTTGCCGGCCTTCTGATACCAGCTTTCAGGGTTGTTTGTATCACAAGATTAAATCCTCAAGTGACTGCCTGAATGTACAGCTTATAGACATTTTTCTTCCGTACAAATAAGATATATATATATACATATGGGTATGTACACACCGTACTTGTCTAACAAATACTATCTATAAAGCCTATCAGCTCTGTAATGTAAACACCAATATATAGTATTGTTAGGTGGAGTAAAGGTCATGACCACGAAGCTAATCTAAATACTGTCGATGTATTTCAGTTTTACTGATATTTGTTGTTGTTGCAAAACATCAAGATTATAGCAATTAGGCAGCATTTATCTACAGACATCAATTCAGAACTACTTTTCTCTCTCTTTTGTTCATTCATGCTTATATTTTACTCTCATCCTTTACAGACAAACACACAGAGTCAGTTAGTTTTAGTACTAAACTAGTTTGGTCTCATCCTCGATATCCAAGGGTAATGCTCATCTACGTGCTATACACCTCTGGAAAATGTCATGGGAAAACTGAAGGCCTGCTCAGGTAAACAAGAGATCCCTGAGGGATCTTGGTGCCCGACATAGATGATTTTTCGTTAATTCTTAGAAAGATGGATCTTTTTCCCTTCTTATTTTAACTTTCTTTTAAGTATTTAATCTTGGTTCTATTTTTTTTTATTTATGCATTTTATCTTTAATAGTGCTTTGAACTTTGGAATTTCTTGTGAAAATTAATAATAGTTGAAAGGAGGTGTCTAATCAGGAGTTTTGTTTTTTCTGATAAGTTACAAAGGAGCCGCAGCCGACTTCATAGCTTGGTCCTTTCCCAAGGGAACTGTTATCTTGTTGATTATCTGGGGATGTATATATAGTGCCTGAGCTGTCAGGCAGGGCTCTCCAGCTGTTCCCCAGGGAAAAGGACATAATAGATTTAGTACATCACGTGACTGTAACTTTGTAAAATAATCAACATTTCCTGAATCAAATCTTGTCATGTTTTATAGATGGAAACTGTCAACAATGAGTGAAAAAAGTAGAATTTGCAGTGCCCCCTTCTAGAAGGGGGTGCAACTCTTGTTGGCATGCTACTTTTACCGTGTCCAAAAAAGGGTATAGTGCCAGTTGTCAGGCACAGTTTCTATAGCCAAGGAAAGCAGATAAATATACCAAAATGTAATGTACTAAATGATGCTATTTTTTTGTAGGCGTCATTAGTTACCTGTGTACTGTCCGTAAGGCATGTGCTGACTGGCTGGAGGGTAGGGAGGTACGCTATGTAACATCCCTGGTCAAGGCAAAGCAGAGCAGACACAAGTAAGTAGGTAGTCAGTAAGCAGTTAGTTAGCAACAGAAATATGAATATCAGGACTTCCATTATTTTTTTAAAAATAAATGTTTAGATTATAAAAGATTTAGATTATTAGAATTCATAACAATCATGCAACATAACGCATTACAAAATATTTCAATTAAAATGAAGTAAAACATTAAAATGGGAAGCTTAATTCCTAGCCATATTGGAAGTCCTGAAGTCCTTAATTCCTAGCCATATTGGAAGTCCTGAATTTCAATTGCAATGCATATACAGTCATTACTACTTATAAATTTGACACAAGTGCAAGTTTTGAAAAGCATATCTCAGAAATACTTCTATATGTATAAGAGGTATTTATTTGCCATACTGCATTGACAAATCACATATGGTGTCAGTCAAAGTATCTCACCATATCAAACCTCTACAATGTTGGAATAAGAAAATCATTTTAAGCATTTTTTTTTTAATGTATTCTCATAATGTGTTTTTCTAAGTATAATTGTTTTGGAACCTGCCATATTACAAACTATTTTCTCCCCCCCCCCACCTTTCAATGACCATTGAATACCAAATGAAACATATCTCAGCTATGCCATTGTCACTGTAGACTTGTACATATCCACATATTGCACCTGGATCCTAAGTATTATATATAATGCTATGACATAGACAGTTTTACAGGTAGTTAGATGTTATACAGTACAAAGACATTAGAATTCAGGAAATCAAGTTAGAACACCAGCATATGTTAAGGCTTCATCTAACCATTTTTTTCATATTTACTAAATTCATTATTTCTAACAACCCAATATTTCATTGGTCACTTATTAGCCTCTCTTCCTACTGTTGGATGGGCAGTAATAGACAAGTAATGGTCTGTAAACCTTAAACACCCAATATACGTAACTTTCGGCAAAACTTGAAGCCAAAATCAAGCCTTATAAATCTTTATTATTATATATTTAGTTATGATTAACTGATAACACCAATGTTCAAGATGAATTCTTTGCATGGTTATCAACTGGAATTTTTCAGAATCGTGAAAAATTTCCTGAAGTTAAATATATTGGGCCTTTAAATCACGTGCCAATTCTAACACCTGTTTTACTAGGTATCAACACCTTTATTTGATATAGAAATGAACGTTGAAATTATTTATTTGGACCTATAGGTGAAATTCAGGGTGACATATTTACAGTGCACTTTGATGAGTTGTGTGGATGATGTTGATACGTATACTTACTGTATAGTTGCTAATATTGGTGAGGGCTTTAATTTCGCTTAATTCTCAAATGGATCAAATTTCTTGAAATTTAACATTGCATGAAATGTTTAAGGCCGAGAACATATCAGTTTTACAAATACATGTACTTTGTCGTACACAAAATTAAACCCCCGTTAAAGAAGTTTTAGACAGAAAATCGCAAAATTTACCATCCACAAAATTTATAACTATACAGCAACTTTTCATTGTAGACAACTTTCTATAAATTCAAAACTTTGGCCCACACAACGTGCTTTATAAGGCCACCTCATTCTTGCTATGTCTGATTTCAAGTGTATGCAAGACATAAGAGATTTAACAAAGTCAGGAAAGAGAATCAGACTCTTGATATCAAGATATTCCTGTGGCCCCATTGTGATGTTAAATAATCGCAGACAGACATGTTTTAGTTCCTTTGTTATAAAGTGCTTGGTGTTATATCTAATAGTGCATATTAATCTTGAAATATAAATATGAATTTATAGTAATGACTTACCAGTGGACTGGTGTGGAGAGTTCTGATTGGCTAAAGGGTTCTGTTGTTGACCAGTCAGCGGGCTTGTTGGTACATTAGAGTAGTTGTTATGTATACCAGCTGTAATGTCAAGGTTCAAATATTTATACCAGCTGTAATGTCAAGGTTCAAATATTTATACCAGCTGTAATGTCAAGGTTCAAATATTTATACCAGCTGTAATGTCAAGGTTCAAATATTGATACCAGCTGTAATGTCAAGGTTAAAATATTTATACCAGCTGTATGTATACCAGCTGTAATGTCAAGGTTCAAATATTTATACCAGCTGTATGTATACCAGCTGTAATGTCAAGGTTCAAATATTTATACCAGCTGTAATGTCAAGGTTCAAATATTTATACCAGCTGTAATGTCAAGGTTCAAATATTTATACCAGCTGTAATGTCAAGGTTCAAATATTTATACCAGCTGTAATGTCAAGGTTCAAATATTTATACCAGCTGTAATGTCAAGGTTCAAATATTTATACCAGCTGTATGTATACCAGCTGTAATGTCAAGGTTCAAATATTTATACCAGCTGTAATGTCAAGGTTCAAATATTTATACCAGCTGTATGTATACCAGCTGTAATGTTAAGTTTCAAATATTTATACCAGCTGTAATGTTAAGTTTCCAATACTGTATCTCTCACAGGTTATTACTACTTCACTCTTCTAGTGACATATAATAGCTAGAAGGTATACCATTAAAAAATCATGTTTCCTTAAAGGCCCAATATACGTAACTTTCGGCAAAACTTGAAGCGAAAATCAAGCCTAATAACTTTTTATATTTATAGATTTAGTTAAGATTAACTGATATCAGCAATATTTAAGATGATTTTTTTCGCGGTTACCGATACAGCAGCAGTTGAAACACGCTATTTGTAAACACGCGTCCATTTCGAACCGTCTTCTACCTTCGGTTTGTTGTTGAAGTGGGCCCCACCTGAATTATTTTCAACTCTATGGATTTTTTTGTCAAGAGTTTCTTGTGAGTTACCGCTCAGGTTAACTTCGTTTTAGGCTTATTTTTGTATGGTTATCAACTGGATTTTTTTTCAGAATTTTGCAGAATTCCGAAAAATTTCCTAAAGTTACGTATATTGGGCCTTTAAATAGATTATTCACTGGCATTCCAGTATTGTGACAATTTTTATCTCACTAGTATCCAGTTCTACAACTATGAAGCAAAAGTATGTCCTTAAGATTAGTTTCATTACCAACACCAATATTTGCCTTGTACACACAATATTCACAAATAACACATATCCATTATAAAACTCCTCTGACAATCTGTAATTTTGTTAAATATCTATAATGAAGACATACCTGTTGATAAGAAGGCATTATGATGTTCCTTTAACATTGTTTTGCCTAGGACCCTAAAATTTTACAATTTTAAGACTCCTGGGATTCAAATCCCACATTAAAAGAGTTAAACTTCATCAATTTTGTGATTTTTTACCCCTATACCAAGCTGCCTACCTAGATATGAAGGATCTTGGCGCAAGACTTGCTGAACACCCATTTCTTTGGTTAAACTGGACAGTCCGACACTCTGGTAGCCGGGGACAGGTTTAGGAAGGCTGGTTACTGGGTTGTAGGCAGGAAGGCTCGCTACTGAACTGTGTTGGCTACCTACATTAGACACAATTGAACCCATGCTCCAGATCTTTTGTGACTGGGGGGATCTTGTCTGTGGTGGCTGTTGTTTATTTTTTTGAGACACTGTTGCCATGGACACCTTGATTTGTTGCTGTGGAGATGTGCGTGACACCTGTCCAGTAGGACTGTGAATATTACTCTGCTCCCTGGCTTGGCCAAACAAGGACTGGAGGAAATCACTTGATGACTGGACATTGCTTCCCTGCCCAGAACTAGTATTATTATAATTTTGTTGTCCACTACCTTGTCCTGTGGTTATGGACCCTTGACCTCTGGCCTGTGACCTCTGGGATGAGGACTGTGAGGTTGGAGAGATCTGGATGGTTGTTACAGGTTTGGACGTACCCTGAGAGGAGACTGGTGATTTTGAATGCACTGTGATAACTTTGCGCGGGCCACCATTAGAGGATCCCACATTTATCACTTTAGTGAGAGTCTTGGACTGTGAACTTTTAGAGGTTGATACAGTCACTGGTATGACCTTAGCGTTGCTTTTTTTGTGACCTGCCACATTGGAATTGGGTAATGTTGTGCTACTGACAGAGGAAGTCTTAGTGGCCTGAGATAAAGGTTTGCTGCTGTCAGCCTCCATTAACTGTCTGTACACCTCGTCGTTGAGGAGGGATCGCTGGAGAGCTACAGATGTTTGCTGCCCCAAGGCTAGCCCCTGGGGCTTTGTCTGTTGGGAGGACATGGCAGACTGCAGGGCTGCCTTCTGTTGGGGCGTGAGTGAAGAGTGAGCGGACATGGCAGCTTTCTGTTGGGGGGATATGGAGGTGGCAACAGACATGGCCGCTTTCTGTTGTGGTGTGAGAGAAGGGCGAGCAGACACAGCAGCCTTCTGTTGTGGGGTTAAGGAGTATTGATTGGGATTAGACTTGGCTGAAGAAGCCGACTGTAGACTCTGATGAGCTGGCGACGGGGACAACTTATCTTGCCGCTGTGAAGCAGCCATCTGTATTTTCTGAACAAGTTGTTTTTGTTGTTGTGTTAAATTTGACCGCTGTTGTTGCTGCTGCGGCTGCTGTTTCTGTGGTGACGTAGCACTAGTACCTGTATCAGATTCCTTGAGTTTTTGAGCGAACACTTCACTGGCATATTTTTGAAATTGAGCAAGAAATCCTGCTCCACCTGCACTACCACCTTGATCCTGGCCTTGACCTGCACCAGTGGCCTTCACCTTAGAATCAGGAGATATGGCCGACTTGTCTGTGTCCCTTGAAGATGGAGAAGGAATGAAGGAGGACTTCAAAATGTCTGACACAACATGATCCCACGATCGTTCTGGAGGCATGTCTAGAGAGCGTGCACTTGCAGCGGAGTCCGCTAACAAAGACAGGCCCGGACTAGTGGTGAACGCAGAAGGGTTGCAAGTAGGAGTTCCTGAGGAGGAGACTAAGCCTGTTTTCTTACTTACAGGAGCTGCTAATGTTGGTGTTGTGTTATTACTCAGTGTCCTTCCACTACTAAAATCCAACACACTGGAAGAAGTTGAGGTACTGGGTAACAATACGGAGTTACCGTCCCTGGGTCGATTTGGTGTGGCATCAGATGCCCCACTCCCAGTGGAGGTTCCCAGTTTGGTTGCGGCCTGAGAGTTTGATGGGGTGTTGGACGCTGACCCAGGCAAGGATTTGGTTATTATCACAGTCTTCTTTTGTTTTTGTCTGGCAAGAAGGAAAAATATAAAAATATCAATGTTTACAGTTACGTAAGTGTTTAAAATTTCAAATCAATGCTTTGAGTCTTGAAAATTTACATTTCAAACCAATGCTCTTGATTTTTCAAATTTCCCTAAATCACTTGTTTACGGAAAACCGTATTAACGTAAGGATTCCCACTATAACTACTAAAACTATAACCCATATTAGAAACGTTTTTTTTTTTGCATGCCTTTAATTTGAAAATTGTTACCAAACAATACAGTGTGATTTTTAAAAGTTAATTATTATGTTCCCAGTGTAAAAATTCAACAAGGCAAGACCAGGAATTGTACCCTGGTCCTTTGATAAAACCAACAGAGTTATGTAGTCAGTGGTGGTAACACTGGTAAGAGATATCAAAACAAATTCAAGGGGAGGTAACTGTAGCGATAGAATTCTAAAGTGGAATGTACCAGTGTTTGCCTGCAGTGAAACAGTGATCTTTACAGTCATTTCAGATGCAAACAAGTAATTTTCTTATTTTTCAAACAATGATTACCATGATTCTAAAAAGTAATATCTTTAAAGAGTCAACAAAAAGACCTGACCACCACATGAAGTTTCTCCAAAAAGTGGATATTTGGACTATATTTGCAGGAACTGTTAAAAATTATAACTGAGCAAGAGTGTTTGATGTGCAAGTGTAATACACTTGTAATTATATAAAACTGTTATACAGTTAGAAGGTACCCACGTTGGCCACAGAATGTATTCTGGAGGAAGAAAGACATCCTATAAATAGATTTTTTTTAAAGATAGATGGTGATTGGTTTCAGCTTTGGATATCACAGTAACACTTACGGATTAGTCCAACTTGAATGTACCGATCTGCTCTCCTTAAACAACATCCTGGTGAAAAGTGAATGTAACATCAATTTAGGTCGGATTAAAAAGAGCTTAGCTTGTAAATACTTAAAATCACAAATATTCTCAATCATGAAATCATGGTAATCTTAAACAGTTATGATGCTTTGAAATTCCATTGTTGTAATATACAAAGTATTCAAGTACCACTTCAAGTCTTAGTGCTTTAAAATAATGTAATAACTCTGGGAAAGATATTAACTCTTCTGATGATTTTAATATTGTTATTAAAAAAAGTTATCTCCAATTATTTCTTAAATACCTATCAAGTTATAACTTCTCCCTTTGTGAGGGCAAAATCATTTTAATACAGCATAGTAGATACACATGGGGTCATGTTATTTGGAACACTTAAAGTTTGCTGATAAACTGTCTATGATCCCCAGTTGAAAGCAACTGCTCTACATGTAGATATTTTGTCCTAATAATAAAGTTCAGTTTATACATTATGGTCTACGGTTACTTGCCTAGTCTGCATCCAGCCTTTGGGCCAGAGCGGTTTGACCTCGTTCTCCAGGAATGACTTGAGGTATTCCTCATTGGTCTCGGTCTTATTCTTGGCCAGTTCACACAGCTTCATCTTACACCGCACTACCTCACACAACAGCACCCTGACAAAAAACAATGTTTAGAAGGTTACTCACATTAGATATTTATCAGACAAACAATTACAATTTAGAAATCGCTTTGGGCTGTTCCAGAACTAACCATGTGGGAGGGGCAGGAGGCACTTTTTCATAGACCCCACCACCCATCAAATATTAAGAGATTTAATATAAGGAATACCAAATATGTAGATCTGGTTTTAACCCCAACACCATTGATATACTTAACAATGTCCCTCCCACCTCCCCCACACGCTTAATTATGGAATAGCCCCAAGTATTTTTATCCCTGAAAAGTCATTTGGACTTTTCCAATTCAAAGGTTGGAAAAGCTCACATGTTTAAACTATTGGAAATTTAAGATACCCGTATTTTACCGGGAATAAGCCCCCTCTCAACAATAAGCCCCCTCCCCACTTTGGCAAAGGTTCTTGGAACAGGGTGGGTGCCTGTGAATAATCCCCCACCCTAAATTTGGTCTTTCTTTCAATAAAAAGCATGTTAATTTTTTTTTAATTTTGTGTCTGAACATTAAATATATCTAACTATGTGCAAAAAAAAAAAATCTATAAGGCTAAACTTGAAATAAAATATTGTTTAGCTTGTGTTAGGAACACCATACTTTCATGTTTTAACTGGTTGTGCATTTTTCAAACTTGTTATTTCAACAAAACAAACAACTAGAATTACATTACTGGTATAGTATGGACTGAGTTCCTAGATCAAAACAGTAGAATATCCAAGATGGCGGACTTTTGTGAACAGGGGTGTATTCGTGAATAAGACCCCTCCCTTCTTTTGATCAATTATTTTTCTCAGGGGGTGGGGGCTTATTCCCGGTCAAATACGGTACAGCATCTGTGTGTGTCAAACATTGACAATAGTACAGATTTGTATAAAAGGTTTATCACATACACATAAATTTTCTTTATCTACATGCGATCTTTTCCGGTTGTGATACTTATACAAAGTGTTCACAAACGGTATCCAGCAAGAAAAAGGGAGTAAAGTTATATTAAGTTTATCAAACACCACCTACCGTAAATTCTCTGTCCACTCAAACTTTTTCCGTGGACCATTCACTCGTTTCTTTCCTCCAGTTGCCTCTGGTCCTTTCTCCTCGTCACTGTCATCACTGTTATTTTTCTCTTTTTCTTCCTTTTCTTTTTCCTTTTCCCCATCTTTGTTCCCTTCTGCAGCCTCTGCTTCTCTCCTTGATAAGATGAAAATATTTTTAAAGTTTGTGAATAGTTTAATCAATATCATACGGAATAGAAACAAGTTTTAGACTTTATATTATCATGAACTTTGATTTGAGATTTTTCCAGGTCATTCCTTTGGTTTAAAATTCCAACATCCTTGGTTCTATGTTGATTGTATCACAATCAAAATGTTAACTATCAGGTATTCCTGACATGTATCTAATTTTTGCGATGTAGCGAACCTGTGAAAATTGGAAAATAGTAATTGTAAAATTTGACACTATTGTTTTTACCCATAAGTCTCATATCATCGTAAAACACATGAGTGTATCAAGGTCAAACACTTTCTTTCACTTCTCAGGTATGTGAATGAAATTAAATGCAATTACAATTGCCAGTTGTGACATGTGATTCGCACTATCAGTGCCCTAACCAATTGCTTCCAAGTAACATATATGCACACATTTACAGAACTGGTAACCGTAGCAACCTACTTTTGCAGGCTCCATTTTTGGTACTCTGCTTCATGTCTCTCATGCATAGAAGGCATTATGGCGCTGACAGCTGAAAAAAACAGAACACATTATCACACACACACAGAGAATATATTTAACAAATGACATGTCCCGGTGTTGAATTCACTTTGCTTGTTCCTTTTCTGAAAACTGGGAAAAAGAAACTTCGAATATAAACTTTGATTTTTATCACATTCACTTTGTGACATGTCTCAATGTGGAATTAATCTTTTTCTCAAATCACCCCCCCCCCCCCCCCCTTAATGCGACAAAAACTTGCAGTTAACTTTTCATGCATAAGAAATTGAGTTATTTTTATAAATAAACATTTTGAAATTAGGCAAAGAAAATTTGTCAATTCCAAATAATTGTGGCATTCTGTAACCCAAATCATGAAACAGAAGTAGTTAGAAGAGAAAAATTGAATGTTTTTCTGTTATAAAAGAGGGGTAATTTCCCTCAGTTAAATGCCTGGTATAACTGATGAGTTAGCAGTGGATCGTACCATCCCTGAGTTTCTGAAGGGGCCCCCTAACCACGTCATCTTGTTGGTTGATGCGTAACTTCTTGGCACGTTTCTGGAGAGTCTCTTTTCCACAAGGCAGGAAAGAGGCTAGGTGAGCGTAGATGGTTGTACGGTGACCACACGGTAATTGTCGACAATGCAACTCCACTCTGAGAACAACGGGACATTACAGTGAAAGTTTTACAACACACTCAAATAATACTTAATGAATCGCCAGCAATCAAACCATACACACATTTATATTCTCAATCTAGTATTGGTTTTAGTTAATGTTCACATTTTGCATCAGAAATATAAAGGAATGTCCTTAAAAAATACTTACCACAGTTATCTTTCTAAATCAATGAAGGATTTTTGCTGCACAAAATATCCGGTTTAATATTTGGCATTTAATCAAACAGGCCAGATGGGTAGGTGAATCCCCCACCCCAACCACAACCACCAGAATAGAGATGATGCTTCATGACACTTGTCATGTACAATGTGTTACTTGTTCATTATTACAGGAGTGACAATGTCCAATTACATACAGATTGTCTTTGCTTTGGGACAAGTTACAACATGGTGGAGAAAGCAATGATTGTTTATAATGAACCACTCAAGAGACCGTTTCAGTTTACAGTTTAATCATCATAACAAATATTTCCAACAAGGTCAGTAAACTCATATAAACATGATATCAAACTAATAATAACAGAAACAATTCCAGTTATCAAATCTGGTGATTAAAATGAAGTTTTATCAACAAATTTCTAAATAAAAAGTAATTGTGACTCTTGAGAAGAGACCAGCACTTATGCCAAGATCTTTCAAACAAAGTGATAAACTGCTATTGGACTCAAAAGATTAATTCCTATACAAGTTTACTTATCAATACTAACTGATATCAGACTTCAAAATACAAAACTTACTCAGTAAATATCTACATCTCCAGATCTATAGAGCAATGTAAAATAACAAAAGATCTTGAAAAATAACTCATTCAGATCATATCGTACAACCAACTTGTTAGTAGTTAACAATCAATATAGCGGTAGGTTGGTAGTGTACACTGTTGTATTAGCTAGAGTCAAACATTGTACTCACTTCAATAACATGGAGTTGACATCGTTGGAGAAGAATTTACACTTGCCGTCCTGTGAGTGTTTAGCAGCCTGAACAACAACAAACACAAACTGTTAATGTCAGATTTTCCTTCAACACTAAACAAACTAAGATTTGGCCCGACAAATAGGATGCTATTTTCTCAGAAATAAGATTAAATATACCGATTGCCTTCCAAAACTAAAGGCACAATACCACAAATTCTAATTTTACATCAAGGTTTTACTACATCTGTACATGCAAGGATGATCTTCAGTGATTTGTAAATATGAAAATATGGGAACAAAATGATAAATGTGCAAATGAAAATCTTTCAAGTATTACATTTCCTGAAACTGCACAAGACTGCATGTGAATAGATGAATTAAACATAAGGCCTTCTTTAACAGATGTAATCGGTTAACAGTGAGAGTCGAGCAACACAATATGAATGTTAAAAGGGCTAAATAAATGGGACACAAAATGAATCAGAGCTGTAAAACAGGGGTCTGTGGAAATTTCAGCTTATTTCCCTTGAATTAAATTTTCGCAAATATATCCAAACGAGAACATATTAACACCACTCAAACTCTACGGTGTACAATAGTATTTTAAGTACACATAACAAAACAGTATGAAGTACAGTGCAAAAAAAATCAGGCCGTGAATAATTTTGAGGATGGTTCAACAAAAAATTTCACATGCAAACATATTGGCTTTTACAAAGCTAGTAATGGTAAAACTAAAATGTGATATGAAAAAATAATGTTTCCCATTTATCTGTGTCATATGGTAAATGTTTTACAAAAATATTAGACAAATATTGACAGAGTTTTTATAGATATTAATTAAAAAATTCAGTACAGTCAATGCAATACACAAAATGATTTGCAAAAGTGGCAGTCCATTGGAATGGTTTTTGAGCATAAAAGGTCAATAATCAGAACAGCATGTTTACTTTTATTGTACCTGTAATTAGTGTAGGTTGTTCAGCAAATTATTTCATGTTGCAAGTATTTTACAGAATATAATTCTGCTCTGAATATTGACTACAGTAAAACACGCTTACATCAATTCATGGCTATAACATAAGTGTTTTTCATTCCCTACAAAGTGCTCTATCACTTGTAAGTGAGATTTCAAATATATAACAAATTTTACATAAGGAATTGATGCCTATAACATAGCAACTTCTAGGTCTGTTTTGTGGAAAGCATGATTTTTCATTTAACAAATCTTTAATTGCTAGGGTGCTTAAAATGACATACCGATATACAACTTGTATTGGGTATTACATAAGGAGACGACAATTTTCTGATATTCATACAATATTATATAATATATATTAAATTTCACACCAAAATAGGTCTGTTCTCATTTGTATTGATACTTCCTTTATTTAACAAATAATGCACTTTTCCAATAATTCGTTACTCATGTATAAGGAACTATAATTATTACAAACTGATATCTTGGTCCCCAAGATTCATTATAATATGTTTTACAATACTGCTCTCAATAATGACTCGAAAAGAAATTATAGGTAAAAAAAGAACTTAAAATCTGTTGTTATAACAGATCCACATTCCAATGTTTTGGTCTGAACAAATGAAACATCCCGATAAACAGAACACGCAATGTTAGGAAATTCTATAATATACATCTGCAAGTACATGGTCTAATTATACACGTGATAAGTGAAAATGGATATCACTGGGTTCAGTCAGAGAGTCACTGATGGCGTGTGTACCACAACATACTACATTTACCTCTTTTAACTGTTCAATAGTGTCCGAGAGCTGCTGGGGGATTCCCGGGGGTAGTTTAGGGATTTGTGAGGGATCCACAGTCTTTGTTTCCCCAGCCTCCCTGCTGTTAGAATCCTCTTTGGAGTTAGTAGGCACATTATCCACCGACATTTTATCCAATTTCCCATCTTGAGAAGAATCGTTACTTTCCTGGCTGTCTGAGTTGAGATCGTTAGAAACAGAGGTAGGTGTAGCGGTTGATTCGGTCTGTTGTTTCAGCAGCTCCCCAACAGTTGGAGAAAGTTTCTTCCTGTAAAACAAAACAAGACGTTTGGAATACTATCTAAAACTTTTAGCATTTGTTGGTAATTTTGTTAAAGCTTCATTTTCATGAAACAGAAAAATAATACATTTCTAGCCTAGTCACAGGACTTAACGATAGCTCTACGTCTAGTGGGTAATCATGTTAATATTCCAGGTAAAGTGAACATGAACAGTACTATCTAAATCAGGGCACTCTGTACCACCAAATCTGTAATTTTTTTTCAATGCCTCCGCTGGGAGTCGATTCAGGGACCACTGGCTACTTAGATTTGTGTTTAACCTATCAACCTAAAGAGTATCGTGGGTTTCCGATGATGCCTAAAGAGAAGATCTCACTAGCTGAGCGTCAGCGGTCTATTAAACCTAGTATTATTTACCAGGGTTACATACTCTCCTCCTCCAGGAACACCTTGTGTCACTTTTTTTTCCCAGCCAGTCATTATGATTCCTTTGCAAGTATCATTAGGCGTTATTCTCGGGTCTTTACATGGGCGCAAATGTAATAGAGGTTATCAAGTCTTGCGCTCAATCAATCAAGCATGAGACAAGAACTCTCTAGTCGAGCAGTAATTACAGCTAGTATTTACTAGGGTTACAATAAGGTGAAAATGTTTTTAGTTACCTTTAAAAAGATAAAGGCTAGGTATGATTTTATGACATACATGTACTAAAATTGAAGATTGTAAATCTTTGTCTGTAGATTACATTCAAAATGACGTTAGACTGCAAATAGATGCTGTTTGAACAATTTACAAAGCAATGTATTCTAAACAAAACAACACACCCTTTAAATTAAGAAATCGTATGATGATAACATACTGGTAATACCTATTGATAGCTGGCGTCAGAAATACCCACCACACCAAGCCGACACCCTTAATTTTCTTTATGTGTAATACTACAATCATTCTGAAACACCAAACAAATCTTTAATTTGCTGCTCATTAATTACTTTTTGAGTTTTTCTTTTTCTTCTGGTTTTTTAGGTTTCTTGAATGACTTTTCTCCACCTTCTCCATTCATCAGTTTTTTCTTCTTCCTTTTCTTTTCTTCACCCTCCATACCATCTTTTAACTTTCGCTTCTGAAACATAATTAACTGGTTGATTAATATTTCTCTTCAAATTATTTTTCTTAATATCACAAATTAAAGTCGCAAATATTTAACATGTTAAACTGGAACAAACTAATGCCCCCACACACCACTCTTGTGAATTCTAAATTTGATGCCATTAAATTGATGCTGAAACCAATTAGATTTTTTCCAACACTAGCACCCTTATACAGATATTAAATGCTGAAGAAACTTGCCGCAAAACTTAAACCTGGATTTTTTATGGAAAAAAGCAAGTCCAAAGCAAGTACAAAACAAAGCGAAAACTGAATTCCATGCCCATCCAAAATTATTCCAAAAAATGAAATGTATGCTGAACCTCTTAAGAGTTATCATTGCAAAAATTTAAATCATTAATCCATAGATTTTCATTCCACACAAAGAAAGTTATGAAGGGTATTGAGATAGGATAGGCAGGTGTCAATCTAAAAATTTTGAAAGTTCCGATAGTTAGAAGCAACTAGACAGTTAACTTGATCTAAAATTCATTAATCTTACCTTCACTTTGACAACCACTTTTTTAGTTTCTTTTGCTTTCTCTTCCTTGTCTGAATCAGAATCTGAGGCAATCACCTAAAAATACATAAAAGTGACAGTCCAAATAAGGCAACAAGATTGGGACACTATTGTACAAAGGATAAGTTCATTTTAAATCTGTTGACTAAGAAGTTGTTTTTTTCTTTTCCTACAAACATATTACAATGAAACTCTTGCACAAGATATTTATTTTTACTATAAAAGAGAGATGAGAGGTTTCAATACAAATATGATATACTGGTGAAACATGACTTGCTATACTAATTAATAATAAAAGTCAGTGACCTTTTGACCTTGATATGAAACAACATCTCTAGTCTACCTGCTTCTTCCTCTTCTTCTGGAGTGGATTTGCCTTTTGGAAAGCATCCATTGAGTCATCGGAGAGTTCTCGGAATTCCAGTTTTCCAGAATTGATGTAGAATCCACCGAGACGAGTGGTCAGCGTGGAAGGCACTAACTCATCGTACTACAAGTCAAGTCATCACAATGTTTAATCAACATACTAACTCATCGTACTACAAGTCAAGTCATCACAATGTTTAATCAACATACTCCAGATATAGGCAGAGAAATCTTGGAGCTACTGTACTATTTTCAGCAAAACTAAGTCTAATACAAACTAGAAAGGAGTGTGAGACATAGATGCCCCCCCCCCCCTCCATATGAAATTAGTTCTTCATGCTTATTATGTATGCAAAGTTAGATGACAATTGGATGAGTAGTTATTGAAATAAGCTGGTTACATTACCATGGGTCGGGACGGGATGCGACGGACATGGGTAACACTAGTACTATATGCCATCCCATTTCATGGCAGGGGGCATAAAAAATATTTTCATCAACATTAACTCTATTTGCAGAATTTTTATCAAAAGATGTTTTCCTTCTTTTTAATTATATGCTATATAACACTATGACGACAAGTCTTACAGCTTCTGAGTTGTCAATAAAAGGATCGTTTTCATCGTATCCTTCCCCTAGGTCTATCATCTCCATCACCGGCTTCTTCTTTTTCTTTCCTGGCTTAGGACCCTTGTAACACAACAGGAAGAAAACTTACTACACCACAGCATACTTTCATTGGTGTATAATCACATCAAAATCAACTTTAATAGATCTATAATACAAATATTAAATAACGACAAAATATCATAGCTTATCGTTTTATCATGGATAAAGTTACTACAAAATGATTCCTGTGACAAATCACTGTATTGGTAACCTCAAAGCTATTCCAACTTTGGAATGGGAGGAGTTCTGTATGTGTTTACAGTGATGATTTATGATTAAGTCCTCACTATAATCCACTCATCCATTCAGTTATGTCATAAATACAGTATTACACATGTAAAAATATAACACTATTTTGACTTCATAAATAAATGATGTCTTTATGACGTCATATGATTGTCTCAGAAGTGAAAATTGTACTATCAAAGTAGAAATTGAAAGTTTTGGCATTTTTTTCCCCTCCTGAATTTAAGATATGAAATGAATAGAATCTTAATGTAATATGGAGTTTATAAAACTTTTATATTTGTACAGATGATCAGCTAGATATAAATGCGTACATATTTCTCCTCAAACTGTCGGGCAATGGCCGCCACCTCGTCCGGATCATCTTCGTCCCCAAATGGTCCCGACAAATCATTCTTCTGGTTGTCTGTGTCCTCTTCACCAAACTTCTTCTCTTTACGCACCCCATTCTTGGCCGTCTGTGGATAAATTATATATATTATAACCCAAGTTTTAACACGCACCCATTCTTGGCCGTCTGTGGATAAATTATAACCCAAGTTTAACACATTTAAATATTCTTATACATATACCCTACAAACTAAAACATTTTTTCAAGGATAGCCTTCATTTCATATATATGTATTGTAACTATTGTTAAAACAATCAGTGTCAACTCAATCATGTTACAAAATATGAAACAAATCAACTCGATCATCAGCATTTTGTGGCCCATGAAGAGTAGGTAGCAGGGAAACACTTCATTTTTCATTTAATATGCCTTTTTCAGATGATAGAAATCCATCTTAACATACTTTGCACTACATGTCTGCTCGACATTACTGTACCATATTTCACCTAAAAGTACACTATTACAAAAACTAAGAATGGGTGTGCTTAATAAAACCATGTACAAGTTAAAGTTTCCATGTGAAATCTTGGTGAACTTATTAAAAATAGAATGAATATATATACATGTAATATGGTATTAAATAACACAATTAAAAACATACTTTTAAAATTAAATCTATCAAAGAAAAGAAAGGCTCTGAAACATAGTGTAGATCCCTTGATCTCTAGGGCATAAAACATCTTTTGTTAGCTAGACCAAAGAAAACAGGCCAGCAACTACATTGTCCTGGAAACGTTTGTTGAGAATTTGTGTCCCCCTGTTTCAGCCCCTGCCAGGGAGTATCTTTCAAGTAGTTTATAGACAGCCAATATAAGGAGATGGTTGGCTAGGAAACAGGTACACAAATTTATACGAGTTGCTGCAACTAAAGGCAACCAAGCACAAATGCAACAAAGCACAAATTATCATAAATAATTCAGTGATCAAGTTATCACCCTCGCGCGTCACCAGCAGGCACATTGTCATTGATTCGTTCTCTTTCTCATTATAACTAGACATCGGATAAGCTAGCCAATAGTACATGGACGTATACAACAGCTAGTCTGTAAAATCTGTAAATGGTACTTTTTTTTGTATGGGTCAACAGTTTCAAGAACATTTTCCTAGTGATCATGACTACTAACATTATCTAAGTTTATAGACAAGCTACAATGCATGGCCAGAAAACATATTGCTGTTTAATTTTGCTCTAATTAATTTATTCTGCAGTTCAATTTCCTTATACCGGTACATATCTGTCCAAAAGTGACATTTTCCCATAGAATTTAATGTATTTTAACTAACTTTGAAAAAGTCATTTTATAATATAATAAACGCTTGACTGACATTAAGTTTCGCTTTACAAGAAAATACTTAAAGTTTCCAAAACATGATTTTATTATAGATGCAGTCTTTTGGCTTTATTGTTGAGCTGCTTAAAGGTGAAAAGAAATTTGCGAACTGAATGTCTACCATGACAATTTTAATTTCATGGAAAATAACAGCTCTGCAGGATAATAAATGAACTGAACGTTATTAACCAGAAACATGCTTGAACAATCCGTGAAATTCTTATGTATACCAAATTAAGCTTATAAAGATCGGCCACACTATTATTCTATGAGGACTGTATTTTCAAAAATTAGTGGAAAAGCACTGAAGTGGGGAAATGTCAGGTGCGACATTAATTTTGGCAGTACTGTACATACTTATACCCTTATAGAGATTCTGGAGTTGCCAAAGATGATACTAGCTGATCTAAGTGCTATATTACTCAAACAGTTGAAATCCCTTTATTTGACAGATCTAGGCCTAAACTACAGGAAATATCCTTGACATTTCTTTGTTTGGAAACATTGAAGATTGTTTCTGCTTTTAAACTAGGGGGCAATTTGTTCCACAGAGTTATAGAGCAGAACTACCAGTAACTGAAATGACCTTTTTCATGAACTTGACAATTCTGGGTTTGATCTGGGGAGTATATCAAGTTATTGCCACTACTGTACTCAAGTACATTGTAAATCTACATCTGAAACCATGCATGGATCTTTTCTTATAAGGTGCAAGGTCCATCATTGTTCAAGTGTGATATATTTCGTTTGATAATCAGATTGACAGATATATTCAAAATATCCAAAGAATTAGGCCTAGCCACATAAAGATCATCAAGAATTAATTCTAAGGCTTTGTTTTTTGTTTTAAATTCTGTTATTTTAAACATCTGCCAAAAGCTTTCCTGTGCTCTCATTATTTCAAACATCTTTTGAGAAATATTATAAGCCTATCACATTGCCATTTTTATTAACTTTGGCTTTTCAAAATCTATAACTACATAAATACATTTTAAAATATTATCTACATTTCAATTTTGGTCATATCTTCATTTCTTAAAATGAATAATAACCCCCTCTCTTTACATAACATAATGTAATAGGCCTATACGTTTCATCAACAATTTCCTGGCGCCCGCAAGCATTATATTCTATGTCTACTAGGCTTACTGTAATGTATTAGGCCTACCTTTCATTTGTGCAAAAATAAAGAAGAAACCATATGTAAAACTCCATTGTAAATACACTGCTTCTATACATCAAACGCGCACAAAAATACAGAAACCCCAAAAATACATGTGTGTGCGCGCACTCATACACGTGAACGTACGCGCACGCCGCAGCGCGCACACGTGAGGCCGCTCACCCCCGGGACCGGGTGTAGCGGCGAGAACAAAAGCCCGTCCGCTGAAGTCGCATTGAAGTGAACGGCTGACTGACGACCGTATCGCTGTAAACACGGCGCCACCCCCAGCTAATACACACACACACTACACACTGCTGTACACCGCTAGCCCCTCAACTCGCCAACCCTATTATCCCCTACAGTGACTGCATAAAAAGTAATCAATATTTTGATAATTTAATTACTCCCTAAATATCTACCTACGTGCAGAATCCGACAAAAGCGACAACGCTGCACGTTTTCGTCTGCTGTCGCGGACCACGGTCGTGTATCAATACACACATCACCTTTATCAGTGTTGACCCACTTTCCGATCCGGAACAGATTGCGCACGCGCTCTCAAATATATTTTACAAAATCATCTTTTCCAAATACAACATAAAAATACCTTTCCTACGTCCACTAAATGATTCCGCTTACTTTACATAGTTGCTCAACTACAGACTGATTAAACTTCACAATCTCCGATAATCAACGGCCTACTTACCTGGGTGACGTCATAGGTCAATTATTAATCGCATTTCACGTGGTTTTTACTTCTATATAATTTTGTTAAATTTCGTTCTATGTCTCCCCACCACAACCCAAATTTCGCCCACCAAGGATTTCATGCTTGTTAACCTATCATAGGCATGTCAACACCAAATCCCATTAGCACAGTCGACGTCACAAACTTTTCATATGTAAACAGGAAAATGCAGCTATTTTAATCAATATAAACATGTCAGGGGTAAATAAAATTACAAAGGTCATTCAGAATGTGTTCTATTATAGTCTTAGTGTTTGCAAATATAATCACCCTTCTCCAAAACTTCTAAAATCTATGGAAAATGTTCATCGGGAGTACCAACCAATCGGAACACAGCTCTGTTTCTGGCCGAGGGGAATGTGCAGGATCGAGATATAAATAAATGTGTCACGTTAGCATCTAACATGGAAGACGAAGCAAACACGAGTAGATAAACCAATATGGCCAGGAAATAACTGTTCATCCATACTATAACATCAGTGCATTTTAGCTCGAAAACCATACGAAATCCAACTTTTGCATTCACCGAAACCAAGCATGCTTACATGAATCCCAACATGACGGGTTGCAAGACACCGGGCGGGTGACGGCGAAGGGTTGGGGAAATGTAATGAAAGACGATTTCAGGGCACAAATGTTCAAAATGGCGTACAGGCAAGGTCTGGCTATATTGTAGGCAAATCGAGAACATTAGACTGACGTAGTTCAGCCATTTTTCCGAGCTTTTACATTGACTAAGAGGAAGGGGTGATGAAAAACAAACCGTTTTCTAGTGGGAATCCCCCAAAATAAAACTACATTGAACATTGTTTTAAACAGCAGAAAAGTACTTTAATTAATAATATTGGATTTAAAACAGATGAAAGTGTGTTTTTCCATTGGTTTTTAAACATTTTGATAACTTACCGATTGCTTTTTCAGTAATTCTGTGTAAGAAAACTCCGAGCATGTTTCGTCGGTGGATTCTTTGAGAGATAGCACGAAACGTGCCGTACACACTGGCTTTTCCGAGTTTGTATTCTCCTTGTCATTATCCAAAGTGGTAAATTGTAATCTTCTGGGTTCCGCCATACTTCTGAATTAAAAGATCCATTGACACATAGGCGAAACTGGTGAGAAATATTTCAATCTTTTCACGAAGCTGGCGAATTGAACCGCCATTTTCTTGATGTATGACGTCACGAAATCACGACCTTCTGTCCGGAAGAGTCCACATAGCACTAATGGGTATGCAAGGTTAAAAAATCCGTTCTAATCAAATGTTAACATAACTTAAGCAATCTTTATTTTGCGTCTGTATTACTTTAAAACACTGAATTGAATAAATATCAGTATTTGAGTTGACACTGTATTTCAAACTCAAAATAATGAACGGGAAATCCCTTTTAGCACTATAAAGACATACCTTTCATTTTGGTATATTCCGAATTCATAAGGAATCCCCTTCTAATAATAGGCACACGTTGTACCGAATGAAGCTATTTTTACAATAATACTATGCAGTGCAATAGTTTATTTACAAATGCGGACGAGAACGTAAATTTCATTTTGTTAATGAATTTCACAAGTATATTTATTCAATTTTCCTAAAACCTATACTGATTCGTACATTTGAAATAGATGCTTTTTATTTTACATATTTCAAGGAAACAACCAGTAAGAAAACTAATTAACTAGACCTATAGAGAAAACTAATTTCAAGTATTTAATGTGAATATGAATTTTGTCATCAATTATTTTTGCAACTGGTTTTAATCTACTGATTTGAAGCAACATTTGAATTGGTTATAATTATACACAATGTATATATATCTGTTCCATAAATAAATAAATAAATACCGAGATAATTCGTAGATCTCAAATTGTTTCTGTCATTTTCACATAGTTATATAAAATGCAAACATTGTAATGTGAATACATAATTTAGCTTGTATAATTGTCTCATAATCATTACGTAGAAAATAAGTGCAAGACATTATGTCTTACACCACAATATACAACACAGAGGTGATATGGTATTGTACACCACAAATTTGTTTGAATGTGATATTTGGTAGAAATAAATATATTTGAGTTGTCAGGCTTGGCAGTGGGTTATACAGTAACTTGGGAAAGGTATTAGATTACCTATCTGACCATGACAGTTTTGTCAGAGTACTATTGGTTTCATAATAATTGTCTTCAATTAGTTTAAATGAACAAATAAACATTATATTATCAAATGTAGTAAATCTGACTGGGTCGAACATACTCTGCAAACAAGATAGCTCAATTTAGAGGAGCACCTAGTTCAGAGTATCTTGGGATTGAACTCTTGTCTGGTCAAGTATTTTTCCAGACGTCTTTCCTATAACCATCAGACGGTCCCAAGGTTTATAACTCTTGTCTGACTGATCATTTTTCAATCTTCTTTCCTCTTTCCAGCAGAGGATCTTGGTTTTGAATATTTGTCTGGTTGAGTATTTTCTATCTTTCCTCTCTCCATCAGAGGGTCCTTTGAACTCTTGTCTGGTTGACCATTCTGCCATATCCTGTGGTGCATTATGAAGTATGCTCCGTCAGCTGAGTGACAGACTGTATTTAACACGATGTGTACAAGCCCCTGACAATCTCCTTTCTACACAAGAGCTGTCAGTGCTCAGCATTTAAACATGATTAATCCTTGTTAATAAGGATGTAAGAAATAATCATTAAGTCAGTATTAACTACCTTTCCACAATAATAAATTCTACGCTTTGAAAGGAATTCCATTTTAGAAACAAACATACCCAACACCTAGAAGGAGAACACATATTTGACACTGACTTGACACTGGTTCTTTCCTCCAGGATGTTTTAAGAATAAATGTCTCGCCTTTCCCGATAATGTTTAAGTCCCAACGGAAAAAAATTAGGATGACAAAATGCAGTAAGATGATATCTGTAACTTGGCCAAGTTTCAATTTAATTACATATATCAATAATAACACTATAAATAGTGGATGCTAACCTAAATTCTCCAAATTCCCATGTTTTTGCCTCAAAACAGCGGAACCTGCAAATAAATGTCTTCCAAGCTTCATTTAGGTCTTCACTATGATAATATTAGTAACTACCATAAGTTTCAATTGAATCCGATATCAGTGACACTATAAAAAGTGGACTATAATGCGATTCTCAAAATTCCAAAGTTTTCCCCCTAAAGCAGCAGAACCTGCAAATACATTTCCTCCAAAGTTTAGTAAGATGTTCAGTATGATGATATCAGTAACTACCCTAATTAAGTTTCAATTGAATCTGATATAAGTAACACTATGAAAAATTGACTTTAACGCAAATTCTCAAAATTCCCATGTTTTTGCCCCAAAACACCAAAACTTGTAACACAATTTCTTTTAAATTGAGGTTAGGTATTCCTGTGTAGTTTCATTGAAATTGGTTCACAGGTTGAGGAATAGTTATGCAGGCAAAATTTTCAAACAAAAACCTGTTTATAGTGGCCTGGCTACCATGGCAACCAAAAGTCACAAAATATAAAACACGGTATATTGCCATTGGTTGATTGGTTCATTGAAATTGGTTAGCTGGTTGAGGAGGAGCCGTGTGGGAATAATTTTCCAACAAAGACCTGTTTATATGACCTAGTTACCACACCAACCTAAATTTTTAACAAGAGGCCCAGAGGGCCTGTATCGCTCACCTGGATACATTGGTATCTAGGTAATCATGATAAAATATTTTCTTTTTGGCTCACCCCTCAGCCCCCTAGAGGGTCAGTCCCACCATAAGTACAATTTCAAATCTTGAGCACCTACAGATGCTTCCTGCCAAATAAGGCTCATTTCCAATCAATGGATATGGAGAAGAAGTCGATTGAACCAATATAGCTAAAAAACCATTTTTGACCCCACCCCTCAGCTCCCTTGGGGGTCAGTCGCTCCATGAGTACCATTTTGAATCCTGAGCACCTAGGGATGGTTCCTACCAAATAAGGTTGATTTCCAATCAGTGGTTATGGAGAAGAAGTCGCTTAAACCAATATAGCTAAATAACCCTTTTTGGCCCCGCCCCTCAGCCCCCTAGGGTGTCAGTCCAACCATGATTACAATTTTGAATCCTGGGCACCTAGGGATGCTTCCTGCCGAATAAGGCTCATTTCCAATCAATGGTCATTGAAAAGAAGTCGACTAAACCACTATAGCTAAATAACCCTTTTTGGCCCGCCCCTCAGCCCCCTAGGGAATCAGTCCCACCATTAGTACAATTTTGAATCCAGGGCAACTAAGGATGCTTCCTGCCAAATAAGGTTGATTACCAATCAGTGGTTATGGAGAAGAAGTCGCTAATAGCATTATAGGTAAATAACCCTTTTTGGCCCCGCCCCTCAGCTCCCTAGGGGGTCAGTCCCACCATGAGTACAATTTTGAATCCTGAGCACCTGGGGATACTTTCTGCCAAATAAGGCTGATTTCCAATCAGTGGTTATGGAGAAGAAGTTGCGTAAACCAATATAGCTAAATAACCCTTTTTGGCCCCGCCCCTCAGCCACCTAGGGGGTCAGTCCAACCATGAGTACAATTTTGAATCCTGAGCATCTAGGGATACTTCCTGCCAAATAAGGCTCATTTCCAATCAGTGGTTATGGAGAAGAAGTCGCTTAAACCAACATAGCTAAATAACCCTTTTTTGCCCCGCCCCTCAGCCCCCTAGGGGGTCAGTCCCACCATTAGTACAATTTTGAATCTTGGGCACCCAAGGATGCTTCCTGCCATATTAGGTTGATTTCCTATCAATGGTTATGGAGGAGAAGTCGACGGACGGACGGACGACGGACGCCACGGTATGGCATAAGCTCACCTCGGTCCTTCGGACCAGGTGAGCTAATAAAATCTGCATTTATATCTTGTAACACAAAGTTGGTAACAACCCTGTGTAGTTCCATTGAATTCGGTTCATAGGTTTAGGAGGAGTTGTCCTGACAAAGTTTTCCACAAGAATTTGAGTATTGTGACCTGGTCATGCACGTTTATACATGGTCCGTAACATTCCTGTGTAGTTTCACTTGAATTGGTTTGTAGGTTTATGACAAGTTGTCTGGACAAAATCCCCCCCACAGAAAATGAAGTACAGTGACGCTTGTTACCATAACAACCAACATTTTCTAACCTGATATAGATTATGCACATCTATTCCTTCAGTAGATTTGGAGGAGTAGTCGGTACATTGTTGTGTCTGCAGAGGGATGGATGGACGGACAGACAACCCGATTCCAGTATACCCCCCTAACTTTGTTGTGGGGGGTATAATGAGTGACCTGGCATTTGTACAATTCATGTATTCCATGATTTCAACAGAAGTCCAAGATTGCTTTCATAAACAGTTATGGATGTAAAAAAAGTAAGGTTCTCTAGAGAATATCTCTTTTTCACGATGTGCATCAATAAGGAATGTTTCTGTTCGAATTCTGTTTTTAAAGTATGTTATTACCACATATCTGTCAGAATTATGTTACATTTGATGTTTTGAGATAGTCTGTCTTGTCTGACGGTAGGAAAAACACACTGTAATGTTATATAAGATTGAAGTTTGTTCACGCAATCACATTCATTAGTTTGAATGTCAAAGCTCATTATCTTGAAGTAGGACAGACCGTGGGAAAACTAGATATATCCGGGTATGTACCAGTTAAGTTAAGTGAGTTCGAATAATAAGCGTGGAGTTTTGCAGGAACCAATAAAATATTGCTAATATTTGTGTGCATTTTCACTTTGTTAAATTCGCGATTGCATCAAAATTTGTGAAAATACTGTACAGTAGTCTAGTAGCTATGTAATACAGGTTTAACAAGTATCTGCGAAATTAAACCTCTGCGAAAAGTTCTAGACCGAAAATTGTGAAATTTATCAACTATATAGTACATTTTTTATACTTTAATACCAGCAATGTGGTATAACCCTCTGATACACTAACTATTGCAGTAACGTATGTCGAGGTATAGATGGATGATCAGTCACATTACAGTTGTTTATGTAGAAGTTAAAAATTGGATATTCAAGTCTGGTAATGGTATTTTTATCATAATTAAGCTGTTTTGATAACAAATCATTACTTGTTATTGAATGGTTATTTTATGATATGGTTGACTCTAACTATTCAAATTTCTTAATCAACAGTGTTTCATATAACAGGGATAGGTATAAAACTAAAACAGATATGAAATTAAATCAACTGTAAGTAAAATGCCCTTTATTTGCTTACTGGAAAATACTTTTTCTTAATCAAGCAAAAAATTACCTGAAAAATCATGCTGACTTTGAAACATCAGACTTTCTATAACACTGAACATTACACTTTCTATAACACTGAAATATCACACTTTCTATAACACTGAACATTACACTTTCTATATCACTGAACATTACACTTTCTATAACACTGAAACATGACACTTTCTATAACACTGAACATCACACTTTCTATAACACTGAACATCACGCTTTCTATAACACTGAACATTACACTTTCTTTAACACTGAAACACCACACTTTCTATAACACTGAAACTTTACACTTTCTATAACAATGAACATCACACTTTCTATAACACTGAAACATCAAACTTTCTATAACACTGAAACACCACACTTTCTCTAACACTGCTACCAGATACTTAACATTAAGCATGACACTTTTATTTGACTGGAATCATGACTCTTACTTTGGACACAGTATCAACAACATTACTTGGATGTGAAACTGATGCCCAAGACATAACGTTTTCTATAACACTAATACCATCAATTCTTTGGCAGATTAAAAACATAATAATGTTTTTGAAGAAATAGAAATAATCATGATTGTACACTGCATAGCAATTTATTGTGTTTCCTTTAAGGAGTTTTGTTGATGACATATCCATAAATTTGTAAACAAATTTTCAAGTTTTATTGAGATCAGTACATTATATAGAATTAAAAACAAAATAAAGCTCGACTTGTCACAAAACAATTGTAAAGGTTCATTAATTCGAGTTCAACTTGAGATTTTGCTTTTTGCGAACTCCTGACTGAGAATCTTCATTACGTCTTTGTGTTTTATATTCTGTTCTCGTTTCTTGATGTCTCCATAGTTTTCTTTGACAAACAAAGCAAACTTGTTTGGCGTCCGAGGTGTGGACGAGCCAGAAGCTGGGGTGGAACTACCCCTTCCAGTGTTACTAAGCAACGTAAAACGGCCATGGCAGTATCCACAAACTTTCCTATCCATGTCCAGCGACTTGGAATGGCGGCCAATCCTACAAGCAGAGAGAACATCACACTGGGGTCATGAATTAAGGCAAAATAAATACACAAGTTACATATAATCATAAGACACTACATCAGATTGTACACAACCCATACTTAAGGAGGAGTTATCTATAATCAAATGATAACTAGAACTGTAAGCCGATGGCTGACTAATACCCCCCCGCTACCTCTTATTAGAGGTGTCTGACATGTTTTTGAAAAAAACATGATGTAGTACAAGTTGTATATAACATGCATTATATAATGTCAACAGTCAGCAGAATTTTAAAAGCCGAACGGACAAATTTTAACCTGTGTATAGTAATCCTCAACATTACTTACTGCGAAGTTTCATTGAAAATGACCCAGTAGTTTAGAAGAAGTTGTCCAGACATCATGTTATTACGGAAACCTGTGTATAGTCACCTCATTACCATGGCAACCAAAATTTTGACAAACGAAACCCTGTATGCAAATCTATACATGGTCCCCAACAATACTGCCAAGTTTCACTGAAATTGATCCAGTAGTTTAGGAGGAGTTGTCCGGACAACACATTATAATGGAAACCTGTGTATAGTGACCTGGTTACCATGGCAACCAATATTTTGACAAACAAAACTCTGCATGCACATCTACATATGGTCCCCAACAATACTGCCAAGTTTCATTAAACTCGATCCAGTCGTTTATAGACAGTTGTCCGGACAACACGTTATTACGGAAACCTGTGTATAGTGACCTGGTTACCATGGCAACCAAAATTTTGACAAACGAAACTCTGCATGCACATCTACACATGGTCCCCAACAATACTGCCAAGTTTTATTGAAATCGATCCAGTAGTTTAGGAGGAGTTGTCCGGACAACATTTTATTATGGAAACCTGTGTAAAGTGACCTTGTTACCATGGCAACCAAAATTTTGACAAACGAAACCCTGCATGCACATCTACACATGGTCCGCAACAATACTGCCAAGTTTTATTGAAATCGATCCAGTAGTTTAGGAGGAGTTGTCCGGACAACATTTTTCTACGGACAGACAAGCTGATTCCAGTTTACCCCCCCTAACTTCGTTGCGGGGGGGTATAACTAAATACTGAGATACATACTAAAGGAATTACCTGTAACCATGTGTAAAACTCATGACTTATTTTTAAAAAGTGAATAGATTTCAAAACAAACTGTTTCACTGTGCACACCAAATTCAATACACAGCATTCTTACCTGTATCCACACTGAATATCCACTACACAATATATTTACCTGTATCTACACTGAATATCCACCATACAATATATTTACCTGCATCCACATTGAATATCCGCTATATAATATATTTTTTACCTGTATCCAAACTGAATATCCACTACACAATATATTTACCTGTATCCACACTGAATATCCACTACACAATATATTTACCTGTATCCACATTTACTGCACTGGTAGGTAAACTTGGTGTTTATGCTGTAACTATGGCATCGGCCAATCACAGGAATTTCTGGGTGAGTCTGATTAGACTTTTTAGCCCTGGAAACAGAAAGTTGGGACATTATAGAAAATCAATGATATAGGGTAGAGAGAGCAAAGGTGATCAAACCCCCTGTATATTGAGGACGTACTGAACTGAGAATGCTAAATAAGTCTATCTATAAAGATTGAAGATAAACATCAAGGCTATTTCTATTGTTTTTAGTAACAGATCAAAGGACTAAGTTGAACCTTCATTTTAAATTTGAGCATTAGCCATCCATGACTTTTCAAGAAATAGCCATAAAAAAGTTTATTACTATCAAAATTCAAGATGGCCACCTATCGGCTAAATTGTTTTTCGAATCGGTCTGAAAATAAAACAATGTACAACAAGAAGAAGGGGTATGATTATTCTCTGTGCAGGTTCAGGCAGACCAAATTTACTTCTAGCAAAATCTTATATTGTATAAATGGTAACCCACTCATAAAATTTATTTCTATGGATATGTGAATGTGTGGAGATTTAGACGGCTTCATTCCAGATGTAAAATGTACCAGGTTTCAGTCTTGTTTAAAACCGCTTCAGCTGTTTAGGGTACTCACCAATACCTCCAGTAGGGCCCGTGTCCATCTGTTGTGCCATTCACCAACCAAACAGCAGCATGACACAGCTCGTGTATCAGTGTGTCCCGTACACGCTCTGTCAACAACAACCAGCAATACTTTTATGATCTGAGAAATATTTGTCATAATGATAAACAGTTACCGTTAAGAACAAAATTATACATTAAATTGAGGAAATAGGAATGTTTCAAGTTGAAATGCTTGTGAGAAATTTTATTTTGTTAAAAAAAGACCAATTAACAAGACCCTTAAGTCTTAATTTCATATAAATGTAGCGGAACATTTTTTTTAAAAATCTGAAATATCTGAGACTTGACTGGCGTTTCTAGATTTAATCTAACAATAGGTATTTCCCTGAGAACAAGGACACGAGAAATAAACTGTTACTTTTCTTCATCTGCAAAGGGATACAGACCTAGATTATAAGAATCTTTTACCCCCTTGAGGGAGAGATAGTGGAATCTCAACCAGACAGAATATATTACAAACATGAGACTTTGCTGAGTTTGACCGCTTAAGAATCTTTCCCAGAATGTTGACATTCCCCCATCTCACCCTCCAGGGGCTGAATTATTCTTTTTCTCAAACTCTTTCCATGTAATGTGTATCATCACCATAATGTAGTGATACAGGATCAGTTCCGGGTGGATGTGACGTTGATGGATGGTGAACCTGACGTCACCTTACAGTTCATGTTATATTACACAACTGTTGTGAATAGGGGGGGGAATACCCCTGTCTACACCTCAAGGTGACACTAGAAGACTCTTTTATGACCAAGGATGTAAGATAGGGAAATTGCACCGAGGGTTTTCAAATTTGGTAAAACCTGAGTCTTTGCCGTATTCATGATTTTACATCATTGTTGCGCCATTGTGATGTTGTGCCGTGGCTGTATTGCATTGGTAGGTGTGTAATACAACCACAGCAATCATAGGATTGCCCTAGACAGGCCAGTATTACACACCTAGAAATGAGAGAAAACCACAGCGATCATAGGTGTATTACCCTAGACAGGCCAGTATTACACACCAAGAAATGAGAGGAAAGGATATCTCAAACTGATTAAAGTGTGTATATACCTACCGAGGGTAAGAAAGTGTGTATATACCTACCGAGGGTAAGAAAGTGTGTATATACCTACCGAGGGTAAGAAAGTGTGTATATACCTACCGAGGGTAAGAAAGTGTGTATATACCTACCGAGGGTAAGAAAGTGTGTATATACCTACCGAGGGTAAGAAAGTGTGTATATACCTACCGAGGGTAAGAAAGTGTGTATATACCTACCGAGGGTAAGAAAGTGTGTATATACCTACCGAGGGTAAGAAAGTGTGTATATACCTACCGAGGGTAAGAAAGTGTGTATATACCTACCGAGGGTAAGAAAATGATTATTCCACAAAAATACTGACATTAGAACCAAGCCGCTACGCTACTGTACCTGCCGAGTCACAGACTTTGGTGGATAGTTCTATGCGGACACTGCGAACTCCCCCAGATGTTGCCACTTTCTTGTACACACAGTAGCCAGCTGTCCGTAATAGGCGACAATTCCAGATCACCTCCAGGTCGTCAGGTAACTAGAAAACATTCAACACTGATAACTTATAATTTACACTAAGCAGATCCCTCCCCATCTTCATATTATTTTCTACAATCCACAATGAAAGGATTGAACAAATAAAGACATCAGCCCTCATGGAAAGTAGTACAAATATTTCAGGTATGAATTTGATGAAATGACTGAGGATTATATGCAATTTTATAGTGTAATGATATTGATGATAATGTTTATCTAGCCAGCCGATAGGGTTCCCACAGATTTCACCACTACATACACAAATTACAAAATTTCAATTTCATTTTACAACATTTACTTAGTTATGATACTTAGTTACCACTACGTTTCCCCCCTAGATTATTATTTTTAATAGTCAAGTTAGTATTTTTGTGAGACCTCGTGTATACACCTGTATTATCAACGGCAGATTCAACTGGATATCTACGTATAGCTACCTCCCAAACTATGTGTCTGCACTCCCCCCTCCCCCAGTATAGGGTTATAATGTATTTATGTCTAACCCGTCAAAGTGATGTACAAGTTATCTTAATGACCAGATGATATATTGAATGAAGAAAATTATGAGAGAAGATGTAATCATTGCATTTCTTATACCGTAATTTCTCGCATATAGGTCACACTCGCGTATAGTGTGCAGGTACTTTTTGTAGTCCAAAAATGAAGATTTTTTTTTTTTTTTAAACGTCAAGCCGGAATGATAGCACCAACCAGGTAAGTCACAATTTAAGGTTAATTAAACAAACACCTTTGAATTTGAAAACATAACACAATGCCTCGTTAATTAGGCTTGACATTGATGACACCTCGCACGAGTTACGGTGATGATCTTCTTGACACTTTCGATTTTCCTTAAAAAAAATGTGCACTATACGCGAGAAATTACGATACATCAACTGATATTTTAGTTATAAACCCATTTAAATAGACTTACCTTATTTTCAAACACTGTTTCATTGTAGATTTTAAAAAGACGTTGGGTCAGTTCTTGCTTGGATTTCTTAAACGTTTTGATGAATCTGGATAAAGAAAATAAAAATTTCATTTTGAGGATTTTTTCCCCAATAAAACAATTTGCACTATTGAAACCGTTCCCAAATAATGAAAATTTAATGGTTAAAATGAAAGAACAAAATATAATACTAGTGTTCCCTATATTTGATTTAGGAACAGCTCAAAACTTACTTACACTTTTAAAGGTCAAAGGTGAAACATTAATAGCAATCTAAGTTAAACTTTGCATAAACGTTGCCCAGTATCCTAAAGCTGCCTTTACTAACCAGAGGACAGGACGACAATGTAAAGAACAACAATATGGGGTTTTTATCAAGTCAAAAGGAAGTAACAGGCAATCATTTACTAACCAGATGACAGGACAACCATATTGAGTTTTTATCAAGTCAAAAGGAAGTAACAGTCAATCATATGCCAACTTTATGTTAAAATCGGTCCTGTTGAACTTTAGAAAGTTGAAAAAGTTACACAGACATCATTGAGTGGTAATGGAGATGAAACAGTATTCATTTTTGAGAAATATTCTGTATACTTGTATGACATGAAGGTTGACGTTTTTAAACATGCTCATCAGTATGGCTTCTTGATGTGATTGAGAATGATGTCTCAGTTCTCACTATGGGGATGTGACAATTACATGGAGATGGTGTCACTGATGAAACAGAAGATGCTTACTCTTCTGGAACACTTGGGCCCTTATTCAAGAAACCGTTCTCATACTCAAGCATATATTCTGTGCTCAAGCTAGCTTTCTTGAAACCTAAATTTTTTGAAAAATCTAAACATCAGTTGTAAATATTGCAGACATTATAGGTTTTCACGGATCTCCATTTGTAACCAAAACTTTGACAAAATAATTTTTTTTTTAATAAGTTAAAGTGAAATAAGAAATTAAGTTTGAGTACAAAATCCATGCTTGAGCATCAGAATGGTTTTATGAATATGGGCCCTAGTCTTTTTATTATCTTATACTTTTTCGAGGGTTTTAGAGTAAATCTTTCCTTTGTTCTTATTTTGTCCTTATTTAATTATGAGTTTACATTGGTTGATGGTTTTGCTGATGCTTTGGTATTCTCCGATTTCTTTTGATTACAGTATGCCACTGTACCTGACAGCCTCTGGGTCACACTTGTGAACAGGCAGGTTCTCTGTGAGGGACTTCAGAAAGCTGTACTTGGTATTGGAAGGGTACAAACAATTATCTTCCTTCAGACCCCAGATATCTGTACCAGGTGTTTGCAGCTTCCGCGGCTTCTTTTTCGCTGATCACATAAATATATATGTACATGTTTTTTAATTCCTTAATTAGCAACGATAATTTCTTTACAGATATATATCCTATCAGTACTCTCAATATTCTAAAGTCCATGTAGTTATTTCTAATCTACCAATATGTAATTATCAGGCGAGGCAGAATTCCTACCCCCATCTCTCTTAGATAGGAATCTTCTCAAACAATGTTTAAAGTTTTACATCCTGAGATACTTTTAACAGGTACTGTCACAGTTGGCAAAAAAAACAACATATCCAATAAAGTAAGCTGATCAGCATCCTCTTATGTTATAGTAGTAGCTATAGATGGGACTCTACCAACACAGTACCTGGAATAATATATTTCTTGCAAATTTCTAAATTTGGTCAGAAAATCCAAAAAACAATTTTAATTTTTAAAAAGATTTTATGGCTCTTGTTATTGATGATGACCGATTTCAAGAAAGGATTTTAATGTTAATGTCTTGTAATGATTAATTACATGTCGTTGTGATAGAATCCAAGGTGCCTTAATGTTTGTATCACTTACTTGTGCTTGATGGAGTTTTAAATCCATGATCTGTACTGCTTTTGGAACTCACGCTGGGGGTTTTGAAATCTTCATCCTCTGAACTGTCCTTACGGAAGACGATCGGTAAAATGTTCCTGCAGATTAAAGGTTAAACTGACATGGTGTTCACTTTCTAACTGAAGAAGCATTTAAACATATCTGGATATATCTTTGGAAATGGATATCAAAACTGAAATTCATATGTGAACAGGTTGAAAACTAAAACAATCCAAAAACAAACATTTTGGTATTACAGTAAAAACCCCACTTACTCAAACTTGTGTGGGGACCTGATCAATAGTTCGACCAATACATGGTATTCTAGTAAAATCCAAGGTTGATTAATATGTACAAACTTGGTTGGGACCAAACAAACTGTTCGACAAATGAGGAGTATACAAGTTACCCTGGTTCAAGTATGTGGGGTTTTACTGATTTATATTAAATTAAATGTCGTCGTTCACACACCAAGTCTATTCTATATCCTAGGAGGTACTTACCTTTGGTCCTCTGTACTATGAAATGAGGACTTGTAGGATGTACTCATATAGAAGACGTCATCCTCATCGTCACTGACTTCCGAATCCTCCACGATGAACTCCTTCATACTACACATAGACAAAGATGTGATCAGAAGTCCTTATTCTCAGATTAACAGCTGAACTTTGACCCAAAACATCAACCCATGAACCCCTAAAGTCACATGTACAGTTGAACCTTACCAAATCCAAGACGGGGAAAGTTCAGTATAAATCAAAGAGGGATGAATGAGTTATCATTAAGATGATACAAATTTAAGAGATGAAAAAGGTCCCGACTCGTGATGATATCAGTTGAGTACAATCCTCTTTTATCATGTTGCATTTTTCGGACAAAAATATGACATTAACAGGAATGTGATATTAAGGGAAACATGATTTCCACTAAATCCAGTGCATTTCCAATCTCTATATCTAAAAGTAAGCTATTCAATGTACATATAAAATGTTTTAATCTATAGATACCATCATTTCATTAAAAAAAACAGTTTTGGGGTTATTTTTTTTTAATTTCTATGCAATATTTTGTACAAGTTGTATCTGAAATCAACGGAAATGACACAATTTTTGGATATTTTATGTGATAGGCTAAAAAAAACAACATGATATTAAGAGGAATTCATCTCAAATACATGATATTAACCAAATAAAATTACATAGATTATATAGAGGGAAAAATGGTGTTTTGGAAAAACATGATATAAAGAGGAATGTGATATTAACAGGGCTGATATTACATTTGTAAGTGGAATCCATTGTATTAAAATATAATAAAATATGTTGTAGGAACAAGGTACATCTTCTGGTGTCAGAACCAACTTCTTATACCACTGAATAGCAAATAAAAAATGCATCAATGGCCAGTGCGTGGCAACTGACCTATGTTGGCTTTGCACCCATGACACAGAGGTGGAAGGCTAGTGGGCGCCAGGTGTTAGACACTTTAACCACTGGGTCAACATGGCCCTCCATGGTGCAATAAGATAGCATATTCATATGATGAATGAGGTCAAGCTTAGTTTATTTAAATGGAATTGGACATAAGTTATAACAAGAGGCCCAACGGGCTTTAACGGTCATCTGACTACCAATTGTAAAATCACTATGAAAATACGTGTAGTCATTAAATCAAGTTATAATATGCCTGTATAGATTGCCAAGTTCAAGATAGTGGCCTTCTTGGATTTCTGATGGGCTTGAAAAATAACAACACTTTGTTGGGACCATCTCAGGATATCATTTCTGGCAAGTTTCAGCTCAATTCCACTGGTAGAACTTGAGAAGTTTAGAATGTGTTTTCAAAATGGCCGCTGTGGAGGCCATCTTGGATTTTTGACTACACGAAAAATAACAACAGTTTCGTTTTGGCCCCAGTGACCTTGAATGAAAGTCAAGGTCATTTCTTTGAACAAACTTGGTAGCCCTTTATCCCAGCATGCCACAGGCCCAATATTAGATCTCTGGGCCTTTTGGTTATTCAGAAGAAGTTGTTTAAAGATTATGACCGTTTTGGTCCCAGTGACCTTGAATGAAAGTCAAGATCATTTCTTTGAACAAACTTGGTAGCCCTTTATCCCAGCATGCCACAGGCCCAATATCAGGTCTCTGGGCCTTTTGGTTATTCAGAAGAAGTCGTTTAAAGATTATGACCGTTTTGGCCCCTGTGACCTTGAATGAAAGTCAAGGTCATTTCTTTGAACAAACTTGGTAGCCCTTTATCCCAGCATGCCACAGGCCCAATATTAGGTATCTGGGCCTTTTGATTATTCAGAAGAAAATGTTTAAAGATTATGACCGTTTTGGCCCCAGTGACCTTGAATGAAAGTCAAGGTCATTTCTTTGAACAAACTTGGTAGCCCTTTATCCCAGCATGCCACAGGCCCAATATTAGATCTCTGGGCCTTTTGGTTATTCAGAAGAAAATGTTTAAAGATTATGACCGTTTTGGCCCCAGTGACCTTGAATGAAAGTCAAGGTCATTTCTTTGAACAAACTTGGTAGCCCTTTATCCCAGCATGCCACAGGCCCAATATCAGGTCTCTGGGCCTTTTGGTTATTCAGAAGAAGTTGTTTAAAGATTATGACCGTTTTGACCCCTGTGACCTTGAATGAAAGTCAAGGTCATTTGTTTGAACAAACTTGGTAGCCCTTTATCCCAGCATGCCACAGGCCCAATATTAGGTCTCTGTGCCTTTTGGTTATTCAGAAAAAGTTGTTTAAAAATTATGACCGTTTTGTCCCCTGTGACCTTGAATGAAGATCAAGGTAATTTCTTTGAACAAACTTGGTAGCCCTTTATCTCAGCATAACACAGGACCAATATCAGGTCTCTGGGCCTTTTGGTTATTCAGAAGAAGTTGTTTAAAAAGATTTTGACCTTTTCGGCCCCTGTGACCTTGAATGAAGGTCAAGGTCATTTGTTTGAACAAACTTGGTACCCCTTTATCCCAGCATAACACAGGCCCAATATCAGGTCTCTGGGCCTTTTGGTTATTCAGAAGAAGTCGTTCAAAGATTTTGACCTTTTTGGCCCCTGTGACCTTGAATGAAGGTCAAGGTCATTTGTTTGAACAAACTTGGTACCCCTTCATCCCAGCATGGCACAAGCCCAATATTGGGTCTATGGGCCTTTTGGTTTATGAGAAGAAGATGTTTAAATGGAAAAGTTTACGGACGGCGCACGACGCACGGCGCACGACGACGGACGAAGCATGATGACTATAGGTCATCCTGACCCTTCGGGTCAGATGACCTAACAACTTCATCAACGGTAACCCACGGTCCTGGCACTCACGGACAGGGAGGGTCTCCTCAATGAGTGTCAGGACTGTGGGTGGCCGACCATGAAACACCTTAAAAACATCCTTTCCCATAAAACTAGTCTGTGGACTCAGTATGATGATCTCACCAGTCCTCTGTTTTTACCTCATTTTCTCACTTTCTTCCTCCTCCTCACTACTCAGCTTTTTCTGGGATCCCCTCATTTTCTGAAAAACTGAAAATACAAAAAAAAAAAAATGAAGTTACATGAATGAATGCGGATATCTTCCTTCCAGGGTACCCGTCATCTATTTTGTAATTCGACAAAAATTTATTTTGTAATTCGACAAAATTTATTTTGTAATTCGACAAAATTTATTTTGTAATTCAACAAAATTTATTTTGTAATTCTACAAAATTGCAGATATCTTTTTTTCTTCTTTAATTTTATACAAATTCACTGCATTATTGATGTACACCATTATTGTTTTATGATTGTTGTTACACACAATAGCTGTGTCATTGTTGACATTAATAAGTTAATGGTTAATAAAAATACACATTACACAACATTTACAACTAAACTTTAATTACGATTGCACGAAATGCAGTTTCTGTATATTGCTTTCTACAACAAGTATTGTTAGTGCGCCAATTCATTATTGTGCCTATTTGTTTAAATTCTGTTATGCCCTAAAATCTGAGCTTGACAAAACAAGACAATTAGGTGAATAACAGTCCCTCACTGAATATGATGCCTCACCAAGGTTAATTAATACTCCCAGTATAAAGTTTCAGTGACAAGTAGTGTACCAGACCCCGCGACAAAGGACTATATATGGTTTGGGCCTTTTTTGGCCCCAAAATTATCAAATTTTGAAGCAAATTATTGAACTCTCAAATTAATGTATTTCAAATATGGAGTACATCCCTGATAAAACTGAAACAATAATTATTTGTTGTTTCAACTCTGGTTGTCATGGAAAACATCTCAAATATGCATAAATTAGGGAAATTTGACCATTTAGTCAATTTTGGCCACTTTTTGGATAGTTTTTCTATTAGAAACTATTTAGCGCATTCTTGAACAAACTTTATATCAAATGAGAATATGTGGGCACTTATACCACATCTTTAGGAGAAATATAAACTTTGTTCAAGAATGCGCTCTATGGTTGCTGTGTGAAAATCTATGTAAAAATTGACCAAAATAGACCAAATATTTACATTTGCATAATTTATGCATATTTCGGATGGTTACCATGGCAACCATAGCACAAATAACAAATAAATATTATTACAATTGCATGAGGGATGTAATCTATATTTGAAATAATATTATTTGAGTGTTCAATAATGAAATTTAAAATTTGATGGATTTGGGGGCCAAAAACAGGCAAAACCATACATAGTCCTTTTTTATTAATGTAGGTCAAAGGTCAAAATGTAGGTCATAGTGACTTACTTTTGATATATGACACGCCTCCTTACGAATGTGAGCCAATACCCCAAGTATGAAGTTCCAGTCCCCGAAAGATAAGTATGTTCACAGTATACACAAACTTACAAGTTTCTAGAGCATCTTCATCACTCGAGGAATCCACTTCAATCGTCTCTTTGGTTCTGAATTAATTGATTTATAAGTATTAATATCATTAATACAGGTATACATTGTGGATGGTATAGCAGGCAATAGGCATAAGCATTGATATTTTATTCTGAAAGATTAGTGATTTCTAATTTGGACTTGAATTCATATTTTATAATATCACTATCAATTTAAGGATATTTTAAGAAATAAAAACAAAGTTAATTAAACTGATAATAAATGACATTATCTTACCAATAAAGAAGGACTTCAATCACTGAGGTTCAATCAAAGTATCATTAAGCCATGAAAAAAAATATGTATTTCCGGTTACTTATTTGATTACAGTAGGTAGTTTGGCAAAACATTTTTATTTCAACAAACTATTTTACATGGTTTATACAGGAGAGAGATCTTAACTTTAAAAGTTCTAATTTGAAAATTGTCCTAAAATATGTTTGGGGTAGGTACAAAAAAAATAGGGTATGTAGGGCTACTGGAAACACTATTTTTTGGGGGGAGGGGGGCATATAAGACCATCACAGATAACTGCAGCAGCTTTGAACGTGAAACATATTGTACCAGTATTCATAAATACCTCCAGTGTTCGTTTGATAACTGATGTGAAACCATTTTTCCATGGTCTGTGTCAGGAAGTGAGCTGTCCGACTCATCTGTAGAATATTTAACCTTCTGCTTGTTAGTTCTCCTTCCTGTTCCAGCATTAGTTCTAGGGTTATGTTTGTGGCCACTAACTTTCCTTGACAGTGACTTAAAATCAGGCTCTTCAGAGGAGTCACTTGACGAGGAATACTTTCTTTGGGATTTTACTAGTTTGCTTTTTGGACGTGAATCTGACACCAGATCACCTTCAGAATCAGATGAGAAATTTTTCACTTGATGTTTTTTTATTTTAGTAATTTTTGATATTTTCTCAGTTACATGCTCGTCTGAATCAGTATCACTGATAGGAATAATACCTGGTGATATTTCCTCATTGTCTATGATGCAGTTATCTCCCTTTGGTCCGGGATTAATGGAGTGTTTGGGGCTGTTAGATTGCCCACCACTGGAATTTGATGACTGTGAACTACTTAGAATGGATTGTTTAGCATCAAAATAAACACTTGGATCTCTTTTATTAAGTTTCGCTGGCTGCTTTGACAAATCTTTTGCATCAAAGTAAATGCTGGGGTCCCTTTTCGTAAAAGGGATTTGCAAGTCAAAGTCAAGGTCAGGGAGACTGATATTGTGTAAATTGTCAGGGTCAGACTGACACCTATCCTCTTTACTTTCTACTTGCTCACATCTGGGTGTTGACAGATCTTCAACAACATCACATAAAGACTTCCCGTTCGTGACTGCGGCGCTGCTCAAATTCTCTGTTTGACAAGTTGGCAGAGGATCAGGAGAGATTTGAAAACTAGTCTGCATTGATACATCCTCCACCTCCACAAAGGAAACTTCTTCACTGTTTTCAGAAGAAGAGGAAGGTTTGAAATGTTTATGTTTCCTTGTCGTAGTCCTAGGAGACGTACGGTTGAGGAGGTGAAACTCTTCGACAGCAGAATCGGCCTGTACAGATACGTCCTCCACCTCGTACGAAGATCCACTCCCCGAGCTGGTGTGGGAAAGTCTGTTACCACAGTTTCCCAGTGTTTCCTTTGATGCACAACTGCTAGTTTTCTGATCTTTGAAAACCTCCGAAACGGAATGTACTTGTACTGAAACATCTTCTACTTCGTAGCTAGAGCCGGAGGAGGTCTCCAAAGCATCTTTCTCAGACATACATGGAGCATCATTCACTTCCAAACTATCCTCAACGATACACGGATCTATGGCAGTGGTGTAGAGGTCTGAGTTGTTAACAGTTTTTGAAGAGTTACTTCCCTTATCATTTAAGTGTTTCGAATTATCTATTCTCAGAGACTGAAAATTCAAACACACATTGCTATCAGTAGATGAAGTGTCCGGGCTGTGTAAACTGACATCACCAAGCCTTGATCTTTGATCTTTTATATTTAACTGTTTGTACGAGTCTTCATTGGAGTTGTACTGAAAGCTGTCTATACATGTACTACCGGACAAACTGCGATGGAATGAGATGGCCGACACATCAGCGGAGTCTAACACACAATCTAGACTGGCATCACTGTGTATTCGTGTAGATTCTGTTACGTATTCTCCAAAATATTCCGGGCTCTCTGAAGATGACCGAGCACTTGACAGACGAATGTCATGTCCTTTTCTCAGTATTTTAATGTCTGGTAAATCAGTGCCAGGTGACTCAGCAGTGCTGGCTAGGTTTTTGCAGGGTGACTCGGCAGTGCTGGCTAGTTTTTTACTTTTTAGTCGTTGTTTCCTTCTGTCACTCTGGTTTGTCCGAGTTAGATCAGTACAGGCAGCACTCTTCCTCACAGGTACACCATACTCTCCTTCATCGGACACGGAAACACTCTCTGAACCACGGGATGAGTGTGATCCAACTTTCACTTGTTTTTCTGTTGGTTTCTTATTTTCTTTGCCTTCCTCTGAACTTTGACCTTCATTATCATGTCTGTGTGTAACCTTTGACTTTTTTAGTTTTCTTTTGGGTTTTGACTGAGTATCTGTAGATAACAAGGTATGTTTGATGACTTTTAACTATAGTAATATGTTTATAAGGGTTTTACAGTACCTATTACATGTCAAAACATGGACTTAGTGGATACCATTATAAAAACTATCTAAACAAAATGTTCTAATTTCAATATTTAATTGAAGCATACACAGACAAAATGTCTTCAAGTAAATTTGACCTGAAAAAATCTTGGTCAAATTGATCTGAAAATTTTCACATGAAATTGCCCTTGACTTGACCTGAATTGATATGAAGAAATTTTGCCTGTGTTTACAACTTCCAATCCACCTGAATTTTATACATCAGTAGCCTTCCACAAGACTCAAGGAAAACACAAAGATATTGAAATCTTATTCAAACCAAATGTTTTAACTTAACTGTATAATTATATCAATGGCTCAGACAGAGTACCCATATAAGCCGTAATCAATTCACAATTATTTTTCATGGGTCCTTTTTCTTTTATTTTTTTTGCAATGGGTCCCACAATGTTAAATTTAAACATTTCTGGAAATTCAATGTGTCCTTTGAAAATTCTATGAGTACAGGACTCTGGGTGCGCACGTAGATTGATCACTGTATAAGTACTTCATAGGTTTTATATTTAATCTTTTTATAACTATTAAAGTTATCTTTTTGATTTAACATTTAATATCAACATGTGGCACCTGTACTTGAAATGATATGTTTACCTTGTGTGTCGTCGGGTAATTTGCTGCAGTCTTTATTCCTTCGTGGTCGCGCAGATTTCTTTTTCGAACTTTTAGATAACTGAAATGACAATTAATTTTGATTTAAGATACTTAAAATATATGGGTAGTTAGATTACTAAAGCTGTCTCTAGAATAGCACACAGATATTCTCCACCTGCATTTATAATTATAGGAAAAGTTCTTTAATATAGTAAGTCTTATGTCTGAACTCAGTTTTTGCAAATTACACATGTCTTTAAATGAAAGTACTCTCGATTTCCTCCCTACATTTAGACTGCTTGAGCACTTTCACTAGGGGCGGGGCCAATGAGTAATTAAATATATTTTTTTAGTATTTGTTGCAACATCAATTAAAAATACATTATACATTATTTTTTTGTTGGTTTGTTTCTGTTGTACATCCTATTAACAGCTATGGTCCATTAAGGACATATCAAAACCCACTGACTAACAACCAGTACCAAGCGACTGCCCCACATAGGTCCAACCCACAACCCACAGGTGGAGGGCTAGCAGAAGCAGAATGTCAGATATCTAATAACCACTTGGGAAGTTTTTCATTGGTTAATATTTGACTGCTAAAACTTCAATGTTAAAATAATTTGTGACATCTTTTCTAATGTAGCTACTATTGTAATTCCTTGGTTAACAGCAATTCGTCCTTGAGTTGAGACAAAGGTCTTGATGTTTTAGACAGGGTATAAACAATTATAGATTGTAGTAAACTTTATAACTTTTTATTCTTTTGGATGTGTCAAGATCATGACATTTTGTCATCATGATTTTTGTATTAAACCTCAATCTGTTCCTGCCTATCTTATAATTATATAACCTTTCACTCCTATTTACCTTCATTAGCTATAATACAAAGCAAGCACAATACAATCGAATTTTGGAAGATGGAATTAATAACTTTTCTTAAAATTAATTTATCATCCATGCATATTTAAAAAAAAAACAAAAAAAACGTATAATTACTGTTTGTATAGCAGCATCAATGTTGTTGTACTGAAACCACCCTAACTTGTCCCCAAGTTTCTGGAATAGCCTGGACACATCAGGCTTTGTTTCCATGGACACAGAATCTCCAGCCAATGCTGATGCAGGGGTGCTGGTTGCCATAGCCCTTCCTGGAGCAGGAACCATTCCTTCATCCTGACAACAGGTGGGCGTATTAGACATGCTGGTCTGCTCCACTACCTGGACACAAATAAAGAACTGTAGAATATTACATATAATTACTAGTGAATAATTTATTAATAAGATAGTGTTTTAAGAGGGCCAATCTAATATTATGAAATATACTGAAAGAAAATGTACAACAAACGTGAAGCAGATGAACTATATATACATGTATTTCGATATACAGTACATGTTTTATTTGATTCAAAATTTCCATTTGTTTTTGAGTCAAAATTTATTCTGATACTTTACATTTGATTTAATTATTGCATGTAGACGTATTTTATCTTTTAGTCTCTACCTCAAAATGTACAAATATTTAACAAAGTCATCGATTTAATGTACATGTGTTACTTAATTGATTCAATCTAAATTATAATTGTCAATATTATTTTCTTTCATGAATATCAAAATGATAATTTTTTGAAAATTACGAAAGATCAATACATTTAGTTCCAAGGAACCACATTGGAAATAATTTAAGTCTGCAAGGCTTTATGGTTATCCCAGGTAAAAGGATGAATGTTTTAATTCTTTAATTGGTATTTTTATACCATCCAGGATAAAAAAAATATCCATCTAAATGTGATTGATGCAATGTTTAATATTGCTAGCTTTTACATTAATAAATATTTTAACCATTAGAGGATTTATACAAATTTTGAACAATATAGTTTTGCCAAAATAATACATGTATGCACAGGGACATGTATAGACTTATATGATAAAATTTGTGGATACCGGTATATACCCATACATATTGACATATACGAGTGTATGTAATGCACAGCCAGACCGGGGTTCAAAACCACCATCCGAAACTATGACAGACGCTCAACCAAATAAGCCATCTGGTCGCTTTCTAGCAAGAAGAAATTTCCCTTTAGCACAGTGGTATAGCGATGCTGCATTTGACTATAGTAACATGTTGATCTAGGGTTTGATCCCCAGGTGGAAGCACACTCTTCTCTTTCCTGTTACAGATGGTGTTTGTAGCTTTCCCTGTGGTGACAGTGGAGTTATAGAACCTGGGTTGTGGAATTCAGGGGCGACCACATTTTACAAGAGCACCGCAAGCGGAGGCATGATATGCCCGCCATACCCTATCGGAAGTATAATGGTATGGAAACAAAAAGAAAGTTTTGACACTTTCTACATAATATTCGAAAACTACATCAGATACAAAATCCTAAAGGGCCATAACTCTAGTAAATATTGTCAAATTAAACTGCCATTCAGGATAACACTATTTCATGTCATAATGATTAAACCTAGCAAGTTTTGAAGATATCGATTGAAAATTGTAGGAGAAGATCTCCGGACAAACAACAATTTACAACAGAAATGCATTTTCTATATATAAATGCCTATATGTTGCAATTGCAACTATGAGACGCTGCTACGCGAAAAGTTGAAATATCTCAATAAAATCCGTAATATATGTTGAATATTATAGCTATTCGAAGTACCATACAAAATTTTAGAGGAATTGAAGAAAACGCAAAAAAGTTCGGTCATTTTCAACATAAGGTCTGAAATTGCATCAGGAAAACACAACTTCATCTTATGATGATTAAAGGCCCAATATACTTAACTTTCGTCAAAACTTTAAGCGAAAATCAAGCCCAATAACTTATCATATTTATAGATTTAGATAAGATTAACTTATATCAGCAATATTCAAGATGAATTCTTTCACGGTTACCGGTACAGCAGCAGTTGAAACACGCTATTTGTACCGGTAACCATTTCGAACCATCTTCTACCTTCGGTTTGTTGTTGAAGTGGGCCCCACCTGAATTCTTTTCCATTCTTTGGATTTTTTTGTCAAGAGTTTCTTGTAAGTTACCGCTCAGGTTTACTTCATTTTAGGCTTATTTTTGCATGGTTACCATCTGGATTTTTTTTCAGAATTTTTCAGAATCACGAAAATTTCCCTGAAGTTACGTATATTGGGCCTTTAAGCCTAGCAAGTTTGAAACATATCGGTTGAAACTGTAGAAGGAGATCTCCGGACAAAACAACAGTACATCAGAAATGCATTTTCTACCTAAAGCCTATATTTTGCAACTGCAATTATGCAACGCTGTAACCCGAAAAATTGAAATAACTCAACAAAACCCGTAATATATGTTAAATATTATAGATATTCGAAGTACCATACGAACTTTTAGAGGAATTGAAGAAAAAGCAAAAACGTTCTGACATTTTTTACATAAGGTCTAAAATTGCATCAGATAAGGAGTTCCAAAGGGCCATAACTCTAGTAAATATAGTAGAAACAAACTGTCATTCAGGAAAACACAACTTCATCTTATAATTATTAAGCCTAGCAAGTTTGAAAGATATTGGTTGAAAACCGTAGAAGGAGATCTCCGGACAAAACAACAGTTTACAACAGAAATGCATTTTCTACATAAAGCCTATATTTTGCAATTGCAATTATGCAACGCTGTAACCCAAAAAATTGAAATAACTCAACAAAAACCTGTAATATATGTTACATGTTATAGATATTCGAAGTACCATACAAAATTTTAGGGAAATTGAAGCAAAAGCAAAAAAGTTCTGACATTTTTTACACAAGGTCTAAAATTGCATCAGATAAGGATCGAGTTCCAAAGGGCCATAACTCGAGTAAATATTGTTGAAACAAACTGTTACTCAGGAAAACACAACTTCATGTCATGATGATTAAGCCTAGCAAGTTTGAAAGATATCGGTTGAAAACTGTAGAAGATCTCTGGACAAAACAACAGTTTACAACAGAAATGCGTTTTCTACATAATGCCTATATCTAACTATGAAATGCTGTTACGCAAAAAATTGAAAATACTCGACAAAACCCGTAATATATGTTCAATATTATAGATATTCGAAGTACCATACCAAATTTCAGAGGAGTTAAAGAAAACACAAAAAAGTTCTGACGTTTTCTAAATAATGCCCGAAATTGCGTCCCAAAGGGCCATAACTCTAGTGAATATTCCCAAATCAAATTGTCTTTCAGGAAAACACAACTGCATGTTATGGTGGTTAAGCCTAGCAAGTTTGAAAGAAATTTGTGCACCGTCGGAAACCCACGGTCACATCTTTCTGTCGTTTGCATACTGTGGGCCAGAATCTATGGAAACTCTCATTTTGTACTAAAATAGTAGCCAATCAGATCAATAGTTTCATCCGTGACTACATACAGCCGGGACATTCAGCTGGAGTATTCCATTAAATTTGTAGCACCGCCTGTCAATTGTATTATAATTGGGATTAAAATATAAGGTCCTGCTATACGGAGATTGGCATCGATGTCATGCCTGCAGAAATACACTGGTCGTGGTGTAACAGAGTGTCATGAGAAACGACCATTTTGATTTGTCAAAATCCATGAATAAACTTCTATTCAAACATGTACACTTCTAAACAAAGATTTACACCGGTTCTGGCCGACTGTATGCAAACGTCAGAGAAGTGTACCGTGGGTTTCCAACGATTGGATTTGTGTGGTAGATTTTAATTGTACACAGGATTTAGGTTGCCTTCTAGCTAGAGGGATTCCCTTTAGCTCTGTTCCAAAAAGGAACCTGCAGATCGAGTGTTTGATCCCCGGTGGAAGCACACTATTCTTTACACCGGTGTAAATCGGTGTCTGCATCGGCGTAAAACTCGTAACTAACTAAGGTTTACCACCTTCAGTGTATTAATAAATGAAGAAGCTTAGTGGGTTGCTAAACTTATTATGTCCTAGAACCCGAGCACCTGTGGGTCCGATCCCTCCAACCACAGGGACATGTATAGATTTATATGATAGGATTAGGGATTAATACCTATATTTTATATACTTTCTGCAGCATCTAAATTGTTTCTAACGCAAGGAAGAAATACATTTCCCCTATTTTAACGCTGACAACCAATTAGGCCTAGTTATAAAGTTATATCTCCAATCACCAAACGGCACAACATCACGCACCTGCTGCTTTCATTACCGGAAGTGAACTTGAATTTACCGCTTCGATTTAACATTACATTATTAGATTCCAGTTGAAATCCGGTAATAGTACCATATAATAATTTGATATTTCATAAAAACATAGTTATACAATTAAAAGCAGAAAGAGACTTTAGCAAATTACGAAAAAGATAATATCGTACACGCGAGATGTTTGGGGTTTCATCGACCTTACCGGAAGTAATTCCAAAAGGTCACAGACCGAAAGGTAATTCATGCCATACAGGCCTGCAGTTTGTTTACAGTTTTATATGGCTTATTGCTCGTACGTATTGGACTTATTTTACAGAAGGTAAGTGAGATTTTATTATCAACATTATAAACGTTGTATTTATATCGGCATTATACCGGTTAAAGCTCCAGAAAAAACGCACCAATCGTTCAACCGGTTCATGTTTGTTGCATCGTTTGACAGCAGACTCCGAATCCCTGCCCCTCCCCATGTTCTTGTGTACAATACACACACGGTCCGACTCGACCCCCTCTAGCGATTCATAGGGTCCTTATAATACATTTGAAATTGTTATCAAACTATGTTCGTGTTAAATAATCCATTATTTGTCTTGTTCATGTTTCATATATCGTAATGATATGATGTCATGCTACTAAAAGTGATTTCATATTATAATGAGATTCAGAGTTGAGTAACGTTACTTACACTAGGGTTTTTCTCTCTTGCAATGCAATTATCTGTTTAATTTGCATTTCTTAATCGTTACCATTAGCTAGGTTGTTGATGAAATAATTTGAATTAGTACACAACTTTCATCTTTCTAGATAATAAAATTATAGGGAGTCTATTATGTCAATACAAGTACCTATACAAATGTATAACATGTTGCATTGTGTCTCAAATTTGTGGTTATATTTTGTCATGTATGCTGGATAATTTGTCTCAATAACTTGAAAAGCTTACACTCAGTAATTAAGGAAAGTTCAATTCCGTAAATGGGGTTTTATTGCTTTTCAAAAGAAATGGTCACTTACTGTCAAAATAAAACCAAGCAAACTTACAGTAATCAGGATACATTTTATAACTTTTGAGTATTTTTGTATGTGGTCTTTAGTCTGTTGAAATAGGAATTATATTGTTGTTAAATAAAACTACCTCATTTAATCTACATGTCAAATATATATATACATATCCAACTTGTGACATTTTTTAGATCAAATATCAACATTCTTTATAATTATGATACTATCAGTTCCAGAGATACTTGTTCATTTTTTCATTAATAGGTAACATCCAACATTTTTTACAAGTTGATATTCAGCAACTAGCAAAGTTTAAATTGTGATAAAAGTATTGACACACAGAACTTCACTGCATGAAATTTCTTGGGCCATTTAATTTTCATACAACAAGTGCCCTGTTTGGATACTGTCCCGATAAGAGAACATTGACTTTACTGTCTGAAATTCACAAGGTCCAAACACAGGTGCTGGACATACTGAGTAAAAGTAATTAAATATGATATTATTATTATTACCTTAAGCTTACACATACATATGATGTGTATAATTAATGTACTACAGCTGTATATGATACATATTATTATTACCAAATTACACCTATTACTATCTCCAGCATCTGTGGACCCAAATTGTTAAGATGCAGAAAAAACCCAAACAACACTGATGCGTAGTTGTGCCATATATACATTGTACATGTGCACATTATGTCCTAGAGAACAGATGAATGGAACTAATAATATTGTACTGTGTGCTGTAGAAATTCTGTGACTTAGGAAAGAATCTTTATAGACAATGCAATCAATAATTGAAACAACCCACCCCCAGATATTGTATCAGCATGCATGCAGATCTAGATGCTCTATTGAATGAACTAAACATCTCCAATCTCCTCCTTTATTCAACAGTAAAATTGTTTCTTCTATCATGCATGGCCATAACACACATGGCATAATCTTCTGATAATAATGAATACAGAGTAGTCAAGATGGGAAGGATGTAATGAAAACTTCAGTCAACATGCATGTTTTGACACCTTCATTGATATCTTTGATAATGTTTTAGAGTATCCTGTTACTTTAAGATGATATGTAATGAATATTACTGATATATTTGCTTTGCTCAGTCGATAAGCTTATTTATAAGTGATGAAGATATTAAGGTAGTCTGACATGGGGTTGTACCTGCCCCGGGCAGTCAGGTAACACTTAATGTCAATCAATGTAAGGACAACACATTGACGCAGGCGATAGATCTAGATGACACCTTACACATCCAATATAATACACTCTCATGGAGGCTGATAGTTTGTGATTGATATTGACTCTAACTTCAAAGTTACTATTTCAAATACAGCCAGCCAATATTCCCTTTTTGTCATCTTCTTCTGCCATATATATAAAGGACCAGACTCAAAGATTTTGAATGCATTCAATCATGGGAAGAGGCACATCAACGAACAAGGTTTCTTAAAAATATTTTTGCATTGATTGCAATATATATACTGCCAGTGATTACTTTTAGTTCAGTTTTACAACTTAATTACAGGCTGAGCCATTTCTCCTAGCAAGAACGTATGTTTTGTCCCAAGAATAATAAAAAATATGAGGAATATATTCATAATTTTAATAAAAATAATGCTTTATTTTCAAAGGCACAGACTATTGTAGAATAAGGTAAAAAGAAAAACCAACTACACCAAATTATATACGTACCAGTACTGGTGTTTTATGCCACACCTCCCTATGATTGCCACTATGGACCAGTAAATATACCAGTACTGGTATTTTTATGCCACACCTCCTCACAGTCACTATGGACCAGTAAATATACCAGTACTGGTGTTTTATGCCACACCTCCCTATGATTGCCACTATGGACCAGTAAATATACCAGTACTGGTATTTTTATGCCACACCTCCTCACAGTCACTATGGACCAGTAAATATACCGGTACTGGTATTTTTATGCCACACCTCCTCACAGTCACTATGGACCAGTAAATATACCGGTACTGGTGGTTTTATGCCACACCTCCCTATGATTGCCACTATGGACCAGTAAATATACCAGTACTGGTGTTTAATGCCACACCTCCCCACTCCCACTGTGTACCAGTATATGTACTGGTGTTTAATGCCACACCTCCCCACTCTAATAGTGTACCAGTATATGTACTGGTGTTTAATGCCACACCTCCCCACTCCCACAGTGTACCAGTATATGTACTGGTGTTTTATGCCACACCTCCCCACTCCCACAGTGTACCAGTATATGTACTGGTGTTTTATGCCACACCTCCCCACTCTAATAGTGTACCAGTATATGTACTGGTGTTTTAATGCTACACCTCCCCACTCTAATAGTGTACCAGTATATGTACTGGTGTTTTATGCCACACCTCCCCACTCCCACTGTGTACCAGTATATGTACTGGTGTTTTATGCCACACCTCCCCCTCCCACTATGTACCAATATATGTACTGGTGTTTTAATGCCACGCCTCCCCACTCCCACTATGTACAGTATATATATGTACAGGTGTTTTAATGCCACACCTCCCACTTCCATTGTACCAGTATATGTACTGGTGTTTTTATGCCACACCTCCCCACTCCCACAGTGTACCAGTATATGTACTGGTGTTTTATGCCACACCTCCCCACTCCCACAGTGTACCAATATATGTACTGGTGTTTTATGCCACACCTCCCCACTCCCACAGTGTACCAGTATACAATGTATGTACTGGTGTTTTTATGCCACACCTCCCCACTCCCACAGTGTACCAGTATATGTACTGGTGTTTTTATGCCACACCTCCCCACTCCCACAGTGTACCAGTATATGTACTGGTGTTTTATGCCACACCTCCCCACTCCCACAGTGTACCAATATATGTACTGGTGTTTTTATGCCACACCTCCCCACTCCCACAGTGTACCAGTATATGTACTGGTGTTTTATGCCACACCTCCCCACTCCCACAGTGTACCAATATATGTACTGGTGTTTTTATGCCACACCTCCCCACTCCCACAGTGTACCAGTATACAATGTATGTACTGGTGTTTTTATGCCACACCTCCCCACTCCCACAGTGTACCAGTATACAATGTATGTACTGGTGTTTTTATGCCACACCTCCCCACTCCCACAGTGTACCAGTATATGTACTGGTGTTTTATGTCACACCTCCCCACTCCCACTGTGTACCAGTATATGTACTGGTGTTTTATGTCACACCTCCCCACTCCCACTGTGTACCAGTATATGTACTGGTGTTTTATGTCACACCTCCCCACTCCCACAGTGTACCAGTATATGTACTGGTGTTTTATGTCACACCTCCCCACTCCCACTGTGTACCAGTATATGTACTGGTGTTTTATGTCACACCTCCCCACTCCCACTGTGTACCAGTATATGTACTGGTGTTTTATGCCACACCTCCCCACTCCCACAGTGTACCAGTATATGTACTGGTGTTTTATGTCACACCTCCCCACTCCCACTGTGTACCAGTATATGTACTGGTGTTTTATGTCACACCTCCCCACTCCCACAGTGTACCAGTATATGTACTGGTGTTTTATGTCACACCTCCCCACTCCCACTGTGTACCAGTATATGTACTGGTGTTTTATGTCACACCTCCCCACTCCCACAGTGTACCAATATATGTACTGGTGTTTTTATGCCACACCTCCCCACTCCCACAGTGTACCAATATATGTACTGGTGTTTTTATGCCACACCTCCCCACTCCCACAGTGTACCAGTATACAATGTATGTACTGGTGTTTTAATGCCACACCTCCCCACTCCCACAGTGTACCAATATATGTACTGGTGTTTTTATGCCACACCTCCCCACTCCCACAGTGTACCAGTATACAATGTATGTACTGGTGTTTTTATGCCACACCTCCCCACTCCCACAGTGTACCAGTATATGTACTGGTGTTTTATGCCACACCTCCCCACTCCCACAGTGTACCAGTATATGTACTGGTGTTTTATGTCACACCTCCCCACTCCCACAGTGTACCAGTATATGTACTGGTGTTTAATGCCACACCTCCCCACTCCCACTGTGTACCAGTATATGTACTGGTGTTTTTATGCCACACCTCCCCACTCCCACAGTGTACCAGTATACAATGTATGTACTGGTGTTTTTATGCCACACCTCCCCACTCCCACAGTGTACCAATATATGTACTGGTGTTTTTATGCCACACCTCCCCACTCCCACAGTGTACCAGTATACAATGTATGTACTGGTGTTTTTATGCCACACCTCCCCACTCCCACAGTGTACCAGTATATGTACTGGTGTTTTATGTCACACCTCCCCACTCCCACAGTGTACCAGTATATGTACTGGTGTTTTATGTCACACCTCCCCACTCCCACAGTGTACCAGTATATGTACTGGTGTTTAATGCCACACCTCCCCACTCCCACAGTGTACCAGTATATGTACTGGTGTTTTATGTCACACCTCCCCACTCCCATTGTACCAGTATATGTTCTGGTGTTTTTATGCCACACCTACCACTGCCACTACCTACAGTACCACCAGTATATGTACCAGCACTTGTATCACTATTTCTAGTATATACTGGTGCTGGTATCCTTGCTATCTTGTGTAGTTATATATGTCCTACGGTAATGAATAATTCTATTGACCCTTTATCCAATAAATGATTCTGGGATAGGTCTTATTACTGTTATGGGAAATTCTCACCTGATTTACCAGCCTTTGCAGAGCAATTGACGATTAAGCTTTGTGACTTAATTGCATATACATGCAATCTACTTGCCTAGTCTTTAAATTTTGTGTTGCACAAAAATTTTAAATCAATGAAAAAGATATTTACATGTAAACGGTAGAATACTCAGTAGACTACTAGGTAGCTATTACATATAACTTTTATGAAGAAAGGTGAAATTCAATCAAAAGATTGTATTTGATGTTATGGTTTGTAGTAGACTACAGTACTAGGAGCTTTAAGGGATAGTCGGATCAGAGTCTAACCCAGAGCTCTAAGTTAATGTTGTGAATTATTTAACAGAAATCAGTACAAAGTACTGCTTTACCTGTTACCTGCTTCTTTGAAAATGTGTGAAAGTTAATTGTACTGCCTCTAGTACATGATGTGCGTGATTATTAATTATTGGTAAGGGTTAAAACTCAGTAGAAACCCGACCCTACCATGTCTACTACAGATGAAATTGGCCTGTTGTATTACAGGTGCTCAACGAAAACACTACATTTAAACCACATTTCATTCTGCTTGGAACTAAAGAGAGACGAAATGATCTTCACGCGGTGAAATGACACCATACACCTTTCCACATCTTATCTGGGACTCCAACTCTAGCCTCTTGCTGTCCCAGTTGACCTAACTTGACAGACAGGCCCCATGGCATGATACCTTTCTACATCTTATCTGGGACTCAAACCCCAGCTTCGTGCTGCCCCAGTTGACCTTTCTTGTCTTACAGGCCCAGTGACACCATACTTTTTCACATCTTTAATATCTGGGACTCAAACCCCAGCCTCTTGCTGCCCCAGTTCACCTTACTTGTCAGACAGGCCCTGTGACACCATACTTTTCCACATCTTTAATATCTGGGACTCAAACCCAAGCCTCTTGCTGCCCCAAGTTGACCAACCTGTATCGATGCTATTGATTTTGATGATTACGCTTGTATTATGTTAAGGAGTTGTTAAGATGTTAATCAAATATGTATTCAGTTATTAATGATTATATAGCCCAAATACACCTGTAGTGCCTTTTACCTGCCTTTAAGTACTAGTGGAAACCATGTGGTTTCAGACATGTATTGGCAAAATGGCTGTATTTTGACATGTAATCAGATCTATGTACCACAGTAATGATTTTCAGTAGAAGTCAAGCCTTTTACGCTCTCTGATATGGTAGGTATGATGGAATGGGAGAGTCCATTGATTTCTCACGAAGGATGATTTGGTACCGAGTCAGCAACATCAAGATGAGGCCTAACACTCCGGCCTAATTACCCAAAGGCCGTATCGATTCTCTGCATCCAAAACAGTTTCATCATCCATGTAATATTTGGTGTACTACACTAAGTGCAATTCCTCTGAGCATGAACTGTAAATATTAGTTTACGACCATGGTGATCCAATTCCTCAAATGTGTATTTATACAAATCAGTGTCATGTATAATTGATGCTTTGTAAACTTTAAGTTGCTCAATGCATCACATTCTACTGTATTTCTATTTGCTTTTACAATCATGTGATTGTCAAAGTGAAGGTCGCTGGTCCCATACATTGTACATCCTCTGGTACAGCACTTGAAAATTATTTATTTTGTAGAATTCATGTTCTGAAGGGGTTAGAATGATTTGAATATTCAAAGTATGTTGCAGAAAAGTATCGACCTAACAAATACCTTGGGTTCTGATGATGGCTTGCCTTTGAACCAAATCAAGTGAGAACAGAGTTACAATGCTTCGTAGATCAGATGTCCACAATTTAGAGCTACACTTGTACATCTTTTTAATTCTCAAATTTTCTGTCATTTACAATTTCTGGAGGTCAATGTTGGTGAAGTATAGGATTAGAAGCAAACAGGTTAAATTGTCTTAGAATTTGTTCAACATGTATGATTAGATCACCGTTATCAGAAAGTGGGCTGTATGTCTCCCTGTGTCTGTGGTCTTGCTGCAGTACTAGTGTCCATGTCTATGGTCTGTCATCAGCCTAAACAACTTTTGTTAATGCTATATCCTCAGAAATACCAGATGGATCTTTCTCAAATTTCACATGCAGGCTACCTTGATTTTTTTTTGTGCTCTTTTAATTTTGGGACTGATTAGAAAAAACAAAATGCCTGACAAACAGCCATCTTGGATTTTGACAATGAAAATCTTTTATTGCTATTTATTGAGACTTGATTGATTTTTCTCAATTAATTTTTTAAATGCTGATTCCCCTTGGTCCGTAATTAAAGTATTCTTGTTATCACTTTTTCTTTGAAAGTACTGGGTGGATCATTCTCAAATTTCATATGTAGGTTCCCCTTTGTTGTGCATAGTTCATTTTCAGACAGATCCGATAATTAATATGGCCGGCAGGTGGCCATCTTGGATTTGTGAGTAATATCTTGTTATCGCTATTTCTTGAAAAGTACTTGATGGATTATTTCAAATTTCATATATAGGTTCCCCTTTGTGCATAGTTGTGCATGGTCCATTTTCAGACTTACCCAATAAACAATATGGCAAACAGGCCGCCATCTTGGATTTGTGAGTAATATCTTGTTATGGCTATTTCTTGAGAAATAATTGATGGATTATTTCAAATTTCACATATATAGGTTCCCCTTGGTGCATAGTTGTGCATGGTTTATTTTCAGACAGATCTGATAAACAATATGGTTGACACTGACAGGTGGCCATCTTGAATTTTGGCACCAATAGTTTTATGATCGCTATTTCTTGAGAAGTACTGGATAGATCCTTTTCAAATTTCATTAAGGCAGGTTCAGTTGTACATGATCTAATATTTTGACTGGTCCAAGGTGAAAATATGGCCATCTTGTATGTTGACTATGAAAGTATATTATGGTTATTTTTTAAGAAATACAAGATGGATTTGGAATTTGGAAATGATCATAAAAATAAAATTCCTGACAAGAGACCTTCTTTCAATTACCGGTACAGTTTTTGTATTCATTAATTTTCAAGCGAAATTCATAGAACTAAGATTAAATACATAAATGAAAGTTGAAATAAGAAGGGAAAAGATCCATCTATCTAAGAATGAATGAAAAATCATCAATGGTGGGTGCCAAGATCTCTCTAGGATCTCTTGTTTGATTTTAATTTCGGATTGATCGGCAAAAAAAGGCAGAAAGGTGGCCAACTTGGATTTTGACATTTTAAGTTAAATTTCTTATGGAAGTTCCAATTGGTCCTTAGTTGAGTCCTTTTGTTTTTAGGATGAAAAAAAAGGATGACAGGCAACCGTGTTTGATTTGATAGTTAAAGTTAATCATCAATTTGGTATTCTTGAAAATAATTTTCAGATTTTATAAACTCGCAATCAAGTAAGCATGTAAGAGAAATTAAAGAATGAGAAAAGATCCAGCTCTTAAAAAACAATTGAATTTCAATTAATTGTGGGCGACAAAGATCCCTCTGGGATCTTATGGTTTCTGGTAACATGTTAAACTCATATTTCAAATGGCTGTTCAAATTACTAAACAAAATTTCATAAAGTTCCATTGATTTTAATGTTTTTTAATTTGATTAAAACAGGTTTAACCACTAAGAAATTACAGTATGTTTTCATTAATTGGCTTTAATTAGCTCATTTGAAAGCTTCATGATTATGACGGCTATTTCCTGATGATATTGATTGTAAGGATAACATTGCCTGGTTTTTGTTCTGCTGGTAGTACCGCAACCACAGATTAAATTAAAGCAAATTGTTGTATTTGTTACTAGTCAGCATCCTGCCCTGTTATTTGTAGATATCTGGGTACACCAGGCTCTATGGATTTGCCCTCTCTCACACATTAGCCTGACTTTTTCCTTGCAAAATACCAAGGCCAGTATTGATCAGAAAGTTGCTACACACAGATTATCGCCAATTTTCATGGGCTGCATTTTTTATATCTGACAGTTTTAGCAATAAATTAGCCATGCTTGGATAGGCTGCAGATCTTAATTTGTGATACAGTGTAGACATCCAGCATGTAGTGCCAGCCGGTGGTTTTCATGTCATCCAAACTGTATATTCATGATGTTAGCTTGTATATGTAAGTTTTACTCAAAGCATGCTTTACATGATTTCTTCAACAACCACTAGAAAAAAAGTCATAAAAATCTGTTTCATTTAACTACAATTACCATAATTAGAGCCATCTTTCGTCAACATAAATAAATCACTATTGGTAGTCTAAAAAGAGTAAAATGAATAGTCATCTGCATAATACTTAGGCAGGTTTGACACTGGTCATAGATTTCAGGAATGTTTTAAATTGATTTCATGGATGCTAGCTTATTTGATTTAAGGGATAGGTTAATTGGTAATATAATCTGTAGTCTACAGATCTTCAGACCTTCCTAACCCTGGAAGATTCTCCTTCTCCTCCTCTATATGAAGATGAAGGTTATCGTATAGGTGTCTACAGGAGATAGTACAGCATGGGTGTCTCTATAGAAGGAAAAGGTTGTCCCATGGGTGTCTATAGCAGGTAGAGGTTGTCCCATGGTTGTCTCTATAGAAGGCAGAGGTTGTCCCATGGGTGTCTCTATAGAAGGTAGAGGTTGTCCCATGGGTGTCTCTATAGAAGGTAGAGGTTGTCCCATGGGTGTCTCTATAGAAGGTAGAGGTTGTCCCATGGGTGTCTCTATAGAAGGTAAAGGTTGTCCCATGGGTGTCTCTATAGAAGGTAAAGGTTGTCCCATGGGTGTCTCTATAGAAGGTAGAGGTTGTCCCATGGGTGTCTCTATAGAAGGTAAAGGTTGTCCCATGGGTGTCTATAGAAGGTAAAGGTTGTCCCATGGGTGTCTGTATAGAAGGTAAAGGTTGTCCCATGGGTGTCTCTATAGAAGGTAAAGGTTGTCCCATGGGTGTCTGTATAGAAGGTAAATGTTGTCCCATGGGTGTCTCTATAGAAGGTAAAGGTTGTCCCATGGATGTCTCTATAGAAGGTAAAGGTTGTCCCATGGGTGTCTCTATAGAAGGTAGAGGTTGTCCCATGGGTGTCTCTATAGAAGGTAAAGGTTGTCCCATGGGTGTCTGTATAGAAGGTAAATGTTGTCCCATGGGTGTCTCTATAGAAGATAAAGGTTGTCCCATGGGTGTCTCTATAGAAGGTAAAGGTTGTCCCATGGTTGTCTCTATAGAAGGTCAAGGTTGTCCCATGGGTGTCTCTATAGAAGGTAAAGATTGTCCCATGGGTGTCTCTATAGAAGGTAAATGTTGTCCCATGGGTGTCTCTATAGAAGGTAAAGATTGTCCCATGGGTGTCTCTATAGAAGGTAAAGATTGTCCCATGGGTGTCTCTATAGAAGGTAAAGGTTGTCCCATGGGTGTCTCTATAGAAGGTAAAGATTGTCCCATGGGTGTCTGTATAGAAGGTAAATGTTGTCCCATGGGTGTCTCTATAGAAGGTAAAGGTTGTCCCATGGGTGTCTGTATAGAAGGTAAAGGTTGTCCTATGGGTGTCTCTATAGAAGGTAAAGGTTGTCCCATGGGTGTCTGTATAGAAGGTAAATGTTGTCCCATGGGTGTCTGTATAGAAGGTAAAGGTTGTCCCATGGGTGTCTGTATAGAAGGTAAATGTTGTCCCATGGGTGTCTCTATAGAAGGTAAAGGTTGTCCCATGGGTGTCTCTATAGAAGGTTAAGGTTGTCCCATGGGTGTCTCTATAGAAGGTAAAGGTTGTCCCATGGGTGTCTGTATAGAAGGTAAATGTTGTCCCATGGGTGTCTCTATAGAAGGTAAAGGTTGTCCCATGGATGTCTCTATAGAAGGTAAAGGTTGTCCCATGGGTGTCTCTATAGAAGGTAGAGGTTGTCCCATGGGTGTCTCTATAGAAGGTAAAGGTTGTCCCATGGGTGTCTCTATAGAAGGTAAAGGTTGTCCCATGGGTGTCTCTATAGAAGGTAAAGGTTGTCCCATGAGTGTCTCTATAGAAGGTAAAGGGTGTCCCATGGTTGTCTCTATAGAAGGTAAAGGTTGTCCCATGAGTGTCTCTATAGAAGGTAAAGGTTGTCCCATGGGTGTCTCTATAGAAGGTAAAGGTTGTCCCATGTGTGTCTCTATAGAAGGTAAAGGTTGTCCCATGAGTGTCTCTATAGAAGGTAAAGGTTGTCCCATGGATGTCTCTATAGAAGGTAAAGGTTGTCCCATCGGTGTCTCTATAAAGGTAAAGGTTGTCCCATGGTTGTCTCTATAGAAGGTAGAGGTTGTCCCATGGGTGTCTCTATAGAAGGTAGAGGTTGTCCCATGGGTGTCTCTATAGAAGGTAAAGGTTGTCCCATGGGTGTCTCTATAGAAGGTAAAGGTTGTCCCATGGGTGTCTGTATAGAAGGTAAATGTTGTCCCATGGGTGTCTCTATAGAAGGTAAAGGTTGTCCCATGGGTGTCCCTATAGAAGGTAAAGGTTGTCCCATGGGTGTCTATAGAAGGTAAATGTTGTCCCATGGGTGTCTCTATAGAAGGTAAAGGTTGTCCCATGGGTGTCTGTATAGAAGGTAAAGGTTGTCCCATGGGTGTCTGTATAGAAGGTAAAGGTTGTCCCATAGGTGTCTCTATAGAAGGTAAAGGTTGTCCCATGGGTGTCTCTGTAGAAGGTAGAGGTTGTCCCATGGGTTTCTCTATAGAAAGTAAAGGTTGTCCAATGGGTGTCTGTATAGAAAGTAAAGGTTGTCCCATGCTCTATAGAAGGTAAAGGTTGTCCCATGGGTGTCTATAGAAGTTAAAGGTTGTCCCATGGGTGTCTCTATAGAAGGTAAAGGTTGTCCCATGGGTGTCTGTATAGAAGGTAAATGTTGTCCCATGGGTGTCTCTATAGAAGGTAAATGTTGTCCCATGGGTGTCTCTATAGAAGGTAAAGGTTGTCCTATGGGTGTCTCTATAGAAGGTAAAGGTTGTCCCATGGGTGTCTATAGAAGGTAAAGGTTGTCCCATGGGTGTCTGTATAGAAGGTAAAGGTTGTCCCATAGGTGTCTCTATAGAAGGTAAATGTTGTCCCATGGTTGTCTCTATAGAAGGTAGAGGTTGTCCCATGGGTGTCTCTATAGAAGATAAAGGTTGTCCCATGTGTGTCTCTATAGAAGGTAGAGGTTGTCCCATGGTTGTCTCTATAGAAGGTAAAGGTTGTACCATGGGTGTCTCTATAGAAGGTAGAGGTTGTACCATGGGTGTCTATAGAAGGTTAAGATTGTCCCATGGGTGTCTCTATAGAAGGTTAAGATTGTCCCATGGGTGTCTCTATAGAAGGTAAAGGTTGTCCCATGGGTGTCTCTATAGAAGGTAAAGGTTGTCCCATGGGTGTCTCTATAGAAGGTAGAGGTTGTACTATGGGTGTCTATAGAAGGTTAAGATTGTCCCATGGGTGTCTCTATAGAAGGTTAAGATTGTCCCATGGGTGTCTCTATAGAAGGTAAAGGTTGTCCCATGGGTGTCTCTATAGAAGGTAAAGGTTGTCCCATGGGTGTCTCTATAGAAGGTAAAGATTGTCCCATGGGTGTCTCTATAGAAGGTAAAGGTTGTACCATGAGTGTCTCTATAGAAGGTTAAGATTGTCCCATGGGTGTCTCTATAGAAGGTAAAGGTTGTCCCATGGGTGTCTCTATAGAAGGTAGAGGTTGTCCCATGGGTGTCTCTATAGAAGATAAAGATTGTCCCATGGGTGTCTCTATAGAAGGTTAAGATTGTCCCATGGGTGTCTGTATAGAAGGTAAAGGTTGTCCCATGGGTGTCTGTATAGAAGGTAAAGGTTGTCCCATGGGTGTCTGTATAGAAGGTAAAGGTTGTCCCATGGGTGTCTCTATAGAAGGTAAAGGTTGTCCCATGGGTGTCTCTATAGAAGGTAGAGGTTGTCCCATGGGTGTCTCTATAGAAGATAAAGATTGTCCCATGGGTGTCTCTATAGAAGGTTAAGATTGTCCCATGGGTGTCTGTATAGAAGGTAAAGGTTGTCCCATGGGTGTCTGTATAGAAGGTAAAGGTTGTCCCATGGGTGTCTCTATAGAAGGTAAAGGTTGTCCCATGGGTGTCTCTATAGAAGGTAAAGGTTGTCCCATGGGTGTCTCTATAGAAGGTAAAGGTTGTCCCATGGGTGTCTGTATAGAAGGTAAAGGTTGTCCCATGGGTGTCTGTATAGAAGGTAAAGGTTGTCCCATGGGTGTCTCTATAGAAGGTAAAGGTTGTCCCATGGGTGTCTCTATAGAAGGTAAAGGTTGTCCCATGGGTGTCTCTATAGAAGGTAGAGGTTGTCCCATGGGTGTCTATAGAAGTTAAAGGTTGTCCCATGGGTGTCTATAGAAGGTAAAGGTTGTCCCATGGGTGTCTCTATAGAAGGTAAAGGTTATCCCATGGGTGTCTCTATAGAAGGTAAAGGTTGTCCCATGGGTGTCTATAGAAGTTAAAGGTTGTCCCATGGGTGTCTATAGAAGGTAAAGGTTGTCCCATGGGTGTCTATAGAAGGTAAAGGTTGTCCCATGGGTGTCTATAGAAGTTAAATGTTGTCCCATGGGTGTCTCTATAGTAGGTAAAAGTTGTCCCATGTGTGTCTTTATAGAAGGTAAAGGTTGTCCCATGAGTGTCTCTATAGAAGGTAAAGGTTGTTCCATGGGTGTCTCTATAGAAGGTAGAGGTTGTCCCATGGGTGTCTCTATAGTAGGTAAAAGTTGTCCCATGTGTGTCTCTATAGAAGGTAAAGGTTGTCCCATGGGTGTCTCTATAGAAGGTAAAGGTTGTCCCATGAGTGTCTCTATAGAAGGTAAATGTTGTCCCATGGGTGTCTGTATAGAAGGTAAATGTTGTCCCATGGGTGTCTCTATAGAAGGTAAATGTTGTCCCATGGGTGTCTCTATAGAAGGTAAAGGTTGCCCCATGGGTGTGAAGGTAAAGGTCGTTACATAGTGACGTTCTGTTTAGTGAGAATAGAAGGCAAATTACTACACAGTGTGAGGTTTGTGGGGCTATAGATGTTGTACATATTCCATTGGTTACGTTAGACTACAGAAGCTTTAGACAGCTGAGTACAAACATCTTTGGTAGTAGAGCTGAGATAGCAGTCTTCAGTCCCCAGTGATTATAGTGTGTTTGTTCTCAAATGAAAATCAATGATGTTTTGTGGATCTTAGATGCGGTGTTGAGTGTCGATTGAGATGAATATTGATTAATCACACAATTCAAACCATTGCGGTTCTTATGTAATTGTCCACTTCAATGATCATAAATACATGTAAGTACGACTGATGTTATGAAATTTTGATAGATTAAACATCTGATGTCGTGTCTAATTTTGTTTAATTTTGATATGAGATTTGCGTATCATGTATCATATCACCTGATAAGGTCACGTTTTGCTGACACATTTTTCTCATCACAAATGAATATGATCATGACTCAAAGACATAAGTGAACACATTCATTTAGTAACAAAGTTAGATTATGGTTAAAATGAGGGCTGAATTTCCATGACAACGGAGTCACAACAAAATTATATAAGTACGTTGTACTACAGTAAATGTACAGATTTTAGCGGTACTTCAGCTTAACGGTTTTTGTATTGAAAGAATTCCACTTGATTATTTCATCATTTGAGTGCATCAAAATAAGTACATTTATAGTATTCTAATTACTTTATTTAGTTGTCTGTCTGTCTGTCTGTTGACATTAAATAGTGCTGCCATTTAGTTTTGGAGAAGGAGTCGCTTTGGTCAATGAAATTTATTGACGCTATTTCTTAAGAAGCACAGAATGGAACAATTTCAAATATCATATGCTGCATGCTTTCCCTGGGTCCTTTATTTTGGAACTGATTGGAAAAACAAAATGGCTGACAGACAGCCATCTTGGATTTTGACAATGAAAATCTTTATTACTGACATTAAATTAGTGCTGCCCTTTAGGTTTGAAGAAGGGGTCGCTTTGGCCAATTGTTGAAAGTACTAGTGTCCTGCATGGGGATTCACCTATTACTGGCCTTAGAATAGTAGACTAGTTTTACTTCGGAAGCTTTCCTCCACAACCAAACCCTGGCACGTCCTTTAAATATAGCTGTTAAAAGGACAAAACACCAAAATAAACCAAATTGAACCCTTGTTAAACAGGAATATACCATTACTATACTAAGTAACATACAAGTATTACATTCTGACATCATGCCAAAAACTCAAATATAGAAGAAGTGTAAATTTTGTACATATGATCTAATCGGGTCTCCTTAAGTATCAGACAGGTTTTAACCTTTGTAGGCTGGTTATCAACTTAAGTACCAGGTATTTGTAACTGTTCTGTTGCTTCAACCTCGTAAAGAGTTGTACCATTGGATGTAACTTTTAACCTTGCCCAGGTGCAATGTAAGTAGAGGATATCTAACAGTGTCTTCAGTACCGTAATACCAAATATATTTCACAAGTGGGGCTAATATTTTGACATTGTGCAACACGAGTGAAAAATATCAAAATATTAGCTACACAAGTGAAATTTGATTCGTATTACTGAAGATAATGTTAGATATTCTGTTCATTACATTTTTATAGCAAAATCTACAGTGGCACACTTTTTTGATTTTCCCCAATCTCGTTTGTAAGCAGCTTTCTGATTGGTCAAATCAAAACAAGTGATATTTTTCAATATGATATTTCTCAATAGTGAAAAAATTAAATATCACTTTTATAAAATGAATAATTTTCCATATTTTACTGGTAATAACGTAATAAAAATGCAATTCCTCATTCATACCAAAGGTAATACATATACTGATATCTTAATTCCATGTAGTCATTGTCAACTGGAATCCAATGGAATCTCTACATTTTAGTCATGGGGAGGATATTAAGTTGATTTCTTACATATATGTCTAGTTCCTGTATAATGCACTGAAGTTTATGTTAAAAACACTTTGAAATTTTATTGTTGAAGGTAAAACAGATAGATATGCATACCAGTAAATATATGTTGTCTGTTTTAGTTGGATGACTAATATATGTGACTGTATTGATTGCTCTGAACACTCAATTCTTTGAAATGTAGGTCATAATTATGTATGCCAAAGATATATGTGTCTGGTACCTAGCTAGCTGCACAGTTCATTGGTTAATTATTAAGCATTTTGAACATGATATTGATGTATATCATGTACCAACATGTATACACACCTATAAAAATAATTAATACTATACCAGGTGGTGATGGGATGCTATATCAGGTTTTTTACCTCTGAAACTTTCTGCAGTTAAACTCCCTAAAATTTTATAATAAATGATTCCAACCTTTGAATTGGAAGAGTTCAACTACATCTGTTGAAGCTTTTGAAAATAAATGGTACTATTTATGTCATTTTATTGATTACTTTAAACTCTACTACCTGAGACTGGTGTTGCCCCCGCCGATGGCACAATTCCTACCTCTCGACATTGAAGAGTACTTACTACTGTACCGTGTTGTGTAGGGTCTGTGACTGTCCCAGCAGCAGGGTAGGATGAATTATTCATGGTGACTCAGAGAAGCCATGTTGATTCACAAATAATTCTATGTAGTACAAGCAGTCCTGTTCTGCCATATTGGTTCATGGCCAAGTCAGTAGTGTGTACATGTCAAAGGTGTACAAATTCGGTGTTGAGCATACAGACATGGATTCTGATATGTAGGTGCAGGTTTAAAGTCATTTGGTTTTATTTGAACGTTTTTTCTTTAACTGAAACTTTTTTGACACCAAAAGATTACGAAAATTTGTCATTATTTGTTGGTTTTGCTTTTCTTTATTTAAAATATTGTTTGTACCCTACGTTTGCCAAAATTCACAAATGTCAAAAGGGGCCGCAGTGGCAGAATGGTTAAGGTTCTCAACATTCTACCACTACCCCCTCCCGGTGACCTCTGGGTTGTGAGTTTGAAACCCATGTGGGGCAGTTTCCAGGTACTGACCGTAGGTTAACGTTGGTGGTCAAATTTCTTCCACCTCCAAAACCTGGCACATCCTTAAATGACCATTGCTGTTAATAAGACGTTAAACAAAATAAACCAAAATGTTTGGGAAGAGTTATTATAAGCCAGATCAAAAGTCTTTGTGACCTTGAAAGTATTTTGCATACAGAACAGTTTGCCAAAATTATAAATTGAGTGGTATCTAGTAAAAGAGAACAAACTTTATTAGAATTGTCTGTAATATTAAATATCCAGTTAATCAATGAAACTAAGGTGTACTAACAGGGTTCAATGATGTAACGATACCCCAGTTAGTGTAATGATTTAATTATGTTCAGGTTAATTGTAACTTTAGTAAATTAGAAGTAATAAGCCATAAGCATAGATTTGTACAACCACACTCAGTCTTTGTTTGTGCCCAGTGTTACATATGAGGAGGACATTCTAACAAAGACCAGGTGTGGGGATGCTAACTGCCCTGTAGTGTGTTATATATGGTGACATGCTTCTCCAGGGTGAACTATACTAGTCAACACATTCTGATCATTCCACAGCGGTTTAAATCCTGAAGACATGTATGTGATAATGTGGAGATACAAGGATTGGTCCTATAATTGTAGAAAGTAATCCAGGATTTTGTGTTCATTATCGTGTGATGTTTCATTCATTCTCGGTGATATATGGAACTTCAATGTTCACAAGGACAGGTCATTGTATTAGAACCTTTCACTTACATGTACCAAGGATTTATATATAATGCCATTACTGTGAGCTTGTATCAAGTCTTGGGATATATTATGAGTGATGAAAAGAATATTTAAAACATTACAAGGATTGCATGATATTGATAATGAACAATTGTTTTAGCCGTCATAACCAGATCATTTCCCTCCTGGAGTCACATGTGGCTTGTCTGTCCATCCCTATAATACAGTTGAACCTGGTTATCTCAAAGTCGACCGGACCATAGGAAAACTTCCAGTTATCTGAACTAGTGTAAATTAAGCTTGGTCGGAACTGACGAAATACTTTGAATTAAACGCGGGGTTTTAGAATTATACAATTTTGAGATAACGAGGTTCTATAGATACTGCAAATGTATCTTACTGTTAAGCCGTATACGTAGGGGCTATCCTATGAGATGGGGGTTCTGTTATAGTAATCAATCTGTTGGTCTGTCTGTTTACACTTGTATTTCCTGCACTTGTTTAAGGATCCAAAAGATTAATTTTTCTAAATAAAACTAACAAAACAAATTGAAGGTATGTGAAATCATAATCGTTTACTTGTGTCTCAAACACAAACATTAAACTAGGTGCTGGTAATAACTTTTAATTTGCACTTTTATATGATTGGCTTAGCTTACAATAATTGTTGTCTTGTGGTGACAAATCTGAAAATGTATTTATTGTCTCAAATTCAGGTTCTCGCGGGTAATTGACAACATATATCACTGTACATGTTATTGCATGTGACAGCCTCATCCCTGTGTAGACCTACACCTCAATATGCTGTGGAGAATTTATTTGGGAAACTTCAGACTACATGTGTGATTGTATTGTGTATACTGTGACATGTCACTGAACATCTACGACCACACTCTGAAATTGATCAATTTGTCTTAGTTAAGGTTTAGCCACATTGTCTGTCTGGTTTGATCCCTGAACAATTTGATATCAAACACAGCCTAATAAGGTGTTTTTACCGTCTTCTTTTGATTTCAGATAAGGGTGAACTGTCAACTATTGATTCCTGATTACACTGACCAGCAGACGACACCAGTCACAGGCAGCCATCTTGGATAAACTATTGCTCGGCTAATATCACAGATTATTGTTTAAGGTAAGTATGATACATGTACAATATCAGATATAATCAATACATTTCACGTTCATCTTCATATAGAAGTAGTATATACATAGCCACTATCCCAATCTGATTACGATGTTCAATCTATTTCATTCAAACAACACGCTACATGTACAATTGTATGTGATATGATCAATCAAAACCTATAATTTGATGCATCAAGTGTTTCTGAAACAGTTACTATGGAAACAAAATGGAGGTTTCTGATTGGTCAAAATTAAGATATTGTCTGAACAAGCTGGAAAATTTACAAATACAATGGTGCTATTTTCCAAAACATCTATTGTACATGTAAGTATTTCAAAAATGTTGCTATGGAAGAAAATAGGGTGCAGGCTTGATGTGCTTTTGGATGTATGCACTTATTCAAGATACAATTGCAAAAGGCAATTGTAAGCTATATCTTCTACAGCAGCTCGTTTATATTTTGTGTTGGAGCATTGTTAGTTCACCTGCCCAAAGGTCAAGTGAGCTTATGCAACGTCCGTTGTCTGTCTGTTGTCCATTTGTCGGCCGCTGTCCAGCATCATGATTTTACTTTAGCGAATTCTTCTCAATAACCAAGACCCGGACAGTAAGTAGCATAAATGACCTTAACTTACTTTCAAGGTCACAAGAGTCAAATGTCTGAAAATCTTTAAGCAGCTTCTTCACAATAACAGAAAGTCCAGAATACCTACATTGGACTTATAGCATGTGGGTATGAAAATCTACCAAGTCTGTTCAAATAAATGACTGAACCCACTTTTAAGGTCACAGGTGGCAAATGTGTTTAAATCTTCAAACAACTTCTTTTCAGTTAGTGAAAGGCCCCTTTTAATGATATAATGCTTTGTACATTGAATTGATATTGAATTATTTAATAATGTTTCATCTATAGTGAAGACAGATAGCATTAAATACTGTAGAAAGTCCAGTATTGTGCTGGAATGAAAAGCTACCAAATGAATGTCCAAATGAATGACCTTGACCCACTTTCAATGTCATGTGGATCAAATGTCTTAAAATCATAAACAACTTATTCTCAATAACTAAACAACCAAAGGTACTGATATTGTGCATGTTCTATACTGGGGTGAATGGCTGACACTGATAGTTTGCTGGTACCTGTATTATAGTTCACTTTTAATATAAACAGGTGAGTGATTCAGGTCCAGTTGGCCTCTTGTTAAAGATTATATTAATTCAAAGCTCAGAAAGCTCGGTCTATATATCAGTGGTATGGATTCCTCACCAACTGTTGCTACATGGGTAGTGATTTGGAGACTATAACTTTTATTCCATCATCATACATGTGATGTTGACAAGCCAAAGAGGTGAGGTGTCAGTGGATTTCTCCGGGAAATGTTAATGCTGTCTACAACAGTACAAAACTAATTTGGTTGCAGGGGATTCGTAATGATTAGGTCTGTGACCCTCTTAGGTTTCCTGTACTTTAAGTCTATACTTACAAGTACACTCCATGTAGGTAATTAGCAGTTGAGAGGATGATCCGAAGTTTGTTAGGGGAGATGGTGAAGGGAGAATTCTGTAACTACACTTAATCCAGTTAAATACCTCTGTAATGGTAAAGGTTGGCTTCAACAACATGTAGAATTATACACATCAATGTATTAGACTCAAATACTGTGCTGTATCTATTTTGTTTTCTTATGTCTGAAGGAGACCATCTTGGATTTTGCCATTGAAAGTTTGTTATCGCTATTTCTTGAGAAGTACTTGATGGATCTTACTTGAATTCCATATGTTGGTTCCCCTTGGTGCTAAGTTGTGCCCTTTTGATTTTGGGGCTGATCAGAAAACAAAGTATTTGAAAGTCTACCATCTTGGATTTTGACATTGAAAGTTTGTTATCTTTATTTCTTGAGAAGTATATGATGGATCTTACTCAAATTTCATACATGTTGTATGTTTGTCCCTCTTGGTTCTTATAGTTGTGTTATTTTGTATTTGGGACTCAGGCAAAATGCACATAGGCTTTCATCTTTCAACGCCTTTTCTTGAGAGGAACTCCAGCTACCATCTTTCAAGTATTGCATTTTCATGAGAGGAACTCTCAAATTTTAGATACATTAACAAAAATTAAATACTTGAAAGAAAAAAGAAGGGAAAAGATCCAACTTTTTAAGAAGAAATGAAGATTGGGATCGCTTGTTCAGTTGATTAGAGTGTACTTAAAATTCATGTAATGTTGAGTAACATTTTTCCCAGTATTGATAATTATTGCCATATTCTTATGACACTTCTCCTTAACGTCAGTGATCTGCTAATTATTTCGCTGGTGTTAAGAATTTGCATATTTTAGTGGAAATGGGATTATGGCAAAAAATAAAACTCCTGCGATATATATACCGCTAAAACAGTACTTTGTATATTGGAGCTGCTATCCATCTTAAGATATTTAGAGAAATTAATAGCAATCCTGCAGGATTGCCTTCCATTTACATTTCTTGTCTCAATGCTAATTTTAGAATAATTGATTCGGCAAAGCTCATACATGTACTTGGATGTGTTTCCCAAAGCCCAACCTTGGTATGTGGGTTTCTCAAAACTCCATCATATACTATGTTGTTTAAGCTTGTATGTTGGTTTCCCATAGCTCAAACTTTTCATGAATCGGTTGGTTTCCCATGGGTAAAGAAAGACCCATATAGGTTTTGAATGTGATCATGATTTGTCAAATGAAAAAAAACCACGTGGTGGGGTATGTGACCCCATATCTTTAATTTCAGTTCCAATTGGGTAATCAGACCCCTGCATGCCTTGGTGAAAGGCAAGTGCACATCCATTGTATATTGGGTATAGTCTGCTAGCTTCAAAACCTAAGATTCTACATAGATCTATCTGGATTGCCCTAAAGGAGATATGTTACATCACATTCACTTTGGGTGTAGATTGTCGATATTCAAAGTCACCCCATATTGAAACATCAAATCTTTTAAGAATTTCGGGCAACAATTTCCACTGTCAATTCAATATTGAATTGTTTATAAAAATCATGTCTTCCCTAATGAAATGTATTTGTGTATCAACAGCAATTGGCACTCTGGGAATTTTCAGGAATTTTCAGTTGTCCTTGACTGTTATCTCGTTAAAGAAATAAAATTTATGTTCTAATTCACCAGTTCAAACGAACATAAATCATTTATCAATTATAACTCAGCACTGTTATATAGATAATAGCCGACTCCAGCTAGCACTTTTCAGTACAAATTTTCAGTTGTCCTTGACTGTTATCTCGTTAAAGAAATAAAATTTATGTTCTAATTCACCAGTTCAAACGAACATAAATCATTTATCAATTATGACTCAACACTGTTATATAGATAATAGCCGACTCCAGCTAGCGCTTTTCAGTACGAAATTCGTTGATACACAAATACATTTGACCGTCTACGATCACTAGCCCTCCATCACTAGGTTGTGCGTTTGACCGTCTACAATCACTAGCCCTCCATCACTAGGTTGTGCGTTTGACCGTCTACGATCACTAGCCCTCCATCACTGGGTTGTGGGTTTTACCGTCTACAATCACTAGCCCTCCACCACTGGGTTGTGGGTTTTACCGTTTACAATCACTAGCCCTCCACCACTGGGTTGTGGGTTTGACCGTCTACGATCACTAGCCCTCCATTACTGGGTTGTGGGTTTGACCATCTACAATCACTAGCCCTCCATTACTGGGTTGTGGGTTTGACCATCTACAATCACTAGCCCTCCATCACTGGGTTGTGAGTTTGACCGTCTACGATCACTAGCCCTCCATCACTGGGTTGTGGGTTTGACCGTCTACAATCACTAGCCCTCCACCACTGGGTTGTGCGTTTGCGGTCTACGATCACTAGCCCTCCATCACTGGGTTGTGGGTTTGCCTGTCTACGATCACTAGCCCTCCATCACTGGGTTGTGGGTTTGACTGTCTGCAATCACTAGCCCTCCACCGCTGGGTTGTGGGTTTTACCGTCTACAATCACTAGCCCTCCACCACTGGGTTGTGGGTTTTACCGTTTACAATCACTAGCCCTCCACCACTGGGTTGTGGGTTTGACCGTCTACGATCACTAGCCCTCCATTACTGGGTTGTGGGTTTTACCGTCTACAATCACTAGCCCTCCATCACTGGGTTGTGAGTTTGACCGTCTACGATCACTAGCCCTCCATCACTGGGTTGTGGGTTTGACCGTCTACAATCACTAGCCCTCCACCACTGGGTTGTGAGTTTGACCGTCTACGATCACTAGCCCTCCATTACTGGGTTGTGGGTTTGACCATCTACAATCACTAGCCCTCCATTACTGGGTTGTGGGTTTGACCATCTACAATCACTAGCCCTCCATCACTGGGTTGTGAGTTTGACCGTCTACAATCACTAGCCCTCCACCACTGGGTTGTGGGTTTGCGGTCTACGATCACTAGCCCTCCAACACTGGGTTGTGGGTTTGACTGTCTACAATCACTAGCCCTCCATCACTGGGTTGTGAGTTTGACTGTCTACGATCACTATTCCTCCACCACTGGGTTGTGGGTTTTACCGTTTACAATCACTAGCCCTCCATCACTGGGTTGTGGGTTTGACCATCTACAATCACTAGCCCTCCATCACTGGGTTGTGAGTTTGACCGTCTACAATCACTAGCCCTCCACCACTGGGTTGTGGGTTTGCGGTCTACGATCACTAGCCCTCCAACACTGGGTTGTGGGTTTGACTGTCTACAATCACTAGCCCTCCATCACTGGGTTGTGAGTTTGACTGTCTACGATCACTATTCCTCCACCACTGGGTTGTGAGTTTGACTGTCTACGATCACTATTCCTCCATCACTGGGTTGTTGGTTGACCGTCTACAATCACTAACCCTCCATCACTGGGTTGTGAGTTTGACTGTCTACGATCACTATTCCTCCATCACTGGGTTGTTGGTTGACCGTCTACAATCACTAGCCCTCCATCACTGGGTTGTGAGTTTGACCGTCTACAATCACTAGCCCTCCATCACTGGGTTGTGAGTTTGACCGTCTACAATCACTAGCCCTCCATCACTGGGTTGTGAGTTTGACCGTCTACGATTACTAGCCCTCCATTACTGGGTTGTTGGTTGACTGTCTACAATCACTAGCCCTCCATCACTGGGTTGTGGGTTTGACCGTCTACAATCACTAGCCCTCCACCACTGGGTTGTGGGTTTGACCGTCTACAATCACTAGCCCTCCATCACTGGGTTGTGGGTTTGACCGTCTACGATCACTAGCCCTCCACCGCTGGGTTGTGGGTTTGCCTGTCTACAATCACTAGCCCTCCATCACTGGGTTGTGAGTTTGACTGTCTACGATCACTATTCCTCCATCACTGGGTTGTTGGTTGACCGTCTACGATCACTAGCCCTCCACCACTGGGTTATGGGTTTGACTGTCTACAATCACTAGCCCTCCATCACTGGTTATGGGTTTGACCGTCTACAATCACTAGCCCTCCATCACTGGGTTGTGAGTTTGACTGTCTTCGATCACTATTCCTCCATCACTGGGTTGTTGGTTGACCGTCTACAATCACTAGCCCTCCACCACTGGGTTGTGGGTTTGCCTGTCTACGATCACTAGCCCTCCATCACGTGGTTGTTGGTTTGCCTGTCTACGATCACTAGCCCTCTATCACTTGGTTGTTGGTTTGCCTGTCTACGATCACTAGTCCTCCATCACTGGGTTGTGGGTTTGACCGTCTACAATCACTAGCCCTCCACCACTGGGTTGTGGGTTTGCCTGTCTACGATCACTATTCCTCCATCACTGGGTTGTTGGTTTGACCGTCTACAATCACTAGCCTTCCATCACTGGGCTATTGGTTTGACCGTCTACAATCACTAGCCCTCCGCCACTGGGTTGTTGGTTTGCCTGTCTACGATCACTAGCCCTCTATCACTTGGTTGTTGGTTTGCCTGTCTACGATCACTATTCCTCCATCACTGGGTTGTGGGTTTGAGGTCTACCATCACTAGCCCTCCATCACTGGGTTGTTGGTTTGACCGTCTACAATCACTAGCCCTCCATCACTGGGTTGTGGGTTTGACCGTCTACGATCACTAGCCCTCCCTCACTGGGTTGTGGGTTTGCCTGTCTACAATCACTATTCCTCCATCACTGGGTTGTGGGTTTGACCATCTACAATCACTAGCCCTCCATCACTGGGTTGTGGGTTTGACCGTCCGTGGGTTTGACCGTCTACAATCACTAGCCCTCCATCACTGGGTTGTGGGTTTGCGGTCTACGATCACTAGCCCTCCGCCATTGGGTTGTGGGTTTGACTGTCTACAATCACTAGCCCTCCATCACTGGGTTGTGGGTTTAACCCTCTATGATCACTAGCCCTCCATCATTGGTTGTGGGTTTGACGGTCTACGATCACTAGCCCTCCATCACTGGGTTGTGGATTTGACGGTCTACGATCACTAGCCCTCCGCCACTGGGTTGTGGATTTGACGGTCTACGATCACTAGCCCTCCATCACTGGGTTGTGGGTTTGACTGTCTACGATCACTAGCTCTCCATCACTGGGTTGTGGGTTTGACCGTCTACGATCACTAGCCCTCCATCACTGGGTTGTGGGTTTGCCTGTCTACGATCACTAGCCCTCCATCACTGGGTTGTGGGTTTGCGGTCTACGATCACTAGCCCTCCATCACTGGGTTGTGGGTTTGACTGTCTACGATCACTAGCCCTCCCTCACTGGGTTGTGGGTTTGACTGTCTACAATCACTAGCCCTCCATCACTGGTTGTGGGTTTGACCGTCTACAATCACTAGCCCTCCATCACTGGTTGTGGGTTTGACTGTCTACAATCACTAGCCCTCCATCACTGGGTTGTGGGTTTGACTGTCTACGATCACTAGCCCTCCCTCACTGGGTTGTGGGTTTGACCGTCTACAATCACTAGCCCTCCATCACTGGGTTGTGGGTTTGACTGTCTACAATCACTAGCCCTCCATCACTGGTTGTGGGTTTGACCGTCTACAATCACTAGCCCTCCATCACTTGGTTGTGGGTTTGACCGTCTACAATCACTAGCCCTCCATCACTGGGTTGTGGGTTTGACTGTCTACAATCACAAGCCCTCCATCACTGGGTTGTGGGTTTGACTGTCTACGATCACTAGCCCTCCATCACTGGGTTGTGGGTTTGCCTGTCTACGATCACTATTCCTCCATCACTGGGTTGTGGGTTTGCCTGTCTACGATCACTATTCCTCCATCACTGGGTTGTGGGTTTGACCATCTACGATCACTAGCCCTCCATCACTTGGTTGTGGGTTTGACCGTCTACGATCACTAGCCCTCCATCACTAGGTTGTGGGTTTGACTGTCTACAATCACTAGCCCTCCCTCACTGGGTTGTGGGTTTGACTGTCTACAATCACTAGCCCTCCCTCACTGGGTTGTGGGTTTGACCATCTACGATCACTAGCCCTCCATCACTTGGTTGTGGGTTTGCCTGTCTACAATCACTAGCCCTCCATTACTGGGTTGTGGGTTTGACTGTCTACAATCACTAGCCCTCCATCACTGGGTTGTGGGTTTGACTGTCTATGATCACTAGCCCTCCATCATTGGGTTGTGGGTTTGACCGTCTACGATCACTAGCCCTCCACCACTGGCTTGTGGGTTTGACCGTCTACAATCACTAGCCCTCCACCACTGGGTTGTGGGTTTGACTGTCTACAATCACTAGCCCTCCATCACTGGGTTGTGGGTTTGAGGTCTATGATCACTAGCCCTCCATCACTGGGTTGTGGGTTTGAGGTCTATGATCACTAGCCCTCCATCACTGGGTTGTGGGTTTGCCTGTCTACAATCACTAGCCCTCCATCACTGGGTTGTGAGTTTGACCGTCTACAATCACTAGCCCTCCATCACTGGGTTGTGAGTTTGACCGTCTACAATCACTAGCCCTCCATCACTGGGTTGTGAGTTTGACCGTCTACGATTACTAGCCCTCCATTACTGGGTTGTTGGTTGACTGTCTACAATCACTAGCCCTCCATCACTGGGTTGTGGGTTTGACCGTCTACAATCACTAGCCCTCCACCACTGGGTTGTGGGTTTGACCGTCTACAATCACTAGCCCTCCATCACTGGGTTGTGGGTTTGACCGTCTACAATCACTAGCCCTCCATCACTGGGTTGTGGGTTTGCCTGTCTACAATCACTAGCCCTCCATCACTGGGTTGTGAGTTTGACTGTCTACGATCACTATTCCTCCATCACTGGGTTGTTGGTTGACCGTCTACGATCACTAGCCCTCCACCACTGGGTTATGGGTTTGACTGTCTACAATCACTAGCCCTCCATCACTGGTTATGGGTTTGACCGTCTACAATCACTAGCCCTCCATCACTGGGTTGTGAGTTTGACTGTCTTCGATCACTATTCCTCCATCACTGGGTTGTTGGTTGACCGTCTACAATCACTAGCCCTCCACCACTGGGTTGTGGGTTTGCCTGTCTACGATCACTAGCCCTCCATCACGTGGTTGTTGGTTTGCCTGTCTACGATCACTAGCCCTCTATCACTTGGTTGTTGGTTTGCCTGTCTACGATCACTAGTCCTCCATCACTGGGTTGTGGGTTTGACCGTCTACAATCACTAGCCCTCCACCACTGGGTTGTGGGTTTGCCTGTCTACGATCACTATTCCTCCATCACTGGGTTGTTGGTTTGACCGTCTACAATCACTAGCCTTCCATCACTGGGCTATTGGTTTGACCGTCTACAATCACTAGCCCTCCGCCACTGGGTTGTTGGTTTGCCTGTCTACGATCACTAGCCCTCTATCACTTGGTTGTTGGTTTGCCTGTCTACGATCACTATTCCTCCATCACTGGGTTGTGGGTTTGAGGTCTACCATCACTAGCCCTCCATCACTGGGTTGTTGGTTTGACCGTCTACAATCACTAGCCCTCCATCACTGGGTTGTGGGTTTGACCGTCTACGATCACTAGCCCTCCCTCACTGGGTTGTGGGTTTGCCTGTCTACAATCACTATTCCTCCATCACTGGGTTGTGGGTTTGACCATCTACAATCACTAGCCCTCCATCACTGGGTTGTGGGTTTGACCGTCCGTGGGTTTGACCGTCTACAATCACTAGCCCTCCATCACTGGGTTGTGGGTTTGCGGTCTACGATCACTAGCCCTCCGCCATTGGGTTGTGGGTTTGACTGTCTACAATCACTAGCCCTCCATCACTGGGTTGTGGGTTTAACCCTCTATGATCACTAGCCCTCCATCATTGGTTGTGGGTTTGACGGTCTACGATCACTAGCCCTCCATCACTGGGTTGTGGATTTGACGGTCTACGATCACTAGCCCTCCGCCACTGGGTTGTGGATTTGACGGTCTACGATCACTAGCCCTCCATCACTGGGTTGTGGGTTTGACTGTCTACGATCACTAGCTCTCCATCACTGGGTTGTGGGTTTGACCGTCTACGATCACTAGCCCTCCATCACTGGGTTGTGGGTTTGCCTGTCTACGATCACTAGCCCTCCATCACTGGGTTGTGGGTTTGCGGTCTACGATCACTAGCCCTCCATCACTGGGTTGTGGGTTTGACTGTCTACGATCACTAGCCCTCCCTCACTGGGTTGTGGGTTTGACTGTCTACAATCACTAGCCCTCCATCACTGGTTGTGGGTTTGACCGTCTACAATCACAAGCCCTCCATCACTGGGTTGTGGGTTTGACTGTCTACGATCACTAGCCCTCCATCACTGGGTTGTGGGTTTGCCTGTCTACGATCACTATTCCTCCATCACTGGGTTGTGGGTTTGCCTGTCTACGATCACTATTCCTCCATCACTGGGTTGTGGGTTTGACCATCTACGATCACTAGCCCTCCATCACTTGGTTGTGGGTTTGACCGTCTACGATCACTAGCCCTCCATCACTAGGTTGTGGGTTTGACTGTCTACAATCACTAGCCCTCCCTCACTGGGTTGTGGGTTTGACCGTCTACGATCACTAGCCCTCCATCACTAGGTTGTGGGTTTGACTGTCTACAATCACTAGCCCTCCCTCACTGGGTTGTGGGTTTGACCGTCTACAATCACTAGCCCTCCCTCACTGGGTTGTGGGTTTGACTGTCTACGATCACTAGCCCTCCATCACTTGGTTGTGGGTTTGCCTGTCTACAATCACTAGCCCTCCATTACTGGGTTGTGGGTTTGACTGTCTACAATCACTAGCCCTCCATCACTGGGTTGTGGGTTTGACTGTCTATGATCACTAGCCCTCCATCATTGGGTTGTGGGTTTGACCGTCTACGATCACTAGCCCTCCACCACTGGCTTGTGGGTTTGACCGTCTACAATCACTAGCCCTCCACCACTGGGTTGTGGGTTTGACTGTCTACAATCACTAGCCCTCCACCACTGGGTTGTAGGTTTGACCGTCTACAATCACTATTCCTCCATCACTGGGTTGTGGGTTTGACTGTCTACAATCACTAGCCCTCCACCACTGGGTTGTAGGTTTGACCGTCTACAATCACTATTCCTCCATCACTGGGTTGTTGGTTGACTGTCTACAATCACTAGCCCTCCATCACTGGGTTGTGGGTTTGACTGTCTACGATCACTAGCCCTCCATCACTGGGTTGTGGGTTTGACTGTCTACAATCACTAGCTCTCCATCACTGGGTTGTGGGTTTGACTGTCTACAATCACTAGCTCTCCATCACTGGGTTGTGGGTTTGACTGTCTACAATCACTAGCCCTCCATCACTGGGTTGTGGGTTTGACCGTCTACGATCACTAGCCCTCCATCACTGGGTTGTGGGTTTGACCGTCTACGATCACTAGCCCTCCATCACTGGGTTGTGGGTTTCACCGTCTACAATCACTAGCCATCCACCACTGGGTTGTGGGTTTGACTGTCTACGATCACTAGCCCTCCATCACTGGGTTGTGGGTTTGACTGTCTACGATCACTAGCCCTCCACCACTGGGTTGTGAGTTTGACTGTCTACGATCACTAGCCCTCCACCACTGGGTTGTTGGTTGACTGTCTACAATCACTAGCCCTCCACCACTGGGTTGTGGGTTTGACTGTCTATGATCACTTGCCCTGCATCACTGGTTGTGGGATTGACCGTCTACGATCACTATAGCCCTCCATCACTGGGTTGTGGGTTTGACCGTCTACAATCACTGGCCCTCCATCACTGGTTGTGGGTTTTACCGTCTACGATCACTAGCCCTCCATCACTGGGTTGTGGGTTTGACCATCTACAATCACTAGCCCTCCACCACTGGGTTGTGGGTTTGACCGTCTACGATCACTAGCCCTCCCTCACTGGGTTGTGGGTTTGCCTGTCTACAATCACTATTCCTCCATCACTGGGTTGTGGGTTTGACCATCTACAATCACTAGCCCTCCATCACTGGGTTGTGGGTTTTACCGTCTACGATCACTAGCCCTCCATCACTGGGTTGTGGGTTTGACCGTCTACAATCACTAGCCCTCCACCACTGGGTTGTGGGTTTTACCGTCTACAATCACTAGCCCTCCATCACTGGGTTGTGGGTTTGACTGTCTACGATCACTAGCCCTCCATCACTGGGTTGTGGGTTTGACCGTCTACAATCACTAGCCCTCCACCACTGGGTTGTGGGTTTTACCGTCTACGATCACTAGCCCTCCATCACTGGGTTGTGGGTTTGACCGTCTACAATCACTAGCCCTCCACCACTGGGTTGTGGGTTTTACCGTCTACAATCACTAGCCCTCCATCACTGGGTTGTGGGTTTGACTGTCTACGATCACTAGCCCTCCATCACTGGGTTGTGGGTTTGACCGTCTACAATCACTAGCCCTCCATCACTGGGTTGTGGGTTTGCCTGTCTACGATCACTGGCCCTCCATCACTGGGTTGTGGGTTTGACCGTCTACAATCACTAGCCCTCCATCACTGGTTGTGGGTTTGAGGTCTATGATCACTAGCCCTCCATCACTGGTTGTGGGTTTGAGGTCTATGATCACTAGCCCTCCATCACTGGTTGTGGGTTTGAGGTCTATGATCACTAGCCCTCCATCACTGGGTTGTGAGTTTGACCGTCTACGATCACTAGCTCTCCATCACTGGGTTGTGGGTTTGACTGTCTACAATCACTAGCCCTCCATCACTGGTTGTGGGTTTGACCGTCTACAATCACTAGCCCTCCATCACTGGGTTGTGGGTTTGACTGTCTACGACACTAGCCCTCCATCACTGGGTTGTGGGTTTGACCGTCTGCGATCACTAGCCCTCCATCACTGTGTTGTGGGTTTGCCTGTCTACAATCACTAGCCCTCCATCACTTGGTTGTGGGTTTGACCGTCTACGATCACTAGCTCTCCATCACTGGGTTGTGGGTTTTACCGTCTACGATCACTAGCCCTCCACCACTGGGTTGTGAGTTTGACTGTCTACGATCACTAGCTCTCCATCACTGGGTTGTGGGTTTGAGGTCTATGATCACTAGCCCTCCATCACTGGGTTGTGGGTTTGACCGTCTACAATCACTAGCCCTCCACCACTGGGTTGTGGGTTTGACCGTCTACGATCACTAGCCCTCCATCACTGGGTTGTAGGTTTGAGGTCTATGATCACTAGCCCTCCATCACTGGGTTGTGGGTTTGACCGTCTATGATCACTAGCCCTCCATCACTGGGTTGTGGGTTTGAGGTCTATGATCACTAGCCCTCCATCACTGGTTGTGGGTGTGACCGCCTACGATCACTAGCCCTCCATCACTGGGTTGTGGGTTTGCCTGTCTACGATCACTGGCCCTCCACCACTGGGTTGTGGGTTTGACCATCTACGATCACTGGCCCTCCATCACTGGGTTGTGGGTTTGAGGTCTATGATCACTAGCCCTCCATCACTGGTTGTGGGTGTGACCGCCTACGATCACTAGCCCTCCATCACTGGGTTGTGGGTGTGACCGCCTACGATCACTAGCCCTCCATCACTGGGTTGTGGGTTTGCCTGTCTACGATCACTAGCTCTCCATCACTGGGTTGTGGGTTTGACCGTCTACGATCACTAGCCCTCCGCCACTGGGTTGTGGGTTTGACCGTCTACGATCACTAGCCCTCCATCACTGGGTTGTGGGTTTGACCGTCTACGATCACTAGCCCTCCATCACTGGGTTGTGGGTTTGACCGTCTACAATCACTAGCCCTCCATCACTGGGTTGTGGGTTTGACCGTCTACAATCACTAGCCCTCCATCACTGGGTTGTGGGTTTGACCGTCTACGATCACTAGCCCTCCATCACTGGGTTGTGGGTTTGACCGTCTACGATCACTGGCCCTCCATCACTCGGTTGTGGGTTTGACCGTCTACGATCAGTAACCTTCCATCACTGGGTTGTGGGTTTGACTGTCTACGATCACTAGCCCTCCATCACTGGGTTGTGGGTTTGACCGTCTACGATCACTAGCCCTCCATCACTGGGTTGTAGGTTTGACCGTCTACGATCACTAGCCCTCCATCACTGGGTTGTGGGTTTGACCGTCTGCGATCAGTAACCTTCCATCACTGGGTTGTGGGTTTGACTGTCTACGATCACTAGCCCTCCATCACTGGGTTGTGGGTTTGACCGTCTACAATCACTAGTCCTCCATCACTGGGTTGTGGGTTTGACCGTCTGCGATCACTAGCCCTCCATCACTGGGTTGTGGGTTTGCCTGTCTACGATCACTAGCCCTCCATCACTGGGTTGTGGGTTTGCCTGTCTACGATTACTAGACCTCCATCACTGGGTTGTGGGTTTGACTGTCTACAATCACTAGCCCTCCATCACTGGGTTGTGGGTTTGACCGTCTACGATCACTATTCCTCCATCACTGGGTTGTGGGTTTGAGGTCTACAAATAAAAGGCAGCCTAAGGTATATGCTGTAGGTTAGAGGGTTTTTTCTGGGTATTTCAGTTTTTCAACCACTGAAAGTTGCCTCATTGTTACAAGATCATAGCAATTAGCTATAGGATTTAAACACAAAAATATCATATAATTAGGTTTTTTAAAAATGAAAAAAAATGCTGATTATATTTTGAAGATGATATCATCAAACTGTACTGTTGTACCTTTTGCTTAGCTTTAATTAGCTTAACTGTAGGTACATTGTAGCAGTGTAGTCAGAATACTAATAGTAGGAAACCAGGCCCATGTCTGAGAAACATAAACACAGGATGTGCATTGTACGCACAAAGTATATAAATCTATATATTTTTGCTAATAACATTGTATTTACAACTCATATAATCGGATGAGAAGTGTATAAACTTATACTTTCTATGTATGTCACTTTTGTGAAAACCATGGTTACCACTTCAAAAACATACTGAAAACATTCTATAAAAACCCACTATTTTTTAACCAGAATTTGACTTCCTGAAAATAGGATTGTTTCTCTGTAGTTCTCCCAAAAACTAAAGATTACATATTTTGTTGCAGAATTGTCTGTGTCCCAGCATAGGTCTTTTGTTTAGATTTTTGGTATTTTCCTTCATGTGCTGTTGTCAAAATTTTAGTTCCTGTAAAGCTAGCTTTTCATGTGTAGACACCCATTTCGGAAAGGCCAAAATTTTGATCTCTAACCAAAAATGTAAAAAGCATGTATGTGGTTGCTGCCTTCATAGAGATGAAAATGCTGAAGCAGCTGTAGGCTTTAGTTTGGATCACACAAATATCAAGAGCATGTATGATAAGATTAATGCTATTTACATATTTAGGCTAAATATCATTTCTTCTCCTGATCAGAATTAGCTTATAGAATGACCTATTTATATCAGAACCGCTCTGCCTGCAAATTGACTACTAGAAAGAAATGTATTGGCTATAAGAAAAGCTAGTGTTCCATTAGACCGGCTTTGTCTTAGCCTTGTCTCCTAATGCTTTACGGTACGTCCCTATTGATCTGTTGTCCGTAATGAGTATACTTTCCTTCATTACAAACCCTTTGATTTCCTTGTCCGTTATGCAGAATAATGGAAAGGATTGGTTTGGTAGAGTTATATATATATGGATTGATCAGATATTGATCGTATGTGTGAGGCTGATCGAGGGGCTTGTTTTCTATATAGTGAGACTCAAGTCACCCTGAACTTTGGTTTCATTAGGGTGTAGGGGGGGGGGGGGGGGGGTCAATATTAGTGAGCTATTGGCTTACAGTTCTAGTTTTGACAAGTTTGAATTCCCCTCAATTAGGATGGATGTAGATCTAAATCTAAAGTCACATATACAGTATTACACAATGCTGTAGTTAATCTGTTAAACAAATCACATGGTCTGTGTGGAGGATTAAAGGATAATGCAGGGTAGAACAAGGTCATGTGACCCGGGATTAGGATGGTTGGGGTTTCTATAATACCCTCTATATATGGCTTTGTGGTTTACTTTATCATGTAGGGGTATTTTAAGTTTTGAAAAAGGTCAAAGGTTGACATAATAAGGTGACATGTGATAGTTTTGTTATCCATGTAACTTATAAATATTTTAAAGTCATGCAGTAGTATGTTTCAGGTGAGTTAAGCAAAGGTAGGTGTTACTTTTAAATATGTTAACATTTGATTATATCATTGATGTTAGATCATTAGCCTTTATAGATTGAGATGTAAAGGCTATTTTCATGAACATTTACCAGGTATGTTCATTCATGTTTACTGATTACGGACCATAAATATAGACTGTAAATAGCAGTAGTGATGTTGTGATGATCGTCTTATGTTGACACATCGCGATCATTGATGCCAGGGGTTACGCTCACTCTACACCCCTGGAATTATGCCTCGATATGCGGGGGTTACGCTCACCTACGCTCTCTACGCCCCTGTAATCACCCTCGATTATCCAGGGGTTATAACACTCACTTATGCTCTCTTAACACCCAAGGAATATGTCATGGCAAAACTGAGAACAAGAAGGCAGAACTTTAGTTGCAGGTCTTGGGTAAAAAATCCTAACCAAGTCCTTTATTGGCTGCAGCCTGTCTTTTGAAGATTACGAATTAAAGGAGCAACAATTGACTTCAGAGCCTGTCAATTTTCACCTCATGGGATCACACGATTTCTTTTATGTATATAAAAGTCTTTTTGCCTTTTCAACAAGGTGGCGCACATATCGCGTCATAATATATTCCAGTGTGGAGATCAGCATAGGAGAGTAGAACGAGGTATAAACAGCTGAAAATCTGGTCACAATACTGAATTGTCCGTGCATGTGTTATAATGGTGTGTACACTGTACTATAGGGTACCGTAAAAACTCGTGTAATATGCGCACTTTTTTAAGGGAAATTAAAATCAAATAGTTGGGGGTGCGTAAATTACAATGATATAGATGTTTGTCAAGTTTTTTTTCAGTGAAAGATCGAGAAATCTGAAGGACGCCGCCATATTGGAAAGTCGGGATTGTTTCCTTTTGTACACAAGATCCAGACGACGCAAGCAGAATAAATAAATTAATATTAAAAACATTCAAAATATATACTGTATTTGTGTTGTTATTTATGAATTACACGGGAATTGACGATAAGTTATTTATGATTGACGTCCCGATGTAATTTGGACCAGGCCAGAGTTGAGACGGCCGCTCGGCATACAACGTTTATTTGACAAGTAATTATAAGCCAAATTAGGTAAACAAAACATTTAACGCAAATACCGGCATTCTATTTCACTCGTGTGGTCATCTAAAACCATAGTTTAGGAAAAAATCAGGTATTGATATTGCCGATAAATATTCCGACCACGGTAAAAGTTTCGTCTCGTTATCACTTTGACATACTTTCGTTTTCAGTTCCAGACGAATAATCACTAAAGGCGTGTCCAATTAAGTTCCTTGCTTTTCTTCTCGTAATTCTGCAGCCATTTCAATTGCACTTGCAACATCTTCGGCAGTAAATATTTCAAAATGTCATCGAATTCGCAGGAACTCGTTTCAAAATCGAAAGTCGCCATTGCGTTCTACGTGAGTAACTTTCGTAGTAAATTCTTTGGTTTTCGCGGGAATATCGTGTCATGTGATGCCTTTATGAATGGAAATTTCCATTACTATTTCGGTCGCCAGAGTCGCGTGATACATTCGGCCAATAACATGTCGTCGTAACATGTTTTCTATACCAATCGTAAAATCGCTTCTTCACGACCGTCGGAACCACAAGGATGGCGGACGATGTCTTATAAAAGCAAAAACAGAGACCACACGAAGCAAATAAAGCGCGTAAAGGCGTCAACAGGGGCCGAGGAGTTAACCGTAAGAGTTATAACATTTACACATATTATTAATTAATGCAACGTAACGTTTATGCCATATCATCTATGCTGTTACCGCTAATTATCGCAACAATGCTTTCACCGTCTCCACGTGGTCGCCTTTGTGTTTACATTAGATATAACCAATCAAAGGTAGCCTATTATCAAGGACTGAGAGCGTGTCAAAAAAGGCAATTTTTCATTGGTCAACCCGTAGGACTGTCTTAGGCCTGTACCCGTGTGATTGCGGTAGCCTAATTATACCAAGCCGTCAGAATGGGTTTTAATGAAAGTAATTATCGTCTAATTGATCAGGAGAACACTTCTAAGGTAATTACCGTTTAAACAAGATACCCTACTCAATGAGATCAGTATAATTGTGCTTTTAGTTACACCTGTTACATCGATAATTATATGTCAGCTTGACCGAGGATGGTTTTTGATCGACCAGGCGTGTGTAGGGTCCGGTAGGCACAAAATACGTTTTTCTTATACTTGCTAATAGTTATGCATTTTTCTAATAAATGAATAACACAAACTCATCCATGTTTTTTTATTTACTGGAGAAAATCGTCACCTAAAAAGAGAAAAAAGAATATTGAATGACATGAGAACGAGACAAATTAATGGTCGTCAACTTTGCGATTTTTTCGATTTTTTTCGGTGCGTGAATTATATTGATACAGACCTTTTTCCAGCAGTTTTGGGGTGATTTTTAGGGTGCGCAAATTACACTGGTGCGTAGATTACACGAGTTTTTACGGTATATATTATATTGGAGTTTGCCTGATGAAGCCCTATAGAAGACAGGCCTAGCGGTAGATCCTGATTTATTCATTATTGTATCTACATGTCTTTATTTATTGACACACTAAATTTCCTATGGACTTAATAATGATACATTAATATACGTATTATTGCAGCAACAAAGGTGATGTTTCAAAAATGAAACTGCATGGTCACACAAAAATTTCCACTTTGACTATAAAATGTGAACACAGCAATTTCCACTTTGACTATAAAATGTGAATACAAAAATTTCCATTTTGACTATAAAATGTGAATACAAAAATTTCCACTTTGACTATAAAATGTGAATACAAAAATTTCCACTTTGACTATAAAATGTGAATACAAAAATTTCGACTTTGACTAAAAAATGTGAATACAAAAATTTCCACTTTGACTATAAAATGTATTAAAAGGAGAATCACCATGTCATGCTCCAGAACAGACCAACCATTACCAATCTGGCTCTGTATATCAGCAGATGTGTTTAATCGATGTGCCAGATTGGATTCCTGATATGCAGAGAAATAAGATTTAACTTGGTAAGACCTAGGTATACAGAGACAGGGTATCTGTGTTACATGTGTTGTGATTACAGACGATGGAATCACCTTAAACTTGTAATCGAAAATTTGTTATCTTGGGTATGGAATCCCATGCATTTTGTTTCAAAATGAGATGGTCATACAATGTCATGTATATGTAAGAATGTTAAAAACCAACCATATGAACAATAAAGGTATGACTCTTTTCATGACCTAAGGGTTGAAAGATAAGGAAATTTCACCTAAGGGTTGTCAAATTTGGTAAAAACAGAGGCTTTGCCAAATTTGAAAATCCTGGGAGTAGAAAATTCTGATTTTAAACTCTAGCTTGATCATGAAAGAATATTGACCTCAAACACCATGAAAATACATTTGGACACCACTTACCATTAATTTTGAAAACATCAACTTGAGCTTTTTTTTTTGGCGAAAACAAAACAGTCAGCTATTTTCAGCCTATCCCATATTTGCAAACAATGGCGTATAAAAATTAATCTAATCTTTCTAGGATGTGTAGTAAATCTATTACAAAAAAGTTTTAATTTCATCACATTGCACTTGCCACATTCCCGCCTGGGAATTGGCGACATCACATTATTGCAGGGTTTTCCCTGGGACCCTCATATTTAATAAATTTGTAGTCCTTGGACTCCCATTACAAATAATATAGAGTAACACTTCATCAATTTTGGGAGTCCTTTGACAATTTTAGGAGTCAAAATGCAGGTTTTTGTGCATCAGGGAAAACCCTATCTTTGTTCAACCATTGTGACGTCAAGTCACGTGAAATGGGGTGTAAGAATAGATAGAAATTTCCAACACCCCTTTCTTACCCAGGGCAGTTGTATCTTAAAACACAGGGATATGGGAGAGGACATTGGTGTAACCTGTTACCTGTTGTATTATTGTAACGATCAGTTGAAGTGGTGATTGGGTGATTGCTATTTCAATTACAGGTTACATGGATGATCAAGGAAATATTATTGCACTTGAATTGATTATAAATGAGAAAGAGACCATTGCTGGTTGTAATTGATTATGGTAATACTAAAGTGTAAAATTTCTGTAGTGAAACTTTCCTATAATGGATTGTCTGTACAGAAATGACAATACAATACAACTGTAAATTTTACAACTTTCAGTTTCACCGAGTTACTTCCAGTTATTGATTACTTGTTGGACATTTTGAAAAAAAACCCATGTGCCTTTGGTTAAACGATAAGATGCTACAGTTAGTGATATGATTTTTAATAGGAAAACTGTTTCAGATGTTTTTTTCTTTAATGAATATCTGTTTTAGTGTGTAATATTTGTTCTACTTAACAGCTGGACCAGAGTAAGATGCTGGGCTACCTCCAGGTACAGGACTAAACCATCACCTCGTGCCACGCCCACTCACAGCCAGCTGATCCCCACAGAGTGACACACCCACCAGTTATAGTCATGGCCACCTCTCCCCAAAACAGTGAGTAACATCTTATATAACCAATGATAATTAGATTTCAGAGACGTCTAGACGAAACAGTTTGTGTGACTCAAGGCGTTGCAGAGGGTTTGAACAGAGGTTTTGTAATGTAGTCATAATGATGGTATCTCCATATTTAGCAAAGTCAGCATGATTAATTGATTATGAGTTTAATTAATTTGTGTTCATAATGGCATGACTATTTGAAAAAAGAAATCTGTTCAATCTATATAATGTATTTACATAATGAAAATATATCTCTGGATCATCTTATTGAAACAGTCCACAAAATACTTTGTTTTATTGTACATGGTTGGGGTAAACAACGCAGTATTTACAGAAGAGTGTTATATCAATCCTAGTCACTTAATGGATTCTTAGTTTGTAAGTATTAATTGGAGCAGAGTACAATTTCGGGGAAGGTCATGTTTGGCATGTATAAAAATGACCACATTACAAAATCTTGGGACACTGAATTGCATTCATTGTGCCATTAATGAAACTTCAAATTGGTTATTTCATAAAGTTGGTTTACATCTTTATGTATGTCTATTTGGAAACCACTACACCTGCTGTCATAGTATGGCTTCCAAGTGTTGGTATAGTGATTTGTTATTATTTTTTTGAAATACTTATATTATTTATGATGCATCAGCTTTGTAAGACCGACTGACAGCGGTGTAGTGGCTTAGCTATATGTGTCTTGAAAAAGTGACCACATTTTGGCCTCGGGACACCAATGTTTTGGGGATACACAGCCTATTGGTCAGAAAAATGTGATCTTTTCTGGATTTAAGACTTTCCCCCTAATTCTAGGCTAGATGCTGTTCTATAAGACTCTTTAAGGTATCAAGAATCATAAAAAAATCCCATTAAGTTTTCTGTGATCTCTTGAGTAAAGAACCAATTAGCCAACATTATCCAAAAGCAAATCATTCAGATGGATGAATGTAGGATTTCATCGCTATGTTATCAGATTACTTAGATGATCAGCTATGCCTTACCAAGACCTACCCAAGGATCTTAACTTGTTCTCCAATTTCCTGTGCTTATAGACTTGCAGATAATTACAAAACTTGGCACACAAAATGTGTCGCAGGGATTGCCGTGGTAACAGCATTTGTTCACCCTAATAGTTCGGCTCATGTAGAGTTGTATGCATCTGAAAGTGTAAATATGCATTTTGAATTTCAGAACACAGCTGGTAAAACTATTATTCCTTAGCGATATCTACTATTGATTTCTGTCTGAGAGTGAAGACGAATCTTGGGAGGCTCGCTGCTTTGTTACACAGACCGTATAAACAAGATACTGTTCAGATCTCCAATTTCGTATGTGACTAGGTTTACGTGAAGAAACCTGACCTGCTTTGGCAGAGTCAAATTAGCACTATCATGGACTCCATATAAAATGATCTCAAATTTTGTATGTTTATGTAAAGAAACTTGACTTGATTCTGTAGCTTCAAATTAACACTATCTTGGACTCCGTATGAAATGTACTAGATCTGAAATACAGATGTTAACTTTATTTTCTGTATAAATTTTTAGTAGGATTAACTTAATAATTTCAACATAAAACATGTGTTATACCATTTTTTATTTGAACACATACGTTTCAATTTAATTGTAGAATACAAATATTTAAATAGAAAAGAATCATTGTTACTTCTTTAAAAAGAATTATAAGTTAGTATATCTAAATTATTATTTATTTAAAATTTTGACATGCAGTGAATTAATGAGGAAGTACTGACAAACTAATGACTTCAATAGTATAACATAAGTACAGGTAAATCATATTACATCTGTACAGGTAAGGACACAGGTAGGTATGGACCTTCCCATTACCTGTAGGGGTTTTTGTGGTCACACCTGGCTGGACGTAGTGCACTACTAGTTTACCTGTAGTTTAAATGTAGTGCACTACTAGTTTAAACGTAGTGCACTCCTAGTGCACTAGTGTGTAAAGGTTAGCTTACACTCAACTGTATGTCTACATATCTTGTATCAATGTTCTCATGGAGAAACAATTTTTACATGTAGTAACTACAGTCCGTTACATGTTTTGCAATTTCAGCATTTTGTTATTCTAGATTGTCCTGATTCTGAACTTAAGGCCAGTCTGTACAAGTAGCAGCCCTGGAAGTATAGTTACTGAATTAAAACATAATTATCCAAAGAATCAAAATGTTTCTGAGCTGAGTTTTCTTAGATGTTGTGATAACGGGGGAAAATCTCAGAAATTTCAGACCACAAAAGGAATTGTGAAACTGATTCCAACAAATCAAATTTTGCATGTCACAAATATCTACATGTCTATTTGAAATGGATCAGATCAATATTTTTGTACCAAATAATATCTTGAACAAGACCTTGATCTGGTCTTTGAAGTCTAGAAATGCCATTGCAACTCAAGTACATGATCATTTAATAGCCATTGAAGTGTGATACTGAATATTTCCTGACAGGACTAGGTTAAAGTAGGATGTCTCTGTAACATAGTCATTGGATACATATATACTTTATTGTAGAGAATATCTAAGGTAATTGATTTTTTTGGTTCTGATTTGGGAGATGTGTTTTATTGTACAGAATTGATCACTCGACTCTCAAAACTATTTGGCGCTATCATTTGGTAGATGTACAAAAACATATCTGTTATTAAACATGAGTGTGTTTTATGACGAAGCTTTGTTTTCCATGCGACCAGTAGTTTCTTGTGTACTATACGACATGTTTATCAGTAGTCGAGTCTCGTAGGAATTTATACTCACAGCGTATAATTAGATTTTATGTGACAGATATTTAAGTATCAGTAACAGCATCGACTTTCCAGTCTCGCTTTTGACTATAAACATCACATACATCGAGTACAAGTCTGCATACTGAAACTTTCAATGTAATATTTTCACAGAAGAGCATATATATCTGAACTCTAAACGGGTACTCTAGCTAGCTACCAACTGAACTCTAAACAGGTTACTCTAGCTAGCTACCAACTTAACTCTAGACGGGTACTCTAGCTTATTCAGCTACCAACTGAACTCTAGATGGTCACTCTAGCTAGCTACCAACTGAACTCTAAACGAGTACTCTAGCTTATTCAGCTACCAACTGAACTCTAGATGGGTACTCTAGCTAGCTACCAACTGAACTCTAGACGGGTACTCTAGCTAGCTACCAACTGAAATCTAGATGGGTACTCTAGCTAGCTACCAACTGAACTCTAAACGAGTACTCTAGCTTATTCAGCTACCAACTGAACTCTAGATGGGTACTCTAGCTAGCTACCAACTGAACTCTAGGCAGGTACTCTAGCTAGCTACCAACTGAACTCTAGGCAGGTACTCTAGCTAGATACCAATTGAACTCTAGACGGGTACTCTAGCTAGCTACCAATTCACCCACCTCTGGTGGCTGACGATCAACCCACTCAAGTTCCACTATATTTCTCACTCACTCTTTCTTTCTGCCCCAAAAGTCACAACTATTTGCAACCAAGAATTTGGCATGCCAGCTGTTAACTGCAAGCATTCAAGCACTTGCTACTTGAAACACTTGTGTTGGCTAGCTTGCCAATTTTGTAAAATTGCAACAGCCAAACTTCGGTTTGAACCTGGGACGCATCAGATTTTAGACAAAGAAATACTCTATTTCTAGGTAATTTACACAAGGTGTTGTCCTGGCTAAAATCTTTAAGTAACTATTGGTATTTGGCTAACTGTTTTATTTAATTATTGGTGTCACTTTGATGGATATCGCTGGTGACATGTTGGAATATTGTATAAGAACTTGATATAAAACACCAGCCCATCTTTTATTATATACTTCACCATAAAGAAAATACATATTTCCCCAATAGTCTTGAAGATTTAATTTCAGAATTATATATTACATGCATTATTTTATTTCTTGGCATGCATCCAACAGAACAAGCAAGCATTGGACATATATTTGATGTCTTCATCAATGTTACAGATAGGGAAGTCTGTACTGCAGTCTTAGACTCCATGGATTCCATTGAACAGAAATTTCAGAGCTGAAGGTGGTCATTACTTTAGTGTTTAGTCTTCATGGTACCTACTATGATACCTGCAAAACTTTTCTTGACAATTTTACACGAGCACTTGCCATCGAAAGCAATCTTTCTATAACTAAATTATATTTCATAAATGAGGTATATTTTACTTACACATATATGTAATCACCCGAATATTTTGAGAATTAGAAAAAGAAACCAACAATTGATTGATTGGGTATTACAATCGGAAGTCTGAGAACAGATGACAGTCTTACTCCTAAGGTTTCTTTGTCATTCTGTCAGATCAGATATGAGTTGAAAGCATTTTGGAGACTCAGAATCAGGAAAACCCCGATATGTGTCTGGATTGATGATTAAGTTAGACGTCATGGCCAGACAGTTATACTGTGATCGGTGGGGATCAATGACAGACCAGGGTCATCACCTATATGTCAAACACGACTGTCTGCTGGGCTCGTTATCCATCAAAAGTATGTTGACATAAAGTTCTGGATCACAGATTTTATCAATTTTTTTTCCATTTCCAATTCTGGGAACTTTATCGCACCTTACCGGGGTAATGTTAAAGATAAATAACCATTTTAACAAAAAAATGAACTACTTCTTCAGTGAATCTTAACCACATTTTGTACATGTTTAGATTTTGCTAAAGATAAGATAAACTGCTCCATATGCATGTAGGCCTTGAACCTGTGACCTGGAGGTGGAGGGCTAGTGGTAGCAGAATGTCAGACACCTTGACCACTTGGCCACCATGACCCAGTGGTGCAGGGTTTGTGGTAGCAGAGTGTCAGACACCTTGACCACTTGGCCATCACGACCCAGGGGTGCAGGGTTTGTGGTAGCAGAATGTCAGACACCTTGACCACTTGGCCACCATGACCCAGTGGTGCAGGGTTTGTGGTAGCAGAATGTCAGACACCTTGACCACTTGGTCACTGCGAGCCAGTGATTGAGAGCTAATGAAAGCAGAGTGTCAGAAACTTTAACCATATCCAGAGGCGGAGGGCGGGTGGAAAAAAAATGTCAGACACCTGAACCACTTGCCAAATGTGCCATACCAATTACTAACTCAGCTTTCATATATTTCTCAATTATCTCCTGGGAACCCAATAAATTGGCCTATTTCAGGATTTTATGTCCCCGCCATGAAATGGGGGGCATATAGTGTTACCCATGTCCGTCCTGTTGTGTCTCGTCCCGTCCCGTCCCATGGTAATAGAACCAGTTTAATTAAATAACTACTGATACGACTGTCATCAAAATTTGCATATATAATAAGTCTGATGTCCTGTTGTGCACTTTGCTCTTTTTTTCTGGATCAAGCATCAAAGACGGCCGCCACAACCTCTGATTGGCGAAAAACATATCTTGAATATTTTCTTCTACTTTACGCATTATGATGAAACTTTGTGGGAGGGATGAAAACCTGACAGCACTCATTATAAAGAAAAAAATATGGCATTATGATTCAAAATGGCCACCAAATAAAGGCTTCTGATAAGTTAAAATTTAAATGTTATCGGATTTAAATGAAATTTTGTGCATGTAATCTTGCAATACGAAAGCAATGCCAGTATTCATTTATGAAAACTAAAATAGGAGACATTTTATGCCCCCTGATTTGTCGAAATCAAACTATTGTTCCAAGTTCCATGAAATTTTGCAAAACTGCTTTCATATGGGGGCGGGGACATTTATGTCTCACAGACATTTCTAGTTATAGTTATATGTGGACAAGCAGTGTGATTAATGAGAATATCCCATAATCTTCTACAATACAATGTACATATTATAACAACTTGGTGCAGAATAGATAATAAACAAGTCATTGTGACCAAAACCCTGAGCAGTTGATTTCAGTGTATTGTAATGAGAAGTATTTATAGTCCAGTTGCAAAGTCTCAAAAGGTAATCCAGTACTGAGCAATACAAAGGTAGGAGCACCTAACCACCTAATCATACCTATCTACCTATCTACCTACCTAACTACTTATCTACCTGTCTACCTGCTACTTAACGTATGAAATATTCATCACAAGTCACAAAAGGCAATCAGGATATATATATATAGAAATGGCAAGTAAAATCCTTATTGATTTGTTACTGAGGGGAGATTCTGATAATTGATGAAAACTTACCTACATCAGGTAAATCTTTAAAGCAGCGGGTTGGAAATCGTATTCAGGCAGAGAAACTTTGTTGGTAACAAGAACTCTTCTGAAAACAAATCCATGTAACTGTTTTTTAAATATATATGATCTTCAGTAATAACTTATTATAAACTTGATATATTACTTGCCAACGTTGGGTCGTAGGTTCCAGGCCTATGTAGAGCAGTCACCACCAAAACCTGGCAAGTCCTTATAATTAAATAACACCAGTTCTTATTAGGATGTAAAACACTAACAAACCAAACCAAATATTGATATAAATAAATAAATTGTTTGTGGTCTGCTCATTTTTAATACAACAGTATATTGAAACCACAGGTGCTGTGATTGAAACCATTGTAAATGAATTATCATGACAAATATTTATCATAAACATTGGGAAGGCAGCAATATAAGAACATGGATATATAATATGTAAAGGTCAAGGAGGGGAAATACCTATAAATACTTATTAAGTATGGCTTAGTTTTTGAAAGCACTTGAACTTCCCATCCATCATCAGAAGCAATCCAGTGTTGGTCTGTACAGGGAAGGTAGAGCTATCTCCCTTAGTACAGAAAACGCATCAATTACAAATATGACATTTAAAATGCTGAGCAGTGTATTCGTTATTGATGAAGTCTTATACATTTGAAACATCTTTATAATTCTTTATGAAAATAAAAGTTATCACAAAGATCAGAATTATAAATACAAACATTTATTTTTATTTTTTTTTATTTTTTTTTTGTCTGCATTTGTTGCATGTCGTAGGTTGATATTGAAGGATTTAGTATCTTTTTGATTTCTGTTCCTACATGAATCAGTAGGGTGAAGACACCGACCTGGAGTTGTCCCCCCTACGTCAATCAGATGGTGATGACTAGATGCTTACATTGTATGGATGTTGTCACTATAATATGATGAGCGCTCTGATGTACATATTGTCTCTTTCAGAAAGTGATTCCAGATAAGGCCAATGTCATTAATAGGAAGGTGATGCTGGGGTCAATATTACAAACTAGAAGGTCAACTTGTAGGGCTGATTGAGTTCATACAGTATATATATAGTACAAGTTAGACTTCACCTCATCATTACCAATATGTCACTATAGAAATAATTTTATAAGGCTTTCCAAAACAGAAAACTAATTGATGAAAATAAAAAAGCCTTGATTGACATCCACTTGACACAATACACTGTAGTTGATAAAAATGTAAATGTTTTAGAAATGAAATAAAAAAAAGGGAAACCAATAATCTGTAGGTATCGAACTGAGCGTTTGATTCAAAGCCCTGACTTTATCAGTGTGGCCATGTAGGAATTAAACATACCCAGCATCAAGATCAGTATTTAATTATTTGACAGGGGAAGTTACTCCGCCAGAAATTTCCTTCTGGTTGTTTGGATCTCCTATATGAAAGGGAGAGTACTCCTAAATTAATAAAACTCTCCATGGAACTTGTAAAGTTCACATTTGGAAAGAAAGTACATATACACCCTTCATTCAATGGTTTGAACTCATATTTTTGTAGAAACTACAGAATTTATACAGTTGATATCAAAATGATTTTTTTTTGTATGATAGAATAAAGATAGAGAATTCCTATAAAGAATTCTCCAATTTCATTTCTAAATGATGTTATCATGTTAGATATTAGGAATAAGGAATTACTGTTTTGGATTCAACATCAAAATGAATATCAATATGATTTTTTCCATTGTAATGCCTAATGGATCTGTAGCAGTACATGCTATTTTGTAGTATAAGGTGTTCCTACCAGATGCCAGCCACTGAAGTCAGCAGAACGAGATAAAACATGGGTGTTTTTATAAAGCAATCATAGGAATGTTGATAGTGTCACAGGACTCGACTGACATTTGTGATAACGGTGTCCTGTGTGGTCCCAGTGTGTGAGGGGGTGGACATCACACACAATATCTATTATCACAAACCATTATACACATAATAACTGGGTATTGTTTTCATTTTTTTTTTCACTTCAAAGCCCTAATGATATTACATTTAATTGCATGAAGCCTTCGACCTCTGACTTTTAATTTCAGAGTGTCGGTCGTATGTCCCTGTAAGGCCTTAGTCGGCTTTCATCATAAATGTGTAACCTGATTCATCTGTGTAGTCATTAAACATAAAATATCCTGATTTATTTGTGATTTCATTATACATTAATTACCTTTAATTATCTTTGACATTTTTGTACATAAAGTGTCCTGATCAATCTGTGTCATCATCATACATAAAAGTCTGCTGATTACACTCGCTCAACGAGTCGTCAATGATATATAGGAATACTCTCTTAGTACGTTCGTACCTATTCCTAACAACGTCACTTCTTAGATACAGACTGCATTTCTCAACTATTTGGCATGAATCTTAATACAAGTGTTCACACTCATTCATTCCTTGCATGACTTTGCGTTTCAACATGGGGCCGCGGTGGCCGAGTGGTTAAGATGTCATGACACTTTAACCCTTGCCCTCCACCTCTGGGTTGCAAGTTCTGACCGCAGGCTGGTGGTTTTTTTCAGACCCTAGCTGTTAATAGGATGTTAAAAACAAATAAACAAAACAAAACCAAATGTTTCAGCATTCTGCAGTAAAAAACTAGCGGGTCATTTTTACTTTAAATAGAAATTGACATAAATTTGGATGTCACTGATCTACAGGCTGCATTTCTCATCTGATTGGCATGAAACTTAATACAATGCATTGTAAGTGTTCACAAACATAAAAATTTGAACAAGTTTGAGTTTCAACATTCTGCAGTAAAAAACTAGGTCATTGTTACTATAATGCATTTTGAAAAAAAGTACATTATATTTGTTATTTACCCTACCCCTTTTGTTATCCCCCAAACACTTTCGGTTGAATTTTTATCTTAGTTTTTGCACATGTAATACAATAAGACACCCTTAAACATAATGAGGAGGTGAAAATCCAAATTTACTGGGGTCCAAAAAAGGGCCTTATAGACAGTATCACCACTCTACAGGCCGCATTTCTCAACTGATTGGCATGAAATTTTCCACAAGTGTTCACAAACAGCATTCCGTGTATCAGTTCTCTTCTTTAACCTCTGCGGAAAAAAAATTTGGCACTGTTACTATCAATAGAAATTTAACCTACTTTCAATGTCACAGGGGTCAAATTTGTCAAAGCCTTCAAATGATTTCTTCTGAAATGCTGAAAGGCCAAGATATCTGATAATTGGCTGGTAGCTTCCTTAGAAGGAGCTGAACAAAGTTTGTGAAAATAAATCACTTTGACTTTGATTATTTACAAGGTCACAGGGGTCAAATATGTCAAATCCTGCAAATGACTTCTTTTGAAATGCCAAAATGCCTAGAAACATGTTACATTTTGTATTAGACTGGAAGCCTTTTTAGCAAAAGCCGAGCAACTTTTTTTTCATAAAAACTATCTATGACATATTTTCAATGACACAGAGTTAAAAATGTTCTTTTTTTTAAGCATTCTTTAGAACGATCTTAATTATTCTTCTGAACGAAGCAGACCAATTTGGCCTCTTGTTTTTCTAAATGTTTGGAAGTCGTCCTTGCAATAAGTGCTTTTCAATCTTTTAGACTATTTTACTTTTGATAACTGAGTGTAACCTGTTGCCTTTGTCTGAGTGTCGGTATAATGTGTTTCCCTGTATCAAGCCTGTAAAAACGTTTTATTGGTGTTGCCGTTACTTTCACACCTCTGCCTCCAAAATTTCCGAAAATATGGCTATTTCTACTATTGACTATAAACCAGCCTTAAAAGTCCTCGGAGATGAAAGGTTTGGCTGATAAGGTCTAAAAACCGGGCAAAGTGTGAACGTTTGTCTGTAAAGAAATGCATTTCTCACCCTCAATATCCTGTTTGGAGCACAGAGATGGCAAGTGCGGAAAAGTGTTTGAAGGCCGCTGAAGTGACCAAGAAATGCCGTTTTTGTTGAGAAGATCTGATAACCTGTCTGCTTCATTTATTGTATAGCATATAACAACATTTATAGACTCATTTGTAGCTACACAAATCGTCCACAGCCAGCATTAGATCTCAACATGGTGGTTTGGGCTTGTTATGTGTTTGTATTGCTGTGAAATGTCCACTGTATCACTGTTGTTCAATGTGTATTTATTTATTTTCTCACAAAGTCTTTTGCACTTCATAGCTTAAGATTGTTCCTACACTATCAGAGCCTATCAAATGATATGAACATGTGAAATTTAAGTGATGCCTGCTCCAATAAGTTGGTAGAGTTTTAAGTGATGCTTGCTCCAATAAGTTGGTTGAGTTTTAAGTGATGCTTGCTCCAATAAGTTGGTTGAGTTTTAAGTGTTGCTTCCTCCAGTGAGTTGGTAGAGTTTTAAGTGATGCTTCCTTCAGTGAGTTGGTAGAGTTTTAAGTGTTGCTACCTCCAATAAGTTGGTAGAGTTTTAAGTGTTGCTTCCTCCAGTGAGTTTGTCAAGTTTTAAGTGTTGCTTCCTTCAGTGAGTTTTAAGTTTTAAGTGTTGCTACCTCCAATAAGTTGGTAGAGTTTTAAGTGTTGCTACCTCCAATAAGTTGGTGGAGTTTTAAGGGTTGCTTCCTCCAGTGAGTTGGTAGAGTTTTAAGTGTTGCTTCCTCCAATAAGTTGGTAGAGTTTTAAGTGTTGCTTCCTTCAGTAAGTTGGTAAAGTTTTAAGTTTTAAGTGTTGCTTCCTTCAGTAAGTTGGTTGAGTTTTAAGTGTTGCTTTCTCCAATAAGTTTGTAAAGTTTTAAGTGTTGCTTCCTTCAGTAAGTTGGTAAAGTTTTAAGTTTTAAGTGTTGCTTCCTTCAGTAAGTTGGTTGAGTTTTAAGTGTTGCTTTCTCCAATAAGTTGGTAGAGTTTTAAGTGTTGCCTCCTCCAATAAGTTGGTGAAGTTTTAAGGGTTGCTTCCTCCAGTGAGTTGGTAGAGTTTTAAGTGTTGCTTCCTCCAATGAGTTGGTAGAGTTTTAAGTGTTGCTACCTCCAATAAGTTGGTAGAGGTTTAAGGGTTGCTTCCTCCAATAAGTTGGTAGAGTTTTAAGCGTTTCTTCCTCCAATAAGTTGGTTGAGTTTTAAGTGTTTCTTCCTCCAATAAGTTTGTAAAGTTTAAGCGTTTCTTCCTCCAATAAGTTGGTAGAGTTTTAAGTGTTTCTTCCTCCAATAAGTTGGTAGAGTTTAAGTGTTTCTTCCTCCAATAAGTTGGTAGAGTTTTAAGTGTTGCCTCCTCCAATAAGTTGGTTGAGTTTTAAGTGTTGCTTCCTCCAGTGAGTTAGTAGAGTTTTAAGTGTTGCTTCCTCCCATAAGTTGGTTGAGTTTTAAGTGTTGCTTTATCCAATAAGTTTGTAAAGTTTTAAGTGTTGCTTCCTCCAATGAGTTGGTAGAGTTTTAAGTGTTGCTTCCTCCAATAAGTTGGTAGAGTTTTAAGTGTTGCTACCTCCAATAAGTTGGTTGAGTTTTAAGTGTTTTTCCTCCAATAAGTTTGTAAAGTTTAAGCGTTTCTTCCTCCAATAAGTTGGTAGAGTTTTAAGTGTTTCTTCTTCCAATAAGTTGGTAGAGTTTAAGCGTTTCTTCCTCCAATAAGTTGGTAGAGTTTTAAGTGTTGCCTCCTCCAATAAGTTGGTTGAGTTTTAAGTGTTGCTTCCTCCAATGAGTTGGTAGAGTTTTAAGTGTTGCTTCCTCCAATAAGTTGGTAGAGTTTTAAGTGTTGCTACCTTCTATAAGTTGGTGGAGTTTTAAGTGTTGCTTCCTTCAGTAAGTTGGTAGAGTTTTAAGTTTTAAGTGTTGATTCCTCCAATAAGTTGGTTGAGTTTTAAGTGTTGCTTTCTCCAATAAGTTTGTAAAGTTTTAAGTGTTGCTTTCTCCAATAAGTTGGTTGAGTTTTAAGTGTTGCTTCCTTCAGTAAGTTGGTAGAGTTTTAAGTTTTAAGTGTTGATTCCTCCAATAAGTTGGTAGAGTTTTAAGTGTTGCCTCCTCCAATAAGTTGGTTGAGTTTTAAGTGTTGCCTCCTCCAATAAGTTGGTAGAGTTTTAAGTGTTGCTACCTCCAATAAGTTGGTGGAGTTTTAAGGGTTGCTTCCTCCAGTGAGTTGGTAGAGTTTTAAGTGTTGCTTCCTCCAATAAGTTGGTAGAGTTTTAAGTGTTGCTTCCTTCAGTAAGTTGGTAAAGTTATAAGTTTTAAGTGTTGCTTCCTTCAGTAAGTTGGTTGAGTTTTAAGTGTTGCTTTCTCCAATAAGTTGGTAGAGTTTTAAGTGTTGCCTCCTCCAATAAGTTGGTTGAGTTTCAAGTGTTGCTTCCTCCAGTGAGTTGGTAGAGTTTTAAGTGTTGCTTCCTCCAGTGAGTTGGTAGAGTTTTAAGTGTTGCTACCTCCAATAAGTTGGTAGAGGTTTAAGGTTTGCTTCCTCCAATAAGTTGGTAGAGTTTTAAGCGTTTCTTCCTCCAATAAGTTGGTAGAGTTTTAAGTGTTTCTTCCTCCAATAAGTTGGTAGAGTTTTAAGTGTTTCTTCCTCCAATAAGTTGGTAGAGTTTAAGTGTTTCTTCCTCCAATAAGTTGGTAGAGTTTTAAGTGTTGCCTCCTCCAATAAGTTGGTTGAGTTTTAAGTGTTGCTTCCTCCAGTGAGTTAGTAGAGTTTTAAGTGTTGCTTCCTCCCATAAGTTGGTTGAGTTTTAAGTGTTGCTTTATCCAATAAGTTTGTAAAGTTTTAAGTGTTGCTTCCTCCAATGAGTTGGTAGAGTTTTAAGTGTTGCTTCCTCCAATAAGTTGGTAGAGTTTTAAGTGTTGCTACCTCCAATAAGTTGGTTGAGTTTTAAGTGTTTTTCCTCCAATAAGTTTGTAAAGTTTAAGCGTTTCTTCCTCCAATAAGTTGGTAGAGTTTTAAGTGTTTCTTCTTCCAATAAGTTGGTAGAGTTTAAGCGTTTCTTCCTCCAATAAGTTGGTAGAGTTTTAAGTGTTGCCTCCTCCAATAAGTTGGTTGAGTTTTAAGTGTTGCTTCCTCCAATGAGTTGGTAGAGTTTTAAGTGTTGCTTCCTCCAATAAGTTGGTAGAGTTTTAAGTGTTGCTACCTTCTATAAGTTGGTGGAGTTTTAAGTGTTGCTTCCTTCAGTAAGTTGGTAGAGTTTTAAGTTTTAAGTGTTGATTCCTCCAATAAGTTGGTTGAGTTTTAAGTGTTGCTTTCTCCAATAAGTTTGTAAAGTTTTAAGTGTTGCTTTCTCCAATAAGTTGGTAGAGTTTTAAGTGTTGCCTCCTCCAATAAGTTGGTTGAGTTTTAAGTGTTGCCTCCTCCAATAAGTTGGTAGAGTTTTAAGTGTTGCTACCTCCAATAAGTTGGTGGAGTTTTAAGGGTTGCTTCCTCCAGTGAGTTGGTAGAGTTTTAAGTGTTGCTTCCTCCAATAAGTTGGTAGAGTTTTAATTGTTGCTTCCTACAGTAAGTTGGTAAAGTTATAAGTTTTAAGTGTTGCTTCCTTCAGTAAGTTGGTTGAGTTTTAAGTGTTGCTTTCTCCAATAAGTTGGTAGAGTTTTAAGTGTTGCTTCCTCCAGTGAGTTGGTAGAGTTTTAAGTGTTGCTACCTCCAATAAGTTGGTAGAGGTTTAAGGGTTGCTTCCTCCAATAAGTTGGTAGAGTTTTAAGTGTTGCTACCTCCAATAAGTTGGTAGAGGTTTAAGGTTTGCTTCCTCCAATAAGTTGGTAGAGTTTTAAGCGTTTCTTCCTCCAATAAGTTGGTTGAGTTTTAAGTGTTTCTTCCTCCAATAAGTTTGTAAAGTTTAAGCGTTTCTTCCTCCAATAAGTTGGTAGAGTTTTAAGTGTTTCTTCCTCCAATAAGTTGGTAGAGTTGAAGCGTTTCTTCCTCTAATAAGTTGGTTGAGTTTTTAGTGTTTCTTCCTCCAATAAGTTGGTAGAGTTTAAGCGTTTCTTCCTCCAATAAGTTGGTTGAGTTTTAAGGGTCGCTTCCTCCAATAAGTTGGTAGAGTTTAAGCTTTTCTTCCGCCAATAAGTTGGTAGAGTTTAACTCTTTCCGTACCGTGATTCCGGTCCGGATTCCGTTCCGGAAGTCATTACTAGGCTCACCCCCAGACGTTTCGGCCAAAATGGCGGCTCTTTGTTGTGTTTGCGTAGGGATTATTATGCCAAAATAATACAGGTAAATGTAAACCAATGTTCTTTTCTGTTCTTCTATAGTTAAAAGATATACAGAGCTTTATTTTCACAGGAATATGTTTGTAAGATGTGGTACTGCTATGTATAGCTAAAGCATTTGCCGCCATGATGTTTACATTGGTGATGACACTTAGCAGTATCTCGCGGGTAATTCAATCTAAATGGGTGATTCACATGACAAAAATGGGTACTTAACTCCTATCAAATTGTTTGTTATCAACTGACGCAGTCGACTTTGTGTAAAATGTTATTGGTAAACTCATCTGTCGGCTGCTATACCCAGCTTATCAAAAAGTATGCAACGTCAAGTAGTTTGTCGTCTGTATACGACAACGGGGAGGAGACGTCACGCTTTTTTGTCGTCTGTATACGACAACGGGGAGGAGACGTCGCGTTTTTTTGTCGTCTGTATACGACAACGGTATGGAAAGAGTTAAGCGTTTCTTCCTCCAATAAGTTGGTAGAGTTTAAGCATTTCTTCCTCCAATTAGCTGGTAGAGTTTAAGCGTTTCTTCCTCCAATAAGTTGGTTGAGTTTTAAGTGTTTCTTCCTCCAATAAGTTGGTAGAGTTTAAGCGTTTCTTCCGCCAATAAGTTGGTAAAGTTTTAAGCGTTTCTTCCTCCAATAAGTTGGTTGAGTTTTAAGTGTTTCTTCCTCCAATAAGTTGGTTAAGTTTTAAGTGTTGCTACCTCCAATAAGTTGGTAAAGTTTTAAGTGTTGCTACCTCCAATAAGTTGGTGGAGTTTTAAGTGTTGCCTCCTCCAATAAGTTGGTTGAGTTTTAAGTGTTTCTTCCTCCAATAAGTTGGTTAAGTTTTAAGTGTTGCTACCTCCAATAAGTTGGTAAAGTTTTAAGTGTTGCTACCTCCAATAAGTTGGTGGAGTTTTAAGGGTTGCTTTCTCCAGTGAGTTGCTTCATTCAAACATATTTTATTGACATTGACAATCAAAGGAATGAGGCACAAGTTCTCACAACTTACCAGGCCCTCTCCCAATAAGTTGGTAGATGAAGGGAATGCTGATGATATGTCCTTTAGGTGTATCTAATCCAATAAACATTTTGGAGAGTTTGATGTCTCTACAGGAAGTTGGTGAACAATGGCGCCGAGTCCAATCGTCTGTATAGAATCCTGTCTTTCCATGGTACATCTGGCTGGGTCTGTACTCTTATTTATACAAGTGATAATACGGTCTCACTGCTATAGGGCCGTCATCATCGTTGTTTGTCATTGGTCAAACCCCATAGACTATGTGCAAGCTTGATATAGCAATAAAAACATGGATAGAAACTGATCAGAATGACAAACTTGTAAATCCAAATATTTATCTCTAGTCATGATTCAGATAATCTAGATCTTTGTTGATTATAAATGGCAATAGAAGTGGTAAGATTCCATGTATATAGACCATAATGAAGTTCTGTGTTAACAGTTTAGTGTATTCAACAGTTTTCTATAAAGCACACTTTTCTTTTTTTATTGTATCTGTCCAGCTTTCTTTTTACATTCCTAGTATATATGTCACCTTTTATTGAATTTACGTTGCCATGGTAACCGAGATATCATCAGACTCTTCTCGTAATCAATGTTTAGGAAGGAATTGCCTGTAAATTTGCTTTACTTAATATGCAAATATAATTCTGACAATGATTCTGGCCCGTTTCCTGTGATGACAAATGGCTACACAAGATGCCAAGCTTGAATTAACTCTCATCAGTAATATATCTCACTGGTACGAAGAGTTTAAATGATCTTGACCAGCTCATACAAAGTATGGTTAGATTTAGTGTCTTTAACTGTATTCGTAGTTCATATTCAAAAGATATTGCATTTACTAATGTAGAGAACACGGTTTTTATATAAACAACATTTGATATGGCACTCCATCTAGCTAACATATACAATTCTGAGGAGTTCGCAGCAGATGTCATATCAGGCGCTAACTATTTGTCATATACCACCTGGCTAATATCTCCTTATTTGTGTATGTATGCTTGTGTGTTGGAGATGAATTGTGTTCTGTTTGTAGTGGGACCGTGTTTCCAATGGCATGTTTTATAGTGCCACCTCACTTGAAGGTTACAGCACAGATACCGCAACACCCATCCCAGACCATTTTATACTCCACCTGGGTTGTTGGAGTTGTGTGGGCAGGACATAAAAACTTTCTTTTAATATTCCATGCATATGACAATTTCGGGGATCAAACCCCGGCTGTTTGCATGGAAGGCCAGAGTATTAACCACTCAACCAATCTGCCCAGAGAAAGACAGTTGTACTTAGTTTTGCTCCACTTTCATCAGAAATAAAACATTTTTTTATGAAATGTTGAAAAGTATCTGTCAGCATGAGAGTATATAAGGTTATAACGCTATTTGGATTTACAGTCTGTAAACACCTGTTTTTATTGGCATGAGTTTGCAACATTGAAGCCAAAAAGATTGTTTACCGTTGTCTTGGATTGTAGTATGGGTGTACTAATAAAGTGAACCAGTACTTCTGTACATGTCGGGTAGCTTCATTGAAACATACTTTTGACCACGTAAGTAATACAGAGAGGGTTAATTGTACTGACATAAAACATCATCTACCTAGTGTGGGTAAATAGTTGGCACTCAGAGAACACCCAATCCACACACATCAGATATCATTTTGAAATGTTTCTAACACAATAACCCTATCTAATATATCATACTCTAAGTATTTATCATTTCTGTGTGATCCACTTTACGATACAATACAATACGATGCTAAAAAAAAAATCCAATATTTCATAATCTAAGTATTTATCATTTCCGTGTGATCCACTTTACGATACAATAAAATACGATACTGAAAAAAATATAAAGAATATAGTAAATTTATGTAACACCATTATATTTTGTCAAATAACTCATAAGCACTTTTTAGTTGTAATATTTAGAAAAAAGTATTATAGTTATAAATGATAAATAAAAAAGGCTTCCAAACACTGTGATGCATTAAACAAGAAAATAATCATTATAAACACGCGCATGGAAATAACATAAAGGGCGATATGTACTTGAGGTCTGTGCAGAGTCTAAAATATTTAAAATCAGTGTCGACCCTATGTTTTACTACAGTGGGTTTTGAAGCTGATGCTCCATGAATCGGCAGTCCAGAGGTTTCCATAAGGTACATTTTGGTGTTAAGGTTGTGTGTGGTAGACCAGGTGATTGATCTGTATGGTGATGTCATTTGAGGACAACATTGTGGTGTTAAGGTTGTGTGTGGTAGACCAGGTGATTGATCCGTAAGGTGATGTCATTTGAGGACGACATTGTGTGACTGCCAGTATCTTACAGTGAAACCTGTAAACCTTTAAATCTACAGGAAGGCAGTCTGCCTCTATCTTAATGAGGATTGGACGTTTAATAGAAATATATAGTACATATTCTACCTGAAATAAATTGTATCGGGAAATGAAATTAGAATTTGTATAAACTTCTATCAATATTGTGATTAGTTAAGGCTATGCTATGTAAATTTTATAAGAAGGCCATTTCCTATTCTGTTATGTGATTTAACTTACACTTACCAGTTCTATAGTGATAAATTGAATTATACCTGTATGGACAGTGATGTGTGTTCATTTCATTGAAACTGCTTTTTACCTGTTTTGCTATCATGTCCGTTAATTAAGTCCTTTGACATATTTGATCCAGCGGACATTAAAAAAAAAAAAATCTGTATACATTTTGTTGGTTTTTCTTTATTAAAAAAAAACATTTTAAGATTTAAGGCTATTTTAGGAAGTTGGCACATCCTGAAGTTATCTTGAGTATTATTGCAAAAAAGAAATTAAAGTATCAAAGCTAGGTCATGACCTGTAGTGCCTTTTTGATATTAACTCACTGCTATATAAGTGATTTATCTGGGGATGAGTTCCCCATGGAAATTATGTTTTTTAGTGAAAATAAAAATTATGTGTATAAGGAAATAATTTTGCCATATTTCTTTGATGTAAAATGAACAAATAACACATGAAAAGTCATGAAATACGAAACAAATTAATTGGAAATTTTTCTGAACATAGGAAGGACTCTATAACAGCTACCCTGTATAGAGTAGCGCTGTCTGTATCGGCAAATAAACACAACACCCGTAAACAGTCTACTGTTTACTATAGAGGTTTTGAAAGCAATGTTACATTGAACTATTGTTTGTGATAGAGGTATTGGAAATTGATACCATTAAACTATTGTTTGTCCTAAATGTTTTGGAAGCAATACCATTAAACTATTGTTTGTCTTAGATGTTTTGGAAGCAATAACATTAAACTATTGTTTACCATAAATGTTTCGGAAGCAATACCATTAAACTATTGTTAATCAAAGAGGTTTTTAGAAGTGATACCATTGAATTTATTGTTCACCTTAGAGGTTTCAGAAGCGATTTCATTAAACTATTTTTCACCATAGAGGTTTCGGAAGCGATTCCATTAAACTATTTTTCACTATCTCAGGTTTAAGGAATGATACCATTGAACTGTATGTTATTCACCATATAAGTTTTGTAAGTTATATCAAACCATTAAACAATTATTTAATTATAATAATGTGGCTTTGGAAATGTATGCTACCATACTGTGAAATGGAGACTTAAGGGTGTATGCTACCTTTCTATGACATGGCGACTTAAGGGTGTATGCTACTTTTTTTTTACAGGAATAAGCTGTATATATATTTGATTTTATTTGTATATGAAAAAAAAGGCAAATGTTTGCAGAGTTACATTTGTGGCAACAAGAGTATTGAAATTATTACCTTACTAGGTAAGTGAAATATCACCAATTTCTCCTAGACTGATTGTACAATTTCAAAATAAGAGAAATATATGGAACAAGTCTTCCTGAATCCTAATTTACTAAATGTATAAATTACAAAAGTGACATTTGCTGGAAATTTTCCAGCTAATTTCATTGTAAATATCACAGTACTTTTACGTCCAGACAAGACTTTATACAGAAAACCTAATCATTAAGAAATATCAATGAAATATTTAAAGCAGCGAAAGTGTTTAGATTTGTTCATTGTCTTATTACAAAATGTCGTGGTTATAATCGTCATGGATGTGAAGTTACAAATGTTAGAAATGTCTTTGTAACCATAGCAACGTAACATTTCGTATTTGAGTTAGAGATTCTGGCCTTGCTGCATCCTTTGATTAATCCCAGGCTTGGTAGACTTGCCAGAAAACCCTCCAGAGAACCATAACTTCCATGTCTGTTAGCTTATGCATTCCGTGATATATAGCGTTATATTGAAATGAAAACATTATTTTGTAGAATCCTTTTCTTTAAAAAAGGGTATTGCCTGAGGTAAACAGGACTGAAATATTTTCTAAACATGCAGGTCTTACAAAACTAATTGCCTTTTCATATCTGTATTTGCATAAGGAAGCTTTAGAGTTGTTGCTCAGTTTTATTAAGAGCACAGCTTTAATGAATGGCGGACACATTGATTTGATGGAATCTGATGTTTTACGTCATTCTTTCAACGACTGGTTGTCTCCGTGGCGATGGTTAGTTATAAATAGCCCTCACTCAGGAGAAACTGCTTTTTCTCTCCTTCCTGTGGAAGAATGATGTCAGCCATTTGAATGCAATCCAGTTTTAATTGGTCGTCAATTCTTTGTTGCTCTCTTGTAATGTATGGGATCGGTCTAATATGTCCTTCCGCTTCATTATCTGTGGAGATGTATGTAGTCAGTCAAACTAAGAGAATTTGTAAATCTTATTGTTATTCTTTTATGAAGATGAATGATAAAAAGCTTATTTTAGAAATAATGATTTGGAAAAAAAAGATACCATAGTATTTCTAAGATACTGATAACAAGTTGGACTTCTCGGAGTATTTTTAAGAATAAGATTCTTGAAGATGTTTGGAGAAAATCTTGTTAGATGTGATGTAAAATCATTCATGGAGGCTTTAATGATTTGTAAAACTTACAAGGCGATTCTTCAATATCTATGTGTTTGTCCTAGAGTCAATACTCTCAAATAATTCTCTTCAATGAAAAACCTGAGATTCAACCATTTTAACGAAGATAAATAAAATAAAACAAAATTTAAACGCAACAATTACGGTAAAAGGCACACTACCGTTAATCCTGGGTGATTAGTGGTAGACCAGGTATAGATGTAAGAGCCAGATAAGTGTCTAGACCCTTTAATAAATTGCCACTAACTCTTCCAGCACAAGGAATACCCAGTCAGTGATGTACCGTACAGACAAAATCAAGTCCCATGATGCGTTGTTATGTATGTGACTGTACCAAAGCGTATTTCCCTTGTGAACCATAAAAAGGCTGTAAACATTTATCAGTTTTACAGTAAATTAAACCAATCTCATCATTGTTCCTCAATTTTTTCCATGTTTCTTTAAAAAAAGATTCCATTCAATTTCATTAATTTGGTTTTTTTTTCAATCAATCGGCCGTAGAATTTTCGTCAGTATTTGTCACCATGAACAGTTAAATTGTCTGTCCATGGTGAATCGTGCCCTATAAATAGTCCCGTGTCAGATTGTTGTGTTCGGTATTGAACTGTAGGCAACATTGTGGCCGCAGACTTTTATTGTCTCCGAAAACACGTCTGTTTACACATTTTAAACGTGGAATGGATCAGAATCTAATTTAACTTTTTCGTTCCCTTGTTTAGGATTTGGGCCTTTCACAGCGCTGTATTTGACAATGAAATGTAAGAACGGTGTGAGATCTGTACGGAGCGTGTATCCTACAGAGAGAAATTCTACCTGCCGTCCTTTTGTACCTTCTGACACTGATCACAATTTCCGCATACGCAACTGTGATCTTCGCAGCATTCACATCATGATTTGTCCATTTTTACATTTCCGGCATCCTGTTAACTTTAATCCACAGTTGAATCAATGAACTAAAGTTATATGGGTGCCGTATATAGAATATCACTGCTCTTTAAGTGCCCTAATGCAGAATTCTTGTCTTTTGAAACTGATCAGCCACTGCATCTAACCCAATTACACTACTCAACACCTGTCGACTGTTAAATGATTTACATGCATAAAGGCTGGAATCAAACTATAATAAAAAGGATTAATTTTTTATGACATATTCAAGAGTGAGCTGATTTACTGTGATGTCATCAATAAATGTAGACCAAACGCAGACCAATTATTAAAGTGTGACTATTCAGACATCCATCAGCGATCTTTTAACTCACTGAAATTCTAAATGTTTCCATCTGAAACTCTTGTTATCAACAACTCGGATGTTAATCCTTGCCAGTGATATGTTGGTGACCTTGATCCTGTCAGTGTTATTTGGGGACCATGCCATTGATACAGAACGTTCTGTCCATCCATGTTGGTGACCTTGACCTTGTCAATAATATGTTGGTGACCTTGACCTTGTCAGTGACATGTTGGTGACCTTGACCTTGTCAGTGACATGTTGGTGACCTTGGGGATGAAGTAATCCTTACCCTACTATTGATAAAGTGTAATTGTAGATCAACAGAAAGTTTAATTCCATCTGTTTGAAATTTAAGACAAAATGTGGGGTTTCGATGACAAATATAAATCTGATTTGGTCGGCGGTAAGCCACAGATTTATAACTATTACTCCTGAAACTCTCAAAACATGATATTGGGTATCCAAGAGCCAATCAGAATATTTTGCGAATTACGTCTAAAATTGGTTTTAGGAGAGAGATCGGAGATAACCAACATATTGAGGTGATGGTATCGATGTGATGGCTGCCATGTTTGCCGAGAATGACACAGGAATTCCTACAAAACCACGGTGCTGTCATTCAACTGAAAGTCTGAAGGAGGACTTTTTGATCGGAGAGAAGGATAGCAGGCCCATCATTACATAGTTCTCTGATAAAATCTGACTCCAACATGGTATTATCACAGCAGATTATGTACCATCCATCTTGACTGTCACTTGTGGTTGGGGGAGGAGTCCATATCTGATCAAATCGTTGGCCTTTAAAATTGGTTGAAATTGTTGTCATGGTAACCATTTGTAAGTCAGATAGTTGGTCTTAAGCTTGCTGGTGGTCAGGTCATGGCAACTTGATAGAGATTGTATAATAGGGCGTTCAATTGTCATTGGTGTAAGGGATAGTTAAACTAGGCATATTCAGTTGTCATTGGTGTTATGGATGGTAACTAGGCATATTCAGTTGTCATTGGTGTTACGGATGGTAACTAGGAATATTCAGTTGTCATTGGTGATAGGGATGGTGCTAGGGACGTTCAGTTGTCATTGGTGATAGGGATGGTAACTAGGGATATTCAGTTGTTGTTGGTGATAGGGATAGTACTAGGGGTATTCAATACGCCATTTCCTGGATACATCTTTCAGTCGGTTTAGTCATGTGACTTTCATCACCACGTGACTTTATTTAGGGCACTTTTGAAAACAAAATGGCGGCTAAATAGAAGTTTTCAATGACGGTAAGTGAGGTGAAATGTTTTGGTCGAAAGAGGGATCACACCTTCGAATAAAACAAAAGGGGTGTTAGTAAATTTAGCTGAGATCACTGATGAACTGAATTTATCTTGTATTGAGAAATATGAATGCAATCCACAGTGCTCGTAATCGGGGTTTCTCTTCGTTTCTCTTTGCTGTAACCCTAACCCTATCTGAACGTTACATTTTGCCAGATTGTTGCGTTTACGACTGACAGTTACACATCTTGGTACAACACACCATGACTTAGTTTAAGAGCCTGTATCTTTGTTTTAGTCCCTTTTAAGCCTAAAGCAAATAAAAAAAATGAATTGAATCTAGCTGCTATTCGGTCGTCATTGTCGCCATTGTGAAGTGCCCTAAATTTTTCGCGGTCACATGGTCAAATCACCGATTTTTAACTCCACTTCAAAAGAGTTCTTGTATCTCGGAAACGGCGTATTGTGGTTGGTGATAGGGATGGTAACTTGGGATATTCAGTTGTGGTTTGTGATAGGGATGGTACTAGGGATATTCAGTTGTCATTGGTGATAGGGAACAGTTATCATTTGAGACTGTCAAGCTGTATAGCTGGTCAGTTTCCTTAAGGCCTTGATCTGTATGATTGTAGTTACTAAGGAACATGATAAAGGTTCAAAGACATGTTATACATCTTTCATTTTTCTTTATACAAAAATGATAGCTACTTCTTGTCAATATCCGGTACATGTGATGGTGGAGCTTTATAGTTGCCATGATGTTGATGTCATTGTATACACTCTGTTGTCATGGTTTAGTGGTTGCCTTGGTTACATTGTAACTCCTGTTTGGTTTTATGGTTTTGGTTACTTTGTAACACCTGTTTGGTTTTATGGTTTTGGTTACTTTGTAACTCCTGTTTGACTAAGTTGTCAATGCTTAATAATGCCAGATAGCTCGTTGTTCAGAGATATCACAGTAAATGTTTATGGTAACTGGTAATATGCCTCCATCTTTGTTTTCTGATTATAGATGTGCACTAGATGACCCTATGAGTGTCGGTACAGGTCGCTGGGTTCTATCACACAATCTGTCTGTTTTTGTGGAATTAACAGGATGTTGATATGAATATATTTAAAAATGACAAACAGCACACCTGTAAGATTCATATTTGATTGTAGGAACACACCTTGAGCTAATCAGCTGCTTTATTTGTTTTGTGTATACTGGTAAATATAATATATCGTCCCTTCCGCAACCACATGAAAAGGAAAATCTGTATTGTAATACAGTATTTCCAAAGTGATAGAAAAATTGAGCCCCAAGAAAATTAAGTTACAGAGTCCAACATTCACACTGTGCCTGTGTTTATTTTGTCTTTACAATGTGATTTCTCTGGTATAGTGGAGGACTTATGTTTTCAGAGTCAGGATACACCTTCAATCTTTCTGGGGAAAGTGAAAAAGACAGAATATACACTGTAGTTCCCAGTTTACATACATTAAATGCCTGGAGATGATAATTTCAGCGAAAATAGAATGTTGTGATATTAATTGGATTATAACTTGTCAAGTTCCAAGCTTTGCTGAGAACATTTTGTTTTAATTTTGTTTTCAAGTGTTTTAATGATAAATTCTGTTGCCTCGACCCAGCAACATAACTGATTAGTTTCCTTTCTATAGACTGTGAACATGTAATTGTAACACAATACACAGCTCTTTCATCTAGACGGTAAAACGCGATTAGAAAAGATATAATGTGTTGAAGTCATTAAGTTCAAATTCATGAGAGAAATGACAAGAGAGATCGGTAGTGCCACAAGTTGTTGAAATTAAAACATTCCAGCCTTTTATCAATCAAAAACAGAAAACAATGACAAAGCATTAGCGAAACAATACATCAAATTATAAAAAAACGGATCGTCATTAAACGATACAAAGTAACCTGGGGATTAAATCCGTTCAGGATCCGTCATAGTCCGATTACGCCTCAGAAAAGGCTTTTCAACACAGAGTTTTGTCTGAGATATTGCAATTTACTGGTAGACATTTTTTAGTCCCGTGGGAGCTTGTCTCTTATTCCTCTGGACAGTCTCTGAGTTCTGAAAGGTGGGAGAACGCAGCGCCTTCGGTGCCGCACTTTCGGTACATTGTCCTCTGTTTCTTCCATGTGGGGATGTCTTTCCGAGTAATTTATAGAGCTTTTTCATCGGGTGACTTTGGGGAATTCACCTTGACTGGATCATGCAGTGCTTGACTAGAGCTTGTCAGCTACATATGGAAAGTTGTTAATGAAAACTTTACCGCATCACTGGTGAAGAAAATGAACTCCATTTTAATCATCCCAGCCTCAGTTGCTACCAGAGGTACATAAGCTGTCACAAAAATATAGACGCTATGTTGGATAATTTTGATTACAAAATGTACTCGTAATTTAAATTTTCTCAATGGATCAAAAAAGACCTCTGGTTAATGCCTTTCCTTTTAAATGAATTATCAAGCAAAATTAAAATATGTAAAATATTCAAATATGTAAATTGGGAAAATGGTACTGTCGTGATAAAATGCATGCATGAATAGAGTAGATATCAGGAATCTTAATGGCACTACGCACAAGAGAAAAAGTTTTCATTCAATTACTCATCCCTCCATCATTTTTCATCCCTATATATATATCAAATTTGAAAAATGAGGAAATATGTTATTGTCATTATCAAAATGATTTCGGATAGGATACAACTTGAAAGCATAGGTCATACGCAACTTAAGAAATCAAAATTTTTGTCAAAACTCAATTTAAAATATTTTAGACAGAATGAAGTATTCGAAAAATGGGGAATGCTATTTTATTCTATTTCTAATTTTGGTTCTATTTTGAATGGTAAAGAGAATGTGAATAATGCTTTTTATAGTTTTTAATTTATATTTATTTTTTTTTAAATCTTGGGATGAGTCACACAAGAGTAGAACTGCTTCTCACAAGCTTTACTCTGTATTATCCGAAATTGCAATTTATTTCGTCAAAAATTGATGAGGCACACTTAAGGATGAGGTTGGCCGTGTTTTACTGTCCCGTCAGTTAAACTCTACGACCGTGATCACTCAGTCTGCTTCATTAAAGTTCTTGGATTCTCCTGAATGGCGCAAGTTTAAATTTGTATTTCCTGATTCACAATAATGATTTAGTTTCAAATTAAAGTTATTGCCAAGCTGAAACATGAGTCACTGTACTTTAATCATACAAGATTGAATTGGCCAGGATAGCAGATTGCATGTATGTATGAATAATTTAAATTTAGAAATTTTATCTGACTTTGAATACCATTGCACTAGAACAGCAAAAAAAAAAGAAGAAAAAGAATATATTTTTTTCAGGTGAAATTTTATTACTGTCCTTAGATCAATTGTTTTGAAAATTAATTTCTTTTTTTTAATTAGGTTATAATGCAACATTCTAATTTGTTTGAAGTTATTACGGAAGATTGTTGATCAAATTTTTAGTTAAACTTGATAAAATTATTGGACAAAATCTCAATTAAAAAATTCATGAGGTTTAAATGACATTTTCTTCTTATCCAGCCATCAATAATAGCCAATGTAGTCTTGATTTACAATGCCTAGTGGATTTCAGAAGTATTCATTCTGTGTAGTTAAAAAGGATATACCGGTATACAAAACAGATCTTCCCTGTCGTACACAACCTAATTTTGGGGTGTAGGTAATTGCTGTCATTTCTCTGTACTAGATGAAACCAGGCCCTACCAGTATAGTGTCTCACTGTAAACATGCCTTAACATGGGTCTGATTTAATAACAAGCCGTTTGATTGGATAGCTCCCTGCTGAAGTGAGGTCTGCTTGTACTGTTATTGGTTGTGATGTACTCCAATACTATTTTGTCATCACAGAAAATGAGTTGGATTTCAAAAGCACATGATGCTCTCATATATAATGTTTTTACTATTTAGACTGATTTGATGAGAATGTCACCTGATGAGGTAAAAAAATACAATCTATACAGAAATATAATACGGTCTATTGTTACTTCCTTTCTAATGCCTTAGATAGGGACCAATGACTGACACTGAGTTCAACCCAAGTTCAGGCCGTGGAGGATGTGGGGAGATATAAAACCGGGTCGGTCTAAATCATGTTATAGAATTCCTGTGTTTGTAATTATATCTAGTTCTGAAGCTATACAGAAAACACCTACTGCTTCATCGTAATTAACAAGAAATTTATTGGCATTTTTTTTTGTACGTTTTCATGTGCCCAATGGTTCCTGTACTATACTTCATTTAGCACACTAATCAGAGTCCTTTGTGAGTTTGGAAATCAAATTCCTTTGGATGTTCTGTCAGAATGAAAATTTTACATGTTTATTCATAAAGTTGTACGGACCATGAAATTTTTCAGTCAATTGAGCTAAGGATTTATAGAAAAAGTGACAAATATCACCAAATGAATTCCGCCCACATTGATCGCAGTTCTAATCTGCGGTGGTAAATTACATGTTGTTATCAGTGTGTTGCTAAAGCGGGTGCAAGAGAGAAAAACAGAAAAACGGTATTTTAACCATGTTTTAAAAATATTTTGGTATAACAGTTGTAACGCCCCCTTTAAAATTACAATGGAACGCTTAATTCTTTTACATGGATGGGCGTAAAATTGATTTGAAGGGAAAAATAGAAGAACAAAAGATCCTTTTTTACAATTTTTGGAATAAAATTTCAATTTTAATTATGATGTGAAGCCAAATGTCCTTTGATTGGCTCCGATTTGACACATGACTTGTTGTGTGACAGATCGTGGCTTTCTGGAACCTCTGCACCAGAGTACACGTACATTACACAACAGGAACTCCGTCTCCGATAACCATGCCAAGAGAGTCATTTATTTTCCATATTTTGTTTGAACTCAAATTAACGTTCCATGATTACAGTCTTGGTAATAAATTGCTGTTTTATTCCGTTTAGACATGAACTTAATTTTAAGAAAAAAACTTTTCAAGTTTAAATTTAGAGATTTATATTCCTGGAAGCCGTATTGGTAGTTTCTGATACGTGATCACTAAAATTGCTGAAATATATTGGACTTTTACTCAATATAGTGTGTGAATTAAAAATTAGGAAATTATCCATGATAGATGACGGAACTGACTGGACAAGTGATTTAGCCATTTCCATTGGGGTGTAATAGATTGATGATATTCAGCACACGAAAAAAAACCATAGGAATATTTATCATACCTAGAATAAAAGAAATGTGAAGAATTTATGTGAAAACGAATCCCAGATGAAACAAACATGATTTACACAGCGTCGCAAGGCAACTAAACCAATCGGAAGGATGACGCTTGTTCTTGCAGAGGTGTCACAAGTCTAGAGCTTGTTTCAGAGTCTTGGTGAACACTTGTTAGCACCACGCCTTGACTGGCGTGAGGCGGCCGATTTGGTCTACAGACAGACTCGGTCCCTTGGTTCCTCAATCTTCACACATTACACGTCCATTACGGGAAGCTGCTTTACAAATTATATAGCTTTTTGTTTAAATTTTCATGATGTTATAAGCCACGTAAGTTAGTTAGGCAGAGAAAATAAGTGATTTATACTGGGAGTCAGGATTGCTTTAATCCATCACTTAAGTGATTATTTAGGAGAAAAATAAAATTTCATCGCGACATAAAAACATTGCCGATGGGTGTTTGGACCCGGTAAAAAGATTTTATCACAGGGAATCTGGAGATTTCTGTTCACAATGGGCTGTAATATTCCAAAGAGCTTGTTTTTCCTGAAACCTTAATGATGATGTCCTAATAGCTTTAGTGATTGCTGATGCTATGAGCACACAATTTTTTTCAAAGATTTCTCTCCCTAAGGGAGAACACTCTGTCTGTAGAGCAGTTGTGGCAACACTATTATTTTCTTGTGGCACTTGTAGAGTGGTTGTGGCAACACCATTATTTCCTGGTGGCATTGTTGTAGAGAAGTTATGACAACACCACTATTTCCTGGTGGCACTGTTGTAGAGTGGTTATGACAACACCACTATTTCCTGGTGGCACTGTTGTAGAGTGGTTATGACAACACCATGTTTCCTGGAGGCACTATTGCAAAGTGGATGTGGCAACACCATTATTTCCTGGTGGCACTGTTGTAGAACAGTTGTGGCATACCACATTTTCCTGGTGGCATTGTTGTAGAGCAGTTATGACAACACCACTATTTCCTGGTGGCATTGTTGTAGAGCAGTTATGACAACACCACTATTTCCTGGTGGCACTATTGTAAAGTGTTTGTGGCACCACCATTATTTCCTGGTGGCACTTGTTGTAGTTTAGCCTGAATTCTTTGCTGAAATCCTAGTTCAGATGAAATACACATGTCCTATGAACCTCTTGCTCTGATTTGAAAAAAAACAAATCAATATTTTGCCTAGAAAATGTTGTTCTCCAAATGTACATTTAATAAGTAGCACTGTCATTATACTCTAAATTCGGGGATTCCACTGAAAACATTTTTACCTAGGTAAATGATGCTTTTAGCAAAACTAATGGAGGACTCGGATTTATAGAAAATAAACATTTAACGTCTGCATGTAAAATCAGACTGAAACATACATTAGGGTGTGAAGCTAGTTTTCTTAAATAAAATTTCAGCATGAAGATATAAAGTTGAAAGAGATATATCCAGGTCATAAAACTCTTGACGTCAGAGTGTATGTCGCAATATAGAGTCTGATGGGTAATCAGAGAAACGATTTACCGAGTTACCATCGATAATTTGGGACATGCTTTCAACACTCAATGCCCATAAGAGATATAACCACAGCATCATCAGGCAAAGATCTTGTTTCAAATGCATTGGGTCGACAAATTTCAGCCCAGATTTTAAATTCAGCGAGGGTAATGTTTTTTTCAAAGAGACTTTATTGACTTACAAAATGACAATCTTGAATGGGTTTCTGTATGTCAATAAAATCGAGAAGCTGTAAGATTTGTTTTAAATGTTTTCTTCCAGGTTTTTTCAAGATTAAGGTGAAAGGAAGTTGAAAGGTTGTGTAATCAGAAATGTTCTACAAGTGACATGTAGTTTTAGTATATTTTATTCAAAATCATACAAACATAGTACTCTAGAGTACACTCAAAATCTCACAAAAAATACTGACATAATCACTTATATATACACAGAGAAAATATATAAAAAATTGACAGATAAGAAAGATATGCTTAAAGCAATACTTTCTGTGGGAAGAAATTGAAAAAAATTGATTTTTGTCAAGTAGGAGGTTATGATAAACGTTTTCAAGAAAATTTTAGGTTTTGTCAACAGGTTCTACATATATGTACTCCGCCATGTTTTATGCTGTGAGCGTGACTAGATCATGTACATACAATTACGTATCAATCAATAATATATATTTACACCTCTCCCTTCTTGTGCTTAGTAAACTCTGACTGCGAATATATAACCGTATACGCAGTGAAAAAAGGCTCGGTGGATTGATATTTGTTCAAATATGGCGTCGTTCACGCTTCAGAACAATAAGTATTCGCTGACGGCCATTGTTTGGTTCTACCAATATTTTGAAACATGGAACATATATGGAATCAATTTCTTTTGATGAAACAATAAATAGTTTCTAGCAACATTTTGATTCCAAATGATGCGAATTCGAAATTATTTGACGGTAACGCAAACATGGCGGCGCCCTGCAGTTGTGCCGTCTGACGTCGGGCCGCGTCACAACCAGATCACTGTGTCAATGCGTGTACATAATGACCGTTATAAATAGAGAACTAAATTCGACTTGCTAGAAATATTATTTAATACCAAATTTACATGTGATGTTATGAAGAAAAATAGTGTTGTTCACAATGTATTTTCTAAATCTACCAATATATTGATGAAATCCAATGGGACTATATTATCTTAGCAACCACAGCCGTCGTAGTTACCCAGGACATTTTTGAGGGGAAATTAAGTTCATCATAAGGGGATTTTAAGTTGAATATATTTTTCTGGTACAAGTCTATTGCAAGTGCATTTTAAGTGGATTAAGTGGATTTTAAGTGGTTACCATAAGGGGATTTAAAGCGTCTCGAAATATTTAAATGAGCTTTCCAGTGGATTTCAAGCAGTCCTGTTAAGGGGATTTCAAGTAGTCCGGTTAAGGGGATTTAAAGTAGTCCTGTTAAGGGGATTTTAAGCGGCTTTTCCAAGTGGATTTCAAGTAGTCCTGTTAAGGGGATTTAAAGTAGTCCGGTTAAGGGGATTTAAAGTAGTCCTGTTAAGGGGATTTCAAGTGGCTTCTCCAAGTGGATTTCAAGTAGTCCTATTAAGGGGATTTCAAGTAGTCCTGTGAAGGGGATTTTAAGTGGCTTCTCCAAGTGGATTTCAAGTAGTCCTGTTAAGGGGATTTTAGGTGGTTTCTCCAAGGGGATTTAAAGCGTCTCGAAATATTTAAATGAGATTTCCAGTGGATTTTAAGTAGTCCTGTTAAGGGGATTTCAAGTAGTTCCGAAAAAACATATTCCAGTGGATTTCAAGTGGTCTGGTCAAGGGGTTTATAAGGTGCTCCACCAAGTGTTTATCGAGTGGTCCTGCTAAGCCTGAGGGGATACCAAGAAGTCCATTAATTTTTGTAATTTTCTTGTAGAGTGAAAACTGCAGCTATTGGCATGAAAGCTGTAGGGAGATCATAGCTGCTCAATACCTTAAAATAAAACAAAAACAATAAAATAAAATTATATAAATTTATCCATGGAATTATACAAAATATATTTCAAACTTTGATTTTTTTAACTGCTTTCCCAATTGCTGGTCATCACGGAAGATGTACAACTGGCCTGGATTGTGATGGTGTCCCGGCAATTTCCTATGGTTCTGATTGAATGAGCAGCTCATGCAGTTGATCAATTGAAAAATCTGCAACACACAACACAGTGCAAAATGTATTAAGAATAAATCAGTGACTGAAGACAAACAAGTTAGATATTTTTTTCACTAGTATGTCTACGATATGGCATGTTGTTAAATGTTTTGTTTCATTTGCTGATCATTTTTCTGCAATTCACTTTTAAGTGAAGTTACATGTAGCATAAATAAAGCCACAGCAAGACAAGAGGCCAAATGGGCCTTAACGGTCGTCATCTAACTATTTATAATTTTAGTTGTTTATGAGATTTACATACTTGACCCCTGTGATCTTGAAAGTGGCCCTCCATACCCCCCTCCCCCGCAAGTTGGCTCTTTGTGCAGATGACCATGAACTTAAATATGACCAATTCAACCAACTACATTGTACATGTAACAGGGCAGCTAATATATGACAAATTTATAGGAGTCTTGAGTGGTACAACTTCATCATCTTTGTAAAATATGAGCTGCTGACAGTGACAAATAAGAATTTAAATCAAAATTACCATCTGTTGGTGTTGTGATCCACATAACATATTTCTGTTAGTTAAAGAAAATGAAGGTCCGGCATCAAATCTTCCAACATCCAGACCAGCTTTGCACAGTCTATGTGAAAAAAAAAGGAAAAGAAAAACTATACTTGTACTGCTGTTTCATTCAAACTATTTGAATTGATTTATAAACTATTCACATGTTTATATAATCAATTTTTTAATTTATTAAAATAAATAAGAACCATCCTGAATTCGATTTTTTTTAGTTTAGTTTTTTCATCTCTACATGCCTCGGTTCAAATTTCAATCAACAATGATTTTTCATTTAAGATTCTTTATATTTCATTTCAGTAAATATATATTAATTAAATGAAAAGTAAACAAGGTTTTTTCATACAACAATGGTAAACCTAAGCCAAGTTAAGTGAAATTTGAATAACAAATCATTATTTCACACATTTACTTAACATGCAGACCCACATAGTGACATGCCAAAATTTCTATTTCTCCATAAAAACGTAAATTTTATACAAAGAAATAAAAGAATAGAAAATTAAAAAAAAAATGAAATATTTGGCACGTCACTATGTTTACAACTGTTCCGCCTCATGACTAGGAATCGAACGTTTTATCTCTGTACTGTACTGAAAAGTAGGCCTTATAATAATCAGGAATCGTTAACCAAACATATTTCTATTTAAATCCATATGATTCCTGGATAAATTATTATTTCACAGAGAAAACAATGTCCGATTATTATGGCTAGAGTAGTTAATTTCAACACGTTAGTGTCGTTGGACATCGAAAACCTGCATCAATTTAAAAAAAAAAAGATGTTCACGTGGGGAACTGACACTGACAGGGCCGGTATTGACACACAGAAATCGATAATTAGCTCTGGATTAAAAAAGAATCAACGAATATTCACTTATGAACAAGCTAAACTGGATTGCATATTTGTAACATTTCCGTTTAGACAATTCAGGTATTTACGGAAATTCCGCAACTTGACGAGTAAACTTAGTAAACTTACGTTTGTAATTGCCGCCATGTGTGTGCTGGCGAGGTCTTGGCTATGAGTAGTCTATCTATATCGTCGCCGTTTGTGTAAAAACATATTCCGTTCATTCAGACGTGTTGTTCTCAGGTGCTGGGGATCCTTAATTATTAGCATAACATGAAAAAACTGCAGCTTTCCCGGTGAAATTGAAGTGTTTTGACATCGCCCGGCTTGTTGACATTGTCAGCTCATCAGAGGTCGCCTGTCAAATTCAAATTCCCGCCTAACCGGTTCTACTGCATATTGGGTGTCTCGTTCAACCAGACTCTTGTCGACAACGAACGAAATAATCGAGCGTCTGGTTGAACGAGACTAGGTTTACACAAACACGATAATGCTTCCGGGTAAGCGGCATTGGTTATAAACTCGTTCAATATTGAACGAACTTTGAATTAAAAGAAATCACCATCACATCAAGTATGAAGAACAGTTAAAGATTATCTATTTATATCTAACTGCCGACCGGTCGCCGATAAAATTACAACGTTGATGAATACAACATATTAAACGAAGTCGAACGTATGATTTACGACGGACATGATTTTACGGACGGGATGGGAAAGTTTCTTACGATCTTTCCGGCAAGTTTTCAATAAAAAACAGAAGGTATATCAATGCATATCGAAAGTGCTACAGAGTTACACAGCCGGAAATACAGATTTATTTAATTATGATCGATTGTTCAAAACTTCTATAACGTTGCGTTATTTTTTGTTTTGTTTTATATTTCAAAATATGTCATTGAATTTTTTCTACGTACAAAAACGATATTTATTAAGCATTTATTATCGTTGAGTACAGCATACATTTTTTTTGTTTTAGAAATTTTCGTTTTGTTCCTTTTTTTTAATTAGGCAATGTTTATTGAAACCAAAATAACACAGATTTGAAGTCAGTTTATTCATTTGTTTGGCTTCCTATTTTTGGCATTAAAAATACATTTGTGGTTAAATTTATGAAGGTACTGCATGAAGACCTAGAGAATATAGCAGAAATTGTCCAACATATTTTTTAAAGGTGTATTTGTTTAATTGAAAAGAGTTTTTCAAACCTTCGAAACAATATTTTGCATTATTGAAAAGAATTTGAAAGTCTAGTCCAAATGGACACATTTTCGGTAAATAATAATATGATCATGAACATTGAAAATTATGAATGTCTGCAAATGATGATCAAGTATTTTAAGTGGAAAATAAGTTGCCAAAATGGTCTGCAAATCATGACCAAGAGTTTCAAGTGGAAAATAAGTTGCCAAAATGGTCTGCAAATTATGATAAAGTGTTTCAAGTGGAAAATAAGTTGTCAAAATGGACTGCAAATCATGACCAAGTGTTTCAAGTGGAAAATAAGTTGCCAAAATGGTCTTCAAATCATGACCTAGTGTTTCAAGTGGAAAATAAGTTGCCATAATGGTCTGCAAATCATGACCAAATGTTTCAAGGGGATATTAAGTGGTAAAAACATCACTTTCATCTATGGGCTTATTTTCCCCTTTGCTGTAAGGTGACTCTAAGTTGGGATACTTGAAATCAAGTTGGTTTTAAGTGGGTGTAATATTCCCCACTTGAAATCCCCTTCAGATCTAATGTAGAATAAGGGGCAAATAAGGGGATTTTAAGTTCCACTTGAAATTCTAAGCCCCCCTTAGGTTTGTCCTGGGTACCCTTCCAGCAACCCGCTTCGAATGCTTTTTTCTTCGTATAGCACTTGGAAATTAATAATGGTGTAAATATAAGGATTTTACCTCATTTTGACTGCGTATATGGTAGTATGCCCGCAGTTGGCATACTACCTTATACGCAGTCAAAATGAGGTACAATCCTTATGGGGATATCTAATGTTTGTCAAAACTACAGCTTTATAAAACTGCTCTGTTACTGTGCTCTGTATATCTTCACCATGTTTGTTTTTGACCTCAGTTTGTTGTTTTTATCAGGTTTGCTTTTTCAATGTATCCTAGCAACAGTTTAAAGAAGCTTTTTAGTGCCAATTCTATGTGACATTTGACACCGTTTCCCCTGGTTATAGGTACAGCTGAGTAGAGACCACAAAGGCTGCTCTCAGTGATGAGCTGTACCCTGCGACAGCACATCTGGACATGCTTTTCAACAGTGTTTTACGAGCTTGTACAGTGGTCAAGTCCAGTGGTGAAACATGAGTCAAGTTGCTGTGGTCTCTGATCCACTCTTTTATGATATGTTGGGTCCACTAAATCAGATGTGGCCCTCTCCTCAACAGCTCACGGCCAGAATATTGTTATAGTTATGTAGCTCCCTTGTCATTTGTTGGCGGAATTCAGCAAGACAATTGTATTCCTTCAAGGAAGTCTCCTGTGAATATTGAACAAATAATAACTGATTTTACCCTCCAGAAAGTTATTTCTTAGTGGAACTGGGGTTTATAATAGTCAATTTCACTTGACTGCATGTATGCATCATTTACATTCAGATTTAGCTCACTTGAGCTTATCATCCTTTTTCCAAAAAATTACTTGTTAGGTTGAATTACAAATATAACCTACATCTGATGAAGTATAGTTTGAATGACCAAAACTGAATAAGTAAGAGACCTTTTTTGATTTACAGAAACATCTTTCATAGATAAACAGGATTGTATGCTGTAGTATCTGACTTTTTATGCATGATTGCCATAGAAAAAATCATTAAGTGGTGCCTTCATGTTATATATGACCTTCATATGACCTTAACTGCTAAAAGAATGGAAAACCTTAAATAGAAACAACGGAAAACATTCTCGTTTTCGGTATAATGTATTTACAGTCTAATAAATTTCCACCATTTTACTTCAGATGTCCAAAATTAGCATTTTACAGTCTTTAACTGCTTTATTTGTAGCAATTCTTAATTAACACAGAATTGGAAAGAAAATTGTTTTCAATTGAAGCATACCATATATATGGGTTTACATTGACTTCTGAAAGTCATAAGGTCACAGAAATGTCATGACCTCAGCAGTAGTACTTACTTGTTGAAGTCGAGGGTAGGTTCATGGTTTAAAAGTACACACCCATAAAGGTTGTTTTATTATTCAATTAGAGTTTATGTCCATAATCAACGTGGCTTTTGACTTTGATTTGAAGGTTAAGCTGTGTAATTGGTAAGGTGTAGATTGGCTTCTGTAGGTAAACAACCATGTAATCTTGTCAGAAGTGCAGCATGGAGCAGCTCCCTAAACTAACATGGCACCACAAATTACGATTGACTTCTTACAAAAGCCATACACAATTTGATGCATCTGTACATTTTGGTGTATTACGAATGTAACTTTACTAATTATACCTGTAAATACGAGCCTCAATCGTCGATTTTTTTTCTAAGTTTGATGAAAAGAAATTGCTTGTAATTAGTCACATGATCTTATGTGTTGTACCAGGTTGTCAGGGAAGCTTTGAAAGTGACATGAAGAGTTGCACAAAATTTAGATCATTAAAACTCTTGCTTTGATCTGTTAGTTTGATATCACTCATGCACCATGATCAATGTCGCTTTTCTGCCAAAAACAGGTCCAACTTGAGCACAAACACAGGAAGTTTATCTTCTTTGCTGCTGAAAGAACTTTAAGTTTCTAATGAAAAGCTAGGATGTTAGTATAAGAATAATGTCTATTTAAACTCAACTAAGAACTCTCAAATTAAATTTCAGTAATTACAGAGTAATGAAATGCATTAGATCAGATTTTATCATCTAATCTTGTAAAACTTAGGATTTTTATTTTGATTTGCTACTGAAATGTGATTTTTTTTTTAATTCCATCGCAATTTTTAAACCGTGTTTTTCCCCAATTCCATTACTGAAATGTTATGTTTATCTGATTCCATTGCCGATGAATTCCCCCTAAATCTGCAATATAAATGACATGTTAAATAATTACAGGATACTGGAAATTTTACATATAATTTTCCATTGAATGTTGAATAAATCATGAGTATGGCTGAAAAGTAGTAGACAGTAAATAATCTAATTACTGGAACACATACAAACCAACACTGTTCACTTCCTAGGCATGCTGTTTGGCTAAGAGCTAATTCATTTGTCCCTTATATTTCATAATGAACTATTCCAACCTAATATTGTCACCAACGACAAGGATTTTATTCTCATAAGCGTTGGTCGTTTAGAAGTAGATAATGTCTTTGAGTGTTGTTATCTTAATGAACATATGATATTGAGATCTTCATCTATAGTCTTCTGAATTTTGCTCCCCCGGAATTCCTCCACAATATCAGACTTTCTAGGATTAAGATGCATCTTTTAGTGGTAGTGACAATGTAATTAACACGTTTCATGCTTCAACAATACATGTATTGCACTTAATTGTCATGTTACTCAGAATTAATGTTTCTGTAACAAAATTAATGTTTCTGTAACAAATCATCATCTATTACTTATCATAATGTGTGTTGAAATTCATTTATGAAATTTAAGTGTCCCAAAGTAAGTATGTTTGCAATAATTTCAGTATAGATAATGCGAAATTCTGTTAGTACTTTATAGCGACGTTTTTATTATTACTTGTGTCCTCGACAGAAACATACGGTGAAGGTATGTTTCTGAAATTTGTCTACTATAAGGAGAAGGAGAAAACTGGAAAAAGACCTTAGGATTAAACTCTGTATAATTGAATCAATGTGATTTATAATGACACAAGTGCTTCTGTGTTGGTATTTGAAATTTAAATTCTAGAGTAACTTTAGTGACAAGGCTTTTCCTGCTGATACAGCCCAGGCCTTTTTTTAGGGGAAATTAAGTTCATCATAAGGGGATTTCAAGTTGAATATATTTTTCTGGTACAAGTCTATTGCAAGTGCATTTTAAGTGGATTAAGTGGATTTTAAGTGGTTACCATAAGGGGATTTAAAGCGTCTCGAAATATTTAAATGAGCTTTCCAGTGGATTTCAAGCAGTCCTGTTAAGGGGATTTCAAGTGGCTTTCCCAAGGGGATTTCAAGTAGTCCTGTTAAGGGGATTTTAAGTGGCTTCTCCAAGTGGATTTCAAGTAGTCCTGTTAAGGGGATTTAAAGTAGTCCTGTTAAGGGGATTTTAAGTGGCTTCTCCAAGTGGATTTAAAGTAGTCCTGTTAAGGGGATTTTAAGTGGTTTTTCCAAGGGGATTTAAAGCGTCTCGAAATATTTAAATGAGATTTCCAGTGGATTTTAAGTAGTCCTGTTAAGGGGATTTCAAGTAGTTCCGAAAAACATATTCCAGTGGATTTCAAGTGGTCTAGTCAAGGGGTCTATAAGGTGCTCCACCAAGTGTTTATCGAGTGGTCCTGCTAAGCCTGAGGGGATACCAAGAAGTCCATTAATTTTTGTAATTTTCTTGTAGAGTGAAAACTGCAGCTATTGGCATGAAAGCTGTAGGGAGTTCATAGCTGCTCAATACCTTAAAATAAAACAAAAACAATAAAATAAAATTACATAAATTTATCCATGGAATTATACAAAACATATTTCAAACTTTGATTTTTTTAACTGCTTTCCCAATTGCTGGTCATCACGGAAGATGTACAACTGGCTTGGATTGTGATGGTGTCCCGGCAATTTCCTATGGTTCAGATTGAATGAGCAGCTCATGCAGTTGATCAATTGAAAAATCTGTAACACACAAGACAATGCAAAATGTATTAAGAATAAATCAGTGACTGAATACAAACAAGTTAGATATTTTTTTCACTAGTATGTCTACGATATGGCATGTTGTTAAATGTTTTGTTTCATTTGCTGATCATTTTACTGCAATTCACTTTTAAGTTAAGTTACATGTAGCATAAATAAAGCCACAGCAAGACAAGAGGCCAAATGGGTCTTAACGGTCGTCATCTAACTATTTATAATTTTAGTTGTTTATGAGATTTACATACTTGACCCCTGTGATCTTGAAAGTGGCCCTCCATACCCTCCTCCCCCGCAAGTTGGCTCTTTGTGCAGATGACCATGAACTTAAATATGACCAATTCAACCAACTACATTGTACATGTAACAGGGCAGCTAATATATGACAAATTTATAGGAGTCTGACGTGGTACAACTTCATCACCTTTGTAAAGTATGAGCTGCTGACAGTGACAAGTAAGAATTTAAAAGAAAATTACCATCTGTTGGTGTTGTGATCCACATCACATATTTCTGTTAGTTAAAGAAAATGAAGGTCCGGCATCAAATCTTCCAACATCCAGACCAGCTTTGCACAGTCTAAGTGAAAAAAAAAGGAAAAGAAAAACTATACTTGTACTGCTGTTTCATTCAAACTGTTTGAATTGATTTATAAACTATTCACATGTTTATATAATCAATTTTTTAATTTACTAAAATAAATAAGAACCATCCTGAATTCGATTTTTTTAGTTCAGGTTTTTCACGTCTACATGCCTCGGTTCAAATTTCAATCAACAATGATTTTTCATTTTATTTCAGTAAATATATATTAATTAAATGAAAAGTAAACAAGGTTTTTTCATACAACAATGGTAAACCTAAGCCAAGTTAAGTAAAATCTGAATAACAAATCATTATTTCACACATTTACTTAACATGCAGACCCACATAGTGACATGCCAAAATTCCTATTTCTCCATAAAAAAACGTAATTTTTTATACAAAGAAATAAAAGAATAGAAAATTAAAAAAAAAAAATGAAATACTTGGCACGTCACTATGTTTACAACTGTTCCGGCTCATGACTAGGAATCGAACGTTTTATCTCTGTACTGTACTGAAAAGTAGGCCTAATAATAATCAGGAATCGTTAACCAAACATATTTCTATTTAAATCCATATGATTCCTGGATAAATTATTATTTCACAGAGAAAACAATGTCCGATTAATATGGCTAGAGTAGTTAATTTCAACACGTTAGTGTCGTTGGACATCGAAAACCTGCATCAATTTAAAAAAAAAAAAGAAGATTTTCACGTGGGGAACTGACACTGACAGGGCCGGTATTGACACACAGAAATCGATAATTAGCTCTGGATTAAAAAAGATTCAACGAATATTCACTTATGAACAAGCTAAACTGGATTGCATATTTGTAACATTTCCGTTTAGACAATTCAGGTATTTATGGAAATTCCGCAACTTGACGAGTAAACTTACGTTTGTAATGGCCGCCATGTGTGTGCTGGCGAGGTCTTGGCTATGAGTAGTCTATCTAGGCCTATATCGTCGCCGTTTGTGTAAAAACATATTCCGTTCATTCAGACGTGTTGTTCTCAGGTGCTGGGGATCCTTAATTATTAGCATAACATGAAAAAAACTGCAGCTTTCTCGGTGAAATTGAAGCGTTTTGACATCGCCCGGCTTGTTGACATTGTCAGCTCATCAGAGGTCGCCTGTCAAATTCAAATTCCCGCCTTCCCGGTTCTACTGCATTTTGGATGTCTCGTTCAACCAGACTCTTGTCGACAACGAACGAAATAATCGAGCGTCTGGTTGAACGAGACTAGGTTTACACAAACACGATAATGCTTCCGGGTAAGCGGCATTGATAATAAACTCGTTCAATATTGAACGAACTTTGAATTAAAAGAAATCACCATCACATCAAGTATGAAGAACAGTTAAAGATTATCTATTTATATCTAACTGCCGACCGGTCGCCGATAAAATTACAACGTTGATGAATACAACATAAACGAAGTCGAACGTATGATTTACGACGGACATGATTTTACGGACGGGATGGGAAAGTTTCTTACGATCTTTCCGGCAAGTTTTCAATAAAAAACAGAAGGTATATCAATGCATACCGAAAGTGCTACAGAGTTACACAGCCGGAAATACAGATTTATTTAATTATGATCGATTGTTCAAAACTTCTATAACGTTGCGTTATTTTTTTTTGTTTAATATTTCAAAATATGTCATTGAATTTTTCTACGTACAAAAACGATATTATTAAGCATTTATTATCGTTGAGTACAGCATACATTTTTTTTGTTTTAGAAATTTTCGTTTTGTTCCTTTTTTTTAATTAGGCAATGTTTATTGAAACCAAAATAACACAGATTTGAAGTCAGTTTATTCATTTGTTTGGCTTCCTATTTTTGGCATTAAAAATACATTTGTGGTTACATTTATGAAGGTACTGCATATAGAGAATGTAGCAGAAATTGTCCAACATATTTTTTAAAGGTGTATTTGTTTAATTAAAAAGGGTTTTTCAATACTTCGAAACAATATTTTGCATTATTGAAAAGAATTTGAAAGTCTAGTCCAAATGGACACATTTTCGGTAAATAATAATATGATCATGAACATTGAAAATTATCAATGTCTGCAAATGATGATCAAGTATTTTGAGTGGAAAATAAGTTGCCAAAATGGTCTGCAAATCATGACCAAGAGTTAAGTGGAAAATAAGTTGCCAAAATGGTCTGCAAATTATGATCAAGTGTTTCAAGTAGAAAATAAGTTGTCAAAATGGTCTGCAAATCATGACCAAGAGTTTCAAGTGGAAAATAAGTTGCCAAAATGGTCTGCAAATCATGACCAAATGTTTCAAGGGGATATTAAGTGGTAAAAACATCACTTTCATCTATGGGCTTATTTTCCCCTTTGCTGTAAGGTGACTCTAAGTTGGGACACTTGAAATCAAGTTGGTTTTAAGTGGGTGTAATATTCCCCACTTGAAATCCCCTTCAGATCTAATGTAGAATAAGGGGCAAATAGGGGGATTTTAAGATCCACTTGAAATTCTAAGCCCCCCTTAGGTTTGTCCTGGGAGGCTGTAGTACGTTATATTGGAATTAAAATTCTAATGTCTGGTTGCTGGCCAGTTTTTTCCTCAATTGATTTTAGGGACAAAATCTGAGGGATCCAGCAATTCATATTTCTTCGTACTCAATCAAGTTTTGACAACTCTCGATATCAATAATCTGAAATTGCCTCACTTTTTTATGGATGTATAAGATATGGTAAGCATTGCTGGCCAGTTGAATCGTCCTCTTTCTCATTCGGCTGCTCCAAAACGTGTCTGAATCAATCCAAGTTAGAACAGCAAAACTTGTTTCTATCATTCGCAATCAGTAAAATAGCCACAAAGATCAGTGTCACTTGAGTGTTTGCTTCAGGTTTTACAACTTGTTCCCTTTTAAAGCACCTCTCATCCTTTTGTATGACCAGCTCTGCTTGAAAATGGTGCGTCATGTAGAATCCCTGACTGCCCTTCTGACAGATTCCACTTATAAATTTGTTTTATGGTTGAGCAACCATGGAACACCCACTAAATAGAAGGGTGGTCGAGGCAGAAAATCTATTTTGATTCAATCACACGGCTTTGCTGTCCCAAACCCCGCGTACAGTGTTTGTATGCTTAATGTCATGTCACAGAACCTGTTTGGATGTGTATATATTTTCAAAAAAATATCTTATTTTCAAACAATCAAACGATATAAGGCTTCAGTATTACATTTCAGTGATGATGTTTCAGTTTAACGGTAAAGATATTTTGACAGAAATTTTCAGTCAGATATTTTTGTCCTTCTGGTAATGCTAACTACACGTGGTATAGAGGAATCGGCGAGTGATTGCATGCGGCCCTAGTAGTAATAGTGTGGCCTATGTAAAACACAACGCTCTGCCTTCTAGTAAAGGATTTATTGAGATCAATGTAGCCACCGTGACTCATGTGTACAATTTGTCTACCAAGGGAGATTACTCCAAGAGCAGCCAATTTGTGGTAATCAGCGGTGCTAATGATGATACATATTTGTGGTATTTAGTGTGTACATCGCTGTAGAAGTAAGGCCAGATCTTGATTGCGGAGTTTGTTAGATACTCTGATAGATAGGGGGGATTAAGGGTATTTTACTTCCAGTAAGAAACAGAGATCATTAAGTTGTTGATACACTTTTACCGATTGCTGATTTTGTGCGAAATTTTAATCAGCAGAAATTGAAGGAAGACCTTTAAATGCTTACATAGATTTATTTTAAGAATCATTGATCTAGGCTAAATTTAGGGTAACAGGATTATAAGTGATTATAAATGCTATTGCGGGGTAGCAATGTAACTCACAGTGTTTGATAACTTAATTGGCATCAATTTTATTCACAAGTTCACAGGGTCAAATATTTAAAAACCTTTAAAGGACTTAAAATACTTTCAAGGTCACAGGGGCCAATCTTTTAACATTATTTTTTTAATGACCTGTTGTCATTGATTTTAGTACACTTCATATTACAAGTAAGAGATTAATATCAGGTGACCAACACAGGCCCATTGGGCCTCTTGTTTGATAATTTTATATAGCAATCATTGATTTGTTTTCTCAAAAATCGTCTTTCATTCTTCTTTATTCATCTTAAATGTATCCTTCATAATTTGTTCTACATTTTCTGTTAACAATCTGAAATGTTTGCTCTACAGCCATGCATGCGACTTTACTCTCTGACAACAAATTTCCTTAAAATCATCATTAATTCTGGTCAGCATCAGGACCCAGATATGGATTCATGGACAGGTAGCCTCGTCCCCGAGATGCTTCGCTATTTCTGTCATAAATGTGATTAAGCAGTATTCCAATACAGTTACAGCTACGTTCTGTTATCTCTAGAAGTTGTCAGCAGCATCTGATGGTAACAGAAACAAGAACTATTGATCCCTTGACCAGCTCCCCCCCCCCCCCCCCCCTTCCACTTCCTCGCAAACTCTTTCTCATCCATAACAAAACAAGGAAGGAAACTCAGTTTGCAGTGGTCAGTGCTTCTGTTGGACCAAACTTACTTAACTTAAAACCCGTTCAGCTTGATGATTGCAACGGCGAAAGTTTTAGTCCAAAAATTTGTTCCTTCTTCACATGTGTTATTAAAAAAAAGTCTTTCATTTCATCAATGTTAATAACTAATAAAAGGAATTATACTTTCAATTCAAAAGATGTTATAAAAAAGATGAGAAAGGAGATTCTGGATGGGCTGGTAAGCTGGGTAGCTGGATTGATCGGAAACAGAGAATGGTTTAAGCTTGATCTAGTTTGGTTCCCCTCTCCAATGTATTGATAAAATGTTGTCTATTTTCATTAGTCAAACAGATAGTGTGATTGGTTGTAATTCCTGGTCACGTTTCAGTAACGTTCGTGGGTCTCATAATGCCGGCCAGGATGGAAAGGAAACAGGCCATAGTTGCCATTCTTTTATGGATTCATCAGTAAGAACATTATAATCTCTTTACAACACGCGATTTGTTTCCCAATATTCGGTGATAAATCTTACAATTTGTTTGGTTTCGCTTCCCATTCAACTTCCGTCCTCAGTTTGTTTAGTTTGGGGAGAATTCCCTTGTCCATGGCAGCAATCACTTTGAGCAGACGGTCCAGCAGTATACTTGGGTTTGCCATGCACATAACCAGGGTTCAGTTATCGGAATGATAATAAAGCATTGAATTTTAAGAGATTTTTATATTTTATGCCTACCATAGAATTTTTCTAGGCCTAATTCCTCCAGCATGACGTCTCAGAGAAAACTCAAAGACTTGCAGGTTCTGTGTCTAGACAACCAGGGAGGGGTCAGAATTATGTTAGAGTTGTACACCACAGATGCTAGCACGTATTATATAGAAACTTTAAAATGCTGATAAAACTTGTAATGGGAGAAAAACTGGATGTATTCAGTATTTTTGTGAATTGGCAAAGATTGTAAACAAAATAAATTGAAAATTACTCTTGACACATTTTATACCAACTGGTCAAGCATGAACAGACAGCAAATGTTGTTAGGTTTTATTATAGAGAGTTGACAAACTTCAAGGTTGATAAAGAAAATTTAAAAGAAAATTTGTAACATTTAAATAAGTTAATTGTCTCAAGGATAACATTCAAGATGATGATTCTAATTTCAAATAAAATCTTATTATTTAGACTAATGTATAAATGTATGTCGTTTGTTCTACAATGGTTAGTGATTGGCTCTTGGTGTTTTGAAGTGTCAGTATATGAGAAATAAACACTGAGTTATGGTACTTTTACACAGTAGAGTTTCTGACTTGTTGCAGATTCTCGAGTTGTGATTAAAGAAACACAGGATCCTATTTAGTTGTACAATGTACCCTAATAGGCAGTCTTGATAAATGCCAAGTTGTTGGAGATTCTAAAATATAACAAAAACTTTTGTCAATCAAACATTTCATCAGTCTTTGTTCAAAGAAAATTATGACTTCACATATAAATTCAGAAGCAATCAGAACGTGTCTTACATGTTGGGGATAAAAGAAAACACGAAAGCTTGTTCTTCGTATACAGACTGTTAAATGATTCAGGATTGATATTCCTTTTAATCACCAATTTTTGTAGTTCCTTTTTATTATCAATTTCCATTCTTCTTTTTTTCACATCCAGTTTTAGTTGTTCCTTAAATATCAATTTCCATTTTATTTTTACCTTTCATTTTCCAATGTACATTTTCATTAACAATATTTTGTTGTTCATTATAAAACATCGCTATGAGATGTAAGGAAACTATGGTTTAATTTGGTGACGATAAAAACCTATTATGGGATTGAGACACAACAGATTGACTGTGAAGCATCCTTTGTACCAGATATACAAGATATAACCAAACCAGGGGAAACATTTACTTTTAATGAAAATATTTACCATCTTCTAATAATTATTCAGTTAAACTAAACAGGTCATTTTGGCCTCTTGTTGAATTAAATGTCTACATGCAGATTTGAATCTGGCAGATTCAGTCATTCAGTGGTACTATATTGATCAAGTTTAGTTAAAAGGAATGTAAAAGTATTATAGTGTAAAACTATTGTTTGAACTGAAAACATTGCTGTGATTAATTTTGAGAATGCCCAATAAAGGCTTGTTTATGAAGATAAGAAGTATTGCAGGGATTTTTCTTAGGGTGTTTTGGGGCCGTTAATGGAAACCATTCCCGAATTGAGATTATTTCATATTTAAGCCAAATTCACAAAATTTGCAGTTTTCCCTGAAAAAATCTTTCCCAATTTATCAATTTTCTTCCCAAAATAAGACAAAAAGACCCTATCCCAAACCAGTGAGAATTTAAAAGCCTTGTATTGACACACAGCATGCATACCCTTGCATTGTCTTCGTGGGTGCATTTGCTTTTCCCAAGGTAGCCGAGGTTTGATTACCCGATCAGAAGTGACTGACTTTATGGGTTTCTCCTGGTACTCCCATAAATTCCTTCTGCATTTAGACCCACCTGGCTGTGCACTAGCATTCCGGCCAACACAAGCGATTTATATAAGATGAAATATTTGGTTTCATAATTCTTGCAAATAAAACAGAGTTTATATTTTAATTTCGTGCAATAGGACAGAATTTTGCACAGGCAAATAGAGATTTCACTAGTGAAGGGGAATATAATAATACTTAGGTTAACTTTATACACTGTCTTGTTTTAATATATCCATATTGTTCTACGTAATCAAAGGATCAAATCTTTGTGAAAAATAGATTTTTAAATTTGATTCTTATCAAGGAATCATCAGGGAATTTCACTTCAATGAAAATGTTAATTTTGAAGAAAAAAAATTAGGAAAATGAATGTTTTATTTGATAAAAGTTTTACAGAGAATTCATTTATTTACATCAAAGAGAATAACTAAGTGATCCTGTTCAGAATTATCCTCCAGCTAAACAAATATCATATTGATATCAACTTCCATAAAAAGGTAAATCATTTGCAGTCCATTAAACATTGATGAAGAAAAACGACTCCTTTTTTAGCTTCTCCCTGTGGAAGAGTTGATTAGAATTGCATGTTTCACAGCTTACCAATGGCACAAATACATACGAGTTATCTGATGTACAAAATTGAATTATTGAACAACTATTTGATTGAAGTCTTCTGTGTTTTACTTAAGGGTTTCCTATAGTTTATTTATCACTCAGAAAATGAAGGTCATATGAGATAAATATTCATACACTTCTAGTCCTAGACATTGTTTAAAGAGGCATTCAGATAGAGTAAGGGTAAGAACTGCTGATATTTCTCTGCTAAGTGATGCGGTGCCAGAAATCGTCCATTGATCAATTGATTCCTAGCTGGATATTTCTTCCTTTAATTGTTATATAGAGGATCTTACACGAGTGTAATGTAATATGGAATTTATTAAACTCTTTCAATAACTGAATATTAACGAGTTTAATAAATTCCATAACACATTGACATGAGTGTAAGATTCTATTTATCACATAACTTATATTTATGAGAAAATACACCAAAACTCTCAAATTCATTCTCAATAAGAAAGGCAAATTTCTTCTTTGACCGTCTGATTTTCACTGACCCCCTAGGGGGCTGAGGGGCAGGGCCAAAAAGATTTATTTAGCTATATTTGTTCAAGCGGCTTTTTCTCCAAAACCACTGATTGGGGATCAACCTTATTTGGTAGGAAGCATCCCTAGGTGCTCAGGATTCAAAATTGTACTAATGGTGGGAGTGACCCCCCAGGGGGCTGAGGGTAGGGGCCAAAAAGAAAATATTTTACCATGATTACCTAGATACCAATGTATCCAGGTGAGCGATACAGGCCCTCTGGGCCTCTTGTTTTATAAACACAACATATCTTATATACTTTAAGGTGTGAACTGATTGTAATAGTACTGTGTCTAAAAAAAAAACTATGAATAGACTTCTAGAAGTGTAAATAAATATGTTTATATCATATTTTTTCCAAGAATTAAATGTTTGGTTGAAATGTCGGACAGATTACAAAAATTACTCAGTGATGTACATGTCTTTAGAATTAAGATAAGTTTGACATTCCATATTTTTCAATGTTATTTAAGATTTGTTAAAAAAGTCTACTTGTAGACTGTTGGAATGAAAATTTAATGAAACATGTTTGTTCTCCCACAAGAAAGTGCTGGTGGGTTTTTGCTTTGTATATATTGCAGCCTTTATCCTCTGCCTTTTGGTCTTCTAGTCAAAAGGCGTATCGGTAAAGTAATAATAGTGAATTGACCAGTAGCCCTCTGTGATGAAGGGGTCTATCAGCTTTGTTTAATAAACAACTTAATAGACCAACTTTGAAGGTAGCATGAAAAAGAAAAGTTATTAGTTGTACAAAGATACATGCTGTTTATAATAATGAAATTAAGATCAATTTGACCTTGACTAACTTTGACAGTCAAAAATAGAAGATAAACAGGGGGGAATTTCAGGGTTATTGAAGCACTTGTTCATTTTGACTGAAAATTACCCAATACATAATTCAGCTGTACTGTTTATATTACAATTAGGGGGTTGGGGGTGGGGTCAGGGGGCATATAGTATATGCATTACCAATGTCCATCCAATTCAACATAAGCATGTAGCAACTTCATTCTGTGACAGATTTTTATCAAACTTAATACAGAGGTCAAGTAGGAGTATATCTTTGACATTGTTTTCTTTCAGGGTTTCAAGGTCAAGGTCACACTTTCTATATGTAAACACTTAACTTAACTTAACCACCCATTTTGATTCAGTATAAGCACGTAACAACTCCATTCTTTGACAGACTTTTATAAAACTTCATAAAAAGGCCATTTATGAGTATTCCTTGGATATTGTTGTGTTTTATAGGGCTCCATGGCCAAGGTCAATGAATTGATATGAGTTTAAAGTCAACTTATCAATTTCAATTGTAGAGCCTTGTCTTTTAATTTCGGGGCATCAAGATCAACATGATCATAACTTTGAAAGTTGAAAGTAAATCACATGATGTCTTCTTACAGACATTTTTAGGTCACCTGAGACGAAGTGCGTCGTGCGTCGTAAACAATTTACATTTTCAACTTCTTCTCAAAAACCACTGAACTAAATTCAATGAAATTTTACAGGAAGCTTCCATGGCTGAGGGTGAACCAAAATTGTGAATTATATGGTCCCCACCCCCCAGGGGCATGCGGGGCGGGGCCAAAAAGGGTAAAATTGACTAAAACTTCAAAAATCTTCTCTACTCTCAGATATGGTAGAATCAATTACTCTTCATAGATAGAAGGGTCTTAAGGTGCTTTACCAAAATTGTGAATTTCATGACCCTGGGGTCTCATGTTTGCCCCTGGGGAGGGGTTAAACTTTACTATAGTGTATATAGGGAAATCACATTTTTGACTATTATTAGTTGGATTTGTATTGGAATTCATTCTAACTTGTATCAAATTATCAGCATGGGATGACACTTTGATGGTATGTACATGTTGGCCCTAGTTGACCCCCAGGGGCTGGAGGGCGGGGCCAAAAAGGGTAAAATTGACAAAAATTTCAAAAATCTTCTTCTCTTCTCTCAGATATGATAGAATCAAATACTCTTCATAGATGGAAGGGTCTTAAAGTGCTTTACCAAAATTGTGAATTTCATAACCCTGGGGTCTCACGTTTGTCCCTGGGGAGGGGGTAAAATCTGTTAAAACATTTAAACGACTTCTTGTGATGTACCGAAAGCCCTAGAAGCATGATATTTGCCTAAAAGGTTCCTTGGATGAAGCCCAACAAAGTTTGCGAAAAGAAATGACCTTGACTGATATTCAAGGTCACAGGGGTCAAATCTGTTAAAACCTTTAAACAACTTCTTCTGAAGTAACAAAAGCCCTAGAAGCATGATATTTGGCGGAAAGGTTCCTTGGATGAAGCCCGACAAAGTTTGCGAAAAGAAATGAACTTGACTTATATTCAAGGTCACAGGGGTCAAATCTGTTAAAACCTTTAAACGACCTCTTCTGAATTACCAAAAGTCCTAGAAGCATGATATTTGGCTGAAAGGTTCCTTGGATGAAGCCCGACAAAGTTTGCGAAAAGAAATGACCTTAACTTATATTCAAGGTCACAGGGGTCAAATCTGTTAAAACATTTAAACGACTTCTTCTGATGTACCGAAAGTCCTAGAAGCATGATATTTGGCTGAAAGGTTCCTTGGATGAAGCCCAACAAAGTTTGCGAAAAGAAATGACCTTGACTTATATTCAAGTTCACAGGGGTCAAATCTGTTAAAACAGTTAAACGACTTCTTCTGATGTACCGAAAGCCCTAGAAGCATGATATTTGGCTGAAAGGTTCCTTGGATGAAGCCCGACAAAGTTTGCGAAAAGAAATGACCTTGACTGATATTCAAGGTCACAGGGGTCAAATCTGTTAAAACTTTTAAACGACTTCTGAAGAAATACCAAAAGCTTTAGAAGCATGATATTTGGCTGAAAGGTTCCTTGTATGAAGCTTGACAAACTTTGGGAAGGAAAATGAGCTTGACCCATATTAAAGGCCACAGTGGTCAAATCAGTTTAAAGATTTGAGTGACTTCTTCTGGTAAACCCAAATGCCTAGAGACATGATATTTGGCTGGTAACGTCCTGGGATGAAGCGAAACAAAATTTGAAAATGAAAATGATGTTGTCTTATAAGGTCACAGGGGTAAAATATGTTTAAATCTTAACATGTTCTTCTTAATGTCTTACAGCAAAAATTTTAGGGGACTTTAGGGTTACACTATAATATAAGTCAGAGATTGATTCCAGGTGAGCGATGCAGGCCCATTGGGCCTCTTGTTGACTATTATTTGTTGGATTTGTATTGGAATTCATTCTAACTTGTATCAAATTATCAGCATGGGATGACACTTTGATGGTATGTACGTGTTGGCCCTAGTTGACCCCCAGGGGCTGGTGGGCGGGGCCAAAAAGGGTAAAATTGACAAAAATTTCAAAAATCTTCTTCTCTACTCTCAGATATGATAGAATCAAATACTCTTCATAGATGGAAGGATCTTAAGGGGCTTTACCAAAATTGTGAATTTCATGACCCTGGGGTCTTACGTTTGCCCCTGGGGAGGGGGTAAACTTTACTATAGCTTATATAGGGAAATCACATTTTTGACTATTATTTGTTGGATTTATAATTGAATTTATTCTAACTTGTATCAAATTATCAGCATGGGATGACACTTTGATGGTATGTACATGTTGGCCCTAGTTGACCCCCAGGGGCTGGAGGGCGGGGCCAAAAAGGGTCAAATTGAGAAAAATTTCAAAAATCTTCTTCTCTTCTCCCAGATATGCTGGAATCAAATACTCTTCATAGATGGATTGGTTTTAAGGTTCTTTACCAAAATTGTGAATTTCATGACTCTGGAGTCTTGCATCTTCCCCTGTGGAGGGGGTTAAGTTTACTATAGTATATTGGCAGAAAAAAACATTTTTTTGCATTATTTGTTTAATTGCCATAAGAAATGATGCAAATTTGGTTGAAATTATCAATATGACATGACTTTTGAGTAGTACGCACATATTGACACTGACTGACCCCCAGGTGCCTGAGGGGTGGGGCCTAAAAAGGTCAAATTGACATAATTTCAAAAATTCATTTTTTCCACTCCCAGATATGCTAAAATGTATTGTTATAAATATTCATCTCAACATTCCCATATTTCTCTTTCATGTCAAACATCAGGTGACCGTTAAGGCCCATGGGCCTCTTGTTTAGTTTGAGATACAAAACATATTGCTTAAAAACAGGAATTGTCACCTTCAGTTTTAGAAATGTTACAGAGACTGAAGTTTTTTGATTTCGAAACATTGTAGTTTGTACTTCAGTGAGTTATTGTTCAATATATATATATACACCAGTTTGAATCAGTGTCTCACAACAACCTGAGTAGGTGAGGTAGTGGTGTTTTTATGGTGCGACAGGTCATTGTATTATTAGCGGTACTTTGTGATGGTGAAGGTGTTTTACCTGAACAGGCTGCTGATACTGAAGCCTGACATTAGAACCCCCGGGGGATCAGCTGACTAATTGTGGTGTGATAGCTATGTAAAGATGGCTGTAGTCTGAGGGATAGTCAGGTCTGTTGTTATACATGGATGACATCATTCCAACACGACAAACACTTTATAACACTGTTTGTTTGTAGGATTGTTATTTAGAGGCTGGACGAGATGTTACACACATTGACAGCACTGTCACAAACAAATGTCTTACTGTTCTGGTACTGTATATATACTGATACAAAACAAATGTCTTACAGTTCTGGTACTGTATATATACTGATACAAAACAAATGTCTTACTGTTCTGATACTGTGTATATACTGATACAAAACAAATGTCTTACTGTTCTGGTACTGTATATATACTGATACAAAACAAATGTCTTACTGTTCTGATACTGTATATATACTGATACAAACAAATGTCTTACTGTTCTGGTACTGTATATATACTGTCACAAACAAAAGTCTTACTGTTCTGATACTGTATATATACTGTCACAAACAAATGTCTTACTGTTCTGATACTGTATATATACTGATACAAAACAAATGTCTTACTGTTCTGATACTGTATATATACTGATACAAAACAAATGTCTTACTGTTCTGGTACTGTATATATACTGATACAAAACAAATGTCTTACTGTTCTGGTACTGTATATATACTGTCACAAACAAATGTCTTACTGTTCTGATACTGTATATATACTGATACAAAACAAATGTCTTACTGTTCTGGTACTGTATATATACTGTCACAAACAAATGTCTTACTGTTCTGATACTGTATATATACTGTCACAAACAAATGTCTTACTGTTCTGGTACTGTATATATACTGATACAAAACAAATGTCTTACTGTTCTGATACTGTATATATACTGTCACAAACAAATGTCTTACTGTTCTGGTACTGTATATATACTGATACAAAACAAATGTCTTACTGTTCTGATACTGTATATATACTGATACAAAACAAATGTCTTACTGTTCTGATACTGTATATATACTGATACAAAACAAATGTCTTACTGCTCTGATACTGTATATATACTGATACAAAACAAATGTCTTACTGTTCTGATACTCTGTATATACTGATACAAAACAAATGTCTTACTGTTCTGATACTGTATATATACTGATACAAAACAAATGTCTTACTGTTCTGATACTGTATATATACTGATACAAAACAAATGTCTTACTGTTCTGGTACTGTATATATACTGATACAAAACAAATGTCTTACTGTTCTGATACTGTATATATACTGATACAAAACAAATGTCTTACTGTTCTGATACTGTATATATACTGATACAAAACAAATGTCTTACTGTTCTGATACTGTATTTATACTGATACAAAACAAATGTCTTACTGTTCTGATACTGTATATATACTGATATAAAACAAATGTCTTACTGTTCTGATACTGTATATATACTGATACAAAACAAATGTCTTACTGTTCTGATACTGTATATATACTGATACAAAACAAATGTCTTACTGTTCTGATACTGTATATATACTGATACAAAACAAATGTCTTACTGTTCTGATACTGTATATATACTGATACAAAACAAATGTCTTACTGTTCTGATACTGTATATATACTGATACAAACAAATGTCTTACTGTTCTGATACTGTATATATACTGATACAAACAAATGTCTTACTGTTCTGATACTGTATTTATACTGATACAAAACAAATGTCTTACTGTTCTGATACTGTATTTATACTGATACAAAGATCAGGTACTGTATTTATACTGATACAAAGATCAGGTACTGTATTTATACTGATACAAAGATCAGGTACTGTAATATACATGTAAAAAGTTCACAGGAATAAAGTATTGATAGATATAGTAGACAGAGGCAAAGATAAAACAAATAGGATGTAGATTTAGAAAGAATTGTTGTGGGTACAGTTTTAAAATGGATGAAAAGAAAAAATAGCCATTATATGTTTTTCCTCCATTGGCAAACAATTTCCCCAAAATAGTCATTATACTAATATTTTTTTCCCCATTAAGAACAATTTCCCATGGCAGAAGGCATGTTGTTTTGATTGGTTCGTTTTGTCACGGAAATAGCCTGGAAACTATAGTCTGGTAAAGCGAGCTATATCCCTCCAGAATAACTATTGTATTACCATAGTGACAACCAGCCAGATGTTGTAATAACGGCTATAGGTAAGGTGAGGATTGGATGGATGAAAGCTGTCTGTTATATCAAGTGAATTACATAATGTTATTTACATATGGGGGATGCTGTTTGAAAAGTGACTCCCAAAGCATCAGTGTTGTTTTGCAAAACCATGGAACAATCAGATGGCATTGGTAATAATACAACTCCAATCCACTTGTGATTTCTGCTGTATGCGGGAGCTGTATAGAACATATAGCTACTGGTCTGGGGATATCTACCATGAAATGACTTCATGAGTTAACCGTCATTTGACAAACACGTACATACTAACTTGTGTATGTCAATCTTTACAGAAATAACGAACGTTTCACTGACTTCTGTATTGCCCCAATTGATACTGATGTTAGGCCTTGGGGCCAAAGTCTTATAAAAGTATACGCTGACAAACTTGTCATGATTCTAGGGTCACAGGACCACAGGAACACGAGGCCTACCCTGTAATTTGTCCGTGAGCCGCTCCGTCAGAACCTAATCTTCCTATGCTGTTATAGGCTCTGTCAGACGGCCACCCTTACAGAGTATGAGTACAAAGCATGCTGAGATTGGCGAGCCTGGATAGTGATGCAGCCTCCTTATTGGATAGATTGATTTTTCTCATTCAGCATGGAATCAATTGCTGTTGATCAGTATTCCTGTGTGGTGTCAGGACCCGGTCTTCCGTGGATGTCGCGGTACCATTGCCCCACTCACACTTGTTGAAGTTTGGCCGTTACAGTTGAGTCAACAATGCCAGGGCTATTATAACAGGCTAACGATCCATCAGTGTTCACTCACTAGCCTTGTTTGTATACAACTACTAGACTTTTTCTAACACTGACAAATTTTCTCCGTAATGAATTATATTCCAACCGGGAGATAGTGATGATGCAACACTCTCCTTTTTTGGGGGGTATCCGAGAAGAAAAAAACTCCTGGAACGTTTGAATTGATGATTACTGCGTTTATCACATAAATGAGACGTTCCGTAGTTTTCTCTTTTTTTTTTGGTCTAATCGAGAGTCTGGTTGCAATGTTATAAATTCTTCCACGAGATTCATGTAATGACATTGATGGATGCAGTGAAAGCATGGATAATATTGATACAATACTCGGCTTAACTCACGGATAAAAAGTTTGAGTTATCATTTTCTGTTAACAGTCCAAGAAACTTCGCAACAAAAATTCCCAACTTTCAAATTGACCTTATAAGGGCGTTTGATTAATGCCTCTGTGGACGTTTAAGAGGACAAATTGGACAGAGGTTTGTGATGAGTAACGATGCAATTGACAGAAGTCTCGGAGTAATTTGTATCCCATGTCGAGCCAACGCTGTGTAGATTCCACAGTAATTAAAGTCGGTGTTGACTTAGAAATGTTCACGCTGCGGTATCTTCCCCGACTCTGAGGCACAGACGAGAGATCAACACGGCCAACAAACAGACCAGGTCTTCTTATTGAAAATCTGTGTGTGCGATATTGATGTGGGGTGACAAATGTATCACAGTTTCAGTGGAATTATCTTGGACCATGGAATGAATATATAGCTTTACCTTTAGCTTTAACTAGTATATGTATGGTTACACAACTTATGTTTAATATCATCTATATTTTAAGGTGTGAATAATTGAGATGAAATTCCGACTTTGTAACACAATCGGTGACACTAATTCCCAGCTCCTGTATGATAAGCTGATACAGTGTGCGGCTGTACATGGAGGTTCCAGGCCTAGGGGTGTATTAACCTTCACCAGTTTCAGCTTTCTTTGATACTTTTTCAATATTGATTTTTATCCTGTACATGGATAGATTTAATGATCTACAAATGATATTATGTGGCTGATTTTTATTTTATGAAATTCAAGATCTGTCCACATGTATTGCTGGTCTAACTTGAAATATTAAAATTAAGAAAGAATTAGAAATAGATACTCATCAATGGATTCTGGATATTTAAATCTTGGAATATAGAGATGACAGTATACCAGACTATCTATGACAGACATAGTCGTGGTCTCGTTCACCACTATATGTGAGTAAGATACAAGTAAGAGAACGTTGTGTGACTGGCTCTATCTCCAGGTGATTGGATCGTTTAGTTGTATCAGCACTGTATGACTATCCCTGGTACAAAAGGGAAAAGATGTGACTCAAATTTTATTCCATTTAAATATGACAGTGACTTAATTTTCTTAGATATACATCACAGTGACTAAATTTTCCTAGGTGTGCGTCAGTTGTTATATACCTCCTGTGGGGAAGAGTTCTCGGTGACACAGAGTCAGCTGTGGGTATTACCAGTACTAGTAACGGAGATCTATAGTGTCTGATGACAGCCTACTGTACCACTGGAAGTGAACACGAGGAGGAATCGAGGAGGAATCTTCATCCGTCCAGTCTCCCCTCCTGTCTCTAGGTCGTCCGTAATCTACTCGTCTGTCTCTAGGTCGTCTCACCTTCACTGATTCACCGGGTAATCAGAAAACAAGTGCTGTTGTAGATTAAGTTAAAACTTCTTAGCATCTCCATACATCTTGTAAGCTTAGTTCTATCCTATTTTTACCCTCAAGTGGAATTACAAAGTGGTGTTAGTTGAACCTGCTTCTAGGTAATCCCGGCCATTCACTGAAGATTTCTTCTAAAGTGGAATTTCTACACCAGTAACTCTCGTCATTTTGTTAGCGATGAACTTCTTTTTATAGAGCTCCATTTCCCAGGGTAACCAGCTCACGACAAATTTTAGAACGTCATAACTCCAGGTACTTTAATTGTGCTGAAAGCCTCTCGGAACTTTAGTGCCGTTTTAGAACAAAATTGTTTCAGGTACTGAGGCAGTAGCTCGCGTAAGAGATGTCGTGGCTTCTGAAACCCTCGCTCACTTTGGAGACGTTTATGTAGCGGATTCTGTCTGTCAGCGGTTATATATGTGTAAGTGTGCAGGACGGGTGAGGTAGGGGCATTACACTAAGCCGTTCTATTGGTTTTATCTCCGTGGACACTTGTTGTAGGGACTTACATTGAGAGCCTTTCTGATTGCTGTTGTCCAAAAGACTACCATCCATCACCATAATAACAGTGAAGCACCTGTGTGGAGGACTCGACTGACCAGGCCTTACGAGGGAGCTACGAGGAGTACGTGACAATCACAGATGTAGATGATGAATGTGATGGAAACATTGAGTTTGATACTTGACCACTGTTGGTCTCTGATGAGCTCATCAAAGTGGGCCGACCAACCACACTGAGGAATTCAATTTCAGAATATGTCGGAATTCACTTAGGTTTGCGCTAATGAGTCTGAGTCTATGTGATGTTTTACAAATGAAGTTCGTAGGAAGACCTCACACTTGTAGAATGATTCTATTATGAATCAATTTCAATCTGTCTGTACCCCTCAAGTGCTGGGTTTTTTTTCGTCCTTTCACTGTTGGGAAACAACAGTTTTGGTCTTGTGACGTGGTGATGTCGTCCCTAACGGTGACATGACTTTTGGTCAGTTGTCCAGAATGTGTTTCAGTATAAAGCACTGGTCAGATCCTGTGACATGTGATTGCAGTGCCAAGATTGTCTCAATATGCAACGATTGATGGTGACAGAATTACCGCTATATTTATTCATGATGGCTAGAATTGGTCTCGTCTGTTTGATTTGATGGAGGACAGATGGATTTCATTTTATGCCAACAAACAACGAAGTGCTGCACAGAACATGGATGGGGTTTCTTACTTGGAAATTGTCCGTAGGTTTAAAAAAAATATATCGACAAGTGGTGGTCTGTCTTATATTTTCCCGATCTTAGTCAGCTAGCGCACTGTCAACATAAATTGTGTGTTTGGCTGCAATTGTGGATGTTTTTTTTCCATGTGTGTTTTTGTGAAAATGATAAAGGAAAATAAGCCTCATAGGCACATTTCTACAATGAATGGACGAGGTGATATCCATTCAAAATGTGCTTCTATGAAATCGTCCGAGTCTTGCACGACAAACTTTCTAAAGAGATATGGCAATCAAAAATTCAGGACTCGAAAGTTCAACCTGAACATGTACTGGTACGGATCATTATATCGCCGACTCAATAGGTGGGAACGTACCTGGAGCCTACATCACAACCCCATATATGGTAAGATATCGTAAGAGTTTTGAGGATTGTTGAGGACTTTGTTTTAAATCATTCTTCGATCTACAAAAAAATTATATAGGATGGTTTAATTAAAATATCACTTAAATTTATAAAGAAATCTACACAGCTGTGAATGTATCTTATTCTTTTGATCGTTTAAAATATGGGTGTACAATTTTAAGCTTCTCCATTATATATAGCTGTATGTAATGGTAAACAATATACATACTTAAATCTCATGTGTTGGTATATATAAAGTGTAATAATCAATCACTAAATTCAACTTCAGTACTGATATAAAAAACTAAGCTTTTGATTTAATAATAAAAAAAATTCACCGATAATTTAATCATAGTGTAATTTTGTTTCGGAAGTGTTGAAATAATCCATGAGAATTTGATTGCCTGTGTTATAATATGTGTGAATCACAGTTACAATGTTACGGTTTTGTCGTGAGAGATAGGTTCTGTATTTTATACGCGTGTACGAGTCGACCGACTCCTATCTCCAACATGCAGGTACGTGACTACACACCGAGATCCCTAGGGCTTCCCTGTGAAGATCCGTTTCTGGTGTCAGCCACCAGGAGGAATACGTAACGGACACAATTGTTGTCAACTGATAGCACTGTGTTTTGTATTGACTTAATGTTTTTCTCGTGAATAACAGATCCGAAAATCTATAATAAAACGTGCATGAGACATAACCGCTAACAATGTTGATAAGGACTGCATGTGTGATAATTATGTGGATGTGTTTAAGGCCATCTTACTGTAATGTCAAAAACGTTCCATGCTTAAGGGTATATGTTACCTTCTTGTGACATAGAGATTTGATATGTTTAAGGGTATATGCTACCTTTTGCCTTGTGACATACAGACAGACAGAGATTTAATATGTTTAAGGGTATATGCTACCTTTTGCCTTGTGACATACAGACAGACAGAGATTTAATATGTTTAAGGGTATATGCTACCTTTTGCCTTGTGACATACAGACAGATCAACATATACATACATGTTTACTTTGACATGGGGACTTAAAGACATAATTGTTATTACCTTAAGCTGTGATGTGGAGATTTAAGGATGTATGCTACCTTTCTGTGACAAAGATACTTTAAGGGTGTAATACTTTACTGTGGCAAGGGTATTTAAGGGTGTATCCTATGCTTCTCCAATTGGATCCCCTTTCTTCTTTCAAAAGAGTTCCAGATCAACACACATATATATATGTAAAAAGCCTACATGTTATCTTGTGTTCTTCCATTGCAATGTATTGAGAAGACAAGTATTGTTATGATTCAGGCTTTAATCAATCTACCATCAGTCTCGATTGTGGTGTCATCAATGTTATTGTCGTCACTTCTTGAGTTGTGGTTGAAAATATTCAAAATAACTATGTAAAACAAATTACTCTATTAAAGGCCCAATATACGTAACTTTAGAGAAATTATCGTGATTCTGAAAAATCATGAAAAAAAATCCAGTTGATAACCATGCAAAAATAAGCCTAAAACAAAGTAAACATGAGCAGTAACTAACAAGAAACTCTTGACAGAAAAATCCAAAGAATTGAAAATAATTCAGGTTGGGCCAACTTCAACAACAAACCGAAGGTAGAAGACGGTTCGAAATGGACGCGTGTTTACAAATAATGTGTTTCAACTGCTGCTGTACCAGTAACTGTGAAACAATTCATCTTGAATATTGCTGATATCAGTTAATCTTAACTAAATTTATAAATATAATAAGTTTTAAGGCTTTATTTTCGCTTCAAGTTTTGCCAAAAGTTACGTATATTGGGCCTTTAAAATGTAAATATCAAAATGAATTGGTTATATAACATCATTTGCTAAAGCTTTTCATTCCTTGTATGAAAACTGTGATGGTGTGACATACCTGTAGTACCTGTGATGGTGTTACATACCTGAAGTACCTGTGATGGTGTTTCATAACTGTATTACCTGTGATGGTGTTACATACCTGTATTACATGTGATGGTGTGACATACCTGTAGTACCTGTAATGGTGTTACATACCTCTAATACCTGTGATGGTGTTACATACCTGTATTACCTGTGATGGTGTAACATACCTGTATTACCTGTGATGGTGTTACATACCTGTATTACCTGTGATGGTGTTACATACCTGCATTACCTGTGATGGTGTTACATTCCTGTATTACCTGTGATGGTGTAACAAACCTGTATTACCTGTGATGGTGTTACATACTTGTATTACCTGTGATGGTGTAACATACCTGTATTACCTGTGATGGTGTTACATACCTGTATTACCTGTGATGGTGTTACATACCTGTATTACCTGTGATGGTGTTACATACCTGTATTACCTGTGATGGTGTTACATACCTGCATTACCTGTGATGGTGTTACATACCTGTATTACCTGTGATGGTGTTACATACCTGTATTACCTGTGATGGTGTTACATACCTGTATTACCTGTGATGGTGTTACATACCTGCATTACATGTGATGGTGTTACATACCTGTATTACCTGTGATGGTGTTACAAACCTGTATTACCTGTGATGGTGTTACATACTTGTATTACCTGTGATGTGTAACATACCTGTATTACATGTGATGGTGTAACATACCTGTATTACCTGTGATGGTGTAACATACCTGTATTACATGTGATGGTGTAACATACCTGTATTACCTGTGATGGTGTTACATACCTGCATTACCTGTGATGGTGTTACATACCTGTATTACATGTGATGGTGTAACATACCTGTATTACCTGTGATGGTGTAACATACCTGTATTACATGTGATGGTGTTACATACCTGTATTACCTGTGATTGTGTTACATACATGTATTACCTGTGATGGTGTTACATACCTGTGATGGTGTTACATACCTGTATTACATGTGATGGTGTTACATACCTGTATTACCTGTGATGGTGTTACATACCTGTATTACATGTGATGGTGTTACATACCTGTATTACATGTGATGGTGTTACATACCTGTATTACCTGTGATGGTGTTACATACCTGTATTACCTGTGATGGTGTAACATACCTGTATTACATGTGATGGTGTTACATACCTGTATTACCTGTGATGGTGTTACATACCTGTATTACCTGTGATGGTGTTACATACCTGTATTACATGTGATGGTGTTACATACCTGTAGTACCTGTGATGGTGTTACATACCTGTATTACCTGTGATGGTGTTACATACCTGTATTACCTGTGATGGTGTTACATACCTGTATTACCTGTGATGGTGTTACATACCTGTATTACCTGTGACAGTGTTACATACCTGTATTACCTGTGATGGTGTTACATACCTGTATTACCTGTGATGGTGTTACATACCTGTATTACCTGTGATGGTGTAACATACCTGTATTACCTGTGATTGTGTTACATACATGTATTACCTGTGATGGTGTTACATACCTGTGATGGTGTTACATACCTGTATAACCTGTGATGGTGTTACATACCTTTGATTGTGTTACATACCTGTATTACCTGTGATGGTGTAACATACCTGTATTACCTGTGATGGTGTTACATACCTGTATAACCTGTGATGGTGTTACATACCTGTGATGGTGTTACATACCTGTATTACCTGTGATGGTGTTACATACCTGTATTACCTGTGATGGTGTAACATACCTGTATTGCCTGTGATGGTGTAACATACCTGTATAACCTGTGAGTGTGTTACATACCTGTAGTACCTGTGATGGTGTTACATACCTGTATTACCTGTGATGGTGTAACATAACTGTATTACCTGTGATGGTGTAACATACCTGTATTACATGTGATGGTGTTACATACCTGTATTGCCTGTGATGGTGTTACATACCTGTATTACATGTGATGGTGTGACATACCTGTATTACCTGTGATGGTGTTACATACCTGTAGTACCTGTGATGGTGTTACATACCTGTATTACCTGTGATGGTGTAACATACCTGTATTACCTGTGATGGTGTTACATACCTGTATTACCTGTGATGGTGTTACATACCTGTAGTACCTGTGATGGTGTTACATACCTGTATTACCTCTGATGGTGTAACATACCTGTATTGCCTGTGATGGTGTAACATACCTGTATAACCTGTGATGGTGTTACATACCTGTATTGCCTGTGATGGTGTTCCATACCTGTATTACATGTGATGGTGTTACATACCTGTATTACCTGTGATGGTGTTACATACCTGTATTGCTTGTGATGGTGTGACATACCTGTATTACCTGTGATGGTGTGACATACCTGTATTACATGTGATGGTGTTACATACCTGTATTGCCTGTGATGGTGTGACATACCTGTATTACATGTGATGGTGTGACATACCTGTATTACCTGTGATGGTGTGACATACCTGTAGTACCTGTGATTGTGTTACATACATGTATTACCTGTGATGGTGATACATACCTGTAGTACCTGTGATGGTGTAATATACCTGTATTACCTGTGATGGTGTTATATACCTGTATTACCTGTGATGGTGTTACATACCTGTGATAGTGTGACATACCTGTTTTACCTGTGATGATGTTATATCTATCTTACCACTATAAGCGGTACATTTTATTAAGACCTATGTGTCTTTAATCTGTTCAGTTGATGTCTAATACTTTATCACAAAATATTGATTAGATTGTATTTATAAAATGAACAGCAATATTTGATATTTTATGGGTTGGTGCATTGTCTTTGATGTGGCTACACATTGCTCTGCCTGCAGTGCCTATAGACATAACAGATAGACGTTTGACTTCACATAGAGTGCTCTCAAGTCTGGAAACCACACGGCTATGTGTATGTTGTAATTTGCAGTAAAGGTAATTTGTAGCAGATTAAAAGGCCTGACACATCTTACTGCGGTTCAGCCGTCTTTGATGTACCGTGCACATTATTAGCCGCACTGATGAATCTACATAAAAAAGTCATAATGTATTGTGAGTGCATTTAAATATATCTCCGTTAAGTTTGAGATAAAAAATCATTGGTTTTGCCAAGGTGTTTAGGGTTTACGTCTCGTTAGGACGTGAAAATACTATTGGATCAATTGCCATACCAATTTGGTTTTCACTGAGTATTATTTCTGGTTTCTTTCCCTGTCCTGAAATTGGAGGTTTCCTTCTACAATTTGAAACCTTTTTTTAAACTCCTGATTCTACTGTGCTACCAAAGAAGAATAAAGAATTCATTGATTGTGTTGTCGTTACTGGTATAAGAGGTTAGGATATCCTACAACACATGATTATTGAGGTTTGGCATGTTTTTTGTACATTGTAGTACATTCAGTCTGTCCAGAACAGGTTTTTGTCTCGCCTCGACGATAGTGGAGAAAGCGAGACTCAGGTGTTACTTTTCCGGCAGCGGCGGCGTCAACATTTGCGTTAAAGTCCACGTTTCACAGTGCTATAGTTATCCAATTGAATTAAAAGTTGGTCACATTACTCTATATACTTAATCCCTTACCTGAATTAAAATGAAATCATGTTTCAGGTTTTGGTGTTTTGGGACAAAAACATGGGAATTTTGAGAATTTGCGTTAAAGTCCACTTTTTATATTGTTACAGATATCCGATTGAATTGAAACTTACAGTAGTTACTGATATCATCATACTGAACACCTTAATGAGATTTGGAGGAAATTTATTTGCAGGTTCCGTTGTTTTGGGGCAAAAACATGGGAATTTTGAGAATTTGCGTTTAAGTCCACTTTTTATAATGTGACTGATATCAGATTCAATTGAAACTTACAGTAGTTACTGATATCATCATACTGAACACCTTAATGAGATTTGGAGGAAATTTATTTGCAGGTTTCGTTGTTTTGGGGCAAAAACATGGGAATTTTGAGAATTTGCGTTAAAGTCCACTTTTTATTAGTGTGTCTGATATCGGATTCAATTGAAACTTAGGGTAGTTACTAATATTATCATACTGAAGACCTTACTGAAAATTGGAGGAAATTTTTGGGTAAAAACATGGGTATTTTTAGAATTTACGTTAGCATCCACTATTTATAGTGTTATTGATATGTAATTAAATTGAAACCTGGCTTTGTTACAGATATAATCTTGCTGTATGTATTTTGTCATACTAATTTTTACGTTGGGACTTAAACATTATCGGCAAAGAGGGAAAGGCGAGACATATAATTACGCGTAATTCTTGTTATTGTAATTTGTTATAAAACCTGTGATTTTTTTAAATTCTGTATATCAAGAGGTGGTTCTGCATAAATTTTCTGACACCCTCATTAATGATTCCTGATTATTTTGATATACTTTCTCTGTGAATATCTATAAACATCATGCTATTGTGAGAATTATGTACCAAACTTGGGCCTTCTAATAAAAAATTCATTAGCACCTGAAGTTTGTGCCTCTGGGGAAAAAATTAAATTTTCCCTGTTTCCTTATCAGTGATACAATCCCGTAGAATTGCATAATTTAAACCAATTTTTCATGTAATGGAAAGTTTCATATTTAGGTTTCACATGATGTAACAGATGGTTTTATGTGACAACGATCATCGAAGTAAGTCTTACAAACTAAAACAGGTGTTGTATATAGCATGTATCCACAAGTCTTCAACCTAACCTGAGATATTTTTGTAAGAATCCAAAAAGCGTGAAAAACAAAATTATTTTCTATTACAAGCATAAAGGTAATTAAACTATGCCCATACAGCAGTTAATTAGAAACAAGTGTTTCACTTGTCAATAAGGAGTATTTCCCCTTCCGTTAAAAAAGACATTTTCTGGGTTAGATTTACCTCCCTTTTCAACACATTCATCTTTCATTTTGATAATTACGGACTAGCAATATTTTTTATAAGAAGGGCTTGAAGTCAAGTATCACCAGAAATGATTATTCTAACTTAATGATCTGTACGTCTTGAGCCTGGTTACAGCATATTCTGTAGATATTCTGTTGTTTCTGATACAGGAAGTATCTATATATATATAAAGGTCTACATCATGATGCTAAAAATACACTATATATTCTCGACATTTTGATAATAAATCAATCATTGCTATCTAAACCAACTGGGTGATTCAAAATTTGATTTTAGTTTTCTCTCAGATATATAAACATTATAAGCTAATGCATTTCTCATGTTGTTATGATTATTGTTTCTCGTCAACTTCTGCGATGTTTTCATGACTTTAATAATTGTAACATACCATTCCCACCACATCCTCAAAATAGTTTTATTAGCATTTTGGAATTACCACCATTCATGAGACCATTTGTTGAAATTATATTATTGCGGTACTACCTAAATACACGAAAATCATCTAACATTGAAAACCGAGTACAGTAATCTTTATTGCTAATGTAATACTATATCTGTTATGGCTTTAGCAAATGGTATATACATGGATGGCGTGGATTTTTGCTATTTTGAAATCAAATGAATTTTTAATCAGTTTTATATGAAGGTGATATGAAATTCAAATGCATCCAGATAAATTGATTAAATGAATGGAGCATGTAAGTTAATTAAAATGATAGCGGTATCAATAAATTTCAGAATTTGACTTAATGCTTTATAAGAATGGTGTATCCATTAATACATTTTTATGGTAGTTGTTTTAATTCCACAAATGATTCATTTTGTTAATTCAAAATGAAATGTTTGAAATTTAATATCTCCTAGCTTAATTATTTGAGCGACGGTAGTTAATTTTGATTTAGTTTCTTATAATTTAATATCCCAATATAATTGTTTTGTAAAATGCATTGAATTTGTACTGACACGGTTATAAGTTTGAACCTCCTTGATTATAGTGTTGAATTGTTCAAATCAAAATGAATGTCAAGGGCGATGATAGTAGTCCTACCAAGGCAAATCAGGGTTGAATGTCATCAAGGTCAAAGGTCATCAAGGTTATTAAAGATATTGGATTCTACTACGATTGATCACATTTGAAACATCCTTAGCTTTGTTTGAATACCTTACACCCTTAACATTAAATTAGTAATCTGTTGTTTGAATACCTGACTTATAGCCTATAATCACTTCTATCTGAAAATCAATATCGCCAGATATTCTGTTTAAACTAACGTACAAGATGTATAGTGTTGTATGACAAGTCAAAAATCGTACCAATCGTCAGTTGGAATCGGAAGCACGAACTGATTCGATAATTGATTCAAATGGATAGTTATTTTATATCTTGAAGTATTTGATAAAAATTGGGCATGTATCTGTATAATATTGAAATTAATTGTTGAACAATTTTTGTGTATTTTTTAATTACAAAAAGATTATGATCTCTTGTTGGGAAAAGTTGACCATATAGAAATAAGACAATAAAATGTACCAGAAGTTTGTAAACTATAATGTTACTGATGATCGATAATGACATATTAGACGGTTGATAGTCGGGATCGAGAGGTCTTACCGATCATCAGAGGCTACTACAGCACTAAAGAGATGATATATGTTGTAAACAATTCAAACTGAAATATCATATAAAGTCATTCTGCAGCTCAACAAAAGATAATACTGTGCACAGTTGAAAAGAGAGACAATTAGAAAAACAACTGGATGCATACACGTTCAGTACGGAATTGTTTGCACAAACTCCAGGGGTATTTGAGGGGCTGTGTGAGCTGCAGGATTGACACGTTCGTAGCCACAGTATCCCAACAATATCTCGTCCTTATTGATACTCATGCTGACTTTCAAGGATTTTCCATATGTTGCAATATTTGCTGTATTTTGCGGACAACTTAGTCAAGATAAATCTAAGAGGGAGTTGTGACATTTAGAAATCCAGTCACAATTAATCCATTGTTTATCGTACCACAAAACTCTAATTATCAAGTAGGCATTTTTCATCCCAGTCATTCTGAGTACTGGCAGACAGCTTGATGATTTGTTTTGTCTGCTATATGTATAACTATCTAATATAGCGCCCACTCTAATGGTGCTTGTATGGAAATGTGAAATGGTTTGGTCATGTGGTGTGATTAATTTCAAAATTTCTGCCTTTAAATTTCATTAATCAACTGAAAGTAAACACTATAACTCTTTGCAAATTTCATCAGACCGACAATTATTGCGAAATTATAAACCTTTTATGTTCATGCGAGTAATTGTATATAAGTACCATGCACGTGACAATACTGACAAGGGAGAAATGGAGGTCGCTTTGATCCCGCTGCAGCCTGTAAGACCAATATGCTGTAAGCCGTTCACACTTTGATTATTCATAGATACATTTTATGCTTATCCATTTGAGACAACATTGAATTGTTTAACTATAAATTTTGCATATCCTAAAAATCTAAAAGTAATTTGTGGTGATTAATTTCCACAAGATAATTATTTCAACTAGTTAAATAGGTCAGTCATGATCATTTCACAGAAAAAAAAAAAAGACATCTGATGTCATATACGACATACATAATATCTTATGTGCACCATATATACATATCATTTTACAACATATGGTATACATATTGTCTAAATAATACATCATACATATCGTCTTCAATAAGACAATTAAGCTCAGTCTAGTTGACATAGAATCAGTTTATATACCAGTAACTGTATGCTGGTAATTTTTTGATGTAAATTTCACCCGTCACTTAATGTTTAGTATGGTGTTGACTTGCATTTACTCTAATGAAAAATCAACTTTATTATGGAGGAAAATGAGTAAAATGAAACTCCAGGGAAAGTTTCTGGTCTATATTTGTTTCGTACATTATTCAGAAGCTGTCTATTGTAAGTTGATACCAGGCTTCTTACACAACTGTATTTCCTATTGGAAAACTATTCTGGTAATTCAAGTTGAATATATTGGCTTAAGCAATTTTCGGAATCCCGACAAGTTGAATATCAGTTTTCATTAAACACTGTTACTATCGTGTTATAGAGTTACTTCCCCCTGTTCTTTTAATGTACTCATCACCAAAGAGCCATTAGCTGGATCCATGTGCGGAAACCATTATGGGTTTAGATGACCCCTGTTATAACCTATCAGCCGATATTCTTCATAGTCAAGCAAGCTTACTACCAGAATTCTTACATTGCCAACATCATTTTAAAGATAAAGACATATCCTCCAATTAATATTTTTTATCATTCGTAATTAATCATTTCTTCCTCAAAACAGGACACACAAGGTAAAAGTTACGTAATAAGAATTTTTCTAAATTATTTTTCGTTTACGAGTAAGCTCACCTATCTTTTTCGATAGAGACGTTTCTTATGAGGAAAGTCTAGAACGGAAATAGCCGTGCTTAAGTTACTACAGAGAGGGCTGGCTGATAAATATCCTTTCCCATTACCATTTTATATTTTGTAAGTGATGGGTCATGACTATGTTTCTGGTTCAAGATTACTGGATACGAAGCTTGAATTGGCACGCAATCAATACTATTGCTACAGTGATCACTGACCCTCACAAGGGCACCACAAGTTTGTCTTTGGTGCCCAACCCATCCTGTGAATGACTAATTAAGAAACTGCATGCCCAATATTGTCTCTTTACTGCATTTCTATAGGGATGAACAAACTACACAGCTTCCTTGTAAACGTCACCTGAGCTTGCCTACGGAGACTGCTTTTTCACATCGTATATGAGAAGATGGAGTATAATGTTTCACAGAAAGGAAAGGGAGTATTCCTTTGGGTGTAAACTGAGGCCATGTCTGTATAACAAGGGGAGTATTACCAGGAGAAATACTGGTTTTGTTGGAATACATTCGGTGTAATTCTAGATGATGAATGTAAATGTACAGGTTAAACAATATCCTGACCAGTGATTTTGTTCCGTTAAAGATAGCGTCACAATGGAAATAAATGAAGAGCAGAGATTTGGTATTGCTGTTTTAGATTATATTTTGGGGTGGGAGAATTTCACAGATAGTGTGTGAAGTATTGAATACATATAACTTTTATCATGGTTGATAAAAACACCTTACATGTTGTACTACAGTCAACTGAACACAGTGGTCATCCACAGGGAGAATTAATGGGTAGATATATGTTACAGAACGGTTCCAGTGCATCGGTCCATGTATAATGGGCAGCCTACATGTGAGCTAACCGTCAATGATTCAATTAGCTAGTCCCATTTCACTGTGTCGAAGAAATTTTGGATAAAAATCAGAAACATCGACAGCTAACATTTACAGAGCTTCTTGTGCCAAAAGAAATAAATTTGATGCGAGTGAAAAAAACTGGCATAATTTCGTCTTATTTTATTACAACAAGCTGTCATAATTTCTCTGTGAATATAAAGTTCATAGCCTTTCATTGTTGCGTAACTAGAATTGGCAATGTGTATCTTCTGTATTGTGTATATTAGGTTTATGTCCTGCTAACGTAACAGTAGGGTTGAATCAGTAGAAAACATTTATGTCCTAGCTAAAGCTGTAGCACACTCTCTACTGATCAGGAAGTGTAGGTTAGAATACCAAACTCAGCTCTGTAATAAACCTGTACATTTCTGGGTTTTGCCTCTGATGATATAATTTACCCTCAGGTCACTCAAGTTTTGAATAATATAAAAGTGACCAGGTGTACATCTTTTTCATCCCAGTGTTAATGTGTGTATGAAAACCTGAAGATCTAAAGCTTGATCAAAGATAACATCCTAGATTTTGCTGTTAATGTTCTTGTTTCGTTTTTTTCATTTCTTCATTCCGTAGTGTTTGTAGAGCAGGCTTCTTTGAGATTGTTTACTAGTGTAATATCAAGGCCTTGCTGTAAGATCAGTGCCTTTAGTATTATCTGGTAGTGTTGTTGATCCAAGACAGTTCCAAGAAATCTGTAATTAACAAAGAGAAATATATCTTACTTTCAGAAAATGTAACTCGTGTGACTATCCATTGCGGAAAGTAAATGCCATTCCTAGCTCAGTATTAATCTCTTTATATAAACCGTCGGCAATTCGCACGATATTACGATCGGAAACTACCCAACAAACACTAGTAAGTAGACATGCGTCACTTTATTGTTTACCGAGCCCTATATAGAAGCCGCAGAAGAAATGTACATTTTCTCAAGACTGTGACAGTGTTTACTCATTAAGAAACCCGCATGATCCTGCCTCCAATTATTGACTAACCTATGGATATTTGTAGACGACAAATTTGTCACTCCCAGTTCTTTTATTGCTTCGCGAGTGCTGCTAATACGACTAAATGGGGGGATCATGTGACGGCAGGATAATCTCGAACCAGTGTCAACGTATATGTCTGCATTTATCATACGATAAATCAGAAGCTCTTTTACCCATTATTAGACAGACTGTTCCACATTTTTAATGGGAATGTCTCTTTTTGCTGCAGAGTTATGTTTTTTGCTGGAGTCATGTGAGAAAAGTATTTTTATTAAATATGCATAAAAGTAAAAGCTAATGCTGTGTGACATGGATTTGTGCATTATAAGATCATGTTACAAAGACTTCTGGGAAGAAATCTCTCATTTATCATCTTAATGATGAATAAAGAACATGCATAATTCATGTAATCTTCCATTTTATCCGAGGCCATCTCGGAAAAAAAATTGTCCGTACAATATATGATGTTTTCAAACATCCTGTTGCAGAAACATAATTGCTGTTGGTTTAAACAAAGATGTAAATTCTAAACACATGGTGAAGTCTCCCTTTTCCTTATTGATGATGATCAATCACACTTTGGAAGAGACTGAACTGTTTTTAAAGCTTAAAAATAATTCCATAAAATATCAATAAAATCACTGTATAATAAAAAAAGAAAGTGTTTCTAACCTGGTCCAGTTGTACCTGTGTACATATTAAACATCATTATTGAGGGATCTCATTGTGGGAGGGAATCGGAGTGGCCGGGCAGGTGACCCCATACTTTTTCACGTACGGTCAGGGAATCGAACCCCGGCCACCCTGGTGAAAGGCAAGTGCGCTATCCACTGCACCACCGACAACCCTTTCTGAGTATTTTTATGTGTTCTAGTTTTAACTTTTCACTGAATGTCTCCACCATTAGATATGTTCCTGTTCTGAGACAGATATTTGGGTACAGAATGATAAAAATCTGAGGTTCTTATATACCGATTTATCACAACCCTAGTTTGTAGGTTGTCTTAGGGCAGTCCCCAAATTACTATCAGTTTGTTTATTGGACCAGGTATTGCCCCAGCCACGGGTTGCCACATTAATCTTTCCATTGTTCATATTTTTTGCCCTAACAACTTCAGATCAGGTTATGGTTTTTTTGAAGCTTCAGTATTCTCTGATATTTTTTGAGCTCACAGCTTTAGCATTCAATGATTCTAGATCTGCATGGCCAACAAAGTACTCATTTACAGCTGTGTAGACTGGAACAAAGTAAAGTATCTTGCCCAAAGACAGGACACAGCGCTGTGCTGAATTGAACCCTGCACCCTTTGGTCATGAGTCCACCGTCCTACCACTCGACCACCACGCCTTTGTACAATGTATATGACATTCAGTAACATCTGTATGTATGTGATGTCGTCCTACCACTCGACCGCCTGTGTATATGACATTCAGTAACATCTGTATGTATGTGATGTGGTCCTACCACTCGACCGCCTGTGTATATGATATTCAGTAACATCTGTATGTATGTGATGTGGTCCTACCACTGGACCACCACGCCTTTGTATATGACATTCAGTAACATCTGTATGTATGTGATGTCGTCCTACCACTCGACCGCCTGTGTATATGATATTCAGTAACATCTGTATGTATGTGATGTCGTCCTACCACTCGACCGCCTGTGTATATGATATTCAGTAACATCTGTATGTATGTGATGTGGTCCTAACACTCGACCGCCTGTGTATATGACATTCAGTAACATCTGTATGTATGTGATGTCGTCCTACCACTCGACCGCCTGTGTATATGATATTCAGTAACATCTGTATGTATGTGATGTCGTCCTACCACTCGACCACCTGTGTATATGACATTCAGTAACATCTGTATGTATGTGATGTAAATCTGCTACAGTAATCTGCCTGTTCCATCACGGAGGAGGGACAATGCTATCGTTGGGCCTGATGTAAAGACACCGTGACGTTAATGGCCGTGTTGAACTACCATTGTGGTGATCTTAGATGGGAATGGGTACTGGAAACCACGCCAGATTTATGATGCATGTAAAAAGTGAAATCAGTTTTGCCTTTCTGTGGAAATTTTACGGCACCATTAGGGATATTGGATATAGGAAAAATGAGGGAGTGACACTTCAGTGTCTGCTGTCCCTGTCCCCCTGGGTATCTCAATGTAGGAAAAATAGGCTTTCAAAAGTAAAGGGAATGACAACCAGAAAATATTCTATGACACATTGTTTTTGACAGGCATGTATGTGACAGGTTGTTGTCGTGTTAGAATAACTTATCTGGTCTCTCCGGTGTGCCCATACATATACCAAGATATATTGATATGCAACAAACCATCACAGTGACTGTATATAATAAGCATTTAACTTCTGTAGCCGCTTACCGTCTCCATTGGAGGGACACATACAAATGTGTAGCTCAACAAAGGGCCATGGTGCAGCACCTTTAGCGTAACCATTGTTTGTGTGGAAAGTCAAACTCTGATACTCCAGTGGTTTTCTTCAATAAAGGATGAAAGACTTTTTAGAATTTTGATTGTTTCTTTACGTATCAGAATATGCAATTTATTTCAATAATTTATGTTTTATTGTTATATTCTCACTGTCAAAATCACAATATTTCCATTTTCTGAATTTAATGATTCTATTTTATGTTTCAGACCAGCAAAATATATATTTATGCCATATGCATACATATGATAATTTTCTCACAATCCGTTTGTTGCTGGAAACAGTCTTATCTTTTGACATGTATTTTGACATTGATGTAAAACATTCCTGGATATGATGTTAGTGTAGACAACAGCCGTGTACAAGTCCATCCCAACAGGGAGTGTAACATAAAATAAATGGTTCACTGATCTTAAAAAGTCTACCGACCGTTTAGTTCAATATGTGTGGATTTTAAAAATGTTTGTCATGTTTTGCCGTGATGAAAATATTTTCTTTACATTTGTATTCTGAATGAAGAATCTGTATCTTAAGGGTCATGTACCTTCTCCAAAATCTTTAACGGCATTAAAAACTGTTTTAGCTTTGATAAAGCATTTCCAAAAAAAAATGATCCCATGTATAACAATAATGTTAAATCTATTCATGTTTCCTAAGCAAAAAGGATAAATGTTATAGTAATTGTACAATAGGTAGCTGAAATTGTACTGTAGCGTCCGTTGAACATATTCCTTTGAAATAAACATGATTTTGCACACAAATATAATATTAAGAAATTTTACATTATTGTTGTATTTCGTTAACATGCACATCACATGAATTTTTGTCTGCAAACGAAAATTAGAAAAGGCAAGTGTTTGTGACATGAGAATATAGAACGGAATGAAAATCGTTTACTTATAATCTGTTATTTCATGGTTCTGCAGTGGTGTGTAGCAAAGTTGAACCCTTAGGGAAACTACCCCACTCTAGTAAAACTTTACAAAACGGAGACAAGTTATCATGGAAAATTGATCTGTTTGTAGTTGTTTGTAAAATCTTTAGAATATTGAGACTAGAAATTTAATTAAATGTCAGTTTGGTGATTTGATATCTGAATGCTCAGACTTTTGAAACTATTTCATTATTGTTCCGTAAGCTTCCTGGGCAAGTCTTTTATGCTGACAATATCACGTTTGTAATCAAATAAAAACTTAATTTGTTGTTTTGGTAAAATGAAATAAGGGTTGAAATGACGTCCATAGGTGCCTGAAAGTCTGGTGTTGCTGTGAAAAAAAATACTTATCATTTGTTAGAAAATTGGTCATACATAATTTCAATCTAGATTTAATGTTTCAAATTTGATTTAATTCAAACTTTATTTACTTTGCAACATTTATTCAGCTTATATTAATCACTCTTGTTGGCCTGGATGTTAGTGCTCGAGGGATCTAATTGTGAGGGAAAACTGGAGTACTTGGAGAAAACCCACATGGTTGGGCAGGTGACCCTATACTTGTTCACGTCTTGTCTGGGAATCGAACCCCAGCTGCCTTGGTGAAAGGCAAGTTGGCTATCCACTGCACCACCAACCACCCTGTTAATTTATTTTAAAATTATTAATTTCATAGAACTTTGTAATTTTGAAGATGCCGTGGGTAACCGTAAGTTCACTCACAGTTACATAGGGTCATGACCTATATATTGTTAAATATTATGAAGTAGGTCAAAGGTCAGCATGTCTAAAGGACATGTCAAAGGTCATCAATAAAATTAGAGATGTGCTGCTAACTAATTGATCTTCCTCAGAGTATGTCAGTCTGAGGCATTGTATCTTCACTTAATACCCATTTACCTATTACCTTTATTATACAAATATTATACATGGACTTATATGTGATGGACATGTAATAATAACTGTATTTTATAATGATCCTTATTTATTGCAAATCTTTTTGTCTTTTTCCACATGTAAATTGTAATAAAAATAACGTCATTCCATCCACAAGTGATAACTATGGAGATTAACTGGAAAGAAAATTGGATGATAAATGATAGTTTTAAATCTAGATGTTCCGCTATAGGCAAAGCAGCACATTGATTGGTTATTAGGGGGATTATTACATTGAGAACAGGTAACCATGGCTGCTAGGCCCGTTCTCTCCGTGGACACACAGACAGACACAGACAGAATAAATATTGACAGCTATAGGGCACTCCCTGGCAATCATGATGGTCTATTCCCTGAAACACCTGTGGAGTGGATAAAAATTACTTATTCTGTTTATTTTGTTATTTCCAAACAGTAATAATGTAATTAAATTGTTGTGATTGTATCTTTGCATTTATGTATATGCAATGCCATATATATAGTTATAAAAGTAAATTTAATTGTAGATAAAGATTTTAATGAAAATAAATAACTTTATCTTTACTTTACTAGCAACCAAAGTGATCTGGAATTTTTTTTTCCTCGAAAAAAAAAAACCAAGAAAATTCAATTATAACAAAAGTAATATTCATTTCCATGAATGTTGTGCGGCTTAATCTGAAAAAAGTATTTGTGGAAGTAAAATAAAGCAATAGCTTTGCAGATACACCAAAAATGGATTGACCATCAACATTTGTTCCCTTAATGACAACTTCAGAAGTTTGCAGTTCCTGATTTATGCTACAGCTGGGAAATTTAAAGCGAGGAATATTTGCAGATCCTGAAATGTTGGTTTGTCTGGGTTCTACTTCCTGTTGGTATTTGTTACACAACAGTAAATAACGCCACGTCTGGCGCGCCTGTCAACTCACCAGATTTTCTCTAGATCACTTCCTCTCCTACTTTACACGGTGTAGGATTTTGTGTACAGACCACTTAGAGTCATAAGGTATAATATTTCATTGGTTGTTATGGCAAAAGTTTAATTAAGATTGCTTTTCAATGTCACTGTCCGGCAAGTCTGTGTAACTTGTAGGGAAATCAGTGAAAACAATCATTCAAACATGACAGATTTAGATTTAAATAAAGATGCAAGGAAAAAATCTATATTTTATCACAGATTTATCCACTTCTTCAGTGATATGGTCATGAAACAATGAATGTCTTTTACATCACCGAGAGATGATGTACTGAATATACCAGATACAAATACGGCAGTGTATTCTGAATTGATTGTGTTGGTTATTTTAAATTTGATGTTTATATGCTGTGTTATATACTTATTTTGGTATACACTCAAATTTAAGCACATGACTGAACTTTAACAGATAAACTTAATTATGAATTGATTCTCTCACGATACTTGCTGTAGAGAGTGATATACAGAAACTATGATAAGCTATGAGTGCAACGCTTTGAGCACAGAAACGGTTAAATGAAGATTACCTCTAAACTATATAAATTTACAGTATCATTTTTTTTTCAAATATGAGGTAGATTTCAATAACTGGAACAGCCAGCAGCTGGATTATCTCCCTTGTAATCAATATGTTAATTGAATTAAGTAGAAATGATTGCACTAAGAATCCTACCCACATCCTGTGTATTTTTGTAGGGTTATACTTTGAATGCTCCTTTGTGTTTCTTAATATTTTTGGAAAGGCTAATTAAGTTACTATCGCTGGTAATGATGACATCATAATTTACACAATGGCGTCACCATCATTGTACCATAAATCTTGGCTTCATAACTTATAGATGTTGTTAGAAGGTTTATATGGGCAGTAATGGCAGACCAAAGAGAAGTTGGAATATTTCCTAAAAACTTCAGGTTTCATGCAGGATTTTTAAAAGTGAGAATAAAATTCTTGTAATAGAATTCTCAAAAAGAATTTTTGTTTGCTGTTTTACCATTGAGAGGTCGCGGTTGGTTTTACCATTGAGAGGTCACGGTTGATTTTGCCGTTGAGATGTCATGGTTGGCTTTGTTGTTGAGAGGTTGCGGTTGGTTTTGCCGTTGAGAGGTTGTGGTTGGTTTTGCTGTTGAGAGGTCGCAGTTGGTTTTACCATTAAGAGGTCACTGTTTGTTTTACCGTTGAGAGGTCAAGGTTGTTTTTACCATTAAGAGGTCGTTGTTAGTTTTACCATTGAGAGGTCGCGGTTGGTTTTGCCGTTGAGAGGTTGCGGTTGGTTTTGCCGTTGAGAGGTCGGCACTGTAAGGTTATGTAGTGAGGATGGTCGGTCTGATTGATTATGGCGATGAAGACCTATTAATTAGGGCTGGCCATTACTCCTAAAGGATTTCCCCAGCCTAACTCGTGTCTGTCTCATCCATTAGTCCGTGTGTTTTCGATGTTAATGATATGTTTCCTGGTGACAGGAGGCCGTTAGACCTGAAATCACAATTAATGAAGCAACTCTTCGAGAATAATTGGATTTTTTTTAGTTTTGTTTTCTGGATATAAACTCAAAAGTTTCATATTTTACATCCGGAATGTTATTTGATTAGAAATTTGATATTTTATTTCTTTACGAGATATACCAGAGTTTGATATTTCCTTTTTGAAAGATTTGGAGGTTTTTATATATTATATCATAAGATTTATTAGTATTTTCTTCAGTGCTTCATTTTCTAGAATTAGTGTCTAACAGATTTTTTGCTTCATTTCCTTGAGATGTACACAAGTTATATATATCCTTTTTGTCTGGAGATTAAGGACCGAGATTGAGGAGAGGATTTAGAGGTGTTTTTATATTTAATTTCCTGGATTTAAGCTGTCTCGGTTGGATAAAGCAAGGGTTCATCAGCATAATATGTGGAGTCCAAGTTCTATGAAGAATTTATTTCATTGTTGATAAACATGGTATCATCCTCCTCACCCAGAATGGTGATATTAACAATTTGATACCGGTAGATACCTTTAGATGTATTTTTTTCCTGGGAAGATTTTCTGCTTAACACAGATGAAGGAGTATTATCTAGTATGTTACATAGAAAGGGAGGTTAAAAAATAAACACCTGTATTTGTGATTTCCATGCAGTGACATTATACTTTTGGTTGAGCCAATCCCAGAAACATGCTGTAATGCTGTGCCAGCTGTCTCTGGGTACCGTTCTACCTTTCCTGTATCACATAAAACCTGACGACAAAACAGACTGAAAGTTTACTGTCAGACAGACACTGAAGCATCGCTGGCCGAGATGTGTAACTTTATGTTTGTCACCCCCGACATTTCAAGAAGGAACTGTCTCATCGTTGATCTAGACTAGTCCATTAGTGAAAAGAGGGTTGCCAGCTGTGACTTGCTCTCTATGACGGCTAGATTTTCTGTGTGTGCTAGATTTTCTGTATGTGCTGCTCGGGGTTGCTAGATTTTCTATGACAGCTAGATTTTCTGTGTGTGCTAGATTTTCTGTGTGTGCTAGATTTTCTGTGTGTGCTAGATTTTCTGAGTGTGCTAGATTTTCTGTGTGTGCTACTCGGGGTTGCTAGATTTTCTATGACAGCTAGATTTTCTGTGTGTGCTAGATTTTCTGTGTGTGCTAGATTTTCTGTATGTGCTACTCGGGGTTGCTAGATTTTCTGTGTGTGCTAGATTTTCTGTGTGTGCTAGATTTTCTGTATGTGCTACTCGGGGTTGCTAGATTTTCTGTGTGTGCTAGATTTTCTGTATGTGCTACTCGGGGTTGCTAGATTTTCTGTGTGTGCTAGATTTTCTGTGTGTGCTAGATTTTCTGTGTGTGCTACTCGGGGTTGCTAGATTTTCTGTGTGTGCTAGATTTTCTGTGTGTGCTAGATTTTCTGTGTGTGCTAGATTTTCTGTGTGTGCTAGATTTTCTGTGTGTGCTAGATTTTCTGTGTGTGCTACTCGGGGTTGCTAGATTTTCTATGACAGCTAGATTTTCTGTGTGTGCTAGATTTTCTGTGTGTGCTAGATTTTCTGTATGTGCTACTCGGGGTTGCTAGATTTTCTGTGTGTGCTAGATTTTCTGTGTGTGCTAGATTTTCTGTATGTGCTACTCGGGGTTGCTAGATTTTCTGTGTGTGCTAGATTTTCTGTGTGTGCTAGATTTTCTGTGTGTGCTAGATTTTCTGTGTGTGCTAGATTTTCTGTGTGTGCTAGATTTTCTGTGTGTGCTACTCGGGGTTGCTAGATTTTCTGTGTGTGCTAGATTTTCTGTGTGTGCTAGATTTTCTGTGTGTGCTAGATTTTCTGTATGTGCTACTCGGGGTTGCTAGATTTTCTGTGTGTGCTAGATTTTCTGTGTGTGCTAGATTTTCTGTATGTGCTACTCGGGGTTGCTAGATTTTCTGTGTGTGCTAGATTTTCTGTGTGTGCTAGATTTTCTGTGTGTGCTAGATTTTCTGTGTGTGCTAGATTTTCTGTGTGTGCTAGATTTTCTGTGTGTGCTAGATTTTCTGTGTGTGCTAGATTTTCTGTGTGTGCTAGATTTTCTGTGTGTGCTAGCTGCTTGGCGTAAGTATTCAGCAGTCACATCCATGATAAGTTTTATTGTTACTTAAACATTTTACTGACAATAAAACGACTGGTGACAGAGTTGCTGTAACTATCTATGTATTATATATACTCTCATCAATCTATTTATGTATATAACCTAGTCGTTCAGTATTATTAACGTATCCAAATTTCTATGATGCTGTAAGCATATAGGTTGCTAAATATTTGCCATGTTTGGAGGTAGAGTTGCACAGTGAATAATGCTCTTGTTTGTCACCATATGAGCTTAAAGGCCCAATATACGTAACTTTCGGCAAAACTTGAAGCAAAAATCAAGCCTAATAACTTATTATATTTATAGATTTAGCTAAGATTAACTGATATCAGCAATATTCAAGATGAATTCTTTCGCGGTTACCGGTACAGCAGCAGTTGAAACACGCTATTTGTAAACACGCATCCATTTCGAACCGTCTTCTACCTTCGGTTTGTTATTGAAGTGGGCCCCACCTGAATTATTTTCAGTCCTTTGGATTTTTTTCCCCAGAGTTTCTTGTTAGTTACCGCTCAGGTTTACTTCGTTTTAGGCTAATTTTTGCATGGTTTTCAACTTGATTTTATTTCAGAATTTTTCAGAATCACGAACATTTCCCTGAAGTTACGTATATTGGGCCTTTAAATGATTTCCTGATAAGACCAGAAAAGGTATGGAGAGGCCCAGTTGTCGGTCACCTAGGGGTTTGATTTCCTGATAGGAGCAGACAAGGTATGGAGTGGCCCAGTTGTCAGTCACCTAGGGTTTTGATTCCCTGATAGGAGCAAACAAGGTATGGAGTGGCCCAGTTGTCAGTCACCTAGGGGTTTGATTTCCTGATGGGACCAGAAAACGTATGGAGTAGCCCAGTTGTGCTATATCAGGTGGGTGATTATCATTGGAACTGCAGTTTGTCCCCACATCTAGAAGCCAACAACATAGACTTATATACTAGGTGTAATACTTGTTTAATAATTGTTATACAAACAGTAAAGTTTACATCTTTGCTGTAGTCTAGAAATTACAACAATTCTGGTTTGAGTGTAGAAAAATGACCACAACAATTGTTTTTACATCAAAAGGTCATTGTTAAATTAATAAATACACAAAATGAAATGTTTCCTTTTCTGTTGGCACCTAAAACATATCAAAATAATTATTTTAGAAGTATTTTTTATTTTTCTTTATTTCTCAAAAATTAATTTAGTTAACTCCATACTATTACGTTTAGTTGTACCATCGTTGCAGATAACACAATTTGAAAATTGATGATGATGGGTGTAGAAAATACTGAGGCCCTGACAGTATATATACGGAGATGTATGAGGAATAGAACTATAACTGACGTTAATGCTGTTATAAGTATTGGAGATGCTCGGTAATAGCCTGTATGAATACCGTCAGACGTCCCGCCCTGTAGTGTTGAGTTTTGTATGCCTGCATCAGACTCAGCAGCTCCAGATCTATTTAATTACTATCACAAAAGTACAACTGTCAAACAAATTTGTCTCGTAGATCCAGCCTAACGTCGGGCACGTTATTTTGACATTGGCGCCGAAACTTCCATTTAAGGGTGATGTTTTCAGAGTGTTGATTCTGGGGTCAGGAATGTTAAATGAAGGATATTTTACACGCTATATTGGTTGTCACTTCTTTCTACTTGTATAAATGTCACACAGCATCAAGACTCCTGTCTTATTGAATTCAAAAATGTTTCCCCTGAACAATTCAGTTTTCACATTGAAATATCGTGTGAGATGTTGTTATTCTGGATACTTGTTTGTGTCTGTGTTAACTCCTTTACCCCGAAAACTCATAATGAACTATTCCAACCTTTGAATTGGAAGATTTTAAAAGCTTCTTCAGGGGTGAAAGTGTTAGGGCTGCAGTGAGATAGAGCTGACAAAATGGGAGTCGTACCGATGAATTTAGGAAACAGGATTTGACACACACGCGATAAAGACGCATACAATTCCATTGATACATGCAACACTTTCGATAATCTGTAAATGATAAAACAAGATAAATAAAAAGTTAAGAACTTTATTTTTACATTAATGGATATCCTATATTTCCACTACTGAGGCTGACCGTTGTAAATTGGCCTGTGTCAATTGATCATGTTAAAATTCTAAAGTTGAGACCAATCATTGCGAGTTGTGGACAATCGTTCTGTCTCTTTGTCCCTAATACAGTCGAATCTCTCTATCTGGAAGTCAATGGGACTGTTGGAAAGGTTTGATGTTTGGAGATAGGCAGGGACCAAATACTTCAATTAAACAGTCTGAGTTATACGAGTTTGAGAAAACAAGGTTCAATTTACGTTTGTTGTGAAGTCGGCATGATTATCATGATTTTATTTTGTCATCTGATGAAAACACTGGACTTTAATCTGTCACTATGATGAAAATTATTGTGAAACATGATCTTTAATTAGTCTGTCATCTAAATGAAAATGACTATTCAACATACAATGCCCTAGTCGGTCACCCCGATTACAATCACTGTATGATAATTGTCTACATTGGAACCACAGTTATACCATCTCCAAATGTTGCTGTGTGACATCATCAGCAATGTATTAACCAATGAAAACGTGTCACAAAAAGAGGTCAGGTCATTCAGTGCACATTGTGCCAAACAAGATTCCCGTGTAATTTTACACAATATAATTCTGCACATTGATATGATTTGAAGAAGTGGTCTAAATTTGTATGTATAAATGTTTTTTGAATACTTTCCTTTTCATCAGTTTTAAGAATTTTGCTTTGATGAGTTGGGGTCTTTCAAGGCTCTGTACTAAGTTGAATAAGTGGAATATAGAATATCAACAATGTATTGAATCCTATTGGTTTAACTAAATTTGACTAGCAACGTTTTACATCAAATTTTACTTAAATCCTCAAATGTTTATTTATTTTCAGATTCCGAAAATACGTATCTGAGTTTTGCCAACCCCAACTACCAGTTTGAAGACCGTATGAACTCCAACATGAAGAAGAGCGGGAGTGAGGATAGGGACTCCTGTATCTATGACGATGTTGATGACATCAGTACCCTTTCCCTGCTCGACCAGAAATCCAACAAAAACGGAACTACAAAAACCAACAATAAAAACTATACCCCAGAAAAGAAACGCCTCATATCTGATTCTTCCAGTGAAAATCTGAGCTCTTCAGAAGGGGAGGAAGATTTGTCTAGTGACGAAGACAATGAAAATGAGTACATCACAATGTACGAAACTAAAAAGCTGACTGAGGATTTGAACCGAGCCAATGAGAAGGACTCTGCCCAGAAGGAGGCCAATGACAATGCTGGGAAGAAGAACCGAGGGTTTCTGGGATACTATAGTATGCTGGAGTCAAAGGCCAGAGAGAAGCAAGTAAACAATATTCTCAGCCCCGACACTGAGGATGAGCCGGAGAGCACCATGACAACCCCAAGTGTCGAGAACCTCCGCAAACTCAAGTAAGTAAAACAGGCCACTGATGTAGAGGGGCAGAGGGGTCGAAGTTTGGAGGAGGAGGGGGGGGGGGGGGGGGGGTCAGAGAGGATGAATCATGGAAGGGGGAGTTACTGATTGTTATCTCCCCCTTCAACTGGATTATCTCCCCTTAAACTGGATTATCTCCCCTTAAACTAGAATTCCCTCTTAGACCTCTTGTGCTATTTAGACAGATATAATGCATTTTCATTTATATGTCTTGACAATCAAACAATGACCTGTCTAGGAAATTCCTGCATCAACATATATATATGTACATTTGTCTGGAAGTTGAGTGAGATAAACAACCTTCCATGTAAGTGTCTAGGAGCTAGGGAGATATAGGGTGGGCCTTCCTTACAATTTACGTTGGGTTTAACTTAGGGCGTGCCTTTTAATGCTGCTAAGATAACATTTGTGTATTAACATGGTTATAATACGATTCCAGATAGTGCTTCTTGTGGTGTTTTATGCATATAAACATTGCCAGTGTCAGATTACCTCCTATTTTGTACAGAAATATATCGTTGGTCATGCGAGGTTAGAAGTGTAGTCAGTAAATAGCTTTGTCTAGTGATAGCAAATATATCCTATCTGAATCATCCTCAGCCTCTGTGTTCAATAAACATGGAATATTAGAAACCCAACACCCTCAACACATGCCATTGTATAGGAGACCTGCATGAGAAGTTCTGGTAACGACTAGCCTTATCGGGGTATTATATATGGGTAATAAAGATATTGCTATGATCATTGCTGGCCTTGGGAATACCAAAGATACACAACACAATACAGATTTATAATTTGGTAATGTTTTGGTCGGGCACCTACTCGCCCAGGCAGTGAGAAAACTGACAGAAATATGTCTCCACAGAAATTATTGTCAATAAGGAAAGCATTTCAGTGGTGAGATTTGTTTGTGTAGGTTTGATTGAATGTTTGATTATTGCAGCTCTGATTCAGCTTAATGTTTCTACTGGTCTGAATCAGCTGGGGATGCAAGTTGTTTGTCAAAGCTAGATTTATATTTGGTCGGCTTGTCAGGTTATCTAAGGTATAAGGTCCCTTGGGTTTGGCTCACTTAGGTAAAGTTCCTTAAGTCATCTCATCTTAAACATTCCATGGACTAATTATTTAATATTAAGTTCCTTGATCTGTTTGTCTTAGAGTTAGTTCCATGATCTGATTGTCTTAGAGTTAGTCCCATGATCTTATTGTCTTAGAGTTAGTCCCATGATCTAATTGTCTTAGAGTTAGTCCCATGATCTTATTGTCTTAGAGTTAGTCCCATGATCTAATTGTCTTAGAGTTAGTCCCATGATCTTATTGTCTTAGAGTTAGTCCCATGATCTAATTGTCTTAGAGTTAGTCCCATGATCTAATTGTCTTAGAGTTAGTCCCATGATCTAATTGTCTTAGAGTTAGTTCCATGATCTAATTGTCTTAGAGTTAGTCCCATGATCTAATTGTCTTAGAGTTAGTCCCATGATCTGATTGTCTTAGAGTTAGTCCCATGATCTAATTGTCTTAGAGTTAGTCCCATGATCTTATTGTCTTAGAGTTAGTCCCATGATCTAATTGTCTTAGAGTTAGTCCCATGATCTAATTGTCTTAGAGTTAGTCCCATGATCTGATTGTCTTAGAGTTAGTCCCATGATCTGTTTGTCTTAGAGTTAGTCCCATGATCTGATTGTCTTAGAGTTAGTCCCATGATCTAATTGTTTAAGATTTTATTAATTCCATGGGTCTTACCACAGATTAAGTTCCATGATCTAATTATCTATGATCAATTTCCATGGTCAGATTTAGTTCAAAGGTCAGAATAGATTTAGTTCGGTGCTTTATTGTCTAAAAGTACACTCTATATGGTCTTATTTTCTAAGATTTAACGTTCAATAGTCTAATTGTGTAAGATTACGTTCAATTGGTCTGAACATGGCATTTCACGTTTTGATGTCATACTTTTTCAGGTTTGATCTGAATTCTCCAGACTCCAATGACAGTGGAATACAGTCAGATGCGCGTTCTGACGATGGGTCGCACCATCATGGATCCATCAACGATAACATGTATGCGCTTTCCAACAAGACGCCACTGTCGACGAGTTCGTCGATGTCTGCCAGTTCCTCCATGTCAGCCAGTACCTCCAGCTCCATAGAGGAGAGAGACGACAGCAAGGAGGACGAACAGACACCCACAGGGGTCAGTATATACAACACTAAAGGTCATTATAGGGAGGACAAACAGACACACACAGGGGTCAGTATATATAACACTAAAGTCATTATAGGGAGGTCGAACAGACACCCACAGGGGTCAGTATATAAAACACTAAAGGTCATTATAGGGAGGACGAACAGACACCAACAGGGGTCAGTATATATAACACTAAAGGTCATTATAGGGAGGACAAACAGACACCCACAGGGGTCAGTATATATAACACTAAAGGTCATTATAGGGAGGACAAACAGACACTCACAGGGGTCAGTATAAATATAACACTAAAGGTCATTATAGGGAGGACGAACAGACACCCACAGGGGTCAGTATATAAAACACTAAAGGTCATTATAGGGAGGACGAACAGACACCCACAGGGGTCAGTATATAAAACACTTAAGGTCATTATAGGAAGGACGAACAGACACACACAGGGGTCAGTATATATAACACTAAAGTCATTATAGGGAGGTCGAACAGACACCCACAGGGGTCAGTATATAAAACACTAAAGGTCATTATAGGGAGGACAAACAGACACCCACAGGGGTCAGTATATATAACACTAAAGGTCATTATAGGGAGGACAAACAGACACACACAGGGGTCAGTATATATAACACTAAAGTCATTATAGGGAGGTCGAACAGACACCCACAGGGGTCAGTATATAAAACACTAGAGGTCATTATAGGGAGGACAAACAGACACCCACAGGGGTCAGTATATATAACACTAAAGTCATTATAGGGAGGTCGAACAGACACCCACAGGGGTCAGTATATATAACAATAAAGTCATTATAGGGAGGATGAACAGACACCCACAGGGGTCAGTATATATATAACACTAAAGGTCATTATAGGGAGGACAAACAGACACCCACAGGGGTCAGTATATATAACACTAAAGGTCATTATAGGGAGGACGAACAGACACCCACAGGGGTCATTATATACAACAATAAAGGTCATTTTATAGGGAGGACAAACAGACACCCACAGGGGTCAGTATATATATAACACTAAAGGTCATTATAGGGAGGACTAACAGACACTCACAGGGGTCAGTATATATATAACACTAAAGGTCGTTATAGGGAGGACAAACAGACACCCACAGGGGTCAGTATATATATAACACTAAAGGTCATTATAGGGAGGACAAACAGACACCCACAGGGGTCAGTATATATAACACTAAAGGTCATTATAGGGAGGATGAACAGACACCCACAGGGGTCAGTATATATAACACTAAAGGTCATTATAGGGAGGGCAAACAGACACCCACAGGGGTCAGTATATATAACACTAAAGGTCGTTATAGGGAGGACGAACAGACACCCACAGGGGTCAGTATATATATAACTCTAAAGGTCATTATAGGGAGGACAAACAGACACTCACAGGGGTCAGTATAAATATAACACTAAAGGTCATTATAGGGAGGACAAACAGACACCCACAGGGGTCAGTATATATAACATTAAGGTCATTATAGGGAGAGCTAACAGACACTCACAGGGGTCAGTATATATAACACTAAAGGTCATTATAGGGAAGACGAACAGACACCCACAGAGGTCAGTATATATAACACTAAAGGTCATTATAGGGAGGACCAACAGACACCCACAGAGGTCAGTATATATAACACTAAAGGTCATTATAGGGAGGACAAACAGACACCCACAGGAGTCATTCATTTATATATATAACTAAGGTCATACAGCATGCAATAACTCTCATTTACACTGAAATCAGAGGGATTTAGAAAAAAGTAATCACATCAGTCCTAAATGTATTAGTTTGGTGAAGATAAACCAAGTGGTTGATTCTCAAAAATAACCTTGACTCACTTTCAAGGTCACCCGGGTCAAATATGTAAAAACCTTCATAAATCTTCTCCTCAATAACCAGAAGGCCCAGGGTACTTATATTTGGCAAGTAGGTACCTAGCATGAAGTTTTTATATAGAGTCCTCAAACAAATGACCTTTACCCACTTTCAAGGTCACAGGAGGTCAAACATTGAAAACTTTAAGAATCTTCTCTATTACTGAAGGCCTAGAGTACTGATATTAGGCCAGTAGCTACCTTGGACAGAATGCTATAAAGTGTTCTCAAACAGATGACCTTGATCCATTTTCAAGATCACAGGCTGGCCGGGAGTCAAATATGTGAAAACTGATAAAAATGTTCATCTCTATAACTGGAAGGCTGCCTATAGAAAACTGATAATTCGATAGTAGCTACCTCTAATGAAATGACATGAAGTTTCCTAAAACAAACCACCTTGATTTACTTTCAAGGTCACAGGTGTCAAATATGTAAGAGAATTGAAAGTTCTTTTTCATAGCTGTAAATATCTTTAAACAACTTCTTTGACATTAACACTGGGCCTTTGGTGATGATATTTGACCATAAGCATTTTGAAAGTACCGTATACAGTGTGCGAAAGTAAGTCATAAAGTCCCATAGACAATAGGTCTATGGACATTTCAAATTGCATAGACCCCAAAAAATTTCCGTAGACTGAATTTTTCCATCAGTGTCAATGAACCGCTTAAAACAGAGTGATCTCCCCTCCTTCAACTGATGTGTGAACTAGAATTGATTTGCAAAGACCAATTCAGGCTAACAAACCAGGAAATGAACAACATGCAAGAGAAATGCAACTATTATGATTTATTCAAACAGTTTTGATACTTTTTCGACATACATGTACATGAGCAATTAAATTGCTTAGACAACAGGTCTACCGTACTAGCATTTTGCATAGACCAACAGGTTTTCCTGTGGCCTCGGTCTATCGGTCTATCATTACTTTCGCACACTGCGTGTATGTTTATCGAAAATATTTCCCCATGATTGCACAAGTATCTAAGTGAGTGATGCAGGCCCTCTGGACCTCTTGTTAATAATTATGTCTAGGGTATAAAATATATTTTTTGAATGACATTGATTAAGTATACCAATAGGTAGGCTAAGAGCATTAGTTATTTATTAAGTATACAATAGGCAGGCTAAGACCAGTGGCTATTTATTAAGTATACCAATAGGTAGGCTAAGACCCGTGGTTATTTATTAAGTATACCAATAGGTAGGCTAAGACCAGTGGTTATTTATTAGGTATACCAATAGGTAGGCTAAAACCAGTGGTTATTTATTAAGTATACCAATAGGTAGGCTAAGACCAGTGGTTATTTATTAAGTATACCAATAGGTAGGCTAAGACCAGTGGTTATATATTAAGTATACAATAGGTAGGCTAAGACCCGTGGTTATTTATTAAGTATACCAATAGGTAGGCTAAGACCAGTGGTTATATATTAAGTATACAATAGGTAGGCTAAGACCCGTGGTTATATATTAAGTATACAATAGGTAGGCTAAGACCCGTGGTTATATATTAAGTATACAATAGGTAGGCTAAGACTAGTGGTTATTTATTAAGTATACCAATAGGTAGGCTAAGACCAGTGGTTATTTATTAAGTATACCAATAGGTAGGCTAAGACTAGTGGTTATTTATTAAGTATACCAATAGGTAGGCTAAGACTAGTGGTTATTTATTAAGTATACCAATAGGTAGGCTAAGACCCGTGGTTATTTATTAAGTATACCAATAGGTAGGCTAAGACCAGTGGTTATTTATTAAGTATACCAATAGGTAGGCTAAGACCAGTGGTTATTTATTAAGTATACCAATAGGTAGGCTAAGACCAGTGGTTATTTATTAAGTATACTAATAGGTAGGCTAAGACTAGTGGTTATTTATTAAGTATACCAATAGGTAGGCTAAGGCCAGTGGTTATTTATTAAGTATACCAATAGGTAGGCTAAGACCTGTGGTTATTTATTAAGTATACCAATAGGTAGGCTAAGACCAGTGGTTATTTATTAAGTATACCAATAGGTAGGCTAAGGCCAGTGGTTATTTATTAAGTATAGCAATAGGTAGTCTATGACCAGTGGTTATTTATTAAGTATACAAAAGGTAGGCTAAGACCCGTGGTTATTTATTAAGTATACCAATAGGTAGGCTAAGGCCAGTGGTTATTTATTAAGTATACCAATAGGTAGGCTAAGACCTGTGGTTATTTATTAAGTATACTAATAGGTAGGCTAAGACTAGTGGCTTTTTATTAAGTATACCAATAGGTAGGCTAAGACCTGTGGTTATTTATTAAGTATACTAATAGGTAGGCTAAGACTAGTGGTTATATATTAAGTATACCAATAGGTAGGCTAAGACCAGTGGCTTTTTATTAAGTATACCAATAGGTAGGCTAAGACTAGTGGTTATATATTAAGTATACCAATAGGTAGGCTAAGACCAGTGGTTATATATTAAGTATACCAATAGGTAGGCTAAGACCTGTGGTTATTTATTAAGTATACCAATAGGTAGGCTAAGACCAGTGGCTATTTATTAAGTATACCAATAGGTAGGCTAAGACCAGTGGTTATTTATTAAGTATACCAATAGGTAGGCTAAGACTAGTGGCTTTTTATTAAGTATACCAATAGGTAGCCTAAAACCAGTGGTTATTTATTAAGTATACCAATAGGTAGGCTAAGACCAGTGGTTATTTATTAAGTATACCAATAGGTAGGCTAAGACCTGTGGTTATTTATTAAGTATACCAATAGGTAGCCTAAAACCAGTGGTTATTTATTAAGTATACCAATAGGTAGCCTAAAACCAGTGGTTATTTATTTGTAACAAGCTCAATGATGAGTAATACTTGTATAACTTGAATATAGTTATCAAAACTCTCTCTTGTAACAATTTCCACTCCAATCCCTCATCAATTAAAGAAAGAATTGATTCGTTAGAATTTACATGTACACATCCGTTTACTGGGAAAGTAGTCCCATTATAGAGGACTTGATCTGAGGCAGACTAAGAGCATCTAGGAATTTAAATGAGGTGTAGATTAGAGAATTGGATCTCTCCCCTTGAGAAAGATGCATGTTTATTAGTTACGTAATTCTACTTTGTTTTTTTTCTTGTTAATAAAATCAGATGGAGCTTTAATAAGATTGAGGGACTAGAAATCTATCTATGTTTTTATTGGCATCAGCACTTTGCTTTTATTGTCTAAAAATAGATGAAGATGATGGGGTTACCATTAAAACAGCCAATGCTATTTTACTGGTTGTTGATAGGGTTTCGCTGCGTTTTTGTTCGGTCCCTTGGGAGGTGATGATAGGTGTATAGAAGTCACTAGGACGATTCCATGTCTCCAGCCGAGAAATTCTCTGTCTGGCCACTCATCAAGGTAGTCTACGAGGATCACCGGGACTGCTGTACATCATCGTATTAGTATTGTCCTTGGCTCAGTCACATGTCTTAAAGCATTGTACTTAGTCGGCTCTGTTACAGCGGCTGGAGACTTCTGGGAGTATCACCGAACACTAATGCATCTTACAAGGGATTTTCAATTAATGTTTCATATTTCCTTTCATTAGATAGAGTTTATCTCGCACAGAAATTTATCTGTTTCTCAAGGTTATATGCGACAGTAAACTTGACACTTACCGGTATATAAGTCTTAACTTTTAATTGCAATAAAATGTTTCTACATCACTTTGCTTATAATAGCCTTTTAGAAAACACTGTGTCATAGCTTGTTAGGGTAATCAGGGATTTAGCTGTTCTTCAACTGGATCTGCAAGACTTAGAACATTGAGATTTGCCTTGTATCACAGAGGTTAATATTAAAATTTAGTTTGTTCAAATAAATGACCTTGACATTCAATATCACAGGTAAAAGATGACCAGTTCGGTAAGCTGTGTCTGAACCAAACTGGAGACCCTGATGCCTACTCCAGACTTGTGACCAGTAAAACACCAGCTCATGTCTGGTAATAAGCCCACCCCCTGATATTGATATATGTCTATGACCTTTGACATACATTCGAGGTGACGGAAGAGGAGTGTTTTAAAATTTACCATGAGTCCTGTAGTGATTGATGTTTAACTGACATTAATCAAAGCTCACTGTCGTCTAAGGTTCATTGATAATAGATTTGGAATAACAAGCAAAGTGTGTTTACATTTTAGTAATGTGGCATTAAGTACTGGTGGATTGTAGTGTAGATCAAAGTACTGGTAGATTTTAGTGTAGATCAAAGTACTGGTAAATTTTAGTGTAGATCAAAGTACTGGTGGATTTAGTGTAGATCAAAGTACTGGTGATTTAGCGTAGATTAAAGTACTGGTGAATTTTAGTGTAGATCAAAGTACTGGTGGATTTTAGTGTAGATCAAAGTACTGGTGGACTAAATAACCAAAAGGCCTAGAAGAATGACTGGAAGGTTCGCTGGACGAAGCCCAACAAAGTTTGCGAAAAAATGACCTTGACTCATATTCAAGGTCACTGGGGTCAAATCTCTTAAATCCTTCTCACGCCTTCTTCTGATAAACCAAAAGGCGTAGAACCTAGATTTTTCGCTGAAGGGTTCCTTGGAAAAAGCACGACAAATTTTGCGAAAAAAAAAGACCTTGACCCATTTTCAATGTCACAGGGGTCAAATCTGTTAAAACCTTTAAACGATTTTTTCTGAAATAGCAAAAGGCCTAGAGACATTTTATTTGGTTTGTAGCTTATTTGGAAGAAGCTGAACAAAGTTTGCAAATGAAAATGACTTTGTATTACTTTCAAGGTCACAGAGGTAAAATTTATTTAAATGTTGACATGTTCTTCTGAATGTCTTACAGTAATAGATTTTAGGCAACTTCAGGGTTACAACTAAGAGATTGATACCAGGTGAGCGATGCAGGGTTCTCAGAGTGTGGTTGTCATAGAAACCAGAGAATTTCAGCTAGACAGATCAAACAGATACCAGTACTTACCTTAATCCAACCTGATTACTCAAATTCTCATTTAAAATTCAAATCGCCACGGCTCCATGTTACAGTAAGCATTTAATGACGGCCAGGTCCTGCTTCAACCCCGTTCTTATCTAGGAGCTGTCTTTGAAGTGGGCACCATGGGGATGATTTGTACGAGGAAAGCCATCCAAAACGCTAAGCGCAGATCATCAAATGACCGTTATAAGTGAGACACTGATGTATTCCACCTCTGTCTGGTACGATATAAATGGTGGCTGGACGTTACAAAGCTATTTATATGTAATGGTGGTTCAGCCAAGTTTATATCGTAACATGTAAGTGAATTGATTACATGGCCTCCGATCTTACTTTCTGTTTGATACGGTAACTAAATGATTACATAATGAACCCACCTATGCTTAGGTTCGATGAATAATTACTGTCCGTGTTTCAGTCGTTACTCCATCCACATCAGGTGGTCGTGAAGAAATTAGCCTGTCAGGTTTGTCAGAAGTGTTAGACCAGTAGCCTGATGAATAAAGGGTGAGGGTATTATAGTACATGGTCCTAGCCAGGTCTTTCCCTGTCTTCTGTTAGGTCTGGTGAGGGTATTACAGTACATGGTCCTAGCCAGGTCCTTCCCTGTCTTCTGTAAGGTCTGGTGAGGGTATAATAGTACATGGTCCTAGCCAGGACCTTCCCTGTCTTCTATTAGGTCTGGTGAGGGTATTATAGTACATGTTCCCTCCCTGTTTTCCATTAAAGTAGTTTGGGTGAGAGTATAGTACATGGTTCTAGCCAGGTCCTTCCTCGTCTTTTATTAGGTCTGGTGAGGGTATTACAGTACATGGTCCCTCCCTGTTTTCCATTAAATTAGTTTGGGTGAGAGTATAGTACATAGTTTCGACCAGTTCAATTCCTATCATCTATTAGATCAAAAAAGGTCAATTTTGAAAGGTTAGATCTGGAAAAGAAGTAAGGTCCCGGTCAACTTTAACATAAATATTAATTTAAGGTTAAATTTTTTGCAGAAGTCCATCAGCTTGACATAATGAGAGGAAGATTTCTTAATTGTCATACCCGGTATATATATTCTTCCAGATCATGCTAACTTAATTGTCTGCAAATTTTGTGCATTCGAAATTGCCAATGGGTTGATATGCAATAGAGTTATAGTGTTAATTATTCCCCCACCGGAATCCGGGGGGGACTATAGGTTTGCGTTGTGTCCGTCCGTCCGTCTGTCCGTCCGTCCTTCCGCACACTATTTGTCCGGGCTCTATCTCCCATACTATAAGACACTGGAACTTCATACTAAGTGTGTGGGTTCCCTGTGGGAAGGCGGTGTGTCGCATACAAAAACCGGGTCACTGTGACCTATATTTTGACCTCTGACCTACATTAAAGAAAAAGCTTGTCCAGGCTCTATCTCCTACACTATAAAGCACTAGAACTTAATACTTAGTAGTATTGTTCTCTGTGGGAAGGCAGTGTGTCACGTACAAAAACCGGGTCAATGTGACCTATATTTTGCTATTTTTTGACCTCTGACCTACATTAAAGTAAAAGTTTGTCCGGGCTCTATCTCCTACACTATAAAGGACTAGAACTTAATACTTCGTAGTATAGTTCCTTGTGGGAAGGCGGTGTGTCGCGTACCAAAACCGGGTCACTGTGACCTTTATTTTGCTATATTTTTAAGTTTGTCCGGGCTCTATCTCCTACACTATAAAGGACTAGAACTTAATACTTGGTAGTATGGTTCCTTGTGGGAAGGCGGTGTGTCGCGTACAAAAACCGGGTCACTGTGACCTATATTTTGACCTCTGACCTACATTAAAGAAAAAGCTTGTCCGGGCTCTATCTCCTACACTATAAAGCACTAGAACTTAATACTTGGTAGTATGGTTCCCCGTGGGAAGGCGGTGTGTCGCGTACCAAAACCGGGTCACTGTGACCTATATTTTGACCTCTGACCTACATTAAAGAAAGAAAAATTTGTCCAGGTTCTATCTCCTACACTATTAAGGATTAGAACTTTATACTTGGTAGTATAGTTCCCTGTGGGAAGGCGGTGTGTCGCGTACCAAAACCGGGTCACTGTGACCTATATTTTGACCTCTGACCTACATTAAAGAAAGAAAAATTTGTCCAGGTTCTATCTCCTACACTATTAAGGATTAGAACTTTATACTTGGTAGTATAGTTCCCTGTGGGAAGGCGGTGTGTCGCGTACCAAAACTGGGTCACTGTGACCTTTATTTTGCTATATTTTGACCTCTGACCTACATTAAAGAAAAAGTTTGTCCGGGCTCTATCTCCTACACTATAAAGCACTAGAACTTAATACTTGGTAGTATGGTTCCCCGTGGGAAGGCGGTGTGTCGCGTACCAAAACCGGGTCACTGTGACCTATATTTTGACCTCTGACCTACATTAAAGAAAGAAAAATTTACTGACCACGCCTACCCATTGCCTTGGAGGAATTCTTGACTTGGTCTTCTCATCCAAATTATTCCCAGTGACAAACAAACTTGTGTTCTTCTCAGATCACCATTTAATTAATATACAGTACTGTTGAATTCAATGTAAGCATAACAAACAACATCTTGTTATTATTATTACAATTTCATGTCTATTGCAGTAAAACCTGTCTATAAAGGATACCCAATAGAAAAACTAAAGGTGTCCTTCATAGACTTGTGTCCTTTATATAGAGATCATTTATAGAGTATACCTACAGTGTATATGTATTTAGTGAGAATGGGATGGTTCCTGTAAAGAAGCGGGTCTCTGTAAACTACATCTTCACCTTTCAATACATTGAAGAAAATACATGACCTTATTGCATCTCGAGATTCACACTCATTTCTATTGGATCTCGAGATAACAACCCGGTGGGGGACTGTAATTCGTTGAATTATCTTGTTCTATATATATTACCGGTAATGTAACCATAAAAAATCAGACGGAATTGTGATAATAACACATAAGAATAACATTTTGACAATGGGTCATTTCAGCATAGCGTGGTATCTTCAATGTGAAGGTTTTAGTTGTTTTAAAAAAGCCTTTATACTGAAGACCTACCGAAGGCCTGTATGTATACTAAGCAAATAGCGATCTACTGCGAGTTGCCATAGAAACTGAGTATGTCACCTTGTTTACTACTGTGTTGTGTGTCCTTCTACGAAGAAACTTGGTCTCCGCAAACAACACTAGTAGAAAACAGGTAGGTATACTCGTCAGACTCAATAGCATTCATTGTAGATATTAATGTAAAAATGATTCGTTGAAGAGCCAGTCTTTGGTCCTGATTTAATGGATATTATAACAGATATTTCTGGCCTAGAAACTGTTAATGTCATCTGCTGTGTGATAAGACAGGCGTTTCTGAGGGCGATACTGGCGTTTTACGAGCCCCTCCCGGGGGCGATACCAGTATTTTACGAGCCCCGCCCAGGGTCGTAACGCTGTGATGGTATAAGACCGCTAGGACACCCAGACACTTGTGTGTCTGATGACCAGATTACCTATCTCTGTCCAGCATCAGCAGTCAACTCAGACTTTCTGGTCATAAAATGTCCTTATAAGGAGATAGTGTTGAGGTCAATATCTACAAATTATCTGGAACAAGGTCAATATAAAAATCATGTCTACAAAAGTGGCTGATAATTACCTAATACTCACAGTCCCCTAAAATCTACCCGATAAGCTTCTTCATGTCAGGTTCTCCCCAATGTATTTAGGTCTCAGACCATCTAACTCAGTACAGTTCTAGTGACCTACAACACACATTATGTAAGATATGTCAGTAACTTAAACACTAACCTCATGTAATGTGCTTCTCCTCTCCCACCTACCATCCGTATATCAGCCTCTAAGAGCTCCTGCTTTCCAGGTTTTTTCCTTCTGTACCCTTTGTCTTAAATTCATATAGAAGGCTTCTTTTGATACTGACAAACTTTTTTGACTTTATTGAAAAAATAATAAGGTTTCAATTGCCAAATTCAGTACAGAGAAAAATAACAGTACCATACATTTGTGGGCATTTCACTTTAATTTGGAGTTATATTCCTGGCAGTACTGCTTTACATCAGGGATGTTATCATTGAACAGTAATCTTCATGTTGTTATTCTGCTAACATAAACATCTATAACATTTAATCAAATTATTTAAGGTTAAATTTGTAACAAATATGATATATACAGTTATAGGTCTGAATATGCCCTTTGTGAAAAACATTATTCTGAAAATTGTGCTGAATTCTTTGTTTCCCTTTGTGCTGAATTCTTTGTTTCTTTCTAAACTAAATTCCTTGTTTCCTTCTGTGCTGAATTCTTTATTTTCCTCTGTGTTGAATTCTCTGTTTCCCCTGTGTGCCAAATTCATTGTTTCCTTCTGTGCTAAATTATCTGTTTCCCTTCGCGCTGAATTCCTTGTTTCCTTCTGTGCTGAATTCTTTATTTTCCTGTGTGCTGAATTAATGGATTCCCTCTGTGCTGAATTCTTTGTTTTCCTGTGTGCTGAATTATTGATTTCCTTCTGTGCTGAAAGCTTTATTTCCCTTTGTGTTGAATTCTCTGTTTCCCCTGTGTGCTGAATTCAATGTTTCCTTCTGTACTGAATTCTTTGTTTTCCTGTGTGCTGAATTAATGGTTTCCCTCTGTGCTGAATTCTATGTTTTCCTCTGTGCTGACTTAATGGTTTCCCTCTGTGCTGAATTCTTTGTTTTCCTGTGTGCTGAATTAATGGTTTCCTTCTGTACTGAATTCTTTGTTGTCCTGTGTGCTGTATTCTTTGTTTTCCTCTGTGCTGACTTAATGGTTTCCCTCTGTGCTGAATTCTTTGTTTTCCTGTGTGCTGAATTCAATGTTTCCTTCTGTACTGAATTCTTTGTTGTCCTGTGTGCTGAATTAATGGATTCCCTCTGTGCTGAATTCTTTGTTTTCCTGTGTGCTGAATTAATGGTTTCCCTCTGTGATGAATTCTCTGTTTTCCTGTGTGCTGAATTAATGGTTTCCCTCTGTGCTAAATTCTTTGTTTTCCTTCTGTACTGAATTAATGGTTTCCCTCTGTGCTGAATTCATTCAAATGGGAGAGATATATTAGATAAGTTGTTTAAAAAGAAAAGATTCCAAAAGAGAAAAATAGAGACTGAGAGACAGACAGAGGAAATGAAATGAGATAGACAGATGACAGAGGAAAGAAGATTGAAGAAAATAGAAAGAATAGAAGTGTACCATGGCTGTATCTTTACAGGGTGTAGTGATATACCTGACTTTAAGGTAGTTCTTAAGCCATTTAAAGTATCACATTCTTATTCTGCTTCGCCACCTTACCTATAATACATGGTGGGCTTTAAGTAGTATTGTTGATCATGTCAATACTATAAGTACTGTATCAAGGGTATGTTTTATAATACTGCACATCTGTACGATTTTCTCACCGTATCATGAAATGTAGCTTCATGCATTTATAGTCACTGGATTGAGATGTTCTTGATGTCTGTAAACATGTAAGTGATGTATCATGTTTTGTCTGTTTGGTAGGAAAACGACAAGGATACGACAGTGCTTCCTGCTGGATGGGAGAAATGTGAAGGTAAGTCTTTGCTACTGATGGCACACCTGAACAACAAATTAATATTTTCCCGTTAGCTCCTGATGGTGCACCTGAACAACAAATAAATGTTTGCCTGTTATGATGTTGTGCCTTAAGACAAGTTGCGCTATCCTGTGTTTTGGAATCTTTGGTCCCCTGTGTTTTCAGAGAGAGTTTTGCCACTCCATGTCATGTCAGTCATATGGAATTACAAACTCCCAAAAGGAAAGGTCTCTTGGCAGGTTTTTGACAAACCTGTTGCACGCCTTCCACCAGGGGCTAAGTTTAACTCAATAGCTATTGATCAGAATTGTTTAATTTCCACTAGTGAAGGCTACGGTAAAACTTGCCGTTGTAAAGAGTACTGAAGGTTACAGTAAAACTTGCCATTGTAAAGAGTACTGAAGGTTACAGTAAAACTTGCCATTGTAAAGAGTACTGAAGGTTACAGTAAAACTTGCCATTGTAAAGAGTACTGAAGGTTACAGTAAAACTTGCCATTGTAAAGAGTACTGAAGGTTACGGTAAAACTTGCCATTGTAAAGAGTACTGAACGTTACAGTAAAGATTGTCATTAACCTTTATCTGGAGTTTCCACTCATAGATACCTATATGTTAATACTTATATCACAGTCTGTTAGATGTAGAGGACTTGATCCAGCATTGAACATAAGTCAAGAATGAATTACTTAAATGTAAAAATGTCTTTCATGGATAATTCTGGGTCTTAAATCCTATGAGAGAATTTGACAGGTATTATGAGTTTAGCAAAATTTCTATGAGATTTTTCTATATAAAATAGTACAATTTGGAATTTTTAATGAGATTTTCAGGAAAAATATGGGTTAAAATCCCCAAATCGCACCCCAAAGTGATCCCTGGCTTTTAAAAAAAGGACTGCCTTGAAATATGACTGACAAAGGAAAAGCTTGGAATTTGATTACCTTTTGTTTTAGTTTGATCAGTTTTTCTTCATTGAATAGTTTGAGGAATTTGAATATTTTATGAATAAAATATTCAAATTCCTCAAACTATTCAAACATGAGTTCTTCATTGAATAGTTTGAGGAATTTGAATATTTTATGAATATATTAAGATTGAAGAACTCATGTTTGACAATCAATAATTTAATAACCATCACATTTTTGCTTTATTACCGTCGCAAAATTTCACTTACAATAAATGATCTTTGTTTCCGTACAATACATACTGTCTTTATTAACTCCGGGCTTGCTATATATATAATTCAATTATGATCTGGTTTACTTTATTGCCTTTGAAACATTACAAGCATAAATATGTACAAACTGGCTTGGATACTTCCGGGAGACAATGCATGGTAATATAATATAGAGAAATTATAACCATTTTGCATGTATGAACATCGTATCGGAGACCAAAAAAAAAACATTGTGCCACACTATTTCAAATCTAGGCCAGACTATAGCCATACACAGCCTAGAAATTAGGCCACACTATTTCAAATCTAGGCCAGACTATGGCCATACACAGCCTAGAAATTAGGCCACACTATTTCAAATCTAGGTCAGACTATGGCCATACACAGCCTTGAAATCAGGCCACACTGTTTCAAATCTAGGCCAGACTATGGCCATACACAGCCTAGAAATTAGGCCACACTATTTCAAATCTAGGCCAGACTATGGCCATACACAGCCTTGAAATCAGGCCACACTGTTTCAAATCTAGGCCAGATGCAGTCTTGACTCATTCATCCTAGAAATTTCAAAATGAACTTTTCCAACACTTGAATTGGAAGTGTTTAATTGTGTCATCAGGTGTGAATGAGTTAAAATGTGGTCACAAGTGTCTGTGGTACAAACTTGTGAACAAGATAAACCTCACAGCACATTTGGTTCATAATGTCACCATAGAGTAATTAATAGTAAGTACTACATTGGAACAGAGTTGTGGTCATATCCAATATGTTAAAGGTCAAAGGTCATGGTTTAAGCCTTTGTCAGGAGTACAAACCTTATAAAGAAAATACATCTCATAAACCCATAGACTCATTTTCCAGTAGCTTAAATTATATCTACTCGTGTGTATAGTAATAGAGAGCTATACACCCTTTCAGATGCTTGGTCATTGGTCAAGGTTGATAGGGTCAAAAGTTTGGATCAGAGGAACAAGAAGGCAACAAATGGGGTTAGATGGCAGTGTATCTAGGTGGGCTTACTTTGAAGAAGATTTTATTCTCACTGAAATTTCTCATATTAGTCAAGCATTTCCAACAGATTTACTTTAATTATGTAGATAAATGGTTTATTTGTAGGAGGAATCACATTTATTGAATGGACATTGGTTTGACGCCAGTGTTGGTAATCAAAGGTCTCCATAGAAAACAGATTAGCTTCCATATTGAATTTGTACAATTATCAAACACGGTGAGATCAGCAGAATGTTTGAATGGAAGCAAAATATCAAGGGACATGACAAACAGTCAGGTTGTCGCCATTTCTCAATAAAAATGGGCCTAGCATTTGTTATCTAAATAAAAAAATTGATGAAGTTTGGCATTGATGCAGTTTTCAAACAGGATCTCTGTTAACCACTAAATTCTGGTATATTAAATATTAAAGATGTTAGCTATTGATCTAAGTCCCTGACTGGAATAACATGCAGTACTACTAGTATATAAAAGGGTCGCTTCAGTAAGTTTATAAACTACTTACCATTCACATAGGAATGAAACTATCTATAGACAGACAGAGAAAAGCTTTACAGGTCCGGCTTGGACAGACATAATGCTAAATTAATTGTTCCTCAAAAGAAAGAATTTGTCAAATCTCTGGAAGAAAATCCATTATCAGTGCAAGACATTTTGAGATTATTGCAAAAAGAGAGTTACTTTTAACAAGTATTGAATTAGTGGAAACAACATAATGGGAGAGAAACAGGAGAAAATGTTTCCATTGATGAAATCGTCGTCAGAATTGAGGAAGTGTGGAGTAGGTCTGTGACGGTACTCCCCAAACAGTCCTCGGGCGTTCTCAGGACATTGAAATGCAATTAGCTTTTAGTGGCTCAGATGTTTCATGTCAGTTGTGTTTTGATTGACAGATGAAGACGGACCGTACTATTGGCACGTCAAGAGTGGTACCATCCAGAGGGAGCCACCGTCTCCTGCCCCACCGGAGACCAAACCAACGACCTTGAGATCGATATCTGTCAACAGTGACAGTGTATGTATACAATCTTATATTTACTAACATGTCTCACCTGATTGTTCCAGATGAAGTCGTTCTGTAAATGTTTCAGAATCCTCGACTAATGCTCTTTTTAAGTGTATCAAATATTGTACTGCGAGGTGCTTCAGTGTGGCCTTCAAACATGACACCATAGAAATGGCATTCATTGTGCTATGACTTCATTGCTGTTTGATTGGTTTGTCTTTTGGAATTGAAATGGTAAATGTTAAAAGGTGATGTCAGACTCTTAAAACCTGTATGCTTTGTTAAGTTACTTAACAATCTATGAAGTTAATTATATAATCAGCAAGTTGATTAAGGGTGTACGCGAGTTTTGAGAGATTAAGGGTGTATGCTAGTTTTTTTGAAATTTAAGGACATTCTAGATTCAGCTTAATTCATCACTCTGTTATTGTTTTGTCTTGTGGCAAAAATCACCAAGAAAAATCCTCGGTATTATTTTATATTCTCCAGGACAATGGTTTTACAGGTAATATGATTTAAATTTTGAAACACTGCAAGTGATATCCCAATGGCTTTTACCATTTTTCCCTAAAAAAGTTTTTAAAAACGTAATTGATAGATTAAGTGTTCTCGTCATGCACATGTTAAAATAATCCTTGATCTAACTTGGTGAAAAAAAGAAGAATTTGAGAGTACTTAGCACTTTGCTTTTTATTTTCAAACTGTATAAAAACTGCATTTTCTAATCCATTATAGTGAAATGGGTAAAAATTGGCCATTGATCTGCGTTGATACTGTGTGTAAAGGGAGACGTCTAATTGAGTGACATTGACAGGGAAATGATTCAACAACGACGGATCATTTTACCGATGATGAATTGTCAATATAATGGGCCCTATGTGTTGTTTCCTTTGATTTTCTAAGACCGGATTTTATTTCGCAGTAATTAGCTAACGAGTGGAATTCTCAAGTTTTAAAATTACCGAGCAGGTACTGAAGATAATCACGCAGGTACGGAAGATAATCACGCAGGTACTGAAGATAATCACGCAGGTACTGAAGATAATCACGCAGGTACTGAAGATAATCACGCAGTTTAATTACCGAGTAGGTACTGAAGATAATCACGCAGGTACTGAAGATAATCACGCAGTTTAATTACCGAGCAGGTACTGAAGATAATCACGCAGGTACTGAAGATAATCACGCAGGTACTGAAGATAATCACGCAGTTTAATTACCGAGCAGGTACGGAAGATAATCACGCAGGTACTGAAGATAATCACGCAGTTTAATTACCGAGCAGGTACTGAAGATAATCACGCAGGTACTGAAGATAATCACGCAGGTACTGAAGATAATCACGCAGTTAAATTACCGAGCAGGTACGGAAGATAATCACGCAGGTACTGAAGATAATCACGCAGGTACTGAAGATAATCACGCAGGTACTGAAGATAATCACGCAGGTACTGAAGATAATCACGCAGTTTAATTACCGAGTAGGTACTGAAGATAATCACGCAGGTACTGAAGATAATCATGCAGGTACTGAAGGTAATCACGCAGGTACTGAAGATAATCACGCAGGTACTGAAGACAATCACGCAGTTTAATTACCGAGCAGGTACTGAAGACAATCACGCAGTTTAATTACCGAGCAGGTACTGAAGACAATCACGCAGTTTAATTACCGAGCAGGTACTGAAGACAATCACGCAGTTTAATTACCGAGCAGGTACTGAAGACAATCACGCAGTTTAATTACCGAGCAGGTACTGAAGACAATCACGCAGTTTAATTACCGAGCAGGTACTGAAGACAATCACGCAGTTTAATTACCGAGCAGGTACTGAAGACAATCACGCAGTTTAATTACCGAGCAGGTACTGAAGACAATCAAGCAGTTTAATTACCGAGCAGGTACTGAAGATAATCACGCAGTTTAATTACCGAGCGCTGAAGATAATCAAGCAGTTTAATTACCGAGCAGGTACTGAAGATAATCACGCAGTTTAATTACCGAGCAGGTACTGAAGATAATCACGCAGTTTAATTACCGAGCAGGTACTGAAGATAATCACGCAGTTTATTTACCGAGCAGGTACTAAAGATAAACACGCAGCTTAATTACCGAGCAGGTACTGAAGATAAACACGCAGTTTAATTATCGAGCAGGTACTGAAGATAATCACGCAGTTTAATTACCGAGCAGGTACTGAAGATAATCACGCAGTTTAATTACCGAGCAGGTACTGAAGATAATCAAGCAGTTTAATTACCGAGCAGGTACTGAAGATAATCAAGCAGTTTAATTACCGAGCAGGTACTGAAGATAATCAAGCAGTTTAATTACCGAGCAGGTACTGAAGATAATCACGCAGTTTAATTACCGAGCAGGTACTGAAGATAATCATGCAGTTTAATTACCGTGCAGGTACTGAAGATAATCAAGCAGTTTGCACTTGCTGTCATGAGACACTGGGAACGTAGGGCTTGTGACAGCTTATCTGTGTTAACGCAGTGCAGCAGTGCGCGTGTCGCTCTATATACAATAGATCTAGATTTATCAGAGGATAATCCTTTGATGAGGGCTGACATTGCATTCATGTGCTGATTTTCATCCATCTTTCTTTTGTTTTTTTGCTATACTTTTAATTTTCAGACTTCACATAAAAATTGATTGTAAACACGTAGAACAATTTGGTTTCTGATCATGTAGGGTCAAAGTCATCATAAGTGTTGGCCCACTTGATAGTGTGGAGAGCTAGCTGATGCAAACATACACAGTTTGATGTTTTTTTCTGTTCTCTGCCTTTCTTAAATCTTTAAAGTTCATTGTTAAAGACTTTTTCCTTCTTACTTGTGTAAAGTGACTTCAGGTCCCCCTATACCTGTGTTTGTTCTGTTCCTACTTCAATACACTAACCATAAGCATTATGGAAGTGTTGCTACAATGCTATACTCATTGTCAATGAAATGACCCCTTTACTAGGGCAACATATCTCATTGGTCGCTACCAGGTTGTCATGGTAATACGAACTATTCTAATTGCCACCCCTTTCAAAATCAAGAGGTTGTCACTTGAACACTCTGCGATAAAGCGACTGGAGCATTACAGTACAAGTTTTACGAGAACTTGACTGATCCTCCATGTCGTCTCCGTGGCTTCTGTTTTAACATTCCTGAGAATGGGTGGTAAATTACATGTGTTTTATTCTAATATTAAAAGCAAGCAATTCAGATCATTTAGCATAATGGCATCTGTACCAAGACTCCATGGGCCTAATTACAAGTGTGAATACGACGCTGGTGAACTTCCAGTCTCAGTGCTTCGAAATATAATTTTTTTGTTTTTCTGGCAATTTTTGAGAAAATGAATGCTGAACTTTCTAGTAAGTGCAGGCTATATTGTTTTCATATCCACATTATTTTGAATTTTTAATAATGAAAGAATTTCTTGTAATTATTAGTTAAAAAGCATAAACATCCAAACATTGTATCTATGATAGGGATTATAAGATAATGGGATTATTTCACAATTTAGAATCTATTCTGGTTATCATCCCAAAACATTTCTTATTTTAATGTGTTTCTCCCAGTGTCATGCTGAAATCCTATTTGTAGGACTCCTGATAGCAGGTTGAATTTGTCACTTGTTAAACACGATTGATTTAATTAATTCACACCCGAAGACACATCTGAACTCTTCCAATTCAATGGTTGGACTAGTTCATTATAAAATTTCAGGGGTGAATGGGTTCAGCTGAAGAAACATTCATGATGAGAGAATAAAAACAAAAAAAAACATTCCTCATCACAGTGTAAAATAAACAAGAATTCACATTAAAAGAAAGAAACAAGGAACGAAACAATAATCATGAAGTTATTTCCGAAGTATTATGCCAATTAAATATTGTAACTACGGTCAGTTATAGTGCTGGTGTCTTCACACTGTGTTAACTCATGGGATCTTAAAGCACGATTATTTTCACGCAATTACCATATTTGGAATCTCATTTACATATCATCTGACTACCATTTGCATACGATCCTGTTAAAGTGCAATGAGACACATTAAGAAAGATGTCCCGAACTTCTTGGTATAAATGAACCTTTTGACTAATAAGATGGATGTTTAGATCTGATATGATACCCTGACAGGTATAACAATTAAGACCTCGAGTTTGTCTCGTGATTTTGATATTGAGGTTTAAAATCAATATGCAGCCTTTTCATTTTCCCTGTCATATCATCACACAAGGCAGGGATAGGAAGATCACGATAGGGAGTAATCTTTGTTTTCATTTACATACTGTCAGGGACCAGTCATTATTTAGTGTATTCTTATCCATCTTGATCAGTTGCACAACAATTTGATTGTCTGGTTTAAAAGTATGTCAACATCAAGAACTTTTAAGGCCCTGCAGTACTTAATGGTATATTATAAATGGTATATTATAAAGCGTCAATATCACAAATGAATCCACCCCAATCCAATTCCACCCACCAGCAATCTCAGAGGATGGATCCCAAGGGGAACAAATCTCACTTTAAGAGAAATTTGTGAGAAAAATTTCTCAAGAAAGGAAATCATTGCAGAGAATTTTTCCTGTGCATAAAAATCAAAGTCCATGAAATTTCAAGATTTCTGCAGATTTTCCTGGAAATTAAATCAATGAAAAATAAACAAGGGAATTAAGTCTACAGGGAAACCTACAACAGAAACTCCTTCAACAAAACAAATCTTTATTTCTACTTGTATTTGCTGTCTTAAGTCTTTGTCTTAATTTACTTTTACCCGTTATTTCAATAAGATGAATTTGAACCAAACTTTGCTGTTCAACAGAGCACTTTGTCTGGGACGAGCACAAGTTCTGTGGTATCATCACCCTCCAGTATAAACTCCAACACAGAGGAGCACCTAAAGACGTTTGAAGGTCACGCCCTTCAGTATGCTGCCAAGTCTCTCCAGTCCCTGTAAGTACACCAAGGTCATGCCCTACAGTATACTACCAAGTCTCTCCAGTCCCTGTAAGTACACCAAGGTCATGCCCTTCAGTATGCTACCAAGTCTCTCCAGTCCCTGTAAGTACACCAAGGTCATGCCCTTCAGTATGCTACCAAGTCTCCCCAGTCCCTGTAAGTACACCAAGGTCATGCCCTTCAGTATGCTACCAAGTCTCTCCAGTCCCTGTAAGTACACCAAGGTCATGCCCTTCAGTATACTGCCAAAGTCTCTCCAGTCCCTGTAAGTACACCAAGGTCATGCCCTTCAGTATGCTACCAAGTCTCTCCAGTCCCTGTAAGTACACCAAGGTCATGCCCTTCAATATGGTACCAAGTCTCTCCAGTCCCTGTAAGTACACCAAGGTCATGCCCTTCAGTATGCTACCAAGTCTCTCCAGTCCCTGTAAGTACACCAAGGTCATGCCCTTCAGTATACTGCCGAGTCTCTCCAGTCCCTGTAAGTACACCAAGGTCACGCCCTTCAGTATACTACCAAGTCTCTCCAGTCCCTGTAAGTACGCCAAGGTCATGCCCTTCAGTATGCTGCCAAGTCTCTCCAGTCCCTGTAAGTACACCAAGGTCATGCCCTTCAGTATGCTGTCAAGTCTCTCCAGTCCCTGTAGGTACACCAAGGTCATGCCCTTCAATATGCTGTCAAGTCTCTCCAGTCCCTGTAAGTACACCAAGGTCGTGCCCTTCAGTATGCTACCAAGTCTCTCCAGTCCCTGTAGGTACGCCAAGGTCATGCCTTCAATATGCTGTCAAGTCTCTCCAGTCCCTGTAAGTACACCAAGGTCACGCCCTTCAGTATGCTGCCAAGTCTCTCCAGTCCCTGTAAGTACACCAAGGTCATGCCCTTCAGTATGCTGCCAAATCTCTCCAGTCCCTGTAAGTACACCAAGGTCATGCCCTTCAGTATACTACCAAGTCTCTCCAGTCCCTGTAAGTACACCAAGGTCATGCCCTTCAGTATACTACCACGTCTCTCCAGTCCCTGTAAGTACACCAAGGTCATGCCCTTCAGTATGGTACCAAGTCTTTCCCGTCCCTGTAAGTACACCAAGGTCATGCCCTTCAATATGCTGCAGAAGTCTCTCCAGTCCCTGTAGGTACACCAAGGTCACACTGTCCCTTCAGTATGCTACCAAGTCTCTCCAGTCCCTGTAAGTACACCAAGGTCATGCCCTTCAGTATGCTGTCAAGTCTCCCCAGTCCCTGTAAGTACACCAAGGTCATGCCCTTCAGTATACTACCAAGTCTCCCCAGTCCCTGTAAGTACACCAAGGTCATGCCCTTCAGTATGGTACCAAGTCTCTCCAGTCCCTGTAAGTACACCAAGGTCATGCCCTTCAATATGCTGCAGAAGTCTCTCCAGTCCCTGTAGGTACACCAAGGTCACACTGTCCCTTCAGTATGGTACCAAGTCTCTCCAGTCCCTGTAAGTACACCAAGGTCATGCCCTACAGTATGCTGTCAAGTCTCCCCAGTCCCTGTAAGTACACCAAGGTCATGCCCTTCAGTATACTACCAAGTCTCCCCAGTCCCTGTAAGTACACCAAGGTCATGCCCTTCAGTATACTACCAAGTCTCTCCAGTCCCTGTAAGTACACCAAGGTCATGCCCTTCAGTATACTACCAAGTCTCTCCAGTCCCTGTAAGTACACCAAGGTCATGCCCTTCAGTATACTACCAAGTCTCTCCAGTCCCTGTAAGTACAACAAGGTCACGCCCTTCAGTATGCTACCAAGTCTCTCCAGTCCCTGTAAGTACACCAAGGTCATGCCCTTCAGTACACTACCAAGACTCTCCAGTCCCTGTAAGTACACCAAGGTCATGCCCTTCAGTACACTACCAAGACTCTCCAGTCCCTGTAAGTACACCAAGGTCATGCCCTTCAGTATGCTACCAAGTCTCTCCAGTCCCTGTAGGTACACCAAGGTCATGCCCTTCAGTATGCTGCCGAAGTCTCTCCAGTCCCTGTAAGTACACCAAGGTCATGCCCTTCAGTATACTGCCAAAGTCTCTCCAGTCCCTGTTGGTATACCGAGGTAAAATTAGATCCTATTCTCCTCCAGGAGATGTTAGAACTGGAATTGTTTTTACCAGATATTGAATCAAAGAATTCCAAATTCGATTTTAATGCACAGAATGATGGCTATATATGCTTAAGTTAAAATAATTTGAAAAAACCATAAAGGAAAAATATGATTTCCATTTACATATTGAGCTATTCCTTTATCTGCACATGATATTTTGTTAAAATGAAGATTGTTTTTCCGTAAATCTTTAAGCTGCAGGGAACTGAAAATGTCAAATATGACCCTTTTGCCATACAGATATATTACGTATTCATGACATTTTGCTGATGATTTGGGCACTACCATGTGCCCTGCCGGAGGACAATTCGGGAGATGTTCCGTTGTCTTTGTGTAGTTCTAAAGGTCTCTGATTCTCAATACCCACTTGGCACAGGACCAATGCCCACGGTCGGTGTCCCATATTTTACGAGAACCGGGGATTATTTTGTCGTTCTATTTCGGGACGAAGACCTTAGATTGTGTTTATTTATTCGTAACTTCCAGATATATGGATTAGCCAATAGACAACGGATATAAAATCAATCTGAGAACATCCTTCGAGGAATCTTTATATCGCCATAGCAATGTCAATAGTATGACAGTGTCTGTCATCATTGTAATACTTCCTGTCTTTTATTTAAATACGGCAGTGGATTGACCTTTCAGTTTGTAATAATTGAGACTAGATATTGGAACAGATGAGAGTTTACGAATAAAAGGATGGAAAGAAAATGAAAGACATCCTGACCATGTGACATAGATGTGATATGGGTTTTTTTAAATCATTTATATGTTGAAAAAAATCTTTATATGGTTACAGATGTGTTGATATTTTTTTTTGTTTCCTTGGTGACCACTAACATCAAAATGTCATTATAGAATGAGATCTTTCTTAATTGCTATCCTGTCGTTTACACATCTAGACTAAAATGTAGGTAATCTATACTTATATTTCTATTCAACCATTTTGCAAATCTATTTGTTTTGTCATTTTTCATTTTGCAAAATTTGAATCATTGATGTTTCATGTGTACAAAAGATAGGAAAAAAGTATCTAAAATCTGAAAAGTTGTGTGTGTTCTAAAGATCATCTTTTTATAGTACTCTTGCTAGTGGAGTCTATTATTGAAGAGTAACATTGGCAGGGAAATGGCCTGTATTGTACATGTATAATAAAAAGGGTGTAGGAAGGTAATGTTTAATTTAACAAACACCTTTATGAATTTCATATGAAATTGATAAACCCATTGACAAATTAGGTACAGGTATTTGATCCTGTATGCATGTGTATAAATATGTTTTACGGTATACAAAAGGAAACATACCCGGTATGTATATTTGCAGGTCGTCTGGGAATCTCCAAGTTCAGTCTGCAGAGCCTCCTGCAGAGAAGCCGATGCGGTTTGCTGTTCGGTCCCTGGGGTGGGTCCGTATTGCCGAGGAGGATCTGACCCCAGAGAGAAGCAGTAGGGCAGTCAACAAGTGTATTGTTGATCTGTCGCTCGGGCGTAATGACATCAACGACGTGGTTGGGCGCTGGGGAGATGTAAGAATGCAGCTTTGGTATTTCTGGTAGAAGCAGTTGTCTAAATTGTTGTGTTTGATCAGCCTTCTTAGGGACCTGTAACATGTTCTTAAGTTCTGAAATATTGTTTTTCCGACTTGGAACAATATTTTGGTAATACAGTTTCTGATAAGTCATTATCTTCATATTTTAACTATAAACTGTGTATGAAGCACTGAAATACGTTTAAAAGCAAATGAGAATAAATACCATAATGAAGAAAAACTCTGCAAAGCTAAGTGACTTGACTTGTACTTCAGTAAACAGACTTTTGATAAGTCCTTTTAGTTTTACCCTTCCATCACTATATATAGCTAAGTAGTCTCACAATGCATGAATATAAAATGGATGAAAGATTCCAGTGATATGAACAGAGTAATTGTTGACAGGGTAAGGATCTGTACCTGGACCTGGACCGACACAGCCTCAGACTGGTGGACACCCAGGACTTCTCCATACTCAACTCTCAACCAATCCAGTCCATCAGGGTCTGGGGGGTCGGCCGTGACAATGGCAGGTAAGCACCCATCAGGGTCTGGGGGGTCGGCCGTGACAATGGTAGGTAAGCACCCATCAGGGTCTGGGGGGTCGGCCGTGACAATGGTAGGTAAGCACCAAACAGGGTCTGGGGGTTGGCCGTGACAATGGCAGGTAAGCACCCATCAGGGTCTGGGGGGTCGGCCATGACAATGGTAGGTAAGCACATTCAGGGTCTGGAGGGTCGGCCATGACAATGGTAGGTAAGCACCATCAGGGTCTGGAGGGTCGGCCGTGACAATGGCAGGTAAGCACCATCAGGTTCTGGGGGGTCGGCCGTGATAATGGCAGGTAAGCACCCATCAGGTTCTGGGGGGTCGGCCATGGCATTGGCAGATATTGGCAGGTAAGCACCCATCAGGTTCTGGGGGGTCGGCCATGGCATTGGCAGATATTGGCAGGTAAGCACCCATCAGGGTCTGGGGGGTCGGCCGTGACAATGGTAGGTAAGCACCCATCAGGGTCTGGGGGGGTCAGCCATGACAATGGCAGGTAAGCACCCATCAGGGTCTGGGGGGTCGGCCGTGACAATGGTAGGTAAGCACCCAACTGGGTCTGGGGGTTGGCCGTGACAATGGCAGGCAAGCACCCATCAGGGTCTGGGGGGTCGGCCATGATAATGGTAGGTAAGCACATTCAGGGTCTGGAGGGTCGGCCATGACAATGGTAGGTAAGCACCATCGGGGTCTGGAGGGTCGGCCGTGACAATGGCAGGTAAGCACCATCAGGTTCGGGGGGGTCGGCCATGATAATGGCAGGTAAGCACCCATCAGGTTCTGGGGGGTCGGCCGTGATAATGGCAGGTAAGCACCATCAGGTTCGGGGGGGTCGGCCGTGATAATGGCAGATATTGGCAGGTAAGCACCCATCATGGTCTGGGGGGTCGGCCGTGACAATGGTAGGTAAGCACCCAACAGGGTCTGGGGGTTGGCCGTGATAATGGCAGGTAAGCACCCATCAGGTTCTGGGGGGTCGGCCATGACATTGGCAGATATTGGCAGGTTAGCACTCGATAGGGTCGGAAGGGGGAGCAAATTGGCACTAAGCACCCAACAGAACCATTCCATTGCATTGGGGTCAAACCGTCAGATGTAGCCATTATAATGGCAAGTTTACAGCCAGAATATTATGAGGTTCACTTTATTGCAATGAAAATTTAGGGAAGTTTAACAATAAAATTTGTCAAAACTATCAGGAAGTTGAATTGTCTTTCGGACAACAGCAGGAAAAGATTGTAATTATCTCAAAGGTACCTTGGTTGTGTCAAGTGAAAAGGGATATGAATTACATATATGATACATATACTATGATGTTTTATGGACAGGATAAGTATAGATACAATACATGATCTGAAATCTAGATGGGAGATTATTGTCACATTGAGCAGCAACAAATGCTGGTACAAACAAGTTCATGTCTGGCTATAAATGTTTGCAAGCAAGTCTTTAATTGGATTTAACAGAAAGGAGAAATAAGAAAAAGTATCATCTATGGCGTCTACAAGTATAGAAAAGAGGCACCCTTTCTGTAGTTTTCTAGAGATTAATTACACTAATTTGATTGAGATGTGGGAATAACAAGATTTGTCCCCCCTGGTGCCAGCTGTACTGCTGCCAATTGCGTAATACTGTTGACTAACTTGTAATGTCTGTCCTTGTCTTCAAACTTTGCGCTTTCCGTTGACAGAGAAAGGTAAATAGATGAGGAGGCTTTGTCACGTTTTTATCGCAGTGTCGTCAGTGGTGTCAGAATTGATTGTGTCTCTGTTGTGTGTGAACAGTTTAAGTGTTGTACTGCACATCCTACCCCGAACCAGTTTCTCCGAGCTCTTATCAGATTATCAAGCATGAATACGACCGGCATGGGAACTCAATCAACCATATTGGGCACACATTTCTAGCTACAAAATTTAATCTATTAAAGACACATTTTGAAGAAATTCAATTTTGTATGGTTGGCTTGAATGTATCACTTACAGCACAATTCTGTTTCTTCTCTTGTTTTGTGCTTTTGTCTAAAAGACCTTGTCTTCAAATCTAATAAATGTGTTCAATTTAAGTGCAATTTTTTGTTATTTTATTATTTATTTTTAAATTTGTTTTTCAGTATTGTAATTTTCACACCAGTTATTTTTGTCTCTGTCATGTTTCTTGTTATCGTGTGGTTTCTTCTATAACTGTCTCTAAACAAATCTACAGTAAAACATACATTCTCAAACTTTGTTAACAAAACAAGATTATAGGTAAGACATGTTTTAAATTTGATAATTATAATGCAACTATCATGATTGGTTTTCATATTGTATCACAATCATGAATTGAAGAAAACAGAGTTGGATTTGTCCTTGAGTATTAAAGTCGGCCGCAGCTGGTGGATTCTACAGTTGTCTGTATACATACCAGTAACCCCTAAAGTCACATTGAACTCTTCTAATTCAAAGGTCGGAATAGTTCATTATGAAATTTCAGGGATGAATGAGTGAACCCCTTAAGTCACATTGACTCTTCCAGCTCAAAGGTTGAAACAGTTCATTATGAAATTTCGGGGGTGAATAAGTTTAATTTCAATGTCTTATAACAGGACAGAGATACATGTATATACAATAAATAACTCTAGTGTGACATCAGTTTGTCCAATCAAACTTGTTTATTCACAGATTTCTATTTATAGCATCTGTTAGAGATTTACAGAATTTCCCTATCTATACTTTAACACTGTGACATATCTATTCAGAATTAGGCCTGAACTGGCTGAATTATAGGGACAAGCTAATTGTTTTTTACTTTTCCAAGAGTATAATGAACATCGTTTCAGATAAATGGTGAATTAAACATCATCAATGCTTGTACTAATTAAGTGAGTGGTTTGTGGACATTATTAAGATTTAGTAAAAAAGCTAATAATTGAAAATACAGTGGGTCATGACATTATGAATACTTGTAAATGGAAAATTTGTCTGTGGTAGAGTTGACCAAAAGTATGTTACGACCATAAAACTAGCGCAGTTGCAGTAGTGAATTAAAAAGATCACTGAGACATTCAAATATATAATTTCTGTAATAAATAGTGGAAGGTTGGACAATACAGAATACAATGAAATTTTGTCTTAAAAAAACCCATCTAAAACCACACCAGCTATATATGTATTACCAACTGTCCCAATTTGACAAACTTGCCTAAAGCAAAAAGCATTTTTGCATTTTTTTATACGTATGTAGAGAAGAGATATTTAATTGCTGCATGATAAGATTTGACAAAGTAGAACTTTTAGTTTATACAAGTGTAAAGATACATGAAGGTTTTACTGACATGAAGAATTATGGTATTTATGGTATTTCATTATTTTCCAATCATCCACATGTTTAAAAATCAAGCAAGCTGGAAAATATGAAATTTAGTTGACTACCTGATATAGATGTTTTCAGGCGTTTCTTGTGATTAGTTTGAAATTTCACTATCAGCTGAGACTAGAATTTGGTTTGACATTATCCCATTATAGCGTACAGCCCGGCCATGTATAGCTGCTCGCTCTAGGGGAGGCATGAAATACATGGCGGACAACATCCCGTATCTCGCTACAGGCGATCTCGTTATCATCACGGGGAAATAAACCCTCATTTCCCCATCCTACATGGCTATTCACCTATGAAAATGTAATTCCATAAATGCTCAAAGTATTAAGTACACAAACAAAAACTGGAGTTATTTGATAGAAGTGGCTCTTTTTTTGGCTTCAGGGGGTTTGGTCTGCCTGGAATACTATAAAAATTATTGACAACAAATGGTGTAAATTTCATGTGTAATATTCCATGCATAATATGAAATTAAATAATATCGATTTTCCTTGCAATGCAATTTACCTGAAACAAGTCTGACTCAACAAAAAGTAAATGAAATTTACATAATATCAGTAATTATGAAAAGTGACCAGAAATTTGATTAAAAGTGTTATGTAATGTTTCTGATTCCTATGCTGTGTGTTTAGGTGTATACATGTATTTTAAATCAAATTCAGAAAAGTGCACCGCTGAATGTCATTTTCAATAAATATTTAATTTGCATGTTAGTACATAGTATATGTTGTATGTAGTAATATATATACATGTGATTGTTTCATTTTGCAATATTAATGTTTTTCAGTTTTATTTCAGATCCCTTTAAAAAAAAAAAAAATTTACTATAGAGTTATCAAAATGTTTATTCATTGGAAGAAATATTATTAAGTACTTAAATGGTTTAACTAAATAAAATAAAAAACGCAATTAAAACAAAATGAATAAAAAATGATTGCAACAAAATTAAAAAAAAAAAAATTAACAAAATTGAAATACAGTATCTAAAATTACTCAAGCATTATGAATTATTATTCAGCTATAAAATATCCTGCATATCACAAAATTTTCTTCGCAGACAGAATTTTATGTATTTATAAGAATTTTGCTTTATGATTGCTACTTTGACTTCAAACATTCCAGGGACTTTGCCTATGTGGCTCGAGAGAAGCAGACGAAGAAGCACATGTGTCATGTATTCCGTTGTGACACACCTGCACGACAGATCGCCAACTGCCTGCGAGATATCTGTAAAAAGATAATGATGGAGCGACGTCTGCAGGAGAATGCAGTAGTACAACGTCTAAGTCGTCCCACAGATCTGCCGAACCTGGGCAAGTCTACTGAACCCAACGGACAAAAACTGTCCTTCCAGTCCCTTTATAATAGTGAGTCCTTCCAGTCCCTCTATAGGAGTGAGTCCTTCCAGTCCCTCTATAACAGTGAATCCTTCCAGTCCCTCTATAGCAGTTAGTCCTTCCAGTCCCTCTATAACAGTGAGTCCTTCCAGTCCCTCTATAGCAGTGAATCCTTCCAGTCCCTCTATAGCAGTTAGTCCTTCCAGTCCCTCTATAACAGTGAGTCCTTCCAGTCCCTCTATAACAGTGAGTCCTTCCAGTCCCTCTATAACAGTGAGTCCTTCCAGTCCCTCAATAGCAGTTAGTCCTTCCAGTCCCTCAATAGCAGTTAGTCCTTCCAGTCCCTCTATAACAGTGAATCCTTCCAGTCCCTCAATAGCAGTGAGTCCTTCCAGTCCCTCTATAACAGTGAGTCCTTCCAGTCCCTCTATAACAGTGAATCCTTCCAGTCCCTCTATAGCAGTTAGTCCTTCCAGTCCCTCTATAACAGTGAGTCCTTCCAGTCCCTCTATAATAGTGAGTCCTTCCAGTCCCTCTATAGCAGTTAGTCCTTCCAGTCCCTCTACAGCAGTGAGTCCTTCCAGTCCCTCTATAATAGTGAGTCCTTCCAGTCCCTCTATAGCAGTGAGTCCTTCCAGTCCCTCTATAACAGTGAATCCTTCCAGTCCCTCTATAGCAGTTAGTCCTTCCAGTCCCTCTACAGCAGTGAGTCCTTCCAGTCCCTCTATAATAGTGAGTCCTTCCAGTCCCTCTACAGCAGTGAGTCCTTCCAGTCCCTCTATAATAGTGAGTCCCTCCAGTCCCTCTATAATAGTGAGTCCTTCCAGTCCCTCTATAACAGTGAGTCCTTCCAGTCCCTCTATAATAGTGAGTCCATACAGTCCCTCTATAGCAGTTAGTCTTTCCAGTCCCTCTATAGCAGTGAGTTTTTCCAGTCCCTCTATATTGGTGAGTTTTTCTAGCCCCTCTATAGCAATAAGTTCTCCCAGTCCCTCTATAGCAGTGAGTCCTTCCAGTCCCTCTATAGCAGTGAGTCCTTCCAGTCCCTCTATAGTAATAAGATCAAATTTCCCAGTCCCTCAATAACAGTGAGTCCTTCCAGTCCCACTATAGCAACAAGTTCTCACTGTCCCTCTATAATAGTGAGTTTTTCTAGCCCCTCTATAGCAGTGAGTCCTTCCAGTCCCTCTATAATAGTGAGTCCCTCCAGTCCCTCTATAATAGTGAGTCCTTCCAGTCCCTCTATGACAGTGAGTCCCTCCAGTCACTCTATGACAGTGAGTCCTTCCAGTCCCTCTATGACAGTCAGTCCCTCTATGACAGTCAGTCCCTCTATAATAGTGAGTCCTTCCAGTCCCTCTATGACAGTGAGTCCCTCTATAATAGTGAGTCCTTCCAGTCCCTCTATGACAGTCAGTCCCTCTATTACAGTGAGTCCCTCTATAATAGTGAGTCCTTCCAGTCCCTCTATGACAGTGAGTCCCTCCAGTCACTCTATGACAGTTAGTCCTTCCAGTCCCTCAATAACAGTGAGTCCTTCCAGTCCCACTATAGCAATAAGTTCTCACTGTCCCTTTATAATAGTGAGTTTTTCTAGCCCCTCTATAGCAGTGAGTCCTTCCAGTCCCTCTGTATCAGTGAGTCCTTCCAGTCCCTCTATAATAGTGAGTCCTTCCAGTCCCTCTATGACAGTGAGTCCCTCCAGTCACTCTATGACAGTTAGTCCCTCCGGTCCCTCTATAATAGTGAGTCCATACAGTCCCTCTATAGCAGTTCGTCCTTCCAGTCCCTCTATAGCAGTGAGTTTTTCCAGTCCCTTTATATTGGTGAGTTTTTCTAGCCCCTCTATAGCAATAAGTTCTCCCAGTCCCTCTGTATCAGTGAGTCCTTCCAGTCCCTCTATAATAGTGAGTCCTTCCAGTCCCTCTATAATATTGAGTCCTTCCAGTCCCTCTATAATAGTGAGTCCTTCCAGTCCCTCTATAATAGTGAGTCCTTCCAGTCCCTCTATAATAGTGAGTCCCTCCAGTCCCTCTATGACAGGGAGTCCCTCCAGTCCCTCTATGACAGGGAGTCCCTCCAGTCCCTCTATGACAGGGAGTCCCTCCAGTCCCTCTATAATAGTGAGTCCTTCCAGTCCCTCTATAATAGTGAGTCCCTCCAGTCCCTCTATGACAGGGAGTCCCTCCAGTCCCTCTATGACAGGGAGTCCCTCCAGTCCCTCTATGACAGTCAGTCCCTCTATGACAGTCAGTCCCCCAGTCCCTCTATGACAGTGAGTCCCTCTATGACAGCAAGTCCCTCCAGTCCCTCTATGACAGTGAGTCCCTCCAGTCCCTCTATGACAGTCAGTCCCTCTATGACAGTCAGTCCCTCTATGACAGTCAGTCCCTCTATGACAGTCAGTCCCTCTATGACAGTCAGTCCCTCTCTGAGTCCCTCTATAACAGTGAGTCCCTCTCTGTGTCCCTCTATGACAGTGAGTCCCTCTCTGTGTCCCTCTATAACAGTCAGTCCCTCTATAACAGTCAGTCCCTCTCTGTGTCCCTCTATGACAGCGAGTCCTGTAGTAAAGTACTACAGTAAGTTACTGGCTCAGGTCTCTGTCCACCCTCTATAACAGTGAGTCCTGTAGTTAAGAACTACACTAAGTTACTGGCTCAGGTCTCTGTCCATCACCCATGTTTTCCTTTAAGTGTAGTGGTATTTGAGAAGTGCTATTGATTTTCAGGCAGTGCTGGTATAAATGTAGTAAAATTAGTACCAAAATGTCTGCCTAACATTGGTGAATCTATATTTGAGATAGAATCATTGGTTTACGGAGATTAATTCTGTTGTAAAATCTCCCAATGTTTCATTGTTTTGACTGATAATGCATATAATGTAACTCATTCCGGTCCCCGGGGTACACAACCTGTTGCTCCTTTATTTATATAGTGGACTAATCCTATATTCTGTATAATGGACCTCACAGATGATTTATAGGGGGAAAGCATGAAATATATTCCCTGTGTTGGCTATCTAGCTGTCATCTCCATTCTATAAACTTTAGATTTATTGAAAAAAATATTGGACCTTTTAAAAGTAACACAGCTCTTCGCTGCAAAGAAAAATTTCAACTTTAACTTCCATCAGTTCAGATGATTATAAGGACCAGGATAAGGGGTACATCTAAAACCCTGTACAGCCTATGTTATATCAAACCTTAGGGTTTCATATGTTACGTGGGAAGGTTTGTTAAGGATTACAACAATGCCTGTGTTATTTCCAGATGCTTCTTTCCCCACCCCTATGGAGGAGCCAAAGAAGATCATTCGCTGCCACTATATTGGTCTGGAGTGTGTCACAAGGCCAACAGGTAAATTATCACACTAAACCCTCATACCTCTCCCCCAAACTCTCACCCCTACCAGCTAGTTCCGCCCTACTGGACCCTTCCTCCAAACCCTGTCAAATCTTTATCACTGACCCCTCTCTCCTGATTCCTCCCCAACGAACCCTTTATAAGAAATCCTGTATTAGCAAGTGTTCATTTAGATATATATATGTATGTATACAAGCTATCACTCAATAAATTAAAGGTTGTGTTGAGGTTACGCTACCCTCCATTACAGGGACTGAGGTGATCAACAGAGCTATAGATATATATGTATGTATACAAGCCATACCTCAATAAATGAAAGGTTGTGTTGAGGTTATGTTACCCTCCATTACAGGGACGGAGGTGATCAACAGAGCTATAGATATATATGTATATATATAAGCTATCACTCAGTAAATTAAAGGTTGTGTTGAGGTTACGTTACCCTCCATTACAGGGACGGAGGTGATCAACAGAGCTATAGATATATATGTATGTATACAAGCCATACCTCAATAAATGAAAGGTTGTGTTGAGGTTATGTTACCCTCCATTACAGGGACGGAGGTGATCAACCGAGCTATAGATATATATGTATGTATACAAGCTATCACTCAGTAAATTAAAGGATGTGTTGAGGTTACGTTACCCTCCATTACAGGGATGGAGGTGATCAACAGAGCTATAGATATATATGTATGTATACAAGCTATCACTCAGTAAATTAAAGGTTGTGTTGAGGTTATGTTACCCTCCATTACAGGGACTGAGGTGATTAACAGAGCTATAGATATATATGTATGTATACAAGCTATCACTCAGTAAATTAAAGGTTGTGTTGAGGTTATGTTACCCTCCATTACAGGGACGGAGGTGATCAACAGAGCTATATATATATATGTATGTATACAAGCTATCACTCAGTAAATTAAAGTTTGTGTTGAGGTTACGTTACCCTCCATTACAGGGACGGAGGTGATCAACAGAGCTATAGATATATATGTATGTATACAAGCTATCACTCAGTAAATTAAAGGTTGTGTTGAGGTTATGTTACCCTCCATTACAGGGACTGAGGTGATCAACAGAGCTATAGATATATATGTATGTATACAAGCTATCACTCAGTAAATTAAAGGTTGTGTTGAGGTTATGTTACCTCCATTACAGGGACTGAGGTGATCAACAGAGCTATAGATATATATGTATGTATACAAGCTATCACTCAGTAAATTAAAGGTTGTGTTGAGGCTATGTTACCCTCCATTACAGGGACGGAGGTGATCAACAGAGCTATAGATATATATGTATGTATACAAGCTATCACTCAGTAAATTAAAGGTAGTGTTGAGGTTATGTTACCCTCCATTACAGGGACTGAGGTGATCAACGGAGCTATTGACGCTGCACTAATGCGAGTTCCTCCAGAAAAATGGCTGTTTGTCAACGTCAATATTGCTCCCTCTACCATCACCATCTCCGAGCACGGGGTAAGTCTAGTGGTGGATCTAAACTGTTACAATGATGTTTATGCCTGTTTGGACATAGTTTAATATGTTGTCTTTCATATTCCTTGCCACTTAAAGTAGTGGCCAACCAAATTGAACCTGTTTGGACAGTGGGACTTGGACATTGGCTGAGTCCAGTCCTTTTACATTATGATTGTGAATGTTGAGAGAAACAGAACCTGTAATAGGATCAGCTGATACCATAATGGTCCTGGAGAAACATTCATGTAATATCCAGAGTGAAGGGTATTTTTGGAATTTGATCAAAAGTAAAAAAAGAATTATTTCAAAATTTTAAAATTAAAAACAACAATGAAACCTAGAAAGAGTGTGGCTCTAATGTTGGTTGTGGTACTTTATTTATTAAAATTAACTTTTTTTTTTCTGAATAGAATTCTGTGCTTTATTAATTTGTTTTTTAGTTTGATTACAATTTTGTGAAGACTGCAAGTAAGATAAAATTTGACAAAATGAGGATTGTGAAACTTTTGATTGGAGGATAGAAATTTCATGTTGTGATCACAGAAAAGATCAACAAACATTGCACAAAGTAATGATTTTAGAACAGAACGATGTAGTTTGTCTATATCTAGGGAGGAGATAAAGAAAAAAAAGATGTTTATTGCATGAAATTCTGTCATGAGAAACCCTTTCTGTGCAAAAATCTTGCTATTTGCATATATCGTATTTATCTAACGAGTGAAATGAAGATGTATAAAGTTTTGATCTATTTTGCAATTTCACTGAATACTGTTCTCAGCAGGATATTATACATCACAGTTACACTGAAACTCATCCATCAAAACCGGGAAGTCAACAAACATAAATTGTGGGACACGTCAACCGCAGACATTCAGGAGTGTTCAGCTGACTCGGAATCAATCCAGTCACATATATCGGGGCTTGAATTTGAAACGCTCATTTTACTTTTTCTCATTTTTCAGAAACCTGAGAACAAAATTGACGAATGTCGCGTGAGATACCTGTCATTCATGGGAATATCTGTATCAAATCCAAAGTAAGTTTTTAGTTTTGAGTATCCCAAGGGAGGCAACTGCTTCAAACCAGCTTCACAGATATCAGATTGTCTACTGTGATACTCCACAAATATATGGTAGAATGGTCTCACAAGGCTTGTACGACTCTTTAAAATTATCTCAACATTGTAAAAATAAAATAGGTTTTTTAAGACTTGAAAAGGTCATCTTCTGTGTCATCTATAAACAGTTCTGTGTGGGCTGCTTTTAGTTGGAATCCATACAGTAGTCCTTGGGAAATAACAAGTGAATACACAAAGTGAAGTATATAATTATAGTTTATTGTCATTTCCAGCCAGTTTTCATATTGTCCATCATTGACATCCAAAAGCTGTTCATTACATACATTTACTATGTTTGGAATATTTTTATACAATAAAAAAAAAAAAATTGCGTGAAAATCTGTTTCGAATTTAAGTTGTAGAACAGGCAGTTTTGAAAAAAAGTATTTGAACTTCATTTCCAATTCAGTTAAAGTTATTTCAATAATAATAATTTTTCTACCTCACCAGTCCTGATGTTTTGAACAGTGTCTTCTTAATTATAATCAACAAAATAATTCATCTCTATTAGACCTTTCATTATCAGAAATGCTCACATTTATTTCTGCAATATCTCCGTACATATATTGACTTCCACGTGTGACGTGACTGTTAAATCTGTGGGCCCTTTGCGGTATATAGACATAATTTCACAATGAGCAGTACTCTACGACACCTTACAGTGGGTGTGTTCAGACCTGTACTACTGTGTATAACTTGTGATCAGTCTGATCGTGTTTCTCCTGTTTCCAGGAAACTTTTGTCCATTACTAATAAAATACATTTTATGCAATTTCAATTTTGCCTTTTCAATGTTATTGCTTTATATGTATATTGTGTAGATGAACTTATTTTCAATATTCTTTTGTAAATTCGCTCTCGTATACAAAGTAAGATCACAGTAAATTTTCCCGGTTAAAACAGTATTACCTAACATGATGTGGCTGCTGTTTCAGAGTGTGTGCGTTCATCAATCATGGTGCCGAGGACCAGTTCTACGCACAGGTGTTCCATTGTGAGCCGACCGCTGGACCGCTATGTAAAACCATAGAGGCAGCGTGTAAGGTAAGTCAGAAACCATAGAAGCAGCATGTAAGGTAAGATAGAGGCAGCGTGTAAGGTAAGTCAGAAACCATAGAGGCAGCGTGTGTCAGATACCATAGAGGCAGTGTGTAAGATAAGTCAGAAACCATAGAGGCAGCGTGTGTCAGGCAGCGTGTAAGGTAAGTCAGAAACCATAGAGGCAGTGTGTAAGGTAAGTCAGAAACCATAGAGGCAGCGTGTAAGGTAAGTCATAAACCATAGAGGCAGCGTGTGTCAGATACCATAGAGGCAGTGTGTAAGGTAAGTCAGAAACCATAGAGGCAGCGTGTGTCAGGCAGCGTGTAAGGTAAGTCAGAAACCATAGAAGCAGTGTATAAGGTAAGTCAGAAACCATAGAGGTAGCGTGTAAGGTAAGTCAGAAACCATAGAGGCAGCGTGTGTCAGATACCATAGAGGCAGTGTGTAAGATAAGTCAGAAACCATAGAGGCAGTGTGTAAGGTAAGTCAGAAACCATAGAGGTAGCGTGTAAGGTAAGTCAGAAACCATAGAGGCAGTGTATAAGGTAAGTCAGAAACCATAGAGGTAGCGTGTAAGGTAAGTCAGAAACCATAGAGGCAGCGTGTGTCAGATACCATAGAGGCAGCGTGTAAGGTAAGTCAGAAACCATAGAAGCAGCATGTAAGGTAAGATAGAAACCATAGAAGCAGCATGTAAGGTAAGCCAGAAACCATAGAGGCAGTGTATAAGGTAAGTCAGAAACCATAGAGGTAGCGTGTAAGGTAAGTCAGAAACCATAGAGGCAGCGTGTAAGGTAAGTCAGAAACCATAGAGCAGTGTGAAAGGTAAGTCAGAAACCATAGAGGCAGTGTGTCAAGTAAGTCAGAAACCATAGAGGCAGTGTGTGAGGTAAGTCAGAAACCATAGAGGCAGTGTGTGAGGTAAGTCAGAAACCATAGAGACAGAGTGTGAGGTAAGTCAGAAACCATAGAGGCAGTGTATAAGGTAAGTCAGAAACCATTGAGGCAGTGTGTAAGGTAAGTCAGAAACCATTGAGGCAGCATGTAAGGTAAGCCAGAAACCATAGAGGCAGTGTGTGCCAGAAACCATAGAGGCAGTGTGTAAGATAAGTCAGAAACCATAGAGGCAGTGTGTAAGATAAGTCAGAAACCATAAAGGCAATGTGTGCAAGAAACCATAGAGGCAGTGTGTGCCAGAAACCATAGAGGCAGTGTGTAAGATAAGTCAGAAACCATAGAGGCAGCGTGTAAGGTAAGTCAGAAACCATTGAGGCAGCGTGTAAGGTAAGTCAGAAACCATTGAGGCAGCATGTAAGGTAAGCCAGAAACCATAGAGGCAGTGTGTAAGGTAAGCCAGAAACCATTGAGGCAGCATGTTAGGTAAGCCAGAAACCATAAGGCAGCGTGTATGGTAAGCTAGAAACCTGCAGAGGTCTTTCTTTTAGTTATAATTCAGTGCCATCAATACTGATGATTCTGATTGGTCAAAACTGATATTGTACTGTAATTAGAATTTCAGAAGATTTTCTTGTGTCTCTATCATACAGAAATGCTATTGCCCTTGACAAATTACTTAAACAAGTTTTAAAAATTGCAACCAGCTGTTACAGAAGGTTGCTGGCACAACGGGAATTATATTTCTTAATGTTGTTTATTTCGTTTTAGCTGCGGTACCAAAAGTGTTTGGATGCCCGCCCAACAACCCCTACCCCCAAACAACCCACAGGCAAGGTAAGAGTAACTCTAAATATAACAGCCCCTACCCCCAAACAACCCACATGCAAGGTAAGAGTAGACCTACATATAACAGCCCCTACCCCCAAACACCCCACAGGCAAGGTAAGGGTAGCCCGACATATAACAGCCCCTACCCCCAAACAACCCACATGCAAGGTAAGAGTAGACCTACATATAACAGCCCCTACCCCCAAACACCCCACAGGCAAGGTAAGGGTAGCCCGACATATAACAGCCCCTACCCCAAAACACCCCACAAGCAAGGTAAGAGTAACCCTAAATATAACAACAACCCCTACCCCCAAACAACCCACAGGAAAAGTAAGAGTAACCCTAAACTCACATCAACAACCCCTACCCCCAAACAACCCACAGGCAAGGTATGAGTAACCCTAAATATAACAACAACCCCTACCCCCAAACAACCCACAGGGAAAGTAAGAGTAACCCTAAATATCACAACAAACCTTACCCCCAGACAACCCACAGGGAAAATAAGAGTAACCCTAAACTCACATCAACAACCCCTACCCCCAAACAACCCACAGGCAAGGTAAGAGTAACCCTAAACTCACATCAACAACCCCTACCCCCAAACAACCCACAGGGAAAGTAACAGTAACCCTAAACTCACATCAACAACCCCTTCCCCCAAACATCCCACAGGCAAGGTAAGAGTAACCCTAAACTCACATCAACAACCCCTACCCCCAAACAACCCACAGGCAAGGTAAGAGTAACCCTAAACTCACATCAACAACCCCAAACAACCCACAGGCAAGGTATGAGTAACCCTAAACTCACACCAACCTCTACCCCCAAACAACCCACAGGGAAAGTAAGAGTAACCCTAAATATCACAACAAACCTTACCCCCAGACAACCCACAGGCAAGGTAAGAGTAACCCTAAATTCACACCAACAAACCCCTACCCCCATATATTTACCCACAGGGAAAGTAAGAGTAACCCTACATATAACAACCCCTATCCCCCGACAACGCACAGGCAAGGTAAGAGTAACCCTAAATTCACACCAACAACCCCTACCCCCATACATTTACCCACAGGGAAAGTAAGAGTAACCCTAAATATCACAACAAGCCCTACCCCCAGACAACCCTCAGGCAAGGTAAGAGTAACCCTAAATTCACACCAACAACCCCTACCCCCATACATTTACCCACAGGGAAAGTAAGAGTAACCCTAAATATCACAACAAGCCCTACCCCCAGACAACCCACAGGCAAGGTAAGAGTAACCCTAGATATCACAATAACAACCCCTATCCCCAGACAACCCACAGGCAAGGTAAGAGTAACCCTACATATAACAACCCCTACCCCCAAACAACCCACAGGCAAGGTAAGAGTAACCCTAAATTCACACCAACAACCCCTACCCCCATACATTTACCCACAGGGAAAGTAAGAGTAACCCTAAATATCACAACAAGCCCTACCCCCAGACAACCCTCAGGCAAGGTAAGAGTAACCCTAGATATCACAATAACAACCCCTACCCCAGAACAATAACACGGACACATTTGGAGACATATATTTTGTCTGAAGAGCTCCCGTAGATGGAGTACTAGGAATGTGTCTGTGTTATACCTCCCAAATGTCTTCCTGGAACATATATAATGAAGGTAACATTAAACTACAGGGAGAGTTTTAGCTGCCTTGCTAACTTTATTGCCCACAGACTGTACATAAAAACCTAAGAATTTTTAAGTAACATTCCACGATAAATACATGTGACTGTATGCATGATCAGCACTTTTATATGACCATCTCCTTTACTTGTTATTGTCTTCATAGTAAAACCTACACTGTTTTGTCTCTGGTCTTCTCACGTTGTTAGCTGTAGATACGTCCTGTGATTCTGATCCACTTCTAGTCGTACATGTGGTAGATTTTACAGCAATGTGTTCTATTGATTTCATAGATACAATGATGTATTATTGATGCATTGTTACAAAAATTGTATGTTTATTTGGATGTTCTAAATTTTGTTTTCTCTCTTGTATTATTTCTGCTTGTTCTATGCATATTGTATTATGATTTTGTACAATTTCATGTAAACTGATTTTATTAATTGTAACTGTATTATTGTTTTGTGTATATTGATATTGTTTTGTTTTCCTTGTTTTGTACTCTGTGACCCTAAAAGACAATAAGTGAAGCCCTCAAATCTGGTGCCCAGTCCGTTCAAGCTGGGGTCAAAACAGGGGCCCAGTCGATGCAAGCTGGGGTCAAAACAGGGGCCCTTAGTGTTCAAGCAGGGGTCAAGACAGGGGCCCTTAGTGTCCACGCAGGGGTCAAGGCAGGACTTTCCAGTGTACATAGTGTATTTACAAGGTTTAAAAGTAAAGCACTGAGTCCCAAGGAGGAGACCCCCACAGGAAGCTGATGATGAGAGTCGACGACCTTACACCCAATGTAAGATGTGAATTGATTGGCTGTGGTGAAAATAACATAGAAATTAATCCACTATTAAAAACTTACTAACAAGGCAGTTACTTACACCTATATCAAATACTTAATCTTGCTTCATGTATGGAAGCATAACCCACTCATAAACAGATATGGCCTGTAATCTTAGTTAATAATTCAATATTCGTCATCAAATATTTTAACCCTCCCCCTTCATTAATTTGATGTTCCACTTTCCAGTAACCACTAATCCTAAATTGTCCTAATATCAAGCCATCACTAGCCTAATAACTAAAATTTTTAAAAAAAATCTAATTGACTCATTGAGATTTCCCAATGACACATCAAGATTTCCCACCGACTCGTCAAGATTTCCGAAAGACGCACCAAAATTTCCCAATGGCTCATTCAGATTTCCAAATGCAAATCAAGATTTCCCAATGATTCATGAAAATTTTCCAATGAATCATCAAGATTTCCCAAGTGACTCATCAAGATTTTCCAATGACTCGTCAAGATTTTTTCAATAGCACATAAAGATTTCCCAATGGTTCATTAATATTTCCCATTGACTCATTGAGATTCCCCAGACTAATTAAGATTTTCCCATTGCCTAAAAAGATTTCACAATGGCTCATTAAGATTTCACAATGGCTCATTAAGATTTTCCAATGACTCGTTAAGATTTTCCAATTGCTCATTAAGATTTTCCAATGACTCATTTAGATTTTCCAATTGCTCATTGAGATTACCCAATGGCTCATTGAGATTCCCAAATCTCATTAAGATTTTCCAATGACTCATTAAGATTTTCCAATTGCTCATTGAGATTTCCATGTGACTCATTAAGATTTCACAAAGACTCATCAAAATTTCATTAGACTTCCCAATGACACATAAAGATTAAAACTGTTAGAATTTTCTCGTATTTGCGTCTTATTTTATGATACAATGTATCAGAATGTTTAGATTTTCATCTTTTCCTTTTTGTCTGCATGTTCCTAATCCAATTTGGTGTTGTGTATTGGTGTTACATTGTTTTGATGTTTTGATACTTAATTGTCTTTTTCATTTGAAATAACTTAAAATCCATTCTTTTAATATTTGAAACATTCTGACACTATACAGGTATATAGCCTCAGAGAGATTTGCAAAATTCCACACAGCAAATAAAGGAAACTTTTGCAAACTCTGACATAGGAACTAAATAATTCACCCCAAAGGTGAGGCTCAACACCTGTGCCCAGATTCTGTCAATGAACAACTATGACCAATAAAATCATGCAACCAGACATTTAATTTTAAATGATTTTCACGAATATGTAAATTGTGATTTGTAATGAAGCTCCGCCTGTTTCGGCTGTGTATACAGCTGTCGTACCAGTAAGATAAATAAACACAGTTCTCCTCTTCTTCCCACAGACCTTTGGTGCTTGCTTCAGACACAGTGTCCAGAATATGATTGAAACTCTCAAGTCACCCACCAAGTAACCATGAGAACAGTTGCTAGGGTGATGTTTCTGCTTGCGACACCCTGCCAAACCTAGCTGTCATACAGGAAGTTGGAGAGGTCGTGTAACTTTGGGCGAGCTACCGCAGAGTTTACATTTGTCGTTAGGATGCGATTTCTGTCATGTACTGCACACGTTTTCTGTGGTCAGGTGACACTCTTTGTGGAGTAGCTGTAGATAATGTGTAGTCACTCACCATAGGTCATAGGTCAGATAATAGGTCATAGGTCAGACATGCCAATCAAAATGTCATTATTGTACAATATACATCGTGATTATTACAACTTAACATAAAAATGAAATATTGCTTTTGACTTGATGTGATGATGTGGACGTTCCAAGCATTTATGTGACATTGATTTATGATGTGAATGTTCTAAGCATCCACATGACACAGATTTATATAATAGATGGACCAAACATTGATAATTACATTGATTTTTTTGTTATTTATTTTCAACCATATGCTTAATGCATTTACTATTATACATACATGTACTACATATGTATAGGTCTTGAGCATTTGTTGTGTAAGATGTTAAATTGTCAATTTTGAATACTACATTTTGTAGATTGTATCACCAAGCAGTTTGTTACTATCAACATCTTTTATCAATGATCAACCTTTGTTTTCATCGTTAACTTTTACATAATTACAAATACGTTAGAATAGGACATTGCGATAATTAATTCATGAATTGCAATATTTACTACATTTATTTATAGACATATTGATGAATGTTTTTGCTATGGTTACTATGGTAATGCAGTTTTTGCTATGATTACTATGGTAACACAGTTTTTGCTATGGTTACTATGGTAACACTGTTTTTGCTATGGTTACTATGGTAATGTAGCGATGCTTACACTACACAGTTAGTGGATGTTCACTACAACTGTGACAAGTAACGGTTGCCATGGTTACATTTGTCTGTGTGCAATATCAATCATTCTCACCTTCGTCCCTAGCTTTACACCATTCCTGTAAAATGTTCATCATGTATCGCTATGGTAATGTTGTAGTGAAAAGCTTGTGTGCTGTAGCCTGTCAAACAGTAGATCATTTTGATCAACTCATTCGAGTCTCAATTCCATTTTCATTTACTCAAAGTAAGATTTTTATACTAAATGATATGCCCCTTATATCACAGTAGTAAGTAACTTTAATCATGAAAAACCTGATAGAAAATGTAGTTTAGTTATTTTACACCAAAAATGCATTTTACATTTGATTTTTAAGTTTTCTTAACAAGTTTTAAACTATCGTTGAATATTTGTAATTGTTTTTTGTAAAATCTTGTTTGTGATGATAGATCTGCAATATGAGATCTTAATTTTTTATTGTTATCATAATTTATCCTTGAGATCAGTAAATTATATCATTGTCTTTTTTAGAGGAAAAAATGACATTTTATTTTACTAGCATTTAGGTATTCAGTCATGCCCTTGTATTTCTTGTAAAAAATTTTTTACTTCCTATACATAATATTTTACATGTACTTTTCCTTTGACTCCTGGCCAATCTAACATCTAGCTAGTTTGTAAGATTTCTAAGTTAGACATTTCACCACCTATTCGTATCTTCGTTGCTGTACAGAAACTGTTTTCATGACCTTATCTTGTCCATGCGTTTCTACATTGATAAATGGAGCAGTTTGATTTTCTCATTTTGAGATCACATATTTATGCAAGGTTTTGTTTTGCTTTGTTAAAAATGTTTTTTCTGAAATATTTTTTTAGCCTATTTCAATAAAGAACACTTTTTCCCTCCAGACAACCAGTTGCTTTAGTCAAATTGTAATATATAACTGGTCATGAAGTTAGAATGTTGTCATTATTTATAAGAGAATGATTTGTCATTAACTCTTATGAATAGGAGGTAGAGATGATAGATTATTGCACCAATGTACGAGTTATGCTTATATGAAATTCAGATTTAAATGAAGAGTTATTTCCCTAGGATCTTCCAAATACTTTCAGTGAGACTATCTCAAATGAAATGCAATCTATTTACACTTTCTACAAATGTTGCCAGGCAACAATGTAAGCATACAAGAAATATACAACTCCTTATTTTGATATATCTATCGTCCTTGATATGTTTTCAGTGATCTAGTTGATACTTAAAACTTGAAAAATAATTAATGACCAGAATACATAATTGCATTCCAAACTGAGGTAGAATTATTTGAAGAGAATTATTTTACTTTATATTGTTTTAAATTTACAATGTACTTAAATGATTAGCAAGCACAAATAGGGCAATTTATTTAACATATCCCAAGCATCTTTAATCAGTTATTAGATTTGGAAATGATAAACCACATTTGCTGATCGATAAACGAAAAAAAAAATTATTGTACATGTATTTAAAAAGTAATGAAACCTATCCTCTTAATTTAGAAAAACAGATGAATAAATAGCAACAGAGCCTGAAAATGTTTTAAAATTTAATGACAAACATGATCAACTTTCGCTACCTTTCTCTGATTTCTGCCTTCCAGAACTTGTATAGTGCCATAGACTTGCTTTAAGTTTTATAACTGCTGCTTTTCAAAATATTATGTTGCCTTTATTATAACTATGTTTTGTCTAGTTTTTTAAGTCCTTTGAGTTAAAATAATTAGATTTTTATAAATGTGCCTGGTAATTTTTGGAAGTTGGTCGTTGAGAAAACTGAAGGATTTAGTGAAACAGTTGTGATATTTAAATATCACCATGTACAAACTATCGGTTCTCTTTGTTTATGAATGTTTTTGCTTTTTAAATCAATCTTGAACCAAACTTATTTTTTTTCGTTTTGTTATTTAGCCTGCTATAGAAATATCACTTTAAATATTCGACGGTATCAGTATCTATTGAAAGAAGAAATGATTATTTACTCTAAGAGCTCTTTCCGTTTGAATTTTTTCCGTTGAATCATTGCGATGTTGTTGAAAAATTGTCAATTGTCATTTCTATGTTACATAGTTTTGGACAATATTTAAACTTACATCTTCTGGGATATTTAACGTTTCATGAAACAAAGAGTTTATGATGGCCTATCACTGAGGATATTTAGATAAGTATAGGTTGTAGATTGACAGAAATATCAATGTGCTGAAGTCCTAAGTACCTAGGCTTTACGGTACATTGTTGTGTGAAATCTAGTAAATCTAACATATTGTCAATATTCTACGACACGACCTTTGTGTCTTATAAAACTACAAAATGTAAATATGAATGATATTTTACAATTTTTAGATAGATTTGTTAGGATTGTTTAAGCTTTAATTTAAGGAGGTGTGATAGCAGTGCAGTGTTATTGTTGTGTTTATTATGTTTTATAGTATTATGTTAACACTGTAACACATCGTAAGGCTGTGTATATCTAGGTTAGTGACTTTACATAGAGGTGTATCATGTTTAAATGATATTCTTTGATTACTTGTGTTATCAGAGACTACAATTATCATATCTATATGTACTTGCTGTTTCTGGACTACTAACAGGTAGAAATCACTAGTGGAAACATATATAGACTACTTGTACTGTGTTTATGAGCTACTGGTGCTGTTCATGGGTACTTGTTTTGTTCATGAATTGCTGGTACTGTTCATGGGCTGCTTGTAGTGTTTGTGGGTTACTTTTAGTGTTCATGGGCTATTTGGAGTGTTCATGGATCATGGACTGCTCGAACTTGCTACATCCATTGACTACTTCTGGTCCGTCTGGTGGCATTCATTGACTACTTGTGGTCCATCTGGTGGCATTCATTGACTACTTCTGGTCTGTCTGGTGGCATTCATTGACTACTTGTGGTCCATCTGGTGGCATTCATTGACTACTTGTGGTCCATCTGGTGGCATTCATTGACTACTTCTGGTCCGTCTGGTGGCATTCATTGACTACTTCTGGTCTGTCCAGTGGCATTCATTGACTACTTCTGGTCCGTCCAGTGGCATTCATTGACTACTTCTGGTCCGTCTGGTGGCATTCATTGACTACTTGTGGTCCATCTGGTGGCATTCATTGACTACTTGTGGTCCATCTGGTGGCATTCATTGACTACTTGTGGTCTGTCTGGTGGCATTCATTGACTACTTCTGGTCCGTCTGGTGGCATTCATTGACTACTTGTGGTCCATCTGGTGGCATTCATTGACTACTTCTGGTCTGTCTGGTGGCATTCATTGACTACTTCTGGTCTGTCCAGTGGCATTCATTGACTGCTTCTGGTCCGTCCAGTGGCATTCATTGACTACCTCTGGTCCGTCTGGTGGCATTCATTGACTACTTCTGGTCTGTCCAGTGGCATTCATTGACTACTTGTGGTCCATCTGGTGGCATTCATTGACTACTTGTGGTCTGTCCAGTGGCATTCATTGACTACTTGTGGTCCATCTGGTGGCATTCATCGACTACTTGTGGTCTGTCTGGTGGCATTCATTGACTACTTCTGGTCCGTCTGGTGGCATTCATTGACTACTTGTGGTCCATCTGGTGGCATTCATTGACTACTTCTGGTCTGTCTGGTGGCATTCATTGACTACTGGTTTATAGACTGTACATATGTATGTTACCACTGGTTGTGTAGTAAACTTACATTCATTGCCTTCTGGTCTTTAGCCTCTATAATACCACTGGTTGTGTAGTAAACTTACATTCCGAGTCCTCCTTGGATCTGTTATACCAGTATGTTACCTGTTATTATATTGGGTAGGACACCAGACATGCTGTTGAGATTTAAATTGTATTCTTTTTTTATTTATGTCTTGTGACATATAGTCAAATATTTATCTCCCTTGAAAGCTTTCAAGACAAATTTCCTTCAAATACCTATTTTATGAAATAGAAAGGTAAATTTCCCGGCTGAATTAATTGAGTTTGTTCCCTTTGTTTTGCAGAATGTTTGTCGTTCATTGGCCTGTGTGAATGCCTTGTCTTACACACAAAGCCATTAACTAAGATATGTACTGTTTTTGATATGCTTTGTTGGCCAGTATTGATAATTTTGTTTATTATTTGTGTTTTAGTGTGGACTTCGTACATGTATTGTCACAGGCACATTATTACATTGTTATGTTACATCAAATGTTTAAGGTTGTATTCCATTTTATTCCCAAGTTACATAAGGTATACAAACTCTCAACAAGCATGACTTCATTATCTTCTGTCCATTCATATTTATATAAACCTTGATGCATAATGTTGTATTTTAATTAGCTTACAAGTAAGTAGCTGTGTTTATAACCTTTAAAGAAAGAATTTATGATTTCATGTTCAATGGCTTTACCAAGATAGAGTTGTCTCCCTTCTCCTGGGTATTTCAAAGTTAAGCATTTGCTGTTAGAATCTGTGAACTGCATTTAAATGTTCTCTTCATGCAAAATTGTTCTTCCCTTTTTTTCTCATTTAATAATGGAAGTAGCTTTTCTTTCAATACAACAGTACTTTGATCTTTGATTGTTGTTTACCATGTTACCATGCAAATCATTTATATATACTTTCCTATCCGATCTGCAGTCGTATCTTTAGATGTTCTTCCTCATCACTAGGGGCAACGCTTACCACACCACACCACCATTTTGTGTTGTCATGGCAATGTCTGGTTATACAAACGCTTCCTGTTTTGTGACTTGTATTATCGCATCAACACCAAATTTGTTGGAGAAATCATGACGTGGAATAAAATCAGTTACCTATATCAAACTTACTGTCTTGTTTTTATTTCATCCAGATTTATTTACGATATGTATATTGTACTCTGAGTCGTCAGTTATGTTAATGGATCCATGTCAGCGTCTATGATAAACAGTTTGTAAAAAAGAAATATCACTTCAAATTATTTCTCTACAAATGGTCTTCTTCATGAACTGAGGCACAGGACCTACAATTTGAAGTTTAATCCAGAAATTCCTCGGATGTTGACTTTAAATGGCTGTCTATGGTTAATGAAAATAAACATACCTATGGGAAACCTCCATTGATATGTAGAATCAAATCCTGTCCGTCTTTTTGGAGATTGGCAACTTTATTGTGACCATCCTGTATCTAATATGACATATATGTTTTGTGAGTGGGTGTTGCGGAAATTCATTTACATTATAATTGTGCTTTTGATGTAAATGATAAACATTTAGCTAATGGAATGAGAGTTGCTTGCGCTTATTCACTGCAATGATGGAAGAGGCAATATTGTAAATGACAGGGGCTTGGTAGTTTGTTCCACCTATTTTTAGACCGAAGGTAAAGTTTTACGGTGATTTGACACTTTTTGAGTTGGGAGGGGGGTTCATTTAAAAAATAGCCGTAACAAATTCTTGGGGCACCCGTGTTGTAAATCTGATTGATTGGCCAAAATCTGGCGGCCTGTTTGTTAAAACTGCACAGGCATGTGTGGTGAAGAACCTGAATTATTATTCTGCCTCAGTGTTAGGACTTGGTGTAAAAGATGGGATTAGTGAAAATTACCTTACAAGTATCAGCTTTATGGAAATTTCCTAGTTTAGCCCAGCCATGAGTAGAGCGTCGGGCAGGAGAGCCATACAAGGGTCATGGGTTTCGAGCCCCAGCAACTGTGCTACATCTTTACTTTTATTGCTCATTCTACTGCAATTAGTAATTATCTTAGTAGTATAAATTTGATAAAATGACGCGAAATTTCCATTTCACCATAATACCACATAGCAGGGCCCCTTTTTATGCCCCCCCCCCCCTTCTCCCATGAAATGGGGGGGGAGGGCATATAGTGTATGTCTCACAGACATTTCTAGTTCTATAAAATTAGACTGGCTGTAAGTAATAAAAAACGTATTAACAATCCACTTCATTCTACCATATAATGGTACCTAGGCTGAAGTATAATAAATAAAAAAAACAGCTTTGTCAATAGATTTATTGTATAATAATTCATCCACTCCTGAAATTTCATAATGAACTATTCCAACCTTTGAATTGGAAAAGTTCAAATGTCTCATCAGGGGTAACAGAGTTAACACTGTACAATTCTGTTTTTGAGGAAAACATGATATGGACAGATGATTTGTACTTCTCACATACTGATAACAACGAAGTTAAATATGACATAAACCATAACATTATCACAGCAAGTTGTATTTATAACTGTACAGGTACACATAATGTATGAAAAAGAAGATTACAAGTAATGAAATATTACAAGAGGCACATGGGACCTGTAATGTTAATAAGAGTATGTTTCTAGCTACAATGTATGGAGTAATTTCACCAAAAGCTACCAGAATAACCAATCAAGCAGTTACAGCTAAGCTCTGGCTAGTATCCTCAGAGATTTTATCTATCATAATGTCCAGGAAATATCTGTACCAGTGACCAGTGTATAAAACCAACCAATCTACCAAAATAACTCCAGAGAATATCTGTACCAGTGTGTGAAACCAAACCAATCTATCAATATAACTCCAGCGAATATCTGTACCAGTGTGTAAAACCAACCAATCTACCAATATAACACGGGGAATATCTGTACCTGTCTGTAAAACAAAACCAATCTATAAATATAACTCCAGAAAATATCTCTACCAATGTGTAAATCCAACCAATCTACCAATATAACTCGGGGAATATCTGTACCAGTGTGTAAAACCAACCAATCTACCAATATAACTCCAGAGAATATCTGTACCAGTGAGTAAAACCAAACCAATCTACCAATATAACTCCAGGGAATATCTGTACCAGTGAGTAAAACCAAACCAATCTACCAATATAACTCCAGGGAATATCTGTACCAGTCTGTAAAACAAAACCAATCTATAAATATAACTCCAGAAAATATCTCTACCAGTGTGTAAATCCAACCAATCTACCAATATAACTCGGGGAATATCTGTACCAGTGTGTAAAACCAACCAATCTACCAATATAACTCCAGAGAATATCTGTACCAGTGTGTAAAACCAAACCAATCTATCAATATAACTCCAGGGAATATCTGTACCAGTGTGTAAAACCAATCAATCTACCAATATAACTCCAGAGAATACATGTATCTGTACCAGTGTGTAAAACACAACCAATCTACCAATATAACTCCAGATAATATCTGTACCAGTCTGTAAAACCAACCAATCTACCAATATAACTCCAGAGAATATCTGTACCAGTGTGTACAACCAATCTACCAATATAACTCCAGAGAATATCTGTACCAGTGTGTACAACCAATCTACCAATATAACTCCAGAGAATATCTGTACCAGTCTGTAAAACCAACCAATCTACCAATATAACTCCAGAGAATATCTGTACCAGTGTGTAAAACCAAACCAATCTACCAATATAACTCCAGAGAATATCTGTACCAGTCTGTAAAACCAACCAATCTACCAATATAACTCCAGAGAATATCTGTACCAGTGTGTACAACCAATCTACCAATATAACTCCAGAGAATATCTACCAGTGTGTAAAACCAAACCAATCTACCAATATAACTCCAGAGAATATCTGTACCAGTGTGTAAAACCAACCAATCTACCAATATAACTCCAGAGAATATCTGTACCAGTGAGTAAAACCAATCAATCTACCAATATAACTTCAGAGAATATCTCTACCAGTCTGTAAAACCAACCAATCTACCAATATAACTCCAGGGAATATCTGTACCAGTCTGTACAACCAATCTACCAATATAACTCCAGGGAATATCTGTACCAGTGTGTAAAACCAAACCAATCTACCAATATAACTCCAGAGAATATCTGTACCAGTGTGTAAAACCAACCAATCTACCAATATAACTCCAGAGAATATCTGTACCAGTGTGTAAAACCAACCAATCTACCAATATAACTTCAGAGAATATCTCTACCAGTCTGTAAAACCAACCAATCTACCAATATAACTTCAGAGAATATCTCTACCAGTCTGTAAAACCAACCAATCTACCAATATAACTCCAGAGAATATCTGTACTAGTGTGTAAAACCAACCAATCTACCAATATAACTTCAGAGAATATCTGTACCAGTGTGTAAAACCAACCAATCTACCAATATAACTCCAGGGAATATCTGTATCAGTCTGTAAAACATAACCAATCTTAAAATATAACTCCAGGGAATATCTGTACCAGTGTGTAAAACCAACCAATCTACCAATATAACTCTAGGGAATATCTGTACCAGTCTGTAAAACATAACCAATCTTAAAATATAACTCCAGGGAATATCTGTACCAGTGTGTAAAACCAACCAATCTACCAATATAACTCTAGGGAATATCTGTACAAGTGTGTAAAACCAACCAATCTACCAATATAACTCCAGAGAATATCTGTACCAGTGTGTAAAACCAACCAATCTACCAATATAACTCCAGGGAATATCTCTATTAGTGTGTAAAACCAAACCAATCTATCAATATAACTCCAGAGAATATCTGTACCAGTGTGTAAAACCAAACCAATCTACCAATATAACTCGGGGAATATCTGTACCTGTCCAGTGTGTAAAACCAACCAATCTATCAATATAACTCCAGGGAATATCTGTACCGATAGAAATCCTTGACATTGTTTCTCTTAGCAATGCTAAGTAGAAGACATCAGGACCATGAGCATTTCAATTTTGGAAAAGACAAGTGTCATATCCATGTTTGTCTTGGCTATTCAAATACTATTTGTAAATTGAATTAGCTCTGGTGGGACTGTGATATTACACAAGAAATTAATTACGAAGCACACAATCACATTATACTGTGAAGTAAGAGCCAAGATTAATATTTTCTTCAGAGTTATTTACATTTATATATTAGATAATCCATGGATAAACCACTTACACGAAGGACAGCAACCCGTAAAGACTATTGTCTGAAAGGTTTGGAGGACAAACAGATCTTGATAGATCGTGAGACACTTGGTACATTCTCGGGTTCATTATGTAGGTTTGTGTACAAGGCGGGGGTCTACATCTGTCAAAATCATATCTACATCCAACAATAATCACTTTCTGGTAGAATCACAAAACAGCAACCAATATATGACACAAAATATCGAGTGATACATACCTAATTTACTGATTGGATGAGCCAAGTTGCCTGATCTGTAGAAACAATCTTTATCAAAATTTCTTGCTAAATTTTCTAGACACACCAAGCCTAGCTACCACAGACCTTGCATGGCTTAATTTACTAAAGAGTTTTTAGTTTGCATGGCTTAATTTACTTAAGATTTTTTAGTTTGGTGTCTTTCAAGGACATATGGTTCAAATGTGCATAAAAATTGGAACAACTTGTACTGAACTGTATAATCATGACTTAAACAGTACCATGCTTTACACTGTTAATGAAGTTAAATTAAATGCAGAACTTTAACTTATGACCTCAACAGAACCAGGCATCAGTTTCATCATCATTCATTAACTTGAAAATTTCCCTAGGAAAGCATTACAGAAGTTCAGGGGGAAAGCGGAAGTTCATGAAACTCCAGGCATTAACAGGCCAGTAACTTAACTGGTTTGGTTGATAGCTATCCATCATTGTTTATCAATGACCTTGACCCACTTTAAGGCCACTTAGGGTCAAATGACCCCTGGACCTGGGATTATGAACTTCTCTAAACTAAATTGGTGCTTGGCCAATCAAACATGATGTCACTTTTCCTGATTATTTATGATTGGTCAAAGTCTAAGACAATTTTAAATTTAAGATTGTTTTATGATTTCTAGGCTAATGGTGAGAACTGACTGAGGAACTTGGATTGAAGTTGGATTAGCATTAGAAATCGTTCCACATTTTGACCTAATTTTCAAGGCAAACATTACCTTATTTCTGACCCCTTTGTCAATCTGATATAATATTGGACCGGGCTAGAATTACCGGTGTTGGTTTTATCACCAATTAACAGAGACGGATAAAAATCCCAGCCGAGAGATATTTTTTTCTTCCCCTGTAATATGTTGTATCTAAGCAAACACTGTTACATCCGTTTAATATTAGACCAAACCAGTGTCATTTTTCATGTGGAAGGTTGAAGCTGTCAGCTGTACACCAGGCTCTGTTTAGTCTTGACAAAGGAAATGTTATGTTGCGATACTCAATCTTACAGGGTCGACATATTAAACCCCCTCTAACAATACACAATATACCATACACAAAGGATTTAGATTGGAGTAGCATTGGATTTGGTTCTACCTTATAACAACCCCCACTTTCATCGCCCTGTATAGCCAATACATTTTTAAAGGAAAGCCGGCTAAAAATTTAGCACAGTACTGTAACTCACATATGTTGAGACATTCTTTCTGTATCTTCCTTTATCGATATAAATCTTAATCAATTTGATATTGTTGACTTGGAGTAGGCAATATCATGTTAAATGCTCTATTTGTTAAGAAATAATTTTTGATTTCATTGCTATGTCAGAAATCAATGGATAATTGTAGAGTTTTGCTGAGGGGAAATACTGAAGTTGGTGTGAATAAAAGTACGGGAAATAAACCTGTTATGATCCACACAACAAACTTACACTTGTGGGGCGATTTAGTATTACAATGCACAAATATTTTGTACAGTATAATTTATCCTTATTCTGTGTGCAATCCAGATAAATACATGTAGTTGGTAAAGTTTGAAAATCTGTGTTTGAGCTATGTCATCCTCGATTCTCGGGTGGTTACACTGACCTAAGCTCGCTACACCCTGCAATATGTCATGGTGTTACCCAGGTGGTTACACCCTGCAATATGTCATGGTGTTACCCAGGTGGTTACACTGACCTAAGCTCGCTACACCCTGCAATATGTCATGGTGTTACCCAGGTGGTTACACTGACCTAAGCTCGCTACACCCTGCGATATGTCATGGTGATACTCGGGTGGCTACACTGACCTAAGCTCGCTACACCCTGCGATATGTCATGGTGATACTCGGGTGGCTACACTGACCTAAGCTCGCTACACCCTGCGATATGTCATGGTGATACTCGGGTGGCTACACTGACCTAAGCTGGCTACACCCTGCGATATGTCATGGTGATACTCGGGTGGCTACACTGACCTAAGCTGGCTACACCCTGCAATATGTCATGGTGATACTCGGGTGGCTACACTGACCTAAGCTCGCTACACCCTGCAATATGTCATGGTGATACTCGGGTGGCTACACTGACCTAAGCTCGCTACACCCTGTGATATGTCATGGTGATACTCGGGTGGCTACACTGACCTAAGCTCGCTACACCCTGCGATATGTCATGGTGATACTCGGGTGGTTACACCCTGCAATATGTCATGGTGATACCCAGGTGGTTACACTCCCCTATGCTCGCTTCACCCTGCAATATATGTCATGCCAAAACTGAAGGCTCATGTATGTGCCAGCTTGTTGATGAGACAAGAAGACTGTTTACTACTCCATGATTTTTACGCACACCAAGAGAAGCTCATGGTCAAATAACGGTGAAAATTGACAGACTCTAAAGTTGGGTGTCACTCCTCTGTAATATTCAAAAGACTGGTATCAGCTTTGTGATTTGTCAGGTTTTCTTACCTGGGACCAGGTATCTTTGTGCCTTCAAGTCTGCTTTGATATATAGGGGTGTAGAGAGCGGAAGTGAGTACAGTCCCTGGATATCGAGGATGGAGATTTGTGTTGTTCCAGCAATATCCCAATAAACTATAATTATAACACTGTGTTCCATATGGTGTCTAAACCAGCCTATAAGCTTTATACTAAGTGTAATATGACATGTCATCTACCAAAAGAACAAGGTTGGTCAGAAACTTCCGGTATTCAGGTACACTCCAATATTACAGCACGAGTAAAATAATTTCATTTCAAACCTGATGTACCAGAATTCTTTCATTTTATTCTAACATTTTTTAATTAACTGTGTTAACAGTGTGTTAATGTGTTTTACAGATTACAACTCAATCGTAAATGGAAACATACCATTCTATTAAGCAAACCAGTTCCAAGTTAAAACAACTAAACCACTCCAATATACAACACACTCTCCCCTAAAATATGTCATTATGTTGTTGTACTAGACATCACAATAGACCTATATTTTATCTAAACCGTTGTGTCAAGTATCTGTACACACTAACGAGTTTAAAGTACTCGTCAGACATATCTAACACGATTTATAGGCTGGTAAGCTAACAAACATGTGTAATTCAATATTTGTCGATACCTTTACCCGAGTATACAAATAAAGTGTGTCCGTTTATGTGTACGCAGGTATAAATTGTTTCACCTTTATGTCAGAACACCTGTACATCACTATAGCTTCCATGTCGTACTTATTTATTGCTGAAAACTATTTTAACTATTCAGTAATGACAAGGTGTTTGGGATAAACAACACCAGCTGATGTACTGAGACTATCTATAACACCTGTAACGATTAGCGCACCAACATAATGAGCTACATAAATGTAATTATCAAGCCCTAATGTTTACCAAAATTTACCAATCTTGCTCAAAAATTCTTCTGCAGAGTGTGTGTTATGATTGTACACATGTATCTGGAGAATGGATTGAAAGCTTTTCTGAGTTACTTTGGTACAGAAAAAGGGAATTTCGAAATATAAAGCAGACTGAGTTTCAGTCACATCACACATACATTTCATACACTTAAACTTCCCCTACTTGGGCTTAACCTCTCACATGTACACTGAAATTTGTCTGAAATCTATGACTGAAAGACGTATTTTGTTAAGATTTGAATCCATAATTGTGACCTTGAACATATGCAAGGTCTTTTTCATTCTACAAGTGAGCCAAATTCGGGATCATTTCTCTAGCTATATAGACTTTTCAGTATTTCAGAAGAAGTTATTAAAAGGTTTTGAAATTTTTGACCCCTGTGACCTTGAAAGAAAGTCAAAGTTATTTTTCTTTGCAAACTTTTCCAATGAAGCTACCAGCTGTAACTCATCTCTCTAGGCTTTATGGTGTTGCTTGAATGTTTTGAAACAATTGACCCTATGACCTTGAAAGTAGGTCAAACTTTTTTTTTTCACAAACTTAGTTTGCTACTACCTAGAACAGGATCTCAATGTTACTATGTTTATTTTGTTACTACATTTGTACTGGTATTTTGTTATACGGTTTAATTCTATTTGTTAATTTTATTACCAATATTATTGTGTGACCGTACACAATGATCCTTCACACGTGTCCTTCAGTGTAGAAACCAACAAAGATGAGGCAGCTTGTAGCATCTTATGTTAGGGGCACTTATCAGATGACTCATGCCTTAGTGGGACATTCATCTTCCCTCTACGTTAGGGGAACAGTTCTAACGTCTTATGTTGTTGGGATATCCGTCTTCCATCTGCATTACAGGGACTATTAATTCTAACTTCTTCTGTTGTTTGGATGTCCGTCTTCCATCTACATTAGGGGGACTATTCTGACATTTTCTGTCTTGGGACGTCTTCTTTGCTGACTTTCCTGTCTTTGCTGCATTAACGAGGTAAAAATTAATTGATTTAGTAATTCATAGATAAATCAAGATCTTGGCATTCTGACTTATATATTCCATATTTTGAAAATATTGTTGACTTCTGATTTGTTTTTACCCTGACATTGTTGTCACTTTCACTTCATATAAATTTTGATTACCGGTAGCCTTAGAAATGGTAGAAAATAAAATGTCTTAGATTCATGAGGAGAAGTATGATGTAATCACATTGGTCAGGCTTTCTCTGAATCGCTGTATCATTACCAGTCATCAATAAGGAAATCATTACCACAGATTTTCAAGTTCACTAATTCTCATTCAGGAATCTCATTCAGGAATAATTAATTAAAATCTTTAAAAAAGCAAATCTTAAGTCTCTATGACTTACAATGAAACATCAAACCCAGGTGATATTGTGTGAAAAAAAAGCAGGCTATTGAAGAACGTTTAATAAATTTTAATGAAATTACATACAAATTTCATGCAGTGACAAAGTGAATCTGTTGTTAACTTCAATAAACAATACCTCCAGTCGGGACTGTGATGTACCTCACTACCGTGACCATGGTGTTACCATACCCCATGCAAGCATGCCATGTGATCCCTGGACTGTTCACACACACAATGGGACACATTGTACAAGGAGCGTTGAATCACAGATGCACTTTACGTGGACATAATGCATTATGGTTTGTATAAATGTCATCAATGCTCAAATATTGCAAAAAGCTTCTTAATCACTTTTAAGAACTTCGGGTGAAATGACAAAACATTTACAAAATTTGAAACAGTTTTGGTGCAAATGAAATCAATGAAGCCCTTTTTCTTTTTTAATGTGAAATCATCCAAAAAGAAAAAAAATCTTATGAGAATTGAATGGAAAATAGCATATATCACATTTGTAGAAACAAGCACTTAACATTAAATACAACATTGCATCGATCAAAAATTGATCTGGTACTACTGTGATAAACAATTTTAAATCCATCAAGCAACATTTCAAATTCATCTGTGTCAGACCTATGTAAAAGACACCAGACTCAGACTGTTCTGAAATATCAAATTATAAAATAATTTATTGAATGACAATTTTATCACAGAGAGAAGCACACACATAATGAGATGGACGGATTCTCAACTTGTAACAATATCTGACTGACATCCTTATACCTATGGGGGTCTTGCAAAGTGGGTTGAAAATCTAAGAAATTCCCAGCTAGTACAACAGACTTAGTTTAACTTCAGTTACCATTTCATTCCTTTACACATTTATGTAAATGTTTCCAAAACATGCTCTTTTCTCTTACTAGTTTACAGTGATATTTCTGAAAGATTTACCGGTATCAGTGTTTTAGTTTTTTCCATAATTGCTAAAATGACTATTGTAGTTATAATTTTTTTAAACTTTCTAACTTTAAAAAGGTGTGATTTTTACAAATATGAATCACCTAACATTGAATTGCCTTATAAAAAGATCAAAGTTTGTGACAGACATCAAGGAAAGTTCTGTAGTACAAGGGCTGTAGTGTACCCTATAGTTAATCATCATAAAACATAACAAAAGTGAACTAGAATTGGAAATGAACTAAGGGAAGACGATCAACGCCAGGAACACTTTGGGTTTAAAAATAAATTAACACCTGTCTGAATTCAAAAAGAACAATTTCTGCTATGAAAATGAGAGCACGGTAGGCGAGATTTGGGGACAGGACTCCAAAATCCTCTTTTAAATGATATATTGCCACAGGTTCCTATATTAAAAGTACTATAGAACTATTTGCTACAGAGCCCACTTTGTATGTGTACCACACTGACATAGCACCTTTGTCTATTGATAATGCATTATATGTAAATCTACAGACATCAAAAATAGCTTTCTATACAAGACTAGTTATTTGAAATATTAACATTCACATAGAAAATAATCAATAATAAATATGTAATTCCTCACACATATAACATGTTTTAACAATAACACCTGGCAAACTTGCCCTCCATTCCTTTCATAGATTAAAAGTAACGCAATTCATTGAAAAGTTCACCTCTCGTGTGAACAGTATCTGTGTGGTAATTCCTATCTTCTTAGGAGTTAATTATCATTTAACATGAAATAAAGTGTTTATACACATTAACAAATAATAACATGCATGAATGTTCATCACTAAAACGTTGAAAGATTTGGTGAATACTGTTGGAGAACCTAATCCTTCTCCTCCGGTTTCTACAGCGACATATAAAAAGTTGGTGTGGACAAAACATGGCAATGTCATGCAAAGTGACCAGTGATGGCCAAAGGTGACTATGTATACGAGGTGAGTCTGTAAACATGTGACGCGTGTGATTTGACCGTTAGCCACCAGCCGTAACCTCTACCCTGGTCACCTGAACGGAGCTGGATGTTTAACCACCTTCACATGCTCCGCCACTATAGGTTTACTGCGCTTGGCCAAATCTGAACCCGAGGTCTTGGTGGTGGCATGATAAAGACGTGATCCTATAGAAATGGCGGAGCGGGCTTGTGCCATGCTGGCTGAGCGCTGCTTGGTGGATGAACTGGAGGTTATATAAGTATGTATGGGGCTGGTGGCATTGGGTTTACTATACGAAGGTAGCTTGTATTGAGGTGCAGACACAGTGCCTCGAACCTGAACACGGCGTTGCGTTTTCTTTGAGCGTTTGTGCAGCAGTTTACTGTCTGTGTCACTATGGCCGTTGGCCAAGCCCTCCGTGTCTTCACCGTTGAGGTGCTCAAAAGAGTGCTTGGGCTCTTTCTGTTTCTTGCCACTCAGGAGACCCTTTGCTTGAGCTCGAGCGAGAACATCCTTGGCAGCTTCCTTAGCATCTTCAGGCTGAATTAGACAGTAAATGGTGTACATTAGAAATACTTCAACAATAAAAGATAGATGCTTTCGTAAATCAGTAAAAATATTTCAAATTGATGTATTGTTATTATCATTTTAAACTAAATGATACTCCTATACTTATGGCCAAAAGATAAATATTGAACATAGTTTTAATTGCTCAAATGTAAATAATTGTGCATGTGATCATTTATTGCATAATTTCTTCAAGTTATGGTCTTGCAATAACTGAAACAAATTTGGACTTTACTGTGAAATATTTTATCTAAAAATAACAAATAAAGCATTCCACTGCTCCCTTATAAGGAATTTTTTCATCATCTTTTTTTTTTTAAATTCTGGTTGAAATTTTAAACCTTTATGACCAATATTAGCCCCTAATGTTGTACTGACCTCTCTAGTTATCACAGTAACAAAACATCCACTTGTCTTATCTGTGGGGAAGAACTTGATGTACTTTCCATGAATCCCCAGCTTGTTCTCGATTGCGTCCCCTGTAAAGGGAAGGACAGGGGGGACCACTCTGTATGGGAAGGACCTTTTCTGCACCATGTTGATATATTCTATAGACTTGGTAACCACATTCTCGTTCTCCACCTCGTGTATTGACCGTGTCATGTAGACCACCGCCTGTACCTTGTTAACTGAACAACAAACAACAAATAGTCTTAGAAATAAATACCCAAGGACATATATTTGTGACGTAGAGATTTAAAAGCATTCTCTCCTCCAAGTCATGCGTTAGAGTTAAGACCAAATTACACTTCATGGTGTTCTGAGACTACACTGACTATACTTAAGATCACACAAGTTAGCTTTACGACTTGTTTTCATAGGTATACAGACTCACATTTCATGGCGTGTTTGAGGAGTTCGTTATGCTGGCCGGCCAGTTCTCCCAGCTTCGTCTCGTCCGTCTCCCCAACAGAGAGATCCTTCAGGATTTTCATGTCTGTAACATTTATATACCAAATTATATTTCTAATACAAAAGTACAATCAACATACACACACAAAGCAAATTAAACTTGACCTAGTGGCATCATGTGACTGGAGATTTCAATGCGAGAAGAAATCAGTGGAAATGCCAGTCATCTTGGTGGAATGGAAATGTGTTATGCTACACCACCCAATGCAACCATCCAACATAGTATATTTATACCAACAATTTTATGGTAGGTAATAATAAACAATTTGAAACTTATTAACCTGAATGGGATTGGCATACAAAATACATAGAAAATCTACATTTTTCTTTCATATTTACTGCCAAAACCATGACAGATTACAAGAAAACAACTGATATGCACACCTTTTAGAACAGAGCTTTGAACCCAAGAAATCATGCCAAGAACGTGATATAAACATTCACTGTCCTAATACTAACCTTCTCCCTCATTGACGATGAAGTCAATAGGGTTCGTGATTCCCGATTTACTACAGTCGGCTGTTATCAGGATAACCTTGACATTTTTAAACCTCGTGTCGTCGGCTTCAACACCAAGGAACAGTTCCGTTAGCATCTTCACACCTGGAACAATATCAGTGGTAACTAGAATTGTTTTGCTTGGAACTTTAGTCACTGATTACAAACTTCATCAGTAACAGTATGCTTACAGGTAATGGCCAAATGTTGTGATCTAGGGTCAGCTCAAACAATAAAACTTGACCCACCTACAAAAACCTTAAAAGTTAACAGTACTAAAAACATCAGGTTTGATATCCTTAGAAAGCTCTTTCAAATTTCGACACGATTCAGTAATTATAACTCAGGCCTGCATCCTGTGTACTGATGTCAGTTTTAAAACATTTTGTTTCTACTTTAACTGATCTCTTATTTTAATCATGTATTGGCTTTGATCTCCTTTTTCCAGTATATCTTTATTGCTGGACATATTACCTACTGGAAATAAAAAGGTAGAGATCTAAGTTACTAAGACCCAGTGAAATAGGTTACTTGGCAGTGAGCCTGAATTTTTAACAATAACATCCTGTTACCTTGATCAATCTCACCCAGCCATAAACGGAACATTACCGTCACAGTCAGATACACAATGACACGGCCACACTGACCAACCAGAATGACCCAAGTCAGTTCAAAGACCTCACAATGTTTAGCATGAGAATGCACTTTCAAGTAGAGCTCCACCCAGAATAAAATGTCCTGTTACACAGGGATGTTCTGTTATTGAGGTATAAGGGTCAAAGACCTGTTTTAATACTGACTGAAGTCAGAAAGTGAAAGATGTGTGACACAGTTTGATGGCACGGTGTGTGATAGCGGTGTGTGATAGCGGTGTCCTGGATGTCTTTGATGTTCAGTCCTTACTGATTATACTTCAGCCCTGAATGGCCTCGGTCATTGTAATGTCTGATGGAATTATCATATAGGGACATTAAATTTACTACAGTTGATTAAATCATTATTTACACCTACAGCAGAAAGCATGAAAACGTGACCTGTTTCAGTGCTGGTTTTGGTATGTTGAATGTTGTCACACCTTCCTTATTACAACTTTATTGGAATTTACCAAAAGCTAACCAGTAACAAATTAATGAAAAGCCTAATCCTGAAGTAAAATACCTAATTATATATACAATTTACAACTCGCAATGAAAAAGAAGAACTAGCATCTTTTATAGCAAATGGTTCACAGAGTTGCATTCATCAAGGCACCAAACCTCAAATACACCGACTGGTTCACATGTTTCTACACCTGGCATATAACTCTTTTCCTAAATCTTGAAACATGACATAATTTCTGTGATGTAAATCCAAATTAAATCACTAATAATCTCAAGACAAGAATAATGGGATTAAAGATTATCCCAAAGTTCTTAAGTCTCCCTATTTTAAGATGGAGACTCTATAGCTAGATTCTATATGATTTTATCCTCAATTTAAAATGAATATCTTGTCAAATCTGATTAGTGAATTGGGACAATTAGTCGGAACTGTGAGAATATATACAAAGAAGTTTTGTCTGAAAGGGTCATCATACTTTTGGGGTATTCTTAAGATTCTCCCAAGTAATAATAACTCCATATGAAGCTAGACGGGACGTGATGCAATGGGACGGGACGGGACGGGACGGGATGGATATGGGTAATACTATATGCCCCCCATTTCATGACAGGGGCAAAATAATCTGAAAGGTTAGAAGGTATGATGTCTCATCATGTTTTCATGTAACCAATTTACCAAACAGTGAAAATCTCAGATGGGCAGGAGAAAGGCCTGCCCTCTACGATCATGACATCACCGGGGTAGATTATGTTGGGACCATTACCCCGGACAACAACCCCTAACAACCCAGCATTACATATGTCTTCGCAACTCAATCATAGAACACCCATTAATGTAGCCGCCTCACCAGACAGCCAAAGGTATATAAACCCCAGTTATATCGGCTGTCTATAATACTTGTAAGGATTTCCCCTTTCAGTAATAGCTAAAAGTTAAGTAGCTTTGACATTTCAAATGGCGATCCATGTAAGAATTTGAACTTGAAAATAATCAATGAAGGATTTAAAGCCTGAAGTCAATTTCCTTACCGAGACGAAGGCATAATAGCAATATCCTTACTATAAAATGGAGATGTGATCAATAGCTTTTTGAGTCCTTTGACATGGAAAATTTCACCTAAAAATACCATGCTACACACAGAGTATAGCACTCTCCTATAACAATACACCATTTGTTAAGGAAATGTAGAATTACATGTGAAAGGTCTGAAATGGGTTTTTGATAAGCCTGTTTTTATGGGATACGGAACCTATGACGTAAATGAGCATTGTATATAAACAGAAGTGGCTGGGTAGCTTTCTGTTTGAGTTGTCATAAATTCTCCAGCCAGAATGTAAATCAGCAGTATTGAAAAAATAATTTTTCAAGATTGTCATTTATGAACTACAGTCCCTTTAAGTCAACACAAAAAAACCGTTCTTTAACAGTTTTATGTCTATTGGTTTGAACTGAAGTAGGTAAAGTTATAAAATAGCTCACTCCTGATTTAGAGTCACTTCTGGTTAAGAAGTGTATTCCAATGAACTATTTCAGGAAGCTGAAAGAAAGTAATTTTGTTCCTGTTTAAAAATAATCCTTGAATCAAAAATACAAGACACCTGATAGCTAAAAGCAACTCTAATCCATATGATCCAAACTCCTAAATCTCTCCTTAACTAGACTGACCCCTACAGATCACAGCCCCTAAATCTCTCCTTAACTAGACTGACCCCTACAGATCCCAGTCCCTAAATCTCTCCTTAACTAGACTCTGATCCCTACAGATCCCAGCCCCTAAATCACTCCTTAACTAGACTCTGATCCCTACAGATCCCATCCCCTAAATGTCTCCTTAATTAGACTGACCCCTACAGATCCCAGCCCCTAAATCTCTCCTTAACTAGACTGACCCCTACAGATCACAGCCCCTAAATCTCTCCTTAACTAGACTGACCCCTACAGATCACAGCCCCTAAATCTCTCCTTAACTAGACTCTGATCCCTACAGATCCCAGCCCCTAAATCTCTCCTTAATTAGACTGACCCCTACAGATCCCAGCCCCTAAATCTCTCCTTAACTAGACTGACCCCTACAGATCACAGCCCCTAAATCTCTCCTTAACCTGACTCTGATCCCTACAGATCCCAGCCCCTAAATCTCTCCTTAATTAGACTGACCCCTACAGATCCCAGCCCCTAAATCTCTCCTTAACTAGACTCTGATTCCTACATATCCCAGCCCCTAAATCTCTCCTTAACCTGACTCTGATCCCTACATATCCCAGCCCCTAAATCTCTCCTTAATTAGACTGACCCCTACAGATCCCAGCTCCTAAATCTCTCCTTAACCTGACTCTGATCCCTACAGATCCCAGCCTCTAAATCTCTCCTTAACTAGACTTAAATTGGCAACTGAACTCCACTGAGATCACCACTTGATGCCTAATAGCACTGCCAAATTAAACACCCGGTATATAGCAATCGGAATCCAGTTGGTAGATTATTGAACATGGATTTTTGATTTGCAATATTAACATGACTAGATGACAACTTGGACTAATTTTTTATTGAACATTTGAAACCTGTTGATATAAGTCAGAGAATTCCATTACTTCATATTGTCAAAAAGAATCATCAAGTAAAAAGAATGAATTAGACAAATCAGTAGATGTGACCTGATAGAGATAAGGACTAACAAGTAGGAATACCTGACCAATCAGCAGGGATGACCAGAAAGATAAAGACTGACCAGCAGGAAAACATAACCTATCAGGAGGAATGACCAGAAAGAAAAGGACTGACCAGCAGGAATACCTGACCAATCAGGAGGGATGATCAGAAAGATAAAGACTGACCAGCAGGAATACATGACCTATCAGGAGGAATGACCAGAAAGAAAAGGACTGACCAGCAGGAATACATGACCTATCAAGAGGAATGACCAGAAAGAAAAGGACTGACCAGTAGGAATACCTGGAGGGTTACATATGGACTTTATAATACTGAGGTTGAAACCTGGAGAGCTGGACTTTCAGTAGATGGTACTAACAAGAGTATCTCTGAAGGATTTGACAAATACAGGGATTAACTGACCACAAAAGACACACAGGACAATGGTCAGGACACAAATCTGGAATAAATACTCTATATCCAATACTTTATATAACACATAAGTACATAGCATTCCAGCTATAGTCTGGTATCATCATACAATAAGGTGACAACACAATACACAAGATTCCAGTGACACCAGACATCTTCTAACACAGTAACGCTAAATTACCTAACAGTTGTTTGTCACCGAGGAATTTACAGGCCTATCTAGTGCAAGAGCTATCCAAACACTTGTTCTAGACTTCAGTTAGTTGTCAAAGAGTGGAGAAGATCAAATATTTGTACTTGGCCATTTAAGTGAATAAACATGACGGCTAGGCCACCTGTTTTATAGACTCTGTAGGCTGTGTGTAAAAGGTCTGGTCTGCTTACATCACCTGTTTATAAATCTTGTTTTGCCACCAAACATCTATAAAACACTATTGTTTGTCCTTTCTAGCATTCTCTCATGATTAATTCATTCAAGACATAGTTAAGTTTTTCCAATTCAAAGGTTTGAATAATTAACTATGAAATTTCAGGGGTGAACGAGTTAAAGTCATCAATCACAGCATTAGGATATGGATGTTGTATTTATGACAATTTACCTTTGATTCCAAGTTTCTCCATGTTCTTTTGAAATTGTGATGATGATGACTTGTTGCCAAATGCCCAAATATGGCCGGAGCCAGCTTGCATGAGGCTGGCCAGATGGGCGGTGGTCATCCCTGACCCAATGTTGACGTGTATGACATCAGTATCCTCCCCTATTAAGTACTTCACCGAGTGGGGAGCTACACTACTCGACTTATCCTGAAAACAAGCAATGCTATCTACTGTACTTCAATGAATATCAAATAAAAAATGTTTATAATAAAGTATAAGCTATAATTTACTAAATTTTAACAGAAGACTGCAAATGATATTCTCATGATGCAATAAGTAGAATTTTTAATAAAGATATTTTCCAACAGAACTGAGGGCAAGTAAATTTTCAATGTTCTTGAATCTGTTCCATCTGGAAATTGAGCTGAAATTGTCTTCTTTAAATACAATAGAACTGTGACTTGAAATGTATCTCCTATTACCTGTAGAACGACCTTGCCAGCTTGGACAAGGTCGTGTTCGAGGAGGTACTGGCGTTTGTCTGGGGGGAACTGGAACACATCACTACACATAGAATCTACACAGAACGTGTCGCCTTCCACACAGTCGTCGGAACTGACTAGTGTGAACCCCTCGTCCTTAAACAGCTCCATCGCCTCCGACACACTGTAACAGGAAAACACAACAAACATGAAATACAAAACAAAACACATCCTTTTTATGTGATATGATAAATGTTCTATTAAAGACTTCAGAAAGAATTTCTAAGAAACCATGTGCTTGTAAAAATATGCTGACTTTTTTTCAATTAATTAAGCATACTTGTAATAGCTCTGAATTGATATTTTGAAAGTAAAATGCTAATTACATCAAGTATCTTATCTGTCTGGGGCCTTGCCTTCCTATGTAAGTCTGTTTATTGTCAGTCTACTGATGTTATTACAAAGGGGCTTCAATTGGCAGGAGAATTACTTAGGAGGAGTTTTCACTTAGTGAAACATTGCATTCAGAGCTCAATTTTGATAATTTGTTTTCTTCACTACTTATATCTTTACAGCTACATAATATCACTAGGCAATTGCACAATCCCGCAAAGATAAGGGGTTATGTCATTTCAGAATATGAATGCTATCCAAAAATTGAAATTTTCCCTAAACATAACTCATAATCAATGCATTTTTAAAGCGAAAAATTGTCTGTTTCTTATGTGTACGTGATAGAGATCGAGGAATTGAACTTGTGAGGTGTTGTAAAACAATCGACATATAACCCCTGAGAGGAATCAGAAAGCTGACAAAAACTTTTCTCCCTGTTTTTGTTTCTTCTTTTAGTTATTTTGTGTTTTCAGAAAGATGTACAATGGGGTGATTTCCATGTCGGTGATATTGTACAGAGCCAGGTAATCAATGTTATTACCTAATAGCTGTACGCTATGAACAAGTCTAACACTGTGTAGACTAGGTCGCCACCTCACCCGCTCAATATCAGTTTTACCATGATCTCCACTCTAATAAAACCAAATTAAATTGCCATTCAGCTAATAAATATCTAGTTGGATTTCTATCTGGCTTATGCAGCCTGTTGTGACTTCAATAAATAAAGGTTTATTGGATTTTAATCTACAAAGTGTGATTTACCACTGGCCCTAACATCCAGCAACAGTTTATCAGCAGTGTCTTGGCGAAGTGCTAGCAGCTTTAATTTCATATATATACAAGTTGTAACAAAACTTCATTCACTCTGCAGAACATTTTAAATGTTTTCACAGGAAACAGTTTAGGCTGTTTGATGTAATTAGTGGGTGACGGTGTAGACACAGAAGTTTTAATTCAAGTTCAAAAATACATACATCCGATTCCCTGTTTAGATACATCCGATTCCCTGAATGAAGCTGAGGAATCGGAGAACACTGGAGACTAGTTGCTTGATGATCCAGGAGAGACAATAGACTTATGCTGAGGTTACATACCCAAGTCCCAGGCCAGAATCAATAAGAAAGCATGTTATCTCTCTCCCTCACAATTAAACACTCTATTATTTATTTACTGACCCAGTCGAGCAGTCCTACGGATGACCCTAGGTATAGACTTGCACAGCAGACATACACAGGTATAGACTTACATAGGTATAGACTTACACATTAGACATACACAGGTATAGACTTACACAGCAGACATACACAGGTATAGACTTACACAGGTATAGACTTACACAGGTGTAGACATACACATTAGACATACACAGGTATAGACTTACACAGCAGACATACACAGGTATAGACTTACACAGCAGACATACACAGGTATAGACTTACACAGCAGACATACACAGGTATAGACTTACACAGCAGACATACACAGGTATAGACTTATACAGGTATAGACTTTACACAGGTATAGACTTTACACAGGTATAGACTTATACAGGTATAGACATACACAGGTATAGACTTATACAGGTATAGACTTATACAGGTATAGACTTATACAGGTATAGACTTTACACAGGTATAGACTTTACACAGGTATAGACTTATACAGGTATAGACTTTACACAGGTATAGACTTATACAGGTATAGACTTTACACAGGTATAGACTTATACAGGTATAGACTTTACACAGGTATAGACTTATACAGGTATAGACTTATACAGGTATAGACTTATACAGGTATAGACTTTACACAGGTATAGACTTTACACAGGTATAGACTTATAGAGGTATAGACTTTACACAGGTATAGACTTTACACAGGTATAGACTTATACAGGTATACACTTTATACAGGTATACACTTTATACAGGTATAGACTTATACAGGTATAGACTTATACAGGTATAGACTTATACAGGTATACACTTTATACAGGTATAGACTTATACAGGTATAGACTTTATACAGGTATAGACTTTATACAGGTATAGACTTTACACAGGTATAGACTTATACAGGTATAGACTTACACAGGTATAGACTTATACAGGTATAGACTTATACAGGTATAGACTTATACAGGTATAGACTTATACAGGTATACACTTTATACAGGTATACACTTTATACAGGTATACACTTTATACAGGTATAGACTTATACAGGTATAGACTTATACAGGTATAGACTTTATACAGGTATACACTTTATACAGGTATAGACTTTACACAGGTATACACTTTATACAGGTATAGACTTATACAGGTATAGACTTTATACAGGTATAGACTTATACAGGTATAGACTTATACAAGTATACACTTTACACAGGTATACACTTTATACGGGTATAGACTTAATACAGGTATAGACTTATACAGGTATAGACTTATACAGGTATAGACTTTACACAGGTATACACTTTATACAGGTATAGACTTTATACAGGTATAGACTTATACAGGTATAGACTTATACAGGTATAGACTTTATACAGGTATACACTTTATACAGGTATACACTTTATACAGGTATACACTTTATACAGGTATATACTTTACACAGGTATAGACTTATACAGGTATACACTTTACACAGGTATAGACTTTACACAGGTATACACTTTATACAGGTATAGACTTTATACAGGTATAGACTTATACAGGTATAGACTTATAAAGGTATAGACTTTATACAGGTATATACTTTATACAGGTATAGACTTTATACAGGTATACACTTTACACAGGTATAGACTTATACAGGTATACACTTTACACAGGTATAGACTTTATACAGGTATACACTTTATACAGGTATAGACTTTATACAGGTATACACTTTATACAGGTATAGACTTTATACAGGTATACACTTTATACAGGTATAGACTTTATACAGGTATACACTTTATACAGGTATAGACTTTATACAGGTATAGACTTTATACAGGTATAGACTTATACAGGTATAGACTTATACAGGTATAGACTTATACAGGTATACACTTTACACAGGTATAGACTTTATACAGGTATACACTTTATACAGGTATAGACTTTATACAGGTATACACTTTATACAGGTATAGACTTTATACAGGTATACACTTTATACAGGTATACACTTTATACAGGTATAGACTTTATACAGGTATACACTTTACACAGGTATACACTTTATACAGGTATACACTTTATACAGGTATACACTTTATACAGGTATAGACTTATACAGGTATAGACTTATACAGGTATAGACTTATACAGGTATACACTTTACACAGGTATAGACTTATACAGGTATACACTTTATACAGGTATAGACTTACACAGGTATAGACTTACACAGGTATAGACTTACACAGGTATAGACTTATACAGGTATAGACTTATACAGGTATAGACTTTATACAGGTATAGACTTACACAGGTATAGACTTATACAGGTATAGACTTATACAGGTATACACTTTATACAGGTATAGACTTTACACAGGTATAGACTTATACAGGTATAGACTTATACAGGTATAGACTTATACAGGTATAGACTTTACACAGGTATAGACTTACACAGGTATAGACTTTACACAGGTATAGACTTATACAGGTATAGACTTTACACAGGTATAGACTTATACAGGTATAGACTTTACACAGGTATAGACTTATACAGGTATAGACTTTACACAGGTATAGACTTATACAGGTATAGACTTTACACAGGTATAGACTTATACAGGTATAGACTTTACACAGGTATAGACTTATACAGGTATAGACTTATACAGGTATAGACTTTATACAGGTATAGACTTACACAGGTATAGACTTATACAGGTATACACTTTATACAGGTATAGACTTTACACAGGTATAGACTTACACAGGTATAGACTTATACAGGTATACACTTTATACAGGTATAGACTTTACACAGGTATAGACTTACACAGGTATAGACTTATACAGGTATAGACTTACACAGGTATAGACTTACACAGGTATAGACTTATACAGGTATAGACTTACACAGGTATAGACTTACACAGGTATAGACTTTATACAGGTATACACTTTATACAGGTATAGACTTACACAGGTATAGACTTACACAGGTATAGACTTATACAGGTATAGACTTACACAGGTATAGACTTACACAGGTATAGACTTATACAGGTATAGACTTACACAGGTATAGACTTTATACAGGTATACACTTTATACAGGTATAGACCTTATACAGGTATAGACTTACACAGGTATAGACCTTATACAGGTATAGACTTACACAGGTATAGACTTTATACAGGTATAGACTTTATACAGGTATAGACTTACACAGGTATAGACTTACACAGGTATAGACTTATACAGGTATAGACTTACACAGGTATAGACTTACACAGGTATAGACTTTATACAGGTATACACTTTATACAGGTATACACTTTATACAGGTATAGACTTACACAGGTATAGACTTACACAGGTATAGACTTATACAGGTATAGACTTATACAGGTATAGACTTACACAGGTATAGACTTACACAGGTATAGACTTTATACAGGTATAGACTTTATACAGGTATAGACCTTATACAGGTATACACTTTATACAGGTATAGACTTTATACAGGTATAGACCTTATACAGGTATAGACTTATACAGGTATAGACTTTACACAGGTATACACTTTATACAGGTATAGACTTTATACAGGTATAGACTTATACAGGTATAGACTTATACAGGTATACACTTTATACAGGTATAGACTTTATACAGGTATAGACTTTATACAGGTATAGACTTACACAGGTATAGACATACACAGGTATAGACTTACACAGGTATTGACATACACAGGTATAGACTTACACAGGTATAGACTTACACAGGTATAGACTTACACAGGTATAGACTTACACAGGTATAGACTTATACAGGTATAGACTTACACAGGTATAGACTTACACAGGTATAGACTTTATACAGGTATACACTTTATACAGGTATAGACTTATACAGGTATAGACTTATACAGGTATAGACTTATACAGGTATACACTTTATACAGGTATAGACTTATACAGCAGACATACACAGGTACAGACTTATACAGGTATACACTTTATACAGGTATACACTTTATACAGGTATAGACTTATACAGGTATACACTTTATACAGGTATACACTTTATACAGGTATACACTTTATACAGGTATAGACTTATACAGGTATACACTTTATACAGGTATAGACTTATACAGGTATAGACTTTATACAGGTATACACTTTATACAGGTATAGACTTATACAGGTATAGACTTTATACAGGTATACACTTTATACAGGTATACACTTTATACAGGTATACACTTTATACAGGTATAGACTTTATACAGGTATACACTTTATACAGGTATAGACTTATACAGGTATAGACTTATACAGGTATACACTTTATACAGGTATACACTTTATACAGGTATACACTTTATACAGGTATAGACTTATACAGGTATACACTTTATACAGGTATAGACTTATACAGGTATAGACTTTATACAGGTATACACTTTATACAGGTATAGACTTATACAGGTATAGACTTTATACAGGTATAGACTTATACAGGTATAGACTTTACTCAGGTATACACTTTATACAGGTATAGACTTTATACAGGTATAGACTTTATACAGGTATACACTTTACACAGGTATACACTTTATACAGGTATAGACATATACAGGTATAGACATATACAGGTATAGACTTATACAGGTATAGACTTATACAGGTATAGACTTATACAGGTATAGACTTATACAGGTATACACTTTACACAGGTATAGACTTTACACAGGTATAGACTTTATACAGGTATAGACTTTATACAGGTATACACTTTACACAGGTATAGACTTTATACAGGTATACACTTTATACAGGTATAGACTTTATACAGGTATACACTTTACACAGGTATACACTTTATACAGGTATAGACTTTATACAGGTATAGACTTATACAGGTATAGACTTATACAGGTATAGACTTTACACAGGTATACACTTTATACAGGTATAGACTTATACAGGTATAGACTTTACACAGGTATACACTTTATACAGGTATAGACTTATACAGGTATAGACTTATACAGGTATAGACTTATACAGGTATAGACTTATACAGGTATAGACTTATACAGGTATAGACTTTATACAGGTATATACTTTATACAGGTATAGACTTTATACAGGTATAGACTTTACACAGGTATACACTTTACACAGGTATAGACTGACATAGGTATACACTTTACACAGGTATAGACTTATACAGGTATAGACTTTATACAGGTATACACTTTACACAGGTATAGACTTACACAGGTATACACTTTACACAGGTATAGACTTATACAGGTATAGACTTTATACAGGTATACACTTTACACAGGTATAGACTTTACACAGGTATAGACTTACACAGGTATAGACTTACACAGGTATAGACTTATACAGGTATAGACTTTATACAGGTATAGACTTATACAGGTATAGACTTTACACAGGTATACACTTTATACAGGTATAGACTTATACAGGTATACACTTTATACAGGTATAGACTTATACAGGTATATACTTTATACAGGTATAGACTTTATACAGGTATAGACTTTACACAGGTATACACTTTACACAGGTATAGACTTACACAGGTATACACTTTACACAGGTATAGACTTATACAGGTATAGACTTTATACAGGTATAGACTTATACAGGTATAGACTTATACAGGTATAGACTTATACAGGTATAGACTTTATACAGGTATAGACTTATACAGGTATAGACTTACACAGGTATAGACTTACACAGGTATAGACTTATACAGGTATAGACTTATACAGGTATAGACTTTATACAGGTATAGACTTATACAGGTATAGACTTACACAGGTATAGACTTTATACAGGTATACACTTTACACAGGTATAGACTTATACAGGTATAGACTTTATACAGGTATAGACTTATACAGGTATAGACTTTATACAGGTATAGACTTATACAGGTATAGACTTACACAGGTATAGACTTTATACAGGTATAGACTTTATACAGGTATAGACTTTATACAGGTATACACTTTATACAGGTATACACTTTATACAGGTATAGACTTATACAGGTATAGACTTTATACAGGTATAGACTTATACAGGTATAGACTTTATACAGGTATAGACTTATACAGGTATAGACTTATACAGGTATAGACTTTATACAGGTATAGACTTATACAGGTATAGACTTACACAGGTATAGACTTTATACAGGTATACACTTTACACAGGTATAGACTTATACAGGTATACACTTTATACAGGTATAGACTTATACAGGTACACACTTTATACATGTATAGACTTTATACAGGTATAGACTTATACAGGTATAGACTTATACAGGTATAGACTTTACACAGGTATAGACTTACACAGGTATAGACTTTACACAGGTATAGACTTACACAGGTATAGACTTTACACAGGTATAGACTTTATACAGGTATACACTTTATACAGGTATAGACTTATACAGGTATACACTTTATACAGGTATAGACTTATACAGGTACACACTTTATACATGTATAGACTTTATACAGGTATAGACTTTACACAGGTATAGACTTATACAGGTATACACTTTACACAGGTATAGACTTTATACAGGTATACACTTTACACAGGTATAGACTTATACAGGTATAGACTTTACACAGGTATAGACTTATACAGGTATACACTTTATACATGTATAGACTTATACAGGTACACACTTTACACAGGTATAGACTTATACAGGTACACACTTTACACAGGTATAGACTTATACAGGTACACACTTTACACAGGTATAGACTTATACAGGTATAGACTTTACACAGGTATAGACTTATACAGGTACACACTTTATACAGGTATAGACTTATACAGGTACACACTTTATACAGGTATAGACTTATACAGGTACACACTTTACACAGGTATAGACTTATACAGGTATACACTTTATACAGGTATAGACTTATACAGGTACACACTTTACACAGGTATAGACTTATACAGGTATAGACTTTACACAGGTATAGACTTATACAGGTATACACTTTATACAGGTATAGACTTATACAGGTATACACTTTATACAGGTATAGACTTATACAGGTACACACTTTATACATGTATAGACTTTATACAGGTATACACTTTACACAGGTATAGACTTATACAGGTATACACTTTATACAGGTATAGACTTATACAGGTACACACTTTATACATGTATAGACTTTATACAGGTATAGACTTTACACAGGTATAGACTTACACAGGTATAGACTTTACACAGGTATAGACTTACACAGGTATAGACTTTACACAGGTATAGACTTTATACAGGTATACACTTTACACAGGTATAGACTTATACAGGTACACACTTTATACAGGTATATACTTATACAGGTACACACTTTACACAGGTATAGACTTATACAGGTATAGACTTTACACAGGTACATTTTATAGACTTATACAGGTACACACTTTATACAGGTATAGACTTATACATGTACAGGTATATACTTATACAGGTATGCTATATATATATGTTGGTGATGGGAGTGCTTTAGTTACTATTTTTGACTTACATAGATTTTAGACTTATATGTGGTACAAATCAACCGGGAATTACTATGTAATATATATCATAAACAGTTGTTACAAAAATGCTAGAGATAAATTCTTTTAACAAATGTAGAGTCCACAGCATGCAAACATTTCGTCCTGGGTTTGATTCCAAAAGCAATCCTGTTGAGCAAAACTTGGTGGCACCCAACAATCTCCAGGTGAAAAATTTCCTTCAGATTGAGAGGTTATTTACTTCCATAGGCCTGGAGTAAATCTGAATTTGGATTACGGTGGTGTACCTTTGTTTTGGTTACAGGTGTACAAATTAGGCATATCTGTCTGTTCAGCCAATAAAATATTGCACCACTGAATTCTTCTTACTTATTCAGGCTTAATTAATGATCAAATATCGTCATACGTCTAAACCAACATTACAGAACAGGGACCAAAATACTGTTGTCAGGATCAGCAACTCAGTATTGTCACGTTTATTGGCAGTCAGAGACATTGATAATTGGCTGACATTTCCCCGATATTGATATTTTTGTACCGTAAATAAATACGAGTATAAATCTGAGGCCTTGCCCTAACAACAGCGTGTAACCAGGAAACCAATTCTGTCGTCAAGATTACATGTTTGTTTTGTTCTCCCCAAACAACAGTTAGGGTCCCACTGCCAAGTGCTTTTTCAATATTTATGGCTGGTGTTTTTTCTTCTGCTTTTAACATGTTGACTTCTGGCAAATGACAGTTACAGTTACCAAGAAAGTCAAGATCTGCTCCTCCAATCCGCTATTTACACCTGAAGAAACACTGATGGCCAGGGATTTACGACTCTCCAGGAGTGTTGGGTAATACCAGTGTTGTAATTTTGCGTCTTACATGCACTGTTTGTAAGCTTTTTGTGACATTTTTTTACTTAAATTATGGTAGCAATATATACTTTGACAATAGTGTTGTCTATGAACTGGTATTATGAGGACCTCCTTATGTTCGGTCAGTAAGTCTCCTCTCGTACATCCGTCACCTGGGCCTGTCGGTCCACATCAGCCAGGTATACAGTTCTGACTTCCTGTACGGTGTAACCGCTGACAGATGGAATCTCACGACTCCATCGTTTCTCTCCAAACAGCTTAATCTCCAAGCCTTAATTGTTATGACGTTGGTTACACTATCAACAGGACACATCTGGCTGTTAGGATATTTCCATAACTGCACTTGGTGAACACACAGAGACAAAGGATAGGAAGAAATTCAAATATCAACCATACCATAACATTTGCTTTCTTTTAAACAGTTTATGTTCCTTAACAATTAAACAAAGAAATAATGTATCGGTAAAGGTGTGCTTTATTTGTTTATACAATAATTAGTCACGCTATTGTTACACACAGGTGAGTAAGTATGTTGTATTGATGTGGTCATATGCTTCAATGAATAAATGACATTTGTCTTTTTAAAATTAAGTTTTAAATGTTTTAAAAGCATTTCCTGTATTTCAAGGAGTTGGTTTATTATAGAATACTGTAAATCTTTTTTTTTAATAAAAAGGAGAAATACACTACTTCAAATAGCGTATTAAACACTGTCCTAAGGGTATATAGGGAAGGAATAAAACAATTAAGATCTAGATCCAAAAGGAGCATGAATCAGTTCTGGTTTCTTGTGTCCCCAGATCTAGGACACAGAGAAAATTGTAATTCTGCAGGGGGGCTCACAATTGTCACCTGTAACAGTGACATATTGTGTAGGATATTGTACAATACACCTTAATTCCCAAACCTTAAGGCAGCAGAGGACACCAAGGAGAATTCTCAGACCCTCTTTTCCTTCTTAGCTTGTTTGTTGATGCTATAATTCTAATGTAAATCATCAGAATATTAATTCCAGCCAAATCTTCCCACATAATTTATAGAAGATCATTGGATAATTATATATACCAACAATCATCTCCAAAGAGCGTTCATAGACCTGGTAGGATAAAGAATCATTTAACCAATAGGACCTGTGACTGTATTCTTGCTGATGAATTACAAGATCTCTATATTGGTGGGTATAGATTGTAACATGATCTACTGTACATAAAATGACCTGTATACCTAAGTCTGTTCTGGTTCACCCACAGATACATTGGCATCTGTGAGCGGATCTCCTCCTTGGACCTGACCAGGTCCGGCAGTAGGTGCTCTACAGAAGGTGCTGAGGCTTTGATCCGATGTCGGGCGAAGCAGGCATTGAGCTTGGTCTTACATTCCGAGACGGCTTCCTCTACCTGTTGGACCACTGGGTCCAGCTCCTCCCCCAGGGTGGGGCTTCTCTGCTGGAACTTGCGTCCCTGGTAATCACACAGGACCACCATGACGAGGCCCATATCTTCAACATGCTGCAAAACAATATCACAATCAATTTTAATGTTTTCTTCAATTTACTCATTGAAAAACTACTTTCTATTTCGTTTGATCCTGGACCAATTTCTCTGACATTTTGTCACCAGCAACATCAACAGAATCACGGAATGCTGTACTAATTAACATTACAACTGTTTACTATAGGGTCTACAGGGACAGCTACTATCCCCATCTACCGTGTCTCGTGTGATCAGTTCTATCACATCTATGAATAAAACAAATTACATTCAAGTTATATATCATTGTGCTTTTTGTGAAACCTTTTAGCAACTCATCATACTTCCTCTTTCAATTCAAATATATTTGCATTTATTGTGAAAGAGATGTAAAATATGTATCAGATGAATCAAAGTGATAAATGTATATTTTAAACATTTCTTGCTACTTTAAAATAAAATGAATGCAATTAGGAAAACACAGAATGGTATAACCTGATAAAAAAAAAACCAGTGTGACACCATAGTTTTGATGTAAAATGAATTTCCATTCTGAACTTGACACCAATACAAACAACAATTCTAGTACAATGACATTACCAACAATAACCAAGCTTTAAACAGGACACTTAGACTTGTTTACACAGAACAGTAACAACTTGTACAGAACCGCTAGTACTGACTGTAACAGGGAGTTTGACCATTTATTCTAGTACCATGGAGAGATGTACCATCTTTTCCTGTGTGAGATCATAAACCTTGTCTCACTGATCTATGGTTGAGACAGGAAGGGGAATCCCCCTTCTCCATGACATAGTATGATGTCACCCCAACAATCTGAATTTAATTTAAGAACTAACCATTGTAATGTGAATGTATACACAATCGGTGAACAGAGAAAAAGACAAGGGGAATCTAAACTCTTGGTGAAATATTCTCAAGTTGTCAAACACTTCACAATTCCACAAAGAAACCCCCTCCCCTCAAGTTGTCTAATACTCCACAATTTCACAAAGAAACCCCCTCCCCTCAAGTTGTCTAATACTCCACAATTTCACAAAGAAACCCCCTCCCCTCAAGTTGTCTAATACTCCACAATTTCACAGAGAAACCCCCTCCCCTCAAGTTGTCTAATACTCCACAATTTCACAAAGAAACCCCCCCCCCTCAAGTTGTCAAACACTCCACAATTCCACAAAGAAACCCCCTCCCCTCAAGTTGTCAAAGACTCCACAATTCCACAAAGAAACCCCCTCCCCTCAAGTTGTCAAACACTCCACAATTCCACAAAGAAACCCCCTCCCCTCAAGTTGTCAAATACTCCACAATTCCACAAAGAAACTCCCTCCCCTCAAGTTGTCAAATACTCCACAATTCCACAGAGAAACCCCCTCCCCTCAAGTTGTCAAATACTCCACAATTCCACAAAGAAACCTCCTCCCCTCAAGTTGTCTAACACTCCACAATTCCACAAAGAAACCCCCTCCCCTCAAGTTGTCAAATACTCCACAATTTCACAAAGAAACCCCCTCCCCTCAAGTTGTCAAACACTCCACAATTCCACAGAGAAACCCCCTCCCCTCAAGTTGTCAAACACTCCACAATTTCACAAAGAAACCCCCTCCCCTCAAGTTGTCTAATACTCCACAATTTCACAAAGAACCCCCCCCCCCTCAAGTTGTCAAACACTCCACAATTCCACAGAGAAACCCCCTCCCCTCAAGTTGTCAAATACTCCACAATTCCACAGAGAAACCCCCTCCCCTCAAGTTGTCAAATACTCCACAATTCCACAAAGAAATCCCCTCCCCTCAAGTTGTCAAATACTCCACAATTCCACAAAGAAACCCCCTCCCCTCAAGTTGTCAAATACTCCACAATTTCACAAAGAAACCCCCTCCCCTCAAGTTGTCAAATACTCCACAATTTCACAAAGAAACCACCTCCCCTCAAGTTGTCAAATACTCCACAATTTCACAAAGAAACCCCCTCCCCTCAAGTTGTCTAACACTCCACAATTTCACAAAGAAACCCCCTCCCCTCAAGTTGTCTAATACTCCACAATTTCACAAAGAAACCCCCCCCCCCTCAAGTTGTCAAACACTCCACAATTCCACAGAGAAACCCCCCCCCCCCCTCAAATTGTCAAATACTCCACAATTTCACAAAGAAACCCCCTCCCCTCAAGTTGTCAAACACTCCACAATTCCACAGAGAAACCCCCTCCCCTCAAGTTGTCAAATACTCCACAATTCCACAAAGAAACCCCCTCCCCTCAAGTTGTCAAACACTCTACAATTTCACAAAGAAACCCCCTCCCCTCAAGTTGTCAAACACTCCACAATTTCACAAAGAAAGCCCCTCCCCTCAAGTTGTCAAACACTCCACAATTCCACAAAGAATCCCCCCCTCAAGTTGTCAAATACTCCACAATTCCACAGAGAAACCCCCTCCCCTCAAGTTGTCAAATACTCCACAATTCCACAAAGAAACCCCCTCCCCTCAAGTTGTCAAACACTCCACAATTTCACAAAGAAACCCCCTCCCCTCAAGTTGTCAAACACTCCACAATTCCACAAAGAAACCCCCTCCCCTCAAGTTGTCAAATACTCCACAATTCCACAAAGAACCCCCCCCCTCAAGTTGTCAAACACTCTACAATTTCACAAAGAAACCCCCTCCCCTCAAGTTGTCTAACACTCCACAATTTCACAAAGAAACACCCTCCCCTCAAGTTGTCTTAACACTCCACAATTCCACAAAGAACCCCCCCCCCCCTTCAAGTTGTCAAACACTCCACAATTCCACAAAGAAACCCCCCTCCCTCAAGTTGTCTAACACTCCACAATTTCACAAAGAAACCCCGCCCCCCTTAGGTTCAGATTCCTCTGTCGGTTTAAAGCTTATTTTCATGTCTGAAACATAGGGAAAAAAATCATTGTCTGTGTTGTCAAGGAAACCTCCAAGACCCAAACTTCCTCTCAGCATATTTCTCCCTATTCAACCAAACTAATCAACTGCTGAAGATGCCACCTTTTACATGTAAAGTATTGCAAGAAAAACTTTGCCATGCTCAACTATAACATGTAATGAACTAGCTTTCTTATGGCGTTGTATGGGAGGTACATGTAGTTCAGTCCCTTCTAATTACTGTCAGCTCTCCGGGGAACTATACAATCCACCTGTTCCCTTTGAAAAGGGCATTTTATAACAGATTTATGAAGCTGCTTGGAAATTGGATACCAGATGATTATATATGTTCCTAAAAATAAGCTGCTACTGCCTTTTGAAACTTCCATGAACCTTTTCAACAGAGGTCAAACCAATGATGAGGCAATTAAGTCTGGAAACATGCAAATGTAAGTGTTAGCAGGAAGGTCTGAGAGCCATATAATACCTGTTAATCTAACTTAAGTCTACCCATCTACCCGTAAACATCACCAAGTACACATGCACATATCACCCCAAACATTGACTCACTTTCATCTTCCAACATTAGCAAGAAGAAAGTAAGTTCTGGTAATATATACACCATTCACATACCCAAATAACTTCCACCTTAATGTATGCAAGACATAAAAAGGGAAGCCGGTAAAAACCATATGGCATGCCAACTTATCACAGGATCTGTCCGTGTATGATTTGTTCCCTGTCCAAATCAAAGCAGCTCATTGTCTGGAAGTGCGATATTGTTTAATAAGTCCAGATATTTGAGATAGGTTTATCTTTTATATTAAAACCAACAATAATGTATTATAAGGAACACTCTTTGCGGCTCTGCTCGGACGAGGGTCAGCGATGTGACTTATCTAGCTGCTAGGTTCCCATCAACCTGAAATAGCTCGGACAATACAGTCTTTCTTTGTTCTAATAAGAAAGAAAGGTTTGTTCAGGTAACACAACCAATATAGACCGTCAAACATTCTTATAGTGTTATTATATCTCAATGTTTGCATCAGTTGTAAAACCTTACCTTTGTCAAACAAGGACTTCGTAACTTGTATCCGCTGGGCTATGTTTGAAATACATACAGAGAATTAGGGATGTTGACAAACCAAGAAAAATATCCTTGTATTAATTACAAACCTTAGGTTTAAGAAAACCATGTTTGATTACAAAGGAAAGAACATTTCCTCCCTTCAACACTTATATATATAAAGTTGTACTCTTGTGTACCAGGTTAAGCACAATGTAGTTCCTTAAAGACTGTTATTAAAATGAAAATTTAAATGGTATTATCTAACACCAAAGAAAACAAAACAAAAATATAGACTAAAAATAGTAAATAATATTTTATCCAATGCAAAAAAGGTGAACAAAAATTATGAGCTTCATATTCCAATACACAAAACAAGACATGTTTGTGTTGATTGTCTAAATGCTTTGCCCAAGGCAAATTTGAACAAAATATTTGGTAACAAGACTTTTTCTTTAAGCTTCTTTAAGTTCATCTATATCTACATGAAATGTAGCAATTACTTTGTGTATATTGTGACCAACTCTTTAATTGCAAAGTTTCAAAGACCTAAAAGCTTTTTGATAGAATCAGTTTTCTGTAAGGCCCTAGTTTGTACAGGTCGTCGATCAGAAGGTAGCGTGTGAATGTTCAAATACGGAGTTGTGTGTTAACAGAGAAATCTAATAGGTTTACTAATCAAGAAAAGTACAGTGTGTCATGTATGATTCGGGTCAACTGCGTAGATATTGTGCAATGTCCTTAATGTACAGAAAACATAGCATTTAATGGACAAACAACCTCCTCTGGCATACACAAGGTTATAAAACAGATTCAGAATCTAATGAAATATATACTGAATTAGGATGCGGAATGATGATAAGAAGGTGTAAGTGTCACTGGGGGCTTGAACCCCTGACCCAGTCCGATGCAGCTACCAATGAGCTTAAGGGAAATTCCCTTCAATTGACATTTGCAAAGTAACCATATCAATGCATATCTTTTACAGTTCAATAACACTTGATTGACAATAAAATGTTAGTAAACCTCTTGTTAAATCATGAATCCCACACAACAAGCACTCCACATCTTAAAACTGCTCTGAGCTGCACTGCATCTATTTACATAACAAAGACTTGTCGGAAATATCAACTTTGGTTCACAAAACAGCATGGCATGTTTTATTGTGAAAGAGCTCTCTCTCCATCTAGAAAATAGTAAAGCATACATATAAGATCAATATAGATCAGGATTTAATGTTGATACGGAAAGCCATTACAAATTAATGATGTGTAGCAGATCTGGACTTGATGGATCATCGATAACCGGATACATAATGTAGTTCAATTGGTTGAGCATCCGTCTAAATGCTTTTAAAGGTCCTGGGTTCAAACCCTGTCTGGTCGTCCTGCTACAGATACATACTATATAATGACTATTTATTATCTTTCTTAAAACTTGGGAGAGAAAGTACATACACACCTGATTCCTGTATTACAAATGGTATGCCTAGTTACAAAGTTATGATATTATCAATCTGATAATGTCAAGCACACCTTTCCACAATAGAAAACTAATCAAACTCCAGAGAAAACACTCTAACAAATATAGTTACATTATATATATGCTTCTTGCCTTGTGTATGGATTATAGTCAATATTTACCCCCGGTTTCCAAAGGATTCAAACACCTTGGGTGTTACATTGCTTTGTTAAAAGATTTAAATAGAAATCGTCTGAGAAAACCACAAATGTTTATCATTTCAAATATCACAAAACATACACCCATAATAAGCAAGCTTAACAGTGGTCTATATATATACCTGTGTAAATATTTAAACATAAAATACTTGTCTTCAATCAATTTGTCCAGAAACTAATACCAGTCATCAGACAAATTGGCTGTTTGAACCCTGATGATAAAGTTGATCAATATTTTACAGGCATATTTCCATATCATGAATTCACCTAAGATTTAATTAGGCCTTTAACTTGACATTTTCATATACACATTTACACTAAGTGGTACTTGGTAGGTTTCAGATATATCAATATTTTTTTAACAAAATCAAACATCGTTATAAGGTACTTTCAGAAATGAAAAGCATTGAATCTTTCACAATATCCGTCATTATCAGTAAATGAATAGATCCTGCCTATCAATATTAAACATGGCAATGTCACGACTCTATCAGCTATCAAATATATACTTATGTGTACTTATAATGTCACTACTATAGCAGCTATCAAATATATACTTATGTGTTCTTATAATGAAAAAGATTTAAATATAACATAGAACATCAAGCTTTGAACTTTCAACATACAGAAAGACTGGGTCAATTATATGAAAATGGTCCATAATTTTACATGTAAATACTATATTAATTTATTAGAAACAAATCTGTAGCATTGTGCTCAATAGTGAAAGCAGACACATTAAGAGTATCAGGTATATATATACACTTCATTTTCAGACTTTTACATTGTGATCAAGTTACACATACAAAGTACCAGTTTTACTCAATATGAGTTGTAAAAAGAGTTGTGACAAGTTTTTTTATTTGGAGTAATCTCCCTTACATATGGCCTATAAACTGCAGTCTCTCCATGGCAACATTGGCAAAGTGAAGGTCATCAATTCAAACCCAGCAATTTTCTGTTCCTTTCTCAATTGGTGAACAAAGGCCCATAACTCTACATATACGGGAAAATGAATCTGTATGATTTAATTAAACAAAACCCGGGCCCCAATCCAAAGAGATAGCTATGCACAAAATATCTCAAAGGCAGAAGATAAAATATTTGAGATATCACCGGGACAACAGGACACACTGACAGTCTGTTGGACAGAGATCAAACCTAATAACTCCCATCCAACAGCACAGGCTATAGTCTTATAAGAAAGTTGTGGCAGATAGGAGATATACATTTCATTTACCTAATCTGCATCCTAAAAATGGGCTAAATCTGGGGAGAAAGTAATAAAACTCAATCAATGAGCTGGTCACAGATTGAAATATAAATCTTTAACGAAAATCATAAAACTTTAACGTGTCAAAATATCAATCTGTTATTAAAGTTCCTGAGGAATCTGATTAATATTTAGTCCGGCCCACCAAACAGGAACGACCCAAGTAATCATTCAAAAATTGGTTTATAATGACTAATGTTGTCAAAATTTGGTAATTTCATCCTCGATGTATCATCAAGTTATTATTAAAGCTAATGTCTGTTATACACACAATCTCATGGGAAAAAGTGTTTTTATGATCATATTACAATATCAGTAATGATATGTATTCAAACAAGTCAAACAAAACTACCTTTAATAAATTTCCCATAATAGCTATAAGAACTAATAGCCTGGTAATATAAAAATGTATGGATCAATCGTCCCATGCTTTAGAACTTTTCAGTATTTTTGTTTTTTATTGCACTGTACTCTGGCTGGGTCAAAGCTTTCAATTTGTCTTCTTGTCTTATTCACAAAGAATCCACATCAATGCTTATTTTTTGCTTTTCATTTCTAACAAAAGAATAACTGATACATACATTTCTCCCTTATTGTAGTCATATTCTTTGTCATGGAATAGAGAAGAGAAAATAGTTACAATTGTCCCATTTATAGATCCTGATAATTGTTAGTCTGCCCCTCACTCAGACTTTAAATAAACAGGGTGAATATCAGAACATGATTTATAGATGTTTGCTGTAAATAAACAGGGGGAATATCAGAACATGATTTATAGATGTTTGCTGTAAATAAACAGGGGGAATATCAGAACATGATTTATAGATGTTTGCTGTAAATAAACAGGGGGAATATCAGAACATGATTTATAGATGTTTGCTGTAAATAAACAGGGGGAATATCAGAACATGATTTATAGATGTTTGCTGTAAATAAACAGGGTGAATATCAGAACATGATTTATAGATGTTTGCTGTAAATAAACAGGGGGAATATCAGAACATGATTTATAGATGTTTGCTGTAAATAAACAGGGGGAATATCAGAACATGATTTATAGATGTTTGCTGTAAATAAACAGGGGGAATATCAGAACATGATTTATAGATGTTTGCTGTCTATAACCGGGGGGAATATCAGAACACATGATTTATAGATGTTTGCTTAACTATTATACAGCCAATAATATACCATTCTGCAAAATTAATTTAAAAAGTTTTAATTCAGCTTGAAAAATCATACAAATAAGATGTCTGTGCTTGTTGGTATACATACAGTATAACTCATTGACCCCTGAAATTTCACAATGAACTAATTCCAACCTTTGATTTGGAAGTTTGTATGTGTCTATAACTGCATGTACTCTTTACAGCATATCTCTGACTATCCATAATCAATCAGAAGTCAAACGTGAAGGTATGCATGGTAAACACCTACACAGAACCACAAATAGTGCCTACCCAGCTATCCTATCACCTACACAGAACCACAAATAGTGTCTACCCAGCTATCCTATCAGCTAAACACCTACACAGAACCACAAATAGTGCCTACCCAGCTATCCTATCACCTACACAGAACCACAAATAGTGCCTACCCAGCTATCCTATCAGCTACACAGAACCACAAATAGTGCCTACCCAGCTATCCTATCACCTACTAAGAACCACAAATAGTGCCTACCCAGCTATCCTATCAGCTAAACACCTACACAGAACCACAAATAGTGCCTACCCAGCTATCCTATCACCTAAACACCTACACAGAACCACAAATAGTGCCTACCCTGCTATCCTATCACCTACACAGAACCACAAATAGTGCCTACCCAGCTATCCTATCACCTAAACACCTACACAGAACCACAAATAGTGCCTACCCAGCTATCCTATCACCTACACAGAACCACAAATAGTGCCTACCCAGCTATCCTATCACCTAAACACCTACACAGAACCACAAATAGTGCCTACCCAGCTATCCTATCACCTAAACACCTACACAGAACCACAAATAGTGCCTACCCAGCTATCCTATCATCTAAACACCTACACAGAACCACAAATAGTGCCTACCCAGCTATCCTATCACCTACACAGAACCACAAATAGTGCCTACCCAGCTATCCTATCATCTAAACACCTACACAGAACCACAAATAGCGCCTACCCAGCTATCCTATCACCTATACACAGAACCACAAATAGCGCCTACCCAGCTATCCTATCACCTATACACAGAACCACAAATAGTGCCTACCCAGCTATCCTATCACCTATACACAGAACCACAAATAGCGCCTACCCAGCTATCCTATCATCTAAAGACCTACACAGAACCACAAATAGCGCCTACCCAGCTATCCTATCACCTATACACAGAACCACAAATAGTGCCTACCCAGCTATCCTATCACCTATACACAGAACCACAAATAGTGCCTACCCAGCTATCCTATCATCTAAACACCTACACAGAACCACAAATAGCGCCTACCCAGCTATCCTATCACCTATACACAGAACCACAAATAGTGCCTACCCAGCTATCCTATCACCTACACAGAACCACAAATAGTGCCTACCCAGCTATCCTATCACCTACACAGAACCACAAATAGTGCCTACCCAGCTATCCTATCACCTATACACAGAACCACAAATAGTGCCTACCCAGCTATCCTATCACCTATACACAGAACCACAAATAGTGCCTACTCAGCTATCCTATCATCTAAACACCTACACAGAACCACAAATAGTGCCTACCCAGCTATCCTATCACCTACACAGAACCACAAATAGTGCCTACCCAGCTATCCTATCACCTACACAGAACCACAAATAGTGCCTACCCAGCTATCCTATCACCTATACACAGAACCACAAATAGTGCCTACCCAGCTATCCTATCACCTATACACAGAACCACAAATAGTGCCTACCCAGCTATCCTATCATCTAAACACCTACACAGAACCACAAATAGTGCCTACCCAGCTATCCTATCAGCTAAACACCTACACAGAACCACAAATAGTGCCTACCAAGCTATCCTTAGTGCCTACCCAGCTATCCTATCAGCTATAAACTTGTACATAGACACAAGGCTACAGTAGAGAATTTCTAACTGTGGTAGGCTGTATTGAATATTTAATGTATCTGATGAACACCTTCAAAAAGGTGAGAGAACCTTAAATTCTCATGTTTCAACAAACATACTTTAAACAAAGGAACAAGTTATCCCCTCACCCAGACTCCCATTTACGTGCTTACATATTCAAACCATGCCTCCTCTGTGTAACTGTTATAGAGGTTAAGATATTGAATTACAATAACATCCGAACCTGCACACATGTTGGTGCATTCTAATTTGCATTTCAAATTTCAGGGTACAGAACAATTTGACATTTATTCCTCAGCAACTCCACAACACCATGAATCCTGTACACGTGGTCCCCTGATCAATAAAACAGCTACAACTATGTATATCGGACAAAGATGTTTTTCAATTGCATGGACATGATGGCATTCAAACTGCACAGGCACAGAGGAACGAACAGAGATTAAATTTGCTATTCCTGTTCAAGATTAACATTTTTCTAAAGAAGCATAAGACAGATTTTCAATTGAGGAGAACATTTATCAAAGCGTGAAAGCTAAAACTGTCATATTGCCTGCTGTTAACTAGAATAGCCATCCATTGTAAATACCAGGCAGAAAAGAGAGGAAAGAATCACTAATATGATACAGCCACCTCACATCCGATATCAGGGTGCTGCTGTTGATGTTACAACCATAATATTGTCCAACATAGCATGAAATGTCAACAGCTCGGACCACATAGGTAAAAGAAGGGATCAGAAATGTGACGTCATCGACAGTCAAGAGCAAACATCTGGTTGCTACCTCCACATTTTCACACAAGAATCAATTAGGGAAATGTCCGAATGCCAGGCGATTGATGAATGGAGGGGTAATGAAAGGCACATAGATCATGATAGACATTATCTTGGTCAAACACAGCTATATAGCTACAGATACTGAAAGGTCGGTCAACTTACTATTACAGCCCATGTCACGGCGTCATGTAAAATTTCCAAAACATGATTGAATCACAGAGGTTTTTTTACAACATGTCCTCTTATATTTTGAGATAAAATATAATTTTCGGAGTTTGATGGAACAGAATTAGCCGAAAATTGTTTTCCCTTCAGTGTCATACTTTCTGATAGGGGGCGTTGAAGTCGGGTGTCGCACGTGCTGGTTGTGCGGTATGTGACTGTCGGGTCATTCAGCGATAGTCGCACCGACAGTTCACATGTTTTTGTTTTTTATAACTTTACAATTTTTATGTAAAAATGAAATTGAATGATAAATAGTTTGAATACTTCTTTATTGATGTGAATTCATAAAGTATGTACGGGTATGTGAGGGATATATAAGTGGGTTCGTTGTTTTGTAAAAACTGTCGGCGATTATGCGCTCCATACAATAAATTATTGGAATTTATTATTGGTGTTGTGGTTTTCTATCGGAAGGTGTGGTATTGGAGGGAAAGAACCATTTAACACTAAGATCCAGTTTAAGTTTTATAACCAATCAGTGTTTTCTATAAATGAACACAGTTATTTGCAAACATTGCTACATGTGTCTTATGAACAACACTGCAACAAATTCTGGATGAGGACACATAACCAGGTAATAAAGCTATTTAGGAAATAAATTCATTGAACATTTTTTGTGATCTCAAACAAAATTATTAATAAATTAATAAATTTTCAGAATGATTCACCTACCAACATTATTAATATTATATAAAGAAAACGTTATCTTGATTTCTTCTCTTTTGCTGTGACAAAGTTCTTACTAATAATAAATGCCTCATCATTGTCATACAGTGGAATGATATCGGTATCTAAAAGGTCATTGTTCAGAGCTTCAGGGAGAAACAGGCACTCAATTATTATCTTTCATATTGGCATTTAAATTTCCAATCATGGAAATGGATACTGTATTACAACAACAACAACTTATGATTGTAAAATTCAAAGGGCACTGTCCCTTGTATGTGACATCTCAAAGAGATGAATAGACAGATATGGCATATGTTTGAAAGTCTCTAGGAGTGCATTATCATTAAATAGCTGTATTTAACATTTAGAATGTAGTAGGTGAATGACCGTTTGACCACCCACAACTATTACATGTGGACTCTAATTGGACTCTTTGAGGTCCCATATTTTTAATGGAGAAAAGTTTTTGATATTCAACAGTTAATTGTATTTTACTAAACTTCAAATATATCTTCATTGATTTTGTTTGCCCATTTTTACAGCCGATATAAGGTTGTTTCCCCCAGTCAAAATTAGTGCTATTTTCCCAAAATGAAGCAAAATTCAAGAATATTTCCCCCAATATTTCTTCATGCGCGAAGTTTGGTGACAATCGGATCAGTAGTTAGTTGGTTACATTACCATGGGACTGGACGGACATGGGTAATACTATGCCCCACCCCCATTTCATGGCGGGGAATAAAAATGACCTCTCAAGAAAAGACTTGGAATCTCCCCATGTTGGTATAGTCTGAAGAGGTTCTACATTAACAATTCTTTTTTGAGGACAGATACATATTACTTAAGACATTCAAGTCTCATCGCAAGTCTGTCTTTCTAGACCCAAAACATGTCCAGAGAGAGGTTTTCCAAACACCAAATGTTGAATTTTTATAAAGTGACAAACTCACAAGGCATGTACTTTCTCATACTAAACTATGCTCAATTTCCTTCTAAATAATACACGGAGATGGAGTACGTGCAGTATAAACCTCTATGAAACACTGCCTTAAGCAGCCTCATTTGGTTTTTTCTAACCACTATTCCATTACAATTGATTTAGCTGAGATATTCACTGTACTCAATCATGGAAAGTAAACACTCTAGCCGACATTCATACATATTCAGACAAAATAGAGAAATCCGAAGTTGGACAATATCAAAACATTTCTGAACAGTCTACCCAATAACCTTGATCACAGACATTTTGTGACTACAGCAATTCTAAGTCCCACCCAAGTTTCTCCCAGTCAGTTACACCTGCTACATCACACAAGTCTATAATGATTCTGAAGTCATTTAAGAAATGTTTTTCAAGGTTCATATATAAGGCGACAATACCGATCCATTAGCAGTGCCGAGTGACTCCGGTTTCTCTATAGACCAGGCAATGTACAAGTGCAGAATCAAGGCAATATTTCCACCCAGCACTCATAATCCCATCAAAACACACCTCAACTGTTCACGTTTCTAACTCACCTGGAAAGTACTGAATATTTATATACCTCACTTTAATACAGTGTATCAAGCTTCCTGTCCTGTGTTTGTTAATGGTTCATCTAACAGGTAAACTCCATACTTGTGGCTCATGTCTAAAATGTTTTGCTTTTACTGAATTACTAGCTTAAATGTGTTCAAAATATATTGTAACTTAATTACCACATTTTAAAACATTTTTTAGGAAAGCATATTGTCCAAGAAATGTTAACCAATCAGAAAAATACAATACCACAGACCCTTCAACCAATCAGTAGCAATATTTCCTTACATCTTCAGCCAATCAGTAGCAATATTTCCTTACAACCTTCAGTCAATCAGTAGCAATATTTCCTTACATCTTCAGCCAATCAGTAGCAATATTTCCTTAAAACCTTCAGTCAATCAGTAGCAATATTTCCTTACAACCTTCAGCCAATCCGTAGGATATTTCCTTAAAACCTTCAGTCAATCAGTAGCAATATTTCCTTACAACCTTCAGTCAATCAGTAGGATATTTCCTTACAACCTTCAGCCAATCAGTAGCAATATTTCCTTAAAACCTTCAGCCAATCAGTAGCAATATTTCCTTAAAACCTTCAGTCAATCAGTAGCAATATTTCCTTACAACCTTCAGCCAACCAGAAGCAATATTTCCTTACAACCTTCAGCCAATCAGTAGGATATTTCCTTAAAACCTTCAGTCAATCAGTAGCAATATTTCCTTACAACCTTCAGCCAATCAGTAGCAATATTTCCTTACAACCTTCAGCCAATCAGTAGCAATATTTCCTTACAACCTTCAGCCAACCAGAAGCAATATTTCCTTACAACCTTCAGCCAATCAGTAGGATATTTCCTTAAAACCTTCAGTCAATCAGTAGCAATATTTCCTTACAACCTTCAGTCAATCAGTAGCAATATTTCCTTACAACCTTCAGTCAATCAGTAGCAATATTTCCTTACAACCTTCAGTCAATCAGTAGCAATATTTCCTTACAACCTTCAGTCAATCAGTAGCAATATTTCCTTAAAACCTTCAGTCAATCAGTAGCAATATTTCCTTACAAACTTCAGTCAATCAGTAGCAATATTTCCTTACAACCTTCAGTCAATCAGTAGCAATATTTCCTTACACACTTCAGCCAATCAGTAGCAATATTTCCTTACACCCTTCAGCCAATCAGTAGCAATATTTCCTTACACCCTTCAGCCAATCAGTAGCAATATTTCCTTACAACCTTCAGCCAATCAGATACTAGTATTCAAAGTTGACAGGTTAAATAATGAATATAAACTCACCTCTGGGTATAATGTAAAAAAGGCACAGTCATCCAGGATTTCCTCATACAGCATCTGAACTGTAAAACAAAACAAAGTCATCCATGAAACTTTTGTAACAAAGACTTTATAGATATGTGTGGTAATATGAAGGGAGTGGGTCAAGAAAGAGGGAAAATGCTATTCCTCAAACATTTTTTTAAAAACTACAGATATATATATATTGATGTAATCAAAATGCAGATCCTTGTTCTCATTCTGTTTTACAACACAAGGATCTGACAACATCCCATGTCCATTACAGGTCATGTTCTGGTGACCTTTGTCACCTCTTTACTTCACACTTTAGTAGAACTTTCTAATTGATGGCAGTTGTCTCTGTCATCTGCAGCAAGTCATTTTGTCAAAATGTTTTCGGGGTTTTTTTTCAAGTAGAAATATCACATTCACTTCTAAACTTCTATTCTGATAATGAAAATTTGACAATTAAAGTGTACATTTAATGCGGAATAGTTTTAAAATTTCCCAAATATAAATTAAATTCAAATGTACACAATTCTCAAAATAGAATAAACTTAGTACATGTGTACTGACATAACCAGCTTATTAACTTTTAGGTACCAATCTGTGTTCAAGTTTGGACAGAGACATAAAAAGTGCAGTTGATGTTTACCAACTGAGATGTGGGTAAAGCCTATTACCGTGTACGTGTCATGAACGTAATACATTAAATATATACAGTCAACATGAACCTGCTGCCCTTTATGGATTGTTCACACATGAATGCTGCGATAATTTTAAGTTGTGGAGAAAAGGGCAAGCAAACATATTTCAATTAGGATATAATGGTGAAGGAGATCCATACGCCCCGATTTAGATTTACGGTAAACAAATACGCCTGCCCATTACCAATGAATTTCTGTCCACCTTTGTATTTTTTCAATCATTAGGTTTTAATGTTTTCCATCCATTACTTGTGATTAGCAGAAATGAAAATCGATTAGAGGGTGTTTTAGGCCATACATTGTATGGACCAGGGGGTTGTATTGGTACCTACCTAACAATATAATCAGCCCTTTGTGACGGGAGTAATTGGGGAGAGAGTAGTTGTGTTGATACAGACTCCTGGTCACGGAGCACCAAGAAATACGGCCTGACCCTGTCAGATTATCGTTATATGGTCCCACGCTTCACAATTGTGATCCAAATGGGCAGTCAGGTTGTTTTATTTTCAAACTTGATTTGCAACTAGAAAAACTCAGGGTTCAATACAGGATAGGACCATATGGTGATTAAGCAGACACCTGATAATGGCGATTATAGGTTTACACCAGTATTTAATAAAACGACTGAGTAAACACATTTCTACTCGAGGTTATTTATTCTCTAAGTGGTGTTTCTTAACAAAGAGTGTTCACACTTCTGACCGTTAAATGACCAAGGTAAATCAACATTGTGTACACACGTATATTGATAGGACTATCATCTCGTCACACCTCGTCAAGGCTACACAAAATCTCGCATGAACATGTTGAAACATCTCTGCTGCATACTTTTAAAGGTCAACGCCCTTGTGATGCCACTTAAAATGTTAACAAAATGGTTCACTGTGTTTTGTTTTTCTTTTACATTTCAAAAATTTGTTTCAAACACACTCAAGAAAATCCACTGGTGACATGACAAATTATCAACTGTATGCACATCTTTTAAGTTAAACAAAAAAATCATACCCTTTGAAGAAAAGAGCTAGGCATTAAATTTTGAGGCCATCAATGGAACGTGGTTGCTGGTATGTTCTGTTTGCACAAATATATAGGTGTGTCTTATAATAATATAAACATGGAAACAGTAGCAACAAAGTGAAACTTGGGCAAAAACCGCAAAAGATTCGGGGGCGGTTTGTCCATGTTTATGTTAATAGCACGTGTCTGCATATAGAATTATCTCTGGACTAGCTAAGATATGTATACCAGTGTCTGATAACTAACACAGGTAACCTTATAGATTTTAGTACCTACATGTAGACAGGTCGGATATTGTTAAAGGTCCACGTAATTCTATCAGTGTTGACCGTTACAGGTGTAAATAAAACCATTGTGTGTTCAAAACAATGGAACAGTACTTTAAGCGTTACCTCACCCACCTCGTAAACTATCACTTATACATGGCCAATTACGATACTACAATGTCCTATTATGTATGGTACTACACCCGTCAAATGTGCATTTGAATGTCAAGAAGGTTAATTTCCCCTAAAAATACAAAATGTTAAACTAAGCATTTTTAATATACAAATGATCACTGACAATTTCATTTTTTTCTCCCCTTTTTCTAAAGCTGACAGATTTACTATATATATATTAGTCTCTTAAAATAAATTTTCCATTCAAATTTATGCCTTCTTTTGCACATATCTTATCATTATTGACGACCCAAGCAAATTCTGTTTGATTATGATAGATATTAGAGGCTTTCTTATTTGACTAACACAGATTAGAATTGAGTAGTTTATTCTGAAGTACCCTCCACAGAATCTGTACATACGTATGTGTTCTGGCCGTCTGTTTTATCTACAGTACCAGGCTACTTACCGTACAATATACTTCAGTGTAGGAGTGGTCGGCCATAGTCAATCACTTCATTCCAAAGTTTGACACAAACTTTACAAACAGCCATGTTTTAAGTTTAAAATCAAACCTCTTTGTAATATTACACAGACTGTTGTTGCTATGTATTTGTGCCTTAAATGTGCTGAAGTATAAACTTAAGAGACCAAAACTCTTTTTTAACTTTCCCAAGCTATGTGTGCCCTACATTTAGAAATGATTTTATCATGATTCTAAATTTTAATCCAAAATGTTTTGAGCCAATTCTGCATCACACAGAAGACATCTATTTTAGTAAACCTGTAAAAACTTTTTTCCCTTACCATATCAAACATTATAAGGTTTGCCTGTAATTTTGAGGTGACAATATTGACAGCCAATACACATTATCATTGCCTAATGGTAGTGGTATCCATTATCCAACTCACAAGTACCCGAGAACACCTATTCTTGTTCCCAAATCAAACAAGCAGAAAAATGATGCACGATGGCGAAAAATAGGAAAACTGGAGACCAATGAAATAGTCCTGATTAAAGGTTTGGGGTCTAGGATTCCAACAGTGATTACTAAATCAATAGTCTGGAACTAGTAAAGCTGTTTGATGTTGTGGCAGCAAGTTGTATAATCAGTATTGGCCTGGTCACTTGTTGGCTATAAGAATTGATCTGTAGCTGACAGCTATAACAGGAGCAATTTGGCCTGGCTAGCTTTCTCTTGTCCTCCTTATAATTCTCTCACAAACTTCAAACAACAACATCTGCATTTTTATAAAGAAATTCTTTGATGGATCTGACAACAATGGTATGGTATTGACGTAATGTAGTTTTATTGTACTATAACATTGTTTGATCTCTCACATCAGCTTAGGTACATGTTACTTAAGCTATGCACCTTCCTTAATTTCTTTATTCAACACTCATCTAATTAATCAGAGCAGTAAGACAAGGATATATATTCATCCATACAAATTTTAATACCTCTTAATGTCTCTTTAAGATATTACTAGATTCTTCATGAGTGGAGAAGTTTTTAAAAGGAGATACAAGGACAGTCACACTATATTATATTGCAATACCTGAACATGAACCAATTGCTACCTATATACAGGGATAATTCTGACTCTGATTAAAACCTATGGGAGAATTTGAGGGATTTTATGGGATCAGCAAAATATCTACGAGATTTTTCTATAGAAATAATACAATTTTGAATTTTCAATGAGATTTTCAGGAAAATTTTTGGTAAAAAACCCTAAATCTCACCCCAAAGTGATCCCTGTATATACCAATGACCTTGGGCTCAATTCTTGGTAGTAGTACCTAATGTAAGCTTTCGTCATTATTCATCATAACGAGTGTATTGTAAAAGGGGGTATTTTGAAAAACTCATTGGCTGCCAGTATCGTAATAAACCAGTCATGCTTTAAATATTTCTTATCATTCATAAACATGAAAGTGTTAAATCTGATTGTAATCAAGTCAGAGAAAGTTGTTAACTAACTATCGATCACCACCTACATCTAAAATTTAACCAGATTCCAGACATCTGTTTGAAATTTGCCACCCTATGGAGATCTCGCAATTTCGTGATTTTTGCAGGAATTCTGACTCTCAGAAACGTCCAAATAGTGGGTGGATCAGAGTCAGAACCCTTCGGACTATTCACAAACATACGCCCCGACTGACTATTACGATGTATAGATATGACAAAAATAAATGTCACTATTGATTGCTGGTTGTACGATTGGTCTGACTTACTGATATCAACAGGTACTAATCATTATACAGGTTCAATATGTCCACATTTATGGCCACATTGCCTTTCATGTCTAGCTGACCTTATATCAGGTTTATTACACGCTTCGCCGCGTCATAAAAGGATGATTGACCATTGCTATACAACAAATCTAGGGGACAGATAAAAGGAGACGCCAGTTCAAAGTTTGTCACAACAATAAACTTCACATGGAAAACATCATTTCTGTAATGGCCATTAAGGGGACTCAATGCTTAAATTGATTTTAAATCTCTCCTATTTCTAATACATATTCAGGAGAGATTCACTGAATGCTAATGCTAATTGTATCTATCTTGCCGACAAAATGTCATTTATAGACAGGATTTATGCCTAAATATTGATCATATCAAAGCTGAGTAATGTGCACATATACATGTATAATGATATACAAATGATATTGACTTTTTATATCCTCTGCTATACATCAGATTGTAAGATTATAACTGCGTGATAATGGCCAAAATGTTTCAATGTAGATTCAAACTCAACCAAGATTTGAATTTAATGTCTGAACTGGGAAAGTCGGTGCTAGAGACGACACTCCTTGATGTTTAAAATGCTTGAAAATTAGCATGAATTTACATAAACCAGTGCAGCTAATGCTTTTAGACAGCAATACGACTTAGGTTTGTATAACCTGACCGGTAGATCTAGCTTCAAGTCACCATCAGGTAAAGAAGCGGATCAAGACCAGTGGATCATCTTCAACCAGATAGCTCAATTGGTAGCCATAGTTTGGAAGGGTCAGGGTTTGAACCCCAGTCTGGCCATGCCTGTGTCTAACTAAGGGGCCAGAAGATGTAGCCCTGACTATGGGGTCAATGTTTGGTGTCTAGACCAGGGGCCAGATAATGTAGCCCTGACTTAGGGGTCAATGTTTGGTGTCTAGACCAGGGGCCAGATGATGTAGCCCTGACTTAGGGGTCAATGTTTGGTTTCTAGACCAGGGGCCAGATGATGAAGCCCTGACTTAGGGGTCAATGATTGGTGTCTAGACCAGGGGCCAGATGATGTAGTCCTGACTTAGGGGTCAATGTTTGGTGTCTAGACCAGGGGCCAGATAATTAGGGGTCAATGTTTGGTGTCTAGACCAGGGGCCAGATAATGTAGCCCTGACTTAGGGGTCAATGTTTGGTGTCTAGACCAGGGGCCAGATAATGTAGCCCTGACTTAGGGGTCAATGTTTGGTGTCTAGACCAGGGGCCAGATAATGTAGCCCTGACTTAGGGGTCAATGTTTGGTGTCTAGACCAGGGGCCAGATAATGTAGCCCTGACTTAGGGGTCAATATTTGGTGTCTAGACCAGGGGCCAGATAATGTAGCCCTGACTTAGGGGTCAATGTTTGGTGTCTAGACCAGGGGCCAGATAATGTAGCCCTGACTTAGGGGTCAATGTTTGGTGTCTAGACCAGGGGCCAGATAATGTAGCCCTGACTTAGGGGTCAATGTTTGGTGTCTAGACCAGGGGCCAGATGATGTAGTCCTGACTTAGGGGTCAATGTTTGGTGTCTAGACCAGGGGCCAGATGGTGAAGCCCTGACTTAGGGGTCAATGTTTGGTGTCTAGACCAGGGGCCAGATGATGTAGTCCTGACTTAGGGGTCAATGTTTGGTGTCTAGACCAGGGGCCAGATGATGTAGCCTACTGACTTAGGGCTCAATGTGGCCACAATAGTCTAACACTGATCCATATAGATAGTTATGACATATGTATACCAGTGACATATATCTGTAATACCTTGTAAAGGATTAAAACTACCTAATGGCCACAGACATGATATTACATCAGTGAATAGGTAGAGCATTAATTGGCAGAACTAATGCACAGACATCAAATAGACTTACGTTATGTGTATGTAAGAGCATGAATCACTGATCATGGCTTCTAAACATTTCGTCTCTAGTAATATAAGTACCCTGCCTCTATTTTACATTTAATACAGATATAAAAACACCCAAAAACAAGTATAAACTTGTAAACACACCTGCATATTGGAGACTTTTTGGTATCACTGTGTACAGTATACTATTTGTGAAATACAGTAAATTGTTTTATCAAATTTGACAAATGTAAGGTATTTTAGTTGATGACTGTTACAAATTAGTTCCACTTAAGGCAGTACTTACTTGAAACTCTAACCTTTAATTATTTCTTGAAAAAAAAAAATCTATTTATATATCTCAAATTGAAACATATTAATATTTAAGTTAATTTTCCTGTCCATTAACAAAATGATGTCATGCTTTCCTCCAACTCTGTTAACTTACACGATTTGTCATTTATTTTTATACTGTATTCAAACCCCTTTAGGCAATCTTTTTTGAATACCTTGAAACGGAAAACTAATGAAAGCTTAAAGCCAGGACGATCAATGACCGCGGATTGAGGTTCACGATTGAATTGACTGAACCTGAACAGTAGCATTATGTCAATACAATGCGACTGTACACCAGGCACCGCATACACTCGTGTAAGTTTGTTACATTAACTTTGAAGTCAATCATTACAGCTAATTGATTAGAAGCAGAGGCTTATGGATGTGTACCAGCTTATGGATATGTCCTGAATGTATAATCTAATCCCATTCACTCGATACATGTGTCCAGGGACATATGTTGAGGAAGTCATTCATTTGAGACTGATCAAAAGCTGATCGCTCAAACAATACTCGTATATGTGTTCAATAATTTGTCCCATACCCCTATTATTAATATTAGTTCCAATGATTTGGCCTTAATTATTCATAATCCAGTAAGTGACGATCATATTAATTAATACAAGTTTCACCTTGGACAATGAAGGTAGTAGATGCAAAATGGGAGGAGTATCACACTACAAAATCCTCATGTTACCAACCACAAGCTTTGACATTTAACCAAAGGAGTTTCACACCCACAGGTATTCAATATTTAACGACAGGGTTTTCACTGCCCCAAGTGTTTGATATCTAGCCACCAGGGTTTGAGATCAAGAGCCGCAATTATTTGACATACAGCAACTTTACAATAAGCTGTGCATAGGGTTTAACAGCCACAAGTATTCAACAAATAGCCACAAATGTTTGACTGCCATTTAACCACAGGGGTTTGACAGCGACAAATGTTGGTCATTTAGCCACAAGGGTTTGACAGTTATAAGTATTTGACATTTAGCCACAAGGGTTTGACAGTTATAAGTATTTGACATTTAGCCACAGGGGTTTGACAGCGACAAATGTTGGTCATTTAGCCACAAGGGTTTGACAGTTATAAGTATTTGACATTTAGCCACAGGGGTTTGACAGCCATAAGTAATTCACATTTAGCCACAGGGGTTTGACAGCCATAAGTATTTGACATTTAGCCACAAGGGTTTGACAGTTATAAGTATTTGACATTTAGCCACAGGGGTTTGACAGCCATAACTATTTGACATTTAGCCACAGGGGTTTGACAGCCATAAGTATTTGACATTTAGCCACAAGGGTTTGACAGTTATAAGTATTTGACATTTAGCCACAGGGTTTGACAGCCAAAAGTATTTGACATTTAGCCACAAGGGTTTGACAGCCATAAGTATTTGACATTTAGCCACAAGGGTTTGACAGTCATAAGTATTTGACATTTTGCCACAGGGGTTTGACAGCCATAAGTATTTGACATTTAACCACAGGGGTTTGACAGCCATAAGTATTTGACATTTAACCACAGGGGTTTGACAGCCATAAGTATTTGACATTTAACCAAGAGGGTTTGACAGCCATAAGTATTTGACATTTAGACACAAGGGTTTGACACAAATGACATTTAACCAAAAAGTTTTGATCTCTGACTTAAAGTTAGATAGCTAAATTGTACATATTAAAAGCATTCATGTCAAAATGATCTCCAATATTTGAAAATAATGAATGCCTATAGGATGTCTACATTTAATACAGTGAGGCAGTTAAGTTTTACATACAAGTCCCTTAAACAATTGTCCCCTTTACACAAGATCTCCATCACTTATTTCAGACACTGATATTGTGGTCACTTCAGACATGATAAATTAAACCAGACTAAAGATTTTGTTACAATAAACTTACTATGAACACTCAACAAGTTTATCTACCCTTTGCTATGAGAATCAGTGGTCTTTTCAGAAAGGTTGTCATTTGTCCAGTTTTCAGTCATCTTTGTAAGATGCTAAAAGCACTGAAATATCTACAATTCAAACATTGTAATAATTTATCTACAATTCAAACATTGTAATAATTTATCTACAATTCAAACATTGTAATAATTTATCTACAATTCAAACATTGTAATAATTTATCTACAATTCAAACATTGTAATAATTTATCTACAATTCAAACATTGTAATAATTTATCTACAATTCAAACATTGTAACAGAATAAAGATTTATTCAATACTTACATTTTAAGGCTTTGAAGGCAAGCTCAAAGGACAGTCTCTTTTCTGTATCATCTTGGAAATTCAGTTCTGGTATATCCTGCACTTTACTTTTCAGCGCATCACGATTTTTACGTTTAAGGTAGGGATTTTCTCGCTCATCTTTACTGTCATGCTTGAGAGCAGAGAAAATTTTGGCAGCCTTGATAAAGCACTGGTGACTATACAAACATGGTTCCTTCTGGAAAAAACGGGCTCGGAGTTCCGGATCAAGGTCCAAGTGATCATCATCTATTCCATTTTCCTCGTACTCCTTCTCCCCAGGAATGCTGACAGATGTTGCAGACATTTTGCTCTTCATTCTACTATCCTTTTTCACTGTTTCATTGTGTTCGCTGGCAGCCTGGAAGCTGCCTGAGGTGGCTTGCTGAGCAAACCTCTGACTTCTGTTGGAGTGTGTCCGACTCGGTGAAGAGTAGCTGAAAGTTTCAGCTGTTGGTGACATACTAATGTTTTGATGATGTATAATCCAGTATGTTGGGCAGTTCCGTTTCCACGAGTTTGGCTTTTGATCCTAGAAAAGTGGCATGTGATTGGTCCTGCTCATCTACAGGAGCTGTCAATCAAGAAGAAGAGGGTATGACCCGCAGGTTACGATACGATCTCTCAGGTGATGGTATGCCTGGCTCCCGTTATAGTTCTAGTGGGTCGCTATCAATCCCCAGTGACTTATTGCTTTCTGTAAAGAGAAATTACCTGTGTGAGTTAAATCACACACAGCTGACTGCCAGGTATCAGAGAGTTAACACTGCGGCAGTAGGCAAACATTTATACTACCATGCTACTGGCCACCTGACTTCATGAAACTTTCAGGATCAATCATTCTACCTTATACACTAAGGTTTCCAGTGGATTGAATCACATTACCCATTCTGATATGGCCTCTGTTGCCTTACCAGTACAATAAATAGTCAACAAGGAATAGGGGATGTATGGAAACCTCTCTTACAGGTAAAACCCCCATACAGATTAACAGTCACTGGTCATTCTGAGGGGCATTGTGTGGTTAAACCCCGGTCAGATAAAACGGTCGGGAATTCAATCAGAAGACTTATGAATGAAAACGAGTAGCTGCGTAGTAGCTAGTACACCCACTGACACCACGTAAACATGAAGTCATAGAGCTTTAAACCACTAATTACCCAAACAAAATATTAAATCGTTCTAGGTGAAAGGTTATACACAATATTTACTATTGGGTTTTAACTATTGTTCACGAAAGCAGGGATTATACAGGTAATTTCACAGTAGGAAATTCCAAATAGTAGTTTTCCTAAGAAATTTCATAATATTAGATTAAACGCTTCTGTTGGTTGGAATTATATAAGATATCCATTTTCTTAGGTTTGCCCACCTTTAAGTATTCATTTCTTTGTTGTTTTGTTTTTTTACCCCAGGCACAGCCGGTCCAATTTACATATGATACACAGGCTAGCAAACAATTACAATTTTCTATATGATATGCTCCAACATTTCTTTATTCATAAACTTACACTTTTTGGCAGAAATTAGATTTATCAAGTTTAAATCATTTTGGAAAAAAGTCAAATTAAACAGATGATTAATCAATACACTAAAATTTAAAAGTTGATGAGACATAACCAGAAAATATCTCTCAATATTATGGTAATACTTCCCAGACAATCATACAACACAGATGGGACTTTGTCAGACCAACATACTATTATTACAGTCACCCCTGTTTATCTCCAAGTCAGCGAAAAAAGCATGTGGTATCGAAGTATTCCAGTTAAGTGAGATCGAATGTCAACTGTGAAGTTATGGCTTGAACTAACAACAAAACATTTTGAAATACCCAGTACTTTGAATTAAACGAAGACCTTTGTATTAAAGTATTTAAACGAGTTCGAGATAACAAGGTTGGACTGGATTTGAATATCACAAGTGGAATGCAACAGAAACATTATTTTGTTGCGTAATTACTAGGTAACAGTATACCTTTTCATAGCGTGGCCATCCCAGTGATTCCTAGCTCCCTATATCTTTATGATATTGATAAATACCATGTATCATAAGAACAAACTCTGACCTACAGAATAAAACTTCGCCAAGTCTAACACATTACAAGTCCTTGGCTAGCTTTACAGATACAAGTCGGTACACACCACTTAAAAGAGTTTAAAAATGCCAACTTTTAATAATAAATGCAATAAAGCAACATGACATTGGGATAAAAGTTGATCTATTTAAACACCTGAATATTGAATGTTGTGACATATTATCTGTAATGAGAAGTTAAATTCGACAATAAAATAGAGAATTTTTCAGACTGAGGTTATTTCTAGTGAAATAAAATTGTTGACAAAATTCCGTTGGGTCATAAATGGGCGGTAAAACTTATCTTAACAGATAGTGGTAAATAGTGGGATGGGATTTATCTTAGTGTCTACCTGTTGCACATAAGCTTTAAATGTCGTGAGAAATAAGCATTACACAAAGTGAGATCTGCATTGGTACAAAAGTGTCACCTTGAAAGAATTGTATTAAAGCAAAACGTGCAACTAAAATATATATATATATGTTTACTCAAAAAAAAAAAAAAATTCAAATGTAGTATCTGTATACTGTATTTTTTCCCTGCACTTCTTTTATTCAACCCTGACACCTCCTTATAGGACAGCAAGCTATGTTTACTCAGAGAAAATGACACAACAAGGTATTGGCGGAAAATGGCTCATCTCTTCGATGGCCGAATATTTATTTTACTTATTTTTTTAGAAAATTTTAACACATTTTAAAATTGCATTTTTTATGAGTAAAGGTGCGGCCTATAAATAAAGCGCCACAAGACATCATAAAAGTGAAAAGATATGATGTTTACTGCAAATAAGCCCCCTCAAGCTCCCACCATGGTAATTGTTCTTGGAACAGGGTGGGTGCTGGCAATTAATGCTCAAACTCTACCTAAACTTTGTCTCTCTCAAAAAAATTGTTAATTCTTGTTAAATTTTAGTCTCTGGAAAAAAAAGTATCTTACTTGATACTGAAGTTTTGTTACCTGTATTCCCTGCCCAACACAAACAGAAAAAGGTGCTGACGCCCAACCACTCACGATATTTTCATGTTAAGGTAAATATTTTAAAACACCAACCCAGGTTAACATAGACATTCAAATCATTGCATCAAACATGATATGACAAGTACCCAATGAAGTTTAATATCTTCTTCAAATAAAGACATATAGTATCCACAGTGTACCAAATGACCTGATGATTCTAACCCAAATTAATGCACCCGATGACCCGAAGATTTCCATCAGGAGACCTGTGAGTAATTCAACACAAAGATATAAGTACAATGGAATTGTCAGAAGCCTGTCCAGCTTATACCGTTACTGATTATAGCCAAGTCAAATTCACATTAATCTAATCTCACATGAGGAATAGTTTCAATGACTAGACCCACGCAACGATAACAGAAGTGATAATCAGAATTCTATCTCTAGTTCACTGATTGACTTGTTATATAAACACTTATAATGAAATATTGAAAACAACTTACTAACCACTCAGCCGTTATTAGTCTCGCTATACTAAGTGACACTACCGAACTCGTGGTGATTCTGGCTCCCCTCCGCAGGGGACAACTTGGGGACCCCCTTGTTGGGTTGATCCCCACCCCACACCACTTAACAAGTATTAGCAATCAATACATAGCCTGAATGGCCCTATCTTTTAGTGAAGTACACAAACTTATCAATCTGTTTAGCCGTAAACCAAACAGTTGATAAACTCCACATTTTCTCAAACAAATTGTTTTAAATGTCAAAAGTCTGTAGGGGAAAATCAAAACTGATCATCATGACTATAATTGATCGATATTTTTGTCTGATCTACGGCAACATTTGTATCATTAAACAGGGTCATTTATATAAGAGGGACCAACATATTTGTCATTTTAGATTGATAGCATTTGATTCTTGTTGACAAATTCAAAACTTTCTGAAAGGAGAATGACCTATACTAATTGTGTATAGCTCACTTTCACCGTAAACATGTCATGTTGTCATGGAACAGCAAGTAATAATGCCATCAATCATATTACAAATTCAAATTTAAAAAGTTTCAAACAATTTACAGTTTTCACCATTGGATATTTGTATTGGTTTCCAGTATTTTTAAAAGTTAATTTTAATGATAATAAAAACCAGTGCGATAATTGATCAAGCTGAGCTCCTAAACTGTTTTTGCATTACAAACTCACATTTACAGGAAACAGAAGTCAAGAGAGCTACATTTCATGATAATTTGTAAGGATTGATGAAAAGAAAGAAATCTAAATGATCTATGAACATTTTTTGCCATGACTCTCTTCATTTCTCCTTGATATGTTTTTAACAACGAAAGAGAAATTGAGTTGAATTAAAACAAGTACATGCGAGGGCATTATTTTTAAAAATGTAAACCAAAATTAGGAGAAATTCATTTGTATTTGTATCTTAGAAAGTTTAACAGTCTAATATTTTCTTGAAGCTAAATATACTGTATAGTGGAGGTGCCATAGAATGTGAAAGCTTGCCTCAGACAATATAAAATTTACTTCAGCTCTGCACCAAAACAAATAGTGACTAGATTTACTCTGTAAATTAGAAAGTTGCAGACAGAAATCTATACGTAGGTACAGTGGTACTAATATCCTTTGTCGATTTCAATAAAATACTGTTTATTGATCTTTGAAACTTTGAATTTAACATTGGCTATCAAAATGTTTGTTTACAAGTAAAAGCATTAGAAGAGCAGTTCTGACCTTTGGCCTGGGCATTCCTTCTACTAAGGTATGAAGTGTCACATTATCTGTTCATTCACACTCAGTGGTGATCATGTGGTAGGAGGCATGCAATTGCAAATTTCGGGATGTTATCATCTTGGCCTAATTTTTGCACTCTAAACATTGAGCAAATTATTTCTCTAAATAATTTCTGAACGAGACTTTTCATTCAATGTGCTATAAACACTTAATCAGTTAAATTTCAATAATACAGTAAAACCTGTACTACAGTGTAAGGTGATTAAAATATATACAGTTCTAGGCCTTTCCCAAAAGTGTTGTTATTCCCCTTGATAGGACCGCAATGGTGGATACAAGATGGACTTCAGGGAAGTGCTTTTTGAATTTGGCACCATTTGGCAATCAGATGACATTATTCCCATTATGACAATTGACATCATAATTATGTTTCAAAAACACTTCCCAATTTACCTGGTAGTCATTTTTTGATAGAAGCCTTAAAGGCCCAATATACGTAACTTCAGGGAAATTTTCGTGATTCTGAAAAATTCTGGAAAAAAATCCAGTTGATAACCATGCAAAAATAAACCTTAAACGAAGTAAACCTGAGCGGTAACTAACAAGAAACTCTTTACAAAAAAATCCAAAGAATTGAAAATAATTCAGGTGGGGCCCACTTCAACAACAAACCGAAGGTAGAAGACGGTTCGAAATGGACGTGTGTTTACAAATAGCGTGTTTCAACTGCTGTTGTACCGGTAACCGCGAAAGAATTCATCTTGAATATTGCTGATATCAGTTAATCTTAACTAAATCTATAAGTATAATAAGTTAGAAGGCTTGATTTTAACTTCAAGTTTTGCAGAAAGTTACGTATATTGGGCCTTTAATAGCATCATTTTTTTTTACTGTAACTTTATTGAAACTACTTCCACACTTCATTTTCTTCCTTGTCATAAGAAATACACACATGTAAGTACCTGACAGGATTCTGGCTACCCTGTACCACCATCATCACTGATGACATGACAGGGCAGTCAGCAAACCTTAAATCCTATATAATGCACCAAACCTAACACCAACCGAGTATTGACCAGCAATTCATAGCAATGCCACATGCACAAGTTTATTGTCATTGAGACAGGAAATAAGGATTGATTTTTGTCAGCATATTGATCTGATGAAAATAATAATTCCTTAATTGCAAAGAAAGTAAAGTACGCAGCACACGTACGTCTGCTTGGTATGCTAATCCGCAGGAATAGTTGTTATTCTAGAGACAACAGACGGGATCTTGTGTAATGTCACAGCAATTATTGCCACCAAATATACAATTCAGGAAGCGGAAAGGTGATTTAATAGTTGCTTTTATGACAAGGGAATCAATGTTATTTGAACACTGGTAATTTTAGTGGCATATTGTAAAGCAATGGATGAAATCTGATTGGATTCTGTAAATTATAAAATGCATGTACATGATCAAGTTCTAACTGCAATGGGAAGCCTTACAGAAGTCCTCCAAGTGTTGCTTAGATTAGTTTTCAATTGCCATCACATTGCATACAAAGCTTAAGCAGAACTAGAACACTAACAGGTACATCAGGAAGGGCCCCACTTTGTTCTCTGACCCTAATAGTTAAGCAGGTTTGGTCTATAATTGTTACATGTAATTAGACACAGGTAAAAGACCACAAATTGAAATCATCTTGGTGTACGCCTTTGAATATTAGAAACAATCAGACAGTTTTGACCTCTGACCTTTGGGTGAAGGTCCCAATGACCAAATCATCTATGGGTGATGCAGATTTACTGCAAGTTTCATGAACATAAATGTATCTTAAACGGTTTAAAGTTATCGCCTGGACAATAATTAATGGAAAATTTCACACTTAGTCCACCTTTTACATTGAGGTCAAGGTCAAAGTGATATAAAAACTGAGTTCACTGCACATCAGCTATAGGTGATGGGAGTTTACTGCAAGCTTTGTCAAAAAATCTTCAAAAGCTTATATAAATACTTCTAAGTAGAAGAATGAAGAAAACGTCTCCCTTAAATTCATTTGAATGGGAGAGAAAACATTATTACTTCTTAACTCAACTTAAAGGTTTTCGTTTCGGTATTGTTACCATGGGTGACATATAATAAAAGTAACACATACATACATCATGAACACTGAACAATATAATATATATCTGATACACATAACATAGTAAGCAAGAACGGCTATATTTAACCAAATGATAATACTTACTTGACGAGAATATTTCATAACATTTTACACTTTTATAGGACAAAGAACAGATCTTACTCATTGTAGAACATTTTGTTACAATAAAGTTGATAATTTCTATCCCATATACTGTTAAAATAAAATTCAGCAAGCCATTTCTGCCAACAGTAAACACTAATATAAAACACTTTGTAACAGCTAAAATACATCTATAGACGACATCTTTAGATTGAATTTCACAAAAGAGAACATTATGAAAGTATAAGTAGACTATACAGCTACAGTAGAGTATAAAATGAAGCACTAAAACTTACATACAACTTCAGTTTAGTATCCGTCAATGGAGCTCAAAAGATCTACTTTGGTGGTTTTATACCGGCTGATTGTTTCTGGTGTGATTCATAATGGGATGTTTATTGTGACGGCAAGGTCTGTATGGTTTTATGTTTTGTGTAAACGACCTTTAAAGTGGAGAGTTCATCATTAGCCGAGTCAATACCCGTACTGGTCGACAACAAACCACACTTCCGATCCCCACACTTACCCATGTTTGTTCCGATGCCCTGTTAGGTTGGTACTTGTTGCTTAAATCCACATGCAGTTTAAATTGCCGACCCTAAATTGAGCATGCTATAAATATCAAACCTCCTACAATGAAAATGTTACAAGTGAATGTTTGGTGACGTTAATGAGAGTTTGAACTGACATCCCAAGAGGTGATCCCATTAGTACCCTAACTTATTATCTACAGCCTACTACAGTGTACACAGTCAATTCTACCACACAACTTAATGGAACAGCTTTCTCCATTTATCAGAATTAAATTTTAACCGTAGGCCATTAGATAAGCCTCAGGGACTAGTACTACACAAACTTGATCACAGGGGGTTGAGACTGATAGTCTGAAGAAGTCATAGAGCAAAAGTTGCTAAAATCAATCCTTATTTGCTCAAGGAAACAATGAGTCTTAAGCTAATTTTGCTAGAATTATTTTTAGAGTGAATTAATTCAGACAATGCAATGAATAGATCACTGCAACCTTGTTCTTTGACCTCAAAATAGTCATTGTTGGACATTATACAAATTCATAGATAAACCTGTTCTGGAAATGCCTTTTATTCAACTATAAACCTTGACCTTTGACATTGTGACTCCAAAATTAAGAGTTCTTTTTCATCATTTGGATATAACATACAGTTTGTGCTTCTGTGACCTTGAAGTTTGACCTTGAAACTCCAAAATTAAAATATATCTACTCTTTTTTATCACATTGGTATACAGTTTTGTACTTCTGTGAAGCTTTTACACTTTTGAGTATTAATTACCCTATCAATGGGCAGGCAATGACTGACATTTACAAGTTCAGTATACCTTTAGAAAATCGTTTTTTCTATTTCTAATTCTACCATGGTAGTAACCACAGTCAAGCTAAGATTTTGTCACAATGCTGGGTTTAAGCAGCAAAAATGACAGACCCTATAATACATTAGAATCACTGTCTAAATCATTCAGGACTAAAGGTAACAGGGAGAAGGAAAGGTACTGCCAGATACAGTCAAAGTTAGCAAGTGGTTGGGCCAACCCCGACCAACCAAACTCACCGACGGTCCACCAGCAGTAAAGTGGAGTAGATATTGGAGTTAAAGGAGTGAGTGTAATTGAGGAGTCTGATAGAAAAGTCCAAGCAAGCCAGTCATTGGGTAAACAGGTCAGAAGGAGAAAAAAGGAGAAAATTGATGGATTATAAAATATGATAAGACTGTTGAATTAAGTAAAAACTAGGTTCTTGAATCATTGGTTTAGAGACGTTTTAAGTAACTGTCTCAAAAGTGTTTTGATATTTTAACCATGTATCATACTAAAGCCAAGTCACCTTTAGCAAAGATAATCAGATAATGAACATTCAGAGGCCATGGCAGGATGTAGATCTAATTCAATCTGTCAATGGCATCATTTCTTCTGTATACTAGTTATACACAGGTAATATACAGGTACAGGATCATTCTACCCCTGTTGTGACCAGGACAAGCCAACATGACATTCCATTTAGTTCCTAAATTATGTAAATCTTGTTGTAGGCGTGATACCTTAAGGTATACCACCTTGAATCATGAAATTCCAATTTTCAAATTATGTTTGATCGGGGCTCATAAATCACAGGCATCAACGAAGGAGTTGCAAGTGAGATTTGAATTTTTTGAGGCATGAAATTAAATCTAACATTGATCAATTTTATTGATAAAAACGTTTAAACTGAAAAGAACACCTCACAAATATAAAGGTAATCGTAAACATGATGAAATGCCACCACTTTAGATCATAAGGGATAAAGGCAAGATTTCATTTGATTAAACCTTGCTTACTGCAAAAGAAAGAAAAATCAATTTCTTATTAAAATTTTCTTTTCAAAGTAAATGGACACAAACACTTTTGTATAAGCCCCTTTTTACAATTGATTATGGATTAGAAAAAAATAGCTCAAGTAGGTTTAACTTGAGCCAGTCAATAAGTTGGAAGTTTAATATTACTTTTTTGACATACAAAACCTGTGTACAGGGCAGAACTCAACTGCCTTTATTACAACAACAACAGAATCTTAACAAGACTCACATTTAAGAGTCATTTCAATACAAACAATTCAAAAATCTTCAGAGGCATATAATTTACAGGTCTGGTAGGCGTTATCTATCAACACAGGATTTTCATTTTGGTAAACTTATTTTGTTTCATATATACAGTATAACTTGTCTAAAGCGGCCCCTGACTAATCCGAATCCCTGTCTATTCTAACCTTACAGTTTGGTCCCAATATTTCAATCTGAACTCATATTGACCAAAACCTCTACAATCAGGACACCTGTGTAAAATGGCCAAACAATTTGGTCCCAATATGACATCCAGTTTAGACAAGTTACACTGTATCAATAAGACTGAATAACATCAAAAATGAAAATTTCTCTTTTTTTTTAGGTTGTTATATATATATGTCATCATTACATTCTTGCACTCTAAGCTTAGTTGAGCATTCTACAAAATTAAAGAATTCCTATGGATTAGGAAGAAAGGGGAATCAATGAACAGAAACGAGGGGGGACACCAGTTGAGTCATCTTTACAACCCTAATTTAACATCCAAGTAGGGGCGGAATGGGTAAACATCTTACCCACTCCTCTGTCTACCTGTAGTATCAAAGTATATTTGGACGAAATGTCGCGCTACGTTTTTGACAGCTGACTTCTCTAACTCGCCCTATTTTGGGTAGTGAGCGGATTTCAGCGGTCAGATTACCGACACTCAGCTATTGTACTCTTTGCTTGACAACGAAACAGATGTTTTTGAAAGCTCGCAAATAAAGTTCTCAATTCCTGTTTGTGTACAAAACAAACTCAGTATATGGCATATTAATTACTTTTCAGCACAGAAAAACCTATTAGAAGAAGCACTTGGCGGACTACATAATAATTTCTTTGTTATAGCCTACCTGTTTCTACTTGGCCTACATACCTGTCTAAGCAGCATATCCCATAATCCCCCTGAAATAGGTGGCACGTGCACTGCTCGTCTTCACTTATGCAATAAGACTTTTTTCTTTTGGAATATCAAGGCAATAATATTATCTTAAGCTTGATTGCATTAACATCACTTTGGTTCCTACAAAAAAAATATTTGCCAGATAGTTATCAAATATTAAAATGTAAATCTGCAAAAACACCTAAGCCATCCATTGAAATACCAGATATATTCCTTCTGAAGGGCCGACATGTCATTTATAGTGTCCAACCACGCACAAAGTGGGTTGTGTTGTTGAATGTATCAATAAACATTCTTGTTGCCAAGTTAGATCAAGACATATTGAGATGAATGATGTTAATGCCCAATACCGTTATTAGCGTATGACCCGTGGCTGATAGATTTTTACTTCTCAATAGAACTGGGCTTGGCTGTCACAGATAGATTTGTTAAGCTGCTGATTTCCCTATGGCCCATATCTAAACACAGCATTCCTTTTCAAAGATATGGAAATGCTGTGTAAAATCTGGTCAAGCATTAGTTAGTTATTATCACTGGCACATCAGGCATGTAACAGAAACAAGATCAGTAAACAATGTACCCTACCTGACAACAAAGTATTTAATTACATCTTTCAGGTACATGTAGGCCTATATCTATGCATTGGAATCAGACATTTTAATCTTTAAACTTATAATTTAAAAAATATCTGGTTCGATATTCATGAGACCGTTCTCATGCTTAAGCATAGATTCTGTGCTCAAGCCAGATTTCTTGTTATGGCTATAGATTATTTAAACAATCTAGATTCTGTGCTCAAGCCATATTTCTTGTTATGGCTATAGATAATTTAAACAATCTAATTTTGTCACGGTTATATGGTGAAGAGACATGAAGTCGAAAGCTGTTTTCAACATTTACAATGACTTTTTGACTCTTTGACATGATTCAGGCGAGTTTCAAGAATGCTGGTTTGAGCACAGAATCCACGCTTGATCATGAGAACGGTTTCATGAATACCGGTGTCATATCAAATTTGTATCCCCCATCAAAAAAGTATCCGGATACTTTTTCTGGCCATCAAAAAAGTATCCCCCCTATAGTATTTGTATCCCCCTAAACATTAATGTTGATTTACAGTTTTATGGTGATTATTTCAATAATATATTGCAAGAAATAGATACAGGTGTCAAGGTAATTGTACAGGTGAGTTAATTACACCTGGTTCAACATGACAGTGTTACATAACAGGAGATAATTATAAGTGAGGGTCACACCTAGCCTAGGTGCTGGGTGTTGGGATCAATTGATGTACAGGTAAATTTACCTGTGTAATAGCCATGCATGTGCTTTAGAGTCTGCACACATATTACAAAATGAATTATATGAAATGCATATATCTAAGGCATCTATTTTAGCCTAACAATTTTATTTATACACTTGATCATTTGGTGGGTATATATACCATGCCAGTCATGGCCATATAGATATATAAACTATTTAATTGAGAAGGAAACTTTAAGTTTAGTACTTGTGTCTTTTAGATAATTCCTCTTTTATTCCCCTAATCCACCCTAAAGTTAATAACCACACACATAAGACTTTGTCTGAAAATTTAATAATACTATTTAACTTCTATGCGGAGGGAAATTAAGGTGTATAATTATGCTCATTCCTTTTTAATTTGTGTTTCTCCTTTGTTTTTCTCCGAATCATATGTTAAATTATGAATGACATAAATATTTCAATTAATATCCTGGACATCATATTAATGATTTTATTAGAATTGTCAACTGAAAGCAAATATATAACTGGTATTTATAACTGCATGTACCAAAATACACAAATTTCAACATGAAATTGCAAAAATATTGCATTTTGAGGATTTGAATTAGTATCAAAACACAGATAATGTTAAAAAATAATAAAGATGGAAAAAACACATCTTAAGAAATTAATTATCATATAAAAAAAATTGCAACATAAACTTCAAAATTGGCTTTGCCGAGTTTTAATAGTGTTTGGTGTATATGTAAACTGTATAGCAGAACTTCTGGATGTCAGTGATTACTATTATCCAACAACATAATTTGTTCTTAGTCCATATATTATATATATACAAAAATGTACCATTACTGTGATTGAACATGTTACATTGCATTTGTCTTTAAATCAACCTTCAACCTATTCCCTTGTTATGAACATCCCATTATGTATGAATTTAAGTTTTATGCATGCAAAGATTATTTGTAAGTGTAGAAACCATGCATTTTATATTGTTGTATACAATTTCAAAAGACCTTATATTGTATATCAGTGAATGAATTTATCAGCAAATCCATATTGAAATTATATGATTGCCATCAAAAAAGCATCCGGAGGGAGGTTTATGAGATATAGGGGGGATACATATATGATAGCCATCAAAAAAGTATCCGGGGGGAGGTTTATGAGATATAGGGGGGATACATATATGATAGCCATCAAAAAAGTATCCGGGGGGAGGTTTATGAGATATAGGGGGGATACATATATGATAACCATCAAAAAAGTATCCGGGGGGAGGTTTATGAGATTTAGGGGGGATACATATATGATAGCCATCAAAAAAGTATCCGGGGGGAGGTTTATCTTATATATAGGGGGGATACATATATGATAACCATCAATAAAGTATCCGGGGGATGTTTATGAGATAAAGGGGGGATACATATATGATAGCCATCAAAAAAGTATCCGGGGGGAGGTTTATGAGATATAGGGGGGATACATTTATGATAGCCATCAAAAAAGTATCCGGGGGGAGGTTTATGAGATATAGGGGGGATACATATATGATAACCATCAAAAAAGTATCCGGGGGGAGGTTTATAAGATATAGGGGGGATACATATATGATAGCCATCAAAAAAGTATCCGGGGGGAGGTTTATGAGATAAAGCGGGGATACATATATGATAACCATCAAAAAAGTATCCGGGGGGAGGTTTATGAGATTTAGGGGGGATACATATATGATAGCCATCAAAAAAGTATCCGGGGGGAGGTTTATCATATATATAGGGGGGATACATATATGATAACCATCAATAAAGTATCCGGGGGATGTTTATGAGATAAAGGGGGGATACATATATGATAGCCATCAAAAAAGTATCTGTGGGAGGTTTATGAGATTTGGGGGGGATACATATATGATAGCTATTAAAAAAGTAACCGGGGGGGGGTAGGTTTATGAGATATAGGGGGGATACATATATGATAACCATCAAAAAGTATCTGGGGGAGGTTTATCATATATATAGGGGGGATACATATATGATAACAATCAAAAAAGTAACCAGGGGAAGGTTTATGAGATAAGGAGTCCTGTATCACACTAGAACTCATCACTATACTATATATGTCAATCCTGTATCACACCAGACCTCATCACTATACTATACCTGTCAGTCCTGTATCACACCAGACCTCATCACTATACTATACCTGTCAGTCCTGTATCACACCAGACCGCATCACTATACTATACCTGTCCGTCCTGTATCACACCAGACCTCATCACTATACTATACCTGTCAGTCCTGTATCACACCAGACATCATCACTTTAATATACCTGTCTGTCCTGTATCACACCAGACCTCATCACTTTAATATACCTGTCTGTCCTGTATCACACCAGACCTCATCACTATACTATAGCTGTCTGTCCTGTATCACACCAGACCTCATCACTATACTATACCTGTCTGTCCTGTATCACACCAGACCTCATCACTATACTATACCTGTCTGTCCTGTATCACACCAGACCTAATCAATATACTATACCTGTCTGTCCTGTATCACACCAGACCTCATCACTATACTATACCTGTCTGTCCTGTATCACACCAGACCTCATCACTATACTATACCTGTCTGTCCTGTATCACACCAGACCTAATCAATATACTATACCTGTCTGTCCTGTATCACACCAGACCTCATCACTATACTATATGTCAGTCCTGTATCACACCAGACCTAATCAATATAATATATAGTATTGCCCCTATATGTCTATGATAAACCTCCCCCAGATACGTTTTTGATGGCTATCATTTATGTTTCCCCCCTATATCTCATAAACCTCCCCCCCCCCCCGGATACTTTTTTGATGGCTTTCATATATGTATCCCCCCTAAATATCATAAACCTCCCCCCAGTTACTTTTTTGATGGCTATCATATATGTACCCCCCCTATATCTCATCAACCTCCCCCCAGATACTTTTTTGATTGCTATCATATATGTATCCCCCTATATCTCATAAACCTCCCCCTAGATACTTTTTTTATGGCTATCATATATGTATCCCCCCTAAATATCATAAACCTCCCCCTAGAAACTTTTTTGATGGCCATCATATATGTATCCCCCCTATTTCTCATAAACCTCCCCCCGGATACTTTTTTGATGGTTATCAAACATGTATCCCCCCTCTTTATCTCATAAACCTCCCCCCGGATACTTTTTTGATGGCTATCATATATGTATCCCCCCTAAATCTCATAAACCTCCCCTTAGAAACTTTTTTGATGGCTATCATATATGTATCCCCCCTATTTCTCATAAACCTCCCCCCGGATACTTTTTTGATGGCTATCATATATGTATCCCCCCTATATCTCATAAACCTCCCCCCGGATACTTTTTTGATGGCTATCATATATGTATCCCCCCTATATCTCATAAACCTCCCCCCGGATACATTTTTGATGGCTATCATAAATGTATCCCCCCTATATCTCATAAACCTCCCTCTTAATACTTTTTTGATGGCTATCATATGTATCCCCCCTATATCTCATAAACCTCCCCCCGGATACTTTTTTGATGGCTATCATATATGTATCCCCCCTAAATCTCATAAACCTCCCCTTAGAAACTTTTTTGATGGCTATCATATATGTATCCCCCCTATTTCTCATAAACCTCCCCCCAGATACTTTTTTGATGGCTATCATATATGTATCCCCCCTATATCTCATAAACCTCCCCCCGGTTACTTCATCAACCTCCCCCCGGATACATTTTTGATGGCTATCATAAATGTATCCCCCCTATATCTCATAAACCTCCCTCTTAATACTTTTTTGATGGCTATCATATGTATCCCCTCTATATCTCATAAACCTCCCCCCGGATACTTCTTTGATGGTTATCATATATGTATCCCCCGCTATATCTCATAAACCTCCCCTGAGATACTTTTTTTATGCCTATCAAATATATATCCCCCCCCCCCCTCCACTATATCTCATAAACCTTGATCCCCCAGATACTTTTTTGATGGCTTTCAGTATATCTAAACTATCCCTTAGATCTATTTTGATGGAATATATGTACCCCCCCCACCCCTATTATCTCTGAAATATTTATCCCCTGGATATTGAAATTTCACTGCAATGGTTGACTGCAAAACATGATTAAGTACTATAAAAGGCCTATACTGGTAGATCTTAATTGATTAATTATTTAATTCTATATATTTTTTCACAAGGATTGATTTATCTGTAATCTATTGTATATATATAATTATATACAATATTGATTTGATTTGTATCACTGCAAAGCCACTGCATGAACATACTATACTCAATATTTAGACATATGGTCAAGGTAAAAAGATTGGATGAAAATACCTGTAAATCAAGATATATTTTGACATAGTGACATGTCAATTTTATGCAACATTTATAGTACAATAATTATAAAGACTGAAAGGGCCGATAATGTCAAATAATCATGATTTTCATATCTTATTCTGATAAAAGTTGAATTAAGATATAAAGTTCTTTCGAGCTCTAGCTCTCCTGATTCATCAAGCCAGTATTTGTTACTGAATCATATATATATATTCATCCAGATCCAGAAGTTATTAGCCAGCCGATATACTAATTATTACATAAATGGTAATGAAAATAAGATACTTAATGATATTCATCCAGATCCAGAAGTTATATTACTAGCTAGCTGATATACTTATTACATAAATGATAATGAAAATGAGATATGTATTATATCTATTGTTATAAAAGTTGGTATTATCCTTCTTTTGATAAGTTTTACCACTTACAACAGCAAATCTTACATATATAACTGTACAGGTAAACACCCATCCATTGTAAAGTGTAATTACACCTGACAACATAGACTTAATTTACCTGGTCATCATCAGCTAATTGTCTACTATATATAGTGGCTGTATATAGACACCTGAGCCTACCCCAGCACTGGCTAGCTGTTATGTAACAATACCTGTCAGGTGTAATTATAATTAGTCACCTTGACACCAGTAAGGTACCCGTGGCCATGATAAATTTAAACCTATGGCCAATTGACATGCAACTTACCTGATATAAACAGTACATTTGTAAACAAAAATATTTGGCAAGGAGGGGATACAAATACTATAGGGGGGATACTTTTTTGATGGGTTAAAAGGTATCCCCGGATACTTTTTTGATGGGGGAAAAAGTATCCGGATACCTTTTTGAGGGGGGGTGCAAATATGATATGACACCGGCCCAGGAATCATAGCTATAGCCTTTAATATGTTATTTGGTTGTTGTTTTTTTTTACCCGAAATGATACACTGCTGGCACATGATCTTGCACACCTAAGGATTCAATTGCCAATAGTAAGTGAATATATAATATATAAATGAAAGCATAATCTTGTAATAACAAAGAAAAGATATTTGTTTTTCATTAAATTTCACAAAAAAACATTGGTATTTTTTCGATATACATGTACATGTACATCAAATGTAGGTCAAGCATTACATGTACCCCCTGTTTCAACTGAGTGTAAACATTGCACATGATCTTGTACTTGATTTTTTCATGTATAGTCATCCTAAGGTGACTCAGAAGTCTGAGAAGAGCAAAAACAACAACCAATTATCAGCAACATGGTGGGAACTACACAGGAAAAGGTTTATAATTATCACAGTCAATGTTTTTAACTTCGAACGAAGTGATAACAGCAAACACATTAACATGTGTGAAGGGTTGTGGTATTTGAACTTTCTTTGGTGCACATAGGCAATTTTCCAACAAACATTCAATTGCCATGCAAAATTTCAAACGCATCCACTTTGGTCAATCGTGCTTGTCAATATTTTGACAGATGACTGCTTATAAGGTATGCCGCACAAGATCATGTTCCTTTCCTGTACAATTTCAGATATGAATCATAGGCATATAATTCTTTTTCTCTCTATGCTGTGATTGAAGAGTGAACTTGTATCACAATTTTATTATTTAGGCCATAGGGGCACGTCAGGATAGTATGGTTACCATGATGACTCATAGACAACTCAAACATAAGGTGACAGTATACCCTTAATCTTTATACAAAGATTAAAGCCAAATTACCATGCCCGTGTTTAGGCCTATAACCATGGGCGTAGTTCTCCCTGTAACTGCTTTTACAGCCCACCAAAACCTATAAGCTGTGACATTTCCTCTGATACAAACATGCAATAATAATGTTGCTGTTGGCTTGCAAACTTCATGCAATTTGAACTTCGTTGTCATAGACCCACTTTCTGCAAACCACAAAGCTAAACTCTTGAACTTCGTTGTCATCATGTCATAGACCCTGGTCCGGAGAGCTTATTATGAAAATAAAAAAAAGTTCCGATGACATGTATGACATCTGGATATTCTTTAAATTACTGGTGTGAATAAGAAACATAATTACCCCATCTTACGGTTACGAGGCCTCACATACTGCTGCTGTTACATTCCTCTCGGCATTTTTGTTTTGGTTTCAGCCTCCGACCGCCATTTTGTGTGACGTTGGGCGATTGTGCATTGTTGTCGTTCATTGGACGGTCCCAAAAATATTGACCAATCAAAAGTGACATCACGGCAACATTTTCCCCGCCATTTAGTACGATTTTCAGTGGATCTATCCTATTCCTAGGCCTACGTCTCTGTATGAATGTTGTAGAATTGACAAAAAATAGCATATAAATTGTCGACACTGTTACCATGTTAAAGCGATCTGTCTTGTATCATAAAGTGAATTGTTTTTGTTGTTCGTGAAGCAAAATATTACACATTTTCTAAAAATGTTTTCATAAAAATTCTACTAACAACAGAAATCTAAATATTTGACACATTTTTCATATGCGTGTTTGCTGTGAAAAATTATAGTACTTTGTAAGATGTTATAGAAAAAATCTTTCATGAGATAAAAAAAACTTGAATGTGATTGAAACATCAGAAGAATGCACCCTCAACAAGAAACAAAAGTTAAGAGGTAACAGTGCGAGAAGACGGGGGGGGGGGGGGGGACATGCGAACAAGAACTTGAGACCTGCGTTCGAATCCGTAGATCTACCATGTGGACTAAAACGTATACGTAAGACCTTAAATCTACAACTAACTGACAGACGGCTGGCACAAAATGAACTTGCTATATTGATACATGAAAGTCAACTTTGTGACGGTCCAAAGTTCAAAGAAAGGGCCGAAACTGTTCATCGGGTATAGACAAGGGTTTCTATATAATTCAAGATTGGAATCGTTGACAAAGGCTTATGCAAACTACATCTTATTGTCCTTTTACAGGACAACATCTTTATACATTGCTGTGATAAGGTTGTGATGTTTCAAAAAGCTAAAGAATTTTATTTAATTTGTAAAGATGGCACGTGCATAAAACGGTTGTAGAACAAGCGCCAATCTCGTGTCCCCTGTCTGATGAAAATTAAAACAATCTAAAACAGAGAAGGATCAACACCTGGATATCGCCGAGAACAACGTTCTGACGGTTTCCAACCATCGAGGTCGAAAAATAAATCTCTTTGTCATCCGATTTTTTAATTTAAAAAAATAAATTATGCAGTTGCACGTTTTGACGAGGCCTGGGTACATGCTGTGCATACAATGTACATACCTATGGCGTACCATCGGTTTTCAGCTTTATCTCAAAACAACTCTTGACAGTAACAACAATATATAGGTCTACCGGTGTTACTTTTACAGCTGAATTTAAAGTGAAATATGACATTGATTAATTAATTACTTCCAATTCCTCTCATTGCAACATGACAATTGAACTTCCATGTATGCAAAATATTTTAAGCACAAATCTTTACACTTGTCCAATTTCGAGAGTTGATATCAAGCCGCTGATGATTTCATTTCTAGTAATAGTATAAGAAATATCAAGCCGCTGATGATTTCATTTCTAGTAAGAGTAAAAGAAATATCAAGCCACTGATGATTTCAATTCTAGTCAGAGTATAAGAAATATCAAGCCGCTGATGATTTCATTTCTAGTAAGAGTATAAGAAATATCAAGCCGCTGATGATTTCATTTCTAGTAAGAGTATAAGAAATATCAAGCCGCTGATGATTTCATTTCTAGTAAGAGTATAAGAAATATCAAGCCGCTGATGATTTCATTTCTAGTAAGAGTATAAGAAATATCAAGCCACTGATGATTTCATTTCTAGTCAGAGTGTAAGAAATATCAAGCCACTGATGATTTCATTTCTAGTCAGAGTGTAAGAAATATCAAACCACTGATGATTTCATTTCTAGTCAGAGTGGAAGAAATATATTAAAATACATGTTTCAAATTGATAATCAACTGAAACAGCGTGGAATTGTTGACACGCGGATGGGGATAGGAGACAATAGCCTTTAAATTATTATTTTATTAGATCCCCGTGGTACATTTTGTACGTGCCTTCAGTCACGCTGTCAATAGACCTCTTGACAATGCTTTGTGCGTAGGGTGTCACTGAAGGTTTGATGTAGCGAAATTTGTTTGTTCTTTATCGAGTATAGCTAATATTTTACACTGATTACACAAACTTTCAGTATGAACAACCACGACGATTTTAATTAGCTATAAATTCATCGCACCGGGCCTACGTGCAGGGCTTAATACTCTATAATAACAATAATTTACATCAATAGACGGGATCTTTTGCCAGCTTCCATCCCTCACCAGTACCCCACTTCCACGATTGAACATCCCAAAATTATTTTAGAAGAAATTGGTACCTATTTTTGGGGGGAGAGGGGAACTAATGGGATTGAAAGCCCCCGGGATTCTCTATAGTCACTAAATTCACAAAACTAAATACCGTCCATAGGAATTAAGCACGTGTGACTAACTGTAAAACAAAATAAACACCAGTGGGAAATCCAATATCCGTCATTGAAACGGAACCACCAGGGGGAAATTTACATACGTCATAAATATCAGGAATAATGGAGTTTAACAGCGTCATGAATTTTAATTAAAAACTTCGTTTTCGATAAACGTAAAAAGGAGTGTACATGATTACATTTGATTTAAAAGTTTAAATAATATTCAACCGTCCTCGTGTTGCCGATTTGTGGCAGAAGTTAAACCCATTAGACAGCTCCTTATAAACAATACATTAAGCTCCTTGTTGTTGACCGCAAGTTGGTGCTTGACCATGGCCACCGTACAGTTGACCACCACCCGGTGTCCGGTCAAGTTTGTTTACCAAGATTACAACAGCTTAGATTTCTTGTACAGAGTCATGTCCGTGACACTGTTGATTTCTATTTTTTTTCTTATATATTTATGCGTATGTTAGACGTAATTAATTTCATACGTGTTATTTACGATGTTCTTGTTGACGTTAAATATTGGGGAAACCTTACGACGAAGACGGCATCAACATGTTTTTATGTGTGTACTTTAATTCGGCACACCTCGATCTTTTCCGAACTTTCCATTCTTTGACACATCTCGTAGTATCAAATGTAAGTCTTCCCCTAAACAGCTAGAATGACATCCATAACCAGGTGATTTGGGAGCTTATGAATCAATGTCTGTCGTCCACAGCTTATTTAAAAAAAAAATAATTTTTGGACGAAATATGACCTCGATTTAACAAAATAACACAGCAATATGTCTGAAACGTATCCCATACGTTGAACATATTACAGTATTCCTCTTTAATTGTGTATTTCATTGTGATCGTTTACATGTGTCACAGAGGTTGATAACGTTTGCGTGTGACCGATTGACTAAGAATGACAATATTTAGTTCCACAGAGAAACTGGTTGTATATAATGTAATAAAGAGCTAATTGCATTTATGTGAATATTTAAACAATGCTTATATATGATCCATGTATTTCAAAACACATATTAGAATCGACTGATACATGTTTATGTACCATGGTGTCACTTGCATTACATACACACTTAGAAAACAAATTCGCTAATTGTTTAGAAGTATTGAGTTTGTCACGATCTTGTGAGTATCTAAACATTAGGTTTTTTTGCGCGTTTCATTACACTTTTGGTATCCACACCCGGTAGTGACAACCTCTAATTGAAAGTGACTAACCGGATGTTTCCTCAATACATTAATGCAATCTAAATGGCTGACTTGCGGGGAAAATCATGATTTACATTGAATCGTGACGAACACATATTAATGGCTCTTTCAAAATATTTAAATCTTACTCATTTAATGAATCTAAAACTCTCTAAACGTAATGGGGTTAGAATTAAATTATAAATACCCAAATAAACATAAAATGAGTTTGCAAAACGCTTTTGTTTGTTTCGTCAGTAAAGAAGTCGAACTAAGAAGCTGATCAAATTCTGAATTTGTCATGTCCTTATATGGACATGTGATTATCCGAACTGCGCAGGCAACCTTACAGGGATATTTCTTCTTGACAATTGTACAAGTAACCTCCGTCTCAACCAAGTGTTCGTCCCTCTAAAGCTTTTCAGAAGATTATTGCAACATGTGTACTTGGACTTTAATCTCGGACATTTTGATCGGAAGAAGGACTGCTATATAAGGCAAGATTCTGTTCCGTATCAGTGAGAAACCATGCTCCAAGAAGTTTGTTTTCACTTTGTTAGATAGTGACCCTTTATTATGCATTTCCCCCTCTAGATTAACCGCGCTATATGTGTTGTACCTTACTTTTGGATCCCCACCTTTTGGTCCCTAGCATCACCAAAGAGTCCTAGGAGGACGAAATATCTGTATGATGCAGTTTAATTTTTTCGGCATACTGTATCCATTACTAACTTTAAAAGGTGCAGTACATGTGTGTGTTACTCATCTTTAAATTTTCCAGATAGAAAAGATGACGTTTTAATAAAGAGTTATGAATAATTTGTTTCGTGGTAATGGTATAAAGGCCAGCTAAAAAAGACACGGGATGAACCTTTTATACTGCAGGGTTTATGCTGTAGACTAGGGCATCTTCTGGTAATTTAAGTAACTAAACAATCTAATTTTTAGTCAGAACTGTTTCCCTGTCCATACCCGGTGTCCTTGCAACGATAATCAGATTATACAAATATTTAGTTTTAATAAATACAACCGCCAGACTACCGTGTCTAATGTGATGCTGACTGTAAATGCTTATGTTATAGACAAAACAGCTATCTGTATCATAATTACATTGTAATACATGTAATACCATATTAGTATAACTCAAATACAATATGTTTTACCTGGATGAAATAACAAATTCTATAAAAGTAAAATTTAAGACCCAAGAAATGGAAAGAAAAAAGAAGAAGATTTCTCATTTTCTAACCTACCAAAATCCATTCAAGTAGTAGAAACTTGATATAGGCCCAGTGGCACTGAAAGCGAATCGTTGTAGAAGAAGTGCTATTCAATATTGTATGATCTCAATTAAAGCAAGGAATTGAAATTATCAGTTACATGTACTTTTTTCTAGATTCTAACGCTAAAATCAACAGTAAAAGGTAACCCAACCCCCTTATAAGGAACCGTAAACACACTAACAGTAAACAAGTTCACGGTCCAAGGCTAACACCACATCGTGTGAAATGAACAAGTAAATAAATTATGTGTAATGCATGTTTATGGGAGATCGAGGAATTAAACAATCAAGCGTACACGGTATCATAATTGAATTATCTCCCTTAGATCACTGGCTGCAATTTGAGTTACGTTAAAAGTAATCAGAAAAAACAATTTATATAGCACTTCAAGATGAGCACCCTAAGTAACTTATCCAAACTGTACCGCATATGTGAGAAGGAGTAAGTAGGGAAATTTGATTGTAAATGAAAACAAAGTTTCGGCATACTATACATGTAGTGAAATGTACATGTACCAGCAAGATATTCGCAACCACAGGGGTATGAGTAGCTTTAGCTCGTTTTGGACATAAACTAAAGTTTAAGAGCAATTTATATAGCACTTTTAGATAAAAATGCACCCCTTCCACCAGAATTTAGTGACTTTGACAGCTTACGATAAACGTGACGATTTCAATTTTATTTATCGGAAATTGATCTTAACCCTCAAAAATGTAAAATTGCGCCAAATACCTAAGTTTAGATCCTAAATTAGCTGCAACAAATTACCAGGCCCCTGTGATGCGCCAAATACCTAAGTTTAGATCCTAAATTAGCTGCAACAAATTACCAGGCCCCTGTGATGCGCCAAATACCTAAGTTTAGATCCTAAATTAGCTGCAACAAATTACCAGGCCCCTGTGAGTCGGACTAGAGTGCTGTTATAAATAGTACTGCACGGTAGACTTTTATTTTTATTTTGTTATGTATTCTTTGTATTTCCAACTTTCTTCAATGCATATTCCTGACTTTGTTTACGGATCATTTTTAGTGAAATTTTATATATTTACCCGTATAATGTTATCTGGTTCGTCTCATAATATTTGCACTGCTTTCCGATTTTAGTATGATCAATGAAATCATAATTTATTTAAAACATCCAATTTTTGGACGCCTTAGCAGCGTTATATATTTAGCGTCATACGGCAAATACGAGTGTATATCTATCAATAAATGATTATAATGAGGAGGAACTATGGATATATTTTTTGTACAAAAGGATCAAATATTGTTAAAATCCGTCGACAAACAGTTCATTAAAATGTTGTAGATGCACAGAATATAATTATAGGAAAATAAAAATTCCAGAATTTTTGGCTCGGTTCTGGAAAGTTCGACTAAGTAGTCTTATGTTTTATTTTCAGGTTTACCACAATTTATATCCGAATATGTTACATTTATACCGGGTAGCGGGATATCATTTTACCTCGTTATTCCAACATTTGAAATTTAATTTACCAAGTTTATAAAATACTATATCAGACCTACTACATTTGCCGTAAGTCAGCTAGAGTTGCTCCCCCTCTAGCGTATTCTTTGCATATTCACACCGACACCTGAAAACCACCTTTATTATCTTAGTACTAATTACTCGATACCAAAAAGAAACACATATATAGTCACGCAAACATTAATTATTGATTTTGTACAAAATAGGATATCAAGGTAAGTCAGTGTGATGTCACTTAAATGCTGTCAGTAGTCACTACAAGAGGGACCACTCCCCCACAGGGACATGATAATTTGTTACAGCTAGTTTTGGAGCTTAACTAAGGTGTTTAGAGTAATTTTACACTTTTGGGAGGTTTTGGTCAATTTTCGATAAAAAACGCCCCTGTATGACCATTGAAGGCATGTATAGGAAAATTAATCTAAACCCCCCCAAAAGTGTAAAATTACTTTTAAACACCTTAGTTTTGGTCAACAAGAATTCCACGGAAGTGGATGTGTCGCCTGCGCAGCAAGTTGGGAGATCAGTTTTTAGGAGCTATCTATGGATATGCATTGTATCAGTTCCAAGTGGAATAGAAACAGTGACCTTGACCTTTGACCTTTGAAAAGCAATCCCAAGCGAACACTTTTGGTAAGGAAGCACTGTATGAACTTTGAGTTTGATTGGCCCAGGAAAAGTGATTTTCTATTTATAGTAACAATGACCTTGACCTTTGACCCTGAAAAGCAATCCCAAGCGAGCACTTTTGGTAAGGAAGCACTGTATGAAGTTTGAGTTTGATTGGCCCAAGGAAACTCAAGTTATCGCATGGAAACCAATTTTCTATTTATAGCAACAGTGACCTTGACCTTTGGCCCTGAAAAGCAAGGCCAAGCAAGCACTTTTGGTAAGGAAGCACTGTATGAAGTTTGAGTTTGATTGGCTCCAGGAAACTCAAGTTATCGCACGGAAACATAATTTCTATTTATAGCAACAGTGTCCTTGACCTTTGACCTTTGACCCCGAAAAGCAATCCCAAGCGAGCACTTTTGGTAAGGAAGCACTGTATGAACTTTGAGTTTGATTGGCCCAAGGAAACTCAAGTTATCGCACGGAAACTGTTGGTGCAGACGCCGCCGCCGACGCCGCCGCCGACATAGTGATCCCTATATGTCGCCTTTTCAGGCGACACAAAAACTACATGTAGCTGTAACAAATTCTCAGGTCCCTGTGCTCTTCCCTCTTCACTCCACCACCTAACCCCTCTCCAACCCTCGCATAGTAATATGACACTTAAGTACCAGGTGTAGATAGTTCTTGCACGGATTCTTGAACAAATTCTCATTTGTATGGACATCGCATAAAGGCAATATAATCGACTGGGTGTGATTAGCTGGAGGTTCTGTCATGTTTTGTACGCCTATCGAGTTCATCCCAAACATGCTGAAGGAGAGACAGGTTGGGGCTTACATTTTGCCGTAAAAACACAACAGACGCTGGCAACATGTGGTCTAGTGTGGTCTTGCTAAATAATCAGCACATGTGTGTATTAGGTTCATCTTTCAAGATACAAGGTGGTAGACTCTGCTGGTGGATGTTTTAGTCCCCGAGGTTTGTTAAAGCATTAACGTTGATGACCACAGTTATATCATTTTAATAGTGGCATAGTTAATAATATACACACGTTTCTAGTACATTTAAATTATACAGTACTAATTTGTTTCTAAATTCATAAACTAAAAATGTTTCAGTCGCCTGACCCTTTTGCTTTTACAGTCGTTTAGAAAATTTCGAATCCCACCTTTTGGTCCTCAGCATCACTGATGAGTCCCGAAGTTCTAACAGCTGGAGCGTGGAAGGACATAATGTTAGAGGACATGGTCTCTGTAAATAACGGCGTTGAGGTTTTGGTTCAGGACCATTACAGGATGCCTCCCCAAACCATTACATTAGTACCAGTCCCACCGAATCTATCATTTTCAGCCACGAATGTACAGTAAAAATCAGTAAAAGAGAGACCGAGTTTTATCTGGCACTAACGTCTGGTGTGGGGCCCCCAAACCAGATATGATGTCGGGTCCAGAGGAAATTTGGGCTAAACACAGATAATCTAGACTCGTAGGTGGATATCACATGCCTCCATTGGGCAACTCACGCCTCCCCGGACGGCGCATCACTACCCTATTGCAATGGAAATATCCCAAAAGGATTCGGCGAAGCAAGGAGTTGAGAGGACTTGTGTGGAAAAGCGAAAGAACAATTAGATGATTACACTGGAAGGCCATTACCTTGTGTAGTTTCTCTGGGACTACTTTATGATTCACCCTCAAAGAGATGCTCTGTGACTCAACATATTAGCTTCTTGTCGTAAAGCAGTCATGTAAATCTTTAGAAAAAAAATATAGTCTTTTATATCGAACTGAAACATGTTGAAGGGGATGGAAGAGTAGAATGTAGCACCTACAACAGGGTTTCATCAAGACCAAGACTTTACAAACAGCCACAGCAGATATCGAAGTATATTTTAAAAGGTTCCAGCATACTCCTCATCTCGATGGTTCACCTCTGTTAGGGGTTGACAGGTATGGCTGGCATTTTGATTTGTATTCCCTCCGCGATAAAATGGAGAAGGGGGACAATTGTGTTGCCCATGTCCGTCCCGTCGCGCCCCGTTCCATGTCCGTCCCGTCGCGCCCCGTTCCATGTCCGTCCCGTCGCGTCCCGTTCCATGTCCGTCCCGTCGCGCCCCGTTCCATGTCCGTCCCGTCGCGCCCCGTTCCATGTCCGTCCCGTCGCGCCCCGTTCCATGTCCGTCCCGTCGCGTCCCGTTCCATGTCCGTCCCGTCGCGTCCCGTTCCATGTCCGTCCCGTCGCGCCCCGTTCCATGTCCGTCCCGTCGCGTCCCGTTCCATGTCCGTCCCGTCGCGCCCCAGCAACTTCATTCATTGACAGTTTTTGGTCGAACTCCTCGCCACAAAAATACAGTACATAACTCGTATCTTAAGTGATCACACAACACTTTGGCAAATAAATCTTTGTTTTGTTTTTGAAATGCACTATTTCTATTTGGTTCGAACTGAAAACCGTATTGGTTTTAACATTCTAACAGATTATCCTTTAATTACAAGAACCTTGGTGTTTGTCGATTTGTTTGCCTCCTTGTACCGTATTAATGAACCAGGTCTCTTGCTCAAGCATAGATTTTGTGCTCGGTCCGACTTTCTTGTTCCCCTCATAAATTGATTGAAGAGAAATCAAATATAGAAGCAGGTTAAAGCTGTTTGCCATGTTAACGTTTGACTTTTTTATTGTTTGACATTATTCTAGCGAGTTACAAGAGCGACAGAGTTAGCTTAGGTAAAAAAAACTAGCTATAACAAATTCTCAGGCCCCTGTGAATCTTACATTTTGTGGGTATGTTTATGAATTATATGCTTGAATGTTATGGAGGAATAACACGTTACATATACCTAATGGATTGGATCATCTAAATGTTAACCAACAGATTTCAGTAAGTATCTTTTAAAAATATCAACATTATTTTTGTGAAATCATACTGTGTTCCCCAGGGTTCAATAATTGGACCTTTGCTGTTTTTAATATGCATTATATGGGTGTACATTAACGGTTTGCCACTCCGCTCGAAACATTGTAAATTGTACGTATAAATGTGGATAGTTTTAAAAGATATTTACTGAAATCTATTAGTAAGTTTTTTTTGTACATTCTTTTAATATTTTCGTTTTCTGATGTAGAAGTATTTTGTGGTCAACGTTACATGTATCAAAAGCTTTCCAAAGCAATATACGCCTCGCCATGCTTTCCTTTGTGCGTTCAACACAGATTTTCAAAGTAGGCTAGGGAATTCTGCAGAAAAAACAGTACATGAAACAGACAATGGATTTTCCTTTCTATAGAACAAACTATAACACGTGAAGCCTTAAATAGTTTTGTTAACTAAATGAGATATCTTCAGTTATTAGAGAAACCTTATACATATTGAAGCTAATTATTGTATTTATAATCCTTATCAAATCTTCGTTATATTGCAAGATATTCTTTATTCAGTTGATAATATCAGTTTTGACATTTTGACAGTAACTTTCAAATCTTAATAAAGGAAGATTTATTATTCATTTATTTATTCTAAAGATATGTTCATTATACCCTCGCGACGAGTTGTCGAGGGTATAAATGAATTCCCTCCGTGCGCACGTTTCCCAAACGACGTTACCGCTCTACAGGCTGCATTTCTCAACCGATTGGCATAAAACTTCATACAAGTGTTCACAAACATCCTCTCTTATACGAGTTTGTGTTTCAACATGTTGTGGTAAATAACTAAGTCGCCATTACTAAAAATAGAAATTGACCTGCTACTACGAATTTAATTTTACAGCCCAAGCGACATCGCTGCTTTACAGACTGCATTTCTCAACCAATACGCCATTTCCGGGATACAAACTTCAGTCGGTTTAGTCATGTGACTTTCATCACCACGTGACTTTATTTAGGGCACTTTTAAAACAAAATGGCGGCTAAATAGAAGTTTTTAATGACGGTAAGCGAGGTAAAGGTTTTTTGGTCGAAAGAGTGCCCTAAATTTTTCGCGGTTACATGATCAAATCACCGATTTCTAACTCCATTTCAATAGAGTTCTTGTATCTCGGAAGCGGCGTATTGGCATAAAGGTGTTCATAAACATAATCCCTTGTACGAGTTCGCATTTCGACCTGCTGTGGTCAAAAACTAGGTCACCGTTACTATGAATAGAAATTGACAAAAAATTGAAAGTAGGTCACCTTTACTATGAAATGAAAGTTGGATGTCACCTCTCTACACGCTACATTTCTCAACCGATTGACATGGAACTTCGCACAACTATTCATAAACATCATCGCTTGTATGAGTTCACATTTCAAATTTTTCATGGTGAAAAACTAGGTCACTGTTAATATAAATATAATGTCTATGGCATCATTAAAGTACCATAACGCCTCATAAAAACATGTCTTTTTTACTTACTTAACATTTGGTTATTTACAATAACACGGATAGAAGAACAATTACGATGACTTGACGGCGGATAGTAGACAACAGGGTAATTTCCGGTGCCGCACATGCAGAACGCTTGCATTTGTTAATATTTTATCTAAACATGACAGTATTTGTTGTCACTGTATTTTCATGGGATTTGTCTTTTAATTTTAAGCATTTTACTTTAAAAAATCATAATAATTTAAATTGTTCCGGAACTACAACTAGTTTTAAGGTATTACTACACGCTGTTTGCATGTGATGAGGCTAATGTGTTATGAGAAATGAATACAATTTTCACCAATGCTTTCAAGCATACTGAATGTACATATATTTTTAATGAATTAGACATTGATATTTTGCGACTTCTCTTTTGGCATTACGTATATGTATACTAATGTAAGGCTTGTAATGCGTTTTTAGTTGCGGTGGTGCGTACCTATTCCGTCCATTTTCATCATTGCGATATAAAAATCCTGATCTGGATACTTTTAGTCGGATCTTACTTGAAACATTTAAAAATATACTTCTTTCCCTTTGCTCATAAGGTCGTATTTGATGCATGTTTATGTCTTTCCTCATTTCCGTTGGCGGGATTTACTGGCTTAGATGTAGCTAATTAAACAACAAATTAGTCTTTAACCCCTAGCCTCGTTGGAGCTGTCCTACAAAATGACATGAACCTTTTATCCATTACCCCAGCCACCGTACCGCTTCTGTATGAACAAATATCCCCAAATCACTTCTGCCATCTGAGTGACTTTAGATGATAAAATACAAACACATTTAACTTGTCACCTTACTTGGTACAATCCGCGCTAAGCTCCTGACGTCGCTAGCCTATCGAATACCTTACAAATGACTCTAATTGACACAAACATTGGTGGCGAGATGTGTTAGCCCAAACTCTGTAATGAAAAGCTTGTGAAACGACATTAAAACTGCATAAGGACATTAGACTTGGTAAGCCTAAAGTACATGTCGGCGCATTGAAGTCATTAGCGGACTGCGCATGCGTCATTATCGTTTTCAATGGCTGTCTGGAATAAGCGCGTAATTTGAGAATGGCGTGTGATGGAATTGAGGAAAGAGAGACCTGGGAGCGCCATCGTCCACTGATTGATCCCAAATGGCGGGAAAAGGTAGTTTATCAAGCGTCGCGGAAACTGTATTTGTTTTCTTTCTAGATATGTCTTTTTCATTAGGATTACTCGCACATTTCGACATAAGTACTATCATCCTTTCAGGGGATGTGACACTCGAGAGTAGCTCAGGAGTACCAAATGGTCGGGGTTAACGGGATGATGTTTTTTGTTTAATGAAATAGCTGTTTTTTGTGATTCTCGGATTTAGTAAGAAATAACCAGCCAATCAGACGCCCTGATCTAAATCAGGTCACACAATCAACGTACAAATATATATGAATTGTAATTCTTACTTGGTTATTATGTATTACTTACCTTTTAAAGTGTTATTTGGTCGGAATACAGTTTTGATGTGTAAATTCAAATAATCTCGTGGTCACGTAATGGTTTAAGTCGGGAACCACTCTTTGTAATTTACAAAAACAGCAGCCTAGCGGTCAGATTTTCCTACCAGGGACCAATCAAACGGTCATCTTCCAGCCTTTAATTTGGTTATGACATATCCCAGGATGTAGAGAGGGAAAGAAAGCTTTTGTATGTGTATTTCAGGTACGTTTCATGTATTTTGTTTAACAAATAACATAATTATAACAATATGGATTATCAAATTTGGGGTCTGATTTTCATTGATGAAAATGGCACCACTGGACGCATTATAAAATGTCCGTTTCTCTACGCGTATTGATGTCCTTTCTCCTCTACGCGTGTCAACCTAGACAGATTTACAGCTAGCTACTTGTCTTTTTCCTATTCAAAATCCTGCCACTGACAAGACCAAAAGTACTTCAAATCTCACGAACACAGATCGAGGAGGATGCAAGTCTTGCACGTTAAATGGACTGCGAATAAATACCTCTCTGCCACAAAGTGCAGAAAACCTCGCGTAATAGAATGTACTGTCAAGAAATATCAATTTCAATCAGCGCGAAAATGGTTCGCTGAATAACAAGCAGTCACAGTAATGAATTTCCGGTCGATACGGTCACTGGTCCAGTCAAACCTTTACTACCAACCGGATTTGTTTTGCAACGACTTACTTTTAAAAGGTGACATCCGTAAACAAGTTTAAATGTTTAGCTAAGTTAATGTTACGGTTCCATTCCGCCCATTATGTTGTTACTTGTCCATCCAAAGACATTTGTCTGCCTATCCTAACATGTTTATCTTCGCCCACTGGTTTATCCTGTTCCAACAGTCCCTCATAACCCAGTGGTCAAACCCTACCCTCAGTCCCATTCCACTCTTATGTCCTTATCCACTGTCCTAATCTATTGTCCTACTCCACTGTTTAGTTTCATCCACTGTCCTAATCCACTGTTTTGTCCTAATCCACCGTTTTGATCTTATCCATTGCTTTGTCCTAATCCACAGGTTTGTTCTAATCCACTGTTTTGTCCAAATCCACTGTTTTATTCTAATCCACTGTTTTGTTCTAATCCACTGTTTTGTCCTAATCCACTGTTTTGTCCTAATCTATCGTCCTACTCCACTGTTTAGTTTCATCCACTGTTTAGTTCTAATCCACAGTTTTGTCATAACCCACTGTTTTGTCCTAATCCACTGTTTTGATCTAATCCATTGCTGTGTCCTAATCCACAGTTTTGTTCTAATCCACTGTTTTGTCCAAATCCACTGTTTTGTCCTAATCCACTGTTTTATTCTAATTCACTGTCCTAATCGACAGTTTTGTTCTAATCCACTGTTTTGTCCTAATCGACTGTTTTGTCCTAATCCAATGTATTGCCCTAATCCACTGTCCTAATCCACTGTTTTGTCCTAATCCACTGTCCTAATCCAATGTATTGCCCTAATCCACTGTCCTAATCGACTGTTTTGTCCTAATCCACTGTCCTAATCCAATGTATTGCCCTAATCCACTGTCCTAATCCACTGTTTTGTCCTAATACAATGTATTGCCCTAATCCACTGTCCTAATCCACTGTTTTGTCCTAATCCACTGTCCTAATCAACTGTTTTGTCCTAATCAGTTGTTCTAGATCTATAACTGAGTGGTCTGCATAAATGTCTCTAGTCATGATGAAGGAGCCCACAATATAAATCGACACGGTATAGACATCTCAAGGGTTATAACAAGATAACAAAGGGTCATTATAAAGCCATCTTCGGAAACCTTCGTGTTTGAAACAAACGTTACAACAGTATCACGAGGGCTTCCTATGATGTTATAAAGAATTAAACCAATGAAGTAGAATGACCATGACATGTGGACATTTCATTATTTGGACAGCAGTCGAACCAGATCTGTCTTTGGAGACAGCACTGAGTTGACAAGACGACCCAAGAGACATAAATAACGGGGTAGAACATTAGTTTATCCTCATAAGTGTCTCACCACACTTACAGCCTCATCAGGCAGTGGAACACAGAAGGGCATCTTGTCTATGGTTTCAAGCCTCTGGGTACAGTTATTTTGGTAACAATTATCCAGTACATACCATCAAAATATATTATTGCTTCACAAACCAGGCTGGACTCGCATTTCACTCCGCCACAGTCCAAACAGCATATACCATATAGAGGCTGGGCTTATCTACGTAATTATTTGTTAGGGGTAGGATCAATTGAGTCGGAGACAACTTCAGGTTTTTGTCACATACAGAAAATAATATTGTAAACATTTCACATCCACTTCGAATGTGCTGCTCCCATTCCAGCCTCGAAAAGGATAAATATAAAAAAATGATAGAAAATGTCTGCTTTTATGTTTCAAAGGACAGCTTTTAGAAAGTTGCTCTATTTGTCTGGGTATTGTTACTAGCGAGTACCCGTTGGTAAACTATGTACCGGCCACTTCCGGGTCCGCTTTCCTTGATTGACGCGGTATTGTCGCTTACTTCAATTTTATATATCACGGCATGATCCAAAGTTACCGAATATATATATACACACACCAGTAGGAGCCGTGTTGTGACTAAGGTTATCATATACAGGTTTCCAATTAAAATTCGTTTCAAATTTTATCCCATTCAAGAGTACCTTGTTATTGCAGTGGCGCTACTCCCTATGGGAACCAATTAAAGCCGAACTTATAAAGGGACGTGTGCTGATAGTGAAGTGAGCGCATGATATTGTATAAGGAATTCTAAGCCTATAGGAACTACACTAGATTTGTTCATCTGACGCTTTCCCTGGTTTAGGCAGCAGTCGCTGTCGGCCATTTTCTCCTACAGTTTTGTATGACGAGTATTTGAACATTAGAGATATATTGGAAGAACGCTTTTAACACTCAACTAGCGAACCTGGTTTTGAATATTATATACGACAAACAATATCCAAGAAATAATTGTGCTTATTTGATCATCGCTGTCAACAGAGCCCTATAGGTATGGCGTAACAACTTTCCCTTTCTTGATAGTAACATCCCCGCTTCTCTATCTTATGGTGTTTACATGCAGCTAATCCGCTATTCTAGGGCTAGCTCTGAATGACGAGATTTTCGTGATAGATGTCAGCTGCTGACGGACAAACGTATGGCACAGGGATTCGAGAGATGCAGGCTAATGTAGACTTTGGGCGCGTTTTTGGTTGCTATCTTTGTTTCATTGAGATATATTCTGTATCTTTCAGTGATATGAAGATGGGCGTTTTTTAGTATGCTCATTCGTTAGTGTCTTTACTTGTTGTAATTGATAATGATGACTCGGTTCTCTTTTTGAGAGCATGATGTTTACTTGGATGTGAACAGGTTTTACATGCCGGTGTCGTCGATGCAGCAGAATATGGTCTTATTCGCTTGTACTTTTACGCTCGTTTTCCAAGTAAATATTTCTTTTGTCCCTATTTTGCCTTCAGTTTAATCGATTTTGAGATTGTATTTTGGTTTGCTGACGATTTGGTATTCTCTGATTTTTTTTCTAGGTGTTGATGTATGCACAATATTACCAACACAATCCGTATAAATGTTGTTCTCAAATCAAAGTGAAGTAATGTACACCAGAGAAGTATGGGCTAGTGGAGAAAAGACAACAGCCACCATAATCCACCCTCAGACGTACGGCGTGTGGCGTATCACCACAGGCGCCACCATGCGGGCATCACATGATCGGATTGGAAATGTCCGGTAGGAGGTGTTCAAAGCTGAAACTGTCCGTAGGTAGAGCGAATAGAGTTGTTAGTGCTGACTGAATGTACTCAAATAATGAAGTGTTATTCCTATTATTGAGGTGATTATTTCGGACATTTTTAGAATCTCTGGTCAACTACTTTGTCACAGACTGGCCCCGTCTAATAGTATATATATATTAGACTATTTAGGAAAAACAAAACTCTGATAATTTTTATCACTTGGATATCTGATTCTAGAGCTAGTAGTAAAATTCAGAAAAAGAATTTTCCATAAAAACTCAGGGGCTGGTAGTAAGTCTAATTTTGTCGTTATGGAAGCCATGCTATTAATATGGCTTATAAAGCTGCACATTTCCAATGCCCCTAAGAGTTTTGTTTTCTTGTCTGAGGAAATCGGACAGTTTTATTTAAAAATAGGTTGTGTCCCGTTCAAATATGTCAAAAATAAAAAAAAAAGCTGAACTGCTGACCAGGTTGTTATTTCTGATAAGACGTGATTATCGATTTCGAGTTCGGATTAAGGTTTTGTTGACCCTTTGGTATTTTTTTCTCAATTGTTACAAGCAGGCATTCTAATGAGCACATTCAGAAACTTCCATCTTCATATCATACAAGGATGTACACGACAGATGTCAGGTGATTGGTAAGATGTACCTCCTCTGTATGGGCCAACGATAGCAATACTGCATTTCATACTCATACATGTTACAGATTGCGAATTGTTTGTCGTGTAGGTGAAGGATCCTTACAAGATTATGATTATTTTGCTTCAGACTCTGGTTGTAGGATCAGATGTTTGTTTATCATATATATGTACATCCTTGATAAGATTATTTGATAGTTGGATTTGGTGTACATCCCTGATAAGATTATTTGATAGTTGGATTTGGTGTACATCCTTGATCAGATTATTTGATAGTTGGATTTGGTGTACATCCTTGATAAGATTATTTGATAGTTGGATTTGGTGTACATCCTTGGTAAGATTATTTGATAGTTAGATTTGGTGTACATCCCTGATAAGATTATTTGATAGTTGGATTTGGTGTACATCCCTGATAAGATTATTTGATAGTTGGATTTGGTGTACATCCTTGATCAGATTATTTGATAGTTGGATTTGGTGTACATCCTTGATAAGATTATTTGATAGTTGGATTTGGTGTACATCCTTGGTAAGATTATTTGATAGTTGGATTTGGTGTACATCCTTGATAAGATTATTTGATAGTTGGATTTGGTGTTATTGATTCCAGACAGTTTTAGGCTTTATATTTGGCCTGATCGTCAAGAGCTTTTATCTCCTCTGGTATTGTATTTTTTGTCGTTTTACTTTTGTTAAACACTCTTTCTGTTGTCATTCTAGTACTGTCAGCAATAGTCACATCTTTAATGGAGTCTAGGGTTGAATCCGTAGAAGGTAAGGTTTTTTGACAGTACACCACGGATCCTTTTGTCTGAAATAAATTGTCATTGTTCTGCAGTTTTCTGTCGGACAAATTCATAGCTTAGAAGTTTTGCTGTGATTTCTTACCTTCAGAATGTCCGACTTGATGCTCTTCTACGAGTTCCTTTTTACTGATATATATCGAGTTAAACATTTCGTGTTATATCGCTATATCTTGAGAAGTGCTAAAAGGATCTTCCCCAAATTTCATATGCAGGCTCCCCTTGGTCCTTAGTTGTGAAGTAATGATTTTCAGAATGATCGGAAAAACAAAATGGTTGACCGACGGCGATCTTGGATTTTGACAATATAAAGTTAACGTTATATCTTGAAAAGTCTTCGATGAATATTTCCCAAATTTCATACGCAGGTTCCCCTTGGTCCCTAGTAGTGCTGTATTGATTTTGGGACTGATTAGAAACAGAGACAGCCATTTTGGATTTTGGCAATGAAAATTTAATGCATATTAAATCCGTTGCCGATGTTTACGTTGGTAGGACTTTGTTTCATAGGAAGTACCACTATAATATGTACCTTTTATATCTTGATGTTATTGATTATAAATTCAAACTGTTTAATGTTTTCATTTTGATTGTTTTTCTGCGTAGCGATTTTACAAGCTCTGAATCCTTCTCCTGTGATGTTAAGTTTAAGGTCAGTTTGATGTTGTCATGGGGCCGGAGCGTGTGAAAATGCATATGGTTTTACCAGCAGGACATTGTGACAGGATACATACTCTGATTTACTAGCAGGACATTGTGACAGGATACATACTCTGATTTACCAGCAGGACATTGTGACAGGATACATACTCTGATTTACCAGCAGGACATTGTGACAGGATACATACTCTGATTTACCAGCAGGACATTGTGACAGGATACATACTCTGATTTACCAGCAGGACATTGTGACAGGATACATACTCTGATTTACCAGCAGGACATTGTGACAGGATACATACTCTGATTTACCAGCAGGACATTGTGACAGGATACATACTCTGATTTACTAGCAGGACATTGTGACAGGATACATACTCTGATTTACCAGCAGGACATTGTGACAGGATACATACTCTGATTTACCAGCAGGACATTGTGACAGGATACATACTCTGATTTACCAGCAGGACGTTGTGACAGGATACATACTCTGATTTACCAGCAGGACATTGTGACAGGGTACATACTCTGATTTACCAGCAGGACATTGTGACAGGATACATACTCTGATTTAACAGCAGGACATTGTGACAGGATACATACTCTGATTTAACAGCAGGACATTGTGACAGGATACATACTCTGATTTACCAGTAGAACATTGTGGCAGGATACATACTCTGATTTACCAGTAGAACATTGTGGCAGGATACATACTCTGATTTACCAGCAGGACATTGTGGCGAGAGATTTACCTTGATTTTAAGACATGGTTTAGGATGACGATTTTTGAAATAATAAATAGGAACATGAGGACCTTGAAGTTGATATCCAGGTTGAAAACGTACGGTAAATTATACTTAATTTGTTTAGTGTTATTGCGATATTCCAGAGATTGTTATGTATTTTCTTGGTTCCCAAAGACTGATATGTAGCAATTCTTATGTATGTTTATTACAGTAAAACTCGCAAAAAAGCAGATTTTCGTGGTTAATATTTATCTTTCTGATCAGAATCGGAGTTATCGAATGAAGCACATTTCACAATGGTTTAATTGTGTATAGAATTGCAACATAACGGTATGTGATTGAATATCGCTTATCGTATCCTACATGTACATCCGCCTTACACAAGGAATTTCGAAAGAGGTTCAGTCTGAAATAGTTGCTATGATTAATTCAGGTTTCAAAGCTCTATTTTTGACTTATTATTTCATGTTTCAATCGGTAAATTTAACTAATTCATATACTAGTGTAGGACGAGAAGTCAATGCCAAGCATTCTTAAAGGAAATATTCACCTTATACTGTAAAAAATGATATTTTCGCGTGTGGATTTTTTCGCTTTGTCAGCCACTAAACTGTTCGCGATGTGGAAATGTTCGCGCTGTCAATCGAGTTGTTTTGTACTGTGTTTCAATAATACTATCAGACAATGCAGATTTTGAGTGGCGTTAATATGTTCGCGTGCAGATATATTCGCGGATATTTAATGTAAGCGAAATCCGCGAAAAATTCTACTTTTACAGTACAACGTATTAACAACATTATAAAGTATCACTCTAGTGCTGTAATTGCATCCGATGATTTGTTGCCATGTCTTACACCAGGATCGTAACAGGACGACATGAAGCTTACATGTCCATGTAAACATACCTTTTCATCTTGTCAGACGAGTTCCGCGCGCCGACAATCTGACGCCAGAAGGCAGAAAGTAGCGTAGGATTGGATTGGTACGTCTGTATGTTATTTCATTTCTGGTCAAATCCATTAAGGCCTCGTTCTCTAGCGGGATACCGCATGTCGTCAAATTAACGACTACGTCACGGGGCAGACGTTTACAGTCGAGACGTCATAGTGAAATAAACACAGTTCAAAATCTACAAATATATCTCGAATTCATTCCTGTGGTACTTGTAGTTGCTGTGTGAAAAGGTTTACAATTTGCGCAGGTTACATTAATGCCAGCTTCCATCTACTGTAGAACGATACAAATGCAGTATCGAATTCTTGAGAAATCTTGTTCTACGTTGTATATCATGAATCAGCCCGTCCTTACCTGTAGAAACAGGGATACTGTATATGAAGGGACATAGTTGAGATATTTTTCACGTATATTTCAGAACAAAATTCGAATTGTCTTAAAAGAATATATTGTAACAAATCTGTCGGTCGATATCAGAGCATGAATGTCGTTCGAATGTTTTGCAACCTAAGTCATGGTCTCTGAGCCATGAAAATAAGACAGATGATATCGCTATTCAGATAACAACAAAAGTGAGTTAGACGGGTGTATAAAAAAAGGAAATAGTATGTAAGGGTTTTGAATTAACGTAATTTGATGAATGTTTTTTAGCACATGATAGGCATTGACTTCGTGAATTGCCTTGTTTTGTAAGCCTTTCCTTTATAATGATTGTCATTATAACAACACAATAAATACCAAATGTAATTTCTGCTGTTCAAATCAAATGATGAAATCAGAAAGTAAGAAAAACGGGAAAAGAAACCAAACTAACAAACAATCTATTATGTAGAATGCGACCTGTTTTCCTTTAAACCTGTATACTATCTGTGTATAGTTTTACTGACAATAAGAACCTATGGGTCTTGCTATATGGTATTAAATTGTTCAAATTGTCATAGTGATAATTCTAATTCATAGGGATTATTTTTGATCTACATATTGACGGTGCGTCTGTATTTTTTATGAAAAGGAAAGATTGATCGTGATTTTGTGCCGGTAATGAATTCACTATTCCTTTTTAAAGTTTATGGTATCGGGGATATGGACATGTCGTACGTATACATAAGTACAGAAACGTCTGTAAGGAAACAAGACTTTGATCGATGGTAATCATGTTTTATTCATAATGATTTCATACACATATTGGCGTCAATGATGATAAATATCTCTGTAACTTGGTGTTACTGCAGACAACAACAGTAAGCTTACACATCAATGATAGAGAACCGTCGGTAATCAAGGCGGACGTGAACGTTCTCATACTGACTCTCAACAAGTACACTTAAATAAATACAGTCGTACCTCGTTATCTCGACCTCTCGTGACTCGAAGTGTTTCGACGGTCTCAGCTATACTTCACCCTAAGCACTTGAACTTACCTAGCTCGAATACTCAGATAACTCGAGATTTGTTCGTGGTCTAAACGACTTCGAGACAGCGAGGTTCGACTGTACCACATAAAACAGACATATATGTAATAGTATACTATCTTGATATAAAGTGTTATATAAAATCTCTCAATATTATTTAAATAGTAATTGGCGATTGATTCTAGTCGGATAAACATACTATCTGTAACAAGTAAACAGGTGTAGTATCACATTCAATGTAACAACACACATACTCTTTGTAGTAAGGAATTCGAAAACTTTAATCTTATTTATAGCAACTAATACAAAATAAATCTCTTTCGTAGCAAAGGACACAACATACACCAACAACGCGTGATTCAATCTCCTTTGTGGCAACTAAAACAAAAACACTCTCTCTGTAGAAAATAAAACAAGTTCAAAATGCAATGTTGTAGCAACCATAACAAATATACACTCTCTTAGCGGCCAGAGAATATAATTGTTTGCGTAATAACCATGACAACCTTCTCGTGAACTCCAAGCGACCAACACTGAACAATAGTATGATTTATTATCTACCACATAGACTTCACATTTTAAATATCGACGTGTAGTACTCATTCAGTTCGGTTCGTGGGTCAAACACTGTTTACATTATAATCAGGAAACCAAGAAACAATTATTTAGCTTTAATAAACAAACATTATCTTTTAAACACATTTATATATCTACAAATATACTCGGTCACTTAATATGGAAACTATTTATGAATAAAGACACTTCATTGTCTTTTATTTAGTTTATCCATTATAAAGGTGGTACATTTTATCTTGTTCATCATTATAACATTGAAATTCATATTATTTATACATTACATCTTTATAATTGATGCACATACAATACACATATATTTGTATGTTATATGTATTATGTGCACAAGAAGTTCGCTGTTGTATTACAGTAATCAAATACTCCATTGTACATCATTGTTTGTGGGTAAAGCTACAAGCAAGCGAAATTGTAAATGTCATTTTATGCACGACAGTATTAGAATAACAGTTTTAAATTAAACCAAATAAAACACTCAGTTATTATTCTTTACTACCTTTGTATGTTAAAGATTAAACATGTTTCAATGTTTTTTATGATTTCGATTTTTTCTAGAAAAAATAAATTGATCTTTTCATACATACACATATATGATATCTGAGACATAGATGAGTATACATGTTCAACAAATGCCAACAAGTCTTTCTTATTTTTTTGTTATACTATTTTGTGACCATGCTTTATCTGGTACATTATGTATGTGAATCTGTAATAGGTATTTGAATCTTTAATTGGTATGTGAATATTTAATTGGTATGTGAATATTTAATTGGTATGTATATCGTTAGTTGTGAATCTATAAGTGGTATATTAATGTTTAACTTGGATGATAATCTTTGACAAGTATGTGGATATCTAATTGTTACTCTTTAACTGAATATGAAACATATACGTACAATTTTATTCTCTGATTTTTTTAGATTATTCATTGGTAGGGGAATTTTTTGTATGGGAATCTTTACCAGGTTTGTTTGATCCATTTGAATGTGAATATTTAACAGGTTTGTTGAATCTATTGGTATATGACCATACATCGGTATTTTTTCTATTCTCTTGTATTTGAAATCTTTACTTACACACTATTGGATAACATATTATAATGACACAAACGTGTTGATCACAATTTGTGCTTTTGAATTTGGTCATAAAGAAATCATATACGGATTCAGCATTTTATTGGTTTTACCGAATCTCCATCAGTTGTTTAAAACAGAATGCTTTTAACTTTGATTTGAAAATACCACATTGATGTTTTAAGACGCGTCTAATGCCCAATTATAGTTTGATAGGCAGGAGACACATTGTCGAGTTCATTTCCGCTGCAACCGATATTTCCAGACCTTCATTAGATATTGCGAATACTTCGGAAAGAGAACTGTCACTCAGGGAGAGACACATTTCCAACACTACGTATTTATACGTAGGCTTAATCTAATCTCTAAAGCGAATTCTACGCTTTAGGTGGCCGTTGGTATCAGCCTAACGCACTCTATGTACTGCACCTATGCGTTCTGTGATTTAAAGGGAAAAACATCAGAGAATACCGAAGCGCCCACTAAACAATAGTCCAAACTTAAAGTCGATTGAACTAAGGGCATAATCTGAACAAAGGAAATATTAACACGGATACCATTGAAAATGTACAAGACAACAAGACCAGTTGTTTCGGAAGGGTAAGCGTCTTCTGCTTCATCGATGACATCTGCAATGTTAATCTAAGTCCCATCCAAGTGACTGTCACACATTGATGGCAAAAATATATTAGTTCAGGATGCAATCTAAGTTTTGTTTTGTTTAATTGATGTTAATGTATTTCGCAGTGCCCGAACAATCCTACATTATATTTAAAAAAAAAAATGAAATAAAAAAATCAACATATAAGGTGTAATAAATACAATGTTTATATTCGGTATATCGATAGGGCATCACACGGAATACTGCAGATATTTGTGTCTTGATTGGCGTAGGAAGACATCGGCACAAAGGATCAAAACATCCAGTTTCCTTCTGTATTCAAGTTGTGCAACATGTATAAAGCACCGCTATTGGCCACGTCAGAGACCAACAATACAAGAAATATAGGTCTCTGATCAAGAAAATTGAATGATTGAAAAACAAGAAATTGGATGTACAATGCATACAAAAATTCTAAAAACAAACTATTCTCCATATATTTAACAACATTCTTCCCACACGTCATTCGGCTTCAGTTTGTCTTTGTATGATTTATGAAATACCTTGTCATGCTATAAAGATGTTTTGTTTAGAAAGGATTGCTGCGGTCTGTTGATATGATGAAGCCAACACGTCAATGCTTTCTCCGTTCTTCATCTGTCGGCTAAGAATCAGTAGCGTCAGTGTTCCTTAATAAGAAATGATACAACAACCAATGTTGGCATAAACATGGCATAGAACAAGCACAACGTTGATGGATTTCACGATAAATGTTACAGAGAAGTAGCAAGGAAGGCAGCCGTTCTTAGATGTATGACAATGAGTCGAGCAAGACGATTAAAGCAATGGCATATGTGTTGTATAAAATTCATCAACATGGACATTATTTGTTTCCCGCCGTAATTAGATACACGTGTAGCTTTATAACCGGCGACCAAACCCTTATCATTGTCTGATTTGACGCCGTTGGATTGCAGAATTGTTCCTAATCGATTATAATTATTCACTGCTTAATTCGTCACGTTAAGCACCGTCATATATTTTGAAATGGTTGGCATTTCTATAAAGGTTTAACCCTGTCGAGATCGGGATCATCCTTTCAATTTGACGCCTTTTCCAATAGCAAATGTGTTGAAGCAGGTACCAAGTTACACCAAGAATGCCGACTGAAGCACACTCTCAAGGACATATAATTTCGGCTCATTTCACTGGAATCCCATTCAAGGCTCCAGCTATCGAGATCTTTGACAGATCTAAACATGGACGCTCACATCACCAAGCTCCTCAAAGATGACCTAAGCTATCCAATCACAGTGATGTACGAGAACAAATCCATATACGATCACAATAATTCAAAATGGCGACCTGGAGACGTCCATAGCTGTCGTCATGGTTATTGACCTGTTTCCTCAAGGTTGTTCTAAAAGAAATAAAAAAAAGTCGAAACAAAGAAACATTAGAATGGTGTCTGATAATGACTTGAAGCGATGTTTTATTGGCAACTCAAACCAATAATGCAAGATAAAAACTTTAAACGGAACAAAGTCAACACCATACTAAGATAGTGTTAAAGCGATAGACGCAATCTCCGTGTTAGAAACATAGGGGATATGTGATATATTTATCTATGTTATTGGATTTTAGACATTAGATCCTTCTAACAGACCAATTCATTGTAAACAATGCTGGGTGACGCCGTCGCCGGCCTTCATCCGTACTAACCTTATTGTCCTAATGCGTAATACTCTCTACACAATCGCTACAGCATCGCAATTTGGGAGACATAATAAAATCATGCAAAACGTAAAATGACGTTATTGAAAATTAACTCTCATTATTCTCAGACCAAACATGCTTTAAGATTGTGTTTACTCACTTCAATTGTGGCGTTTGTCGTAAAAATACCAACAATGCTTTAATGATCATTTTACCGACAATATGTGAACTAAACATTAACGTTTCTATTGACTCGTCTCTCCAACTGACATCATTGCACTAAACTAAACAACTGCTTTCTTGTAAATGTGATTCATTATACACCTTGAACACGACTCATTAACACGACTCCACACAACAATACTGGAAACAAATAAACATCCGATATGATTGGCCTAAACAACAGTGCCATTAATCCATTAAAGTCAGCAGTCAATTTCAACTAGTTGTTTGTGCTATGTGTATTGATGTATAATGGTGCTGATATATAACGCCTGAAGTTAGCTGAATTGAGCTAGATAAATAGACTGACCAATATATCTGATTCATGTATTTAAAAAAGACGACCATTTGATATCGAACAAAAAGGAGCTGAACAAATCTTAAAAAATACGCATGATCTGGTTGCCCATCTTATAGATAGGGCTCCTTATCAGACGTTGTATAATTATAATGATAAAAAGTGTCCATTGGAAAACCCATTATATTGCATATAATCTGCAGTATAAACCCTGCAATAGAGATACAGACGAAGACAATTTATTGGTATCTTGAATCATTACATCATCTCTGCTTGCTCGAGCTGATTTCAGCATTACCAATACTTCAGCTATTCTAAATGTTACGTTTCCTAGTCCTGCTAGAGAGGAAAGCTTTCCCGACCTGTACCGACGGTCCATGCACGTACTCGTACATGTTCCATACCGATCATCTATGTTTAACGTGATACAATAGAAAATACAGAAAGCACGGAGATACAGCGCAGTGTCTTCAGTAGTTTTTGTTTAATTATCTGGTGAATTTATTACTATTAAAAGATGAATTCAATTTAGCTGACATCTGTTTAAGTACATGGAAAGCGATAATTCCGTCCTGCAGAGAAGTAATTTGATCAGATTTAACACCGAGATATATATGAACTTAATGTCAATGCAATCAATAAATGTTTTATAGAAATTGAAATAATTTCTCTGTATCAACAGGGATTCCAAATTTATCACATCAGAATCTTTTAGGGCGCTAAATGAATGCTTTGCACGTGACATATGGAAATAAAATGGCCGCCTGCGGAGTAGTTTAATCAAAGAACCTAAAACGCAATGTGTTGCCATTCCTTGGGGGGAATAGTTAGCAGAATTACCAGGACACCCGCTTAGAGATGTCATTCTTGCCGACCAGTTAAAGAGAAATCGTTTTATGATGCGCTCCCCCATTTTACTAACCATAACGGAAACAGATGGATTCACCGAGAATGTCGCCAAATTGGAAATGGACGTTAAAAACTTGGGAAATAGGCGTTGATGCGTTTCAATCAAGGGTTTCCAGGCTATAAATAGTAACACGTCGTGGTAAATGATATCAGCGACTGATGAACTAGAAAGCTTGGGATAAGCAATATGTATTGGTATTGGTGGTGAAATATGACAAATATGTCAAATAAAACAACAAAATATACCACATCAGCAAAATATAAAATATAACAGCGTCAACAAACACAACAACAAAAATGCGACAACATCAGTTTACAAACAAAACAAGATATACTACAACATCAACAAACAAAAGGACGAAATATAACAGCGTCAACAAAACAGAACGATAACCAAGAACAATAATAAAAGCACAACATCAAGTTAAAAACAAATATGATACATTATCAAAGCACAGGGACAGAAACATATCAAAACTTCATCACACAAGGATATGGTATAACAGGGTTGGTGTATAAGTATAGCAGAGTACAGAGAGTATGGTACAGCAGTAAGTAACAGAGTATAGTGTATGTTTATAGCTGAAGTCGTATATCTGTGATCAGTGTTTGATGTTACTAGAATTGTGCTGGTATGAGTGATATTGTATTAATGAGATTGGACCAGTTCTTTTCCTCCCACAATAAGACCCCTCGCGCGCTAACATCCGGGCCAACAAGAGTGATTAAAAGTTAAAATTAAAAAATTATGTTAGTGTTAAAGTGTATATAAAGTGATATTTTTGAAGGTGGAACAATAAAACGGTGAGTAATTTATAACGTAAATGTAGAGCTTTAGGAAATAGTATATGGATATTTGTGACCGTTATGGCTGAAAGTAAATGAAGGTTGAAATAAATAGTTTTGGGTAAAATGGAGTGGCTAAAGTGATACTGTTAACGGCTGTCAGTGCTACTGTTACTTAATCATGTACAGTAAAATGGATGCCTGGATGGCAACAAGAAGTGGAACGGTTTTTTTTAATTTTTTTTTGGAAAACACGATTTGTGGGACATGCACAGAAAGTACGGGGAACAGATTTGTACCTGTTGCACTCGTCCTCTGTGACGTCATCGCGGGTCCTACTTGAGGGTGGTGACGTCAGTCCACAGATCCGTGTCCAGGTTACCCGTCACGCTCCAATACTTGGGAAAGGTGACTGAAAGGATAGTCCATCGCCTTTCAATGTTTGAACAAATCATTCACTGCAATAGAGCGGAAAATAAAAACATGCTAACAATTTTGAAAAATTTCCGCTCCTTCACATAATTATATAAAAAAGTATCGTGTAAGAGCCAATTTAAAACGTACATTATTTTCGCATGCAATGCATGATGCATCGATTTTCGACCATAGTCATGACATTATGGAATATATGTTATATGTAAAATATGACGTAACATTTCTCCTGCTGCGTCGTATGCATATTTCATTGACATACATCACTATGACAGATTCTCGGAAAAACGATATACCATGTACAGAGAACTGGTCTGTGTAAATCTATGCGATTGTGTTGCAATCTTGACAGTTCTAATATGTCTGTACATATATGTATTTGTTTTATTTTAATGTTGAAATTCTATTACAACAAGGACTATTTCAGTAGATTACGCTATGGCTGCTATGCTTTTTGTTTCTGTCAGACTTTCTGTTGAATATGATAACGTGTGATGTTTCTTTTTTGTGTTTAGATGTAAGATTTATTGATAACGTTATTGCTTTTTGTGTGTTACATATGTCCATATCGCCTCGATGTCATCTAGAATGTTATTGTTTGTATTATTTTGTTTTTCTTTGTTATTATGTTGTATTTTATGTAGAAATTATTGCTTTGATAATTATCATGACCGTTGTTTTGATATGGTGTCTGATTTCTTTGGTATCGAAACTGTTGTATTGATATTGTGTCTGATTTCTTTGGTATCTAGACTGTTGTTTTGATATTGTGTCTGATTTCTTTGGTATCGAAACTGTTGTTTTGATATTATGTCTGATTCCTTTGGTATCGAAACTGTTGTTTTGATATTTGTCTGATTTCTTTGGTATCGAAACCGTTGTATTGATATTATGTCTGATTCCTTTGGTATCGAAACTGTTGTTTTGATATTGTGTCTGATTCCTTTGGTATCGAAACTGTTGTTTTGATATTGTGTCTGATTCCTTTGGTATCGAAACTGTTGTTTTGATATTGTGTCTGATTTCTTTAGTATCGAAACTGTTGTTTTGATATTGTGTCTGATTCCTTTGGTATCGAAACTGTTGTTTTGATATTTGTCTGATTCCTTTGGTATCGAAACTGTTGTTTTGATATTGTGTCTGATTCCTTTGGTATCGAAACTGTTGTTTTGATACTGTGTCTGATTCCTTTGGTATCGAAACTGTTGTTTTGATATTATGTCTGATTCCTTTGGTATCATGACCGTTGTTTTGATATTGTGTCTGATTCCTTTGGTATCGAAACTGTTGTTTTGATACTGTGTCTGATTCCTTTGGTATCGAAACTGTTGTTTTGATATTGTGTCTGATTCCTTTGGTATTGAAACTGTTGTTTTGATATTGTGTCTGATTCCTTTGGTATCGAAACTGTTGTTTTGATATTTGTCTGATTCCTTTGGTATTGAAACTGTTGTTTTGATATTGTGTCTGATTCCTTTGGTATTGAAACTGTTGTTTTGATACTGTGTCTGATTCCTTTAGTATCGAAACTGTTGTTTTGATATTATGTCTGATTCCTTTGGTATCGAAACCGTTGTTTTTATATTTGTCTGATTCCTTTAGTATCGAAACTGTTGTTTTGATACTGTGTCTGATTCCTTTGGTATCGAAACTGTTGTTTTGATATTATGTCTGATTCCTTTGGTATCGAAACCGTTGTTTTGATATTTGTCTGATTCCTTTAGTATCGAAACTGTTGTTTTGATATTTGTCTGATTCCTTTGGTATCGAAACTGTTGTTTTGATATTATGTCTGATTCCTTTGGTATCGAAACTGTTGTTTTGATATTATGTCTGATTCCTTTGGTATCGAAACTGTTGTTTTGATATTGTGTCTGATTCCTTTAGTATCGAAACTGTTGTTTTGATATTTGTCTGATTCCTTTGGTATCGAAACTGTTGTTTTGATATTTGTCTGATTCCTTTGGTATCGAAACTGTTGTTTTGATATTATGTCTGATTCCTTTGGTATCGAAACTGTTGTTTTGATATTTGTCTGATTCCTTTGGTATCGAAACTGTTGTTTTGATATTATGTCTGATTCCTTTGGTATCGAAACTGTTGTTTTGATATTGTGTCTGATTCCTTTAGTATCGAAACTGTTGTTTTGATATTTGTCTGATTCCTTTGGTATCGAAACTGTTGTTTTGATATTGTGTCTGATTCCTTTAGTATCGAAACTGTTGTTTTGATATTGTGTCTGATTCCTTTAGTATCGAAACTGTTGTTTTGATATTGTGTCTGATTCCTTTAGTATCGAAACTGTTGTTTTGATATTTGTCTGATTCCTTTAGTATCGAAACTGTTGTTTTGATATTGTGTCTGATTCCTTTAGTATCGAAACTGTTGTTTTGATATTTGTCTGATTCCTTTGGTATCATGACCGTTGTTTTGATATTGTGTCTGATTCCTTTAGTATCGAAACTGTTGTTTTGATATTTGTCTGATTCCTTTAGTATCGAAACTGTTGTTTTGATATTTGTCTGATTCCTTTAGTATCGAAACTGTTGTTTTGATATTTGTCTGATTCCTTTAGTATCGAAACTGTTGTTTTGATATTTGTCTGATTCCTTTAGTATCGAAACTGTTGTTTTGATATTTGTCTGATTCCTTTAGTATCGAAACTGTTGTTTTGATATTTGTCTGATTCCTTTGGTATCGAAACTGTTGTTTTGATATTTGTCTGATTCCTTTGGTATCGAAACTGTTGTTTTGATATTTGTCTGATTCCATTGGTATCGAGACTGTTGTATTGATATTTGTCTGATTCCTTTGGTATTGAAACTGTTGCTTTCATACTTCTTACGTTTACTTGGGTGGTTATTCCTTTATTTGATGCACTGTAATTATGTTTCCTCTGATCATGCGATTTGATATTTTGACACTGTGATATGATAATAGTTACTTTGATATAGTGATGTTACTTTGACATAGTAGTGTTGCTTTGGTATGAAACTTGTTGTGATAGTATTTGTGTTTCTTTATTGTTTTTGATAATTATATTGATACACTGTTTCATTTATTCTGTTTCTTCATTGATTCACTAACGAAACGGCCCATATCTGAAGACCATGCTATACATTCTGACCACCCAGTATGTGCTGTCTTATTTATGTCAAGAAAATCGATCTTTTTGTGTATTTCTATGCATCATTTCTATAAAATATTTACTTCAAGATATAAATTTCACAATTGGTCTGTATGTACTTGAGTATAAGAATGATTTAAGTGACCGAACTGGGCGGACATTAGGAGAACAAGCTTATAATACAGTCCAGGTGGCGTCTGACTCTCGTTTACATGTATATTTGATTCAATAAAATGAAACTACTATCAATTGGAATTATCTCTGTAAGGTTACTGTAGAGAGTGAGCAATAGGGTTCCACCAAACCTTTCCCATTTTGTTTTTTTTCAAATTTTGATCATAAGCGAATGTATAACGGTAGATTACAAATGTTTTGTAATTATATTTTAACGATTTTTTCTCGATATAAATCGTACCAGCTATAGTAAAAAATAGGCAGACTTTCTGATAGCTGTCTCCTCACCAACTTTACGTTATTATACTTTTATATGTCACGTTATCCTCTCCTAAAATAAACCCGTGATGATGCGCTGGAAAGGAAATATAACCGTCAATATATCCCTAAATCAGAAAAGTCAGAACCAAACTAGAATTCTGGGACTTTTGAGTTGACCTTAAGCCATACATTGTTGGTATAAAACGTGAATAAAGTCATCACATTACTATTTACGTCACAGACGGAAAGATTTCCTAAATTCAAACGTAATGTTGACATGGTTGTACATTTTATATTCAAAATAAAGAATCCAGTTATTAAAGTGATATGTTTTTTTCACAAAAAGTGATAATTGGACTAAAATTATGTCTGCAATGGGAACAAATAATAAAACAAATTAACGAGGAAGACAGTGAATGCTATATATCTTTTGATAATTTGTTGTGGTAAATTCAGAAAAACCTTAAACATTTTTTATTAAAGTGTTATGTGAAGATAACACACTTACGTGGTCTGTTTGTTAGTGAAATGCACCAAGTGTATCCATGTCCTTCAAACATGTAAATCTCACCAAAACACTAGATATTCAGCAAAGGACGAATATTATACAATGATTGTAACTAACACAATAAAAGCAACTTACCCTGGTAATGCATATTTCTTTCCATAGAACACCCTTTTGCCTGAAAATCATAAAGGATAATATCAATGAATAAAGAAACACGAATTTGATAAACAAATTTCCTAGTTTTTTCTCTCCTTCCTTTTGTGGTTGATACATTATTTAAACACCAGCTGATATTTACCAGTTAGTTTACGTCTAATTTGAAACGAAAGGTAGCTTTCACATTGTCCCTGCTAGTTTGTTTTTGTTGGGAATAAAAAAAAATAAGAAAAAAAAGTCGAATGTTATTTGAAAAGGGAATGAATAGGATGTAATCGTTCCATTCATTTTTTACACAAATAATTTGATACTGATATAATGCATAAAAATTGAATCATCTAGATTTAGTCCATATTGTACCTATAAGAAAGTAAACAATCATAAAGATTACTTTCTCTCTGATTACTGGAATATATTATAATGACAAAAACACTTCACCTTGAATAGTTCCACATTTTAGTTATCATGTTCATAGAAACATAGTTATTCCAAACACTTTGGATTTTAATCGTTACGACACCTGAAGTTATAGACCTGCATATGGTATCTATCACAATGTTTAAAATCCTCTTCCCTTTGTCGATACCATCCGAAGTTCTAACCTTGAACTTGTATTAAATGTTTACAGTTTATTTACTGTAATGATGATAAGACTTAAACTATCAAACAAGCTTAGTGTTCCGGATAGATTCGGTGGACAGTGTGACTGATAAGTATGGGAAACATTTAGATAAGAACCTGCTGTAAATGTTTCATTATTGACAACCCACTTGATTTACCGTCCGGCTTTGAACAATTTCCGTCATTCTGACAATTTTCAAACGATCAATAATTAAAACGGAAGGTAATTAACTGTAACTGTTCTGTACAATGGTAAAGAATGCATGTAACATTTTCTTTCAATTAACACGCTAATTAGATAACTGATTTCAGATAGATTTCTTAACTAATTCACCCCTGAAATTTACTAATGAAATATTCCAACCTATGATTTGGAAAAGCTTAAATGTGTCTACAGAGGTGAATGAAGCGATAATCAAGATAAATGACAAATGGTTAGAAATTCAGATTGTTCCGCGACATCCTAACAAAACTCACTTTTTGTGTAAGGATGTTTTTGAACACAAGTGAATGAATACAGAAATGTTTCGGAAGTAAGCTCTATCGAATTATTTGATGTAACGGAAGGCTAGTGAGAATGGTAAAAATATAACATGTAATTACCAATATGTTAGGCTTACTCGGATACCGTGATCGGTAAGGTACTAGACGCTCCCTGTCGCTATCCTGACTGTACTCAGTGACACCAATGTCGTCACTGAGATCAGGTCCAACAATGTAGACCTCGCCAGTGAGTGCATTACATTATTACGTCTTAAGGTAATTCATGTGCTATCAGATGTCATAGTGTGGCTACAACAACGCTCTTAGTGTAATTTGACCAATATTGACCGAGACTTTGGAAGCATGTTACTGACATGGGCGTAAATATCCAATCAATAGGGTGACGATGTACGTACACATTCCACCAAGGTACGGGCACAAAAACACAACACTAGCTATCACATTGCAGTCTTCTCTTTAAATAATAAATTTTAAAAAATGACGCACTTTTGCGTGTTTTGAGTATTGATGCATTGAGAAAGTATCACTATAAACCGTTTCGTCTGCGTCGTATGACAATCATAAAACCCAATGCATTATAAGCTTGCTACTAGACTGATTCAATAGCTGATTTGTAGGTATTGACAGCTATGATCAATTAAAGACGTGATAAGTTTTTGGTTTTGTAGGAAAGGTGACGTTCCCCAAGAAAACCATCGTCTTGCAGCCAGTGCCGGGCGACTTCCCAACACAGAAATCGAACCCGCGACCCAGCGGTGGGAGGCTAGTGGCACCAGAACGACAGACGCCTTAATCATTTGGTCACCGCGGCCCTATCCATGCGATTGTAATCAGTTTGTTAACAGTTGTATGGTGCAGTTTAATTCATTATTTGGCTGAAATTATCTAATTCTAAGTTAAGGTGCTATCCTCGTGTTTGTCTTGTGTACAATCATCGGACAGTAGTGCTGACCACTGCATGTTCGATGTTAACAGCTGTCTGATTTTATAAGCGACCATTAGCCCCCTATCTGTACCAAACCCCCTTTACCATGCCTTGTTCGTTAGGGACCAACAGATTGACCAATGATAAGCTATTATTATTGCATTGCTAAAATTGCGTCTTTATTGATACATTTATTGATCTGTCTGGACACCTATCATCATATGACCTATATGTGTTGTGTGTGGTTTGACATCCGCCGTTACGTGACCTTTACGTGTTATGTCTGTCTTGACACCTACCGTCACATGACCTCTATATATAGTGCTAGTCTCGACATCCACGTGATCTTTATCTGATATACCCGTCTTTACTTATAACGATCTGGTTTGACAGGTGTCATGTTGGGATTAGTCGTTAACACTAATGTTCAGAAGATGAACAACTTTTGAGTGACAGCGTCTGTTGCGGTAAGGAAGACGTTTAGGGGCTTAAGCTAAATAAAATATCAAAACACGTCAATCGTGTCTGCTTCAGCGATTTTCTAACATGAAATTGATATCGGGTGTTCCTGGTTTTTCTGAATTTTCCTCAATTCAAAAGTTTTCACTGGTACCCCTGCAGGTCGGAGATCGAGAAAATAATTCACCTTACCCCGTATTAATGATGGTATTATCATGCTCAATCATTGACTTTGCGCTCAAGCCAAATTTCTTGGTCAAGCTGTCAAATATTTAAAGACCTATTTTGTCAAAGGTTTGCAAAAATATTGAAGAAAAATGAAGCTGAAGACTGTTTTCACTATTTACAATTGACATTTCGGTCGTTGACATAATTTACGTGTGTTTCAAAAAAGCTGGCTTGAGCACGGGATCCATACTTTAGCACGAAAACTGTTTATAAATACGGGTCCTGCTGTTACCTTAGTATGTGTCTGATGCGGGGAACGCTACAGAATTTGGGTTTTGCTCTACTTAAGCCCACGAAACGACCAAAATAAATCTGCTGTACTCGTTTCAACGTTTAAGACATTTTTGTTCTCTATAATCGAGTAACGTTTTATTTCCTAGCAGCTTGCATAACAATGCCACAATTCTGGTTTTAATGTACGGGTCAGGACATACCGAAGTCTTTAAAAATCACAGCAGTTTTTCCCTGCTTAACGTTTATCTTTAAGGTAAATGACAACAACTGGTATAAATGTGGTTCAGGCGGAATGATGTGCCGTCGGCCTGGTGTTTCAGTGAGATAACACTATAAAGTCAGTATGGTGTTTCAGTGAGATAACATTATAAGGTCGGTATGGTATTTCAGTGAGATAACACTATAAAGTCGGTGTGGTGTTTCAGTGAGATAAAACTATAAAGTCGGTGTGGTGTTTCAGTGAGATAACATTATACAGTCGGTATGGTGTTTCAGTGAGATAACACTATACAGTCGGTGTGGTGTTTCAGTGAGATAACACTATAAAGTCGGTATGGTGTTTCAGTGAGATAACACTATAAATTCGGTATGGTGTTTCAGTGAGATAGCACTATAAAGTCGGTGTGGTGTTTCACTAAGATAACATTATAAAGTCGGTATGGTGTTTTAGTGAGATAACACTATAAAGTCGGTATGGTGTTTCGGTGAGATAACAATATAAAGTCGGTATGTTGTTTCAGTGAGATAACACTATACAGTCGGTGTGGTGTTTCAGTGAGATAACACTATAAAGTCAGTATGGTGTTTCAGTGAGATAACACTATAAAGTCGGTATGGTGTTTTAGTGAGATAACACTATAAAGTCGGTATATTGTTTCAGTGAGATAACACTATAAAGTCGGTATGGTGTTTTAGTGAGATAACACTATAAAGTCGGTATATTGTTTCAGTGAGATAACACTATAAAGTCGGTATAGTGTTTCAGTGAGATAACACTATAAAGTCGGTATGGTGTTTTAGTGAGATAACACTATAAAGTCGGTATATTGTTTCAGTGAGATAACACTATAAAGTCGGTATGGTGTTTCAGTGAGATAACACTATAAAGTCGGTGTGGTGTTTCAGTGAAATAACACTATACAGTCGGTATGGTGTTTCAGTGAAATAACACTATAAAGTCGGTGTGGTGTTTCAGTAAGATAACACTATAAAGTCGGTATGGTGTTTCAGTGAGATAACACTATAAAGTCGGTGTGGTGTTTTAGTGAGATAACACTATAAAGTCGGTGTGGTGTTTCAGTGAGATAACACTATAAAGTCGGTGTGGTGTTTCAGTGAGACAACATTATAAAGTCGGTGTGGTGTTTCAGTGAGATAACACTATAAAGTGGGTGTGGTGTTTCAGTGAGATAACATTATAAAGTCGGTATAGTGTTTCAGTGAGATAACACTACATAGCCGGAGTGGTGTTTCAGTGAGATAACACTATAAAGTCGGTGTGGTGTTTCAGTGAGATAACACTATACAGTCGGTATGGTGTTTCAGTGAGATAACATTATAAAGTCGGTATAGTGTTTCAGTGAGATAACACTACATAGCTGGTATGGTGTTTCAGTGAGATAACACTATAAAGTCGGAGTGGTGTTTCAGTGAGATAACACTTAAAAGCGGTGTGGTGTTTCAGTGAGATAACACTATAAAGTCGGTGTGGTGTTTCAGTGAGATAACACTATAAAGTGGGTGTGTTGTTTCAGTGAGATAACACTATAAAGTGGGTGTGGTGTTTCAGTGAGATAACACTATAAAGTGGGTGTGGTGTTTTAGTGAGATATCACTATAAAATCGGTGTGTTGTTTCAGTGAGATAACACTATAAAGTCGGTGTGGTTTTTCAGTAAGTTTACACTACAAAGTCGGTATGGTGTTTCAGTGAGATAACACTATAAAGTCGGTGTGGTGTTTCAGTGAGATAACACTATAAAGTCGGTATGGTGTTTTAGTGAGATAACACTACAAAGTCGGTATGTTGTTTCAGTGAGGTAACACTATAAAGTCGGTATGGTGTTTTAGTGAGATAACACTATAAAGTCGGTGTAGTGTTTCAGTGAGATAACACTATAAAGTCGGTGTGTTGTTTCAGTGAGATAAAACTATAAAGTCGGTATGGTGTTTCAGTGAGATAACATTATAAAGTCGGTATAGTGTTTCAGTGAGATAACACTACATAGCCGGTACGGTGTTTCAGTGAGACAACACTATAAAGTCGGTGTGGTGTTTCAGTGAGATAACACTATACAGTCGGTATGGTGTTTCAGTGAGATAACATTATAAAGTCGGTATAGTGTTTCAGTGAGATAACACTACATAGCCGGTATGGTGTTTCAGTGAGATAACACTATAAAGTCGGAGTGGTGTTTCAGTGAGATAACACTATAAAGCGGTGTGGTGTTTCAGTGAGATAACACTATAAAGTCGGTGTGGTGTTTCAGTGAGATAACACTATAAAGTCGGTATAGTGTTTCAGTGAGATAACACTATAAAGTGGGTGTGGTGTTTCAGTGAGATAACACTATAAAGTGGGTGTGGTGTTTCAGTGAGATATCACTATAAAATCGGTGTGTTGTTTCAGTGAGATAACACTATAAAGTCGGTATGGTTTTTCAGTAAGTTTACACTACAAAGTCGGTATGGTGTTTCAGTGAGATAACACTATAAAGTCGGTGTGGTGTTTCAGTGAGATAACACTATAAAGTCGGTATGGTGTTTTAGTGAGATAACACTATAAAGTCGGTATGTTGTTTCAGTGAGGTAACACTATAAAGTCGGTATGGTGTTTTAGTGAGATAACACTATAAAGTCGGTGTAGTGTTTCAGTGAGATAACACTATAAAGTCGGTGTGTTGTTTCAGTGAGATAACACTATAAAGTCGGTGTGGTGTTTTAGTGAGATAACACTATAAAGTCGGTGTGGTGTTTTAGTGAGATAAAACTATAAATTCGGTGTGGTGTTTCAGTGAGACAACACTATAAAGTCGGTGTGGTGTTTCAGTGAGATAACACTATAAAGTGAGTGTGGTGTTTCAGTGAGATAACACTACAAAGTCGGTATAGTGTTTCGGTGAGATAACACTTCAAAGTCAGTGTGGTGTTTTAGTGAGATAACACTATAATGTCGGAATGACGGTGTAGTGTTTTAGTGAGATAACACTATAAAGTGGGTGTGGTGTTTCAGTGAGATATCACTATGAAGTCGGTGTGGTGTTTCGATGAGATAACACTAGTAATGTGGTTCAGCCGGAATGCTGGGCCGTCGGTATGGTGTTTCAGTGAGATAACATAAGTAATGTGGTTCGGGCGGAAAGTACATCAACATACCCGGTCGCCAACACATATTCACCAACATACTCTGTCCCCGACACACATACACACATGCGTACAAAACACACTTGGATGCACGTCCTTAAATAGCCTTAGCTGTTAATGGGAGGTGAAATAAAACAGTAACAATAAAAAACAGGTAACCTCTGGTTTATTCTAGACATGCTTCGTGTAACAGTAGCTTGTTGCACCCAGTTGGTGAATGAGAGATTCGTACATTGAAAGGCTGACTTTAATGTAAGACGGGAGGAAATATCGATATCACACTTCTCATAGGATCTCGATATTCAACTATAAGAAATCCGGTTCTGACAGCCGATAGTTTACGCCAATATCCGTCGTATTAGGTTACGTTTTAAGCCTACTAAAATCGCAAACCTGTGACACATTTACCCTCGTATCTGAGGACGACAACACTCGTTACCATGGAGACTTGTCTCATTGTCGCTATCCTACACCAACCACAAATAAAGAGTAAACTTTCACGAACCGGGCATATTCCACCTGCCATATGCTCTCCTAAGTGGAACTTTCGGTCTAGAACGCTTAATGTATATGTAGCTAAATGTTAAGAGTTATCACCTCCAATAGACCAGAAACCGCTGACTTGAGAAGCAGCGTTCTAACAACATCAGCTCATTGCTGAATACAGACACGATGGGGTCTGTGGGGAGGTTACGTGGGGAAGAGGACTGAGGAAATGTCCACCTGCGCGCTCGTAATAACTTACAGCTATGTCAAAAACTGAGTACAGGGATTAATTACTGTAAACAACACCATTTCTCTCGGTCTAGCGAATCCTTGGATGCTTAATGGGGAAATATATGGCATTGTGAGTGCATTTTATTTCCATCGATATGTTCTTATCCGAATATTCTCTTTAGTTGTCGAAAGGTCATTGCATCAAATTCATACTGTCTATTGGCTTAAATTTCGCAGTAGATGGCGGTTTTATAGTTTCTGCAAACATTCGGTTAAGATTTATGTATGATAGAATTAAATTACTGTCTAGTATTTATATCTCATGTGACATAGTGTGGTGTGATATGAACTTAGTTAACTTTTACTCCAAGAGATGAATGCCAACATATTATGTTTTAAGTGAATTTGTGATTCTTGAGGCGAGGACATGTACTTATGACATTTACCAAAAAACGGACATATTGGAAATAAAAATCAGAGAATACTGAAGTGTCATCAAAACCATACTCTGAACTCAAAACAATACTATAAGGGGCAAAATATGAACAAAGGAACGATTTACGTGGATGCACGTACAAGAGAAGACCCGAGCCCAATTTTTCAAATGGTGATAAGCTTAATCAGTGATAAATGCAAATTGTTATTCTAGCAAAACCAACTCATTGAATGAGTTACAACTTTCAATATATAAATTATCTAGATAAGTCAATCCACACGTAAAATGTCGGATTGCATCTTGTATATCGCCGAATTATTAAGAGTTGGAAAATATTGTTACATGTAAATAGTGATTAATCTAATCATGTTTTGAACAACCGGGCTCAGGTGTTCAAGAATAGAAAGCGTCATTTGCTTCATCGACGACACCCGCCATGTAAATCTTTTTCCCATCGAAGTAAACATCAAGTTCTGAAAATGAGAACCGAGTCATCATTGTCAATCACAAGTAAACTCACTAATGAGCGTACTCAAAACCATCCATCTTCATATCACACAAGATAAATATTTCTCAACGAGTATACACCAAAAGTATATCTCAAACACAAACCGAGTTGCTGGTTAACACATCAGCTTATTGTGCTATCTTAGCTTTATTTGCCTCAGACAAGGCGTGTGTCGTCGAGGAAGCAGTAGACGCTTACTCTTCCGGAACATTCCGGATTTTGATTTCGGATTATGGTTTTGTTGACGCTTTGGTATTCTCTGATTTTTGAAAACAATGTTCAATTTTGGTAACAATTCCTATTGGAACAAGACGTCCATAAGGCTTGTAATGATACTGTCTCCAAGAATGATTAACTTACAAAATTTATATTTGTTCTAATGGACCTCCTATTTACAGGCATCGTTGGCCGGAAGTTGTCGCGGAAGAATGCCATCGGATTTTCAGGACCACTCTGACGCAGCTTCCGGAAAGCTTCGATCTATAATACATACAAATAAATTATATTACTGTAAATAACAAACTGTATTGCAAGGGACACACCATGGACATTGTCATATTAAAGAGAGACATTGTCTACCTTTTCTTAATATCTGTAGAGAGCTACATTATATAAATCTAAATTCATATATTCAGATGTAGTTAGTGCAACGGAAACAACATAAATAATGTGCGGTGGAAATGAATTTCTGTCCAGCAAAGCTAAATATAAGAGCAAAGTTCGTCTTGATGTCTATTCGTTTACACGAAATAATCATAAATGCTTCACGTTGTTAATTTTTTTAGATTATGATATATGAATTTGAGATCCAGTCATAGAAACTATTACAGGATTTCAATAGTGACATTCATTGTGTGTTATGTGTTTTCAGTACCCTTTTAAATCTGTAAAACTAAACAGATATCGCATTTGAATGACTTTCTTACTAATTCCATGTACAGTCTAATTATCATGTATCGCTTCATTGAGGTTTGTAAAATACTAAATTGTTTGGGGTAAAGATGGATGTTTTCCAATGAATGAATCTTCATGTAATGTGTGAAATGACTATTCTGTATCTTTGTGTAATATGAAGTGTAATATTAGTGTGCTTACTTGTTGTGATTAACAATGATTACTCGGTTCTCTGTTTACTTATATGTGACCAAGATTTACATGGTGGGTGTCATCGATGAAGCATAATTCGCTTACTCTTCCGGAACACCCGGTCTTATTATCTTTTACGCGGGTATCCATATTTTACCTCTAGTTTAATCGATTTTGAGTTCGGATTATGGTTTTGTCGATTCTTTGGTATTCTCTGTATTTGTTTTTGTATACTTATATGGTAGACATGTTTGTATGTGTTTCGGGAGAGAAGCTGCACAGGAGTGACAATGGAAGGCCGATTCTTTATATCATTTGTTGTATAAATCCGCGAGGAGTCGCCGAGAGCAAATTGACCAATTCCACAGCATAATTTGATAGAGCTGACATTTCCGGCGTTGGAAATTGAATCTATAATAATGTCATAAGATCAACGATTTCACGGAATCGCCCATTAACGAAGATATCTATTGGAGGAACATTGAGTACCTTTCGCTCAAAAAGGTCTCATCGGAGAACCACCGCAGTGACAGCGGAGTACCAGCTGCAATTTTATTCATCTAATATGAAAAAGAGGTATCATAGAAGTGCTAATCAGACCATAAACCATTCCCATAAAATACACTATTAGATGTTCACTTGAACGCAGTGTCACAATGGAAATATTGATTTTCTATAAAATGACTTAGTTCTACATTTTATAGCATACCCCTTTCTAGTTAGTAACATATTACAACTAGTAAGTCGTAAAATACATATAGATTTACACGTAATATATACACAACTTTACAGTTTTGTTAGCATATAAGCTTGTTAATTGTCAGCCATATCATGTTGAAATTGAATAAGAGAATACCAAAGCGTTAACAAAATCATAATCCAAACTCAAAATCGATTAAACCAGGGGCAAAATATGAAAGATTTACATGGAGACCCTTGTAAAAGTACAAAAGAAAAAGACCAGGTGTTCCGGAAGAGTAACCGTCTTCTGCTTCATCGACGACACCCGCCATGTAAATCTTTGTCACATCCATGTAAACAGCAAGTTCTCAAAATGAGTCCTTTGTTCCTATTTTGCCCCTATTTTCATCGATTTTGAGTTCGGATTATGGTTTTGTTGACGCTTTGGTATTCTCTGATTTATTTTCATAGTGCTATGACAGTTCAGCCGTTACATGCACATCCCTATTCAATTAAATATGGATGTAACCACTGAACTTTCAAAGCATTATGCAAGTTAAACAAAATACTTTTAATCAATATTTTTACATTTTTACTTAAGATCAATAATTATTGTTTAATTTTATGCATATATTTTCTCAAATTATTAGTTTACTACTTGCGTTTTTATTTGCATCGTCATTTAAACGACATTGGCGACATAGCCGAAAAACATTGGCGCCAATGAGCGTTTGAAGCAGGGGTAGTCCCTTTGTTATTCGAAGGGGAATGGGGATATTAACTGCCACACATCAAACATTGTATATGGATTGATATGTGTAAAATATGAACACCTTGTATATAGTGGAGAAAGATCCAAAATGATGAAGGAAAGAATCCAGGGTTACATACATCTAGTAAGATCATATGACATTTACAATTAATTACCAGTACATTTCAACAGTAACGGCCACACCGAGCAACACATTAAGCTAATAGGAATAGAAAAAAGTTAATATACCAGGAATAAGTTACCGCAGAGAAATGGAACAAGGAACCAACTAAACAGCGAGGAAAAGCATGGGACAAGATGACGTCAACTTTCCAACGGTGACGTCATAATGCCCTAGTTACTGTAGCGAAAACACACATTTTATTCACTTGAAAAGATGGCCATATCATTGAAACGTTGTTAGGAACTGTATATAATTTATTACTTAATTTGTCTAAAACACTATTAGTTTACATATTTATGTTATACCTGTTATATAGTTATGTTTTATCTGTTATGTATATGGTGTTGCTTTATCTTCTATGCAGGCAGCCGGGGTTCGATCCCCGATGTCGTTATTTGTCGGGTGTTTGGCCTTTTGGCCCCTAGCATCACTTAAGAGTACTAGAAGGGCGAAACAGTTGTATGATAAAGTTTGATTAATTTTTTTGGCATACTGTATTCATTACTAAATTTTAAAAAGTTCAGCATATGTGTGTGTTACGTCATTTTATATGAATGGAATAATGACAGAAATTGTTTTTATCTTGTACACACAACTCCAACAACCTAATGCTTTATTGTAAAGCGCTTTAGAATAGCGTATATTAGCTAGATAGGGCGCTATATTAAATGTTGTATATATATTGCTTATTTATTATATAGGACTGTTTTACCTGCTGCTACATTGTATATAATGCTGTTTTACCTGTTGTGATCCTGCATATATTGGCTTGTTCATTATCATCCACGTGACTGTTTCGTGACAACCCGGATGTGTAATAGAACCATCGTACGTGACATAATGAAGACTTCTCGGTATCAACTTTTGCATATACAAATTTTTTATAGGCGTAACCGTTCCTGAAATGAAAAAAAAGAATACTTATTAATATTCATGTACATAAAAGGTAAATTTCTCGTTATTTCAGAAAGACACTGACCTTTTTATAGAAACAAATAAAAGCTACATACTAGATATTGGTAACAGAGGAGAAGTTTTTAATAGAAGCTAGTTATGCTGAGTGACACACGAGGTTTATCTTCATAGTTCAGAGTTCACTGAATACTTCCCTATAGTAACCCGTTAAACCGTTACGGACCATACTTAACAGGTCACATTTGTGTTTGCTGTAGTGTTTTGCGTGACTATTTTAGCCCCGTTCTAGATATAAAACATCCGCGTTTTATGCTGCATGATAACTTTCTATTTCAAAAGATGGGTTCGTTGGTTGAAGGTTAATTTTTTTCAGGCGATTTTTCCTTTAATTTCTTTTTTACATTATATATTACAAATGTTGTCCTGCCACAGGAGGAGGAATTAATTTTTGCATTGTTTTATGGACTTAAGTTAAAAATGAATAAGATATCGTTAAGTTTTTGTTATATTTAAAGAATTATATCAGACATTTGATGTTTTGCTATGTTTCTGCATATTTTGCTACAATTTTTGAATATGGATGTTTTGTTCTGTTGACCTTATTACATTGTGTCACAGATATGCCCTAGATTAACTAAATAGCTATACCTTGTACTGAAGTAATATTGTCGTTCTGTTACACGTTTTCTTTGTTAATTTGTATTCTATTACACTTGCTATATTTATGAATTAACTACAAAAATTGATATTAAAAAAAAAAAAAAAAAGTAAAGGTGGACTGTTACATCAGGGAACTGTTTTGCGTTTCGATTACGTTTTTAAAAATCAGTTTCTCGTTTTCTTATAAAAGAATATAATTTCTTTTAAATAGATAATATCTTGTGCTTGAGATGAATTAAGAAATCTTAATTGACGTTTTCAACTTCCTATTATCATTGAAACGATACCCTATGTAGTTTGTTTGATGTACTTAACCTTAACATGTACAAACATGTACAATTAAGCAGGCAACCAGTAACCAGTGTGTAATTTCTTTGAAGAAACTATTACGAAAGTACGGTGACCGGGAATGAACATACAGAAAGGTTTACTCTTCATATCAAACAAGAACAAGGTTAACGTAATTGTTGGAGAGGCGCCACGTTTAAGTAACATTCAATAATACAGACAGATTTAGACTCCCTGGCCACCATTTAACGTCTATTCTAGGAGGAATTCGCAACAGAGTCACATAAATCAATATTTGAAGTCAATCAGGAAAGTCTGTGTTTGCGATAAGTGAAATCACAACTACATACCGGAAACGTTTTTCCGCGCAGTTTCGATAAAGCGGATGTGACGCACTGTTTATAATATAGGTAGTAGTTGTATTAATTAATCGTAAGGGTTTCGTGTGATTTTGTTTCGAATATTAGATGGTATTACATGTCACAATTGCTTCTTTATTCCAGGGCTTGCTCTGAATATCGAGATTGTCGTAACATATTGCGACTGCTGAAAAAACAAATATATTGCACAAGGATTCTAGAGATGCAGTATGATGAAGACCATCTTGATCTCATTGAGAAATATTCTTTATCTTTGTGTGATATGAAGATGGTCGTTTTTAAGTTTGCTTATTAGTGTGCTTACATGTTGTGATTGGCAATGATGGCTCGGATATCATTTTGAGGATTGATGCTTACTTGGATGTAATTTTACATGAAGGGTGTCGTCGATGAAGCAGAAGACGCTTACTCTTTCGGAACACCTGGTCTTATTCCCTGGTACTTTTACGAGGGTCTCCATGATAATCGTTCCTTTATTCCTATTTTGGCTCTTATTTAATCGATTTTGAGTTCGGATTATGGATTTGTTTACGCTTTGGTATTCTTTGATTTTTTTTTGTGAAATAACAATGAACGTTTTTGAATATACTTATAAGTGTGCTTACTTTTTGAGATTAAACATGATTACCCGGTTCTCATTGTTTAGATCGGTGTTTACTTGGATGTGACATGATTACCCGGTTCTCATTGTTTAGATCGATGTTTACTTGGATGTGACATGATTACCCGGTTCTCATTGTTTGGATCGGTGTTTACTTGGATGTGACATGATTACCCGGTTCTCATTGTTTAGATCGATGTTTACTTGGATGTGACATGATTACCCGGTTCTCATTGTTTGGATCGGTGTTTACTTGGATGTGACATGATTACCCGGTTCTCATTGTTTAGATCGGTGTTTACTTGGATGTGACATGATGACCCGGTTCTCATTGTTTGGATCGATGTTTACTTGGATGTGACAAAGATTTACATGGCGGGTGTTATCCATGAAACAGAAGACGCTTACATCTCCAGAACACCTATTTTTTTCTCTCGTGCTTTGTCAATTGTCTCCGTGTTAATATTTCCGTTGTTGGTATTATACTTCTAATTTAATCAATTTTGAGTTCGTAGTATGGTTTTGTTGACGCGTGGGTATTCTCTGTTTTTTGCAATTAAGCTTAAGCTTATATTTATTATTTACTAACTATGAATAGACTGAAGAAAGTGTATTTTCAACTTTGATAAAATGACTGGAAAACGGAGGTCGACCATCCGCTGTGTTATTGTATGTAATAATCACTACAAATACAAATAAACGAAACACTTATTAAAATATGAAGAAAATTATACCAGTTAACGTTAACATGACAGAGTTTCCATATATAAGTGTTTCGCCTATACATGCTTTCAGTTGGTTATATGGTTCACACTTCTAGAAAAAACAGGATATACACTAAGTCTTACTTTAGTAAAAATTAATCATGGTTTATAACTGGAATCTACCTTATGTGACTTAGTTAATCACTTACACGATTATTCTGAGGTGGATCATGCGTGGGTGTACCTTTGATTTGATTTTTGTGTTGTTTTATTTCAACTTTTTGCCTAAAATGCAAGGTGTAAAGGAGAGCAGACTTTGAATCGCCCTTTTACGATAATGAGCATGCATAGACTTTAACTTATTTATCAGTTATAGACTTTTGTTCAGGTGAATATGTGATTATACAGGCATAAACAAATAATTTTAACAAAGAACAAATTGAAATCAACATAAGAGTTTGGGTTCCTATATCATCATATTCACAAACTAGGTATCTAACTGTTATTCAGCTACTAAGTAATGTTTGAATATCTAAAATAGATGGACCGTATGACAATTGTCATAAGAAAACTATTAAGCAAATAGTACTATAGAATTACTATGAAATAATGACAATGTTAAATTAACATGCCGTCCTTAAAAATAATTATACCGAGTCGGTATCGAAATATTTCAGTATGATCCGACCAAAATCAAATGTGGGAAAATGTGTGCCCTCTTATAACTATAAGACAGTGTACCTATTAAGAAACATTGTTTTTTTTATACATGTAATTTATATCCTGATTATCTAATTAAAACACAGAAGCCTACCATTGATTGTAGAGCATTATATCCGTAATACTGTTAAAGTGAAAGTTGATGTAGTGAAAATTGCTCCGTGTAAATGTTTTAGGTTTAAAAAACTCATTCATTTTAAAACGGATTTTATAATCCCTGTGCTAAAACTCTCTGCAGCATCATTTTGACGTTAACTTCGTTAAATGAACATTGTGTCCATACAAACTATGTTTCTTTGTTCTGCTTTTGTGTTTTAACATCTTTTATGATTATGTTTATCTCTTTTCAAATGGTTTTAAGATGGAGCCAACACAGAAACTCTATTGCATCATTGTCGCTTCCAAGGCTTTTATTGACAAAAGATGTTTATCAAATTACATTAAAAAGTACCCAAGACCGAAAGAATTGCAACTTAACACTTCATAGACACAGAAGCACTGGAAGAGCACAAAGACTTAAAAGTCAACAATAAAACGACTATCAAAGACGAAATAGTGGCTGGATGTTAACCCCTTTCTATTCATTTATATTAACTATAATTATTCTGCTGAGGAAAACATATATTTCTCTACTGTAAGCTGAAGATAACACTTCTTCTACTGTAAGCGAATTGTAAGACGTCTGACCATCTCTTTATCTACTAAGGGTGAGAGTTGGTGCTGGTGCAAATTACTTCTAAATTATTTGATGAATTAAATTGCATTGTCTTGTGGTTTAAACACGAATAAATTATAAGTTAATCACTGTAAATTATAAGTTTATCACTGTAAATTATAAGTTAATCACTGTAAATTATAAGTTAATCACTGTAAATTATAAGTTTATCACTGTAAATTATAAGTTTATCACTGTAAATTATAAGTTAATCACTGTAAATTATAATTTAATCACTGTAAATTATAAGTTAATCACTGTAAATTATAAGTTAATCACTGTAAATTATAAGTTTATCACTGTAAATTATAAGTTTATCACTGTAAATTATAAGTTAATCGCTGTAAATTATAATTTAATCACTGTAAATTATAAGTTAATCACTGTAAATTATAAGTTAATCACTGTAAATTATAAGTTAATCACTGTAAATTCACGATCAATCATTATATCGAGATGGCGCCACTTTTCAAAATCTTCAATTATTTTTGAATATGACCGAACACACATGACGAATTGTTTGAATACGCTACTATGGTGACATCATCCATATTCAGATACCAATACAAAGATGGACGTTGTGTATAATTGCAATGTTAAAACAATTTTTGATGATGTTTTTTTGTTTTTGTTTTGCTTTTCTTTCTCTTACTTAAGAAATGAATGATACTTTGATGAAGATAATGAACAAGTTCTATGGTCGCCATCTTAATCTCATTAGAAAATACTTCTGTTTCCTTGTATGATATATATATTTTTTAAATATCTTCATTAGTATGTCTACTTGTGATTGGAAATTGTGCCTCAGTTGTCACATTGAGGATGTGACATTTATTTGAATGTGGCCAAAATTAACATGGCGGGTGTCGACATGAAGCATAGGACGCTTACTAACCTTGAATACCTGTTCTTATTATCTTGAACTTTTACAATTAGTTTGCCCATAGTTTAATCGATTTTGAGTTCGGATTATGATTTGTTTACGCTTTGGTATTCTCTGTTTTCAACCTCTGTAATATCCTCTGTCTGTTTGCTTGAGCTATAAGTGGACGTCAAATATGACGAAATTCTACCTTGGGTTCTTTGTATCGATTTTAAGTTGGGTTGATGGTCTTGTTGACACTTTAATAATCTGCTGAATTAAACGTATTTCTTGTAAGCTTAAACATGCTGACAAGTTGATAATGCTTGAGAAATTAATAATTTAACATTGGGGTTTTGTTGCACTGAACCCGTATTATCAACAAAGTTGCTAATATAGGCAATAGAATTAATTTGGAGTCAGCATTCAGCCATTACTAAAAAGAAATTCGCCTCTGATAGTCATTTTACTTTCGATAAATAATGCAAAGTAAGCGACTTCCTGTTTATCACGATATGTCTCGATGTAGTGAATTCTGGGAAATATTGATGACAAACATTAACATGTATTGTTGACTTTTAAGTCTTTGTGCTCTTCCAGTGCTTCTGGGTCTATGAAGTGTTAAGTTGCAATTATTTCGGTCTTGGGTAATTCTAATATAATTTGATAAACATCTTTTGTCAATAAGAGCCTTGGAAGCGACAATGATGCTATAAAATGTCTGTGTTGCCTCCATCTTAAAACCATTTTGAAAAGAGATAAAGAGAATCATAAAAGATGTTAGAACGAAAAAAAAAAAACAGAACAAAGAAACACAATTTGTTTGGAAACAATGTTCATTTAACAGAGTTAAAGTCATAATGATGCTGCAGAGCATTTAACAGAGTTAAAGTCATAATGATGCTGCAGAGCATTTTAGCACCAGTAAATCCGTTTTGAAATGACTGATTTTTTTTTAAACTAAAACATTTACACAAAACAATTTTCATTACATCAACTATCACCATAGTTTGCGCGACTAAAAGCTTGATGGTTACAATTTCTATATTCAGTGTGCCGCTAATTTGTACAAGTTTGCTCATGATACGGATTCAGTGCAACAGCATCCCCAAATATTGAATGATTTATCACTCAAACATGATCAACTCGTCATCATGTTTAAGCTTACGAGAAAAATGTTTTGAAAAATGAAAAAAAAAAATAATAAAAAATCAGAATACCATAGCGTCAACAAAATCATGATCGGTACTCAAAATCGATTTAACTAGGGACAACCTATGAAAAAAGAAATTTACACAGCGACCATTGAAAGCGTACAAAATAATAAGACTTGGTGTTCCAGAAAAGTAAGCGTTTTCTGCTTCATCAACGACACCCGCTATGTAAATCGTGGTCACATCCAAGTCAACGTCAGGTCTCAAAAGTCAGATCTGTGGCATCATTCTCAATCATAAAAAATACACATACTAATGAGCATATTCACATCCACCTACATGCCATATAAGGATACACAAAATTCTCAACGGGACCAATATGGCGACCATAAAACTTGTCCATAGTCGTCATCAACCCGCATCTCTCGAATCCTCGTGTAGTAAGTTTGTTTGTCAGCAGTAGACATCTATCATTAGAGCAAGCCCTAGAATAACGAATCAACTGCGACGTATACACACCATAGGTTGGAGCCGCAGGGAAATAGACTAGAGAATATCGCGCGCTATTATCTAGAGTCTTCAGTGAAATCTACAACACGTACAAGTACTTACCTTTAAACTGTACGTCTTCTATATATTCAATTATTTTTTCTAATTCTTGATGACTTAAATTTCCTTTCGTCTGAAAATAAATAAGAGAATACCGAAGCGTTAATAAAATCATAATCCAAACTCAAAATCGATTAAACCAGGGGCAAAATATGAACAAAGGAAAGATTTATATGGAAACCCGTGTAAAAGTACAAGAAAATAAGACCAGGTGTTCCTGAAGAGCAGAAATATTCTAGATGACTGATAAATTAAACTTCATTTATTGGAAATTGTAAGCACTGATACTTTATTTAGATTATTTATATAGAAATATTATGTTAAACAGTTTTACAATATATAAATTTGAATATGGAACAAATGTTGAACTCTAAAGAAACCATGGCTACTTTATTAATTCGGAATAACAGTTATACAATATTAATGTATAATATGGTATATTGTATAATAGTAACGTTGTATGCTAATATGGTTTATCTTATACAATGCATATATTAAAACAAATTCAACAATATCAACACTGTACATGTATATCCAATATTAAATTGTAAATAAGAGAATAATCAATACCGAATCGTTAACAAAATCATAATTCAAACTCAGAATCGATTAAACCTGGGACAAAATATGAACAAAGGAAAGATAAATTGATGATAGTTACATTTCATAAACTATTGAACATGTACAATGCTTACGTTTGATAATCATGATATATTGCGTACATTGTTACACTAAATATGTTTTGTTTTATTGTTCAATAGTCGTACATTAGGTATACAAATACGGCAAAATCCCAACAATCAACAAGAAATGTGATCCCTTGTCCGATATGATCACGTTATAACAGGTTTTCACGAAATGATATTAAATTATATATTACGAGTCTGCTTATTATATAGTGCCGGAACTCAGACATGAAACCAAGACGTAAAATTGTTATATATAAATCATGTTGTATGTCGGTATTAACCAAACACGACATGCTGATGCTATTTCTATCCGATATCAACACAAACATATCGTAATTCCAGACAACCGTCATACGACCATATTGTAAACAAACTAAACGTGTCTTTCCTGAATATTGGCCAGACGCTATAATTTTCATCTGCAAAACGCAAGTCTTACAAAAAGCTAGAGTCTCGGTTCTACTGCCAGTTTGGTTCTCTAATACATCTGTCAAAGCTATAATTCAGTACGAGACTTTAAGTAAAATAAATGACAGTACTGTAAATACCAGATGATGCTTCTCTTACCGCCATCTTAGGTACGATAGGGTCGTTTCTCTTAGAAACACAACCAAGTAATACTAAATGCTTCACCTAACAGGACACTTGACTAAATGCCGAAATGGGATTAATCCGTCGTAGCTTGGCATTGTAATAAAAATGTTAGATGTTACCGGTACTTACTAGAAGCTGGTTAATAGAGTGAGATGTATTAACGGTATACATGTCATGTTACGTGTCTGAGATCGTCCATGAACGAGTCGAACTCTATCGAATGCATCAGCGACAGAAACTGCCAAAGTTATCGGGCGTGAATAAGTGGGTTTTTGTTATATTTCTTATTTGTAATTATATAAGTGATTGAATTCTTTAGTGAAGTATGACGGGCAGGACTGTCGCGTCATGCTTCAGGGAATGCCAGGTCACACACCAAATTCTGAAGTGTCGAATGTTATGGTAATATAAGTTATCAAAATGTTAATATTCTACATGTATGTTTATTCAACAAGTCGTGACAATGATGTGTAAACTAGAAAAATACGTTTGGTTATATCTTTATCATTGGTTAAATCATCAGCGGGAAGGGGAGGTGTACTATCGTGTGTGAACGAGAGGACGATAATTATTATGTTATCTGTCTATAATTTGTTAGTCTTTTATAGTCAGTGAATGTCATGTTACATTGCATGTTCTGTAATGGGCTAGTCTTCCATGGTCGGTTATTTACATTATATATGTTATATTCTGTGACTGGTTAGTTGTCAATGGTCGGTGATTTACATTATATATGTTTTCTCTCATATATCGCCATGTTGGATAGAAGTTGCCCATGTAAAAAAGCTATGTAAGAAAAATCTTACATAGCATTTCACGCGACGTGACGTCACAATGGCTCAACAATGACGTGACGTCACGAATACGGTAAACTCTGATGCCGGAAAGAGGAAACGACGGCGTGATAAAATTAAAACCTTTCACAAAATTTTAACCATAAACACCAGGAAGAGGAGATTAATTTTTCTGCGCAAGTCTGTTTGCAAATATAGAGTATGCTTAAACTCGCTGTCTAATTCGTTTTCGTCAAAAAAGCTCAAGGAAAAAGTTGAAATTTCAAAATGGTAGCCTGTTTAAACATATTTTCATGGTTTTTGAGCTTATTCGGGTAGTTGATAAGAGAGAAAAAGACTCTTTCATTGTGTGTGTATGTAGGATAGGGATATTCTACCCTCGGGATCACACAATGTGGTAAAACCCTCGGGTTTTACCACATTTTGTGACCCATCGGGTGGAATATCCCTATCCTACATACACGCATATGAAAGAGTCTTATAATATTTTGTGACTGATTAGTCTTCCATGGACGGTTATTTACATTATATATGTTATATTCTGTGACTGGTTAGTCTTCCATGGTCAGTGATTTACATTATTTATGTTATATTCTCTGACTGGTTAGTTGTCAATGGTCGGTGAGATGTGACCGGCAGTAAAATGGAGCATGTCGACTTCTTTTTTTCGCGAGTTAACATTTACAAAATATTAATGGTAAGTCAATGTATGCAGTGATTATATTTACAACAGTAAGCTCATATTTCCTATGAATCCACATTGTTTAATGTGTGTGACATGTAACTAGATCTGTTACGCAGACAGAATTTTCTTTTGATATTAACGGAGAAAGCATTAAAAATTACATGTATAAAGTCGGTAATACCTTGTACTGACTCACCTGTACAAACACTGCAATGGCGGCTATACCCCGTGGTGACACCACGGCTTGTGAAAAATTATGATATAAATCTGTGTTATAAGCGAGGAATTGTATCTGTAAATAGAAGCAAGAAATCAATTGATTCATAATCAGATATGTTCGACGGAAGCGAACTAATTATGCCAAGTTGCATAGTCATAAAAAATGATTGAGAAACATTTAAACTTTAATTTCAAATTTTTTGCGTACTTAGAAATATTATATTTTTATTGTAAAAAAATAAACTTTTAATTAGTTTTTAATAAATAAAGTTGAAATATCAAGGAACAACTGCATTAATGGATTAATAAAAAGGGAAACAGAGAGTCCACGGACATGACAGATTATATTAGCATTAGAAATGTACATTCAGACACGATCCGGGTATACCTCTGCTGCGAATGGTTTCCCGTCAATGGTGTGTTCTGATCCCCGTAAGTCGTCCCTGCCGAAGTGGACCCGGATCTGGTGAAGTCGGTAGGTATAGGAGAGGGGACCAATGGAGAACAGGACCTCGTCACCCTGACTGGAGTTGACGTACAGCACCAGAGCGTTCCCTAGATTGTGCATGGTCGACGACACCTGTAACACATAAAGGCAAGGCTTCTCTAAACACGAGGTATATTTTAACAGTATTAGATTACTAGTGTGATACAGGAAGCCCCCGGTAAGTAGATACTACAGCATATGATCCATCTACATTTTGTACGCTTCCTTCTTCTTATGCCTGGAATTGTTATAACAAAGTCGCAGACTACGTTCCCAGGACAGTGACATGTAACAGACTAGCAACAAGTGAGTTAGTTCTATTACATTTTTACCACTCGTGTGCCTATGTTTATATATATCTTTCACTCGTGCTGCACACTCGTGAAAAATATCAACATATATTAACCCCACTGGTGAAATATACTTCGTATTACTGAAGACACCTTTAGATATCCACTAAGACCATGGATTTGAGCCTTAAACGTTACTTAATGGAACTACCGCAACGTTTTGTGGATTATTCGGTATACACGGAAAAGAATGTGTGCACTTTGGATAAATCTGCGAAGGGCTTTATGCATAAAATAAAATAAAAAAATAAATTGCACAGTCACATTCGTTATATATACCAAATATTCCACAAACAATGTGATTATTCCTAATAATTTTATTTCTAAAGATAGACAATAAAATTATGATAATTTATTTGGAAGTCAATTAACACCAAACTAAAATAGTTTTGCAAAACGATACAATATTTTGTGCATTGATTATATCTTCAAGCACCTTATCAAACAGAGGTCAGAGTACCAAATACCGCACCATACACAGCGTCCTATGTCGTCATCTCTTGGTGTGCTGTTTAATTATTTTTAGGTTATGAGTTATGACCTGAAAAAGCCTAGCATTGGGGAATATGCAGCGTTGCATTATTAGGGAATGATCTAGTTGCGTATGGAGCGAAAGTAAGCGTTACCCCAAAAGTAATTGAGAATGTGTAGAACTCATCCAAGTTTCAAATAGAAAATCTGATAAGTAGTACAGTGTATAACAGAAGCAGTGAAGAAGCTGTTTATTAAATCTTTTGTGTCCAAAAACAGTACAAATTGACGCTTTAGACTTAATGAGATAATTTATTATGGAATTGATTTTTCATGTAAATGCAACGCAAACGAAAAGCAACGGGCAGCAATCCCAGAACTTACATAGATTACCAGGTTCAGCAAGGAAAATTTACATATCAGCTCACAGATGTTAACAAGTGATACACAAACACGTCTTAATATTTATAAGACGAGTTATGACTCTTAAAGATGACGTAACACATAAAGGACACAACAGACTCTTCTACATCAGCTGCTTACCTCGATCTCGACCAACATGGACAGCTTACTACTAAGCTATACGATAAACGTCATGATTTCAATTTTCCGATCGTTAACTTTCCATTTCTTGATAGTAACATCCCTGCTTCTCTAACCTATGGTATTTACATGTCGCAGTTGATTCGGTATTCCAGGGCTTGCTCTAAACATTAGGGTTTTCGTGATCGATGTCGACTGCTGACAAACTAACAACACAAGGATTCGAGAGATGCAGGTTGATCACAACTACATTGTGTATGGGCAAGTTTTATGGTCGCCATCTTTGTCTCATTGAGAAATATTCTGTATCTTTAAGTGATATGAAGATGGACGTTTTTGAGTATGCTTATTAGTGTGTTTACGCGATGTGATTGACAATGATACTCGGTTCTCATTTTGAGAACTTGATGTTTACTTGGATGTGACAAAGATTTACATGGCGGGTGCCGTCGATGAAGCAGAAGACGCTTACTCTTCCGGACCACCTGGTCTTATTCTCCTGTACTTTTGCAAGGGTCTTCTTCTTTCCTTTGTTCATATTTTGCCCCTGGTTTTATCGATTTTGAGTTTGGAATGTGGTTATGTTAATGCTTCGGTATTCTCTTATTTATTTACACACATATGCTGCACCTTTTAAATTTAGTAATATATACAGTAAGCCGAAACAATGAATTAAACTGCATCATACTGCTGTTTCGTGCTCCTAGGTCTCTTCGGTGATGCTAGGGGCCAAAAGGTGGGAATGCAAAATTTCTAAACTAATGTAGAAGCAGAAGGATCAGGTCCGTAAAACCCCTTTATTTTTTAATTAAAAAAATAGAGAATACCAAAGCATCTACAAAACCATAATCCGAACTCAAAGTCGATAAAACTATGTCCAAAATACGAACAAAGGAAAGATTGACATGAAGACTCTCGTAAAAGCACAAGAGAATAATACCAGGGGTTCCGGAAGAGTAAGCGTTTTCCAAAGCAGAAGACGCCTGACACTTTGGTATTCTCTGATTTTTTTCCCCATTAAACTAGTTCTGTATAATTTCAAATCATGTACTACGAAAATGTGTATATTATATTAAATGCGTATATAATTACTTAATGTAATTTTAAGAGGGCGTAACATGTTTTTTTTCAGTTTAAGAGGGCTTAGTTTTATTTTTGCATGTAAAGAGGGCAAATATAGCAGTCGAAACCAACTTTTACCGATCAACCTCATATGGCCAATATGATGTTAAAAACCACACAACAACATCAGCACACGAGGGCTGACATTGAAAACAGAAACTACAGAGTCAGCATGGAGGCACTAAAACCACAGATATTGGAATCATTAAAAGTCAAAGAACCAAATCACTGTGACATAAACAGGGATATCCCGTGACAGACATGTGATGTCGACAAAAAAAAAACCCAATTAAAGTCTAAAAACATTCCCCATTGTGTGATTCGCCAGGTCGGCAATATTTGAGTCAGATTTTGTAACATGAACGCACATGAAGTTCCTTGGATATAACGCACAGACAATTCTGTGAAAAGGAGAAAGGAATGTCGTATGTACTTCACAGAGACATGTACTTATCACTATACAATGTACGTACATACATATACTCTCTATATATGTACGTAATTTTCTACTTTGTTTTTAAGATTCACGTGGGAACTATAGGACCTGATATTAATATTTCCTATTCGTCTTTCACCAAGACAACGCCTTTTTAATGCAGTGTTAATGGGCACTTCTCTGTATACCTATGTTGATAACGACGTATGCGAGTCCCCCTCATTGGGTTGTCATAACTACCATTAAGCCCTATTAAGTTTGACACAATGACACGATCAACTCGATAAAGTTCGCTTTATATGGTTTAATTTTCACAAACAAGCAGTAAAATTACCATAGTAACATGATATACAGCATTTTACGTCATAGTAAGTAAAGTACGTCGGATGTTGTGACACAGTATACAGTGTTACATAAAACATTATCACGCTAGCACGAACACTCATCAGTACGTCCCTCATGTACGATGTCAGTCAACATTTAAACATACTGTCAATTATTGCGTCCTTTTCACCTTCTTCATATTTAATGCTGCATTTCCTGCAGTGAGATTCTAAGATAATCCGATTAATATCAAATTGTTTCACACAAAAATGTCAACTTATATAAATTACTGAAATTTCCATTACACAAGCTTTGGTACGGTAAACATAGATAACATTTTAGAAACATGTACTACAGGCGGATGATGTTTGATATACTTGGACTAAGAAGTAATTTGTGAACACCGACATGACTATCGTCATAAAGGATCTAATGATGTTTTAGGGGTAAAAATGAGAGATACCAAACTTCATCAAAACCATAATCCAAGCTCAAAATCGATTACACCAGGAGCAACATATTAACAAAGAAAATAATAATACAGAGACACTGGAAAAAGTACAAGATAATAAGACCAGGTGCCCGGAAGAGTAAACGTCTTCTGCTTTATCATGCGTGTCTAATCAGATGTGTCTAATCAGGTATGTGTACCATATGATAAAGTAATTATTAATAAATATTTAATGTAGATACCTTGACTAATCATTTAAATATCATTTCCCCTTATCATTGACAAATAATTCTATAGTGAGTTTGATGAAGGTTAATAAGTATATATAACTAACAAATTAATTGTCAATAGACACCAGTCAATCCCTATTTCAGCAAGAAATACACTGTTTATCGTGTTAAATATGATGGGAGAGGTCATGGTCTATTGGCGACAACGTTAATGTCACGGTACCATTTTGAGATGTAGGCGTGGGCAGGTGAAACAGATTTACAACAAATTACGTAGAAAGTCAATAAAACAGGATCTAACTGTAACGAAGACCGTCAGATAAATGTGTATCCCCCCTCAATACCACAAATGGTGACTCATCCAGAGATCCATATAAACAACCTAGTATACACCTACACACCCCAAATACATCATCGAATTCGTTAAAATTGACTTATAGGATAGTATTTTTATACAATAATCATACGAAAGTAGCAACATAATTTAGAGTTATATATAATCTTACCTAATAATAAGTGAAATTGGACAGTTGGTATTTCGACCAATGAGAGTCTAAGTTATGACTCTGCTCAGCGTGTAAAATGAAATTTGAAGTACGAATTTTATATATTGTATATAAAAAATCAGAAAATACTGAAGCGTTAACAAAACTATAATGATAACTCAAAATAAATTCAACTAGTGGCAAAATAAGAACAAAGGAAAAATTAACATGGAGACACTTTGAAAAGTACAGGAAAATAAGACGAAGTGTTTCGTAAGAGTAGGCAACTTCTGCTTTATCGACGACACCCGCAATATAAATCTAGGTCAGATCCAAGTAAATCCATTGCCTAATATTACGAATGTGAGCACTCGTTTCTGCTGTAGTAACAAACCAGTGCCCCCACCCTACCTATGTATACTATCTCTGTACATATTTGTTACTCCAGAGTTAGTTTGTTGTTGCTAGAAATATGCATATTGTTGTGGATATAATACTTTATCAGCCAAGGTTTCCAAAATAAAGAGCCTCATTCTACTCTGTAATTTCGGTCGATATCATTATCTGAAAAGCAAATAATAACAGCAGTATCTACAACGACGCAGCGAGTTCATAGCATTTTAATTGTAAATAAACACGATTGTTCCTGTTTGGTATTGTGATGATTTAACCTTGAGAAAATCCCCGGCTTTGCTTGCGTGTGAATGTATTTTATTATTTTGATACTGGAAACTGTGAAATCAACTTGAGCTGTCGCATCAGCACTTAACTAATTTAGTGTTCTCACTTTTGATTATATCAATATTCACTTTAGCTAATGCGATGTTCTTTTCGATTAGAATTGTTCGAATCAATGTGTTACTTAGCTTTTCCAGCGATGAGAAACATTTTTACACAGTTTAATAATAGGTTAATTATGTTGATAATTTTGAAAACAAATTATCCTTGGTCAAATGTTAAGCGCTATAATTTGAATGAGTGTGTTAATTGCAGTTAACGCCATAGACAAAGCAACATGATAATTGTTATTAGCTATACAACAATAAAGATACCTTAAACTTCTCTTAAAACATATCTTTATGATTCCTTTATTGAATTTCAGCTTGGATCAGAAAGATATTTTGGTTAAAATGGTACCCTAGCTGCCATTTAAATGTATTCAATGCAATTCCGACACCTATTGTACTATCAAGGATCCGTGTTCTACATCAGGTAAAACTGGCTGTTTACATATACACAGTAAGCTCGCATTCCTTCTGTTCCAGGCGTACAGCTACAGCAATTGGCGTGGGTTCCCTCTGGGCCAAGTTTTTTCTTTTGTTATGCGTTGTAGCGACAGCAATTCCGAGGTCAAAGTTATAAATCGTAATCTATTAAGATATATATGCGGTACGTTTTTTAAATATAATACATATGTTATTTTATCTTTAGATACAATTTCTGCTAAGGCATTGTTATTTTTTTTTCAATTTTGATAAACCAGAGTTCTAACAGATTAAAAACGTTCCAATGCATTGCAACTGTTTATGAAGTTGACATTGGGAATGTGAGGATTAAATGTATATAAATATAAAGGTATTTCCTTCACGCTCACCTTGTTGCCTGATATCTGTATGTGTTTTAGTCCAGGGTCAAAAAGCAGATCTTCCGGAACTATGTTGACCGGTGATTGGTTCTTTCCTCTATGACAAATGCTCCATTCTAATTTGTTCATCGTTCCCCAGAAACCCGGTCCTAGAAACAGAAAAAATGTAGAAAATGTATTATGCAGAGGAATTTAATGGAAAGCTTTACTGAGGTAATGCCTCAACATTAAGTGAAAAAGCACATTAACAGTAGGACTTTTTGTCGTAATGTTTCATTTGGGACCGCCATCAATAATGGCCCCGAGTCGGCACATTATTGCTGTACCGTTATCTGTTGCTGCTAGGCCCTGAATCAGCACATTAAACCACATTCTGTTATCTGCAAGGGGAGGTTATTGTGCTGGCAAAGCATGATATCATAAAAGATTTCCGAAATAGATTATCAGTTACAAATAAAAGTGCACAGGAGAGTAGGAGGTGTGAACATGGAGCATAGCTGATCGTTGGTTATATACTGACACATAGGATAGTGATATGATATTACATAACGATAGCTATATATCATAACACTGGCAACATCCATAAATATCAACAAAAGCGAAAATAAAGTTTTCCAGATATAATGAACCGTTAACGAGAAATGATTCTGCTAAGAGAAGGACGGATGCATCGGTATAATTTGAACCAATTACCAGTTAATGATAAATCACAAGAACACTTATGTCACACACCCATTTAAATTCAGTCTCCATTAGTTGGCGTATCGACCGCAGTGAGAACTAGGTTGTGGCATGGTACAGTACTCACTTAAAGGGCTGTATTATCTGTATTACACCTTCCGTTAACCGGGATGTTATATTCGCGATTTAAGTTTAGATCCCTAGACTATTATTTCTTTATTTTTTCTTGTATTGATGGAATTGAACTAACCATTTAATTTATTGTGCATACATGATCTTAAAGCATTTTAAGACTTTTCAAAATACGTAATAGCTTCCTTTATATATCGTAACACTAACTTCAATTTAATAAGATTACAAAAAGAAAAGATTTTTTTTAAAATTTTAAATATCGCAATTTCACTATATATAATTTACGTGACTTTAGCAATTTAAACGTCTGAATTTTCATTAAATAATGATTAAAAAAAAACAAAACAAAACGACGAAATTATGAAAACATTGAACTATCGATTAAAAGATCGAATGTGTTGGTGGTCGTGATACTGTGTATACCATCCAAATGTCAATGACTGCCGTTCGTATTCCGTATTGTGTATCAAAGATCGCCGTGGCATGGTAAGGTTTTATGTTTAGATCCTGCTAACTGCTTACTAATTTTAAGTGTATATTATATGGAAATGATACGAAACACTCGCCAAACAATTAAGAGCAGCGCGTTAGTGATGTCATTGGACGATGTGACAACAATCCAAAGTAGACGATAACTTAACCGAGCACTCAACATGGCACCTACTACACTGTAAAGGTCACCCACTACACTGTAAAGGTCACCCACTACACTGTAAAGGTCACCCATTACACTGTAAAGGTCACCCACTACACTGTAAAGGTCACCTAAATGATGGGTAATGATATAATGAATTGCAAACCAATTGCATACGTAGTGCCCTGTCGATAACAGCTGATCTCCAGGGTATAGTATCAATTTAATAACACACAACGGTATAGTCATCGGGAGTTACGCTCACCTACGCTCTTTACAGCCCCGGAATATATCATGGCAAACCTGAAGGCTTCGTGTGCACTACTTCTGTTTGAGTGGGTTCAAAATCATGGCTTTGAAATATGATGTCGCTCCTTTGAAATCTTCAAAGACAGGTATCAGCTTGGTGATTCGTCAGTATGTTTACCTGAGGCCAATCAAACTGCTGTCTTCAGTTTTGCCACGACATATTCCAGGGGTGTAGAGTGCGTAGGTGAGTGTAGCAGCTAGATATCGATGATTGAGCATAGTGGGATAATTGTTAGTGATAGATTATAATATCACTTGTTGTAAAAGAAAAAAAAAGCCAATAACACAAAAACATAGAGCAATTATTGATCAACATTGATACAAACATCTGTTGAACCCATTTTTCTGGTGAACTATCGACATACACTCATCATATCGTTTTTATTGTTATAGGACGTATTTGAAATCGTAATGGAACTGAATGGGTTATGAATATTCATTTATCAGTAATTAGTTAGATCGTTGTTACAATAGGCAATAGTTTGGCAAGAAATGCTGAAGGAAGCAATACATGGTAAGGTAAGGGATATCAGAATATTGAACAGACTTGCTTAGTAGTAACAATTCTTGTTGACATTTAGTGAGTCATCAGCAGATAACATGTGTATAAAGGATATGAAATATGTTATTTATAAGTATTCTTGAATTTGTTATCAGTGCAAAAATGAGCGAAAACATCAAAACCTGGAGCTATATATCTGTTCGTACATGCATACCTTAGATGAAATGAGATTCAAATGTTCAGCCTTACCACCAAGTCGTAGAGTTACAAACTATCTCATGCATTATTACCCCAACAATGATGTTTTAGTTGTCAGCCTTGTGGCAATCTGAACAAAGGAAATGACGTATATTAAATGGTTTAAGTGGAACATTGTTAAGCAATGAAAAGTTCATTTAATCCTATCTTCAACAATACACCAAGCATCCGTTCCGTAGGAAATCAATTCTTTCCGGAAGTAGGAGATGGACGCCGTTTTCTCCGGTCCGTTTTCCATAGCTTTTATTGGTATTAAGCGAGCGTTCGTAGACTACACAGCCTTCTGATTTCATTAAATACGAGGATGTTGTGACTCAAAAGTCGTATTCTAATGATGTTAGAAAGGACGACCTTCAAAATATTTACGCAATGAATTAGTTCGCGTTTTGATCGTGTCTGACAATTTTCATGGATTTTGGAAACAGGATTGTTCAATCATCAGACGCATAACGTGTATTGTGAAGTGAGTTGTATTACAGTTATGTTCATACGCACGAATTTGTTTAGTGTAATACACGTGTGTAGTGTAAAAAATTACCAAGGTCTAACAATGATTGTATCATACTATACACTGACTAAGAACGGTTAAGTCTACTAACTCAATCTAACTAAACCTTGGGAAGATGGGATGGAGGATATTACATAAAATTGAATTAAATTCGCAATTCTTCACTGATATGTTGGATTTGACAGATTGTAGCAAACATACCCTATATAATACCGTATTAACTACTGTGTGGGTGATCGTGAGCGTGTGCTGGCCTTCTGTTTAGTGCAGGCACGCGTGAAGATTTAGTGTTATACGTAATTCTGGCCTAGACTCTACAATGGGTTCGTTTCTCCAACAGATACTCGGTCACGGGCTTCTACGCTCAAACGTGTACATCTTTCAATAATATCCATATGCTGCCTTCAACGGCTATCCCCAAGAAAAATATTTTGCAAAATGTGTTAAGTAACAGATGTTTTCGTGATATCGATGAAATCCTCCTCTAATTTTTATTAAAAAAAAACAAAACAACAAACAAAAACAAAAACGAAACTACTAAATACTCTGGAAGCATTCTCATTCTGTAAGGACGATTACATATAACTATCGTTCACATTTAATCTGAAATTCAAAAGATAAATTTTTGGTTTTGAAATTAGATGACGGAAAATAATATCTTAATTTGAAAGACCTCAGCATTTTGCGACCACCAATGAAAGCTCCTCGTCTCTTGAACAGTTGCCTGTCCTATTCAGTCGTCCGTAAATTAGATTAGACGGAGCCGATACCAGACTGTGTTACACACAAGGTCAGAGAGGAGACAATGGTCTGACGGTAAGTGTTTCACTGAGCTAATTAGACACGACTTATTCCTATCAATGATGATCAATTTGAAATTTACTTTTATTATCAATAATGATTTTCAAATAGTTTCTATAATTGTTTGGTCGACATTCTTATTTCGCACCGTTGACTATTTTTAAAAGAACCAAAACTATGTAAAGACTATACTTTAAACTGAAAATGTATACATAAATGTGAATGGTGAATTTTTAGTTGATTTCATGTTTCGAAGTTTAATTTTTGTTGAGATATTTGCACTTTTTTTTGCTTCGCTATTGCCTTCAAATATTTCACTTACATTCAACCGATAAACTGATAAAAGAGGAATTGCAAGTCTTTTTTTAAGGTTTTTGTTAACGTTATTACGCTTTAAGGAACCGCTAATACCAAAAAAGCACAGTAAAAATTTAAGTCGAAATAAATTTTATTTTATTCTCTATAACGTTATTGAAATGAACCATACATTGTAATTAACATCATAGTTTCAGTGATTACTCTATTGTCAAAAGGATTCCAATCGTTTCCTCAGAGTACCGTATAGTTGGTTTTATTCCAATAACAGATATTATCCTCTTTTAATTGATGATATCAACGTTTACCAACAAGCCTGAATCTGTCTTATCTTCATTAAACTATTTATCTCTCTGCACGCATCTGTGTCGTTAAATAGCACGAAATACATTTATACACATTGACTCGATATCCACGAGTAGTTTAATTCATCTTAAAATTGTAATAACATTCTGCTGTGACATCATTGCCACAAGCACAAACCACCAATTGTCAATCGTATGAATGCATTTCATGAATAGAAATAGCATCCATGCGCAGGTCTAATTAGTGGAAGTATGACAATGATTTATGTAGATTGGTTTCTTTGTTTTGTATTTATGCTAAACCATTATTTTACGTTTGAAATGAAATGAACTATTCTCTTTTCACTATACAGTTGTCAGCAAAATTATAATGCTTAATTCACGATATATGAAGTGAAAACAGTTACCACAGTAATTCACATTTAAATTGACAAATTAATAGAAACTTTATTTGAATTTGGTGATGCCTGCCGACACAATAGGACATGATAAAGTCTTCATTTTAAATTGCATCGTTGTGGGTGCCATATAAAACGAGTGATCGACCTACACTCAGTATCTCTAAGGTATCACCATCCCTGTGCTTAACTGTGATTTATCTGTATGGAGTGTAATAAAACTTAATTACACCCATCTATGAATGCTTTCTAGTCATGGATATATTCCATTTACATCACGTCTGTCTTTTAATGTATATCAATACTTAACAAGGAATAGGAGAATGTTGACATCTCATAGAAAATATGACCCACGGTAAGGTTGTTAGGAAATCTTACTTTGGTGCCACTCTTTAAATAATAAATGTTCATCATTGCATTCCATTTCCGTTATATTTAATTGTATTTTCTTTTAATTTGTTTCGTACATAAATACTCTCAAGAATACACAGAATCGTTATCTCCCTACAAAAATACTCTCAAAAATATCTTGGATCTTTATCCGTCGTACAGAAATACTCTCAAAAATATTGTAGTCAGAATATGTTGTTGAGTTCATTTCTTGATATCGATATCGGTAGACTTTTCTTTGTTTAGTACATTTTTAACCAGACTAAACTTTAGAATGTAGATAGAGAATACCGAAGCGTCAACACAACCATAAACCTAACTAAGAATCAATCTTCTGACTGAGCTAAAGAAAAATTCCTACAGTTCACATTTGTAAGGCAACCTAATCAATGCACATCTTTTACACTATTCCCCCTTTTTTCTAAATCTCAAAACCAGGTTCTTTGACCCCCCCCAAAGGCTTCTCCTCCTTGAAACTGGGAGGGTCATCGGCACCAGTTTGTAATAGGACGAGGAAAAGTGATGAAGAAAAGGGCGTCGCTGGGGCTCGAACCCGCGACCCTTGGATCTCCAGCCCGATTCTCTACCGACTGAGCTAAAGGGAAATTCCCTACAGCTCACGCTTGTAAGGCAACCTAATTAATGCACATCTTTTACACAATACATGTAGGTGATAGGAACGAAGGGAAGATTCACACGGACACGCTTGAAACGGAACAAGAGAATGACCAGGTGTTCCAAAAAAGTAAGCGTCCTCTGCTTCATCGACGACACCCACTATGTTAATATTTGTATCATCCAAATAAAGTCCTCAAAGTGAGAGCCGAGTCATCATTCTCAATCACAACAAATAAGCAACCTAAAGAGCATATTCAAAAGCATCCACCTTCATATCATACAAAGATACAAAACAAAGATATGTCGCGGTAACCAGCTGATGTAGAAGTGTCTGTTGTGTCCTTTATTTGAAGTTCAGAAGGATATATACGATTGACTTGGTCGACGGGAAAGAAAGCGACAGGGAAAAGAATGCGAGAACGACCTTTGTTAATGCCCAGAAGGATCCATATCTTATATAGAAGGGTTCAATTTTAAATATTTATAATTACTAGCCATATTTTTGGAATAACTGAGGGTATTTGAAAGCTGTTAACATAAAATACATTTACCATAAATTTTGGCTTTCATTCGGCCAAAACTAACAAGGTAGACTATGATCTTCGGGACAAATAAAGAACCACGGATCAAATTAGACACTAAAATAAATCAGAAGTCAGGAAATTATCACCAAAAAAGATTACTTAATTTTGACAATTCTTAAAATAAAGATTAAATGTAGGGGACATACTTTCAACATACAATTACAATTGATGCAGACTTTTTTTATTATACGGTGTCGTCGATGAAGGAGAGGACGCTTACTCTTCCGGAACACCGGGTGTTTTTCTCTTGTACTTTTACAAGGGTATACATGTAAATCTTTCCATTGTTCATATTTTGCCCCTGGTTTAATCAATTTTGAGTTCTGATTATGATTTTGTTAACGCTTCGGTATTCTATAATTTATTTGCGATGTCTTTTATAAAGCTCCTTATGAAGCCTACTATGTCGATGGTATTAGCTTTGTTCTATTTTTGAGGACGTGACATAGCTTGCAGAAAGCCGAGATTTATAGTGTGTGACATCGAAAAAGCAAAGGCGTTTATATTGTAGTGAACACAATATAGATATTCTCAATCTTATTTTTCAAAAGTGTCCATGGAAATCTGTCCTTGCTCGATATTTGCCCTACTGCCACCATCTATTTTGTTTTCGCAACTTCAGTTTTTTCTTGTAGATTAATTATTAACAACTACACTGAAAGTAAAGCGAAATCTTGCGTAATATAAGTGGTTTAAGATGAAATTTGAACAGCAATAAAGTTCGCTCGTAAATGTTGCAATATTACCAGGTAATCTGTCCTAGAGCTGTTGTTAAAGTGATGATAGGGCTGGTTTAAAAAACAGTGTTTGACATTGTACTTTATAGAGTAACCCGGAAGACATATAATGAGGGAACTCAGTATTGCTTTGAAGGATTAGTTTTAAGCATACTGTTCTGTCGTTTATGGTTAAGATACGTTGATTTGATGGCTTTCTTTAATCATGTCATTCTAGGCCGAGTAATCAGATGTAGGTCGGCGGCACATCTGCTGCATCAGCGTGTGGATATTTGGTACAGATATTAAGGATGGAAAAGCTCAAAACAGAAATACCCATAGTTGACGGAAATGCCACGTCACATTTTTGTTTTAAAGTACACCCTTTCAGTTCTGATAGTTGCGTTTGCGTGTTTAAGATATGGTAAGGTGTGTTTTTGGCATATTAAAACAAAGCCTTTCTGGAGCATTTTAGAAAAGATCATTAACACAGGGCTAGAACACAAGATATCAACGGGAAAGATTGACAGCTAGTAGACCTGTCGGAAGTATTAAACGGATTCCCTCTAAACCCAACTACAAGTGATCACAGATCATAGCTTATTTTGATTTTCTGTCGATTCAGGGCATTATTTCGTTATTACAGGTAAAAATGTTGATGGGGCTGAAAAATCACTTCGTTGTTTCAGTAAATTTACTATTGCAGACTTTGTTGTTTCAGTAAGAAAATACATACATGTAAGATATATAGGAGTGGAAATAAGGACTCAAACTTGACTTCGGTGTTGCCGGAATTTCGTTGTTCTCGACTTCGTTATTTTCGAAGTTGGCTGTACATAAAATCACAATTGGCGATATATTTATATCTTCAAACATAATGCGTTAATTCCGAAGTCACGTGCGCTTCCTTCTTCAGAACTGATCATAGACGGTAAATTCTGTAAGTGCATTTTAGTTGAAGTAAATAAAAATAAGTCAGAGAATACTGAAGCGTCAACAAAACCATAATCAAACTCAAAATCAATTAAATTCGGGGCAAAATGTGAACAAAGGAAAGATTTAAAATGAGACCTTAGACAAAGTACAAGATCATAAGGAAGTAATTATAAAGGAATATTTGTGTTTTAGATGACAAGTCTCGCTGACAGGCGAGCGGCGTTAACGAGGCAAGCTACCGAAGACTGATGACATATATCTAATACACTCTATACAGTTGGGGATATGTTTATGAATACCACAGATAAAACAAAGATTCTTGGATTCTAAGGAGAAGAGTTTGGCTGCTTTAATTGCACTCGCTAATTTCCTTGCGACAGTTGTAACATGTAATTGTTCTATCGTCATAATGGGGTGCATATGTGACGTTTGATTTGCTGTTAGTATTTACAAACGCATCACGTAGCCTAGGATCAATTTGGGGGTGTATTCAATCTATATTCGCCATTGATTATTGCATTACACACCTATTTTATGTAATTTTGGATTAGGAGGACGAAACAGCTGTATGATGCAGTTTAATTAATATTTTCGTCATACTGTATATATTATTAAATTTAAAAGGTGCAGCATAGGTGTGTGTTACGTCATCTTTTAAATGTAGTATCAAAGTTAACCATTCCAAGCCTTCTTCAGTTTTCTTGGTACATATTTGTTGTGACTGACTTGCTTTATTTTTTTTTTGAATCGAGAAGTTTTCTACATGTGGGGAAGGCTTTTCAAACACCAGATCCTCTTGATGGGGTTAATTAATGATGCAGTTTTCTAAAAACCTATTTGGTCTGTGTTTTTAAAGCGAAACATAGTGGCATATGAACTACTGTGACTTCCCTTGACACTTAATGTATCTTGGTGTGTACATAATATATTTTGCCTGTTTGGTTTTGAGTTGTTGGGTTCGTAATACACTTTTATTTAAAACGCTATTATTCTAATGTAAGGCTTGAGCGCAAATTCATTACCAATACACGATGACGTAACATATACAAATGCTGCACCTTTTAAATTTAATAATAGATACAGTATGCCGAAAATTAAACCGCATCATATAGCTGTTTCGTCCTCATAGAACTCTTCAGTGATGTTACAGCCAAAAGGTGGGAATCTAAAAAGTCTAAACTAATGTAGAAGCAGAAGGGTTAGGTGCGCAAAAACAACTTTTAAAAGTTCAAATTAAGGAAGAAAATAAATGTATATAGCTCTTCTGTTGCGATTGTGATATACATCCCTCTTATAATGTGATGCTAGGTAGTTTTACAACATTAAACCGTCTTCCTTCCTCGAACAATCATTATACAGACACATTAACGAGAGCAATTCGGACGGTCGTTGTATCTGTATCAGTACATGTTATCAACAAGCTAGGAAAACAAACGCAAAAACATGAAGTTGAAAAATAGATAACTTCCAGCTATGGAAACAATAATTACGTCGATAAGATAACGTAGGTGTATGTATTCGTGTAGCTTGTACATTAACTATATATTGTCCTGAGGTAGAGATAACGTGTATGATGCTGTGTTGATACGCCCTTCTAATGCTACTGAAGCATTAATAATTCCAACACAGTATTACGTATGTGTTAATGTCATGACATCTACTATTGTAAAGTAATACTAATGTGTCGTCATTAACATGGTATATACACTGTACAACCAACAAACTACAGAGCTACAGAGATTTAAGAACCCTAATGTATTTCTTTTAGTTTTCTCATTAAAACAAAGCGTGAACAAAACCATAATTCAAACTCGAAATCTATTAAACTTTTTTAAGAGACAATATATGAAAAAAGGAAAGATTCACATGAAAACCCCTGTAAAATTACAAGGGAATAAAACCAGGTGTTCCGGAAGAGTAATCGCCGCCATGTAAATCTTTGTCACATCCGAGTGAACATCAAGTCCTCGAAATGAGAACCGAGTCATCATAGTCATTCATAACAAGTAAGCACATTAAATCGTCCATATTCATTTCACACAAAGATACAGACTATTTTGCAATGAGATAAAGATGGCGACCATAAAACTTGCCAAAATTGCCCTTCCAAGATAATAGTGTATATCGAAATAAAACAAAAACAGGACACATCCCCAGATAGTTCTGAAGAGAAAATTCAAACGTTGTTTTTGATAATAAGTTGTATTGTTTTTATCTTGCATAGTAAGCAATATCTAAGACGTGAACATAGAACGATATAAAACAACCTAAGGTGTATATATACAGTTATATAGAAGGATATTGCAGAAAGTGTAAAATTATGTTCAGAGATATGTAGTTATGAACTAGTTATTGTTTTGATTGTTACATTTGTTTTTATTGAAGTTTCAATAATAATTACTTGTTGTTTCCCTCATTGGTTTCAGGACCGTTACAATTCCTGTTATAAACGTATCTAAACATTAGTATGTACGTATTTACATATAATAAACTTGTTACAGTTCATTTTGTCAACACAATTTACCCGATTGTTGATTGGCAATTGAAACATATTTAAGTTACACTTATATTTCATATTGAATTATATATGTAAATAGCAATTCTGGATTCCTGTTCATTCGGCAAGAAACTCTTAAGGGCTGCTTGCACTGATGTAACCGATTCTCTTTAAGGCAGCTATGATACAAAAAACTAAAAAAAACCCATGTATTTCCTGTTTACCATACTTTACATAGGAATCGTAAATAAACTACAGGATCAAACGCTGATATCGAACCATAGATGTTTGTAAGTCGTAAAGCGGGAGATGTTTCCTTTGGTTTAGAGACATCATTGCATCTCTTAAACAGAGCGATATATATAGGGGACCTGCATGTGTTGTAAGACTACTCTGGTAATAACATTGATGTACTGTGTAAACAGTCGATAAATTACTGGAGACTTCCCAAACAACAGACGACTAGTGCCAAAGGTCAATAAGGGTCATTCGGGATCAGCATCGGCAGAACGCTTGAGGGAACAAGGCGTTGTAATTCCGGTGATCTAATAACGGGTTAACAGTGGACGTCTGATAAGGGAGCTAACTTAAGAGTAAGGAATGCGTATGTTTATCAAATGATTCAACAAGTGTTTTTTTAGTATCTAGATAAGGGCGTTTGCACTTCCGCGTTATATACTCATCGTCTTTCCGACGCTTGGTAAGGGTTATGTGAAATCAAGATTCCTGGTCATTTTGATGCCCTTGATGACTCGTGTTTAGGTTTTGTATTATTGTCAATATTAGTACAACGCATGGCAAAGTGGATAAATTCAAGTTAGTGCATACTTCATCGATATAAACGGAACTAAAATATAATGCATGACAAAAACAATCCCTCACACTTGTGTTAATCTAGTTTATAAGATACAAATTATGCTTCACAAGTATTGTACTTACTAACCCGTTTACTAAACATTTACCCACGTTTCTCGAAAAAAATAACGTTGAGCTACTCAACAGGAACAAGAACAATAGATACAAGAAAGTAATATCATAACACGAGTGTGTGTGTTCTGGTTAATTAACATTTCTACGAAATGTCTTGCTTAGTTTGTTATTTTGTTTTGTTGTGCTTAATTGATTTAATAACAAATTGAATAGTGGTACATATGTGCCAGGAAGGTATGGTCTCTAAGTACTGATATAGTATACTACTTGATCGACGACATTCGACACTTTATAATCCCATTTACTATCAGCTAAGGGTTGGGTGCGTTGTACGACGATTCCAAATAACGAGTAATAGCACTGACATATTTTAAAAAGAAGGCACCGACTATATCTACCATTGTAAATCGCGGGTACTATCTTCATTAAATTTGATATCAATCATTATTACAGAAATCTATTGATGCTTCACTTTGTATCACTATATGTGCTTAGTCTCCTGTAACTTTCAGTGTACAGGTAATGGTACGTCTACGGTAGTAGTTCCGCTGTATTTTAGTCTGATCGTACCATCTGGTCTAATTTTGCCATTCTTATAGATGATGTGGAGTGTTCAGTATAATGTGAAAAAAAGAAGTATAAGATTTGTTTCTAGATTAATAAGTTCTTTTAGTTTTCATCGTGAATGATAAATAAACAAAAAGAGAATACCTTAAGGTATGGGTTTGGCCAAGTTGGTAACCTACTAGAAGGAACATATACTTTGTTGTATCAGCATGCTAGTTTATCGATATTGTTACTATCTAGTGCTGGTACTAAATATTGATCTGGCGGGAGGGTGATGTGGTGTTAGTAGACTGCAACGATTATTCCACGACACAGCGAGTAGGGTCTGAGTTTACATTAATGTTACTAGAGATACAAAGACGACTTAGACTAACTGATTCTGTCAATATTACTTATTTAAAGTATATTGCATTGAGACCAACTGTCCCTGATTTGACGGATGTTGAAGATTGTGTATTGAAGTTTTGGACTCACAATTGTGTTCTCTCTGATAGCAAATAGCGTTTGTTTATCGACAGAGTCCGTTCGGATCCAGATATACAGGTCTAACATTGAAAATCTAACGTTGACCAGAATAATTGGACAACTCTAGCGAATCCGTCCTAGGGGAGACATAAACAACAAACTGATGAATTTATGTGCATGCTTTATATCCCATCACGCAAACGCTTAATATCACACGGTGTCATTGAGGAGCTTGTAAGGCAGGTGTTATACTCGTGGGACAGTTATTGGCAATGGAGGGAGTTGGCACGTGCTGAGAAGAGTGATGACGTGCCAATCTCCATCACAATCAGCAACGCGGAGACAACGACGAGTCAACGCGCTCGTGTTCTAAAAAGAGATACAAAACAATTGGACTACGTCAATAGAAATCAGTGTTGTCTTTACGTATTTCTTAAATTTCTAATCAAGATAGAAAAGAAATTTATATGGAACGGTTTTTTTAATTGGATTTTGTTGTTCTTTCAGAAAAAAATCGCTGCTGTATATTGATATGCCAACGCAATCGTATCTCTGGTGGCTACAACCTGCGAAATTTATTAAACTTTAAAAAAAATGTCAAAAGATGAATGGTATGTCAAAGTTTTATTGCTGGAACTCCTTTTAACAGACACTGAAGCAATGCTGTCTAATTTAGCTACCTGTTCCTACTTCATATACTAGTTTATATATTCCTTTCTTCTATCCATCGTGTTACATTACATATTTATACATTATAAGTTCCGTTACAACTAGATGTATACAATAGTTATATCGGTGGTCGTCTTGTCTCTGACAACGTATTCTTAGGTTGATTAACTCGGATCTACCGAACGTCATCTTTATTTTCAGTTGCAGTAAGTTTTTTGCGTTAGGTAAACAATGCTTCTTCCCTCTGACATATTTTGTAGAGCACGTCGCTCAAACTTCCAGTATATGTTACAGTTACTTTGGATCAGACTAAAGCATTAAGTTGATGTTTTCTCGTGTAGAAAAACTCACCGAACACAAATTCGTAAGTGCAAAACTGATGAGAGCTTAGTTTCGTACATGCAATCCACATACGGTCATGGGACGTTCAAATTGAATTTTTACTGTAAATATTCATGTTACTCCTTAGAATATAATTAAACAGAATTGTTTAGGAAGTGGAATTTATTTGCATCTTGGGTATCCGTATCGATTGCCGTACTAATGAAATTACTTAGCGTATATAACACAGATAGATAAAAGTTTATTTAGACAGTGCTCGAAACTCGCTTACTCCAAAGGTCTTTATCTGAAACAATAGGAGTGACACCGGTATTAAACGCCTGAGGTCATTCGCGAACCATTACACTGCTAGTTTTAAGTGCAGCACTCGTATTATATGCACCTTAATTAGTTACAAATGTAAGACGCCTAAAGCAGCTGGTCAAAGTTTTACATGTTAAATTATTCATTATTTGACAAATACAAAAGTAAGTATCGGTAATAATCTAGATTAGACATTTCAACTATGAAAAATAGTCACTTAAACAAAAAAAAAACAGGTCACGTGTGAAAGATCTGACTAATGCTATTGCAATAAAATCATTGACTTGCTTTAGATGAACATGAATATCGTTGATCAGGAAACTGGAGAGCAATTTGGACGCTAATGAATATTTTGTCACTCTACTTTGAGAAAATAACATTATTTTCAGAATGTTGGACCTGATCTCGGAAGTAACTTGAAATTTAAGGGTAATAAATTGACAAAATTCAAGCAACGAACCTTGTTTAATGCTTATTAAAGCTACTTGTAGATTATTCCTGGCGTTTAGATCAGAAATAAAAATGCTGGTAACAAAGTAATTCTGGGAGAAGCATTGATATAACAAAAGAACGATGCACATTGTGTCTATAACGAATGTGGTTTGTTTACGGATAGATCAGGGTACGGATGTAGAAGTAAGATAAGATTACTTGACCTACCTGATATACCGTCATATGTCCACCATAATGACCAATTACAGCGACCTGCAACGAAAAGAAATACCATGAAGGATTCTAAAATGATAATGTATACAAATAATTTCAGAAATTGATGGAATTTTGTAAAGAATTCTTTATTCTGTTAATGCTGAAATGAAAATTACTTTGAAATATGTTCAATAGAATAAAAACAGTCAGAAATCATTTCAAACAGCAAACTGAATAATCAAATTAATTATCTACGTTTTATGGGATTTCGCTACAAACAACTACATGATGAATTAAACTATGCTATCAAATACAGCAGGTAGTCAACCAATAGATATCTCGTTCATCGAGCTAGTTTTAGGAACCAGGTCAAAAACACATCCTGTAGGAAATAATGCAAAGGTATTCTCTTAAATCATACATTTCCGGAACAATGATCGATCAGATTATCCGATTCACTTTATTAGAATATAACGGCATTTATTACGTAAATGTGATTCCGATTTAGATTGGTATACTTTTTGCTTGAAATGAGACAAGCTTCTATACACCAAAGTAAAACTGGAAGTGTTGACAAATGTTGATCTGTGATAGGACTACATACTCTCATCGATCAGTAAATCAAAATCTATAAACTCCTCATAAAAAATATCAAACCCATTGCTGGTCTGCTGTACCAGGGCAATGTGTTGGGGTTTACACCCGTGTTCGCTCCTAACTGAGTGGATGTGATAGTAAATAAAAGCGTGGCTGGTATAAAACCTATTTACTGTTGTTAGCGATTATTTTATTGCCCTTTTAACTAATTGTTGTCAATTTCCGGAAAGTTTATCGGTGCCGCCACCGTAACCGTTTTATACGTTAATGGGCATTCCACATAAAGCATCTATCGTCGGTACTTTGCACTAGACTGAACCCATCACTTAAAACCTGTAATTACTGTAGATAATGGCATTTAGGTACTTATTATATAATTCATTTCACTATATTCACAAGGGAAGCCACAAACTCACACGAAACGAGAGATGAATTTAGTCGAAAATGCTTTTTGGTCGTATTTAAGGTCTAACGTTTCAATTAAGCTAACGAAATGTATTAGCGTATTTCACCTCAGGCTAAACTCTCCGGGAATGACCTTGCCATCAGCAACTTTTTATCGTGATGGACTTCCCGTGTATTTGCCGAGAACTAAAGTTGTTAGAAGTAAGTTTAGTATTTGGCAGTACAACTTTATTCTGTGTTTTCTATATTGTCGAGGTAACGAACGACATGATCCTTTTAGGAACAAACAAAGATATCTTCAATACATCCCGTTTGTTTTGCCTAGAAAATGTGAAGGAATTATTCTCATATGGAGTCATGGAATAGATATAAAAGTTTGAACGAAGCTGTATGTGTTAGCTTTGTCTGTTACGACGGTAGAAGAATGAGGTACAACGTTTTTTTATTATTTTTGTACTACTTTTGTACTACTTTTGGTATTACTTTTTGTATTATTTTTTGTATTATTTTTGTACTACTTTTGTACTACTTTTGTACTACTTTTTGTATTATTTTTTGTATTATTTTTGTACTACTTTTGTACTACTTTTGTACTACTTTTGGTACTACTTTTTGTTCTTCTTTTTGTATTACTTTTGGTACTACTTTTTGTTCTTCTTTTTGTATTACTTTTGGTACTACTTTTGGTACTACTTTTGGTACTACTTTTTGTACTACTTTTTGTATTACTTTTGGTACTACTTTTTGTTCTTCTTTTTGTATTACATTTGGTACTACTTTTTGTTCTTCTTTTTGTATTACATTTGGTACTACTTTTTGTTCTTCTTTTTGTATTACTTTTGGTACTACTTTTGGTACTACTTTTTGTTCTTCTTTTTGTATTACTTTTGGTACTACTTTTTGTTCTTCTTTTTGTATTACTTTTGGTACTACTTTTTGTTCTTCTTTTTGTATTACTTTTGGTACTACTTTTTGTTCTTCTTTTTGTATTACTTTTGGTACTACTTTTTGTTCTTCTTTTTGTATTACTTTTGGTACTACTTTTTGTTCTTCTTTTTGTATTACTTTTGGTACTACTTTTGGTACTACTTTTGGTACTACTTTTTGTACTACTTTTTGTATTACTTTTGGTACTACTTTTTGTTCTTCTTTTTGTTCTTCTTTTTGTACTACTTTTGGTACTACTTTTTGTTCTTCTTTTTGTACTACTTTTGGTACTACTTTTTGTTCTTCTTTTTGTACTACTTTTGGTACTACTTTTTGTATTACTTTTAGTACTACTTTTTGTTATTCCTTTTGTTATTCTTTTTGTACTACTTTTTGTACTTCTTTTTGTACTACTTTTTGTACTACTTTTTGTATTACTTTTGGTACTACTTTTTGTTCTTCTTTTTGTTCTTCTTTTTGTATTACTTCTGGTACTACTTTTTGTTCTTTTTTTTGTTCTTCTTTTTGTACTACTTTTGGTACTACTTTTTGTTCTTCTTTTTGTACTACTTTTGGTACTACTTTTTGTTCTTCTTTTTGTTCTTCTTTTTGTACTACTTTTGGTACTACTTTTTGTTCTTCTTTTTGTACTACTTTTGGTACTACTTTTTGTTCTTCTTTTTGTACTACTTTTGGTACTACTTTTTGTATTACTTTTAGTACTACTTTTTGTTATTCCTTTTGTTATTCTTTTTGTACTACTTTTTGTACTTCTTTTTGTACTACTTTTTGTTTTACTTTTGTCCTACTTTTCGGACCTACTTTTGGTAATACGTTTTGTATTACTTTTGGTTCAACTTTTGGTACTTCATTTTATATTACTTTTGGTACTACTTTTGGTCTTACATTTAGTATTACTTTTGGTCCTACGCTTGCTACTACTTTTGGTACTACTTCTTGTTCTCCTTTTGGCTTTGCAAGAAAAGTAGACAATTGATAACGTCTTGTAAAAGTACATACATTGCTGATCACTCAGCGATAATGATGCATTATATAATACGATACAATACAATGATATATCTGAAATTTAAAAAAAAACAAAATTTAATTTGTTTTTTCATCTTACATATTTAATATATTTATAAATTTTGATATGAGGTTACCCTTTCAGCAATATCTTCACGTGACGTGTGTTTTTGTTAGCCTTTCAATGGTTCATGAACATGGCATCTTCCATGACAACAGGGCTAGAAATCATGAAAGCATGTTCACGTTATGCCAACTCTAGTGTTACTCGCTTGAACCTCGCATACTTTCCAGGTGCGTTCCCGGTTTTGTAGGGAAACGATAAATCCGTGTTACTCTACATAGGCGACAAATAGCCCACGCATTTTATTACATTATATTCTTAAACGTCGATATTGCGTCATCAATAAATGCGGTAACCAGATGTAACGTCATCAATTTTGTCACACTTTGAATCTGTTATTGATGATAGAGTTATGCACTAGGTTTACCGTTACAGCTTATTTTACGGTAGGAAAAATGTTAGAGATGTAATAAATTACTAATGTATAATGTAGAATTTCAACCCACGGGAAAATATTCCGACAGTCGACATTATACAAAAGTAATAGATTCTATTAATCTTATCTGGTGAAAAAGTCATGTTTTAATTGCTAAAAGTATTTCCGCTTTAATACCTCCAAAGCCAAATAATTGGCAGAATGTGATTTAAGACAGGCAACAAGTTTAGTAGAATTCGGTTTCGTGTATGATAACGGTTTCATTAATACGGGCTTTGCTATCAAATGAGCTGTGTGGTACTACAAACAGACAAACAAAATCAGAGAGAAAAGCTCAACGAAAAAGCTAGTGTGCGAAATTAGAAGTTCCTATGCATAGAAGACATATTGAGAGGTTGATGGTGAATGATGTAACTTCAGTTTTTGCGCTGTAAATCATTAGAGTGACAGCTACAGAACGAAACAGTGTGTTATCTTATGAGAGGACGATGTGTACTGGTCCTTTATTTCTTGTAGCACATTCCAAAACTCTCACTTGTCACTTCTGTTGACACTTCCTCTCTGTGTTGCATTTTACTGCATTCAAACGAGATAATTTAGCATCCTGATGGGAGTAATTAAAACATTTGTATGTTCAATCGTAAGTGGTTTTGAAATAAAATATAACATTACTCATCAAACATGTACAGGCAATCTATACGATTGTCAGAATTTTATTTAGTATTTTTTATCATAGGTTTCCTCAGATTTTTTTTCAGAAATTTGTTCATGATTTATCACATTTTCTTTGTCATCGACAGTCATTCTTCATTGGTGTTTTAGCCATTTGTCATGGACGTTTCTAGTGCGATACCAAATGCTACACCATCTCATGGATCCATTAGATACCTATTTGACAATGGATCATGCTACTACAACGAAAGTGAACAGACTAAGATCACGTGATCTTATTTATATTAAGGTAAAAATGACCAATGTAGTCTTTTACGAGAGTATCCATGCAAATCGTTGTTTTGTTCATATTTTGCCTCTAGTTTAATTGATTTTGAGTTCGGATTATGGTTTTGCTGACGCTTTGGTATTCTCTGATTTCTTTTTCACTATGAAGCATAGAATACGTTCCTTGCCAACTGCGGGCATACTACCGTCTACGCAGTCAAAATGAAGTACAACCTTTATTTGTCAGAAATACTGTATTCCTTTAAGGTATTTTGTCTGTGTGTAGTGCGCCTATTTAATATTCTAACGGCTCTGCGTCACTTTGATCGCCCATAATAAGTCGTGGACATTTCTTTCAATCATCTATTAGACCTCTCTAGAGATTTAAAAAACTTCATATCTTCAGAAAAAATGCAACATGAATTTCCGTGACATATTGAGAAATGTTCTGTTTTCGAAAATGTGCGAAAATCGTGTAATCTATTGGCGCCATATTCAACAAAACTTGACTAATTTTATTTGTCGTGAGCTAGTCTGATTCCATCAAATCGACACTAGAGATTTGTCAACGAGAGCTAATCTGTCAATAACGCTTTATTTAAAATCTCGAATGATTCCGTGGTTTTAACAAGTACGAGTTTCCAGAGAGGACACAACGAAAGTGACAATCCGTATGGTACCTTGGGTATCTTTAGTTGGAGGTTATTTTGCATTACGTCTGTCAACAAAATGCTACTTAACATAACTAAAATCTCATATTGCCTGGTAATGACACCAACAAAGCAACTGAAACAAATTCACAAAATGGCAGTTTTATACAATAATCATATTAATCAAACACATAGAACTTTCTGACACAAAAATGTTACAAGGGAGACAGGAATTCGGAAAACACTGTTATGGCATTTTACCAAAAGCAATAAAATCGCTTTGTAAAATCACGAGTCCAGCGTTTTTGTGTCATTATAGTTAAGATTTAGTTTAATTGTCTATCAGACAAAAGCTGATAGTTCTTTCATATACCAGTACAAGTGCCAGTTGCCAAACAATTCCATATCAGAAACAAAATAAAAATACAGATCAAGAACTAACAATTGTATCGATGTTTAGGAATAATTGTGACAATAATAATCGTTATTAAAATAGTCTTTTACAAAACCATATTTAGAACTCAAAATCGATTAAACCAGGAGCAAGAAATACAATATTTACACGGAGACCCTTGAAAAGTTAAAAGAGAATAAGACCAGGTGTTATGTGTCTTCTGCTTCATCAACGTCTCTACTAAAACGGTGTTATCAGGCGATTTTGTCATAATAGTTGTAAATGTGGGGATCTGGAGAGAGGTCTTTACTAAAACGGTGTTATCGGGCAATTTTGTCATAATAGTTGTAAATGTGGGGATCTGGAGAGAGGTCTTTCCTAAAACGTTGTTATCAGGCGATTTTGTCATAATAGTTGTAAATGTGGGGATCATGAGAGAGGTCTTCACAAAAACGGTGTTATAGTGCAATGTGATAATAGTTGTAAATGTGGGGATCTGGAGAGAGGTCTTTACTAAAACGGTGTTATCAGGCGATTTTGTCATAATAGTTGTAAATGTGGGGATCATGAGAGAGGTCTTCACAAAAACGGTGTTATAGTGCAATGTGATAATAGTTGTAAATGTGGGGATCTGGAGAGAGGTCTTTACTAAAACGGTGTTATCAGGCAATTTTGTCATAATGGTTGTAAATGTGGGGACCTGGAGAGAGGTCTTTACTAAAACGTTGTTATCAGGTAATGTCATAATAGTTGTAAATGTGGGGATCATGAGAGAGGTCTTTACTAAAACAATGTAATTGGGCAATGTGATAATAGGTGTAAATGTGGGGATCTGGAGAGAGGTCTTTATTAAAACGGTGTTATCGAGAAATGTGATAATGTGGGGATCTGGAGAGAGGTCTTTACTAAAACGGTGTTATCAGGCGATTTTGTCATAATAGTTGTAAATATGGGGATCATGAGAGAGGTCTTCACAAAAACGGTGTTATAGTGCAATGTGATTATAGTTGTAAATGTGGGGAACATGAGAGAGGTCTTTACTAAAACAATGTTATCGGGCAATGTGATAATAGTTGTAAATGGTGGGATCTGGAGAGAGGTCTTTACTAAAACGGTGTTATCGGGCAATGTCATAATAGTTGTAAATGTGGGGATCTTGAGAGAGGTCTCTACTAAAACGTTGTTATCAGGCATTGTCATAATAGTTGTAAATGTGGGGATCTTGAGAGAGGTCTTTACTAAAACAATGTTATCAGGCAATGTCATAATAGTTGTAAATGTGGGATGTCATCTTCTGAAGTTGATGAAAGGACAGTCCAAAACCATTATTATTATTCGCAACTCAACAACTGAGACTAGGTCCAATGCTGGCTTTGGTAGATTAAGATATCCTTTTCAGACTTTAAGGAGGATTTGATTATTTTTATCAACTGTCCACCTAACACCTACGTGTAAACGGTTTCTCCGTAACTCGCGTGGGTGAGGCGACTAAGGTAGTTCCAGTGCAGAATTCGCCAATCAAATGTTCCTTTCGCTAAGAGGGACATCAAAGTTGATGAGCTATGATAATAAGAACACTGAGATACAACAATGGGTCCCCTGTACCCCTGATACCATCGCATGGCCCTGTATAAGTAAGTATGATCCGTGAAAACCTAAGCCAATATATATAAATAGTTGTCCTCCTGGCCATGTATGGAGCAGCTTCGTATCCTGTCCTGTCCAATGGATCACCTATATTAGCTCTTACAGTACAAACATGTCCCTGCGGAGGATATCGGACATGGAGACGGACCGTCCAACCTGATCAAAAGATTAGCTCCTGATCACCTCCGAGTGACACCGCTATACCTAGAGAATACATACGTTATCAGATTAGTAAAGCCTTTCTGCCTTGATATACGGACCTGAGCGTGGGTTTCGTTCTGAATCAGACATGGCATATGGACCTTTCTCATAGCCCTAAAACACACTATACGATTCAGGTTCCAGAGAGTGAAAAAGTTATAACACCAAAGGTTCAGTGATGTTATTCTATTTTTAATCTCTCCGCGAGTTCAGTTATAGAGCTACAAAATTGTCAATGCCATTTGGCCAGTTGAAGTTAAGAATGGTATACACGCATTTATTTTTGATATTTAAATAAATAATAATAAAAAAAAATGAAATGAGTTCAAAGGCCTAGACCATTATATAAATCTAAATTTTGTTTACAGTATGGTTCAAATGTTTATATTACGTAATACAATTAATAGATTAACATTTTTTATTGAAAAATGGAGAATATTGATAAATTGGAAGAAATGATTTCTTTTTTTCAAATTTATACTTCATTCCGGTTCAAATAATGATTCATTTTTCAGAAGCCAAAAAAGGGAAGGAAACGATGTTGGATTTGACCAGCTTAGACTTTATCTCAAAAAGGATTTTAACTAGAGTAAACAAAATCCTATGGTACCTAATGTAGCGCTGTAGACATTTGCTATCAGAGCAGAGTATCTTTTACGCGGATTGATCAGCATTGTTACCTCAGTTTTACTGTGTGCTATTTGGCGGAGCAATCCATTACTCCAGTGGCCTTTGAGTTCGCATAGAGCCGACATGTACGTTGTCAAGCTCGCGTATTAATCTAAAGCATTCGGAGTGTCGCAACATGTCACGGCAAGAGAATTAATCTTTATTTTCCGTGCAGCCATTCGTCTTTCTGTAATAATGATAATGCATTCAGTAGAAGTGCTTCCGTAGGGACGGCGATCCCTTCGTCCAAACATGTTGACATCCCATAATAATTGCCTATCCCATAATAATCGCTATCCCATAATAATCGCATATTCCATAATACTCGTGGCCAGGACATACGATTACATCAAGTGAAACAGTAGTCATGGTTACTATGGATGAGACTGTATGAGTGCTCCTATGGCATTTATTCATGATATTGGCTGATAATATTTGAAATATTAAATCGTTCGGCTTCTTTCCAAAAAAACCCAGATATAATGTCAGAAGAAATAATCGTAGAAATCAAAACTGAAATGGAAAGTTAACGAAATTTGCCAATATTTAGTTTCAATCTCAAAATTCGAAAGGAAATGCTATTTCTATTTGTAACTGGGTTCGACATTCCACGTAAGACGAGTACTAGTGTTAACGGCCGGCGGCTTTCCGTGAAGACTTGACGTATATCGGATGACATGTTCGCTGTGATTTCATTATCTATCAATATTGCGGATTCCTTTTTCGAAATTTAAATCGAAACCATCAATTTGATTTTGTTTTCACAAAAAATTCTTAACTTTCCGACTCCCTTCTAAAACATGTTGAGTGCTTGTCAGTAATATGTGATATGCCAGTTTTATATGACTAATTGATCAAAGGATTTTACATTTAACAGTTCGGCTGGGTGGATCCGTATATGTTCAGTAGGAACCGTTTGTCTCGTGTCTCGATCAAAACGGTAAAATAAAATAAGGGGGTGGGGGAAGGGCAAGTAAATGGTGCTAACCTGTCATTAGTAAGGTAAGACGCAGTAATTTGATGGTGTTTACCTACCATTAGTAAGGTAAGACGCAGTAATTTGATGGTGTTTACCTACCATTAGTAAGGTAAGACGCAGTAATTTGATGGTGCTTTCCTATCATTAAGTGGGGAGGGGACCTTGTGTTTTGATGGTGCTGACTTACCATTAGTACGGTCGGACCTAATGCTTCCATACAATATGTAAGGTCGGACCAAGTAATTGGGTGGTGCTGACATACATGGACTAAGACCACAATTAAATGCTTCCGGGTTAAGTACCCACGGATGAAGTCCCTTAGAAATCTAGGTGTTTTAGTTAAAACTATACTATGTCTGTTACAACTTGGCATTTGTGCACAAGTTTGATGTTAAAATATTTTAGAGATATCATTCTCACATTTACTGTGACAATTTTTTATACTGTGCATATTATTTTGGCGTAGGGTTCTGTATGACAAATGCAGACGATTATCTCAAGAAAAAGGCCAACATGCTATGCTGAAATTTTGATATTTCACTCGCAAGATGTTGCTCTTGACAGGTTAGAAAGTAAAGTTGGCTATCGGATTTTGGGAATTTGTTATAAAATTAAATGTTACAATGAAACATATAGTAAAATTAATTGTGGTCTTAGTCCACATATACCATTAGAAAATAATTTAATGGTGCTGACCTACCATTAGTAAGGGCGGACCTACAAATCTGGTACTGCCTACCTGCTTGTAGTAAGGTCGAACCAAGTAATTTGATGGTGTCCATATGGATAAAAACTAAAAGATAATTTACCTAAAAACTGACAAATCGTTTATACCAAATAATCAAACACGCCCCTAGTGTCTTATGTTGAGGATTAATGAATCAGTATAGAAAACAGTCTCTACTAATACGCACGGAAAGTATTTTTTCCGGAATGGTGAAACCCGGATTATCAAGTGATGTATTTTATTTCCTCTAATACTTCCGTCACAAACCGGATGTGATCTATCCCTGGGAGCATTACACAACTGTCAATACAATGCACACATTCTAATGACACCGACTGTCAGTGCTGACGTTCTCAGAGCCTTTACGTTCCACGTTTAAGTATACACACAGGTCAATATCCATACTGATTTACAATCTGTCAAACTTACAAGTTTTTTCAATCTGTGTGAGGATGACTGTTCAAAGATCGGTTTATTTGCCTGAGTTGGTCTGGGTCCATTTGAAAGTCACCCGACATCCTAATGGGCGGTTCGTGTTGAGTATTTGCATGTGTAAAGATCAAACAGACCGACACATAGAGACAGTTACTGTAACATTACTCCCACCGGAACGTCTTCAATAAAATAACATGCCGACAAGGACAGCTCTTCCGCTCGCATTTAATTTTTTCTAGTTTTGTTCAAACGCCTTTTGTTTTTTCTTGGTAACTTTTGAGTTTCAAACAGTAGGACTTCCCTCAAAAACCATGTTGCATTTGAATACGAACATCACAGCTGGCGGAGGAATTTTATTTCAGAGAGATACATTTCTATTTGTAAATCAGCGCTTAATTTGATTGCTATTAGTATGAATTGTTTATACCAAACCCAAGGTAGAATTTCGTCATATTTGACGTCCACTTAAAGTTCAAGTAAACAGACAGAGGATATTACAGAGGTTGTACACAGAGAATACCAAAGCATGAACAAAACCATAATCCGAACTCAAAATCGATTAAACTAAGAGCAAAATAGGAACAAAAGAAATATTTACATTGCTACCTTTGTAAAAATCCAAGAGAATAGGACCAGGTGTTCCGGAAGAGTAAGCGTCTTTTGCTTAATCGACGACACCCGCCATTTTGATCTAGGTCAGATCTAAGTAAATGTCAGGGCCTCTAAGTGAGAACTGAGAGATGATTCTCAATATCAACAAGCATGTATATATACCAGTGAGCACATATATACACAAGGATGTAAACTATTTCTCAACAAAACCAAGATGGCGGCCATAAAATTGATCTTCTGCTTAAGTTTGAGATCTTCAGCGTTACTTTTTGTCACTATTTTCTTTATTGCATTATTTCCCTCTTCGCTTGTCTTCATATAGACATGTACATGTAGGCAGTGAAAGAGCGTTACCCCCCCCCTTCCCCTTCACCAAACTAAAATATACGGAACAAGTTAATCATCGTAACAGGAAAAGTAGAATGAAAGCGATTTCAGTTTGAGGAAACATAGGTCTCAGTATTTTGATATACACTCTGGTTCAATATCGAATATGTGACCGTTAGTTAATATTTGTTTTTTTTAAACAGAAATTGCGACCACAATGACATTCCAGCAGAAGTAGATTTTCCAATCTTGTTCGCTTTGGGCTGTATATTGTTAACTGTCATGACGGTACGGCACCTATTGACTAAAGTGGTATTCCAACCAACGCTCTAAAATATAACCATATTAAGAATTCCTTAGATTTCTAAGGGAAAGTTGATATACAATTATAGCCTTTTGATGAGGTCAATATATGGTTTAATCAACCGGAGAAAAATATTGAAGGAGGACGATAAGTCGTATTATGAAGGTACACGCATTTATTCCCTGATGTATATAAGAACACTAGCATTTTTACGATAGAAATACAAGTACCAATTTACATTTCGCAATGATAGATTTTTACCCTATGTTGCATTCGTGGGTATTTATTTTGCAGATTATTTTCGCTTTTTAAACAATATTGTTCGATGACGTCTACCATTGATATAACCTAACAGGTCTGATGATTATAATAGGGACATGTCAATTACTTGAACCACAAGGATTACCAACAATTACCTACAGCTTATTAATGTAATAAACAGCCTGATACACATTCATGTCTCCCATACGCTTTGTATTGGCCATGGTTCTGTGAATAAGCCTGTCTTATGTTTCCAAAACGTCTGGTTCGGGCGACGATCGGTAAACTGTTAACAGTATGACTTACAAACCAGCCTCCGCGGACGTCTCCAGATCGTGCATTCGATTTCTCTCCCGGAAGATACGGACGTCTAGGTCCGGAGCTCACGATTAGCTTAGGATTTCTGGATGGTTAACACAATTATGTCCTATTTGTTCTGTCCGCCAGTATCGGGGGAGGTGACGGCACGAGTTAATAGTAATTACATTGAAACAGTGAGGAAATTGTTGTTATTTAACAAATATCTTAGAAGAGAATTCCCGCTACGAACTGTGACGTCAGGTGACGTATATTGTTGTCTTGGGTACGATATACGGAGTACTAAAATAACACGCATCATATAAATATATGTCCCGTATCATTGTTTTGCCTCTGGTCGCTATATATCGCTTTTGCCATGGTCAATATTGTTTAGTGCTACCCTTGACACTTTGATTGACACAAATCATTAGGGCGAATTACTTTCAATATTAAATCTATTTTTGTTTGTTGTTACACTACTGTACCATCGATATCCAGTCACAGCTATTTTGTTGATAAAGAAATTATGCTCCATGTGGTAATACTTTGCTATGCAGACAATTGTTAATCTCGAGGTTGCGTATACTTGTATTGCAATTTACACATGTAAACATACACAGAGGGACCCGATCTATGCATTCGACATTTACAGTGAGAGTTCGAAAGCAATGTTGGACTAAGATAGCGCATCATATTGTAAAACTTCCATAGCTAACGATAACAGCGACACAAACTCATGTCTAGTCCTGGTACACTGTCATCATATTGTACAACTTCCATAGCTAACGATAACAGCGACACAAACTCGTGTCTAGTTCTGGTACACTGTCATCATATGTAAATACAAAAGAGATGTCCAATAGATAGCTAGGGTGAAAAAGTGACAGCAACAAAAACTGTTCTGATAACGAGGAGCACACAGAGTTAATGCCCCGGAAGTGCGGATGTCTTCACAGATAACAAAATCCGCCAAATCACGGAGTCGGGTTTTTATGTTGGAGGCGTGCGGTGTCAGAAATCAATGGTTTTTCTCTCAGTCTGCAATATATGTGGTCTTGTGTGCTTGACAGTCGGTTATTTTTTTTCTAGTGAAATGAAATATATAGTTTGCAATGAATTGGCAGTTTTAGAGTGCGAATATCGTTTTAAGATATTTTTTTCTGGTTATATATATAGCATCGGCACTGTTCACACTTCATAGAGAGCAACAATGGTTTTATCTTTGATAATATTCGAAATAAAATTTTGTAAAATCTTTTCCACTGTATTTATATTTGCCGATTTACAGAAGTGTTAACATTCTACCTTCTATCGAGATGTTTTTTCTTTGTGTTTTAGCTGGTTCTTAACAGCCAGCAAACACTTGACCGTCACACACGTCCATCTGTAAGACCCATGATGGTCGTTGGACGTTGTTTATTCTTTAAGAATGAAAATATCTTAATTATATGGAAATGTCACAGATATTGCTTCTTCATTAGCCCCCCCCCACCCTCTCTCTCTCAGCTAGATAAAGAAGTAACCCGGTTTGACAGGTGAAGCTTGATCTCATCAATCAGACAGTGGGCTGCAGCAGACCAATTCGTCTCCCCTAACATTTAACAAACTCTGTAAGGGCTAATGTGAAATGATAATATGTCAGCACGGACTTGTTTACAAATATGTTTGCATTAGATAAAATGACAGAACATATCAACAAGCGAGTTAGCAAGTTTGGTTTTACAACGGTGTCTCTTAAACTTCAAACGTACACAAATGGCAATGACGTAACTAGGACAGTTCTGAAGTGCACGCATATGTGATGCCGAAGACACCACCCGGACCGCTAGGAGGGGGTGGATACTGTGATACGTCCACACCCGGAAAGGGGTAGAGGGGAGATCTGAGGGTGTCCCCCAAGAAAAAATTATTTCCTATATTTCTTTGGAGCATTTTAACGTGTTCTAGTGCCAATTTTCAGGTATAAAGAATTAAAGAATAAATACACTCATTTTCTTGTACAAAATGCTCATTTCTTTTAATTACAAATTAAATGTATTTTAAATATCTTTGTTAGGAAAATTATGTGTATGCACCTGCCTACCAGCGTATAGGAAGCTATGCCACTGAATGGATTTCTGGGTCAGGTCGTCCCACTTGTTCAGTCGATGTACGTCCGAGTTGTGTGTACTGTAATGCCGTTCTGTTATATTTCTGCCTAATTTGCCTATGATGATGAAGTCGGTAAGTTAAGTGTTACTTAGGGCATCACCGTCTGCTATCTCTGTCTGTGTGTACTTTTGGTGAAAGGTAGGTGTCTAGTAACATATGTATGTATACATTTCGCCTTCGGTCAAAGATATATTATTCAAAGCGGAAGTGCAAAAATATCATGCGCATTGCAGTTTAAGTGGCCGATTTCCGCCGCGGGGTATGATGGGGTTAACAGCAACACCTACACCCCATCGGTACAGTTCAAAGACATTACAGAATTGTCACCTGCTAGTAATGGAGCAGACTTCGCCCCTATAACGACAATACCGCTAAATGCACAGTCTGTACCCTTCAAGCAGAATTTATCCACGATGTCTGCTATTTTTGTTTCTAAAAAATCCACAGCTTGTTCGAAAATTAAAGTTTATAGGTTACAGAAAATGTGAAAACGATACATATAGATCGTCGTCTCGATGTTACATGTAGTAAAACTACATATTTAATCGATTGTTAAAGTTCAAATTAGAATAAGTTGACCGCCATCTCAAAATTATCAACTTCTCCCCCGACTAGGACTTGGAAAGACATATTTGTTATACTTTGTACATACATTGTAATAGTGTTTCTTTAAAGGTAAACAATAATCTTGTCCTTAAACTCTGTCTACTTGCGATAGTATGTTGAAAAAGAACCAAAACGAAGAAAATGAAATAAAAAACTTTTATATATAGCGTCCTTGGCAAACCTTCAGATGTAAAAATTGCCTGCTTTCACAAAATACTTAATCTTTAACATTTAACAGTGAATTTTCGTATTTTATTATATGGTATATGTATGACTCCGAACTCAACATTTCAAACTTTTGTCTACACAACTGTATACATTATATTTTATTATATCAAAGTATAGACTCATGAATCAATTTCATTTGATAATTTAGATATGGAAAAAGGGACATTTGTATGCGTCTATTAATCAGCTTAATTAACTTATTCCATTCAAAGTGCTTCATTATGCTGTTTTTATACGATTTATACAACATCTAGAATGTTACGAAATAGATTAATTAATCTCTCGTGTGATTTTCCCTTCAAATTATTGACTGAGTGCAATTATAAATCGAAAATACAAGAATACATGTAATGAATTTATTGATAACTGAAATGGAAAACTTAAAGTTGACAATGCCATTGAGGTTTCCGCGTCAAGAGCCGACTGCTGTCGTTTGTTTCAGCACCGTATTTGCTAGACAAAAGCATACCTCTGACATACACCATATAATTAAACAGGAGACGTCTCATCGAGTTCTTGTCTTCTTAATCGAATCAGGCTATGTATAGCAAAGGCATCCATATATAAACCGATTCTCTAATGCTGTTTTGTATTTAACAAGGGCTCTTTTGTTCGATACATTCAGTTTGTTTAATGACCGAAATAAAGTAAGGTATTGCATACTGACGTAACAACAGGTGTGACCAGTGGAAATAGACTTTCCGATCTGTTTGGCAGATTTAAGGAAAACAATAAAAAAATATTTGGCGTGAAAACAATTATCCCTGAAGTATTTGTTTTGAGTTGATTTTCGTATTTAAGTGTAAAGTACCTTGCAAAAGCCACACGTAAGCATCTAACCCGCGACTGTGGAGAGCTAGTGGTACAATGGCAGAATATCTCATACCTTATCCACTCAGCCGCCGCGTCCCCTTTATCTAGAGGAATTCTTAAAGCTATCATAGACTACCGAGACTGCGAATAAACACGTATTATTTCGATTGATAACGAAGCTGTATGACCACAATCCTCCATTAAACGTGAAGCGAAAAGAAGGCTAACACATTACAAACTTTATTTCCGGGAATCATATGATCTATATAGCTATATATTATATGTATTATTGGCGAAGTCATACAATAATAGTGGGATGGGATGGTGCCAGATTCCCCGTAATATTCCACAGCGATGTATCTACACAATAATGTTATATTTCGTAGATATTGTACGAATTCGTAAACATTGTTGAATACTTCGTGCCTTATGCATTTTTGTGTACCTTTCGCATTTTCTTTTTTACTTTTTTCCTCACTATTCTCAAACATAATCATAACCAAACAATTAGACTGGCGAGTTGGTAAGATTTCCCCCTGTCGACAAACACAGTGTGGCGACATGAGATACAACAACCCAAGTCGTGTCAGTGTGTAAATATTCACGGCCTCATCCCAACGAAGTATCTTCGTTTACTTAAATTATAGTATAAATGTCAAGATTCCGAAAATCACAAAGTTTTTGTCGTTTAATATTCTAGATCTAACATCAATATTAATTTTTGAAATTATAGAAGAAACATAAATATGTTGATAACATAAAACCCAAATGATTTTGCTCAGACTCGTAATTCTAGTATTTATAGTTAAGGCACCGCAAGCTAAATGTTTAAGTTAATTGAAAGTCATTTGTCAAGAATGTATGTTATACTGAAAACCAATACGAATACTTTAACCGTCTGATCACGAACCCCTCGCTAAAGAACATTCCTAAAGTCCTTCATCGATAGCAGACGTTTTTGAATGGTTACATCACAATAAATTGCTTTATGACAAATTGACCAATTCACAATGATGTTCCCCATTATCCTCTAACATACCACTATTTAATGTACAATGCTTTATCAGAGATAAGGATGGCTGCCGATCACAAATTTCAGGGGCCCGACAAGGGGAATATATTGATTATTGAATGAGACGAAGTGCTTTACAAAGAAGTATTTTAGGCTTCAACATATTTATGTACTAAAACAATAACACGTCGGTGAAATAAATCTACAATGTACAAGTGTACGTTAATATTTCGTTAAATACGGCAAATAAACATCCCTATCCAAGCCCATGTAAATTTGAGACAGACACTGAAATTGTTTTATGTGCAAGCTGCCATAATTTGTCATAACAGTTTATTATGAAGTAGGACCGAAACCCAGTCTCGTGTATCGGCATAATCCCTGCACGATTGTCGGGCACATATTACAGACCCTCTACTCCATATACATGGCTAATGTATATTCAGGGAGATATTGGCTGTGACACTTCATAACGTCCCTCTCGTATAGAGTTGACGTTATCCGATATCAAGTCAATTAAAATGTCTTTCCCAGGAAGACGTCCACCTTGTTTTTCCATTTCGTCGGTGTCAAGCGCGAAGTCTACAATGCTTCTTCTCACTCAAAAAGACCCGAGTATTTAGACAATTTATTTATTATCCATGGTTAACATATCTAAATTTGATTGGGTGGTAGGGGTGCAGTGGACAGCGCACTTGCCTTTCACCAAGGCGACCGAGGTTTAATTCTCCAACCAGACGTGAAAAGGCATGGGATCACCAGCCTGACCAAGTGAGTTTTCTCCGGGTAGTCCGGTTTCCTCACACAGTAATACCACGTGGGCGCTAACATCCGGGCCGGCAAGAGTGATAAATTTAAGTTGGATAATTTGTTTCATAAAGAAAAAAACTGCTATGCTCGTTTCCCACAGCCTCGTTGTTGACACGCTGAACACTGTAGTACATGGAGTGACACAATAAATCTGATACTACGTGGGAAACGGTACCAATCAATCAGATCCGGACGACACGTGATAGCGCTGTATGCTCACCTTCCTGCTCGATCTTCAATAAATTAGTTCCAGTCAGTCACATGGGAAATGCTTTTTATTCTTTTCAATTGAAACAGTCATCCTTGGTCCTTTCCGAGTATGGCTGCTCTCCCTGTAGTAATCGTGGACTGACAAGCTCTAATGTAATCCGAAGGGTTTGTTCACGTGCACTTTTACGTGTACCTACTGTTACATTGATAATAGTGCCACCATCTCCGTGAGTGTGTTCCGAAAGTACCAGTCGTACAGTTCGTGGGTACCGAACTGCACGCGTCACGTGTCAGAAAAGGGCAACTGTGTAGATTGTTTTTTTATAAATAGTTTCACGCTCGGTCTACCCTGGAGATATAGCTGAATCTAATGGTTACCAACTTTGACGGGCGGAAAATTCCAAACATGGTTTAGATTTGCATTTATTTCACCGACATGCAAGTTACAACTCAATCACAAATTCATATTGGAAAGATGTTCTAGGAAATACATATAGATTAATTAAATAGGTTTTATAGCTGCATAAAAGTCTTCTAAATCGTTTTATCAGGAGAAGAAATATCTCGTTTCAAAAGACTTAAAATTAAAAGAATCTATCTTTCTAAGAGAGCACAAAAGAGTTTAACATTTCGTAAATAGATTATACCGAAATATAAATGAGAGGCGATGCGTCATTTTCATCTCAATGTACAAAAATAAGTATTAATATTGCCGATGTTTATGTTTAAGAATATTAAAGCAATACGATGCTCAATTTATTAAAACACCCACCTTTCATCAGCTAGGCCCAATATCGACCGGCCTCCGAAATCAGGACGAGATACCAGAACATAAAGATAGGCACACGGCCTATATCGGAATTATGGTTTCCCACTTATTGATTGGAATGTTTTAATCGTAATCGTCAAGTATCGTTTACAGAAAATCAAAAATTTGATTGAAGTGTGCTGAAGATTGTAGTGTTTTCAACAGTCGACACGCCTGCAGCTTGGGTTTGTGAACCAAGTTTTGCGCTGTTTCATCCCCTACCCTGCGTTTATCTCTCTAGTCAGCAAACTGGAACAGCCATCTGACTTCATCAGTATAAATAGACCTTCTTCACTATCACCTGTTAACACCTTGCCTATTCTTATATTTAATGCACGTGTACCGACTTATCCCGTAAACGCATTTTTGTAGAGTGACATAATTGATTACAAACGGTTATTTGAAGGCAACGTATTCCCTAAACAGACCATTTCCATTAGATTTGAAGAACGTACATTAAGCGTTTTCAGGATTTGTCAAAATAATGACAAAAAGGTGATAGTATCCATTACTGAAACCTGCGTAAGAAATAAATAATGTTTCAACTCATCTTGCTTAAAATTCAAATAAATAAGCGTGGCTTAGGTGTCATTACGGTGCCATGCTTCAGTCCAACCCTAATACTAGTAATCGGGAATTTTTAATGAAATACGGCTGAGTGATGGTAGCAAAGCTTACTGTAATTGCATATTGACAAAGCAAAGCTTTCTGCTTGAAATATGGATTACATGTATATGGCGAGGTTTTCCCTGGAACTTATTCCTGCGCGAGACCATGTAATGTCACCGGAAATCAGCCGACGCTGAGACAATCACCTTGGTTTAAAGCTCAGGGTCAACCCAGACTCTATATTTCCTATTCACTTGTTTATATATACATCACACTTTCTTTAATTTCACGCCTTTTCATCACTTCGAAGCGTCTGAGAAACAACAGACACATTCATAGTCTTACTAACATTTGACATTTAAACGAAATATCTCTTTGCAAAAAGAAATACCCCATTGCCTGCAAGCGTAATCTGCTAAAACTTCTTTAATTGAAAAGTTATTAGGAAATAGAAACCGTTTGTAGCTGGAGTCAAGTACCGTTTTGTTCTTATTTATAAGAATGAAAAACAAACAAAAATCGTCTTCGTGGAGGTCATTTTAAGGATTTTGATTATTACGTCCGTCGTACTTACCGAACACCGACATTTCGAAGACACATTTTAAGTCGGTTTTAAAGTTAACATGGGCATAATTAGTCAGAAATGGCAGAGAGCCAGGTTCCAAAAAATATTTTATGCGACAAAAATTCATATTCTGGGAATGCAATGCAAACCAATTTGTCTGTTCAAAATGTCACAAGTGTCAATACTACGCAATTTCTGTCCTAAGATTGCGCCTGAGAAAAGTAAGTTTAAATGCTGGATAGTACTTTGGGGTTTTTAACCAAGCGTTGACAGTGAGATGATGGGTTCCGCCACAAGGGGGCTCTGTTGTAGCATCATCTTTCTGGACATATGAACTGTGGAGCTGTCAGGGTGTCTAAGGATGGGCTGGTCTCGCGGTATTAGCCGCGCGAGCAGGGCTGATAACGTCTGTCAAGTATATGTCACCTCACCAGCAGGATTAAGTGCAGAGCGTCTCGTTTGTAACCTGACATTGGCGCTAGTGTCATCTCTCGTATAGGGAAACAGCTACACTTTCGTGATAACGGACAAACAACATGACTATATATTGACTTGTCTTTTATTTGAGTACCAGTCGTCTGTCAGGGCCTCATAAAAGAAATGTCATATAAAAACACTTCGTCTAACTGTTAATAGAATCCAATCGTTTTTCCGTCTGATATTCAGATTTCACAAAAAACAAAAGGGGGTAAACGACTAGATAGGATAAACGTATTGGTAATATTAAAAAAGTATATATTCCATTCTTTATTCGTTAATAGGCGTTGTGAGACAAGGCGCAGCATCTTTAATATACAAGATGACTGAATGTTCTATTCTACGAGACTAATTCTTCAGAAAATCGCTAGACATTTTTCTCTAACGACCTCAAAGACAGCGGTTGACCATTCGCTGTCTGAAGTCATTTCCTCTAATTCACTTATCTATGTCCAGTCGGCTGGACTGTCGCTGGTCTTAGTCTGGTCAATTTACCTAGTCCCCACCATTCCATTAGGAGTGAGAGGCCAGGAGCAGAACCGGAAGTGAGATAAACGTAAAGGGCGTGGCTGTAGAAGTCTAGGATATGACGTAATCAGACAAGCAGACGACACCTGTAATCTACTCCTGCGAAGCGTACTTTTAAAGTACATATAAGTTCAATTTACGGGTTTTAATGTATAGTGACAATGAACTTTTATCTTAAAATGTTTCATCTTCATTGAGCAGCTGACATGCATCTTTTGTCTGAAACCTAAAATCAGAGCATTCAATGGAATACATTATGTTGACGTGAATATTTGAATAAACCTTTATATCCAAAATGTCTCCTTGTGGAGGATTTCGCAATCAGCATTATTTAAAAAAAATGAATCAACCTTTCATCACCAGGGTATGGCAGATTGATTCATCTTGACTGGCTGTACTGTACGATTAGCATTGCGTATTGACAATTAATATCAAATGTACTTAATCAATCTACTTGTCCGTTTCTGTGAACTCAACATATTAACTGTAACACATCTCCCCGTTAATGCACATTTATGCTATAACACAAACATGCAACGCCATGATAAGTCAACATTGGCTACATTGACACATCGGTCGGATCATCAAAGGGCAGATGTGATGTGATTATTTGCGTGTAGCAATTACTACAGTGGCACTAATACCACATGAATTACCCTCTATGTCAACGCAGGCAAATATTAGGGCTGAAACATTGATATAAACTGCAGGAATCAGCTCTCAGGGATTTTAGTAATATCAACATCAAAACGAAAAAAAAATATCCGATATTTAACCTTTTATCATCGTGTAAACGAAACTCACCATAAATCCGTCAATCTGCTTCACAGAATAAACATATGATATAAACTAGAACGCATTAAAATCACTAAAAATGGAGAATGGCAGTTTACAGAATGAGAAAATTCCCGAAAAAGCAAATATGAGGAGCGCGCCGGCTCTCCGATCTTATTCTTGCCAGGAATCGATTAATCAGACCGCAGTGTAAACAGCGCTACATTGCTAGTTTTAATTATACGGCCAACTGGAAGTAACATTCAAAAGCGTTGGCACTATTGACATAGCCAGGGGCCTGTTCTAGTCTGTCTATAGAGGGCATGTGGACATGTTCAGATAACATGGCATGTTCGTTCCCGCGTACGTTGTACATCAACTATGTACCACCATCACAACTATATCAAACGTGACCACGTATAACGATTGTTATGCCGGGTATCAAGTAGCGTGGCTAATACACTTTTATGCAGATTTTTTTCTATACGTAGTCAATTTTAGTACCGTAGACCGAAACACATTTATTGCTGATGAGCAAGTTTTATGGTCGCCATCTTTGTCACATTGATAAATATTTTGTGTATTTGTGTTATATAAAGATGGTCGTTTTTTACATTATTGTGTTTACTTGTTGTGATTGACAATGACTCGGTTCTCACTTTGAGACGTAATGCTTACTTGGATGTGACCAAGATTTACATGACAGGTGTCGTCGATGAAGCAAAAGACGCTTACTCTTCCGGAACATCTGGTCTTATTTTCTTGAACTTTTACAAGGGTATCCATGTTAATATTTTCTTTTTTCTTATTCAGTCCCTAGTTTTAATCGATTTTGAGTTTGGATTATGAATTTGTTAACGTTTTGGTATTCTTTATTTTTTTTTGTTAGATAAATTGTAGGCAGATTTTATCGTATTACTAATCACAACCTTCCATCCTTCTCCAGTAAAGCATTGCAGTGAATCCACATGGTTATTGTTACGCTGATAGTGTTTTTTTTACATTAATGTGTATACAGATAAGAGAAAACGCTGATTGGCTGTTAAAAAGTATCTCCTACCTCCGCTGTGGTAGCCAAAGTTTCCTATTGCAATAACATGTATAATTATATAATGAAAAATCTGGAATGGGTAATGAGGCATTCTCGAGCAATCTGAACACGAACGACTGACGTACAGTACATTTGCAGAAATCCTCCCAAACGTACAACAAGGAGGTACCAGTGATTCCTGACAGGTAAACGACTTGTTTCATCTGTGGCAACCCCATATATATATCGGCCAAATTTAAATAAGTCTACGTCCTCAAAGCAAGAACCGGGGAAATGACAATTAAACAACTGGACACAAAAATGAGCATCATCCAAACTATCTTCATATCACAAAGGGGGATATTTTTTTATACTCCAAAGAAATGATACAAGTGGCCTATATATAAACCGTATGTTGTTCTGTGATAGGTCTGTTCACATCACATATTTTTTATCAAGTGAACAGTTACTCGAGTAAAGGGTAACTCTCGTTAAGTATAAGACTGTCTGGCAAATTTATGAAAGTAAAGGATTGATTCTTTATATCTGGTACAAGGGGCATCATTGAAGAGTAGCGCTATATAATGTATAGGTAGTTATATAGGGAATATAAACGTGGTCATATGGAGGTCTTGTATTCAGATTTGGTATTGAATTCTAACTAGATATACATTGTATAAACATTACGTAAACATCTTTATTACGTACGTATTATAGCCGTTTAGATTTGCTGGTTGGCTGGTTCCGTGTGGGCTGTATTCATACGCATTAGAGAACGAACTGCTTCTTTTTAATACATTGTATGAGGCGTAAAATGGCGACTTATATTGAAAAGATTTCAAAATCGTAAAATGAATGAAGTAATGTTTGACAACAGAGTATAAAGAAGAATTCGGGGGGGGGGGGGAGGGGCATCGACGTTGACTAATATTTGTAATTGAAACCAGCTGGCAATGGCGGGAAGGAAAAATCAGTTTGTGATGGGGAATATTTGTTTTTTATTTCAACATATCTTATTTGTATATTATATAGATGAAGGGATTGGGTACAAGTCTATCAACGTATCTTAAGTCTTTCCATTTGGAGTGATTGACTAAAAGAATCTTTCATTAATCCAATACGAAAGTAAACTCATGACAGGTGCTCTATATATGGTCTCTATGTAACAGCGATGATCGGAGGTGATAATCTAGCCTGTATTTGTATGAGGAGCCAGACCTTACAAGTACTTGGTGAGCATGGGCTTCAGACACATGTAGTGTCATATCAATTCACTTCTAGAATGTATCTCCGCAGGCCCTAGATCTAAGCATTGCTATGCCTATATAGTAATATACTTGACGTTATAATCACCAACTAATTATCCACGCACATGCCGTAAACATTTAAAACGAGTTCCTTCTTTAAAAAATACCTGTATGTCCTCTCCAATATATTGCAATATATCTTTCATACACGCAACAGTATGTAATTTACACAATAAAAGTTATCAATACCATAGACTTGTTGTCGACATACTGTATTAAAAACGACAATGTGGTTAAAATAGATTATTTCTGTAAGGGTAGACTGACGATCAGCGGTCCACTATGGCAGTACTTGATTATAAGTGTATGGACAAGTCTGTCTTGGTTCACAGGGGCACGTTTTAATAACAATGTATGTATGAAATGAGTGCGTTATGTATATACACTATTGTTGTAACGTATCCCTGTGGTTGGTTTTGAAGCTGTCGTAGAAGTTGGTCCAGCGTCAACCGATGGCAGGCACCTTATCTAGTATGGACGAGATTACTAGCCGATCGAAACGGTGACATTGTGAACCTCTTGTTTATTACTCCTTAATGACAGAAAGGCTTTTTATTATTTCGTCCCACCTGTATCAATATTAATTAATCAATGCAATGCAGCCTCCCTTGAGTAGTAATTAAAACATTGTACAGGGAGTTATCACCACGTGAGCACGCGCTGTAAAATGCGCATGACCAGACTCCTAATGACGTGGTCAACACAAAAACCATTCCCGGATTATCCATGGATGATAATTATTCATCCGCGATCAGGTGACTCTAGATCAATTTCGTGATAAAGTATCACTGTCGGATTGTCCGCACTGGTTTCTGACATACGACTTCTGCTGTGAAATATAAAATGACCTCGCTGCCATTTGTGTTCTCGGAATTCCATAACATAAATCAGACCAGGACCAATTGCTAACAATTGACTTGATGAGTTATGTTAATTTGTCAACGAATCAAGTCGATTTGCGTCGTTAGTTAATTTAATGGAGCATAGTGTTAATCAGAAGAGAAATGTACTCAGGCACTGATTCGTTAGGTACTTTACTAATTTATTATACTGGATTCTAAAGTTGATACAGTGAATTGTTTTATATAGATTTTTGATTAATGAACATATTAACAATGCTTAGTATTCTATGACGAATACATGTGTAAAGGATAGGTTTTAGTAGAAGCTGTTAATTAATTGATTGTATTACTTGATTTCATAATTGAACAGCAAAAGCAACATTACAATTACATTGGATTTAGTATTTGGCTCCATGAAGTCAAAAACAGAAATTTCTTCAGGAGCAAATAAAAAACTGTGACGCCTAGCAAGCTCATGTGTCTAATATGGACGTTCCTATTGCAAGGTGTTTTCACAAGGATTACCACAAAAAAAAACAACAACAAAAAAACACCATTAATTAGATTTTAACAAGAGCTGCTACCTCAAAAAAAAGTATTCCAGTTTCGGTGACAGGAACACAAATATAGTACATACAAGTTACACTTCAAATAAATGTTTCTCTCAGATACAACCTATTTCGTAATAATCTTGAAGAAAACCCGGAATGATTATTTGGTAATCCTTGTGATACCGCCTTTCACTTATATTTGAATGTCCTTGTTTTGTTATTCAGAGGCGTTTACTTTTAAGCAATCTTGACGACTTAGATATAAACATCACTACCAAATTACTCTTATTTCTGTCCATAGACACGAACATTACTATTCTCAAATGTTTGTATTGTCATCAAAACCAGCAAGATATATTACCTTTTACTGAAATGTTTATCTGTTATCGTAATATCGGAGAATAATGATATCTCTTTATTTTTGTGACCTTTTCTTTTGCCAATCGTTGAATACGTTTATTTGTTTTGGTAGGGGCGTTGATATCAGGTGTGTCCAATCCTTCGCTTTGTTTTGTGGCAATAACATATGTTTAATTGTACATCATATTGTAACGAGGATAAGGGTGTGTTTGATTAAGGAAATACCACATTTATTGTGGGTAAGACGATCTATACCGATAAATATGTATGCACATTGCACAAATCTGTGAAGCAGATTATGAAAATAAAAAAAAAATGATATAAAAATTAAAAAATGCGCGCATTTTTTTTTGTTTATACAGTGTACCGTACTATCCACAAAAAATGTGAATATTTCTTATATTTTCATGTCCAATATGTTTAGTACATACTTGTACTTAATGATTCGGTATTGATTCATGACCAAAAAGAGTTTTGCAGAAAACACAACATAGTACAGTACGTTGCATCTCCAAGCAATTTCAACCAATCAGAAGTTTGAATACGAAGTACCGCCCCAAACAAAACAGTACATGTATATAGCATAAGATGTCATCACTGTTTGCGCTGTCTGCTTTTTTTAGTTCATACGATATAACCTATCAAAAAGGGTAAGCATTGGGGGAATAGACAGAATAAAATTCACTTCCCTTAAAAGCAAATTAATTTGAAAATGTTTTTGTTCATTTATAGAAAAAGAAGACATTCGAAATACTTTATTCGAAAATGAAAAAAAAGAGCATTGCCGATGATTGTTAATGTATTTCTATTGGGTGATAAAGACTCAGATAACCGGAAGTGGAATCAATAAATCAGAGATGTCGCGTGTAGGTTCTGTAATATCAATATTGGATCGCTCGTCACTGAAGCACGTGACAGTTGGGCCACCCTGGAAGGATATCAAATGATGGATGGCGTTTTCACGTTACCTCTGATTATCACAAACTTGTATCACTGTGATCACAGCCAATCTGTAAGGCTTCATCTACTGTACTCTCCCGTGTTCCGCTCCTCACACTTTCGATGCGATGTTCCTGTTTGTTAACAAACTTCTATCTTTATTTTACAGGGGTCTGCTGAAACTGGTTTGTACGTGATGTTTACACTCAATGTGTCATTCCTATATGTATTACATGTTTACAGTACACGGCAACTTCAGGTCATTTGGAGCAGATATATTACAGTGATAGGAACTGCTAATATGCATATTATACTTAAAAACAAACATACGATAATAAATTCAATGAACTCAACAGCTAAAATATATTTGCTATTTAACTTACTGAGTGCTATAAAATAAAGGTAATTTTACAAAAACTCTTAAGAATGATCAAAGCCATCTTTTAAAACGCCAGAGAATTACCCCTAGCCGTCACGACTTAATATATATTATACAATACTTGTGGATAATTGTAACAACTCGAGGTAAATTACAGCTACAATCGTGACCTTTATTAAATCATAGAAGCTGATATCCCAAGTTCAAAAGAAGTAAGATAAATAATTGCTTCTGTAACTATAACAACTGAAGATGAAATAACTTCTACTGAAAGTTCAATAAGGCCATTAAATGAAATTGAAATTGAACATTTATCAACATAAAAATAAACGCAATTACATTAAAGACTTGAAGATGAGAAGTTTAAAAACTCTTATCTTCATTATTTGTGATAGTTGTACAATGTATAATTGTGAATTCAATTGTGTTCAATTAAATAAGTGTAACTCTGCGTTTATAGCACACAAAATGATAATAGCGTGGTACCTATAACTACAATAACAATCATACGCCTTCACTTGGACTCAGTTTGAGAGTCGCTTTATCTAGGAATTTAAAGTAACGGGACACTTTTGTGAAATCTCGTGGAGCCATTCCTTTTTGGAGTTTAACATTTCATATTAACAAATAAAATGGTGATTCATGTTACACGGAACAGACCAGAAATTATCTCACGTTTGTGTTCTGTTTAAAGGGTTATTTGAAGCTGGTGAAATAATTGAAATTCATTCTTTGTTTCATAAATGTGTTTGTATTCTCCCAACTCGTTATTTCCGTAACATTTTATTCTCCGATTTTTTCGAGTCAGTGATTACAATACCATTATCTGTTTCCTGTGACATTGCTGTGTGACATAGCGGGCATTCGAGGCGACTAATTGCAAACAGTAGGCAACTGTATTGTCTATTGTTGTCGTTGAGATAATCAGAAGTCTGTCTCTACGGCTATTGACAGGGATTCGATACGGTATGCTGTTCGACTCTTGGCTTTGAACGAGGAATAAAAATGCCATAAACCAACCGATAATGATACATATATGGACGAGGATAGACAAAGGCAACGCGCCTCTGTGTTCATTAGTCTATCCTTTTGATCAACATTCGGTACGCTAGGTTTGACTAGGACTAACATCCATCGAATTGACCATACTCTCTTTTTATGATTAGACAGAGCTCCCAATATGTCTTACACAATAAAAGTTCCCATAGGAATCGTCGATGAGCAATTGCCATGCTGAAACTCGACCGATGAAATGAGAGTTACAGAGAAAAAAGGACGCTTCCATTCACCCGCACATCAAAGGTTCTCACCACAATAGCCAATACATATATACATACAGTAACCAGGTTTTCTTTCTGAATTCAATTTTCCTGGAACGTTTGAATCCTACGACAGCTATGATATGTCCCTTGTGTCTCCTTAACGACCAATCAGAGAGTCGGACTGTAGCAGGCTCTGCGAACGCCCTCGTTCACCTATAAATCAATTGTTCTCATTCTATGTCAGAGAAGGTCATCTGCCAATGCAGCAATGTCGGGTCCTTTTAGACAATATTAATAGTATTAATACCGGCCCGACATACAAATGTAACATTTAGGTATCGGCGGGATACTTGACGCAGTGTCCACAGCGTCACTCCTATTGGACCATCAGTCCGAAAAAAGGAAGTTAGTAATTAATTTGTTTTCTGCGCTACCCTGATCTATGTAGACCTGTATTGCATACAGATAAAATGGAGACCCGTCCGGTGTAACTGGCCCGCGCCCAATCTGTCTGTTTGCTGTATGCTGTCAAATGAGCGCAACGTTCTAAACAACCTGTGGTCACAGAATGTCCAATAAGCGGATCGCCTGCCTCACGTGAGCTGTCAATTGGACAATTAATGGCCATGCATATATGTTTTATTTTATCCCATTTGTTTAAGTTAGTATATTTCTCTTGTTTTATTGCCTTCGAGTTTTTTCTTAACCTACAATATATAAAGTTGACTCGAATAGTTACATTTGTGAACGTGACTCGACGCTACAAAACTAATCATATCTGACTTACTAATGGCAGAATTGTAATGACAATCAACAACACAGGGCGGATTGTGGTACATTTGTATGACCTTTGTGTATACTGACTGGTAGATTAAAGGTCATCCTGACGTCCAGAGGGGGATGTATTGTCGGCAGTTTGGACTATCAAATGTAGGAATACGTGGTGCTTTGTTATCGTCATACTAATTTGTTGTGGTGATGTCGCTGTTAATACAACTATCCTATAACCAGGGTGAACTTTTACATTAAGACATCTTTTTCAGTTGCCAAAGGTGACAGGTTTATTGGTTACCAAGGTTACAGGTACAGTAAGTTTTTTCGGTTATGTAATATAAAGTTCGTTCTGCCATGCCCTCCATTCTCCTGTTTGCCATTGACAAGGTAAATCATGTGAGATTGCCAATGGACATTTTTACATAGCCTATTTTACACTCGAAAAATGCCGCCACATAAACTATTTGTAAAGCTACACAAGGAACGGTATTGCTCCTTACAAGTAGGACTGTACACAACACAAACAAAAATGTCGAAGTATGTCAGCATCATCAGTGCTTTAACAAATACACATGTACCCGCAACAAAACAGGGAAAAAAGCGTCTGTGGGTATCACAGCGCCTTCACGTGACAGATATCGTCTATAGATGTACGACAGCGTCCGTGGGTATCACAGCGCCTTCACGTGACAGATATCGTCTATAGATGTACGATAGTACCCTTGAGTATCACAGCGCCTTCACGTGACAGATGTACGATAGCTTCCGTGGGTATCACAGCGCCTTCACGTGACAGATATCGTCTATAGATGTACGACAGTACCCGTGGGTATCACAGCGCCTTCACGTGACAGATATCGTGTATAGATGTACGAAAGTACCTGTGGGTATCACAGCGCCTTAACACGACAGATATCGTCTATAGATGTACGAAAGCGTCCGTGGGTATGACAGCGCCTTCACGTGACAGATATCGTGTATGGATGTACGACAGCGTCCGTGGGTATCACAGCGCCTTCACGTGACAGATATCGTGTATAGATGTACGAAAGTACCTGTGGGTATCACAGCGCCTTAACATGACAAATATCGTCTATAAATGTACGACAGCGTCCGTGGGTATCACAGCGCCTTCACGTGACAGATATCGTGTATAGATGTACGAAAGCGTCCGTGGGTATCACAGCGCCTTCACGTGACAGACATTGTCTATAGATGTACGAAAGCGTCCGTGAGTATCACAGCGCCTTCACGTGACAGATATCGTGTATAGATGTACGAAAGCGTCCGTGGGTATCACAGCGCCTTCACGTGACAGATATCGTGTATAGATGTACGAAAGCGTCCGTGGGTATCACAGCGCCTTCACGTGACAGATATCGGACAGTACCCGTGGGTATCACAGCGCCTTCACGTGACAGACATCGTCTATAGATGTACGAAAGCGTCCGTGGGTATCACAGCGCCTTCACGTGACATATATCGTCTATAGATGTACGAAAGCGTCCGTGGGTATCACAGCGCCTTCACGTGACAGATATCGTCTATGGATGTACGACAGAGCTCGAGTACCACAGAGTCTATGCATGGACTACATGTACAGTGTATGACCTTAAGCGTCATGACATATACAGCAGCGTGTAATGGCGGCGCCTATACCTACAACGTATGAGCCACATGTAGCTCCCGTAAAGTATGCTGCAGTGGCTGTACGTGTTGATACAGTATATTCATCTTTCAGACAGGGTACATGTACCGATCCGTTGAATCACAAAACCAAATTTTGTGAAATACCAGTTTTCGAAAAACAGCGCAGCGAAAAAGAGAACTTGAAAAAATACATGCTCCATGTACTTGTTCCTCTGACATGGGTTTACCCTACGCCTGCTCTGGTCGACAAACTGTAGCAGGTTTTAGATCATACTAAGCGCGCCAGTCATGAAGTTGAAGGACAGTTTATCGCCATCTTGCTGTCCTGTCACTTTTATGACATTTAGTCTAGCTATTTCAATACCGCGTCTCTCTTCAATTACATTTATATAGCACCCCGATATGATGAATAGGAAGTTTATGGGGGAGGTTAGAAGATAAAATTTCCCAGAACAGTCTTGGCATTTCAAGGTAATGTAACTAAACTTGTACTTATGTCCGCACGTCATAACTTGTACTGTGTTAACTTCCTTCTCCACAACTATAAGGAAGAAATGCCGGAGAATATTAAACCACCAATCAGATTTTTTCTTCCAACCTTATTACAGCAAAGGGAAAAATAATCATTTCTACAAAATGAAATTATCTACTGAAATGAAAAACTCCAGGGTGATATATTTCATGAACTTATATATATAGTCGTAACTGTCAAATACCAATATAAGAACTAATATAATAAATCTATTTCGTACTTAATGTATTTTTAACCTGCCTAGTTTCTACCTGTCCTCCCTAACTGCAGCCATGACTTTCAAGCTCGCTACACATGTATGAGGATGCGATAGACACAGTGCAATGATGAGAGCGAGAATGGTTCCAAATATGGCCGTCGGCGCCACGCATATACGTGAGCACAGAAAGACTGAAGCGATTAGAGAAGATGCATTTTTAACGTTCAAGCAATAAACGCGGTTCTTCGGACGAATTTAATCCGTAGTTTATTTTGCAGTTTTATGCCTTAGAGTAAAATGTGGAAATTCCCAAATGGTTTTTGGATCACACAAAATACGAATTGAACGACTCACTGCACCACGGATAATTCAATAACGGTATAGATATGCTGGATTAATTGGTTCTTAAAGCCTTAAACAAAAACGATTGCAATGAATTTATCGTAATTGAATTCAAAGAGATACATTTTAGTAACACGTGCAATTATAAGGAATTATTCCCGTTTGACGGCGTTGTCTTTAACAGATTGTTTTAATGACCGATTAACTGACCATAACTCGGTCATTTATCTCTTAATTTGAAGGACATCGCGTGCTTCATTACATCTGACCATGACTACGGGATGGAAATTTCCATCGCCTGTAAAAACAAACAACGCTTCATAAAACACACTATACTGAACATGTGAAAATCTCTATTGATATGATATTGGAAAATATTCAATAGATGAACGTTTTTTTTCCAACATTTTCTATTGACAGGGATCACAAACTGGTTTCTATGGTAACAGAATATGACAGCATTTGTATCAGAGAATATTTGTTCACTTACATAGCAGGTCTACTTAACATGAAAATTTAGCCAAGCGTATAATCCAGATCGCCAGCCTATGGACCAACAATACCATAAATGTATGGACGTGAGTATGTATCTGGAGAATTAATTTCTACACAACTTATAACTAGCGCCAAACCGTCCTGCTCGACCAATCAATTAATCTTACCAAGGGAATAACATTGTGTTTGTTTGTTTTTTTATTGGGGGAGGGGTCGTGTCTGTTTTGATTCGAGGCCAATATAAGCCGATATTTCATACCGTATGTTTGGATTGATATGGATTAAAGTTTGGTAACAATAGGCTTACAAGCTGAAAATTGAGTGGTGTTCGCACTCTTCAACTTATGTAGCCTGTACCATCTAATATATGAACACAAAATAAATAATGACACGTGGTTTCAATGTGACGCCACTAACCGTGTCGTTGTGATGCTGGACGGGGCGCTTTGGCTAACTCAGTGAATAACTTCGATTCAATCGCTGAAAAGATTACGAATTTTCGATCGCTGCTAGATTGTATGGACAAAAAATAGGCTTTTTATCAGTGATCGAGTTTAATTGGATGACTGATGGCTAAATATTGATAGTGTAAATATACAACTTAAAAGGTATTTAATAATTAGAAACAGAGCACGACAGGATAGGGTTTATATACGTGTACCTATGGAATTTTATCAATTAAAGTAGCACAGCAATACACATTATACCATTTAATAATTGGATTATACATTGTCCGTGTTAGTTGCGATGTACACACAGGTAAAAGTAAACACGTGATTTCTCTGCCAATATTAATAGAGATCAAACATTGAATTTGAGAAACACTTGCTCTGGTACATATAAACTTGGCGAAATCTGAAGATCTTAAATGACGTAGACAACTTATTCCGGAGCTCTAAAACGGGGTTGCTTTAATGGTAAAAGAATTGTTCATTTCGGGACAATCCCTGTAAAATATTAATCGTTCATAAAAAGAATGGCGCATTTGCTGTTACTACGTTTAATCTTTATGAAGATGATAGTGAATGCTATAAAATCTAAAGTTGTTTTTGTAGATGCCAAGAAACCGTACCAGTAAAATTCTTCTGTAGAGTTTGAGACACTTATGCTTGGTCAGAACACTCACTAAAATCAGAAACACTAGTATTCTTACGCGGTAGAATCCATGTGAACAAGACATGTTCAGTCTTGGTAAATCGCCCAGACCTCTCTAGTCACAGGAATGTATCATGTATCCCGAGGAAGCAGGAGGAGAGTAAAGGTATCCTGTAGTACAATTAGAACCGACGAGTGACGTCAATGGTACAAAAAACTTTAAACAGCGTCCAGAAATTAGCTTTAAGAGCAGCAAGGTAATTATTATTTTTTGAAATCGTACAAAAATGCAGAATTAAATCAAATAAACACGTCTTATGACACAGAACGATCACTCTTACAATGTAATAGAAATCCTGAATACACAAACAAGTCCATATTTCTACTTACACCTTGAAAATATCGCATACATCAGGGCCAACAAGAGTGATTAATATAAGTTGGATAATTTTTTTCATAATTGTTGTAAAAAATGAAGTGTATATTTGATGTTTTGAAATATCAATTTAACAATTTAAAACTTGACCAATTAAGCCACGGGGATGCATAAAACTCTATGCATCCCCGGATGTCTGAATCTGAGGTGAGTTTTAACTGATATTTTTTCTTACACCTTGAAAATATTAATTTAACAATTTAACACTTGATCACACCAATTAAGCCACGGGGATGTATGAAACTATCCGAATGTCTGAAAACTGAGGTGAGCTTTGACCAATGAATATATAAGTTGGGTTTAGTTTTAATTGATGTATACGATTTGAGTTTAAATTTAACTGATGTTTATAAGTTAGCTTGAACTGTTGTACATGTATACAAGTAGGGTGAGAGTTTTAACTTATGAAAGTATGGTTGAGATGAGTGTTAAGTGTAATAACAGTTGAGTTTTAACTGATGAAAGTAAGGTTGAGGTGAGTGTTAACTTGTTAAGCTGAGCTTTAACTGATGTATAAAAGTTAAGTTGAGTTTAAGCTGTTTTTTGACGTCTATTATCTTGTTTTATAACTGTAACTCGCTTATCGAACGCTTCAACAAGTCTTTCCGCATGACATAGACACACACTAGTTTATAGAGTGGTAAAGATAATGTGATCATTTAATTGTAACATCATTACCGAGTACCGATAAAGTTTTGTTTCGTTTGTTTACCCGCGTGCGCGATAGATGGTGGTTTCCCATCTCTACTGTGTTATATATTATAATCAATATACATTGTTTTTGTACATGTACATACCTTTATGTAGGCAAGCCGATCACCTTTGATCAGGACAAGTGAATGCCATATACATGTAACACATGACTGACAAACTCATGCAGCTTAGGAAATGTTTTTGAAAATAGTACAGTGTGTTACATAAAATAGCTGCTGAATCCCATTGTAACATGTCCCTACTGTGTACACAGGTAAACGTCTGGTGATGTTACTACACCGGCGTTGGCAGTTTTGTATCTTATCTAAGTTCTTGCATTGACGAGAAAACGCCATTTAGTAACAAAGACGTATTGATTACTTCCAAAACTCCTTTATAGGTAGTTCAAATAAACACTTGAATACTTGTACACATATAAAACCCAAAAGAATACCAAAGCTTCAAGAAAACCATAATCCGAACTCAAAACGATTAGATTAGGGGCAAAATATGAACAAAGGAAATATTTTCATGGATACCCTTGTGAAAGTACAAGAGAATAAGACCAGGTGTTCCGGAAGAGTAAGCGTTAATAAGAACGTTCTATTAGGAGTCGGCGCATTATGTTTGCAGTCATAAGGCGATCTTTTCAATTTTTAAACGAACACAATTTTTCACTTGCTATACAAAACTCTAGTACGTGTTCATCTTGAATATGCAAATACTGTATGGCATCCCTTCAAACTTAAACATATTGATATGATTGAGGCAGCGCAAAGGAGGGCTACGAAACAGATACCTGGATTTCGGGACTTATCATATCCGGATCGATTAAGGAAACTCAAATTGCCAACTCTTAGCTACAGAAGACAAAGAGGCGATATGATTGAAGTACTTAAGATAACTCACAGTATTTACGATGATTGTGCAACGGATTTTGTCAAGATGTGGAAAGATCACTAAAAAAAACAGAGAATAAGAGGTCACACATTGAAATTGTTTCCACAACATTCTTGAATAGACGGTCGCAAGAACTTTTTTGCCTTGCGCATTGTAAACATATGGAACAATCTTCCTGAAAATGTAGTATTAGCGCCAAATGTAAATAATTTAAAAATAGACTGGATAAGCACTGGGAGAACCAGGAACTCTTGTACAATATAGATCTGAGATACATTGATAATGTAATGTCATAATTATCTATATTTCAAATATTTAAATGTCATACTTTTGAGACCGATGAAGAGGATCTTGATTGATCTTGTATCGGAAAATAAACTTAACTTAACTAAGTACATACTGTATAGCATATTGTAGGAAACATCACCACGTTTTGTTGCCTGCTTAAACTGCTAAAATTGTCCAAGTCAGAATTTATCACTCTTCAAAGAATTCATTGTGGGATTGTACTGGAAGTTAAAATGTCGGCAACGTGACCTTTCCATCCCCGCCTAGTGTCGACATTTTACTAATGTATTGCAGCTGTAAATCGTGTTTAAAAACCAATCAGAGCCGTGCATTTTTAAAGATCGGTTCCTGTTGCATGTTTGACATATAAACATGTATTATAATGGTGTGTATTCTTATGTGCGTTGAGATAATAAACTAAGTATTTTTTTCCGTATTATCAAATACGTGTCCTTTGAACAAACTGTAAGAGATTCGTAAATCACCCTAGGGAAGGCTCCACGTTAAGTGTTGATGTCGTGCCATACCGTATTTAGATAGGTAGGACGTTAGCACGTGATACACTGTACCTATAGAAACGGTCAGCTCTAAAACACATCATAGCTGTAGCGTTGTTTGTAGGCGGCCTGATCAAAGGGAATAACATCTATGTTTGCCAATCAGACACCTTAAACATACACTAATCTACCAACATATCGGACACGACAGCTACAAGAACGTTTTGGAGTTGTATTTAAACTATTTTTCCAACGCGATTTTGTTATTGCATGTGTTTGAAAGAATTGCACTCGTTTTATCAGGCAGACGTTGCTCCAAAAAGTTTTCTTTGTTATCATAAAAGGTGTATTTCGTATTGGGAAATGCGAAGCGTCTTCAGCTTCAGAAACAATTCCCGCCATGTATATCTAGGTTACATCCATGTAAATGTTGACATTTACATGGATGTAACCTAGATATACATGGCGGGAATTGTTTCTGAAGCTGAAGACGCTTCCTCTTCCGGAACACCCGGTCTTATTATCTTATATCTTTTTCAAGGTTCTATTTGTAAATCTTTCCTTTGCTAAGATTTTGCCCTAATTTGAGTTTGGATTATAGTTTTGTTGACGCTTTGGCATTCTCTGATTTTAAAACTGATATATTTAATTTCAAAGACATTGTAATTAACTTTAATGAATCGTCTTTTGTTGTTTAGCAAAACCTGCTTACTTTTATCTTTCCGATAAATTCCAGATTGTTTTTATTGCTAACTGTGAAATAATTGTGATTTGTAACCCAGTATTTTCTTGAATTTTTTATTTAACCAATTAGTTTTCTCTGGCACACCTGCGTTAATCACTCTCGAGCTAGCTATAGCTTATCAAGAGAGTAATTAAACTAATGAGAGCTAAGTTCACTCGAAGAAGTACCAAAAAGATTAAGCAATGTTCTTGACAAGAATAAGCAGTTAATAAATCCAGTCGTTTATACGGCTAAGATTTCCCCGAATAAAGTATGTACTGGTATTGAAAACAAGGTAAGCATCATGAAATGTGATGCTTCCTTGAAAAAAGACAAGGAAAAGGGTGCATGGGAGACGTTACAAATCACAATCTAAGTTCAAGTAAACCTTCAGCTTTCTGACAATAATTATCCTGCAACACATCTATATTGTCACATCAACACTGAAGCGTTTACATTTGAATGAAGTCTTAGCAAATCTGATCTACGATGTGAACAACGTAATGTAAGATTACGTTTATAACAAAAATCAAAATATCAGAGAATACCGAAGCAAAGTCAACAAAACTATAATCCAAATTCAAAATCCATTAAACCAGGGGCAAAGTAGGAACAAAGGAAAGATTTACATTGAGACTGCTTCATCGACACCACCCGCCTTGTAAATCTCGGTAATTTCCAAGTAAGCATCAATCCTCAAAATGAGAACTGAGTCATCATTGTCATCACAAGAAGTAAACACTCTAATGAACAAACTCAAAAACGTCCATCTTCATATCACACAAAGATACAGAATATGTCTCGATGATATCAAGATGGCGACCATAAAACTTGCCCATAGTCTTCATACAAACTGCGTTCAATGTTAAAGGACAGAAAAGACCATTCCTTTATAATGTAACTAGTTTACGAACTTTCATAAAATTACAAGATTTTGAAAGAAATTAAACAGCTCTCTATCTTATACATTGTATAAACCGGATACAATTTTGCACAAAGGCAGCTCACACGGTCATTATGAATCATACTCCTTCTTTACTAAACATAGATATTGTTTTGTTTGTTTATACACAATGTTACACATCTGAAGTATATATATGTTTTGATAAATTTATACAATGTTACACATCTCAAGTATATATATATATATTATGTATTGATTACCCCGTGAGACACGCCCACCCTGTTTTCATGGTAAACACGTGAACGAGCTAGGTAGGCTACGGTAACCCATAAACCATTCACGTCTCTCTGGCTAATTAATACTCATAGCTATAACTAATTAATGACCACGCGTGTAAGGTGCGTGTGATTCGTACTATTAAAACGTCACTGGTGTATCTTTATAATGATTTGAATGTAGTGATGTGGATAGGATAGCAGTGGAGTTTGGAGAGTAGGACGACAAGTGGGTATCGAATGCAGAGAGTAGGGAGGTGTTAGTTAAACAATATGATCTGGGGAGCGAGGGATGGCTATAGATACGGATGGCAAGGTGTGTAGGAAAATAGAGCGTGGTGGGTGGTGAATAATGACCACAGAAATACATAGCAAGGTGGTGAACTGTGATCTGATCGTGATATATGGGACAAGACAAAGAATTGTTTTGCAACTTGGTTGGAATACAAATCAGAGAATAGCAAAGCGTCATCAAAATCATAATCCGAACACAAAATCGCTTAAACTAAACTGGCAAAGATTGAACAAATGAAAGATTTACATGGATACCCTTGTAAAATTACAAGATAATAAGACCAGGTGTTCCGGATGGGTGAACGTCTTCTACTGCATCGACGACACCAGTCATATCTACCAGATTGACTTGGCTTGGTAGATGTAAGTACATAGTAGGTACACTAATCGAATAGAAAGATCGGGTCCAGAAAAAGATAATCAACGCAAAGATCGAAATGTTGTGAAAATGTGAAAAAAGTGAAGGGCACATGGAGAATGGCAGGTGGAAATTAAGGGTCATATCCAGAAGCCAATGAGATATTGATGACATGGTGATAGTGTAGGGGGAGGGGGTAAAATGGCGTCAATAGGTATTACAAGCTTATTTAGTTATTTGAGTTTTGGCACGTATACGTGTCACATGGCTACGCAACTTAAAGATAATTGATAATACCCCAAATAAGCATTCTATATGACTTGCACATGTGTTATGTACGCATGTCTACAAAGTCTGTCATTTAGAAGTAGGGTGTAATACAAACCTTGTAGGTTAACGGATATGGAACAACAGTCTGACATACTTATATGATGTAATGACCAAACCTTTAACCATTTATGAAAATCTTGACATAAATTTATGTCATACTGCCATAGCGAGGAGAGGAGGAGAAAGAGAAGAAGTAGTAAATGGAATGTCTAAAAAGAAGTTGTAGCGACAGACCAATTCTTCGATCTATTTATGGAAATGCTTTCAAATACACGAATGTTCTAAATTCGCCTTTTGTAACGGAATTATTTGTCATAGATTCACCTTTTGTACCAGAAATATTTGTCATAACTTCCAGAAATACTTGTCATAAATCCAACATTTGTACCAGAAACACTTGTCATAGATCCACCTTTTGTACCAGAAATATTTGGCATAGATTCTAGAAATACTTGTCATAGATCCACCTTTTGTACATGAAAAAAACTTTTCATATATTCATCATTTGTACCAGAAATCCTTATCATAAAACCTCCTGTTGAACAATGGTTAGCTTTCCCAATCATGTTTCAACGTAATGGCAGATTACACTTGATATTATTTATCAAACAAGACAATATTTAGACAATTTCACCTGATAGTATTGACAAAGGTATCTTCGATAAGGTATCAAAAGGCAAATAAAATAGCAGATATTGTGAATTTTCTTTTGAATTTAGGTTTTGATATTTCCTTCACTATTTGAAGATATATCTATTCCCTCAGGTTTTTTCTTGACGGGGAGGCGGTTTGGCTTGCGTGCAGGATGATAATAAGAACAGGTTGTTTCAGCCGCTGAATATAGGTGATGACGACATTAAGCGTCCCTTTGATACAGAGTGGGTCACGAGAGCTATACACCTGAGCATGCATGTCCCACGCCTGGAAGCTTCCACCTTTTTTTGAGAAAATGATACAAACGTGTCAATGGCTGATGTATAACATATTGCCGATCCTTGTGTCTGAGCGGCTGTCACTTCCTTCTGAGACGTTTATTCCTTCGTTCATTAATGTTCGAGTTATGTTTTTCCTTTAAGGTATGAATGAGTCAAATTATTGCCACATAACCAGGCTCGAAACTTGATGGTCAATGGTAACAATAGAATATTTATACCATTCCACTTAACAATGGAATATATATACCATTCAATTAACAACTGAATATATATACCATTCTACTTTACAATGGAATATATATACCATTCTACTTAACAATGGAATATCTATACCATTCTACTTTACAATGGAATATATATACCATTCTACTTTACAATGGAATATATATACCATTCTACTTAACAACGGAATATATATACCATTCTACTTAACAATGGAATATATATACCATTCAATTAACAACTGAATATATATACCATTCTACTTTACAATGGAATATATATACCATTCTACTTTACAATGGAATATATATACCATTCTACTTTACAATGGAATATATATACCATTCTACTTTACAATAGAATATTTATACCATTCAATTAACAACTGAATATATATACCATTCTACTTTACAATGGAATATATATACCATTCTACTTAACAATGGACTATTTATATACCATTGTATGTCTTTATCTAAGGTTCCTATACTTCTATTTGTAATGAAAGGGTTTATTACATATCTTTCTTGTGCCGGAAGAAACCCTATTATATTTTATTGTCGTTCGTTATTATGCCACATTTCCTATTTCTATATTTAATTGATCCATTTCCTATTACTAATAACCTTCCCTCTGGATTACTTGTGAAGCTGTCTTTGTAAATCCTTTAATTTAACAAATCACGTGACGAATATAATCATCATCATGCTCTCATTTAGAGTATTGTCAATCCCCATGTCGCCTTTTGTTTTGAAGTTCTGGTTTGGAGCAGTAGAGTTACACGTCAAATCGTTTACAGACACCTGTCGGTAAAAACTAACGTATCCTTATCTTACATAAATATCGACACAGGTATGGGAAAGGAAGGCACAGATTGTTATACAGTTGTATAAGTAAAGATAGAAGCATATATATAAATGTACCATAGATGTACAGGAAGAAATATTTACCTTCATTGTAAAAGTGAACACCAAAATGAAGAAGGTTGGGGAAGAAATATTTACCTTATGTGTATGGGTGAAGACAGAAAGTAGAAGATAGTTTGTACAATAGATGTACAGGCAGTAGATATTTGAACAATATATAGGTGCACAAGTGGAGTAGATATATAGAATAATTGTGTACAAGTAAATACGGAGGGAATAAATAGATATTCAGACTAAAGTTGTAAAAATAAAGAACCACACTTTTGTTGTACGGTACAATGTTCGCTCGGATTAGAGGGTATAAAACATACGGTCTAACGGTACTTAACTGACATCTGCTGTTTTGATGGATCTTCATACATACATATGTACAATAACACCACTGCAATGTCTAATGAGGGATGTGGGTGACGAGGATTGTCTATATAATATGGCATCCGATTGCCAAGTAACATACACACATAGCGGAGCTTACAGTCACCTTCAACAAACTTGATGCAATTTGAATAACGTTGAAGTGGAAGAATTCAAACTCAATTGCATGCCCGATGAGGGCGAAACGTACTTTCGATTACGATATCAGTGAATAAAACTTGAAACTGCCTTGAAAAAAATTGGCTTTATCTGCTTAGATTAGATGTTAATTTGCAAGTTGGTATTCACGGGATTGTCTGTCATTTCTGATTAGATTACCAGATCATTTAATTTCTTACTTCGGTGTAATAAAAGTGCAAGGGGTTCCCGCTGAGACCGTTTGTAAGCCAAGCTCCAAAGGTCACGCCGCGGTCCTTGTTTACTGTGTTTGTGAATTTGATTCCTTTTTACTGCAGCTGGAAGTGTACTGTGCTACCTATATGCTGACAGCCTTAGAACATCTTTGATCTGGCGTCTACTGAAATATTAATATACAACATGGTGCCGTATCACATTTCACACCCTGTGGGTAGCTTGGAGTACCATAGCCATTAATCCACATCACAGGTTTATTTTGAATATTGAATGCTATACAGTCCATTGCAAACAGTGTAAACAGTTGGATAGGAACAGTATTCAATTCCAAATTATAGAACGCAAAATGCAGAAGAAAAACAGAAAGAAACTGCAACGAATCATTCCAAATATAAGGTCTTCACGTCGTTTAAGTGTAAACACAATGACAATAATCCAGTTTAATTTCTGTTTGGACCTTAAAACGAATCCAAACGCATATGATTAAAACCTGTCTGTATCATAATCTCGCGCCCCTCACTACAACGTATAAGATGATATCTCACTGGCACTATATTGGCACTACAATTAAAATTGCTCCAGAAAGTCAATGGATGCAATAAACCTGGCGTCATGTTCCATCCTCGTCTTGCATTGAAGGTCACTCTGGTGTTGCCCCTAATACTGTATTCCATTGATCATCATGATATTATACGGGTTTGTTCGTATGTCATGTTCGCCTTACAATTGCAGGATCGTTAATTCTTCAGCTGACTTAGCGAAAAACGGTCAATAAGCTGAAAACATCTTAACTGTTTCAAAGACAAGTTTGTTGTTCTTTAGGAACAGCTAAAATTAGCATGGACATGCTGGCTTGGGCTGATGTTTTAATTTTGCTTCAAAATTCAAAATTTAAAAGGTTTTACGCGCCTGACCCTTCTGCTTCTACATTAGTTTAGAAAGTTTGGATTCCCACCTTTTGACCCCTAGGATGACCGAAGAGTCATAGGAGGACCAAACAGCTATATGGCACAGTTTAATTAATTTTTCGGCATATTGTATCTATTACTAAATTCAAAAGGTACATCATATGTGTGTGTTACGTCATCTTTTTTGCTAAATGTTAGCTAAATATTTTGACCAATAGTTCAGTTAGAACACTTAAATAAATTTGTTTCCAGGAAAATCATGTTATTTAAGTTATCATTTTAAAAACGCTAATTTTCAAGATGTAAATAGCACCCTTTGTATTGACTTCATGTTAAGGTATATGTCGATTGTTGTAATACCATATGAATTATAAACAGACATGTTCTGGCATGTCATTCATACTATATCTTTGGCGTGGAGGTCAGAACTCGCTTGAAGTTCATGACAATTGCCGATTGTTTTATGTAAACCCACTAGTCAATACATGGAAATTGCTGCGTATTGCTTCACAATGTTTCAGGAATATCAGCCACGATCTGTGTTTCTGAGATGTCTCACACAGAAGTTTGTTATCTGTCAACACGTGTTTATATGAAAGGATCAGGCTTTATATAAGACCATCAAGTAAGTGAGGCCGCGACGTAATGTTGTGAGATAGCGGCATGATTAAAGAGATTACAATCACCGTACACGTCAGTGCGCCCTACACAAAGTCATTACAGGGCAGCACTGGCATGTACAAGAATTGTCAGAAATACATTGGAAGACATGACTGTTAATTAAGTTGAATTTGTCGCCACGGATCTCTGTTTGGTATTGCATGTGCCGGCAGTGCTGGTCACAGGGGCGAAGTGAGACGCTTGGCATGTGTGTGTACCATGGCACTCACAGCTTTTGATCTCACATGTTTTACAACATAGTATTGCATGTACATAAAGCTGAAAATAACTTGTGTGTTCCATCGCAGTGTTTTAGGGTAATGAAATGTATTGTACAACGTACCGTCACGGTCATTACTTCTTACTGCGGAATCGCTTCTCGTAATAGGTTCATGTCTTGTTGGGAAGATGGTTTTTTTTATTTTTGTCTCAGTTTGAGTACATTTTAATCTCTAGATATTTGGCACTACAAATAGGTGACTTTTTATCATAAAAAAGTCGGTTGGAATATAAAATTAATCCAATTAACTTCTTTGCGTCATCGGGTGGCACAGTGAATAGTGGAGCAGCCTTTCAGAAAGACGGCTGTGTCCGACTCCCCGATCTAGCATTATTCGGTCACCTGCTTTACCACGTGAGTTTATTTTGGTTCACCAGTTTTCTACAGCAATGATCCCCTGCACGCTGTTCGGGAGAGTAAAGATAATTACTGTAAGTTGTTATAACATGTTTCGTAATTGTTGTAAAATTAAAAAAAACATCAGAGAATACCAAAGCGTCAACAAAACCATAATCAGATTTCTTAAAATCGAATAAACTAGAGGCAAAATATGAACATAGGAAATATTTACTCAGTTTAACATTGAGACCCTCTTGAAATTACAAGAGAACAAGACCAAGTGTTCATCAAGAAAGCACACTAACGGGCATACTCAAAAACGTCCATCTTTATATCACACACAATTACAGAATATGGCGACCATAAAATTTGCCAAAAGTCATCGTAAACCTGCATGTCTCGAATCCCTGTGCCGTAAGTTCGTCAGCAGCTGACATCTATTACGACAATCTCGATATTCAGAGCAAGCCCTAGAATAATGAATCAACTGCGACAGGTAAACACAATAGGATGGAGAAGTAGAGATGTTACTATCAAGAAAAGAAAAGGTCCCGATCGGAAAATAGAAATGGGCACGTTTATCATAAAACTTTTTATTAAGTTGCCCGTGTTGGTCACAGTTAATGTATATTATTTATACATATACCTGTGATTTAGAATACCAAGTCACGTGAGACAAGCTGTGTCAAAGGTCAATGTGTTAAATCGCATTGTGACTAACTACAGATTGACTAAAAATGTCATTCTACAAACAATCAACAATCTGATTAAAAGGTAATGAATCAACGATAAGTGTTTTCTTCCAGAAATATTTCTTTTTTTGAACAAACAGCAATCTTATTTATCAACAAAACAAACATAAAGTGTTGTTGACGTTAATGATCGATTCTCGGTATTTAAATCAAATATTTATAGCAGATATTGGAAGGATGGCAACTAAAACCAAAAACCCTAGCGAAAGGGCAACAACAGACGATACAGAAAAGGAAAGAAACCCCAACCACGATAACAAAATAATAAAACAATCAGCCAGTGAATCTGAATGGTAAGTGTAAACTGTTCCCGGAAACACTTGTGGACCTCCCCCACCTCGATTCTTTCATTAAACCAGGATATATGGTTGTAATTGTGTTTTTAGAATGATACACATATGATTCAGCGAATCATCACTATACCATCAGTATTGAAAAATATCAGAGAATACCAAAGCGTCAAAAAAACATAACCTGAACTAAGAATCGATTAAATTAGAGGCCAAATACGAAAACATTGAGATATTTGCATTAAGACCCTTGTAAAAGTACAAGAGAATAAGACCCGGTCTTCCGGAAGAGTAAGCGACTTCTGCTTCATTTCGACACCCGCTATGTAAATCTTGGTCACATCTATGTAAATCTCCAATATAAACCTACATTTCTATTTTGATAAGTATGTTTTAAAGTTTATGTAAATGTATACTATTATATATTCAATGGTGTGTTCTTATTACAGCGCTATGATGTAATTAATATCCATATCACCAGCTAGTGTGATGCTTCGTTTGCCTCTTAACATTAAAGTATTAAATGGCATGTCCTAATGTGAACTTAAAAAAAGGATTTTTTTTTGTACATCAGAACTTTTAATGTAATATATCGAATTCTTAAAGAGTTTAGAGGTTACCTAGGTAACAGAAGTCTCATTTACTCTACCCTTAATGTAATCAATGGCCACGATTACTGCATAGAGGCTTAGCATAGGTACTTTGGTAGCTTAATTATTCCAGAAAAAAATAAAGCACACTGTAAACGTCAAATAATAATAAAAAAAAGATATATATTGAAATTAAATTAAGGATAGATAAAATGAAAAAGAGATATTTTAAACATTTCTTCTTTTCGGGAGACGAAACGTTTTATAGTTTTTCTGTAATATAGATACTATCGCGTTTAAAATAGTGTGAAATCTCTAAACAGAAAACACTGTGAAGCTATGGTTTAATTAAATATTTCTATTTTTTTTTAAAGATAAGATGTGTGAGTCTAATCTTTATCTCTGTAAAACAAACTAATGTCCCACATTAATTGATAATACACAAAGTAAGCAAAATTCAAGTTGTGATAATACTCTTTGAAATAGATCATATAAAAAACGACAATGTCCACAAATGGGCAAAATAATAATAATGCCAACTATGTATCACAAACATAATTGTGAAACAGTGCTTTATTGTAACGATATTGTTTCTAAACAAATATACCCAGTCTATATACATTTATATATTCTCTCTTCAAACATGCGTTAATATCGTGATCGTTTAATAAATATATACACTACGAAAATTTCCGTAAAATGTACTGGCTCATTGTCTATAGCATTATTCCGTCCATAGTTCTCACAACAATTTTTAACAAAGAAACTATATAGGTTAATTTTGTATCTCTATTCACTGACTTTAAACGGAATTATCTCCTCGCGTTGTATTATGGTGTTAAGAAGTGAATTAATTTTAATGTACTGTGCTAAATTATACGTGTACCACCATATACGTAATGCCCTGGAGAATAGTGGAAAGCTACATGTCATAATTATGGACACCTTAAACCCACCGTTGATACCAGTATACATGAAATATGCACGCTGTTGGCAGTAGACAATAAAAACATACTCTTTGTGATGAGAAGATATTTTCTCACACACAAAAAAAGTGAAATGTTATCGTTCGCACTGAAGGTTAGTTAAGTAAAAATATAATGTGATTAAAAAAAAAAAAGGCGAAAAAAGAAAAAGTATTGGACAAAAGTCTGAAAAGAGAGGTTTGCTTTTTAATTAAAATTAAATAAACGTAAGAAAACCGTTCTTTAATTTAGATGAAATAAACATAAGAAAACTTTTTCAATTTTATCAATCACTATATCGATGTATGTTTCTATCATATATTGGTCTTGGATATAGAGAATCCTTCATATTACTCACGCCAATGCTATAATACAGACACGTTATTGACTTTGACAGGAAAGGTAAGCCCTCCATGCCCTGATGAACGAGATACCCGCGTCATTGAAGTAAACAACGGTGCAACAGTCATTTTGAAGACAAATATAGAGAGAAGTTTTATCTTTGTACGGGAGAACACAATGCTATAAAAAGACATACTGGAAAATTCATCGGAACTTTTTTGGGAGAACACAATGCTATGAAAAAGGCATACTGGAAAATTCATCGGAACTTTTTTTGGTAAAACGCAAAAAGTACGATACTTTATCTTTTATATCACACAAGAACTTTTGACATTTACTTCAATGCAGGAATATTTCAGAAAAGGAAACGGCTGCGTTTATCGCAAATGTGAAATGAAAATTTAAATGGACAAAATCCATATGGACTGTGTAACGAAAAAGGAAAGTAAAAACATTGTTCCTTCCACAGCTTAAATATTTCAATCCTGTTTTATTACAGTGACATTTGGAAGTAATTTGATAAAAAAGGGAAATATTTTGTTTCTTTGATATTCATGCCTAACTCAATTTAAATTTTGATTTGGGTTTTAAATTTAATTTGAAAACTTGCTTCCAAAATCACGAATCTAGATCTATAAAATATTTATGTGACCTATGTAGTATATGTTTCTGGTGCTGAATGACCTTAGCCAGTAAGTCTTTGAACTTCAACTACATTCGTCCACACATGTCCGTGATTTCCTGCATTATGGAGATTTATCACGTTTTCACATCTTTTTCATGAATGCATTAACACTGATGAAATCTAACTCAGTCGTCTTATCTTCGTACGCATGTCAACGGATCAGGGAAGAATGCCTTCAGGACATATCTGTAGGAACAATAACAAACGAAAGGAACTATCTGAATGAGGAATAAATGGACATGATTCAATTTTGAAATTACGTTAAATATCCCATTTGAAACAAAAAATGAAAAATATTAAATATGCTGATGGCTATCTTTTAAACACAACTGAATTAAAGTATAACAGTATCGGGACCTTATCAGTCAAACATGCTTTCAATCACATTAACCTTAATTGTTTCATTGTCGGTGTTCTGAAGATCAATTCTAAGGCAATTCTAACTCTTTTCTCTTTAAAGTAATTTCCTAAGTGGAACATTAAATAGATCGTGACTTCATGCTAGGAAATACACATACGATATCATATTAAAATAGTTTACGTTTTATTGCGGAATTGTTGAATTCGATCCCTTGTACATTGTTGGTTTGTCATCTTGTTGATGTATTGTAAATGGCTTGAGGGTTCTGTCTCAAGTTTGTCAGCGATTAGACGAAGATAGGATGACACATAATAAATAGATATATATCTAAATGTTCTAACAATTGGCATGGCTTTAATATTAGGCTAAATCAACTAAATACATCAATTCATATTTGTTTCGGGGGTCGTAAAATCCACTTAAGTCATTTCGTCGATGGGGCAATGATATTATCTTTCTTAAACACATTTCACTGCTTGGCTTAATAGAATTGTGTTGGTGATAAAACATTCATAAACGAACATAAAACGACAACAGTTTTGTTAATTCAGATCTTAATTTATTTTTTTCAAATCTTAAAAATAAGATACAGATAATTGCTCTGAGTTTAAAAGAGTTCGCCGGCCATGATATCATGATACAATTCTGCAGTGGAAACCCACTTGTGTTTTCTTGCTTCACTCCAAGAATAGGATGGATGGTCAGCCCGAGGGCATGGTGCATGGCTGATAAGTTTAGAATGACGCATGAAGTAGTAGAAATCAGCCACGTAATGGTGATGGGTATCGGCTAGTTAAAATTGGTTGCATACGGAAATCGCTTTTTTTCTGAATGTATTTTTTTTTCAAATTAGTTTTTGTGAGTATCATCTATGTTAGTCTATTGATATGAATACAATTTGGTATAAATCAGTATCATACATTTCTACCGAAAAAAGTAGTCGTTTTCGTGAGATTCATCTATGCTTCAAATAAGAATTGCATTGTAAAACATTTTATTTTGTGAGTATCGCGCATATAAATCTAACATTCATTATATTCGTATTTGACTCTTTTTATAAGTATGTGATGAATATATTCTTACACTTGTGTCAATGTAATAATGGATAGATTAAACTCGTTAAATAATGTCACTAGCCTTCAGGCGATAGTCTTGTATACATTCATATTTTTTTTTTGTAAGTTTATGTTCAGTTTGTACAAGTCAATCGCACAAACTGTATACTACGTCATTTAGTCGTAGTTTGATTTTCGTGAATATCGCTCTACGTGAAGAGTTGAGTTTGCTCGCGTTGTAAGTAATGACACGTGTAAGATACAAATAACGAAATATAAAACTTATGAACAATTACATCAATATTTTAATTTTCTTGTTTGAAACTATCAGTTTGTTTATGACATTCACGTTAGGCAATTTGCATGTTTTAATATGTATGTAATACGCTAGTGACCAAAACAATAAAAAGCCTATATAGAAAATCGGTTTCAGTTTTGAATGAATACATATAAGAACAGGCGTTTTAATGCACTGATACATGGTACTAGGTATTCAAACGATTCAGAGTATAGAGGAGCAGTTGTTATTAGAGGTTTAGCTCAGTATGATATACATGTCAATTATACTTTGAAGAGTAGGAAAGTGAGAATGATCAGAAATGGAGAAAACATGTGATTTGACGTTTGGGATTTATTCTCACTAGCTAGAACTAGTTGTCTTGATCAGTATCTAGAAATGTACTTGTTTGCTGGGGTTATGCACAAGATAACATACCATAACATACTGACATGGTCATGAATGATTCAAACATACAATGTCCCACTTGACTTTCTGTTCTGAAAACAATTCTATTATAGAAACAGAAATTTTCCACCATTAAAGTTTGATGCTTGAATGTCTTGTAAGCTTAGCTCAATACTTTGTATGCATTTCTAATGGCCAAACGAATGATTTAAAGTCCTGTCGACCATGTACTCGTCACTAATAACCTCAGGTTACACCAAACATCAATGTAATTATCTATTGTTTATTTCACCATAAGAACTACACACCTGTATACCTTTTATGGTAATTGTCTTCTTGATATTTCGATTTTCATATCTAGCATTTTAATCAATATTTATATATATGTTTTATTTCTAAGCGGCAACCGATACTAATTAGTGCTGTAAAGTGTATCATTAGATTTAATTGGTGACGATTAATACTGTAACATATAGTTAGTTCCTCCGTTTATATTTATGTCGCAATTAAAGCATACCTGAACCTAACACCATGAAGATAAAACTTAAACGCATTAACCCATTCACCCCTGGACATACATTTAAACTCCTCCAAATAAAAGTTGGAATAATACATTATAAAATCCCAGGGGTGAATAGTTTAAAGCTGAAGTCCATCGCAAGGGAGTTCAGGGTATCTGGAACCTGTAGAAGAACATTCTAACTCTATGTGCCGCTGTTAATAGGTATTTTATTTATTTAAGACGTAGCCCTGGGCTACTCTGCTCAGGAAGGATGGGAAACAACAAATACAAATGCACGGTTCTGCTTTAAAAACATTCATGACAGCATTACACCGGTGTTTGTAGCGACTGATATTGGCACTTAACACTTGAAATAATTTACAGCGGCGAACAGATTACGGGGAAGGTCAATATCATCACCACACATCATCATCATGTGTCAAATATTTCTATGTGTTTCCTTGCGAGTCATTTTATCCTGATTAAAACACGATTGTTTACATCAGTTCCTGATGTATTTAAATTAAACTCATTCCCTATATTCAGCACTTTTAAGAACCATACATTGTTGATGGTATGCAAATTTTACCGGATTAATAAATATTTCTTTTCAAACGTGTTGTAAGGATTGAATTTGTCTTTCGTTCGGTTTTTTGGTAAATCTTTATTTCCTGTATTGTGTCTTTTCATCGACAGAAGGTTTCGCAGTGTCTTGTGTATTTGGTAACTTTATTTTCCTTGACTTACTACGTTTCTTGACAGGTCGTGTTGATGATTAAAACATTGGACATGTTTATTTAAATTGCATTCGTATCCTCGCGAGACCAAACATGTACATGTACGACGTCAAGGAAGAAACCTCTTTAAGCCTGAGAACTTGTGATGGATTATTTTGTACATAACAACAGTTCTTCGCCTAGGCTTTAGAGCTCTAACTCACTCACACATATATATTTAATATACATTGTCTAAAATATTCCCCATCCAATAATTTTAATGGACAATCGTATAAGTTTATAGTAATAGACACCGACGAACGACTACGTGTAAAGACGAGGAACCTGTATCTCGCTAGGCACGGTGATATCCGTGGAACTAGTGTTCACATTCGGGCACCACCCGTGTCTTTGAGGTAAGCGTTTAGTAAGCGACTTCACACTTGTCAGAGGATATAAATAAATCACCCAGGAATGAAAAGCGATAAGGTTGACATTTCAATCAACAAATTCATTGTCCTAGTCAGTAAATATGACATTTTTTGTCCCCTGATCGACGAGGTGTTTGAGAAGTCCCCCTAGGACGGTTATCTATCGATCGTAGCAATACGTGGTCCTGTACATATATGGTTACAACTAAAGGTAAATTCTAGTCTTGAGTGATGGTTATTGATTAGGATTATATCTAAGTATACCAAAAATACAAAGTCTACTTCTGCTGCCGTGTTTCTATTTGTGGAATAGATACAATAAAACCAACAGAAATGGATTTGCGTTGTAAATATTAATAGGAAATATAATTTGTGATTGCAAGGGCCCCGTGATGGAAGCTCCGACACTACACCATACAATACACAGATTAACATCCACGGTGGTATATTAAACAACCCATTACCTATACCGGTACCATTGTTTACCTTGGAAGTATTAATGGTAGCCATTACTATCTCTACCGACGGTTTAACCATTGTCAGCCGATTTCATGCTCCTCAAATATTATGAATAATTAGTCTGTGTTAGAGTATTGATGTTGTTTCTGATACGCTTTATCTAAGAGACTTATGCACGGACACATCGTACTCGTCTGACTGTATAAACTGAAAGCATATATGTTTGAATTCAATGTACCGTGTTTATTGTTACAATGACTGATAATTCCACTTTACTGATGTAGACAACACTACTCTACAACCGCTGACAACCCCACTCTACTACTGCTGACAACTTCATTTTTCTATTGCTGAAAATTCTCCTCTACTATTGCTGACAACTCCACTCTACAACTGCTAACAACTGCATTCTACTAGTGCTAACAACTTCACTCTACTACTGCTGACAACTTCATTCTACTACGGATGACAACATCACTATACTATTGCTGATAAATCTACTACCTACTGCTTAGAAATCCAATGCTGCTGACGACACCACTCTACTACTGCTATCAACTCAACTTTACTACTGCTAACAACTCCATTCTACTAGTGCTAACAACTCCACTCTACTACTGCTGACAACTTCGTTTTTCTATTGCTGAAAATTCTCCTTTACAATTGCTGACAACTCAACTTTACTACTGCTAACAACTCCATTCTACTACTGCTGACAACTTCACTCTACTACTGCTGATAACGTCACTCCACTATTGCTGATCAATCTACTACCTACTGCTTAGAAATCCAATGCTGCCGACAACTCCATTCTACTACTACTGACAACTCAACTCTACTACTACTGACAACTCAACTCTACTACTACTGACAACTCAACTCTACTACTACTGACAATTCAAATCACTACTGATGACAACCCTACTCTACTAGTGCTGACAATTCAAATCACTACTGATGACAACCCTACTCTACTAGTGCTGACAACTCCACTTTACTAGTGCTGACAACTCCACTCTACTAGTGCTGACAACTCAACTCACTACTACTGACAACTCAATTCTACTACTACTGACAATTCAAATCACTACTGCTGACAACTTTACTCTACTAGTGCTGACAACTCCACTCCACTAGTGCTGACAACTCCACTCTACTAGTGCTGACAACTCCACTCTACTAGTACTGACAACTCAAATCACTACTGCTGACAACTCAACTCTACTACTCCTGACAATTCAAATCACTACTACTGACAATTCAACTCTACTACTGCTAACAATTCAACTCACTACTACTGACAATTCCTCTATTTAATAAATGCTGGCAAATCCACTCGACGTTCCCGAATGCCTTATATGTATATGTACTGCTTACTTCTGCCGGTGAAAATTTCTTTATATGTCAACAATCTTTAATATCTCCAACGATTTATCCGCCACAAAGACGATTTCGACACGGTGACTTAAATAAATACGAATTGTATCACTGATATCTTTACAAATGTAACTGTTTCGAAGTCGTTTAAGTCCGAGCGACGTAATGGCATGTATGCTTGTAAATCTAATTTGTGACTATCGTATCGCCGTACGTAGTTCAACATTATCAAGGAGGTTCATATACAAACTTTTCTTCGAATGTATAAAGAAACGACACTTACCTTTAGTGACGAAGAGAACAAGTACATGAATTAAGATGTAAATGTGTCTAAATTCGCTCTGAACCATTGTGACAATCTGTGTTTCACAAAACTTGTTCCCGTCCTGGGTATTCCACGTGTATAGTTATAAAGTCCCTGGTATCAGTCCAGCCCCGGAGGCTTAACAATGACAACACACGTGTTTCAGGTAAACAAATTAGCTTAGCCAATTTCTGTATCAGCTTTACTCGAAGGCTTATAATATTAAAGTGTACTTTTCTCAGCTTATAGAAATATATAGTGTCCGGAGATCCCAGAGTCCCGTTCCGATTGGATCGATGAGCTGTAATATCAGCCAATCATATTGTGGGTACCATCGCTTGTTTGGACGGTATTTGATAGTAACGTGTATCTGTCGCTGCTGATCACCTATACCATTGCTTTGCTGTCTCTGATTTACACGACGGTGCTACTGCACAGACAACACAGCGATACGGTATCCTCATATCTCAGCCCTGCACGCTTGTGTTGTCCAGGTCATGGTCTCCTTAGCTTTGCATTATTTTCGAAATGTATGGTAAATATCTAGGTGAAAACTGGCATTTACGATATAGTGTTTGATGCTCTATGTATCACACAACACACCTGTGCTGCAATTCCAAATTGTTTCAAAATGCCTTTTAAAAGAGCATTTTTTTAAAAGTACTTCAATTATGAACCTGCTTCCATAACAAGAAAAGCTGCCTTCTAATTCGCGGTCCTGTCTATACTAGACCAGATCCTCAATTTTGGCAACATCGTTCATTCTGTAATGTAATTGAAGGCCAACCGCTACGTATAAAACCCATTAACAATTAATAAACAGCTCGGAGATCACGCTTTGGTATCCAATTATATTCCAATAGATTGCTTGTAGTTTCTCATCAGTGGTGGGAGACTCGGCGAACCTGTCCACGTCTATGGCAGCATACGGTGTACGGTAAACGTATCTTATACCACGCATTACAGAAATCAAGGCCGAGACCTTTATTATCTAGGATCTGGCGCTGTCCTTGTCCAATAAATTTTCGAGTAAAACGCTCCAAGAGTGTTAAAGTTGGCATAGACTTTCTTCTTTGTGACGTCGACAAACAGTCTAGATTTTTTAGGTGATATTTATGTTCCTGAACAGAAGAAAGACAAGAAAGCCAATCAAGGTTAATAGGAGTATAAGACTCTTCATGACAAGGGGATATAATATATGGAAATTCCAATCGAGGGGTTTTCAAATTTGATAAAACCAGAGAGTGCAATTTCCTTATAATAGACATTTGGTCATGCAAGAGTAGTTTTCTTTTATGTCAAGTACATTTACACGCTCAAAAACCACGAAAATACGTTTTGACTGGCTAACATTTTGGGATTTTCAAATTTTTTCTTCGACGTTTACGAAAACGAATCAAAAACACCATTTTTGCAAGCACAGTTCGCGCATGATAATTTATATCAGCTTTCCAATGTTAACGGTTTAAGTTTTGTGAAAGGTTTTTATTTCATCAAATCACCTTTTTCCCTTTCCTGTATCAGGGATTCGTGACGTCACGTCATTGTTGAGCTATTGTGACGTCACCTCGCGTGATATGCTATGTTAGATGGAGTTTTCTTACATAGCTTGCCTAAATGGGATATGAGAGAAAAATACTTACAAGGGTATTCGTATATGTAGAAAAGGGAAATTTTGACTTTTATAGACACAGCATCTCCGACTCTGAACTGTTTACAAAGATTTTTTTTAATGATTTTTGTTAATTTATGAAATAAGCTTTTTCATCTGATATATTTTCTTTGGACACAGGTGTCGTCGATGAAGCCTTAGATACTTGATACTTATTCTTTCGGAGTACCAGGTCCTATTTTTACAAGGGTATCCATGTTTCGTCCCAAATTTAATCAACTTTGAAGTCGGATAATGATTTTGTTGATACTGTACATCGGTATTTTCTATTATTTTTCATCAAGTCAATGAATCCGGTTGAAATAATACCCTTGAGCTCACTATGGTTTAGTATCTTGTACTGCCTCATTAGAGGTAATGCGCACTTGTTACCTTTATTTATCAATTTCAATAACTTTTATTGTGAAAAAGACAAATGGATCGGGCAGCAGGCATAGCCTATTTAAGCCCTCTCCAAATACAATGAAAACAGTGGTACAAACATAGACATAGACATTACAATTCGTACAAATCGTATTTAGATTGTAATAAAATTTTATAATGTAAACCATAACCTTTTATTACGGTACCAAAGATAAATAGATGTGTTCATATGTACCAATAATAATCATAAAAGAAAAGGATTTGTTTTTATTGAGCTGCATGTATAAACATTTTGTGGGATTAAATTACCTTAACCAACAGATACAGGCCTGCAAAAGTCCATTGTAAAACCCAAGGCCATCCACTGATGAATTTGGAAATTCAATCCTTCTAAATAGTTCAGTTTATGCATTAAATACAAGTTAAATCAAAATGAGCATGTTCTTAAGTTTTCTTTTATTATTTATGTATTTTCCCCCAATTTTAGCAAAATAGCACAACTTGTCTTCTAAAACTGACCCCCTTATAATCAGTATTAAAGTGACCAATAACAAGAAATAAAACGAAGAATTAAGAGAAATGTAAAAAAAAAAAAAAAATGTAAAATGTAATGTACTATTATTGTATCATTATTATTGGAAACCAGAAAATTTTGCATGGAGGAAAGAAGATAATGAATGGATGTTAATGAAATTCAATGAATAAATATAATTGGCAATGTATTGTAGAAATGAATAAATGAAGGAATGAAAGAAGGAAAGAGAAAAAAAGAAATAAATTATACTTTCATTAGCAATTTTAGTGGGATAATCATACTTTTCTAAATGTACAATTTGTAGTTCTTAAAATGTAATCAGATACAGAAAGGAGAATATGTTTATTCTCATTTTCATCTTATCTCTCACAACTGTTTAGGATGACATCTATTGTTAGGTGGTTATTAGTATCATGGGATATATTTTAAAAAAGTAAAGTACGATGAGCAGCATATAAAATACAATCAAGGATATAGCGGGATGTTGTTTTATATCTAGAACCACAAGAACTGGTAGAGGACTCAGTGAGATAGTCATTATAAAGGTCACCTTTATTTAAGTATTGATAGGGGTTTTTCTGTCTGAGATTATCAACTTAAGGTATCTAATCGGTCCTGTTCTCGCTTTGAGGACGTGGAATTTTTTAGTTAAATCAATATCTACGATAAAACATTAAACATTGGTAGAAACTTTCCTTGCTGGTTTGAAGCCATATACATAGTTCCTTAGTGCCACATTTCGTGGCTATCCTTAAGTACCAAACAGCAGATACGTGTAACAATTATGTGTAAACCATTTATGTTTCTGCCTAACGAACCTGCCGTGCAGCATGTTCATTTGTTTGAGTAATTTATATTTTGGCCTGTTTTTAAACCCTCAAGTTGCACGAAGTGTCACCAGAGTTTTATCTGTAAACATTTTGTGCACTTCCCAATGCGTGAAAGCCTTCTAGGAAATCGAGGTCGCATACTGTCCACACAAAAAATGAATGCAAGCTTTGTGGTATCCGTTTTTATTACAGATTGATATAAGAAATTCCCCTTTAAATGAATATGAACAGTCTGAAGAGCTCCCGTTGATTGAGTGAAAGTACCAATAATGGTTCCGTGTTATTAGTGACAATTTACATTATATAAACAAAGATATACATGTATTTCCAAAACTGAACATGAAACTCTTTATATTGTCCAATTTTAATTGTCATTCAACTGTCTGTGTCGATTTTCAGATTCAACTGTGACGGCTGATTAAGTTCAATTATAAATATTCTATAATCCTTTGCATCATGCATTATTGTTTTTAACATCAACACAACTCATATCAATTTTGTTGTCTGGATATCTTACTCGGTAATAGCTGTGAACGACAAAATTGGCAATCTGTATTGTTGTCAAGGGTGACGTCATTTGACCTTTGAGAGAAAATACGGAACATTTTCCCGCGAGATGAAATGTAAGAACTAGAATATTTCATGATTTTCCAGTTCAAAACGATATATTTTGATTCATTTGTGTCACACGAATACTTGATAACCACAAAAAAAGAAAAAAACTAAATTCATGAGAATGTATAGCCATCATTAACAGGTGGAAGATTGACACTTTGACCAAGAAGGAGGCAGATCTTTCATCCAAAAGTATGTGGTCAAATAATGTAGTCGCTGAAATAAGGTAGTAAACGATATGTCTTCTCTCTCAGAAGATGATGTTACACTGTATTACCGAATCTCTGGCAAGGTGTACATTTGTACCTTTCCGTGCTATAAGTGACAATAGTGCAAACTTTACGGAATGACAAAATATATGCCATTATTAAAGTATATAGATATAAAATAATTAATTCAAATATGCAGTATCCGATCTTTCGCCGTTGTTTGACGGACATACAGTGTAATGGCAATATCAACAATCGCTGTAGAATGATTGTTGTGATGCATAAAACACTCAGTTTTCAAATTGTTTAACTTTTGTTCGAAGTTAATTAGCGAGCCATAACTTTTATTGTCAGTTGGTTCATAATCTTATTTATTTTTATTGACATTAAAACCAATACCATTGCTTTGAATCTATATCGTATATATCACTCTATAAGAAGACCCCAACCTTTTGTAATACAAATTGAAATATGTTTTTATCAATACATAAACATAACATAGAACTTGTGTTATAAAATTAATAAATACACATAGTCAAAACATTGTCTAATACAAATTGTTGAGTGTGCCGATCTATAAACATAATACAGACCATGTGTAGTACACATTGTATATTGTGTCAATCTATACATTTCCTGTGTAATAAAATTGTATTTTGTGCCAATATATACATTTCTTGTGTAACACAAATTGTATATTGTGCCAATCTATAAACATAACATATTTCTTGTGTAACACAAATAGTATATTGTGACAATCTATAAACATAATTCAGAAATTGTATCAATATGTAACCATAACACAGACCTGGTGTTATATAAGTAATCAATAAAAATAGATTAGTAAAGTAAAAAACCCGTAGAATGTTCACACACGCGAAAATGACGTGTAACATGCGTATCAAATAACTCTAGTCTGGCACAGGTCCACCGGACCAATCACCAAACAGCTGTATAGATTCTCCACGGAACGCGTCTGGTAATAACATATATCCCTTTTTAGTTAATGAAGGATATAGAATAATATACAAGTCCAGAGGCCACATGTATCAACAGACTCAAAGTCGAACTCCTTCATTACCCGACTTAGTAGTTAAATATTCAATATCTTGTTACAAACCTGAAGTCTGAGGTACTGTTTTTGTAACTTGGGCATTTTTTGGCTGTATATAATTTGGTTAGAACTATCTTTAGTTTGAATGACAAATGCCTGACATAAAATTATAAACTTGAGCAAGAATTTCAACATATAACGGAATATCCCATCATAATAAACTCGCAACAATGATATCATCATTTTACAACACGAAAAATAATAAATCAACGTTTAGTATTTTCTATTTTATATGATATTTATTTTCACATTTCGGATTTTATCACATGAGGTGTTTCGATTGTTTTTCTTTTAATTGGATTGCATAATTTCGCTAAAGAAAGAACTGTGGTGGATGACAACGACTTGATAATAGTGGATAGCTACTGAAACAGATATAATGTATCTGTCAAATTTTTAATAAATCGATTATATCACAGGTGAAAAATTGTCGTCTTTTTTCAACTAGATCTTTACGTCTAAACACAAGATGGTTTCAGTTGTTATTATGGCATATACCTTCGATATCGACACACATTGCCAACACGACACTTTGAAACGAATTGAATTGATTCAGAAGCATGACTTCTGACATATTCTGGCTTAATGTCATTTGACATGAACAGTTCCATTGCAGTTAAACGTAATACGGTTTTAGAAAAAGTAACGTTGAGGTTGTCTCGGCCCTGCTACGTGTAACTATTACATTTTGCTAGTGTTATAGAAAAAAAGTAGCAACTAGATTGGCACTGACATAATAATCATTTCTTGTACATATAACTACCTTATCTAAGAGGTCATATCTAGATTGTCGCTGATAGTTTACACTGATATATACAATGCATACATATCAATAGAAATAACTCTTGCAATCTTCTATATGATCAGTAGAGCCGATTTTCTGTACAATCGTGCTATTCAATGGAAAGCGTTCATATCCCGAATGGATTTTATCAACAATAAATGAAAATATTTTGTGTGATATGCAGATGGACGTTTTTGAGTATGCTTATTAGTGTGATTACTTGTTGTGATTGACAATGATACTCGGTTCTCATTTTGAAAACTTGAAGTTTACTTGAATGGGACAAAGATTTATATGGCGGGTGTCACCGATGAAGCAGAAGACGTTTACTCTTCCGGAATACCTGGTATTTTCCTCTTGTATTTTTGCAGGGGTCTCCATGTAAGTTGTTCCTTGTTGTTTATGCAGCGTATTTTGCCTCTTATTTGTTTTGGTGAGGCTTCGTTATTCTCGAATTATTTCCGGATATAGAGAAAACGTTACTATTAGAATAGTTTTATCGAATATCGTAAAACGTGGATTATACCAGACCTGTCTTGATAAGCCCTCGACAAATTCAGCCTCGTATGAAAACAAAAATAAGTCAGCCAAAAGTGGGACACAGTTAGTTCCCATTCCTGTTGGAAAATCTTTCTTCTGAACAAGTACATTGTCAGCAAGGAATTTAATCATTCGTACTATATATTCTTTAGAATATTTAAACCCAGTTTTTTTCACAAAGCATGCTACAAGATAGCTCACAAACATGTATTTGTATCGTCGTTCACCTTACTTGGAAAAGAAAGCTCTCATAATGAGAGACCGAAGACGTTCTTTCAGTTTGGTATGAGATATGGTAGTGTACAGGGTGGAAAAATCAAATGTTTTGATAGACGAAACATTTTTGAGAAGGGGGAGCTCAAGACTGATCAGAAGATCTTTTGAGTTTTTCAATATCAACATCCCATTAATGCCACTTCTGGAGTATAAAGTGTCACAATATATATATATACGACTGAAGCCCTGATTTAACGGTACTAAGAATGGTAGTAAGAAGTTTTGATAATGACTTGGTTGACTGTGAGACATTTTACATCTTAGATGATTTTTGTTTCAGAATTAGAATGCCGTTTTATCGTAATAAGTAAAGCCTATTTTGAATAAATCATAATAAGTTATGTCTGCCTTGGTTTCAGTTGTATTGCTTTATTTTTCAACATGACTCATATTTCTGTAGATTTTAACATTAACTTCTGAATGTTTTTTAATGCAAATTTTAATACCATCTGAATAATTGCAAAAATGTGTACATGCTAAATAATAAAATAGCAGTATAATAAAAGCTGAATATAATTTAATTTAAATAGCCCTGTGAGTTCTTTATCGGATATATATATAGGATACATGCATTTTCCTTAATATACTTTCCATTGCCTGTAGACATAAAAAGATCATGTATCTCAAAATGCAAACAATTTGATTTTCTTCGCTTCATGGAATTCAAAATATGTGTATAAACTATTTACTAAAAATGACTAATTGCTTCTTTACAACATCGCAATACAATGTACATGCTATGCCTTTATGAGCAAAACAGATAGAAACATGAAATTTCAATATATTTACAATGAACTAGATGCAGGTAACCGACAGTTATCATCTATATCATTATTCCTCTGGTGGTATTACTGTTATTTTAACGGTAGAAACATGTAAGATAATGTTCAAAGTTAAGAGACGAATTGTCTGGGCATGGTGGTCTTAATAGTAAGTGGCATATTTTTCCTGATTTTTGTTCTTAATAAATTAATTGTCTGTTGCCATGAGATTTTACAGATGTTGAGATTTTGTTTTTGGATCATTTATGTTAGTTTCTATCTTTTGTTAAACAAAGAGTTTTATATTGCTTCGATTATTTGACATGACAAATACGGGCAGCTTACCATTAGGCTATGCAATAAACATGACTATTTCGATTTTCCGATTTCGACATTTTCGCTTTCTTGATAGTAACATCCCTACTTCTCTAACTCATGGTGTCACATGTCGCAGTTGGTGCGTTATTCTAAGGTGTGTTCTAAATATTGAGACTTTCTTTAATGACGGTTGCTGCCAAACACACTACCGATACAGGGTTTCCAGAGACGCAGGTTGATGGACACTATGAGTTTTAATGTCGCCATTTTGGACTCATAAAGGTGGACGTTTTTGAAAATGCTCGTAAGTTGTGATTGAGAATGATAATGTGATGACATGACGTTTATTTGGATGTGACCAAGATTTCAATGGTGGGTGTTTTTTCAATGAAGCAGAAGACGCTTTATTGCATTTTTACCAGTGAAATTTCGAAAATTATTCATTCTATAAAAGTGAAAAATATCACTTTTGCTGATTGGCCCAATCAAAACACAGCTTACAAACTAACTAGTGAAATAATGTCAAGTTGCCCTTCTGGTCAAATACTGGTTAGCTTAACGACACGAAGACCTCATGTTTACTGCACAGAATTATCAGATCTGTCACCTCAATCGGTAATTTTTTTTTCTGTGAAAACACAGTGTTTGAATTCACATTTACCTTTCACTTTAAGGAACCTGTTGTACTATGGAAGTCAGCAATTATATCTGTTTGATTGGAGTAGGAACTTGTGTCAAACGAAACATAGAGTATCCACAGCATCTCCAAGCTGCAAAATATAGGCAAAAACACATGTATAAGAGAATTAAGGTAATCTCTGACTGTGATAGGGATCAAGCGTAACTAAAAAAAATCAGAGAATACCAAAGCGTCAACAAAACCATAATCCGAACTCAAAATCGATTAAACTAGGGGCAAAATAGGAATAAAGGAAAGATTACATGGAGACTCTCGTAAAAGTACAAGAGAATAAGACCAGGTGTTCCAGAATAGTAAACGTCTTTACACAACCTTTATGGTACTGATACTAAACATCCGGATAAATGATAAGAAAACAAGTCCGCTTTTCCTTCGCTTCTCACCATTTTTCAGACTGTAGATTCGGCGGTTATCAACATAGCGTTATGATCTGCGTTGATGACGGGACTTTTTCAAGATATTTTACATGATCACAGTAATATGAAATACTTGATTTAAAATATGAAGACAAATACATTCTTCATTAAAATCAGTGATAAAAGAAGTAAGCGATGCGTTTCTACATTTCATTGATATATTTACAGAGAGGACTATAATGCCCACTCGAGAAAACAATCAAAATATTAACAACACTCGTGAAATATATTTCGTATTACTGAAGACACTGTTCGATGTCTTCTATTACTCCTCGGGACACTTGGTCCTATTCTCTTGTACTTCTTTAATGATGTCCTTTGTTCATAGTTTATAGTTCAGTGGATTTTCAATTCGGTACATAGTTTTGTTTATCGGTATTTTTGTCAATCGTTGTAAGGCTCATTTAGAATAGATAAATAAACATTTAAATTAGAAAAATAAGAAATATATCATGACAGCTATTTTTAGTACTAAATTATACTTTATACACAATCTCACGAAATAAATATTGGCACAGATTTGTTGAGAGTTGAAGTTACAATGCAAAATACATATTTGATGCATTGGTTTTAGCCGACATAAGTAGGTTAAGTAAACTTGTTTAAACAACTTTAAATAAAAATAAAAATATAAAGGATGGATTAAACGGTTAAAACAATGATAAAGACATTCTGAAAATATACGAAAATTGACTATAACCTTCATTAACATGTTGTGATTGACGATCTCGAAATATCCAAGGTGAAATCAGGTCGTCCCGATGGCATACATATACAGTCTTTCCGAAGTCCCTGGCACTTACTTCTTCATAAGCGCAAAATGTTATATCATAAGCAGGACAGGGTAATTCCTTCTAGTGTTATACCCAAGTGACCACAATTGGTCTGTCGTTATCATAATTAAGTTCTTAAAATAAGTGGGAAGTAACTTAAATGCCATATCTTTTATCATGCCATGTATCAGCATTACAATCTTTCAAGATAATGGTTAATGAGAAAAACGCTAACCTTCCCCGTCTATATTAGATACCGAAACTGCACAAGGTCCTTATAAGCACCGTTTTATCGCTGGCTCTGCTACATTAAATTGCTCGACCAAGCCTTTATCAAAATGTCCTACTGCCATTCTTAGTCCCATTAAACCAGGACTACAGTGTTTTTGTGAAGCTGTATACATGTACTTCAGAAGAGGACTACAGTGTTTTTGTGAAGCTGTATACATGTACTTCAGAAGAGGACTACAGTGTTTTTGTGAAGCTGTATACATGTACTACAGTGTTTTTGTGAAGCTGTATACATGTACTTCAGTGTTTTTGTGAAGCTGTATACATGTACTTCAGTGTTTTTGTGAAGCTGTATACATGTACTACAGTGTTTTTGTGAAGCTGTATACATGTACTTCAGTGTTTTTGTGAAGCTGTATACATGTACTTCAGTGTTTTTGTGAAGCTGTATACATGTACTACAGTGTTTTTGTGAAGCTGTATACATGTACTTCAGTGTTTTTGTGAAGCTGTATACATGTACTTCAGTGTTTTTGTGAAGCTGTATACATGTACTACAGTGTTTTTGTGAAGCTGTATACATGTACTTCAGAAAACCAGGACTACAGTGTTTTTGTGAAGCTGTATACATGTACTTCAGAAGAGGACTACAGTGTTTTTGTGAAGCTGTATACATGTACTTCAGACGAGGACTACAGTGTTTTTGTGAAGCAATGTACTTCTGAAAAGGAATTACAGGGATTTCGATAAAGTTGAATTGTCTTCCGATGAATTGTGAGCCCCTCCTCCTCAACAATATTTCGTCCAAAAAAACATCCAATTTGTCCTCCCTGTTCCCTACCATACCTCATCCTTAACTGAATAAATTTTTCTCCAAGATAGATGGACGACAATGAAAACATATGGGTTGTGAGCTATCTTGAAACCTACTTTGTGAAAACACGACTAAAGCTAAGATGAGGATGAGATATTAAGACATATACGTTTGAGCAATGTAAAGTTTTTTATGAAAACGGCTCATGGAATTCAACAAAGTAAAGCGCCTTTTGTTTACATGAGGCAACCTCAATTAGATTAATTCAAAGTAATATCCCAGCCTAAAGGCAGGACATAAAAACGATACAGTAAGGCCTATCGAAGCAGAATATCATCCTCGCTGTTTGTTGCATACATAGGTATAGTGATTTTCCAAAGAGTATACCTAATTGCAGTCATAGATGAAATAACACCGCAACAAATTTTAAAAATGGGACCGAAGCATCAGCTTAATCATTATCCAAACTCATAATCGATTATACTAGGGGCAAAATATGAACAACGGAAAAATGCCAATGGGGACTCTTGTAAAAGTACAAGTCTTCATCGACGACACCCTTCATGCAAATCTTGGTCACATCCAAGTAAACGTCAAGTCCTCAAAATGAGAACCGCGTCATCATTCTTAATCACTTCAAGTTAACACACTTATGAGCATACGGAAAAATGTCCATCTTGCTAAAATGTATTGCTTTTTGTCCACAGTTATTCCAAATTAAGATACCGTTATAACAATACAAGTCTTCCTCAACCCCAGCAAGGTTTCAGGAAAAATAGTAATAATAAAACATAATCCAAAAAACCATAATCACCAGGAATGACTGATTTAATTGTTTATGTTTTAGGCGGAAAGATTAGCATAAATATGTAACGGAAGAACATATTCTTCCTTAACTACTAAACCAGTCCTAATCGCTGATTCGGATGATGTGCGAGATTGCATGTATGTAAGATTTGTCTTGTTTTCGTTAAGTATGCATAACCCGCGGTTAAAAAATGATTATATTAATAAACACTTTCAAATAATAAGGTATTCGCTGACTCTCTATAAATGATACGCAGACTACTCTGTTACAGTGGGTTCTGTTAAGGCTTGTACATGTACATATTACATTTTGTATATGCAAGTTTCAATATAAAATAATTAAAAAATACCGATCGTCAACAAAACCATAATCCGAACTCAAAATCGATTAAAGTAGGTTAACAAAAGAAAGATTTACAAGGAAACCCCTGCAAAAGTACAGGAGAATAAGTCCAGTTGTTCCGGATGAATAATATATGATTTGTTTAACTCAATATCAGTGTCTTACATATACAATGTAGTTGTTAGTTAGTTTGATTGTTATTTTGTTAGCACAAAGGTGCACATAAAGATTGAATTATATTACAAATATTTATTGAATCCATGTAATATTTCAAATTTCATCGTATCAGTTTGAAAGTGTAGTTGCATGTCATTACGTCAGCGTGTAAATAAAAAAAGAAACGAATTCGGAAAAAAACGTAATTAAACGTACTGATATTAATTGGTTTTGTATAAGTCACTCCGTCCACAGTCAAAGGATGTGGCGTTTGTTTTGTTAGTTTGCACTAGCTGTGAACTAACCGCGATCAATTCGATTGATTGACTTAGTAATAATACTTATGTGTCACTGAGTTCAAAATAGTAATGTTTGTTACTAGTATACATACAAACGTAGAAAAAAGGCGAAAGTTATTCGACTTTTATTGCAACGGTATGACAGTTATAAAGAAGGGAACCGTACGGTTCATATGTAGGTTGTCTCAGAACATGTACATGTATGTTTCTTGAAGTATAACTGACAACGAATGGGATGGTAATTTAATCTGAGCTTTAGATGTCTGAATTATCATTCATAGCAATTCTGTTTTTATGAATATCATTTTTCCTCTGGTGTTATCGACAAACAATGATGTATTTCGAACTTTGTGGTTTCTGTTTTTTTGCTGGAACAGCAAGGCAACACAGATGGATGACAAAACAAATGAATCAGTTAGCTGTTGGACACTTTAACAAAATCAGTTAAATAGATTCATCTTGGACTTTATACAACATTGCGTTTTTTGTTTGTTTTTTTTTTAAATCGAAATTCTGAATATCTGACATGGGACATTTTTACCCGGGTTATCACAGAGGACAACTTATATGAAATATAATATGAGGGAAGGTAGACAATTTAGCAATAAATATATTTTTTTCAATAGTGAAGGAGAGATCTACAAAGGAAAACGAGCAAATGATATGTAACAAGGAGATTCGAAAAAGAGCTATATGAAAAATCAGATAATACTAAAGCCCCAACAAAACCACAATCCGAACCCAAATGTCTACATGTAACGAAAGCTTTTAAGAGCCATCACTATCTGTCCGTAGACAAGGGTTAGGAAACATAGGCTTATATAAGAAAACAAACAAAGACTAAATTAAAAGAGATATAAAACAGGATAATACGCACAGTGGCGCTAACGATAAAAATGTATCTTTGGATAGCAACAACCAGACAAAACTGAAGCAGGGTAGGTACATGTAACTTTGGACAAAACACTATTAACAGATGATAACTCACAATATGTAACATTACATAGCTATAATTGTCTCAGTGTAATTTTGGGATTCTAATCCTCGAAACTGATTTGATATGTATCTGACTATAATTGTATAAAACAAATGTATATACTAATTGTAAACAGATACAACGTAATAACGTTGCATACATTGATAAAATGGGTTTTGATAATGATGTGATATACACCAGCAACGATGTCCTCAACGATAAAGTAATCAGAGTAGTAAGGTGATAACAAGTGATTACAGGACAGATTGAAAGAATGGCTTGATCTAAATAAGTTCCGTTCGGTGTCATGACAATGTCAGATGTCACCAAAATTGAATGTTTTCTTGGTATTACGCGTGGACAATATTTCCCATTTGAGGACAGAAGTTGATTCCTTGAGCGGAAGAAAAGAATTCAAGGGATTTCCATATACATCCTTTAACACCAGTGATTCATTCAGGGATGAGATATTCGGGTATAACGTTCAATTACGGAAGGATTTTACCACGAACCCTAGAATATCGTCTATGTTAGTCTAGCTAAACCCATGATTAACTGTTGTAGTATAGCGAAACATTACCTAGTCGCTGACTGGCTCAGATACAGTGACTTTTAACGAGATTTAACTTTGCCTTCTGTTAGCATGCCTAACTAGCGTTCCTGTTGGAGAGGCTATGACCTCTGTAAATCTTGGAATTCCTCTTTTTTCTAACCCTAATTATCTTCCAAAGGAGAATGTCTGGTGACACTTCCCAATAAACGTCACTACATATGCTACAATTACGTCCCGCGACAGGAAATTAGCTTGTCTCTAAGCTTTTATCTGAATTGCTTGCGTGAATTACCTCGATAAAACAAATGTAAGGTTATGTAACTGTAATACACTAACTAAACACGTATGTTGTATTGGTACTGCATCAGACAGGGCTTCAAATTTCAATTAAATCGCAAACAACTTCTGTTAGTCTTATGCTGGTTTCAAACATTAAACCGGATTATTGTGACCCCTATTCCGTACACTACCACATTAGCACCACCTGGTCGGTCTAGGGATCTCTTTAGTGAGCGCCTAATTGTGCCACAATATGGTGGATGTTTCGTTCGATTATGGACAAAATCACAAAATAAATCGACTCTATGCCGTTACCGATAAATTCTCATTAAGGAAATTGATCATGTAATTGTTTTAACGAATTCTAAAGCCATTAATGTTTCAATGTATCCTCCTTAATTTATCACAAGATATAATAAAGTATAATGACCCGTTGGCTACAGGAATTAATCCCTCTGCCTTGCCATGAATTGCGCGTGTTAATGCTATAACTGTCGTAAGTTGCTCCATTCTATGTTTTTATTCACAAAGTTACCTCACTTGAATTAGATCATTATGAGGGGAGCAAGCAGTTTAATCGTAATCACATTGCCATTTTCTCTAGCTTAACCTGGCATTTCAAGGTAACCTTGTTTTTGATTTTTCTGTCTGATGTTGTATTTAAAAGTGATACCATTATTGCTGGGGAATCTAAACCAAAGACAAGATCATTTAGAGAGCACACAGAATACGCGAAAATTAACGATGTCGCTTCAGGTTTGTAATTGCACAATACTTCATTTCATGCTTTATTTCTGAAAGATGAAAACCCTTTTCTATGTTCTATGCATTACAATGAAGTAATACATTCTGGATTGTGGTTGGCCTTCTGATGATTTAAGAAAACCGAATTATTCAGATAAAGAGCTGATCTACATGTTACTTAACATAAAATATTCATGAAGATCGAGACTATTTTAGAAAAAAAACAACAAATAAACATCACAACTGCAGTACACTATAGGAAATTTTCTTTATGAATAACTATTAAATTAAAAGTTTTAGGAAAAATATAATACATATTAAAAAGAAAATAACTTAAATCATTAAATGGAAGTAGCGAATTTTACTATGATGCCAGGTATTTTATTAATTAGCAGTATATGCCTTATTATCTGCTATCAAACTACGTATTCTGGAAAAAACGTGCAAGTACATAGATACTATATATAGATGTCGTCTTACTTAAAGAATGAGGATGTCATTTTAGGATTAAGTCGACAGTTTTCAGCGATATTATCTAGAATAATAATATATTTTACTTATTGGAAAAACAATATGGCTCGTCTTGGAAAGTTTGATGTTTGCACAATTGATGACAGACCGAGGCATTTACACAAAAGTAAGTCACATTACTCGATTTTCAGTCCGGATTATGATGTTGTTGACGCTTTGCTATTCTCTGCCATTCTTTGCTGTTCTTCTGACAAGGCAGAAATATATTCCCGAAAATATTTGTCTATTGGCATTACCCCAAAATTAAGTCAAAGATATAAGAACTCTCCTTTTAAACGAGTTAGACAATATATACAATGACACAAAGCCTGCCACCTGTCCTCCCCCCTTCGACAAAATCTTTAGCAGATTCATAGTTTCACTTAAAAAAGAGGATATTTCTATGTTCAAATAACATATCTTACTCATACACCGTTACGAGAGTCCGAGATCGGGTAATCTCCATGCGAATAAGTTAATCATAGAGCTATACAATCTGTTACCAATCAAATATTTCTGAAAAAGGATTTAAAAAGCATGACCAATTTTCACTTGACCAATTAACGCCATATAAAGCTATGTGGTATGATCTATTAATAACAGTCATCTTTCGATACTTAAAGTGTCGTTGTTGGTTATTTATGGAGTGTTCAGTTTTCGAGAAAAAAAATGAATATGATACATCATTTAAAATAATTAGTTAGCTTTAAACGGAACTGTTGAATATGACAGTGGCTCCGAGAAAAATTACAGTATTTATAACCAATAAGGGTGATGTATCGGGTATGCGGTATAAGAAGCCAGTCTTCAAGGCTAACCTGAAATTAACGTATAGTATTGGGAGTCATTGTTGACAATTCCTTCGCACTTAATCATGATGCACAAGGACGCATATCAATCGATTTAAACAGATCAGCTACAAATCAAACAGCATGACAGGAATTTCAGAAATACTTGATTAGAAATTATATCTTGAATGATGATGCATCTATATAATTACCTCCTCAAAGGGAAAAAAACAATCAAACAAATAATAAATCTGCTTAGGCTATTGTTATGAATATTCATTTGGCTCACCAGAACATAGTGAACAATCATATACAATGTATACATGTAGGTTTACTAATGGTTAGAACCATTTGTATACTTTATTTGTATTCATTGCATATGGCATACATGTACCTAATGATCGCCTTTGTCTCCTTACATTATCACTGTCTTTGTGTGATATGAAGACGGACGATTTTGAGTATGCTCATTAGAATGCCTGCTTGTTGTGATTGACAATGACTCGGTTCTCATTTAGAGGACTTGATGCTTACTTGGATGTGACCAAGATTTACATGGTGGTGTCGTCGATGAAGCAGAAAACGCTTACTCTTCCTGAACACCTGGTCTTATTCTCCATGTAAATGTTTTCTTGTTCATATTCAACCCCTAGTTGAATCGATTTTGAGGTAGTATTATGATTTTGTAAACGCTTCGGCCGGCATTCTCAACCCCCCCCCCTCCCCCCGAATAATTCGTAATTGTTGTTGGTATATATTCTTTCAAATTAACTTTTTATTTTGCGGTATTAATCCAGATTATAGCTGAGTTCCTATTTAGTTTGAAAGTAATAATAACATTACGAGCTATTGATGTCGTAGACGAGGATAGTAAGCTATTTTTTCAGTATTTGTCTCTACAATGTTATTCTTTGATTGGCGTTCGATTTTCCTTTTCATTAATGCCAGGACTGACCAAACGCGATTAATAGTACAGCCATTTCTGTTCTGAGTTGTCCGGTTGTAGATTAAACTGTCTTCTGTAAGCCCTAACATTATAACATTTCTGATTCGTTGGTCGGGTGGTAATTAAGTCCCCAAGATGTCTTTTATAAATCATCGTCAGCTTAGTGAGCGATAAAAGTGTGCCAATTTAACTGGTGCAGTGACAGAACTCCTACTCTTTATAGCCTAAGACAACATCACAACAACCAGTTTTTTTCAAGGTGAAAAAAATCTCAATTATGTCAAATTAATATTTATTATTGATGTTAACTTATGACACACCACGGAATTACTACGGGACATTACAAACATACAAAAGCGTAAAGAAGTTCTTAAAAGAATATACTAAACCACATTTCATAAATATTTTAGAACATTATATAACAAATTGCACCACATTAGCCAATATTTGAAACTGTCAGCTAAATATGTTTCAGCTGTTTTTTTGTAATTCAAGCTGACCTGTGCTCTTGCACTCGACCCACGGACTGACCATCTAATCCCTTGACACGGTCTAGAGACCGGACACATTAAATAAAATTAAATCCATTTGTCCTCTCGGTCGAGGAACAACGTGTCCGGTACTTAAAGCTTGTCCATTAATGATTTAATATGTTTCGTCATTTCGTAGTTTAATTGGTTTCTGGTGTTAAAAATGTCCAGACCAGTGCCGCCACGTTTTTCCATTATACGGATTCTAATTAGAAGTCACCCCGACTAGATAAAAGCCTTTTCGGGACAAGGACTATAAGATAAAGCGTCTTGTCGATCGTGAACTTAACCAAACATTTCCACTTATTACCAGACCGTTGCACGCTCGTGCGCAGTTAAGGTCGCCATTTTGGGATAAATCCTGTCAGCATTGCCACTTCCAAGTCCCCCTGATTGACGTTTTAGGTGTGCTTTATTGGTTCTGCCTCGTATTTTCCTCTAAACGATTACGTTTTCCGGTCAATTATCGGAAGGAATCTAATTGAAACCTTAAGGTTAAATCAGCCAACGTTCCAAAAACACTGTACGTTTTACTAAAGAGTTGAATAATTATTCTTATAACGTGGAGAAATTAGATAGTTTAGAAAGAATACGCCATGAATATTTAAAATAACCCTGATGTAAATGACACATTAACTGGATGCAGTACTACATGAGAGTCGATTAGAAACCCTGAGGGTAAGGCATCCTGGTAGTCTTTGGCGGCAATTATCCAAACGTTTCTATCGACATCTACTAATGATGTATCCAATAACACTACCAAACAATGAGGTGTAGTAGATGATATAGTACTTTAGCATTTAGTACAGCGTAAATTTGTGAGTAAGTGTCACTAATTGAAACCAATATCTTCAGCATATAGTGGAAATGTACTTACGGTTTTACCCATCACTGGCTGCGAATATCCCCCGACACCATCAGCTGTCTAGGTTCGGATACACTCTTTGAAAAGGATAGTATAGAATGGAAAAGAACGAAAAATGCAGCTCAAAGTTACAAACTATTTCCGTGTTACTGCTGTCGTATACACATATTTTATTATTTAGATGATGCATTACATGTATGGTGGCTGTGTACAGCAAATCTAGAGATTTATGGAAAAAAAGACCAATGCCTGAGAATTGTCAACACAGAGATTTAACCGTACACTGCATAGATGTAAATGTACACATTTTTGTGAATTGTTTATCATTTCCAATTCATAAAAAGCACTATGAAGTGTATACACTGATGTTTCCTATGTATGGCACTTGGTCTGAAAACCATGGTTACCACATCAAAAATTACCGAAAAATGCAAAATATCACTGTTTTTGACACAAAATTTGACCTATGTAGATAGGAATTTTTTTCTTAAGTTCTATCTAAAATTAAAGCTTACTAACTTGGTTGCAGAATTATATCTGTCTCAGCAAAGGTCGTTTGATTAGATTTTTCGCTATTTTCCCTCATGTGCTGTTGTCGAAAGTTCACTTCCTGTAAAGCTAGCTTTCCATGTGTAGACACCCATTTCGGAAGGGTCAAGATTTTAATCTCTAACCAATTTTTTTTTTCTTTTTACAGATTTGAAGTTCACAGTCAACTTTATCATGCTTAAGCCAATTTTACTCCTTATTTTTTTTTAGATTTCCATAGGCATGCAATTATAGGGGTTATTCATTGTACAAAAATATCACCCATGACCACAAAATCCTTCTATACACTGCCACCTATACATATTAAGAGTTATTGATTTTAATTAAAGGTTTTAATCACTTACGAGTCACAGTTACAAGAGAATAAGACCAGGTGCTCCAGAAAAGTAAGCGTCTTCCAGATAATTTGAGACGGAATACATTTCCTGGTATTTACAGAATAGGTATCGAGCAAACATCGGAAGGTGTTACTGAATGGATTTTAGAGGTTCCTGATAAGAAAATTATTAGCCTAAGCCTTATGTGTATGTGTTTAAAAAGATTTCCCAAACTAAATTTAAATTTGTTCTTTTAGAAATAAGTTACGTTATGCTGGCCAATTTTCGTCATCAAACTCAGCTTATATATGCCGCGGATCCGTTTCCTGTTTGCTTGACAAAACAAATAAAATAACCAAAGCGTCATCAAAACCATAATCCGAACTCAAAATCGTTTCAACTAGTGGAAAAATATGAATATAGGAAATATTTACATGGAGACCCTCGTAAATGTACAAGAGAATAAGACCAGGGCGGTATTCATGAAACTGTTCTCATGCTCAAGCATGAATTCTGTGTTCTGGTGTTTCGGGGAAAGTAAAGGCCTCTGCTACATCGACGACACCCGCCATGTCAATCTTGGCCACATCCAAGTAAACATAAATCTATGTAGGAGAGTCTGTTGTTTCTCAAGTTCAGTAGGGTATATACGAATGATTAGGTCAGCAAACTTCTTGTTGTTTATAGACAACACATTGTCGATAAACTTTAAAGTGAAAATGAATGATTTGACAAGGTTTTTGTTACCCGTCTTGATAAGTCCCTCGACAAATTCAGCCTCGTATGAAAATAAAAACAAGTCAGTCGAAATTATAGCACAGCACTCATTAAAAAAACATCTAGTTCAGTATTTCATATTGTAGCGATGATTAGCAAATATCGAATAAGAAAACACAGATTTTGTACACATCTTTAGTACACAAGCCAAATATCCATTTTAATGAAACATTATTAAAGTTCTGAACCTTATAAACACAATGCTAAGTAGTTGTGTTGAAATCTCTGGGGGGATGTTTAAACACCTAGTATTTGATAAATGTTTTATAAGTTCGCCGATAATACCTCTGTTTCTACTTACTTTTCATTGTTTACACTTTTATTGCAAAAGTCTTCTCAACCTCTGAAAATGGTCTGGTTTAATCGGTTATTACGCTCACAAACCATTACAGACTAAAAAACTCAGAGGAAAGTCTACTTGATGGGACACAGCGGACTTACATCTTGTACTTTAGCACTCGGCCGTCTTGTCGTACAGTACTCCAAGGGTTTAATTAGTAGAATCTTAGCAGCTCCAGTTCCTCAAAGTTATACTTCTGACATACGTATTGTAAACCTGAAACGAAACATCCAACCCAAACAGCTATAGAGTAAAAGGTTATGATTTCAGTAAAACACACTTAAGTGTTACATAAGGATAAGGATTGCAACTAACCAGACTAGTCTGAAGACATCATTAAACACATATATTACGATCACGACCAGTATAACATCGTTATACTATAAACTGTTCCTCAAATAAATATGAGGGACACAATTTGAAACAAAATTTATCCACAAAAAAAAGAAGTTTTGTTTGTTTGTGGAATTGAATCATTTGTAAGAAATATCTAAATTTAAAAAAATACAACTTTATTAAATTTAAATAGGGTATACTATGATAATTGTTTGTTTTCAATTAAAAATTATCAAACCATAATCCAATCTAGTGAAAAATATGAAGAAAAAAAAATTAGAAATACCAAACCGTCAACGAAACAATTATCCGAACGCAAAATCGATTAAACTAGAGGCAAAATATGAACAAAGGAAATATTTACATGGATACCATCGTAAAAGTACTAAAGAAAGAAGTATCAACAAGAAAATCATTCAAAAAAAAAAAAATAGAGAACACCAAAGCGTCGATGAATAAAACCATAATCCGAACTGAAAATCGATTAAAGTACAGTATAAACATACTGCTTGGTAAATGTTGTCCAAATTTTACCTTTATTAATGTGTATGGTAAAGATTGTCACGATTTGATACATGTAAGAACATTTTGTGCGATAGCTATTGTTACATTGGACAAGTGTAAATGATTTGCGTTGTAAAAGTTGTCACGATTGACTGGTATAGATAATTTACGGCGTAATGTTTTCGGGTTGTGAAGGAATTTTGCGTAGTAATTGTTATCACATTTGACGTGTACATTTCTTCGGCAAGTGTTGTCATGATTGACTGGTGTATATATTGTCGTGGTAATTGTGTTTAGGTTTGGTTAGCGTAAATATTTTGCGTGGTACTGTTACAACATGAGTTTCTGTTGTTATTTTGTTTAGTAACTTTTGCTGTCACATTTGATATACAGTTTTCGTGGTACATGTAGTTGTTGTTACACTTGGTTAGCAAAATTAATCAAGTGATACTATAAAAACAGTCGCCATTGCCTTGTCATACGTACGTACATGTACATACTTCAGGTGACAAAAGTAGACACATTTTGCCAGCCTTATTGCTATATAAAGTTGGTATAAGAAACAACAGGTCCATACATGTAGGTATGGCATGAAAAAACCTGTTATAATTAAAAACTATAAACGACAGATGTCTGACACTGTTAATGTCATGTGAGTAGTGGCATAGAACATAATCTACACATTTTCGTAGGTCACAATTTGAAATTATACAGAACTTGTTTAATTTTACTTCGAAATTCATAAATTAAGGGTTTTTACGCACCTGACCCTTCTGCTTTTACGGTAGTTGAGAAGTTTTGGATTCACACTTTTTGGCCCCTAGCATCACTGAAAAGTCCAGGAGGACGAAACAGCTGTATGATGCAGTTTAATTATTTTTTTCGGTATACTGTATCTATTACTACATTTAAAAGGTGCCGCATAAATGTGCGTTACGTCATCTTTCTTAATGCATCAAGGATGCAATGTACAAAAATGTGTGCCTTTAATTAATATTCCATAAACAATATTGTCAATATACTGTTCATATTGCACTTTAGCAGAATAATTTAGAATCCAGTGCATATTTAGCTGGTTGAAGAAATCAAAAATTGTTCTTAAGTGAATGCATTTATTTTTCCAGTCTGGATTTTTGTCCTTGCATCAAATATTTCGACAGTACTGACATAGGCATTAAGGAAACTGCCATGAAGGTGTTTTACACATTATCATCCTGATATTTGACTCGGTAAATCTATTTCTGCTATGTAGTGGACCTTGACGACTAATGGAGCTGGGCGGTTTGGTTGCAGGGTTAATCAAATACTGACATTACATTCCTGTATAAGTGGATTTGGCCATCATCACGGGGGTTTATCAGCGTTTCTGAAATGTAGTTTTACAAAGTCAGACAACCTATGAATTGTTGGCTGACATGATAATTCAATATGAATAAAACCAATGGCAAGATATTTCAATTAGCATGGGTCGAACAAATGAAAGCGATTGTTATTAAACAGAGATTGACATATAGGAGAGAACAATTTCCTTTTGTCTTGACAAGTGATTTGCAATTGTTGCTCGACAATGTATACCATTTAAAATGTTTAACCTGGGGCATTAACGTACAACTATTATAATGTATTGCAAACAAGCAAAACACATGCGTATAAAGTTTAAATGTAATAGAAATATTAAACCTGTATATGTGAATAAAATGTCGAGTTAGAACATTCTTGAAATCCTTTAAAAATAGGCAAAATAAACCGTGCCCTATACAATGTTTAAGTCTCTACAAGTGAATAGTGGATTTGAGGGCTTAGTACTAGCCGAGGGTGTTTATATGCTTATCTTTGAATGACAATAGTTGTAATATATAAGTAAATTTTTGTCACATCAAAGTAAACATTAAGTTCTCAAAACGAGAACCGAGTTTAATTGTCAATCACAACAAGTAAACACACTAATTAGCATGCTCAATAACGTCCATCTTCATATCACTTAAAGATTAAATGAGACAAAGAAGGCGACCATAAAACTTGCCCATAGTTCTGATCAACATGCATCTCTCGAATTCTTGTGTTGTTAGATAGCTTGTCAGCAGTCGACATCGATCACGAAAATCACGATATTTAGGGCAAGCCTTAGAATATATAATCAACTGGGACATGTAAACACCAAAGGTTGGAGAAGGAGGGATGTTACTATAAAAAACGGAAAGTTAACGATCGGAAAATTGAAATCATCATGTTCACGTATAGCTTAGTAGAAAACTGTCCATTTTGGTCAGTTACGTCCCATTTTAGCTTTTCTTATGATCTGTGAATCTAGACAGTTTTCGTTTGTGTTGAGTTAGTGTTGAATTCAAATATTAAAGTTATTACCTTGAAAGTTTAGTGTTAAAGTAAAATGTATCGTTTTTGTGAGTATTAAAATATACAGTGTATCTTTTACATTTTTTCATCAGAAATTCCGTATCACTTATTTTCATCTAAACACTTAATAAAAATTGGAAAAAATATAATTATTTCTTTGTTTTATCATTATCAAACTCTGGGAAACATTTATGTCCAGTGTTTTTTTACTCTCTTATTTCTACGTTTGTTTTCTTGTTAGAGCAATTCTGTTCCGCAAAGAAATTGTTTGCATTATTAAAATATTGCATTGCTATTATACTCCCTAAATGTCTATACAGATGATAATTTGAATCCCCGAAGTTGGCCGCTAACTTGTTGCCGGAACGCACTTTGGCACACTTTGATCTTGTTAGGTGAAGACAGTTTTGGCAAGCTATTCCAACTTTTTAATTTTCTTAGTGTAAATATATGTTCTTTGGATTATTTTTTAAAAGATGTTTTATTAAGGTGCACTGCTGATGGAATGATAAGGCAGTATGTAACATATATACAAGGATGATCTTACTTGGTGCGCTTGCTGCGGTGACGTCCACTATTTTTTCTAAAACAGTAGCTTTTTTTCTTTTCGATTCTAGTAATTATTTCACTTGAAGCAATTGGCGATAGGGTAAAAACCAACCTCCATTTCCTGCTACTCTGTGATTATGAGATGTGTCTTCTTCTGGTTCATTCATCACTAGGCAACAGAAAAATGTAGTCCAGAGACAAGATTTTGATTTTTTGATTTTTCATTTTTGATTTGATCATACCTCCCAAACTTTTATTTTCATTACGAATTGATTGAAATACCTTTCCAGTATAAAATGAATTACGAGATGGTTTTTATAGAGGTTTGTATCGCGCAGCAGTAAACATAACGACGTCGTGATTTGGTCACAGTTGGAGCGAGTCAAATAAAGTTGTCGGAAGTCGGATTTCGGTTAGGCCTAAGCATATTGAAAACGTCTCATTAACAGTGGAATTAGGAATAGATTACTGACGAAAGTATGATTAATGATATTGAAAAGATGTTAACAATCGGATAAGTGATTTGACGATTTTTTACTTTGGGATAATAACCGAAAATTGCAAGCTTTTAAGGTAGGCACACGGTACGGTTATCTATTGACAACATCACAGATGCCTGGTAATTCGTTACATCTAGTTGTAGACCTAAGCTAAATTTTTTAGAGCATGTCTTCACCTTTTGAGGTTCAGATCAATTTCCAATAAAAATGCCACCCTAATCTAAACTCCGCGGAAGTACAAAATTATTCTAGACACCGTAGTTTAGATGCAAACACTACGTAAGTGTAAGAAATTCTTGAGCCCCTATGAGCAAGCTAGGTTTGGTCCTACATTAGTCTAACTAGCTTATCAATTTCGTAAACAGGTTGCATCTGTCGAATCATAGAATCTAACATATGTAACTTCTTAAAAGAAAACGGATTTCTGTGACCAATCTCAAACGTTTTATTTTAGTATCGGACATAAAATAAAAACGCGAAATCTGACTAACTCTGCATTTCGCATGGTCATCGTGGGAACCTATGAGGAATTTAGGACCAATTGGATTAATGCTTTTATAAATGTCAGTATTTTGACAGATCAAGTATCAATAAAGCTATCTTCGAAGATCACGTAACACACACATATGCTGCACCTCTTAAATTTAGTAATAGATACAGTATGCCGAATGATGCTAGCATAACGTATTTGACATGTGAAACAGCTGTTTTAAGTGTGTAGTACACCCCCTACATTATTGTACACAACGTTAACATGTAAAACAAATGTATTACTTCGCCAGGAACGAAAAAGCGCGTTTTCTAGTTTCTTTGAGGCGGAGCGAAGTGAAGATGTAAATATGTAAAAAAAAAAAATGTCGATCCTGAAGGCCTTAGATCATCATATTTAACAGTTTGTCAAAAGTGATGCATTAGACTTTGATGTTAAGTTAATAATTAAGTGACTTACAAACTGTTTCCAACAAAACAGACCTTGATTGCAATAGACAAGAAGGAAGCTAGGAAAGCAAGGAAGTATCACCGATTGTTGTCTTTATACCCCAGAAATCGAAGTACTCCCCTTGAAATGCGTATTTGAGTCTAGAAACGTATTTGATGTGTTCCGTTAATATAGCCTACTTGGTTATTTGAGATTCGAAGATGTTGCCTTTTATAGCTCTCTGATTTCTCAAATATAGCAGCAAGGAGCATAAAGATCCCCGGAATGGATTGGGCACCTATGTATAAGTAGTAGGAAACTTTCAGTGCCAGTGCGCTGGTTTACTGGCGGCGAACGACCACCAACAGGAAGCCTACATTCGATTATTGGTAGGGTCTGCTCTTCTAAGATAGCTCAGAGTTTTACTTCTTAACCTTCCCGGGACTGTACGGGGCATTAAATGGCCAGGAAATGGAGACGTTTTATGTGTTTTGGGATCTACCGTTTTGCGGCATTGCTTTAACAATAATGCTGTATGGACCACATCCATTTCAATCTGCCTCGAACCACCGTTGATAAACCCGCCATCACAGACCATGTATGGGTAATTAATTAATTTCTGTAAAATATTACCTATACACTACTGTGCCTGTATCGAGGCGGATACACACGGCAGACAAATTCTGGGCAAAAGGGACGAACGTTTACCCGTCACAAGCCATTAGTCTATCTTATCGGAACGGGAGTAAATTCTGCTCTATCACACGGAAAAGCCTCTATTATTGACACCGTAAATTATACAGATTGAGACAAGATATGCCACCAAAGCAACATCGTCGCTTTTAATTGGTGCTAAAATAATATTTTAATTACTTTTGAATAATCTAGACTAATTTTGAAGTTAATATCAAACAGTTGGCGTTATTTGAGGCTGTTTGCGGGGTATGTGGCGGGGGTATACGGTAGACGTAGACTGGCTTTGATGTAGACTTACGTTTAGAGTGGAGACAACAGTCTGGACACGGTGGCTGCAACCTGATTGAATGCATTTGTCATCCACGTACAAGTAGCGCTGTGTATTGCCAAATGACGTCGTGTTATCATTACCGAGGGGCAGCGACAGTAGCATTACGGTCCCATATCCGATATTCGGGCGAGATTATGACATCACATCGATAAGAGGCAGGATCGTCCCCGCGGTTTTTTGGTTACATTTGCCTCCGTCTGTCACGTGAGATATAGGGAAACAGCGATCGAAACCCGCCCCGCGAAACACTCCGGGCCTTATCATCAACCATTATCGAGGAATTATTTATAAAAAGCTTTATAGCTGTGACAAGTGATTGATTGGAAGGGGAAGAACGAATTTCCAGCCCGTGCTACTGTCTGCCCATTTGGATTCATATGGGACGAGGTGTCTTCTATGTAATATTACTGCTCGTGCCCTTAACCCAAGGCACCATGCTATTAATACCACACATCCACACAGAAAACCTAATACTAATTGCTAAAATCGAAAAACGATATCATAGAAATCTTCCCGTTTTCTTATCGGTACGATCCACCTCCGGTAACAAATTCGTTTATTCCTATTAAAATTCGAAAGAGTATATATAACAACAGGAGTCAATGGCGATACACGTGCCGAAACGTATCCATCATAGGGAAATCCGGGCTGATGTTTTAACGACTTCCTTTTTTGTCTTGAACGAATATATTATGTCAATATTATGACAATACAGAAAGGGGCAACTAACCCACAAATCCTGGTCGCTGATGGCTATAGTCTGATGCTGCCTATGTTATCAGATTGGCAGTGTCTAGACAGGTAGAGTATGCTTATACCGAGGGGCTAAATTCAATATTTTCTTTTTACAATGTTGTGAAACAAGTTGTTGAAGTGCATGTGAGATAACACATTGTAACGTGCATCACTTAGTAATAAATATATGTATGTTTATGGAAAGTGTTTTAGGGAATTACGTACACACCTAAATGATGTAACAGCACTACAACCAGACCAAACATTATTGAACACTAAAGTTATAGTAACTCAGGAACGCCATCACTAAAAATATTGAAAAAAAAAAAAAAATAAACAAATAAAAAGATAATGACAACTACAAACTAATAGTAATAAGCAAAGAATTATCAGATGAACAAAGAAATCAGAATATAATGATACTAGTAAAAATCTAGAATATGAATAAACATGTGAGACTGAAAAAAACATTGAAGATCATAGGGAAACTCAAGAAAATAAATTTCATGAATAAAATAGATAAAAAATAAAAAGTAGGGTACCCTTATTATTGTTAATACAAAAACGACGACAAAAAAAATGGTAACTTTTAAAATAATAGCATAGGCAGTGTCATATAAAAAAGAACAATGTTTACGCATCTTTCAGGTTTTTTTTTGCAGCAAAAATACTTTTATGTTTATGAACATAGATGTTTAGATTTTGAGTACCAAATCAATAACAAGAGCTCGTGGGGAGTTTTATAAACGAAGCAATTTGAACATATGAGTCTGTAAATACACTTCTATTACATATGGTTTATATATTAATGACATCGCAAAGTAACATAAAGTGGCTAACTTTGCCTTTAATTTATATGTTTTCCGACACTTATGAATTAATGGAAATTAACCGAATATTGGTTATGTGGTATTCAAAACTGTATGCGCTGGAAACTAGTAAATGTTTTATATTTTGGCAGCTTTTATAATTGAGATAAATGTACGGTTCGGACAATATATATATATAACGTGTATTCATTAGTCACTGCAGCAGTGAATGGGCGACACTGATGATATTTTAATCTATCAATAATAGAACGAACACCATTGTGCACTTTGCGTAAAACACTAAAACGTTTTATACAACAGGGTATTCTATTATTCCATCATATATTTTGACAATAACTTGAGTTTCCTGTGAAAACCAACTTATTGAGAAATATTTGGTAATAATAACTAATTTAAACATAATATGCCCAATCTAAAAAAAACATCATTTAAAACTGGCAGAAGACGGAAATACGACCGATAACACTTTTGCTAAATTACACGGGTTCTATGAATGTTACAGAAGTTCTGATAATAGCAGATACTGTAATCATTTAACTAGCGGAAGTTTTGTAGTTACATGAACCCTTTAATTGTCTACGCCAAGTGATATCTGTGTATATCTTAAAGACTGACGATAAAGTACCGACATATATTAAAAATGGATTTACTGAAAAATTTCATCGAGGTAGAATTTATGTTTCAATGGATTTTTTTTTATCGATATCACATTGCAATAATTTATCAAAAGAGCATGACATATGATTTAATGTTTTGATTTTTAAATTTTACGAGTTTACATGATTTTATATAAAATTACTTTCAGATGTTTGCATTTGTATGTGTATCGGTTCGCTTACTTTATTTTTGAGACTCTCAAAATATTCTTTGGATCATCATATAATCCACACCAATGTTCCTTGACCGAACATAGCTATATATGTCGGTACAATGATTGTTTATGTTTCTATCTATATTTTAATATGTCTTATTAATATCCATTGATATGTATATTTCTGTTTGGTTTGTTTTGAAATAAAGGAAATGATTGTGAATCAGTGTCTTTGTCTGTCGTTAATGTATCGCGTGAATCAATAAAATAGCATGTGTCGTTATATATTTACTGCCATCCAAAAGTTCTGTTACATCTTTCCTACAAACGCTTTGAAATTGAGCAAAATAAATATCTTTATATACGTCCAGATATGATTATTTTTATTTAGCAAATAAGTATAAAATAAAATATCAAATACAAAAAAAAATGATGAAACGTATTTGACGAAAACATTCGAACTGTGCAAAGCAACTTTTCCTATTAACATATTTGCTTTACCTGACGATCCTTCCAAGGGAGTGTCTTAATTATGACAAATGGAGAAGGTAATATGTATTTTATAGTATTGACGTCAACAACTATAAGAATTACAGAGGTATGCAAGCTTATTTAATTATTGTTACAATTAATATTTTTGTTTGTTACAGATGTATGTTTGCTATTTTCCACACAAAAAAATATGGACTATTTTTTTCTTCAAAATTCTATTACGAAAAAGAAAATTTATGATATAAGTATTAACTAGCAAAGATGTACTACCAAACTAGAAAACAAATTAAACAATTTTACATCATCAAGCTACAACCATTTGTGCAGAAAAACATAAAGGCGCTATAAATAGGTTTGGTGATAAATTCAGGGAAAACGTATATTTAATTTTGAAATTAAGAAAATCAACAATATATTGGCCTATATAATACATAAATACAATTTTACTCCCAAGTTCAGTAAGTATACAAAATTAGAAAACTACATAAAAGGCAACATCTGCCCTGGCTGTTGGTTATATACAAGCGTATATAGTTGTATTACAAAATAATGTGATGTTTTCGAAAAATAGGCATTTGCTAATTCAAATAACAGTAATTAGATAATGCCAAATTTTCACAAATATGTACGCCTTAATTAGATTAGGGTTATAAGACGAAGGAGGCAAAAGATGTCGGATCCTCATTAAGAATGGATAAATACTTACAACTGTTTCAAATTCAAAAGGTATATATAATCGTTTACGCATCATGCAGGGTATAGCCAGGGGATGGGGTGGGATGGGTGGCGAGGAATACAGACTTGTAAAGCAAAAAGATGAATAAATATGATCATGATTATAGATTTTTTCGGTTCCACGTGACCTAGTCAAGTATGTATCTATATCCACTGACGGACTTAACAACACAAACGATTGTTTTTGAGATCATACAAATTCCGAAATAACGAAGCACTTGTTGTAAAATCTATAAAAAAAGAAAGAATAGAAAATGAATAAATAAATAGGTAAAACTGTATCCTTGTATGATAGGTAGGTGCACGTTTTTGAGTATGTTTATTCGTGTGCTTGCTTGTTGTGAAGGATATGATGCCTCGGTTCTCACGTCGATGTGACCAAGCTTTGCATGGCGGGTGACGCCGATGAAGCAGAAGACGCTTACTCCTCCGGAACACATGGGGCTGATTATATTGTACTTTTTCAAGGGTCTCCATGTAAATATTTCCTTTGTTTATATTTGCCTTTATTATAAAATTATATATGTGTTGGTGTATTATTATTCATCTAGTAATAAAACAGAAGGTAAATGGGAAGGATTTCGAAAATTATAAATGAATAACAAATTGAATAACGATAACTTTTAATACACAAATATTTCTATTTTGTAAATAACTCATTTGATATACAATCAGCCATGTTATTAATGTGATATAATAAAATATGCCTGATAAATTATAACAAATACAGCATAGCCTTCAGGAAGACATCTGTGTGTTAAGGCCGTTTTTATGGAGACTTCATCATCACTCTAGTGTTGTCTAATAGTGACAAATATCCCAGGGAAGTACGATGAACGACATTCTTCACAGGAGTTTTGAATAAAATATTACATCATGAAAAAAAATCTACGTTATCAATTTATTGAAAATAGTGATAAATAATCAATTTGATCCAAAACAGTTTTTTGTTTTAAGTTATGGCTATTTGATGGAAAGTAATTAAAAAGAAAATTCCTTTAGAAGTTACATCAGTGCTTAAATTTGAGTTACATAGTGACTTGTCTGCATGCCTGTATTGTTCTCTTATAAGTATATCATGATGTTACTGTTGTTTTATTGATATATTACCTCAGCTAGTATGACACGTTATTTTATGCTTGCCTCCAGTAGTATTGTCTGTGTCTGACCTGCTAACAGAATATAGTGATTCCACGGAATTCAAATGGGTGCGGGGACATCGCCTCCCGTTCCCTCTGATCTAATTTATTCACAACAATAATAAGATAATAGCGGATGCTGCGGAAAAAAACTTTTACAATAAAGATTTATAAAAAATAACGATTAACAAAATATTTAACAAATTTGTCTCATATCTGTTACATGTACATCTGTAAGTAAAACTGTATATTTATCAGCAATGCTTAAAATACATGTTTAAGATTAAACACTACAACAGTTCTCACTTAATTAGCCAGATTTAGAAACAAAAGAAGAATGAAGCAAATCAAAGTGTTAACAAAACCACAATCCGTACTTAAAATCGGTTAAACCAGGGACAAAATGTCAACAAAGAAAATATTAACATAGCGAGCCTTGAAAAAGTATAAGAGAATAAGACCAGGTGTTCCGGAGCAGTAAGCATCTTCTGCTTCATCGTCTAAACCCGCCATGTAAATCTTCGTCAAATCAAGTCCTCAAACAACCGAACCATCACTCTCAATCAAACGTTATCACACTAATTAGTATGCTATAAAATGTCCATCTTCCTATCACACAAAAATACAAAATATTTCTCTTTGAGACAAAGATGGCGACCATAAAACTTGCTCATAAATGTAGTTCTCATCGAAGTCATGCTTACAATATGTGTAATTGGAATTTAGTGCAAGTTTCCATGTTACAAAGAGTTTTGAGTGGTAATATACAATGTGTATTACTTTTGATCCTTTTCATATCATGTAATAATAAGGCATTTTCCTGTGTTTCATTAAATTTGGTTGCATACGACACATATTGAACGAATGCTAAACTACGAGAAAGGAAGGTACCTAGTCCAATGAAATTTAGAATTTTGTAATACTAAACAAGAATGTAAAGTGTAAGAGCAAAGTTCCGTTATTGTGCACTACAGCAAGGAGGAGATGCTAGTTTAGTTGGTATCCAAGCAGGCCAGTTTCTTCACAAGCCATGAAATGTGTCCCTTAGCTTGCTAATTCCGATGAATAGATTATCTCCATCATTTAAAATAAAAAACAATGCAAGGTTGCCTTGGCGTATTTGTGTACATAACGGAACACCTGGTCTTATTCTCTTGTACTTTTGCAAGGGTGTCCATGTAAATCTTTCCTTTGTTCAAATTTTGCCCCTGGTTTAATCGATTTTGAGTTTGGATTATGATTATGTTGACGCTTCGGTATTCTCGTTTTTATTATAACTCTAAGTCAAGTAGTTTCCATAAATCAATGTGAGTTGTATAAGTCCTACGTAAATCAGCACTTTGTTTTGAAAATTCGGAACATTTCGGCAGTTGCTTTTAAAACAAAATTAATAATATTCAATCATTATAAAGCTTTTATAAAAAACAATTATTTTCTCATCACTAACTTTGAATTAATAGTTATTTTCTAATATTACAAATCCAGGAACACTTTGATCACAGTCCGATCAAACCCTGTTTTGTTGAAAAGGTTATACAGGAATTGCTGGATATCAATATAATGGTATTCTCTGATTTTTTTTTGTTATTATGCATGTTCTCTGTTATTACTTTTCATGAAAATATTGTCTTAAACTTTCTGATTTTACCAAGACCATGATTTCAGTGTCACGCTAATGAGCGTCGATAAGCAAAATAAAAGCAATGCACATGTGTAACTGTGGACTTATGCAATTATTATTTTATATTTAATTTTAGAAAAAAAAAGAAATCTTTATCGATTTTCTTTAATTTTCGTTGTCTTAGAGAAGAATTGGAAATTTACATAAACCATTATTCAAAATGTACCTATGAAATAGCAATATTTCATAGATTCAGCGAGGTATTGCACATACTGTATTATTAGCCTTAATGCCAAAGTACAATGTACTATAAATGCTTCGTCCACTAGCGAATTGAAAACTATGGAACCAACATCTTTTATTCGAACACCACATGGGTTGGAGCAGTTCCATTGCATTTCGCCATACGTGTGTCGATACAATACGTGTACATGTATGCGGAGGAACCTATATCAGATAGGAGGCTCTGATCACAATAGAAACAATGTCTTGTGCTGAGATGTAATGAGTTTCTGGTGTTCCGTATCGATTCCACCTTCTACTTCCGGTATTGATCACCAACTTGATTCTGGTTCCATTTGGAATAATTCAATTATTGTCACTATTCGCACTGCTGACCAACCGTGAAATGAAAGCATACGACATACAAAGTGAATCAAACAGTGGGTCAAATCGTTTTTCCAGTGCACTAGAGATGGTGTTGATACAACATACACATCCACGATTGAATGATTATTAACTGATATACTGCTCGTTCATAATTAATCATAACATGTATTTCACCCCTGTGTGTTAGCATTGGGTGTTATTATATGATGCCATGTACATGTAGGTATTTAAGTGCACCTTGCTAGGTTGGAGGTTTTAAAACACTTTATATTATATCTCACTATACTGGAAAAAAATGTTGAGAGCACATCTTCTTACTAATGTACAACAGAACCGCTATGAAAAGATAAATCATAACTCTTATTTTATTCTTCTCTAATTCAAAAATCTTATATGTATAAAATGATACTCGGTTCGCATTTTCGGAAATTGATGTTTACTTGGATGTGACAAAGATGTACATGGCGGTTGTCGACGATGAAGCAAAAGATGCACACTATTCTTGAACACCTGGTCTTATTCTCATATATTTTTACAAGAGTCTCCATGTAAATCTTTCCTTTGTTTATATTTTGCCCCTGGTTAATCGATTTTCAGTTCGAATTGTGATTTTATTAACGCTTCAGTATTCTCTAATTTATTTCATTTACATTAACCCTAACATTACAGGTTATTATCTACTTACAAGTGAATACACTCCACAAGTATATCCTTCTTTTTAAAATAAGAAGGAGATTCATACAAAAATAAGTTATGAAACGGAATATCTAATTATTTACCCTTTGGTTTTTTCCTGATTATTTATCATCTTTTGAAGACTTTCACGGATTTGTACTCTGGTAAATAATTACTTGAAAGCATTCACCTGGTGATAGGCGCCCACACCAATGAGTAGGCGTCCCGGTGGTCGTGACATCATTGTACTTGATTCTGCCCCTTTTAAAAGTCATTCAGTTCAAACTTTCTCATTCATCTGTTTGATGCTACCTGTTTTGACGTAGATGTACGAATTCTGTACCAGAGAAGTTTGCATTTCCGTATAAGATTGGTGTATATAAAAAGTTCCTGTTTCTGTACGCTTTACTGCTCTAGCGTATTGTACTTTACACGGTAAACACAAGTAAATATTCGTTGTCCATGATAAAGTGAGATACAAACTGTTTATAGGTACCAACACTTATATAGGAGAGTCGGAAAGTGTTCTAAAATTGGACCAAATCCTTTTAGGAATTGAAGAATAGATTTTACTTTCTTCACTCCATTGCATTTAATTTAGCCATAGTTTAAGCTTTAAGACATTTCTAAATATGTAGAATAAAAGCAGAATATTAAAACAAAATATTATGCAAATATCTTCCCTAATAGCAAGGTACATTTCAGCACGTGATCACTTCATAACGGATTTGTTAGGAAAAGGGTGAATTTCTTCCTCATTGGTTGTGCTGTTAAATGGTAATAATTCTTCCATTTGAAAATACTGCTGATCATGTGGGCGATTTTGAATGCAAGTAATTGAGTTGAAAGAGATAATGGTCTGACTACAACCTTGATTACCTTTCTATAGAATGTTTGTAGTGAAATTAGTATTAATATCTGCATTACTGCATTTGACGAGATATGCATTTATGTAAAAAAAAAACAAATTCGAAACACTTTTTCAATCGCGATTTTCAAAGTGTTAATTGTATATTATTCTGTTTAACATGTAACACGACAATGTTGTTGATGACGTGTGTGAGACAACAGTCGGTAATGTGTGGACTGTCACCCAGTGGTCGTTATTTCTCGCATGCTGTCTAACGTTTTAGCATGTCCTGCTCTCGATAACCTCCCGTGATAGCCTAGGATTATATGCTTTGTGTTTATGTTTAATTTGTCCTATTCGCTTCCACTGTCACGGTGACTTCAAACATGCATGCAATGGTTTGTTATCCCGTCATGAACATGCAAACAGAATAGCTAAATTGGCCGACTAAAACATCCCGTGACCATTTGGGCAGCAAATGGGTTATTTGTCGCCTTTCGGACACAATTTACGAAACTATAAAACTAATTTCCATTGATTTTAACTCCAGTTTCGCACCGAGTGCGACTGCCATTACACGAGTCAGTGCGCATGTACGAGCTGTCAATAAAACACGGACTATGTGTAAACAGAAACATCAAAGTCATCTATCTAACGTTTTAATTTGTATGTTCTCAGATCAATACTGTTAAACGTATGAAATAGCTGCACTGGCACTCGATGCTAAAGCAGTCTTTCTCATTATATTTAACAAATGTGTTGAAGTTTTCATTATCTCAAAAGTTTTAAATTCAACACGGAACAATTTGGATTTGATCAGATATTTAATGAAAGTTGAACTTTGTTTTTATATACCCTATCTGGGGGTTGTTAATGGGTTCATGGCTAATTAGGACGAGAACACAACAGGAGTTGATAGGACCCGTAAAACCGCGGTAAACGGAACCATGTCTGTGATAGTCACAGACTGCGTGCTTTTATTCCCTCTCAAACAGCTACATTTTGTAATCATAGAAACAGACGCGGTTCCGGAACTGAACCGGATCCCTATCCAATTGACACAGGATATGTTTTAGGAATATGCATCTGCTTTTATTTTAGTTCTATAGGATGCTGCCTAGCAACATATCGTCGTTCTGCTGATAAGAACTCTTTCGAAAGGAGGCGGAGAAGTAGGGAGAGACACACTGTAGCAAAAATCACCTGCAAAGCTTTTATGCACAATATCGTACGGATAAAAGGTACACAAATAGAACATCCGGCTTAGACGTTGATTTTCGAGGCGACGTGGTTATGTCACGGCAGCTAGATGTAGACAGGATACAAACATTGTAATGAGGTTTGTGTTCTCGTATAAGATAGTATTGCTCTGTCAAGTATATAAACCTAGTAATGTAGTGCAAGTAACAATATAATTATAGCAAGTTGGATACTTTTCATAGACTTCTGATAATTTAAGGCTTTCCACTTCTTGACTTCACTATGTCGTAGCATTGTCTCTGAAAACATTATTTGAATCTTTTGGTTGCGTTGGTGCATTTTGATCACCTTCCTTTTGTACTGTCTTCTACTGATACCTCATAACACCCGTACATGTAACTTTATCTGTCTCCTGACCTGATAAACATATACATATATCATAACACCCGTACCTTTGTGTGTCTCCTGACCTGATAAACATATACTTATATCATAACACCGTTACGTTTGTGTGTCTCCTGACCTGATAAACATATACATATATCATAACACCGTTACGTTTGTGTGTCTCCTGACCTGATAAACATATACATATATCATAACACCCGTACCTTTGTGTGTCTCCTGACCTGATAAACTTATACATATATCATAACAACGTTACGTTTGTGTGTCTCCTGACCTGATAAACATATACATATATCATAACACCGTTACGTTTGTGTGTCTCCTGACCTGATAAACATAAACATATATCATAACACCCGTACCTTTGTGTGTCTCCTGACCTGATAAACATATACATATATCATAACACTCGTACCTTTGTGTGTCTCCTGATGAACATATACATGTATCATAACACCCGTGCCTTTGTGTGTCTATTGATGAACATATACATGTATGTATCATAACACCCGTACCTTTGTGTGTCTCCTGATTAACATATACATGTATCATAACAACCGTACCTTTGTGTGTCTCCTGATGAACATATTCATGTATCATAACACCCGTACCTTTGTGTGTCTCCTGATGAACATATTCATGTATCATAACACCCGTACCTTTGTGTGTCTCCTGATGAACATATACATGTATCATAACACCTGTACCTTTGTATGTCTCCTGATGAACATATATTTACCTCCTGATCGTTTCTTCTCTATATGAATATAACGACTGAAAACAACAAACACTAGACTATGAATACAGCATGAATACAGTATGAATATACACGTGAATTACACGTATGATGTAATTATAGAATCTTGCTCAATGCAAGTCTTGCCGCTCCGCTTCGGATAACATGGAGAACGCCCCAGCGTCAAACCCTCAAATGACTAAGGTTAATTAATAGCGCCAATTTGATCCAAATCCGGACTGTTTCGTCAAGGTCGGTTGAAGGACGACACAAAAACATATGCAGTTAATTGCAAAAGTGTTCAAGAAATAGCAAATGAAAATCAAGAACTGTTCTATAGTTACAATGTAAAGATATGAATTTTAATATACAAGTGTATATGAATGCACAACGGTTCCATCCATATTGACCATGAAGCCCTAGCATGCGATATGGATGTAATCGATTTTCATTCATACCGGCATGAACATTAAAAAACCGCTGTTCAATCTCTATTGTTTTATTGTTCATAAGAATCACATTACATACATGTAATATTATATTATTGTGCTAATAAGAATTGATTTATTTTAAAAATAATTATTTTTACTGTCTTCTTTAAATAAAGAATACCGAAGCATCAACAAAACCATAATCCAAACTTCAAAATCAATTAAACTAAAGGCAAAATACGAAAAAAGAAAGATCCATATAGAGATCCTTGTAAAAGTACAAAAGACTAAGACCATGTGTTCCGGAATAGTAAGTGTCTTGTGCTTCAGCGACGACACCCACCAAGTAAATGCAAACCTACCTGTTTTCCTTCCAAGCTCTGGTCGGCGCTATCGGTGCTTACAAATGTCCATAGCAGGTGTGTCTCCGCAGACACCAACCCTATATCAAGGTAAAGGTACATGCTGACAATTACACTTTAGAGAGATGCTCTAAGCATTGGAGTCAACCACGGCTGCTAGAGATTGATTATTGCTGTACTTTTCTCTTAAGGATTTATGACGGTAAGATTTCCTGACACGAAACCCAACAACTAATTTGAATGAAGTCAAGGAACAGACATTTCAATCAAAGCATATGCCATTTGTTTACGTTCGTCTTCCTCACATGTGACACCCCGAATCATCAGAGTAAACATCGCACTGTAATAGGATTAACGATGTTTATTATTCATCTTTAACATCCCCATATCGGAAAATTAAGCATTTGGTTAAACAAGTGCTTCTTTTCTCTTCGAAAAAGAAGAGGTACAAAAAGGATTGTGTACATAATTTCATAACCTCTGCTTATATCATCCACTGTGGTGAGAGAAGTCTTGAAAGTCCCTTTGATTAACCATAATTTAGCATAACCAGCTGTGCAGACTAATGATTAACTCTAACTTTTACTCGTAAACTACAATATAATTAGACCAGGTGTTTCGGAAGAGGAAGCGCCTTCTGCTTCATGCTTACTTGTATATGACCAAGATTTACATCGCGGGTGTCGTCGATGAAGCAGAGGACACGTACTCTTCCAGAACACCTGATGTTATTCTCTTGTACTATTACCAGGGATTCCATGAGGGCATTTCCTTTTTTCATTCATTGTCCCTAGTTAATCGATGTTGAGTTTGGATTATGGTTTTGTTGACGTTTTGGTATTCTCTGATTTTTTTTTAAGATTAACGCATGCCTTGTAACATTTAAGCGTAAGATTACGTCCTCAAACATTTCTGTTTAGTAATGTACTTAAACTTAATAATGCATAATGCTTAATCGTCATCAAACCCGGCAGTGAATTACATTTTTGATAAAAAAACCCCGTTTATTTAACATCCTTTACCGTTAGATTATATTCTCAGATAAAGGTAACGGATTGAAATAACAAGCAGGTGTTGTTGCATACTTTGCATACGTCGCCCTAATGAAATTCAATAAAGCGCCGGTTATTGAAGAAAGGAACTATGACATTTAATTATTCACCCTTCACATATAAGATCCATGTCCGCCCTGTGTTGATATTTACCACAAATACGATGTTTGTACATGTAACCTTCATTGCTGAGACAACGTTTTTAGCTAATTCAACCCTGACGGTTTTTAATAAATTGTCCAAACTTTTGAACTAAATATGATTTTAGGAGGAAATTAGTAATACGAGTATTATCTCGGCTGTTGACAGGATAATAAACCTCACTGAACCGGTCATAAAGAAGGATTTAAAAGTCAAACATTACCCCCAAACAAAAACATACATATCATGGAAATAAAGAATAAATCTATAAAAATAGATATATAAAAATACTTTATTCAATCTTATGTTAACAATTGATGAACAGAAAAAACAAATTAAAATTATTCGACGTTTGTTGACAAAAACATAGATTGAAATGCAATTAGTTCGTTTTTAAAATGGAAAACGTTTTAAACATTTCAGAATATTATCCTACACAGCAATCAATATCACAATAGTATTAGAACACCAAATCCTGTGCAATATAACAAAAAATAAATTAATTAGAGAATTCTAAAGGCATCCGAGTTCAAAGAAATAAGCTCTTTCCCATCAATCTTACATAAGATAGATCACACCTAAGAACACAAACTCTTAATTTACTTGTATACAATTTCTGCATGATCCCTGAGGTCTGACCATCATGAGAGCTACATTTTGTAATGAACTGTTTTGAATTGCTGAAACCTCTGTTGATACCACTGGGATCAGGTTAATTGGTGCCATGTACTATGTTGAGGTTATCACAGTCATCTCCCTGGCTCCAATTGCAAATTAGCTGCTATGTTTTGTCAAAATATTTCATACTGTGTTTTTCAATTTTGTATCAAATTGGAAATATTGAATTTCGTATAACACCTATTTCGCTTAGTTTGTTTTTGTTTAAAACAGGTCCATGTTTCACAGGAGTTACTGGACACATTTATCAAGCTGAAAATACAAACACACAACGCAAGTAAATATGGTTCGAGTTGAGCATTCCAATTAAAAGTCTATTTCACAATGAACCCTATCGCCAGGGGAAGTACCTCGATAATTGGTATCCATGTATGTTGTAAAATAACGCGGTGTTCTGACCGGATTGGAATTCCTAGAAAATCCTGGCACCCTGGATCTACGCACTGATCCACCTGGCAAATATGTCATGACATTTAAATGGCACGTGACGAGAACATAGAGGGGTGGCTGTGAGGTTAGCATACTACTAGTATGTATAAGTTCGCATCTCACTTCGAATTAGGATTAACTGAAACACAATGCTGATAGTTCATCATTATGACAAGGAACATATTTGGAAATGAATTACGAAAGTAACTTCAGAAATGATTGTGTTGCGGTATGCAAACGATTTCTAACATATACAAAAATACGATAGCAGAAAGTCGCATTCCAAACTCCCCCGAAGAGAATGCTAATTGCATTCAAACCTTTCCTTATGAGTACCTAGTTTTGTTATCTGACCTCTCCTAAACAAGACTTGGTTTTACGTCCTCATACACCGGTTAGAGCTGTCGTCTCATGATACCATATTTTCGACACCATTTTTATACTCAAACACTGATTTTGGTACTCAAACATAAAGTATGTAACTTGGTCAAAAGGTCATGGCTAAACATTCGAGTGATTTCGATGATGAAATATGAATGTTATTTCCTGTTGCTGGTCTGGAAAACCTACCTACATTAGACAGTTTCAAGTTTTCACAGAACATTGCCATGTATACGGGCTTGGTTTTATCCTGGCTTTCCATTTGGACCAATAAGTATAAGTCCTGACCTTTTTTTCGGAACGGTTCTAACAACAACAACGCCCCATTTTTTAAAACAGTTTCTGACATGAACATATAAAACAAAGTGTAAATATCAGATTAAGTAGTCAAAGTATATTGAGGCCTGAGCAATCATAAATCAATTCTAATCAAAGAAAAACGTTATATCGACTATAATATGGATAAGATATTGTTGGAGTAAAGAAGTGTTTTAGTAATCTGTTAATTAACGCTTAGATTTGAAATTTATTTGACTTTTGAGATTGGTCAATACCGTACTACCTGCTTAGAATAGAAATATGATAGATTAGAAACACTTCTGAAGGCAACATCACAAAAAGCACTAAAATATATAATAAAAGTTAGAAGCACAACGGAAACTAAGACAAAATGAAAACAAACCCGACATAATATCCTCCACACACCGTCACTTCCGTTAGAAATTGTGAAAAAATAATAGAATAAAAAGCGTCAACAAAACCATCATCCGAACTCAAAATTGATTAAACTAGAGGCAAAATATGAACAAAGGAAATATTTACATGGAGACTCGTAAAAGCACAAGAGAATAAAACCAGGTGTTCCGGATGAGTAAGTCTAAAGGTCGTCAAAATACAAGGACTCCCACAACTAAATCAGCCTATCACGAAGTGTTTCATACGTTTGTAGTTCCTACAGAAAATTTGTTTTGACGCTAAGTACAGTGATTATGAGTAATTTAAATAGGTAGGTATTGACCTAATATGCATTGAATAAAATCTATAGATATCTTACTGTACAAAATTATATACTTTTGGTAGATTTTGATATTTGATAGCGGATTGATATTGGGTCAAAAGTCAGAGGGTGTTCCTGTCCCATTTCACTGGTTTGACATGTATATTTCCGGTTGTCCGAAGCAGACGCCCTTAGCGAGCTAAAATGGCAGTAAACTCGTCATAAAATGCCCTTTGAAACCTTTGTCACGTATGTATCTGTGCATCTAGGCAGTTGTCACAAGTGTGGACTTTCAAATATTAATGTTATTAGCTCGAAAGCTTAGTAATAACATATAGTAAATTATTTAGAAGTGTGAGTCTTACAACTTATTTCCGGAACACCTGGTCTTATTATCTTGTACTTTTACAAGGGTCTCCGTGTAAATCATTCAGTTTTCCATATGTTGCTCCTAGTCTAATCGATTTTGAGTTCGGGTTATGGTTTTATTGACCCTTCGGTATTCTCTATTTTTTTCAGTCAGAGTACTTGGTTTGAACAAAAAAGTAAATAACGCATCTTTAGAAAAAAGTACTTACTTCTAAGACAGGAAAAAGCTATGCGACCTTTTATTCTAAGTTCTACATCAATAGAGCAAATAAATAAGAGAAGACCGAAGCGTCAACAAAACCATAATCTGAACTCTAAAATCGATTTAACAAGAAGCAAATAGGAAAATAGGAAATATTTACACGGAGACCCTTGTAACAGTTATAGCGAATAAGACCAGGTGTTCCAGAAGAAGAGTAAGCGTCTTCTGCTTCATCGACGACATCCGCCATATAAATCTTGGTCACATCCAAGTGAACACCAATCCTCAAAATGAGGACCGAGTCATTGTTATCAATTACAACAAGTAAACACACTAATGAGCATACTCAAAAACGTCCATTTTCATATCACACAAAAATACAGAATATTTTTCAATGAGACAAGGATAACGACACTGAAACTTAGTTAGAATTATTTATGCTGTCGGCTGACGTCAGAAGCATGTGATCATCATCAATGTGACACGGTCGTTATGTTGTTTTATGGTGACTAGGATACGCAAGAGACATTTTTATCACCAAGTCTAAACTGGCTACTGCAATCCACTGACTGGCAGTTATAGACTATCACATTTTACGGTTGCTTTGGAAATGTGTTCGAAAGGTAAAAAGTTCACTCTCTTGATGTACATGTACCACGTTCTTTCTTTCAAGGAGGCTCGACCCTTTCGCAATTAACCGCTAGATTTCCTTAACATTTTGATAGGTTGATTATGCTTCCAGATAGAGATGATTTTGTGAAAATCTTAGCATTCCAATGACTTTTTTTATTTTTGATATAAAAACTCGCAAAATTAAATGTTTTGTATTTTTTTCCCTGTTAATGCTCTTGAAAATCACAATTATACCATACAGTGAAAAACGAAAACAATAGCTACCTCAGAAATATTTTATTTATGGACAAATGGACAAAACAATGTTTACAAAATATGTTATTTTAATATGTAGTAGCGGACATTTTCAGTATTCACAGTCAAATTATTGACATAACATATAGTTACAAAAAGCACATTCAAAATGAATTAAAATATCATAAACAAGCTTTTTATGCTACTAATTGATAACTATATGTAAAACTGTGTCTAGGGTAGGTTGTCTCCCTTGATGCAATCAGGAACATTTACTGTGCTGTGCATTGGTTTCAATTTCATTATTTTATATAGTTCTCGATTTTAGAACAAGGTCTTAGATGAAGGTTGATCAGAACTATGGGCAAGTTTTATTGCCGCCTTCTTTGTCTCATTGATAAATATTCTGTATCTTTAAGTGATATGAAGATGGACGTTTTTTGAGTATGATCATAAGTGTGTTTACTTGTTGTGATTGACAATGATTCTCGGTTCTCATTTTCAGAACTTGATGTTTACTTGGATGTGGCAAAGATTTACAGGCGGATGTCGTCAATAAAGCTGAAGACGCTTACTCTTTCGGAACACCTGGTCTTATTCTCTTGTACGTTTACAAGGGTCTCCATGTAAATCTTTCCTTTATTCATATTTTGCCCCTGGTTTACTCGATTTTGAGTTCTGATTATGGTTTTGTTAACGCTTCGGTATTCTCTAATTTATCTTACTGGTCTTATTCTCTTGTACTTTTATGAGTGTCTCCATGTAAATCTTTCCTTTGTTTCTATTTTGCCCCTAGTTTAATCGATTTTGAGTTCGGATTATGGTTTTGTTGACGCTTTGGTATTCTCTGATTTATTTTGACCAACTTAGATTTACAAGACGGATGACAGATGACGCAATGCACACACATAAGGGTGTGATGACGCTTTCTCCTTCCAGAACACAAGGTCATTTAATCAATGTTTAATAAGGCATACATCGAATATTTACTGTACACTGATGACACGACGATTGTTTTTTACATAAGCTATTACATTATACTTATTGATGCACCATATTAATTTTAAAATTTGCCACAACATTCTATATTCTTGGGTAGCATTTCCAAGGTCTTCGTATCGTCCAGGTTCTGTTAACTTAAAAACATTCTTACACATATTAAGAACAGTGAAATCTACTAAAGGCAACACAGTTGTTTACCCTTTTGCAACTTTTTCTAAGAAGTAAAAACTGATAATTCCTGAAGCTATGAATGATGGTTTAGACATCATTTGTTTTACGTTTTTTTTCCAAACAAAAATTTACATGTAACAAGATATGTTCGGTTGTTTGTAAAGCAAACAAAAAGATTTTGTAAACGTATCTGCCTTATTTGTTTTTAAGAGATGTGATTGATCGCAGAGCTTGCAGTAAAAAGAAGAAGAAGAAAAAAGACCACACAAACAGTAAAAATCATTATTCATCGGTACTAAAAGACTTACTGATTTATCTAAATTTGTATCACTTCAGAATTAATGTTAAAATTGGGCAGATTCATTTCTTTCTTTCGATTTAAGATTTAAAAAAACCCACAAAAAACAGTGCCTTAAAATAGTCTTTTCATCAAAAGCTCTTTACCAACATTTTCCACGGCATATAGAATTGCATTTCTCTGTCTAGGCCCGGTCTCCCGGGGACACGGCTTTGACGCCTAAGTAGATTTATTGTAGACCTGCTAATGTGCTTCGGTAAATTTGAAAACATTTCTTGAGTAAGGCAAGGTAACTTCTCTTGCATGAAAAAAACCTTCAATGGATAACATGAAACAAGAATAATCTGCTGTATCATTCACTTTGCAAGTCCCTACTGCTAAAACCAAATATCAAGGTATACAGGTTCTCTAAAACGTCGGAGGTCGAGCGTCCCGATTAGAGTCTCGCTTCGAGTAAAGTTGGAGAATTGAAAGGATCAAGGTCATTTTGTAATGATTCCCCATAAATTGAAAGATGTTATATAATTGATAAACATATCCCATTACTGTTAATTCATTATCTGCATTTTCGGCCTTTAAATTGAAGCTTCCTAAAACAAATATAATCTCCCTCCCGATTTTTGGGATATCTTAGTCAAGGTAAATGATCTCTCCTCTGTGGTTTGATCTGATAGACTTTATGGTTAGATGTATCTCGCGTTTCTGCGTTAGTTCATAGTCTCCTGGTTGACGACGATGTTATTTATCCCTAATATGACCTCGCTACTTCCTTCCTTCTAAACAAACATCATAAATAATTCCTGTCGGACTGTCAGTCACACGACCTACAGGAAGCCCTTATGATCGACACGTTTAGGAGACAAACGGATCTGTTCGACTGATTGACGTTCCAACATCTCTAATTACAGCACCTGCAAATAATTTATAAGGACATGAAAGGGATAAATGCTCATAGCTTTATACAGACGCAATAAAATCCAAACACTCTGTCGAGTTTTTCTTTTGAAATATAAAAATGTATCTCACACCCGAAGAATTTCGAATCAAAATATTTATGATTACAATTTCCGAATCTTGGTTTTAATTCTGATTAATATCCTAGAAAATGTACATTTTTTGTATAACTGATATTTCGAGAGATAATAATACAATGTAGGTAATGAACATTCACACATGATACTTTAATGGGAATATTTCTTCGGTGGATTTTCATATTAGTTATATAAGTCATATTAGTATGGCTAAGTCCAAACAATGCAAAAAACATCTACACTGTCCAAACAGTGGCCGGATGGTGCAGTAGAAAGCGCAATTGCTTTTCACCGCGACGACTTAGGTTTATTTCTGCGACTGGAAGTGAAAATGTTAAGGGTCTCCTCCCCGACCAGATGAGTTTTCTCTGGATACTTCCACATTGAGACCACCCCGCTCGTTAACATTCGGACCAATTAGAGTGATACATTTAAGTTAAAATCATCTAATGAATAATGAAATAAATTACGTTTCTAAAATAACAAAAATAAAAAAACCCAAAATCAATAAGTTAAACGGCATATCTTCAAAATATAAGGCTGTTTATGATAATGATGTGCGGTAACACACCACTGTACCGTCGGTCTGGTTATTTCTGTGGCGACTTTATACGTTCTATTCTACATCTATGGTATTTAATACACCCGTGGTATGTATGTATGGTAGGTAGAAATAGTTCTTTCTAAAACAAAAACATGTATTTAACGGAATAATCAGATGAACAAACCAAACGTAAGATTAGCTATTCTGATTGATTTTCGGGTGCTCGAGATGTTTAATATGTATCCCTTGACCTGCTGTGTTACTGTTACAATTAACGGCATAATGGTATGCACATGTATAAGTATTATGACTGAATATGTAATGAGTACCTTATACTGAGAAAAGTAATTTCATCCAAAGCCTTTACGGCTATTTTTCTAAATGTCTCCGAATCCCGAACAACATGTTTGCACCAAAATAGACGAACATACTTGAGGTGTACATCATTATGTACGATAATCTGTCAATAAGATATCAATATTATTCACAAGTAACCATTTAAACGTTTTGCTTGTGCTTTTACGAGAATCTCCATGTAAATCTTTCTTTTGTTCCTATTTTGCCCCTAGTTTAATCGATTTTGAGTTTGGATTATGGTTTTGTTGACGCTTTATACATAGATACATAGATTTATTCTGACAGCATACATAAAAAATATATATGTATAGGATTTACATCCTTTGATTGTCAGCTAGTAATAAAATTACTGAAATAATAAATAATGATTTAGTTTATGATTTTCTCTTTGAAACAGTACTTTTGTGGTTGATTTTTCCAATGTTCATCCAATTTATATTCGAATTGTTTTATTGATACAGCATTTACAACTTCAAATGGCAGACCATTCCACATATCCACAGTTCTCTGCGTGAACGAATATTTTTTAACATCCAGTCTTGAGAATTTTTTATGTATTTTAAAGTTATGTACACGAGTGGTTGACCCTACATTAACGTAGAACAATTCTGCAACTTCTCCCCACGAGACCGTCTGTATGCTAACGTTAGTAGTGACAGTTTTTGCAGACGTTCAGAAATAGAAAGATTTGACAGACCAGGAACTTGTTTTGTTGCTCGACGTTAGACATTTTCTATTGTTTCAATATGTTTCCACAGATGAGGACACCAGACTTGGACCGCATACTCGACGTGTATACCATTTTAAAACTGTATGGGTTCATGTACTCCATTGTGCTCCGTAATACTCCCATGATCGAATTTGCTTTGTTAACCTTTTCGCAGATATGTTTATCGAAAGTAAGTTTATTATCTATGGTGTTGAGCACTTTCTTTCAGTTGGTAGTTATAGGGATCCATATTTGTATATCCGACACGCATCATTTTGCATTTTCCTGGATGGAATCGTAGTTTCCAAGTTTCTGACCATTTGTTTAACAAAAATATATCTTTCTGAAGAAGTTTACAATCCTGTTCATCGTTAATGACTCTAAATGCTTTCGTGTCGTCAGCAAAAAGATAAGTTCCAGTTCCATTGCTCGTTACGTCTGGCATATCGTTTATATATAATACAAATAGGAGTGGTCCCAACACAGATCCTTGTGGTATACCGCTTATTACTGGATTCCATTGTGATGTTTCACTGTTTACTACGACTCGCTGTGTCCTTCCAAGTAAAAAGGCTGTAATCAAAGAGGAAAATTTGCCAGCAATACCATATTTTGAGAGTTTATGTACGAGATGTTGATGAGGGACTTTATCAAATGCTTTCATCAAATCACAATACAAAACATCCACACATCCTCCATTATCCAAAATATCTGTCCATCTCTCCATGACATTGAGAAGCTTTGGTATTCTCTGATTGTTATTTCACAGATGAAAGGTGCAGCACATGTGTGTGTTACACACACATATGCTGCACCTTTTAAATTTAGTATTAGATACAGTATGCCGAAAAAATGAATGTAAACTGCACCATACAGCTGTTTCGTCCTCCCTGGACTCTTAAGAGATGCTAGGGACCAAAATGTGGGAATCCAAAATTTCTTAACTAATGTAGAAGCGGAAGGATAAGGTACGTAAAACCCTTTTATTTTATGAATTTAGAAGTGAAGTTAAACTAGTTCTGTAATTTCAAATCAAAATTTAAATTGCAGGCAAAGGCTTTGCTCTCATTTTATAAGTTTTGGTTTCAAACTGTTGGCAATTTTTAACCGCGATACGTTCCTGAGGCATCCCTTTTTCTTTGTGATCTGTCAAAGTATCGTGGATATAAAGTGAAATGAAGCGATGAGAGCCACAAAACAAGAAATATTCATGTGCATCCGATCAAAAGCCAATTTTATTAATTTTGTACTTAAGGATTAGTTTTGCAATTTAAAGTGACTTTATTAGTATGAGCCCTTTGAACATGCTGACAGAGAAAATTGCAGTTCCTTTTTACATTGCGAATTTGAAAAGAGACTTGCAAAAGGAAGAAAACCGTTGCAACTACTGATGGGGTTTTGTTGTTAAAAAACAACATATACTCGCATTTTACATGTACATCTATCTGTACAACGGTATTAAAAAGTATCGGAAGATCATAGAAATAATATAATAAGGCTTTAATTGTGAGAGAAGGGAGCCGTGTCTTAACGTACATGTAGAAATGCGTTCACATCTTATGCTTACACATATATACATTCACAGCTTCAGGAATGATCAGCTTTTATGTATGGACTATTCATTATGTTTTTAATATATTTCCTCCTGCAGCCTAAACTATAAATATATTATGCTGTCTGATGCGTTCCTTACTAAAGAGTTATGACATGTACGAGCACCCGCCAAACCGGGTTGTACTAGTTAGCTAGCTTTGCCACACTACATCAAGGTGAAGTTATGTCAGTAATAACCAAAAAAATGGGTTGTAACATTTAAATGCTTGTTACACAGAAGGAGACCACTTTTTGAATGTTTCTAAGTGATAGAGTTCACCAACCGTAACATCTTTTTCATTATATATCACATGTGTATGTTTACGTTTGTAAGACAACGGTGTTCTCTTTGAACATTTTAGAACAACATACCTATTGTTAAGCCTGACATAACACCTTAGTAATTAAGACAGACACTAGTTATATAACATATTTTATAATTTTAAATCCTTTGGTTTACAATGCCATATTTGATCAATACATTCATTTAGATAATGTCCTGTTAAGCATACAATACTTCTGTCGACATAAGCCTGCATGCTGTTGGTAACTTGTCTTCTTTTTATCTTTACCAGTGAACATGCCACTGTATATTGGACTTGGTTCCTGATAACAATTTAGTGACATTCACACTGATGGGCCGGTGGAAATGAGGGTCGAGGTGTGCGAGGATAGCGACTAGATATGTGGGTGCTGATAAAACGGCCTCCTCCCGTCCGCACCTTATCTCAGCTATTTGGCTGTACAGAAAGTGCGGGCTCTGTTCGAACGGATCAATACAGCTATCTAATGCGAGGTCTGTATAAGATTGCATGGCCACATTTTGCTATTGTCAACAGGAATTATTGTATAAATTCGATATGACAACGTGCCTCCGAATTCAAAAAATTAAAGACAAATATTCAGGACAACCTGTTTTTTCAACTAACATTCTTGAATTGTGAACATGAATTTGGAAACGGTTCCGAGTGAAATAAACATTAAAAAACAGCCTGAACACATTGATGTAATGCAAATAACCCAGGGATAAAAATAGCAAGTGAACTTAATATTCGTACATTATGTTTACTGATACTAAGATATATTAAACAACAGCTAATCGAGAAATCGAGCATTCATGGAGTCTACACATTGCATGTTTTCCATGAGCTATGCGGTACACCTCGATCATTTTATCCAATGAGAATAGAGAAGTACGTTCGAACGTCGCTATCACACAGAGTAGGTTCCTACCAAATTTCAGAAATGATGAAGATCCCGGACATAACGAAGCGGAAGGTAGCATTCTTTACATTTAAAATGCCACATGTTCTGAGTCTAAGGTGTTTAAATTCATGGGAACTTTCGATATTAGACTGTTTCTATGACAGTTGTGGCCTACATGATTTTATCAATTTAGGTTTATGACTTATGCCGAACTGCGGATTATGTGAACTTGTCTATTGCACTATAAACTTTTATATTCATATGATAAACTTTGGTTTTATGAATCTTCTATTTCAACAGTAGCTTAAAACAATCAGGATTTCTATTACTTTTGTCCTTAGCCACCCAGATAAGTCCTATAACTGAAAGAACGTCTTAGATCTCTCGTTTATGGAACAAGTATATGTTGAGCTATCTTGTGCATGTAACATACTTTGTGAAAATCACAACAAAAGCCAAGGTGAAATATACTTAAGAATATATAGAACAAATGAATACATTTCTGGTTGACAAATTTTTGTTGAGTTTACAGAAACGATTTTCCAGCTGTTGGCATTCCCATTTGAACAATACGTGCCCACTCTTAACTGACTTGTTTTTTTCGTACGAGGTAATCAGACCTTGCCAAATCTTGTTATTTCACTTCCATATATATCGACGATGTGCTGTCCATAAACAACAAGAAGTTTGCTGACCTTGGCGATGTATTACGGAGGCATGGTGGTCTAGTGGTAGGACGCTGGGCTCGTGATCGAAGAGTTTCGAGTTCGAGTCCCGGTCACGGCAATTCTGTTGTATCATTGAGCAAGATACTTTACTCTGTTTGTTCCCGTCTACTCAACTGTAGTGTTAGAAATTGTAGAATGCTATCTGTGAGCGCCGAAATGGCAGCATCGGTTGTATGCTCTCTGGGGAGTTGAGGACGATATTGGCTGGTTGCTAAGACCCTATAACCACGGATAATAATTTGGGAACGCCACAGTTTCCGAGTGTATCTTATTTTGAATAATATATAAAATGTAATATACATTGGACCATCATTCCCGTCATCTCTCTATTCCGATGAATTTCCAATGCCCATCTAAATAAAGAATAAGAATAAGTTGGAGTTGAAAACACGACGTTCGTGCTGACCTTTATAGTGTTGGATCAGTTGTCGCTATAAGACTCGATTCTATGTTCAGCTGTCTCCTTACATCCATGGATACGGGCTTCGTGTTTACTCTAGCGTTGAAACACTGTGCTTGTTATGTGACATTTCGTACTGATAACGGATTTGTTTATTCTGACATTGCATTGTTAATCCCTCATTCAAATGGTATTGAGTCTGTTATCCGTAGGCTGCCCGAGGGGACTAACCAACCAACCATAATGTACCCAGAATAAGATATTTCAACTAGGGGCGACACCTTTCTGAACATGATTTACTGTAAATATTCATTTGCGGCTTTCAACTATTGATACGAATGTACTACACAGCTACATGAATAATGTAATGATATAGGATTTTTATTGTAGAAATTAAAGCCACGTTTTACTTTAATTCATGAGATTGAAAATGTATATAGTTTTTTTATATTCTACCTACATGTACTATTAGCACAACGTATAGCTATATTTAAAAAAAATCGTGTTGCCACTCAAATGAATTTACAAAATATCTTTCTATGAGTAGCAATGCAAAATGAATTCAGAACATGTTATGGAAACTTACAGATTCGCTCAATAATAAAACAGCGTGAACATATATATGCTAATTGTATTTCCATTACAGACAAATAAACAACAGCATTACAGCATTGAACTTGGGATTAATAAGATCAGGTGTTCCGGAAGGAGGCGTCATCTGCTTAATCGACGACACCACCATGTAAATCTAGGTAATATTCAAGAACTTGTCATCGCCTGTAAGTGAAAACTTAAGCATCATTGTCAATCACAAAAAGTAGGCAAACAAGTGAGCTTAATCATAAACGTCCATATTCATATCATACATTGATACAGAATAACCCTCAATGAGACGAATATTGCGACTATATAACTAGTCTTCATCAACCTGCGTTTCCTGAAGACTTGTGCCGTAAGTATGGTCTTCAGAAGCCGACCACCATCACGAAAATCTCAATATTTAGAGCAAGGATAAGAATATTGAAGTGTCTGTAGTGTCCTTATTTCTAATTTAAAAGTGTATATACGATAAACTACGTCCGCAAATTTCTTGTTGTCTATACACAACACATCATCGTCATACCTCGAAGTGATGTTATAAGAAATTAAATCTAGTTCTCAAGGATGGGCAGTTCGGGATTATTTTTCTATTTGTTTGGTAGTAATTTATCTATGGTCTACCAAAGGAAAATAGTTTTTGTGGATTTTGTTTTTATTTTTGGTGTGTTTATTAAGGAAGAAGAACCATGATTCACCGTTCTGCAAAACTTCGTTTTGAGTAGATTAGTAAGATATCTGTCAATAGGTTTAAAATGATGAGGATACACAGAAAAGTATACAGACGAATCAAGAACATAATAAGGTATGACTCGATATTTGTGTTAATCTCCTCCAAAACACCTTGTCTTTAACTTTCAACGGTGTCCTTGTAAATAGTTCATTGGATCAAATTTATTCTTCGCTTGATTAATTTTTCGTTCGGACCACGGTTTTATGGATGCTTCTATTTTTGGCCGCTAGTTTAATCGATTTTGAATTCGGATTATGGTTTTGTTGACGCTTCGGTGTTCTCTGATTTGATTTTGTCTGTATAAACACATGCAATTATAATTTCTTCAAGCTATTTATTGAAGCGAATAAGCATATTTCAAACAAAGCATGAGTGTTTCAAAAAACCCAGCTTTCTAGTTTCTACATAAACCTTGAATTACCCCAACACGCTAGCTGCACCTAAGTACGCGATGCTCATCTCGTGTATATTGCATGCTTGTATTCCAATGCAGCAGGTAAGTCTTCAAATCAGCCATACTTTACTTAATCAAGCAAGTTGTTTCAGTTGCTTCAAATCAAACAATGACCCTCATATGAAGCAGGGAACATGGGATACAAAGCAAACTTGCGTTATTTCGAACAAGCATAACTAGCATGCCTAAGTTCAAACCTTGTGTTCTAAACTTTAGCCTTTTCGATACATCAAACAACCATGATACACGTCCAAACATGCAATGATACGTCTAACCAAGCATACCAGACAAAGCATTCAATACCCAACATACATGCCAACCTTTAAAAGCTTAAAGATTTTAAAACTTTGATCTAAATCTGATCCATCTGTACCATTAACCCTTTTAACATATTCGAATAAAACTTTTGAAGTAAACTCTAACATTACATGTCGTCCGAGTTACTGGAACAGGGATCGTCAGTGTTTACGTTTTACATTATACAACTATTCCGGAATAACTTAATCTCGAATTAAAAAAAATGCACCCTGGCTTCACCTGCTTGCCTGTGGCTGTTCTCGCCTTACTTAGGGAGAGAGTATCGATGATCTTCCCAGATAGATTGAGGGCAGAGATGTAAAGTACGTGCATGCATGTCTCATGCAACAAGAATGATCAATATCTCATCAATGTAGACTGGCGTCCACATAAAACGGAGCCATGACACATGTTCCCCGAATCGGCAATCATTACTGGCTCACTAGATTAGGAGGCTTAAGTAAAATGGGTGATCGTGTAAGCTTTCAGCACTTATTTACTTTAGAGTTTCAAAGAAGTAAAGGTATCGGAAGTCCATTAATATACACACAGGATCTGCTAGGTGTACTTGTCTGCAGGGCACAGTTAAGAACCCAGAGTATCAAGATAATGTCTAATAGGAAGCAGAACGCGAAATAGTCGTCGACAATTTAGGATAAATTTCGATGTTGTAGTTAACGAAGGGAACTAAAGACATAATAATGAATGTCAGTGAAAATATATTTTCTGTGATATTTAAAAACAACATCTGAACAATTGATTGATTTAATTTCTCTTGTTTGATTCAAAAGATAATGCTAGACAAACCAGATAACTCAATTGCTTGAATCAACTATTGCGGGATCTTCTAAACTGAACTGAAATGTAATTAAATGGGAATAAACCAAGTTACGAGCGGGCAATAGCTCGCTTACAGCTCTCAGATACTACTTCCATTTTGTTATAAAACCCTTTGACCAAAAAATCACTGAGATCGTCTGCTGAAGAAAAACATTCTCTTCTTCATAATCAGTCTACTGACGAAACAGGAAAGAGCCTGGATCGGCGCGCGTGGGAAAATGTAGACTTTGTTTCCGGTCGTGTAGACAGATGACAAAGATATGTCGCCCAGCCGTCATGTTGTAGAGAAAAAGATTTGTCAGAGGTGAGCCAGTCTGGAGAACTCACCTCAGACCTCGTGTGCTATTACACTTGAGAGATACATGTGGCAAAGGGACCTGGCAATAACACGGGGTGGTTGGGGGAGAATGGCTGATTTTATCATAACTCGTTCAGTCAGGATTGATGGGCCATTTCATTCGGTAGAACTAATCTTAAGTTTCGACCACGGGTGCCAAAGGACGGTGACATTCATCACACCATCACAATCGTTTGTGTCTAGGTGATCCACATTCAATTGTCCATACATATTCATTTCTTTTATAAATATAATCTTATCCGGATGTTTTTGAACCCTGTATAACCCGATGATTAAGTGAAGTTGATTCTGTCTGTACTCTGAGTGTAATCGACAATTCATTGCTATGGATATAGAAAGCCTACATTTGCCATTTAAACGTATTCATGATAAAATATCTACTTTAAAGCACCGGTTTGATATTTAATTTGTCTCTATAAACGTCACTGATCTTTGCCATTTGAAATAACAGAATAAATTGACTAAAAGAATGTAGTTTGATTTTAACAAAGTCTCTTGTACATAATCTATATAACGTAACGTTTCTGCAACTACTTTATAGTAAGAATATATTTCGGACGTTTTTAAAAGAAAACGTATAATTAAAATAATAAGAGAATACCGAAGCGTTAACAAAATCATAATCCAAACTCAAAATCGATTAAATCAGGGGCAAAATATGAACAAAAGAAAGATTAGCATTGACTCATGAACGAGTGCAACTGTGCAATAAAAGTCATGCGTTGTCATTTTTCTAGATACATGTACCAGGTGATAATTTGGCGTTTTTTTTTTTAGAGTTATGAATATTGAGTCTGAATTCATTTTGAGGATTTGACGTTTAACTTGAACGTGACCACGATTAACATTGCTTGTGTAGTCTATGAAGTAGAAGACGCTACCTCTTCCGCAACACCTGGTCTTATTCTCTTGTTCTTTTACAAAGATCTCCATGTTAAATCTTCCTTTGTTTACATTTTTCACATTGTTTAATCGATTTTGAGTTCGGAGGTTGGTTTTGTTAACGCTTCAGTATTCTTTGATTTTTTTACCACAGACACGTTATATCGCACTTAGGTTATGAAAAGTCATATTTTCCAAATCTAAAACTGTTCATGAAAACATAAAAAACAACAGGTTGTGTATTCATATGATGAGTCGTTGTTTGTTTGGTAAATCAAAACATCCATAAAAAACAAGACAATAAGTTCTTTTTAGCGATGTACCTATCTCTCCTTCGGTAAATGTTTAATGCACGAGTGAAGAATAATATACAAATGTACTTTACGATTGTCCAAAACTGGAGGCAAAATATGAACAAAGGAAAAAAAAATACATGGAGATCCTCGTAAAAGTACAAGAGAATAAAACCAAGTGTTCCGGAAGAGTAATCGCCTTCTGCTTCTTCGACGACACCCGCCATGTAAATCTTTGTTACATCCAAGTAAACATACAGTCCTGAAAATGAGAACCGATTCATCATTGCCAATCACAACAAGAAAGCCTCAGTAATGAGCAAACTAAAAAACATCCATCTTCATATCACACAAAGATACATAATATTTCTCAGTGAGACCAAGATGGCGACCATAAAACCTGCCCAACCTGCATCAACCTGCATCTCTCGAATCCCTGTGCCGTTAGTTTATTCGTCAGCAGCTGATATATATCATGCAAATCACGATACTTAAATCAAATCCTAGAATCACGACCAACTGCGACATGTAAACGCCATAAAATGGAGAAGCAGGGAGGCTACTTTTTTTACAATGTAGTGTCTGCCTCCATTATGTATGGTGATAATGTAATATCATGTAGCAAACCCAACAACAAAACCTAGTTGTATATACATGTACGTACATTAAAGTGTATACCTGTCAATATCCTGGAAATCTGTCCGAACAGAACAGTATTTCGGGTTCGCTAACCTTACTTAAATGTTTCATTTAAGATACATACAATTTGTATTTCTTTAAAAAGGAGGGGTCGATGCAAGTATATGTAGAAGTTACATATACAGTACAGGCGAAAGCTTGGATTGAAAAATATGGATACTATATAGTCAATAAACTATATTGCATTTTTGGTTAATAATAAACACCCCATATGCCACTGCCTATCCCCCATTATTAAGGTATTTAAATGACCAGAGCTTGTATACCTAAATGTTGAAACTGAAACATTTCCATAAAAACACATAATCACTAGGACAGATATCAATTCACATATACATATTTATGTGATATTGTACTGTAACAATTTTTCTTAATCATACTTTTGTTGTTATAATTATTATAAAGTATACAAGATTGAAAACAATTTCGCAGGATAATGTGTATAAGACTATTGAAAATTTGTCAATAACTATAAAAACTCATATACCGTTTTGGGTGAATTTTAAAAACAAGTAAATCACACTGAGATTTAAACGAAAGCTTTCACAATGATTTTCCGCTTTATTAAAGAGAAATATTAAACGAGAAAAAAACAATTTTAGTTTTCTATGAAACACAAAATTAGTTTTTATATCCATCATAATTTGTCAAGAGTTTTCCAGAAAGGACGGCTGACTAACCCTGGGTATTCTGTGGCGTTATCCCTAACGCGTTAATTGATGTAGCATAATGCACACGATGACAACTAGAACCAGTAAGCAAGATTACTGCAGCTCCACTTATTGAAATCTGAAAACAATCAAATCGCGCGTGTCTCTCTGATCGTAATCTGGTGAATTCACGAACGTTACAGCAATGTATCAGTCCGTGATTATACCCACAAAACCGGAAAACAAAACTCATTTATCGTCCGTTTCTGACGGTCCTAGTTAAATGGAGGGAAGCCCGGGGTCGCCTTAAAAGAGAATTTGATCATTTACTTCCTTCCGTTACTCGCGATTGGGGCGCAATGAGCATGCTCGAGTTGCTCCACATAAGCAAATGTTCGGAGCTTGACCAAAAAATCCGGATTTAGCTGGCTCCACGTTAAAAGCTTGTTGTGAGTAGTTTTGTTGCTGTGTAAATTCTCTGAAGCTAGATTACTTTCATGGCCTGAGGAGATATATATCTCTGAGCAAGATAAATGGTCTACATGCAAGTCAATATAGCAGTGTAACAGAAGAAACCGAGCCAGTACGCCATCGCTTGTACACACTGAGACGGGATGTGTTGAAAGTAATTCTATATACAATTTTCCATTTTCAAGTTGACGTTTTCTTCATAAGGACAGAATGGCTCTCTCGGGATTTGCGTTGAAATTGATCAAATGCCATCATTTGAGACACACAGAGCTGTTTACCAGCGACACTGTAATACATGTACATAATATAAGCTGGAATATAAAGAAATCCAGGCTTTGGGTGATTTAGGGCTGCTTCCAATGCAACAAAAAACGATTTCAAGAGAAAACTAATTCTTCAACAGTTTTGACTATGAGTAATCATGATAGCAAGCAATCTTATGTTGCCGCTTGACTGGTTGTGAAATGAAAATTTTGATTTCCCTTTCCGCATTAACCATTTTCGATTACCTCCTATAGAGAATGTGCAGTCCACAGAGTGGTTGAAAGCAGGCCGGTGTCGTTATACAGAATTGAAGGATCGGTAAAAGCTGTCAAAAATACGATGTTCTGCTCTCAAGTTTATATCAAACCTTTGTTATTTATCTCAAAATATGACTCTACTAGTTCTTTTATTGAACATAATATTTTACGTATCTATGACAAAAATACAATTTATTCAGTTGTGCGTATACTTATAGTGCACGAATACATTTTCGTTAAAGACAATATCTGATATCTACTTGAATTTCTTATTACTTACGATGTATACCATGCAAATGACGTTCATTAATGAATCCAATGGATCTTTATATATAGAGTGTCAGATTTTAAATGTTTCATGTTAATGCATACAGTTACAGTCACATTTGGTTGATGTATATTGATACAAATATTTCTGATTAATGTACATCGATATATTTAGTGTTAAAATGTTATATTCTTGTAAAGACAAACGTGTCACTTAAAAAAAAAAAATCTGTGACAGAAAATACATATAGTGTAGCATAAAAAGACAAATATTATAAAAAGAAGCAAAATACCTGAAATTATAAAAGTATGAAAACTATTAAATGTTTGGGTAGTATCTAACCTTTTTATATTCATTGCATTTGTCTAATATGTTATTTTCCCTTTACAGTGCCATATTTTGTTATTGAAGAAAAAACAAAATTTGATTTTTTTTCTCTTGGCTTCGCGCGATAATAGAGCGTTCATGGACATGGACATGCTATAACGGGTCTTTATTAGCAAGTGAACGCTCGTCACTCCTACACTGGCATGTTGATGATGCTGAGTGGAGTGCATGTCTGTACCCTATAGGGACACGCGTCAATCACTTACAGTATGGTATTGATATTCAATGTGGCCGCTGCCAAATAAAATACATACATCAAGTATCAAACCACGTAATTTGGCACAAGGAAGCATGCCTGTCACTTAATCTCATTTCTGTTCAAAAACTCAAGTACGGCGGAACAATGATTCTTTTGTCGATATCAATATTAGCCTTATTAATTTAAAAACATGCACATTGTCGTCTTAGTTTAACTATATGTTTTAAATATTATGTTTGGGTAAGTGTGTAAGAAAATACAAAACGGAAAAAAATGAAATCCGGATATCATTGACTCTGTCTATTTATATGATCATGACTCTCCCCCAGATAACGAGTTCAGTCACAGACTTGTGTAGGCTAAACCACGGAGTGGTACTACAGTTAATTTCCGGAGGACGCCTCCCAAATTCGTGACACCAGACAAGGGAAGGCGATCGACAGGAAAAGAATGAATTTGTGACGAAATTAAATCGTGAATTCAGATAAATACAACGGGTGCTCATCTGTCTTTTCCTAATGAAATCCACGGTTAACATACACGTACCGTCCTGATTGATTAAATAGATACGTTGGATGTCGACGCTTATAGTTGCATTGGAACCGAGAAAGAGCAAATTCCTGTGAAATACCTCCTTCCTTACGGTTTCATTAGAGATGAATTTTATTCCTAAGTCAAGTTCACAAAATTAAATCGCTTATCTGTGTCTATTACTAAGAGGGAGCTCTGCAACCGATTTCTCCAGCTGGAAAATTGATCCACGACCGTTAATCAGGGGAGGTATTTACAAATTTGTGAAAGTATTTTGTGAATAAATCCTAAAGAATGTTCTTAAATGAGTTTTACATATTTTTTACTAAATTGAGAACATGTATTTGTGAATGCAAACCTCGATCCTTACTCAAGCCGGCACACAATTACACACTACTGCTCAGGAAATATCAATAAATTGTACGAAAAAGGAATTCTTTAAAATAATTAAATCTATAATTAATCAAGTTGTCTTTTATCCTATCTTTTACAATATCTAAACGAAAACACATTGTCCATGTCAATAACCATGAAATACATAACACTGGTGATTTATAAACAAGATTTGCGGTGGGGTCGTCCAAGGGAAATTCGTATTCTGCTACACTAAACAGGGACGATGCCAGCGAGTGTGGATTTGTAAAACATGCACCGTGAACGACTGCCTTTTTACATTTTCTAACCCGAACAAATTGTTTACAGTGATAGAAAGGTTTCATATTAACCTCACACAAAGGTCGGATTAGTTATCATTCGAGACATGGATTACTATTCGTTACCATGACAATGCGCGCTGTGATTAATATTTTCAACATCTTCATCTTAATCCTTCGCATCATTTGTCTGCATCAAAAGGAAATTTTGAAAGTCATTTATACAATAATATTAACTGTATTGCGAAAGGAAGATGAATATACCTGAAACATTTGAAATTATTTAAATCATACGGAACATTATTTGTAAAGTAATAGATATGTTTTATATCGTACTAAGATTTTCCTTTGCTTGAGTTAAATAAACAGCGTAGGAAATAGGATTATCTATTCCAGTGGAACACGCCGAATCAGCTTGTACCATGATAACAGATTGTATGTCTGATAGTGTGGTCTTGGGTGGATAAATGTTATATTATATGGATAGATGTTATAATATACGGATATATGTTATAATATACGGATATATGTTATAATATACGGTAGATGTTATAATATACAAATAGCTTCATATGATAATACATTTAGTGACGAGGTGTATCAGGATAACCTTCAACTGATATTCTATGAAATTGTCTGATACGATTTTTATGCTTAATAGTAAAAGTCGTTTGCCATATATGCTTTGTAACGTAGTTTTAAGATGCTTACTCTTCCAGAACACCAGCCCCCACTTGTATAAAACATCTCAACTGTTGAGATTTCCTCAAGTCTAAGATTTCCCATAGGCAATACATTGCTTGAGATTGTCCTTAACTTTGAGATTTTTTATACGAGTGGACCCTGGTCTTATTAAATTTTTTTTAAGGATCTACGTGTAACTATTTCTTTTGGTTCTTAAAATGTGATTATACGGGATAAACGTTTATCCCGACAATGTTAAATCTTAGGTTGTTTTGTTTACAAACGACCTAACATTTAATCGATCTTTGATCACAATACGAAATAACAGGCTGCAATAATAACGAACTGTAAATAACAGTACACGACAACATACAGAGCGCTACTTCCATATACAACTGTATTGATACACAACATGGGCAAATCGACATGGTTCAATCAAAGTTTTAATGTTTCCTTACTTTAAACTAAACGCTTTTAATAAAGTGACATTGCTTCCAGAAAAAGTTTCTATTCAATCTCTCCCAGAAAATATCTCTTTAATCCCCTCCAAGAAAAGTCACTCTTTAGCCTCAATCCCTGAAAGTATCTTTTTAATCCACCTCCAGAAAATCTCCCTTTAACCAAACTCCCAAAACAGTTTCTCATTAATCCCTGTCCCGGAAAATCTCCCTTTCACCGACTCCAAGTACAGTTTCTCTTTAGTCCCACTCCAAGAAAAATATCCCTCTTACCCCACTCCCAGAACAGTTTCTCTTTAATCTCTGTCCCGGAAAATCTATTTTTAACCAACTCTAAGTACAGTTTCTTTTAAGCAGCCTCCTTCCAGAAAAATCTCCCGCTTACCCCACTCCCAGAACAGTTTCTCTTTAATCTCTGTCCCGGAAAATTTCCCTTTAACCCGACTTCAAGAACAGTGTTTCTCTTTAATTCCCCTCGAATACAAATCTCCCTTAATTCAACTTCTATAAAACTCCCTTTCCTCCCACTGTAAGAACAGTTTTTCTTTACCCCCCCCCCCCTCCTCCAGGAAAAAGTTTCAATCTAACCCACAACCCGAACTGTGTCCCTTATACCCTTCTCATTTTGAGACTGACTGAGGTAGTCATGGGTATCATTATAAACTTTAATTAAACGGTATCTGAAATCAAGCATTACCCAATAGTCTACGTGACTTATTAGTTAAAGGCCCAATATACGTAACTTCCGGCAAAACTTCAAGCCTAATAACTTATTATATTTATAGATTTAGTTAAGATTAACTGATATCAGCAATATTCAAGATGAATTCTTTCCCGGCTACCGGTACAGCAGCAGTGGAAACACGCGTCCTTTTCGAACCGTCTTCTACCTTCGGTTTGTTGTTGAAGTGGGCCCCACCTGAATTATTTTCAAATTTTTGGATTTTCTTGTCATGAGTTTCTTGTTAGTTAACGCTCAGGTTTACTTCGTTTTAGGCTTATTTTTACATGGTTATGAACTGGATTTTTTTTCAGAATTTTTTAAAATCACGAAAATTTCTCTGAAGTTACGTATATTGGGCCTTTAAAGATCATTTGATATGCTCATTGCATACATGTAACACCAGATCATGAATATTACAGATCACGTGACTTTTTAATAAACAAGTATATTTCGTCACAACTTTCCAATGAAAAATATCTCGTTAGGTGTGTGAGGTAATAAATGTATGTGACAATATTTGAAATGAAAATTTTAAAAGAAACTGATCGGTTTAAAAAAAGATATTGAGCACCTTGATGTTTGAAGTAATATACCAGCATGCCTAGAGCAGTACTAGGTTAATAGTGTTGATTCTGTATCGTGATGCCAACACATCGTGCCAGTGTATGAAGATCAGAGTAACACTAAAGTACGCCTATAGCCCCGGGACTTAAGTTAAAGGGATGACGGGGTTTTAGTGGTGTACAACTGTACCTTGACTCACGAACACAGATAAAGAACGGGTCCTCTTCATTACTTATGTGCTTTGATGTTGATAAGTAGGATTCTCTGTAGACTATTAATTTACTACCGTGTACGTTTACATTTCAATCGACTGTTGACGCCTAAAAATAGGATGAACTTGCGAGGTTCAGTTGACATAAGTGCATTGAAATATAACTTTACTATAGACATGTGATGATCTTCAGATAAATAAATGTAAGAGCGTTTAAACAAGAAATAAAACATTACCGAACCTTGTTTTGCAGTCAACCTTTGTTCACAGATCAGGTAGCTACATTTTGCAGTAAAACAAGTCACATATTGTGACAAATTTAGTTGAAATGGAAAACTTATAGTATATTTATAAAAAATGAAGGCAATTTGTTTTGATTTTCTAAAATTAATTATCATTAAGGGAAGGTGAAAATCGATTGTAAGCGAATTTTCGATGTAATGTTCACATGCCCTTCATAAAGTAAACAATCATAGTTCTTAATAAAAATCGATTAATCTAGGGCAAAATATGTACAAAGGAAATATTTACATGGACACTCTTGTAAAAGCACAAAAAAGCAACCGTTATGTAAATCTAGGTAACAACAAAGTACATCCAATATAAAGTGGGAACTGAGGCACACTACAAGTAGACCTACATGAAACAGTTCAGTCTGATAGGATTCATAACAACATTATAACACCATTAGTGTATTATCTATTAAAAAGAACAAACATATCAATATTCACTAAAACCATTGTTCGTTCTTCAAAATATCCCCTACAGTAGATAACTCAACCGAAACTAATTCCTCTCAAACTGTTGTACTACGTTGTGTTATAGAAATTATTCCTGTAAACATCAATATAATTAACGAGATATAGGCACCATCAGTGCAAGACACTGACATTAAATAGATAATTAACAGAACTGTATGATATAACCACGTAGACCGTTTTATTTCTATCGTACATATATAATAACGTAACTCTACTTCTTCTCCGGTAACAGACACATACAGTAGTGGTGCAACATGGTCTAAGTTTAGATCCTTAGCTCTCTGGTTTAGAGCGATATTGATATAACGATAATACCTCCGATAGAAAATTACGCGAGTCCACGTTCCATTCCTTACACAGACAGATATATTACAGTCTAAAGTAAAGTGATTCAAATTTCTCCATCACAGATTACAGTTTTTTCAGTAAAGCAAAATCACTGGTGATTTAATATTTACTCTGCATAAACAGTTATGTTAGATTTAATTTGTTAGAAATTTAAAGTTATAGAAAAATGTAATTACAAAATGTCACCTCCTGTACATTGGTACAATAAACAATAGCAATTTGTCATTTCTAAAAAAACAATAATAAAAAAAAAAAAATCAGAGAATACCAAAGCGTCAAAAAAATCGTAATCCGAACTCAAAATCCATTAAACAAGAGGAACATATGAACAAAGGAAAGCTTAAAATGGAGACCCTCGTAAACGTACAAGAGAATAAGACCAGGTGTTCTGGAAGAGTAAGCGTCTTCTGCTTCATCGAAGACAACCGCCATGTAAATCTTTGTCAAATCCAAGTAAACATCAAGTCCACAGAAAGAGAAGCGTCATCATTATCGATCGCAACAAGTGAGCACTCGAATTAGCATATTCAAAAACGTCCATCTGCATATCACACAAAGATACAGAATATTTCTCAATGACTCTCAAGATGGCGACAATAAAAGTTGCCAATAGTCTTAATCAACCTGCATCTCTCGAAACTTGCCGTTGGTTTGTTCTAACATCTATCACGAAAATACCATATTCAGAGCAAGCCGTAGAATAACGAATCAACTGCGACATGTAAACACCATAGGTTGGAGAAGCAGGCATGTTACTATCAAGAAAGGGACATTTCACGATCGTTAAATCGAAATCGTCACGCTTTTCATTAAGCTTAGTAGTAAGCTGCACGTGTTGGTAATAGTTTAGGTAAAGATCGAGGTAAGAAGCTGATGTAGGAGAGTCTGTTGTGTCCTTAATCTCAAGTTCAGTAGGGTATAAACAATCGACAAGGTCTACAAGCTTAGTGTTGTTTATAGACAACAAATCGTCGATGTACCTTAATGTGATAAGAGGACATATGAATAAAGGAACGCTTTATATGGAGACCCTCGTAAAAGTACAAGAGAATAAGACCAGGTGTTCCGGAAGAGTAAACGTCTTCTGCGTCATCGACGACACCCGCTATGTAAATCATGTCACATCCAAGAAAATATCAAGTTCTCAAAATGAGAACCGAGTATCATTGTCAATCACAACAAGTAAACACACTAATGAGCATACTTTAAAACGTCGTTCTTCATAGATACAGTGTATATAATAGCCTCTTGGGTAGAAAAATGTTGAAGTAACATTTCTGATGAAAAGATGACAATATATTTTGTGATGCAAACACATATTGTTACCACTGATATTATTCGTCATGTATTGAAAATATCCATGGGGGAAAACAACAAAAACCAGAAAATAAACGTATAACATGAATAAATCAATGGCGCCGGTAGCCAGCGATCAATGGTAGTTTTCATTACGAAAACAAATGAATAAAACAAAGAAGAACAAAAACAATAATCGTCGTGTGTTTCTTCTAATACCAACGCAAGACTTCTGAACTACTTTATGTTTTAAACCATTTCATGTTAGTTTTGGATTCTTAGGCAAACATATTATAAATACAGTTAGAATAAAGACCCTTTGATAAATTATTATTGTTTTTTCTTATGATATATTATTGATAAAACATGTAGTTCAGAGGGAAGATGATTTTGTTTGATTTCAAACATTGCTACAGACAGAACAGTGACGGATCGACTGAAGGAGGGAAGATCACAATGCCATGACATATACAACTTAGATGGTTTGCTTTAGGCGGACATGTATTTCTAATGAGTTAAAGCAAGCCTTTGAGACCAAAGTATCACGGGAGTACTGACTTCTGCGATCAATGTATTTTATTAATTGTATCACACGCTCTGTATAATTAAATTAAAAATCCGAGACTTTTTCAAACTGAGGATCGTTTGCTAAAAAACAGCTTGTTGTTTGAATGATTAAAAGAATATATAAACTTGTAAAATGTGATTTGAACAAATGTGAGTTCGAATGTGTCATCCTTCATGAAACATGTGTTTAACTTTGCCATGTGTGAGGAAAGGTATGTTCGAATATGCCAGGACATGAAAGGTGTGTTCAAATAAGACAGGCATGAAAGGTGTGTTCAAATAAGACAGGCATGAAAGGTGTGTTCAAATAAGACAGGCATGAAAGGTGTGTTCAAATAAGACAGGCATGAAAGGTGTGTTCAAATAAGACAGGCATGAAAGGTGTGTTCAAATAAGACAGGCATGAAAGGTGTGTTCAAATAAGACAGGCATGAAAGGTGTGTTCAAATAAGACAGGCATGAAAGGTGTGTTCGAATATGACAGGGCATGAAAGGTGTGTTTCGTATGTGTCATGTCAAATGCAAAGTGTACATGTAAGGTACATGTAAGTCAGTGAATGGTAGTAAAAATAAGGACTTTGAGTGAACTGTTTAAATACTGGCTCAATGGTAGCGATATGCGTGCCCATGGCTAGGGATTATCGGAAGTAATGAACATGAAGTGTTATGAACAAAGACACGAATACCCTAATTGTTGAAGTAATAAGGCACAACTACTGTATAATAGTATAAACATGTTCAGTGTTTTAACAAAGATTGTGTCCATAACCATGAGTATTATATAAGTTGAAATAGTATTTGTTTCGTCTGCCAGATAAGTTTTACCTTATCTGATAATAACACATGTAAGTTCCGCTTCAAGTATTTTGACGATACTCTCGAAGCAGGCAATACATATAGTACACACGTGGTTGATGCGGGAAAATAAATCGACCAATTTCAACCCTGATTTAGGCCCATACCTCAATAGAAATTGTACATCAGGGGAATTAACTCTTATTGAGATATACATATCATTTTATGAATTTCTTTTCGTTTTAATCAGAAAAACAAACAAACAAAAAAACAAGCAAATATACATAATTACATATGTACTGTATGCATAGTATTTTGGCAGTTATTGCACGTGTATTTTAATACATTTACTGTACATATGTGCATGTGTAATTAGTATCCAGTAGAGTGCAAAACAACCAATGAAAAATGCCGTTACATTTTCGAAACGGTAGGATTTAAGAAGCGTTCTATGAAACAAATAGTAAAAACAAATTATTATCAAATACAAGCTGGCTTTTTAAATTAAATCAATGGCGTTCTGTAAGATTTGATAATTAATAAGAAAAGTAACAGAGATGAAACGTGCTTCAGTCTACCATTATCACAAGTAACGGCACTGCATTCGTATGCTGCAAAAAAACTAATACTTGAAAATATCTGTGTTGCCTACCTCTACTGATAAGTCGAGATGGCCGTCGGATGTTGTTATAGAAATTAAACCTTACTCTGCCCAAATCAATAGAAGATAGTAATTATTAAACAGAATCGACATCTTCTTTTCTAACGAGCTAAACAAAAGATGTTCATCCATCTTGAAAAATGTACACTATGTCAAAAAGAATAATATATATCCGGTCAATTTGATATATATGTAAAACATTTTGTTTTGTTTGTGCAGTGTTTCTTAAACGAACACACGACACATTATACATTGAAAATTATATATATTGTATATGAAAATTCAAAAAAACAAAAACAAAAGAATAAACATTCGTTTAACGATGTGAAAAGATATTAAAAACAAATCATGTCCTAAGTGATTGGTGCTTAGGACTCCTGGTGACCTGGGCGATGGCGATTTCAGTGACTTGAGTACACGTGAACCTGTCGTTATAACTCCACAGAGGGACATGCAGACAAAAACATCTACCTGCTCTAAAGCCGTTCTATCGGCTATCAGGTCTCCAACAGCCAGCGTTTTGTTCTCTTCGACTTGGTAATGGGTGTATAATCTCTCCCCCGAGTCGCCCTAACAGTCTGAACAGTTCGTTAGGCCTGTGCGGAGGACGATATAGACATAAGCATTACCCCTGCTATAGGGGTGATAGCTCTGATAGCTTCGTCAGATTGCAAATGTATTCCCTAATTGTACTTTGACATTTTTGTCGAGTGTTACATAACGAATTATGACGCAAGAATCGTAGAATAATTACCATGGAAACACAATTTCCGTAACAACATGTAAAGCAGAATTGTTCAGGTAGAGTATCACTGCACGATCACGGTAGAATCCTTCCTCTTAATTAGCGTTATTGCAATACGGATTCATATTTGGAAGAGCAGCGGATATACAACATACGTGCCATTGTGACACATTACATACCCTTATCATAACGTACCATCGTACTATTAATTAAACAAAACAGTCTTAATTTCGATGAACTATTTGATTTTTTATAGTTTTTAAAACGAAGATGGTATAATGTAAATCAAAGTCAATGTAATGAGATATAGTTTGTTTTTCATTTGATTCATTATCCATAAATGGATTGTCAATCTTAGTCGATAACAAAGATGCATAATACATTGTAGCTTTAAAACATATGACTAAAAGCAGATAAACGGAAACCTCTACATTCAAGGAATATGTCATATTATTTCATTTGAGTAGAGACACGGTACATGATATACACATGTTCGTAGTACACGATTCAAAATTACACAGTACCTATTTAATTATTATTCATAAAGTTCATAAAAAGGGGTTTTACGCACCTGATTCTTTTGCTTCTACATTAGTTTATTCGATTCCCACCTTTTAACCCATAGCATCACTGAAGAGTCCTAGGTGGACAAAACAGCTGTATGATGCAGTCTAATTTCTTTTCTCGGCCTATATATATTACTAAATTAAAAAGGTGCAGCATATGCGTGTCATCTTTCATAGCAAAATTGAACGTTGAACAGACATAAAGATATCGAAATGATGTGTCTGCTGCGCTACGGTAAAATTGACCCGTACGAGTATGTACCCTCCTAATGACAGATGTCAGTTTATCGATTTGTCAGGTTTGTTACGTGATATAATCTAAATAACTTACTGCATGAGTTTGATTTTGATATGGCCTATGCCATGGTTGAATAGCGTGACTCCAGAATAAAGACGATAACAGAAAGGTGTCGATCACAATAAGACAGTGACAGTCGTCAACACATTTGTTCGGTTAAGTCACATTCATGTTTGCCATTCCCTGTCTTTGTCAAGTATCATAATTACTTCCACTTCAAAACAACATCAACGTAGGTTTTTGATTGGTAAGCATCGCTGTGATCTCATCTTCTCTAATCCCTTGTGAGTTGTTCGAATTTATGCCCAATCCTTTTAATTGTTTTTCAACATATACAATGTATGTATTGCCTGTTTTGGGAGTGTTGTCAAAATACCTGAAGCGGTACTTACATGTGTTATTATCAAACTAGGTAAAGCGTATCTAGCAGACGGAACACATATCATTTCAACTTATATAATACTCGTTGTTATGGACACAATCTATGTTAAAACATTGAAGATATTTATAATGTTATACAGCAGTTGTGCCTCATTACTTTAACATGTTTTGAATAAAATGAAACAGTATCATCCTCTAACGGTGACAAAGTAGATTGCACTATGAAAAGTACATAACAAAATATCGATATCGATATTGTTGTGGGTAGACTTGGTGTTTTGGTCTCTCCAACTGCTTTGAAACCACATGGAAAATACTTCAAATTTCATAAAGATGTTTGCCATACTGATTTAAGAGACACTATTTATTGTGCCTGTTGTGTTTAAAGTGCGAATTTATCAGCATTTGTGGTGCTTTAAGAAACCAAATATTTAGAGTCAGACCAGAACTCACCATGGTTCAGTGACCACACTAGTGACCGCTTTCAGCTACACTTGTATACAGCACTGTACTGGTTGACATTTATCTGTACACCTACATGTATATACGCCTGTGTTGGACACCTGTTTAAATAAACTTAGTGTATTTTATGTCTGAAGAAGTATGGCTTCAACTAGAAGTTCGATCACGAGCAACAAAAAACAATCGAAGAGTCCCAATCTTGGGCGACTTAGTAACATCTCAAAGGGGAAAAATCTCCACAGATGAGAAACTGGAAATATATATATGATTCTATCCACACTCAATGAGGACATGCACTCACAGATGAAAAGTCTTAGATAAGAGATCAAAATGGAGAACTTGTTGAAAGGCTTGAAAGTCGTGTACTTGATTGATCTCGAGGAGCAAAATAACGATTTAAAACAGACCGTCAGCAAAATAGAGCAAGAACTGGCAGAATCGGAGGATAAACAGTGTTAGCTGGACTACAAGTTAAATGATCAGGAGCAGCATGGAAGGAAAACCTCCATCATAATAGTGGATCTGAAGGATTCCAACAAGATTGAGACTGTAAAAGAGTGCGTGGAAAAGATCGTGAAACTTGCCAACGAAACACTGAATGTCGCGATAGATGAAAATGATAATGACATTGTCCATAGACTTGGCGTGTATCAGCGGGGTAAATCTCGAAATATTATCTGCAAGTTTACCCACCACAGGACAAAGTTTGAGATTATTAAACAGAAGAAGGCACTGATATTACCATCGCAACAAAATATATTGTCGAACTTTTGAGTAATCTAAATCCGGGTAAAGCAGCAGGTCCGGACGGTGCGAAAGCAAGGGTGCTGAAAGAACTTTCTCTCGAGATTGCCGAAATCAAATAATTACATTTTTAATAATTCACTTAATTCTGGCAAAATCGCAAAGGATTGGAAGTTAGCATATGTGTCACCTATATATGAAACAGGTCCTAAGTATAATTATAGGTCAATATCATTAACCTGTGTCTGCTGTAAAATCATAGAGCACATTATAGTATTCAACAGTATAAACCACGCTGACAACCTTACCATCCTATACCCACTCCAACACGGTTTCCGCAAATCAAGATCTAGCGACAAGCAGCTGTTAGAGTATCTAGAAGATGTATCACAGACTGTTGGTGATGGGAAGTAGAGTGATACCCTGATCATGGACTTCACTAAGGCGTTTGACAGAGTGAATCATTCTCTCCTCTATCACAAGTTGAGGTACTATGTTGTAAATCCTAAAGTCAACACCTGAATATAACGTTTACTATCAGACAGAAAAAAGTGTGTACTTGTGAGTGGCCAAACATCTGAACCCGTCAAAGTTTCATCAGGGGTGCCTCAAGGCTCTGTCATCGGCCCATGTCTTTTCCTGCTATATATAAACGACATCCCCAAAAACATCAACCCTACATTTGACTATGATAAAAGCTATAAAAATATAAACAACCCAAAAGTTAGAGCTACAATAATTGAACTTATAGAAAAATGGGGGGATGGTTGATATATATAGAGAACCGCAACCGGAAATTTAAAGAGGAGAAGCAATCCTGTCAAACAAACTTGTTCAGATTTCTTTCTTATTTCGGACAACTTATTACCAAGTATACATTATTCAACTATTTAACCAGGCTATAGAACTGACCATTCACTTCCTAAAATCACACTATTTAAAGAATTCAAAACAGGAAAAGTATTATAGAAGTTTAATAATTCACTTTCATATGATTTGGAGTATTTAGAACTTAATAAATGAACTTGTTTCAGAAGTTAAAAGACAATATTCTCTTCCAGTGTATCATTTAGAAAACATTAGTACCATTCCTGATTCTGATATATTATTTACGGTAAGCAATAAGTTTTTGTTAACGAGGCAAAACATTTTCCACTCTTGATATACATGTACTGTAAGAAAAAGCAACATAATGTGATTTACATTAATCGGATAGAATATATATGTGATATAGAAGATAGTAATGATGTTGATGTAGACAAAGTGAATGAAAAAAAACAAGAGAATTACAAAATATACGATTAAATAAATTAAAAGGTTGTATACCTCGATCTAGAGCTAAATGGGTAGAAGAGGGTGAAAAGGCAACACATTATTTTTTTAATCTAGAAATCAGAAATTACATCTCAAAGCCAATAACAATGATTGAGAAAGAAAATGGCGTTAAAATAACAAAGCAGGTAGAAATTCTTGATAAGGTAAGACTTTTTATAAGAAATTGTATAAATTGATCATGAAGATGGTAACCTAGATGATTTTTTTAAAAGATATTGATACTCCAAAATTAAATAAAACAAAATCTAATAAACTAGAAGGTTTAATTACATTATGTACTCTTTAAATACGTTAAAAGCTATGAAAAAATAAAAGTCCAGGCTCTGATGGGTTCATTGTAGAATTCTTTAAAATGCTTGTGGAAACAACTAGGTACTTTTATAGTTAGATCAATTAATTATGGGTTTAGCTTCCGACTCTGTTTCGTGGAAATTTGTTGATAAAGTTCTCGATTATTTTGCAATTGGGGAAGATATTAAGAAATGGGTAAAAATTCAACAACAAAATTCAAGCTTGGCTATCACTCAAGGAGAAAATATGTTTCCATTTTTTGAAATAGATTGGGGATGTAGGCAGTGGGACCCTATCGCACCATACATTTTTATAATATGTGCTGAAATGTAGCTATTAGAAAACGAACAATAAGAATATAAAAGGTATCGATATTGACAATGGTCATGTTTTACTTTATCGGTATGCTTATGACACTTCACTGATCTTGGATGGAACAGAAACAAGAGGCCCATGGGCCTAAACGGTCATCTGACAATTGCAAACACTTATAGCAGGGACACACCCCTTAGTTCAAAAGTGTTCAAACCAGCATCATTGTCATAAACTATCTGTTCAGATCTAGAGTCGGTTATGAAATTTATTTATGGTGTTGTCAAAGCAATGAACAACATATCGGCCATGCTTGTTATACACTTTGCAATGATTTGGTAATCTCCTATTTGATTGGCATTGCAAAATCAAAAGCGTCTTAGCTATAGTAAATGTATAGTATACATGAAAAATATTTTTAAAAATATTTGGTAGGCTATGCCAATATTTAATTTATTGTTATTTGGAAAAATCATATTTCAATGTTGGAATGACAGGTCGTTTTATTTCCATTGAATTTGGAGTATTACACATATTCTCAGAAAAAGGATTGTTTGAAATAGTACTGAATACTGAAATACTTTTGGTACTGTATACAATTATATGAACGCATGCTTTTGTTTTTTATTAATGATATTACAATTTAACAGAGGTGTACCACCTTATCATTGTATAGAAAAATCAAAATGCACATTACTGATAATGGCCTTACAAGTGCTCCATGCAAACTGGCCAAACTACATGTACAGTACCCCTTTGATCTCCCATCTGGCCCATATAGTGTAGGTCAGTCTCTTTATTTAAGATGATTGCTTTCCCAAAATGGGATTGATGTGTTCTGCTAAATTCTCCACATACAGGAATTAAGATTTAAACATTAATACTTTTCCACTTTCACAGTGCCCTGAAGACGTGTCTTCTGTATGTAAAATATGATTGTTCTTCTTCAATTACATTTGAAGTAAAGCTGAGAAAGGATTTGGGGCCCCGCCCCTCTGGCCTCTGGGACCAGATCAGTCGCATTTATATAAAATCTTATCACCTTCCCCCAATGATGCTTCACATTAAATTTGGTGCTGATCGATTCAAGCATTAAGGAGGAGGAGGATTTTAAAGCAAAAACTCAGCAAAGTTCCCCTTTTGGGGCCCCGCCCCTTCGGTCCCAGGGGTCTGATTAGCCTCATTTATATAAAATCTGATCGCCATCCCCAAATGATGTTTCACACTAAATTTGGATGCAATCCATTCAAGTAATAAGGAGGAGTAGGAATTTAAAGCAAAAATTCAGCAAAGTTTCCCTTTTGGGCCCCGCCCCTCTGGCCCCAGGGGTCGGATCAGCCTCATTTATAAAAAATCTGATCGCCCTCCCCGAATGATTCTTCTCACCAAATTTGGATGCAATCCATTCAAGTATTAAGAAGGAGTATAGGATTTTAAAGCAAACATTCAGCAAAGTTCCCCTTTTGGGGCCCCCCCCTCTGGCCCCAAGGGTTGTATCAGCCTCATTTATATAAAATCTGATCACCCTCCCCAAATGATGCTTCACATCAAATTTGGATGCAATCCATTCAAGCATTAAGGAGGAGTAGGATTTTAAAGCAAAAATTCAGCAAAGTCCCCTTTTGGAGGCCCCGCCCTTATGGCCCCAAGGGTTGGATCAGCCTCATTTATATAAAATCTGATTGCCCTCCCCAAATGATGCTTCATATCAAATTTGGATGCAATCCATTCAAGCATTAAGGAGGAGTAGGATTTTAAAGTAAAAATTCAGCAAAGTCCCCTTTTTGAGGCCCCGCCCCTATGGCCCCAGGGGTCGGATCAGCCTCATTTATATAAAATCTGATTGCCCTCCCCAAATGATGTTTCACACCAAATTTGGATGCAATCCATTCAAGTATTAAGGAGGAGTAGGAATTTAAAGCAAAAATTCAGCAAAGTTCCCCTTTTGGGGCCCTACCCCTCTGGCCCCAGGAGTCGGATCAGCCTCATATATATAAAATCTGATCGCCCTCCCCAAATGATCCTTCACACCAAATTTAGATGTAATCCATTCAAGTATTAAGGGGGAGTAGGAATTTAAAGCAAAAATTCAGCAAAGCTCCCCTTTTCGGGCCCCGCCCCTCTGGCCCCAGGGGTTCGATCAGCCTCATTTATATAAAATCTGATCGCCCTCCCCCAATGATGCTTCACACCAAATTTGGTGGTGATCCATTAAGAAATGAAGGAGGAGTAGCATTTTGAAATGAAAAGTTTACTGACGGCGCACGGCGGACGGCGGACGACGACGGACGAAGCACGATGACTATAGGTCATCCTGACCCTTCGGGTCTAGTTAAAAATCTATTGATGAATTAAAATATTTTGTAAAATATCTGGATTAAGAATAAATGTCTCTAAAATAAATAAGAGAATATATATATATACCGAAGCGTTAACAAAATCATAATCAAAATTCAAAATCGATTAAACCAGGCGCAAAATATGAACAAAGGAAAGATTTACATGGAGACTCTTGTAAAAGTACAAGAGAATAAGACAAGGTGTTCCGGAGAATAAGCGTCTTCTGTTTCATCGACGACACCCGCCATGTAAATCTTTGTCACATCCATGTAAACATCAAGTTCCCAAAATGAGAACCGAGTATCATTGTCAATCACAACAAGTAAACACACTCTTTATATCACTTAAAGATACAGAATATTTCTCAATGAGACAAAGATGGCGACCATAAAACTTGCCGATGGTTCTGATCAGTCTGCATCTCTCGAATCCATGTGTTGTTAGTTCGTTTGTCAGCAGTCGGCATCGATCACGAAAATCCCGATATTTAGAGCAAGCCCTAGAATATCGAATCAACTGCGACATGTAAACACCATAGTTTGGAAAGACAGGGATGTTACTATCAAGAAATGGAAAGTTCACGACAGGAAATTGAAATCATCACGTTTATCGTATAGTTTAGTAGTACGCTGTCCATGTTGGTCGTAGTTTAAGTATAGATCGAGGTAAGCAGCTGATGTAGAAGAGTCTGTTGTGCCCTTTATTTCAAGTTCAGAAGGGTATATATGATCGACGTGGTCAGAAAATTTCTTGTTGTTTATAGACAACACATCGTCGATATATCTGAAAGTGAAATTAAAAGATTTGGCAAGGTTTTTGTTACCTGTCCTGATTAGCTCTTCCACAAATTCAGCCTCGTATGAAAACAAAAACAAGTCAGCTAAGAGTGGGGCACAGTTTGTTCCCATGGGAATGCCAACAGTCTGCTTGAATAGCTTTCTTCCGAACTCAACAAAATATTGTCGGCTAGGAATTCAGTCATCCTTACTATACTTCTTCAGTATATTTCCTCTTGGCTTTTGTCGTGTTTTTCACCTGAATTGAATCTACAATAGGGAAACATTTTTACTTTTAGGAATTCAGTTTCATGTAGACCTTCACCGAATACATGTACCTAAACTAAACTATGATAAAAAATTAGTAAAGCTAAAGGCACTTATTAGTAGTTCGGAAAGACGAATTTTAACTCCAATAGGTAGAATTCATATTATAAAGACACTATTATTTTCTCAATTTCATCTCTTTATCTCCTAAACACAGAACTGTACTGTGTTTTTTTTGTAGAAAAGTAAAATAGATAAAACGAAAAGAGATAAAGCCATTAACATATATATTGATGGGGGATTGGAGATACAAAGTCTTTCATTAAATCTTGAAGTTAACATGGTTAAGAAGACTTTATATAAGTCAAAGTAAGTGCAACTTATTCTTAGAACGTTTGTTAATATTCATATGCTTGCTAACTGTGGGACTGCAAAAATAACTGTGAAAATCAATTTTGGAAAGATGTCTTTAATGCATGGATAAACGTATCCAATTAAAACTATTTATTTCAATCCCCAGATCTTTTGGATAAAACACCAATTTGGTATGATAAAATGATTAAAGTAGGTAATCAAAGTATTTTTACCAGGATTGGTACAATAAAGGTATTATTATAATTGATGATTTAATCAACAAATACACTAATTAGTTTTACTCTTTTGAGGACAACAGGTCGTCGATACTCACACAAACATCTTAACTTATTAAGGACCTATTTCAGCGATTAGAAGACATATTCATAAACAAAATATATCTTCTCCTATCTGTCCATTCATACCAATTAATATGGAAATGCAATTACTTTTCTGCAGTAAAAACGAGACAAAAGGCTTCTATTATTTATTCAGTAAAAATAATACAATATCTGGAAGATTTCTGGAAGAAAGAAAAACAATGGGATAATATTTCTACCATTGATAAGGAAACATGGAGGAAAAATATACAAAACTGATATTGAAACAATAGAACACACCATTAGGGAATATGATAAGGTGCAAGTTTTGTAACAAAATTTTGAGTTTTTATTAGACTTGTTTATGATACCTTTCGCTTACAATAAGGAGACTTTTATCTTTGGTTTATTTCATCAAGCTGAAATAAGAACAGTAGACAGTATACGTGTAGTCGTTTTAATTATTAAACGATATATTTATTCAGCAAGATGTCTACAAACTAATTTATCGGTGTATGGTCTTAAAAAACTATGAAAGATACATGTAACTATATTACACAAACATATATTGCAAGAGATAAAGGGGCCAAATCTAATGAATATTTTCAAAAATGATTTGGGACAATGGCAAAAATTACTTAATATTTCCTGAATCTTTAATTTGCTGTTTATATCATTGTAATACTATATGTAAAAATAGTCTATGAGTTGTATCCAGCGTTGCTATTGCTTTGATCACTGCCCTACCTGGAATGTATCATAGCGGCGCTCGAGGGAAAGGTATTGGATTATCAACCTCCAAGCCCGCTAAACTCGAGGCATGAACGAACATTAAGCGTTGTGTTCCCCGCTGTTTCTCTTCCAAGTAGGTATTTACAAGCTGATATTGTACCACTGCCTTACAAGTTTGACAGATGCTTTAAGATTTAGTTGTCGACATGTCTATATCTTCAAGTGGCATATCGAGTGTCATTTCGTCCATCGAGATACGATGTTTTTACGATCTCGCTAAATTCCAGTGTAATATTTACCATAGAAGTTCTAATTTTTTGTGCATTTCCGGAGAATATATCGAAAGATTTCCAGATTTCGTACTCTTTATCTCTACATTTTTGTGTATGTTATCTTTCAGACGAAAAAGTCTAATTTTCGGAGTCATTTCGTCACTTATTTGAAAATATTTATCTCGCTACAACTTTAATCATAATGAGCTACTGCTTTAATTTAAACTAAATCGTATCATAATATTTATTGTTCTAACAGATATTTCAGGATTTATTACGCTTCATTCCAATTATTATCTTCGGACGAATCGCCATGCTGTTACAGCTTCAGCATCTTCACGCCTCAGTTTTCCTGGGTATTTTAATCTCTTTGTCGTTGTTTGCACACAGAGTGTACTCGGTGGACGATGACACAGTCATTCTCAATTTTAAAAAAAATAAAACATTTTACAGCACCAGTTTGTCTACACTGTTGGAATTACTTTTTTTGCATTTCATAAAATTTTATATAATTCGTATCCTATAAATATCCATTTGTAAGTATCCAGTGTTTTTTCAGAAAACTGCAATTGATTTTACTTCTTTCACCCATATTATAATTATTATTATATATGATATCAAAATGAATTGTTTCGCTGTAAATATAAAGAGTTGACACCTGTTGCTGACAACACATGCTCTTGTCTTTCCTTTGCCAGTCTTCATACATAGACAGTATAACTTGTCTAGACCGAACCCTTTTTTATCCGAAAAAATCCGTTGTGTCAGGCATTTCCTTCTTATTTGATATATTCTACATCTATAAATCAAACACTTTTGTAAAAGGGCAATGATTTTTGGTCACAGTGATGTCCGGTATAGACAGGTTATGCTGTTATACAAAAACGTGATTGCCTCATCTCTCTCTCTCTCCCTTTTTGTGTTTTTGTTATTATATGTTATTACTTTGTATTTTCCTCATTCTCTTTGTTTTTATCCATGTTTTTCTCACCCTTTTATTCCTTCTTTACATTTTCTTTTCTGCTTTCTTCCTTTCTTTAAATAAAATGTATGTAAGATTTTGAAAATTCATCAAAAAACTGAATGATTGTATGAAAGTGAAAGTAAGATGTGTTTAAACATGAAAATTTATTTTATAGATGATATAGATAAAAAAAGATGATGAGAGGTAATGATTTGAGTACTCTAACCAGCGCGAAATGTGCCTTTTCCGTATTGTTCAGGATAATGCACATATGGTATATTGAAAGAATATATTAATTATTATCTTTTTTTACTTTCCTCGAAAACAATCCTTTGTTAAAGTCCTACTGCTACAAAGTACATCTCACCCGTAAACTGTTCTTTGATCTGTATTTATACCTGAGATTTTAATCAAACATTTGACAGGAGAATGACAGACGGTGCGACACATTACAAACGAGGAAAATCATAGATCCTTTGAAGTTACGTAACATAGCTGTCACATTGACCTGACGTTGATTAATCGGTTGCATGTACATGCATCTCCTCCGAAACCGTATACATCGCACTTCGATGAATTATATATCACATGATGAAATTGTTTTATCCAACTTACCCCGATCTTGTTGATGTTAATGACACTTAAATGTTTCTGAATTACAGACAAAGTATGTTATGTTGGCCATGCTACAGGTACACATTGTAGGTGTGAGCGTCGAGATGACGTCTACTGGTACACGTGGGACAGTGTAGGTGTGTGTATCAAGATGACGTCTACAGGTACAAGTGGGACAGTGCAGGTGTGAGCGTCGAGATGGCGTCTACAGGTACAAGTGGGACAGTGCAGGTGTGAGCGTCGAGATGACGTCTACAGGTACAAGTGGGACAGTGCAGGTGTGAGCGTCGAGATGCCGTCTACAGGTACAAGTGGGACAGTGCAGGTGTGAGCGTCGAGATGCCGTCTACAGGTACAAGTGGGACAGTGTAGGTGTGTGTATCAAGATGACGTCTACAGGTACAAGTGGGACATTGCAGGTGTGAGTGTCGAGATGACGTCTACAGGTACAAGTGGGACAGTGTAGGTGTGAGTGTCGAGATGGCGTCTACAGGTACAAGTGGGACAGTGCAGGTGTGTGTATCAAGATGACGTCTACAGGTACAAGTGGGACAGTGTAGGTGTGAGCGTCGAGATGGCGTCTACAAGAACACGTGGGACATTGTAGGTGTGAGCGTCGAGATGACGTTTACAGGTACAAGTGTGACAGTGTAGGTGTGAGTGTCGAGATGGCGTCTACAGGAACACGTGGGACATTGTAGGTGTGAGCGTCGAGATGACGTCTACAGGTACAAGTGGGACAGTGTAGGTGTGAGCGTCGAGATGACGTCTACAGGAACACGTGGGACATTGTAGGTGTGAGTGTCGAGATGACGTCTACTGGTACAAGTGGGACAGTGTAGGTGTGAGTGTCGAGATGGCGTCTACAGGAACACGTGGGACATTGTAGGTGTGAGTGTCGAGATGGCGTCTACAGGTACAAGTGGGACAGTGTAGGTGTGAGCGTCGAGATGGCGTCTACAGGTACAAGTGGGACAGTGTAGGTGTGTGTATCAAGATGACGTCTACAGGTACAAGAGGGACAGTGCAGGTGTGAGTGTCGAGATGACGTCTACAGGTACAAGTGGGACAGTGTAGGTGTGAGCGTCGAGATGGCGTCTACAGGTACAAGTGGGACAGTGTAGGTGTGTGTATCAAGATGACGTCTACAGGTACAAGTGGGACAGTGTAGGTGTGAGTGTCGAGATGGCGTCTACAGGTACAAGTGGGACAGTGTAGGTGTGTGTATCAAGATGACGTCTACAGGTACAAGTGTGACAGTGTAGGTGTGAGCGTCGAGATGACGTCTACAGGTGCACGTGGGACATTGTAGGTGTGAGCGTCGAGATGATGTCTACAGGTACAAGTGTGACAGTGTAGGTGTGAGTGTCGAGATGGCGTCTACTGGTACACGTGGGACAGTGTAGGTGTGTGTATCAAGATGACGTCTACAGGTACAAGTGGGACAGTGCAGGTGTGAGTGTCGAGATGACGTCTACAGGTGCACGTGGGACATTGTAGGTGTGAGCAGCGAGATGACGTCTACAGGTGCACGTGGGACTTTGTAGGTGTGAGCGTCGAGATGACGTCTACAGGTGCACATGGGACTTTGTAGGTGTGAGCGTCGAGATGACGTCTACTGGTACACGTGGGACAGTGGAGGTGTGTGTATCAAGATGACGTCTATAGGTACAAGTGGGACAGTGCAGGTGTGAGTGTCGAGATGACGTCTACAGGTACAAGTGGGACAGTGTAGGTGTGAGTGTCGAGATGGCGTCTACAGGTGCACGTGGAACATTGTAGCACGAGTGATGAGATGACGTCTGCATTTAATTCCTTCCCAATCAACAACCATGATCTTAATAAACACTCGACAAAATATGATTAATTCGTTGAGTTCTACAATATTTGCATTACGTTAGTATCCTTTTCGTCGCTGTTTTCGGTTTGTTTAGTGTTTTCCCCGTTTCGGACCCCCCAACCCCAACCCCCTTTGGTTCCACCCCTAATACCTCATTCCGTACATGTCTATCATTCTGAAAATGATCAGTCATTCAGTTTCTAGTAGGCCAAAATAAACTGTATAATTCACATCGGTAAAATATAAATGTCGAAAGTCACAGAAGACTGGAAGGCCGCGCCAGGCCAGATCGAAATAGAAAACATAAATGTTGACGGATGCAGGAGGTTGGCACCGTCAGCGTGTAATAAGTCGGTAATAAATAAAGACCATACATTGTATAACGGGTCGAGTCCAATGTATTAAAACATACCGTCTATGTGTACATGTCATGACATTTAAGTTGAATTTGTCGCTGTCAACCTGTCATTGTCAACAGGTCAAAGCCAGCTGAAAAATCGTTCTCAAAATCGTATATAACCGACACAGTCCTATCTTATAGACTACTATTCAGCCTGTCTTTCATATACGGATAAGTCGTTTTTCTCATTTCTAAATGCGGGATACTGGTCTGTCTGGAACAATACATCAATGATCGCTGTGGTTATATTTACTTTTGTTCTTCACCCTTCCATTCGATGCGTTGACTAACAGCATTTGCTGTTGTGATATCATCAATCTGTAATGTCTTCATTATTGTCTTTGCATGATTTGCTGTTCAAAAAAAGTTAGGGGTTTATAAACTTTGTCATCAATAGCAATGTGTAAAGTATTACTGTAACACATCTTTCCATACAATAGTGCTACAGCATAACGTCACAGTGGTTCCACTATGACGTGACGTCACGAAAACGGTAAACTCTGATCCCAAAAAGAGGACGACGTGATGGAATTAAAATCTTTAACATCAAGTAAGCACACAAATAAGCAAGTTCAAAAAGATATTGTCTACTAGGAATTCAATCATCCTATATCTTCTTCAATAATTTTCAACGTAGCTTTTGTTGTGTTTTTCACAAAGTATGCTCCGAGATAGCTCACAACCATGTATTTGTATCAACGTGAAAAAAAACCTCTCATAATGAGAGACCGAAGACGTTCTTCTAGATTGATATGTGGTATAATAGTGTACAGGATGTAAAAAACAAATGTTTTGATAAACGAAACATTTTTTAGGAGGGAGTGCTCAAGACTTATCAGAAGAACTTTTGAGTTTTTCAAAATCCACATCCCATTTATACCACTTCTGGAGTATACAGTGTCAAAACAAGACCGAAGCTCTGATTTGACGGTACTAAGAATGGTAGTAAGAGGTTTTGATAATGGCTTGGTTGAGCAATGAGACTAGCCAGTGATAAAACGTTGCTTGTAAAGATCATTGTGTAGTTAAGGTATTAAATATAGCCGAGGTAAGTCAGTGTCTTTATCATTAACGGGAAGTTTGAATGATTGTAATACTGATGAATTGTTTGAAAGTATTTCATCTTTCGAAAAGCCGGCCAATGCGTAAGTTGGGTTACCTTGCTAGGTTATCAAGCAGGCCAAGTTCTTTTTGCAAACAATGAATGTAATAGTGCTGAAATTGCTTGGCAAGGTTAAAAGATAAGGTTGTATTATTGCTCCTAGTAAAGTTCAGATATTTAAATCTGCTAAAATAAAGTTGTGGGCCCTAAACAGTATCCGCAGCAGTTCTCAAATTGATTATAAGCATTGATGTCATTTTTGTTAATAAGCATTGATGTTTGTGGTATGGATAACTTTTGTAATTATAATGTGGGGCTTGAGGAACCATTTGGTTTGTGCTTACAAAATGTACAATTAGATTCGTGAAGTGAAACATGGATTTCTTTTTATTTGCATATTGAGACTTGTCAAAGAACAATGGTGTTTGGAACATGTAATCCACTCTTTGATAAGAAAATTGTTTCTATGAGTAACGATTAAAGCTACATAAACCATGGTTAGGTTTACGCATCTCTGTTGTAGGTATTTAGGTGAACACACAGTGACAGGTAGTCAGCGACTATTATCGAGTGAATTACACAGAGAGAGGTAGTCAGCGACTATTATCGAGTGAATTACACAGAGAGAGGTAGTCAGCGACACTTATCGAGGGAATTACACAGAGAGAGGTAGCAAGCGACACTTATCGAGGGAATGCATGGCGGCGCCGATTGTCTTTCACGTTCTCTGGTAGACCATCCATACAGAATCAAACGATCTGTAAATATCCTCAAAGGAGATTCCAAGATTTAATCAAACACCTTGACCGACTTATCAAAGTTGACAGCGACACTAACTTTTCTCAGATCTTCACTACGGGGGGATCAGATCACAAAAAACATACCTACATAGTGTATCTTCAAGGTTTTTGGAGATAATGCAACACGTCCACTGCTTTATGTTTTTGTATTGAATATAACCAAGGCCATCTTGATTAAATGTATGCATATATAACTCAGGAATGTAACAATGTGCCTTTGTAGGCCTCCATGTTGTTTAATACCTGTATACACGACTAGCACGTACGAAATATATACTCAGGGAGATTACCTTAATCTACGAGATAAAACTCTCCAGAGAAATGAAATGGATCTAATACCTGGTTATTAATTAATAAGTGTTACCGTAACGCGATTCCATATGAATAATTCAAACGCTGAACTAATCAGATCTATGTAGTCTGGATGTTTGAAAGGCAAGGCTTTGGTTGATGAATAAGGCCGCCGGCATTTGACGTCCATTTGAAAGACACGATGTATATTGTCAGATCCACAATGCAAGTGTATATTCCCTGTAACCCATCAAGATGAACAATGCACGTGGGTATCTCATGTTGCCCTAAACATGAACATTTCACATGTACATCCCCTGTTGCCAATCAATATGCTCAATGCAATTGTATGTCCAATGTTGCCCATTTAGATGCAAAATGCACGTGTATATATCATGTTTCCCATTAAAATGCACAATGCATGTGCATATTTCCTGTTGTCTATTAAAATGGACAATACACGTGTATATCCCATGTTGCCCATTAAGATGCACAATGCACGTGTATGTCCAATGTTGCCCGATAAAATGCAAAATACACGTTCATATCCCATGTTGCCCATTAATATGCACAATGTAAGTGTATGGCCAATGTTGCCCAATAAAATGCAAAATGCAATGATCGTATAGATTATGAGGGAAGATTGTCAATTTCTGGATGCAGTCAAACAAATGTCAAGTTTTTGTTTACTCCTCAAAGGAGACGTTTTCGTAGCCATGGGCATTGACATTACAACAGTCCAACAGAATGCAGTGTAAAATTTGAAGACCTTTGGTCAAATTAAATGGACCATTAGGTGTTCATCGTTATCGTATCGCACTATATTTACTGCCTGGGACTGCATTAAGAACACCGCAAACCACTCAAACAAAAACTGTTCCGGATGACCTTTGGAAAATAGCGCCAATGCTCCATAAGATTATTGATGGTGGTGGCAGGAGTTAGACAGGTGCGGACGGACAGCAATGACACAAGCGACTCAACATTTTATGAAAGTCGAATTTGCCAACAAGGGGATTGATGCCATTAACATCAGCAATATCTTCCATCAAAAGTCCGTTCAAAATATACATGTACCACCGTACTCCCGATATAAAAGAACACCTATCATTTTCTAAGTTATTCAGAACCTATTGCACCTAAGCTTTTCAATCAAAAGCAAACACTGCAACAGTTGAACATAGAGATGACCTTCGAATTACACCTCCTTCAGCATGTTCATGTTTCCATCCACATATTGCTATTGCCCAGCTGGACACGTAGTAACCGGCAATCTGAATATCATCCCCAACATAAAGCTACAGGAGCTTTTCATGAAAAGTCCTAAGTAACGAGAGACATCTATCAAATACCCAAGACAATATGGTGTGTACACGACATCGGTTCAGGTAGATAAAATCGCAAAGTGAGATACGACAAAATGCGGTGCTGATAATAATATAAAGCTTGTCTCGGGTGTACTTTTTGCTAATAATACAAAGCTACTCATCAAACTCAACCGAAATATCACTCGCAGCCCTAAGATTGATCGCTTCCATCATGATAGTCAGTTCTGATATAAAAAGGGTAAACTGAACCTAAAAACACAATGACAAACGACAATCATAAATATATATTAAAACTAATGGTGGTAGTATATAAGCAAATCTCCTTACATTCTAACAACAGTTGTTACGACCAAACTCAACCTGAGCGCATAAATGCTATACTGAAAGTTTTATGGGATTTCATTCAAGAGAAAAAACTCGCAGGAAAATCTTACATAAATGTAACAGGAGTGACTGGAGTTATATTACGACTATGTACTTAACTACATTATATTCCATCGTTGCAGTATGGTAAAACATTTCGGACAGGTACAATGTAAGTATGTACAGAATAAGTAACAGGAAAGCTGACGGAAAGGGATTGAAGATATGCAGGTTGATGAAGACTATGGGCAAGTTTTATGGTCGCCATCTAATCGATGTATCTTTGTGTAATATGAAGAACGTTTTTGAATTTGCTTACTTGTTGTGATTGACAATAATGACTCAGTTCTCATTTTGAGGATTGATGCTTACATGGCGGTTGTCGTCGATGAAGCAGAGGACACTCACTTTTGCAGAACACCTGGTCTTTTTCGCTTCCGCTTTTACGAGAGTCTCCATGTAAATATTTCCTTTGTTCCTATTTTGCCTCTAATTTAATCGATTTTGAGTTCGGATTATGGTTTTGTTGACGCTTTTGTATTATGTGATTGTTTTTTTGTACTTGTACTCATGGGTGGTGTTTGAAAACGACGACATCGTCTACAGTCCCTCTGTCCCTTTGTTTGGTTTTATGTACCAGGGCTGATTGATAAGTTGTGAGCCTTGTAATGAAGACGTTACGAAGGGATGTCCTTTGTCTGCCCTTCTATTCCCCGACTATTTAAGGCTGTGTACCAGAAGACCGGTGTCTTTTGATCAGTTTATGTCGAAGAGGTAGCACTCTTATGCAAGTGACAGGAGACAAAATGGACGAGATCGCTGTTATTCAATGATTCATTATTTGCATAAGAAGGATGTAGCACCAAAGGATATGTAAACTGATATGGTCGCAACACAAGGAAGCGATGCCCCCTCATATGCTACAGTGGAAGTGGGTGACTGAATTCAAGCTTGGCAGGTAGAGACTTGGGGATGACGCCTGTCCTGAAACCCTGTCACTATTGCAACCTCATACATGGTCAATACGTCCATACTATTGTTATGGCTGGGACTTTACAGGAAAGAGTACGTCCAAGCTGTATGATGCAGTGCACTTATTTTTTCGGCAAACCGTATCTATCACTAAATATAAAAGGTGCAGCATGTCTGTGTGTTGCGTAATCTTACGGAGGATCTTGCAATGAGAGAGGTCTCAGCCTGTTGGGTACCAAGACTCATTACAGTTGATTAGAGGCATGCTAAGCGGAGTGTTATTCTAAATCGTCTAGAGGCCGATCATTGTTTGCAGAAGTTTGTGACAATGCATAAAACATGGGTCCATTATTACACACCAGAAGCCAACAACAGTGTAAACAATGGAAGCATCATAGTTCGCCAAAGAAGGCAAAGGCTGTTCCACCAGCAGGAAAGGTCATGGCCACGGTTTTCTGGGATGCTGATGGTATTCTGGCGGTAGATTATCTACTAAAGGGAAAACAAATCAATGACACAAATCATGCATCCCCTCTTAGGCAGTTAGAAGAAATATTAAACTCAAGCGCCACAGAAAACTGCGTAAAGGTGTGTTGTTCGACCAGGACAATGACGCTGATGACAAGTCTATCATTGCCATAGCTGGCATTATCGATTGTGTCTTACATTGGTTGATAATCCACTATGTGCGCATAATATCGCTCCATCAGGCTTTCATCTATTTCCAAAACTGAAAAAGTTCATTTTCAATTCCTACTTTCGGCCAGATAATGACATGATAGTGCTTCGGAGGACTTTCTGAAAGGTAAAGAATAGCACTTCTTTTCAAGTAGGATTGAGGCCCTTAATCATGGCTGGCAAAAGTGTATGTATACTGAAGGGGATTACGTTGAAAAATGTACTTTGTCCTCCAAAAGTCAAATCCTTAAATATGAGGCTCACAACGTATCAATTAGCCCTAGTTTATCAAGATATCAGACTTTCTTAAGCTTAGCATTTAGTGTTAATGTCTTTATAAAAACATTATTTGAATGCTTTATTAACTATAAATACCAAAATAGCGTTCATAGGGCATTCAATCCCTTATGTACATGTATTTAGAATTTCCTGTTGACATAAAAAAACAAAACAAATGACGTACATGTAAATCAAACAAATGCTGCTCCTTTTAAATTTATTAATGGATACAGCTTGCCGAAAAAATGAATTTAACTGCACCATACAGCTGTTCCATCCTTCTCGAACTCGTCAGTGATGTAAGGGGTCAAAAGGTGGGAATCGAAATTTTTTAAAATAATGTAGAAGCAGAAGAGTCACGTAAAATCCCTTTAATGTATGAATTTAGAAGAAGAAAAAAGATAAGTACTGTATAATTTCAAATCGTTTACTACGAAAGTTTGTATATTATGAACCGTGCCACTATTTAAATGAGATAACATTGGCTATAAAAAGGCAGACAATTCACGTTTGTATGCAGTACTGTTGAACCTTACTCCTTTGCCATTGTTTCGTCAAACTTCAGAACAACCAGTTTGCAGTTCGAATATCACATTACTCTCACAAACCGCCCGTATCAATTTTATACAAATTGTTAGTGTACATGTATAATGTATCTAAAAGTATGAAGAAATTTAAACAAAACGGCAACCTGAACCTCAAAATCGATTCAACTAAAGGGAAAATATGAGATAAAAGGAAAAATATACATGGGGATACTAGTACAATGTAAAAGTACAAGGATATGAGACCAGGTGCCCCGGAAGAGAAAGAATGTTTTTCAGCGTCATCGACGACATCCGCAATGCATATCTTGGTAACATCCAAATAAAGATATCAAGTCCTGAAAATGAGAACCGAGTCATCATTTTCTAACACAAGATATGAAAATACGTTTTCTTCGAAAATGTTTAGACATTCCTGGGGTTCTGTCACAATCAGTTTATTCATCAACAGCATCTGTAACAACGATTATGAATCAATAAACTAGATAACACAAGAAAAGTTGTTGTGCACATCAACAGGAATTAATTATTTGTGTTTCATCTTTCAAACGAGTCTATTTTCCTTTGTCAAGCAATAGGCACTACTGACCAGTGTCTCCACTCTAAACTGATTTGAAAAATCAGATGTCAGCAAAAATCATAGACACTTCGCCCATTTACATTCTTTTACTGGAACAAGATATTTTATGACGCATAATATTGTACTGTGTCTTATTAATAAAAAAAGTTACGTCATCAAGTGTTTACTAGCTAGGATACCATTTAGAGATAACAAATAAGTGTTTGCATGTGGATGTTTATGTGCCTGTACCAGAATACCCCTCGATTACCCAGTCTCAACCATCACATCAAGGTGATGCCTGGCCCCAAGGGACAACACTCCTTACTAATGACATATAAAATACATCCATGTGTGTCACTCCAGTGTACGCACTCCAGTGAACAATGAAAACATGCTTTTTGTGTCGAACGGCAATTCAAACCACCAGCTTTATGCAACTTCAAGTTAATTAATTGAAAAAATCTTGTACATTCATGGAAAATATCCTTGACGCATAGCTGAAAATAAGTATAGTTTACTTAACGTCGACTAAAGCAAATACATTTAATACACAAGTATTCTTCTTACTATTAAATTCTAAGCAGCATGAATTAATTAAATAATTGATAATTACTTATTAATTCCTTTGAGCTTTCTTGTATTTCTACATACAAAATCAAAATTGTTAACAAAACATACTATTGATGACGTTAATCTAACCGTAAGATGACTGGTGTTGATGAGTCGGGGGAATACTAGGTTGGGGGAGGCCGGGTCATGCCGGGTTCCAAACCATCCATTGGGTAAATTCCTAGGTACTATATACGAATGCTGAACTCTAAGTTTAATTAAGCAAAGTATATTGGCGCGAGGCTGTTAAAACCTAGTGGAGAGCCCTGTGGGACACGTCATTACCACGGCGGAGCTCTGCTGAAAGCCTGTGTGTAATGTTGGGTTAGACCAGATCAATGTTAGCTTCGGTAATTTTTACTGCATCAGATATGTAATTTTTTTTTAGAAAACGGACAGACGTCGGTTCTGTAAATCTCCCCCAGGATGTATTGAATAACGGTCAGTTGATATTTCATAACCGAGCAAAGGAATAATTAGCGTTTCTAATCAATAATAGATATCCTACCTTCCCGAGGGATTCCGAAGTGGTAAGGACACCTTTACGTGGCTTATCAAATAACAGCTTACAACGAACAAAATTAACCAATGGTCTTATCTCTTTCTTATCGCTTTTTCTCCACTAGAAACTATACAACTAGCGTTATGTAACGGACAAGAACATCGCATTATATCTATGCGCATGCGTTGAGTCGATACGATCTGTTGTCACCTCGTGGTATTCCCGCACTGCGAATGAGAGTGGAATCGTTCGGAACATTCCTACAGGAAACAGGTCCCAATCGTCATATTCCTAGGAAATGTTATATGCCATCAAGTTCATGCATATATTTGAAATGTTAAATGCCCCCATTAGGGCTTTTTGTCACAGACACATTTATAATAGAGGAGGTTATGACAGGGGGGACCAATATGATAACAAAATAAGATATTACCCGGATAGACATACTAATGATATTTCTTAATTAGTTCTTACAAGTTATTGGAGACAAAACTTATGAATTAGTTTCTTGAAACCTCCTGTAAAATGTAAAATAAGTTATTTTTCATGATTAGATAGGTACGTCACGACTACTTGATCCCTTGCTGACCCTCCTCTGGTACATTCTGTTGTCGTTCGGCGCTATCCCTGTTGCTGTGATAATGGCTAATGTACTGCCATCAATCTGTCGCATTATTACATAGACGTGCACTGCCGTCTGTCCTCGTCCACCGTTCCTAAACGTGACGGGAGCAAGAAGCCATGACATGACTGACATTTCAGCTCGCGAACATTTGTGTTTTTGCTCCTTTGAGATTCGAAACAAGATGGCCGCGGCCGTCGTGTTATGATCACTCCGTTAGCCGAGGTGTGCTGTAACTCATCGTTAACAAAGCTGAACAGAAAAAAAACATGGACGTAAATATCAATTTGAATACATGTTATCCGATTCTTTTTTCTTGTTACTAATATTTTGAACTTTCTCTTTCAGTTTTTGCAGTGAAATCCAAGTTTTGTGTATATTCATGACACCAGATCGGGTACTGCCTTTTCATCGTGTATACCTGTTTGTATTGTATCTGTAACTCATAACACGTGCACCTTCATCGACAACGATACCCGTATTCATGAAACCGTAGTCGTGCTGAAGCATGGGTTTTGTTTTGCAACAAACTTTCTTGTAGCTTGCTAAAATCAAGCAAAAAAAAACTCCAAATAATCATTGTAAATAATATTCGGATAAAAATTTCTTCGAATTTTTCCTCATCCATCGAATGTTTTATTGGTTGATATTTATACATCTACCTTCTTCAGCTTAGTAGCATCCCGCTGCGTTAAAAGTAGAATATACGCAACGTAAAAAACCTCGGCGAATAGATTTTGTTTCAAATATGTCACCGTTTTCGTTTCAGAACAACTATTCGCTGACAGTCATTGCTTGATTCTTTGTTCTAATTCTTTATTTGTTTAAAGAGGATTACAAACAGCCCTAGGGCTGCATGATGCTCTCCTCTACATATAAAACAATACAATATTTACAAAACGTGATCACGATGACAACACACGCTCTCTCACTCACACATACACGCCATAACATGAAGAAATGAAGAGAAGAGGAAGGGGAAAGATAGAGCAAAGAAAGAGGAGGGAGAGGTGAGGGGGGGGCTGTTCAGATGAAGTTAGAACCTTTTTGAGTCAATGATATATTCAAATACAGAGTCAAAATATTTTTGTTTGAGGATTCAGTATTATTGTCGGAACCATATAATATAATTTTTACATAGATATCAGGCATAAGATTTACAATAAGGTTTGGATTGACATTTGGAGCCAATTCTTTACAAGTTTCATCCGCAAGTTTTTATATTTTGGGCAGGTCAAAAAGAAGAGTTTTTCGTCTTCAGGGAATTTAGCACAGAAGTCACAAAATTTATTAGATGTTAATCGGTATAAAAATCTGTGTTTGTTTAAAGCACTAAGGCACATTCTTAGTCTACAGTGATTATTTTTTCCTTTCCCATGACCATAAATATATAAAGGTTTTGAAGCTGGAGTAGGTTTTGATAGGGTTTGTGAGAAAGATCCAAGAGAAGGTTTGTTCCGAATATGTTCAGGGAGGTTGTTCCAGTCTCTTATTGTTTTTGGAAAGAAGGATTGGTGATAAAATGACTTTCTAGAAGGAATATGGAGAAGTGTGTTCGAATTTCTAAAATTGTAATTTTGTGTACGATGACAAAGAAGTGGACAGACGGATTTCAAATATGAGGGAGTGAGATTGTTGTTTAATTTAAAAGCATTTTAACCGACAATGTTTCCTTCTGTCACTAAGTAACTCCCAACCTAGTTCAGATAGAAGTTTAGTATATTTGGTAGCTTTATACCCTCCAGTGCAGATTAGAGCTGCCCTTCGCTGAACACTTTCAATAAGATCAGATTCACACTGGTTACAGTTATCAAATAGTATACTGCCATATTCTAGAATGGACCTAACCATTGATTTATAGATTTTCTCTAGACCGCCTCGAGGGATTAAGTATGATAATGACTGCAATATGTTTAGTATTTTATTTGCCCTAGCAACAATATTAGATATATGTACAGACCCGTACACGTTCGCTGTTCCACTTTAAGCGTACCGTTTGCGTAGCATTTCCGTAGCACTTCCGTACCATTACCGTAGCATTTCCGTACCGTTTGCGTAGCATTTCCGTAGCATTACCGTAGCATTTGCGTCGCACTACCGTAGCATTACCGTAGCATTTGCGTCGCACTACCGTACCATTTCCGTAGCACTAGCGTCATTTACAAAGCGTTCGCGAAACGTTCGGTTGGAAATTTTACGGAATAAATCTGACGAAACGAATAGTTCATGTTTTTATAAGCTGCATAAACTCAGAATTTTGTAAATAATCTCAGTCTCAAAAATTTACAAAACAAAAAACAAGGCTTTTATCAATATGTATGAATCTGACTAAATTTAACATTAAATAAAATAAAATAAAAATATCAAGGTCATATGCCCCAGCCAGTCGGACAACATCGGGCCTCTCCGGCAAGCTCGGAAGAGAATACCAGAGGTGTTCCGACTGATGCCCATGGCTACCTGTCGGCGTACGTCAGGTCTCTATGACGTAAAAATTTAATACATGTTCCAATATTACCGATATTTGATATTGTTCCCAATTACTTTTAAGGCATGTCTGTTTGTTTCACTCTCATACCATTATCTTAATGGCAAAACAAACATTAAAAAACAATTGTACGCATGTGTACACGCTGGATCTCCACATTCGGTTTCAGCACACGTTTCCCAATGCATTATGGGTATTTCGTTTCGTTTGTATGTGTGATTATGTGGATCCGTTTTTATAAAAATCCGTAAATGTGATCGACCGTTTGCAAGCGTCACCCGTAGCATTTCCGTACCGTTTGTGTAGCATTTCCGTAGCATTTCCGTACCATTTGAGTAGCACTTCCGTACCGTTCGCGTAGCATTTCTGTAGCATTTCCGTACCGTTTGCGTAGAATTTCCGTATCATTTGAGTAGCATTTCCGAAGCACTTCCGTACCGTTTGCGTCTAAGATGGAACAGCGAACGTGTACGGGTCTGTACCTGCCGGCTCAAGTTTCCAGATAGTGATATGCCAAGGTGTTTATGTGTGCTGACGTGTTGAATTGGGACATTATTGAGTATAAGATCTGGGTAATTTAAGAAACGTTTTTTGGAGAATAAGACAAAGTTCTGTTTTTGCTGCGTTAAAAGTTATCAACCAACGTTTTGCCCAGTATGATAGAGTAGATAGATCGTCATTCAAGTTTTCGATAGGGCCACGATGATTAATTTCAGAAGAAAGAGATGTGTCGTCTGCAAACAAATTTATGTCAGAAAGAATTCCAATGTTGATATCATTAACATATATTAGAAATAATAGGGGCCAAGTATAGAGCCTTGAGGGACACCTGAGTTTATATACATGCGCTCTGATGATTGGCCGTTCAAGACAACAAATTGATTCCTGTTTGTAAGATAGCTTTTAAGCCATTTAAGTAGATTACCTTTGATACCATTGTTTTCAAGTTTATATATTAATCCCTCGTGCCATACCTTATCAAAAGCTTTCGAAACATCTAAGAATACTGTACATACATCTTTTTTGCTGTCTTTTTTATGGATAGGACAAACTTGAGCCGTTTTCCATATGTTTTGAAAGCAGCCTGAGCTAAGGGAAAGATTAAAAATATGCGCCCAGATATGACAAAGGGATCCTGCACAATGTTTTAAAATTAAGTTTCCTATGCCATCAGGCCCAGTAGATTTAATTGGGTTCAGTGATCTCAATATATTACATACTTCCTCTGGAGTCGTTTGAATGTCAGTGATAGACGGAATATTAACATGTGAGTCTATGGTAGGTAGCACTGGCTTACCTACGTTATCATTAATTGTACATTGTCCAGAAAAATACTTATTGAATAATTCTGCTTTTTCTTTATCATCGTTAATTACTTGATTGTTTTCAGTTAAAAGAGGGATTAGGTGATCGGACTTTTTCCCCAAGAAGTGATTTAGTGATGGATCAGAAACGTTTAGTGTTAGTTTTTTTGTTGGTAAGTGTATTGATAGTTGATTCTTGGTATCGTTTTAAGGCTTCTCGCTTTAGGCGATTTGCTTCCCATCGGGCTACTTGGTACCTAAGTTTGTCATACTCGTTTTTAGTATGCTGAAATGATTTTAAACACCTATCCCTTGTTCTAAATGCCCTGCGGACTTTGTTAGCCAGGGTTTGTCACGGGGACGGACGGTAACCTTTTTGCATAAGATAAAAGATTTACAGGTATCGAGAACGAATTTATTTACATTTGTTATGCTGTCATCTAAGTGATCTAATAAACAAAAAAATATGTCTATATGAGCAGTTTTAAAAGCATTGTTAAGTCCTCCAAGATCCGCTGTTTTGTAATCCCATGTAGTTCTTTGATATGACTGTTGTCTAGGTATTTTATATTTTAGTTTGCAGTGTATAGTGCTTTATTCTATGACGATGACGTAAACAATGGCCTCTTTTTGTTGCGAGGTTCGACCGCGTGTACATAGCTACTGAATAAGGAAATGTCCAAAATGATAGTAATATTTTTAAGTTAAACATTCAAATGTGATGAAACGAAGAAAAAATGTTGCTGATTATTGCGTATTTTCTAAATTTACCAATATATCTATGTTGATTCACTGGGACTCTTAGCAACCACGGCCATCGTGGTTAACATTGTAGCAACCCGCCTCGAATATTTATATCTTCGTAAAGTATTTAAACATTGTTAATGCTGTAAATATAAGAATTGTACCTCAATTTCACTGATTTTACGGTAGCATGGCCGCAGTTGCCAGCGTGCATATTCCCTACGGAGTGGTAACTGATACCATATAATATGTTTGGGAAAGTTTCGGCCACGTTGTGGAATAGATTACCATCCGCTATCCGAAAAACAAATACTCTGGCCAAATTCAAGAAACTTCTGAAGACGTACCTTTTCACGTCTGCATATTAGGGACAACTTAGACATCATGTATATACTGACATTTGTTTATCTACAGTAGATGTAGTTCGTATTTATATGCATTTTTTTATATTATCACATTAGCTTAGATTGTAATAACTTCTTTATTTATGCAGTGTAAGTATCAAATTATTATCTACATGTTGTGAAGCGCTTTAGAGTAATTTTACAAATTATATAGAGCGCTATATAAATGTTGTATATTATTATTATTATTATTTGGTGCCATCTGCGGCCATGATACCGTGTATGCAGTCTAAATGAAGTACAATACTTAAATAATATCAACATGAAACAAACTTGAGCTCACAATCCATTCTTGAGCAAGAGAACGGTTTCATTTATAAGGGCCCTGAATCCTTGCATAATATTATATATATAAAGATATAAACATTTGCCGAAATTTTTCAAATAACTATTTGTGAACATTATGTAGATTATACTTGTTAACTAGGTAGGGATTTTACAAAACATTTTTACAACAGTTTGTAAGTTACGTGATACAATGTCCTATCCTGATGATTGACTTTGAAAACACTTATTTCATATGAAGCCAGATAACTAACTTGCATTGAACAAAACATTATTTTTTCCTTAATATCTACAGCTATCGTCAATTTAAATACACATACATCGGAAGATAAGGTATTTATTTATTATGGCCCTGTTGAGAGGGCACTATTGCCTCATAGTATTGTCGAGGGATGGAATACTACCTGAGCCGAAGGCGAGGGCACTATCTCATCACGAGACCATACTGTGAGGCAATAGTGCCCTCTCAACAGGGACATAATGGGTTTAGTACATTACCCTCCCATTTACATGTAAATACACACATATACACCAAAACTCGTTTATTTGTGATGGACCATGGCCAGCTTTGGGTCGTTTCCAGAGTTAGCTGTTTTCTAGCAGAACAGTAGCACGACGTAATAGTCACGTAACCTAACAGTAACGTCATAATAGATTCACGTTTAACATCGCGCCATATTTGAGCCTTGCTGACCAGTTATCTCATTCGAGATATGGTTCAAACGTTTGTAGTATACGATTTATAATCATAAAGTATTTGTTTGTTTTCTAAATTCGTAAATTAAAGGTGTTTTACACACCTAACCATCTGCTTCTACATTAGTTTGGACAATTCCGATTCCCACTTTTGGGTCGCAAGCATCACTGAAGAGTCCTAGGAGGACGAGACAGCTGTATGATTGCAGGGTAATTCACTTTTTCGGCATACTGTATCTATTACTAAATTCAAAAGTTGCAGCATATGTGTGGGTTACGTCATCTTTAAAAAGGTTCTGCACATATATGTGTGTGTTAGTTTCGTCGGATGTTAACATAATATACGGTACTAATTCCTGAGATTTATGGTGAGATCATGTGAGTTGATTTCCGAAAGAAGACTGAAATGGAAATGATTTCCGAAAGAAGACTGAAATGGAAATCAGTAGATCAATAATACCCGTAAACAATATATAGCAAATTGTAGCAAATTATATTTATATATATATATATATATATAAACAAAAGAAGAGAAGAAAAAGAAAGGAAAAAACAAGAAAAAAAAGGTTCACGCAAGTCAATCGAGGAGTCGTAAATCAACGTTTTTTAGAATGTCTTAATGCGTGAATAGTGCTGTCAGTCAGTGGAAGGCAGGTTAGATTAAAATAAATCTGGTAAATAATATATGGTTTCGGTACATGTTTAAGCGGGATCGATTGCCAATCTTATTTTCATGTAAACAACATATTCGCCAACACCTGTCAGTTGGGACACGGACAAGATGTTATCTTACATATTATACAATCAGTTTCTGTGTCCCCAATGATGCTGTAGTCGGGCTGCGAGTGTAACTGGGCGTGGTGTCTTCACATCATGCCAATTAACAACAGGTCTTGAGGAAACTGATTTATACAGGTATTTGATCGAATGTGTTCCGCAATATGAAGTCATGCAGTCCATGAAACCTTTACCTGAACTATATGGAGCAGTATTTTTAAACGGGTATAAGCTAACGCTATACACAATTGGGTTGAGTGTTTCCAGAACTGGTTCTACGAAATTATATCGGCTTGTTTTTTTCTTTTATCGTGTCAATTACTGTGTTAAGGATAACAATTCCAAATAAAGTTTTCTTTAACGGGACCTGTCAAATATGTGTAGACGTTGTTTTTGATATTCATGAAAACCTGATTTGAAGGATAACTGAAAACGTTTGTACAGGTACATGTAACTCCTTATATAGCATTGGATGTGACCTAGATTTACCTGGCGGGTGTCGTCAATGAAGCTGAAGGCGCTGACGTATCCGGAACACCTTTTTCAGAGGTCTCTGTTATAATCAGTTCTCTGTTCCTATTGTACCCCTAGTTTAATAGATATTTCGAGTTATGGTTTGGTTGGCGCTATGGTTTGTTTTATTGTTCAAACGAAAACAGATATGATTAGCGAGGGATGATTTTCTTTATTTCTTTTTCAATTACATTTTGAAACGTAAATATAATTGTTAATACCAACAGTATGCTATACCTTTAACGTCATGGGTTTGCTTCGTTGTAGATATGGAGAGAAAGCGCTTGTAAAGCATTGTGTGATGTGTCACACTCTTAGGTCGCATGGAGATATTATTCACCTTTAGGAGTTTAGCTAAGGTCATATGACCACGATACTCAAAGATTACTAGACCAATCAATGACCTTCATATAACCGTTATCACATTTAAATGTCATCAGCTACAGATCGTTTAATGATACGTCTCATATTCAGCGGGAATAGCCATCTGTTAATTCGGTAAATGTTAAATGTTAATGTCAAAACACTCTAACTCTATTATTCTGGCTAATTTTACTTCACCTTCAGAACGACAACATGATATCAACAATAACCACGGTGAGCTTACATGTATGTATCTATGGTTTCAGGAAGCGTGAACTTGTAGTTACAATATTAAAAAATAATTGTAATATGTTTTTCCCTTGTTTATAACAATGAGTTTCAGTGTAGAATAGCCGATTTTCTCAGGAACAACATGTGGACCATACTTGAAACTAATTGTAATTTGAACATTGAAGGTACATTGAAGGTACGCAGGCTGAACCGGAAGAAGGTCAATTTTGTTCCCTGCAAAGTGGAAGTATTTCCCAGTGATTCTGACACAATATAATAGGAATAACTATTTTAATGCAACACTGGAGATACCTGTTTTAGCTCTGTTATCTATGTTCATATTGGTGGATTGTAATATTATATATCCCTCGGCTGTTAAATATTTAGAAAAAAATTGCAATACTGTCCCACCTTCTGGTCCCTAGCATCACTGAAGAGTCCTAGGATAACGAAACAGCTGCATGATGCAGTTTAATTCATTTTTTCGGCATACTTTATCTATTACTAGATTTAAAATGTGCAGCATATGTGTGTGTTACGTCATCTTTCAGGCAATTTAAAACGATTCCATCCGACACAGTGAAGGTTTATAACATGTTCAGACAAATCTCGCTCTAGATGAAGTTTATTTCTTCAAACCGATACTCTACAGTGTACATATATGTTATATATGTATCTTGTTCTTGAGTTTTTCTGTACAACTCATAGTTGAGAGGGCACTACTTACATTTTAAAACAAGTAAAAACGAATAAAAATAATAAAGAGAAAGAGAATGGTACACTGATATCATCCGTGCTTTCAGTAAGGGACCCTGGTACTGATTGCTAAACATTGGATGATATAATTTAATGAAACATACACTGTAACAATATAACATAACCAGATTCGTGAGTATAATTTGGCCAAAGACTAGTGCAAGTGCCATGGCATAGCCTTATTCACAACTTTAAAGTAGCACAAGTATTTGGATGAAGTGCAGCAAGGGTTTTTGTCTAGTCTCTTGGCACTTATCATAAGCCAACAGCCGATGTAATGTACTACATGTATTAGACATCTAAATCAGCATCTTCTTGCACTTTTGTCAAAATTCTCTTTAATTATTCCATTTATTTATGGCAATAATCAATTTAGAGATATCCATTTAATGCAATATAGATTAATTTTCATTTACAGAAATCTGTATTTACAAATACCTTATAGTTTTGGTTTTCATGTTCACATTGAAAATATTCATACCTTGTTTTTATGTTCGTCTACATCACAGGGACTTGGCACGATTTTCAAGCTGACGGGCCATATATCAATGTATATATAATTGCCATATTATTTTCTATACCTTTGAGCAAAATAAAGCCGGATAGTTATTCGTAATTTACGAAATGTTTTGTTTTATTTGTTTTACGTCCTATTAACAGCCAGGATCATTAAATGACGTGCCAGGTTCTGGAGGTGGAGGAAAGCCGGAGTACCCAGAGAAAAACCACCAAACTACGGTCAGTACCTGGCAACTGCCCCACGTGGGTTTCGAACTCGTAAACTGGAGGTGGAGGGCTAGTGGTAGAATGTCGGGACACCTTAACCACTCATTATACAGTAAAGACACATAATCTATAGAAACAGACACTGATCAACATCAGAAACAGACGTGCTGTACCAACACCGTCTCCAATCAGATATAGATAATTTTTGCATCAATATGCTAGACACACACATGTATAACCAAGATAAAGAAACTGTTTTCGCCGATATCTAGTCGTTATTTTCAGCATATTTTGTTTAGTCACCGACAAAATTAACTTAACGGATGGAACATTATCATGTTTATTAATAAGTAAGAGCATGGTAAACGTTTCCGTAAGTACGTCCGCCTACCACCATATATCTTCGTTTACATGTCTGTGGTTCTAGGGTAAAATACTACTCTGGGAACCTCCAAAACTTAGGATGTACAGTACATTTTATCTGTAAACATAGCGGTATATCGGTCATGTTTACATCTGCATGACGACGACTTTTATTGTTTAACTTACACACGTCTGGGCCGTGTACTCTCAGTCTTATTGCACTTTTGGGGTGTGTTTGGTTGGAGCTCATCAAAAATTCTTTTGAATGCGAAGGATTGAGTGTGAACACTGCCTTTGGTGGTGGGGTGCTTTCTCCTGAGAATACGCCAGGGCGTATGAGAAAGTTGCGTGTCAATTCTAATGTCGTAACCGACAGACTGAAACGGACATGTAAATCCGGATCGATTAATTAATTCTGACAAAATCTCGACATACTATAAAACATGAAACAGTACATGGAACGCCTCCATTAATCAAACCTCTACAAAGTATACTGTACACAAATCGGGCGATGTTGTTTGAGCTTCAGCGTCGAAGACTGGTTCTGATCTTCCTCTGCATCACATCTTTGCTGTATGTCGATTTTTAGTAGAGGCGAGGAACAGTGATGCAATATATTGGAACGGCGACAGCATGGCTTGTCGCTTTCTGTGTTCAGTAGGAAGAATTTTCTGATGCATGTATACCATTTTATAGTAATGCACCGCCAATAGTTTCCATCACCTATAAATTGCGTAATAAATAATTCCTGAAAATTAGATTTATTTCTCCCGACGCACTGTTTATCGCTTAATTGTTTGTATGGCAAGTAAGTATTCAGTTTACTGTTTTTTCTGTTGTTATTGTTGTTAATATAATATGTTTTTGGACAGGTTTTCTTTATCATTTTTCAATTCAAAATTTATCACCGAATTCAATGCTACCCTGCAGGCGACTAATTTTGGAACCCGCAACAGTACATTTTGTACCGAAGCTTTCCGAATTGTGAGATTTTGGGCCTCTACTGCTACGGTCAGTGCAGATTTGCTAAATTAGACGAAATGTCCTGGCACTTTTGATCAGTACGTCTTATTATCAGTAATAAAATAAAGAAGAGAATACCGAAGCGATAACGAAATCATAATCCAAAATCAAAATCGATCAAACCAGGGGCAAAATATGAACAAAGGAAAGATTTACATGGAGACTCTTTTAAAAGAACAAGAACATAAGACCAGGTGTTTCACGAGTAAGCGTCTTCTGCTTCATCGACAACACCCGCCATGTCAATTTATTGTCACATCCATGTTAACATCAAGTTCTCAAAATGAGAAGCGAGTATCATTGTCAATCACAACAAGTAAACACACAATAGTTAGCAGCAAAATAGTTTGCACTAGACTAGTAGAACAAGGGGTTCAAAGGTGATTTGCCTGAAGAAAACAATGTGTCCAACAGGACTAGTTTTAGTAACAATCTAGCCTCGCACATACAAGAGCATTGAACAAGAGAGGTTACTGTACATTTTCAGTGCGAGACTTTTTACAGAGATTCCGAAATCACCGATATCATTTTACAATCTACATGTAAACACTGGGTAACTGTAAGTCAGTAATTTCTGTGAGGTTAGTGTCATTGAACTGTCGTTCTATATAAAAATAGATGTCCGTATGACAGGAATGCCCCTGATGATACTCAAAGAGAAGCATGTTTGTGTGATTGGTTTTCAAAATCCCCACTAGAGCTATAAAAACCTCTCCAAAGTCAGTCATACAGACGTACAATTTTACTAAAAATATTCTAAACATGAATTTGGAAATAACTCTGGAAACATTGATAGATCCTAACCAAATCAGACACCTTCATACCGATTTACATTTGATGTTTATGTGAGTAGTTCTCTTGGTTATTTGGTTAGTTGGTTACTTGGTTACTTGGCTACTTGGTTACTTGGTTACTTGGATACTTGGTTACTTGGTTACTTGGATACTTGGTTACTTGGTTACTTGGATACTTGGATACTTGATTCCCGCGCCGGTGTCTCATTCAAGATGGCCACATCCTAGATGTTATTATAACAAAGGAATATAGCTTTGTCATTCAGGTACTAATTAAAGTGATTTATCCATGTCAAAGTGATCCTAAGGGACCCCGATCTTGGAACACCTTGCTGTTCATGCAACAATGAAGTATAAACAGACAAACCGTGCAAATATCAATTATAAATTATAATCATTATATCACATCAATTATAACAGCGGCGAGAGATAGATAAAAATCTACAGATTAAGGGACAACAGTGAGACCAATTGACTTGTGGTATAACGAAAATATTATTGCTGATACATATATGAATATAAACAGAATACCAATTAACTGGACACAGGAAATATAAAACTGGGACACAGGAATATAAACCTGGGACACAGGAAATATAAAACTGGGACACGGGAAATATAAAACTGGGACACAGGAAATATCATCTGGGATACTGGAAATATCAAACTGGGACACAGGAAATATCAAACTGGGACACAGGTATATCAAACTGGGACACAGGAAATATAAAACTGGGACACAGAAAATAGAAAACTTGGACACAGGACATAGAAAGACGGTAACAAGCTGACAATGTAGTCATCGAAAAGTCACACTTAAGTCTCCTTATGGTTGTGGTATAACTTCTATATTGCTGACATTACCAACCTGAAAAAAAAATGTTTCGAAAAAAATACCTCTTCACCAGCAAAGCCGTATGAAGGCGACTTATCAGAAACAATGAAATTGTACTTAAAAACCATATCTCTGTTCCGTTCTATTTAAACTGGAGGCATAACTAAGACACGCTGGTATAGATATGTGTAGCTCTGTAATCGAAAAAATGAATCGGAATAAAATATACAAAAAAAAAAAACAACATGTGTTTGGAATTTATCAATTGGTATCGGAAGATTATCTTTCAATTAATCTTCCATCAATATTCCTAAATGTGTCGCCGCGATCTCGTCATCTGTTTACTGATTAGTCGTGACATGCCACACACGTATCTATCCAAGGTACGAGAAATGCAGGCATTGGTCGGTGTATATTAGAGACACCACTGCTAGGCGACAAGTACTAAACTTAATACATGATGGTGAATCAATAGGTTGTGATAGACGGACGGGTGATTGAGACGGGGACGAACAAGGATGGAAAATTAAAACATTATCTTATTTGAGACAGAGCAATTAAGTATAACATTGTTTTTTTTTTTTTATATGAATATAAACTTTATTTATTTTATAACAAATATGAAACAAGTTATTCAACTTATATTAATCACTCTTGTTGCCCCGGATGTTAGCTCGCGAGAGGTCTTATTGTGGGAGGAAAGTGGAGTACCCGTTGACATCCCACGTGGTCGGGCCGGTGAACCTATAACTGTTCACGTCCGGTCGGGGAATCGTACCCCGGCCACCTTGGTGAAAGGCGATTGCTTTGTGAATGAGCTTATCATTAACGTAGTCACGTTAGTCTAGTGAGATGTGAGGGTTATGAACACATTAAAAACAAGAACCAAACGTACACATTCTTAGAATTGAAGAAGGCAATTCCAAATGTTTTTGAAAGCAAACAAGCTATTGATCATAGATGTATTCTTTTCGTGATTCTTGATATAAATCAAAACGTATTAATCGTAAACACCGTCAAATGTTTTTTTCTTTTGAAGTTTCCATGAATGACTGAGAAATAAAGATTGAATTATATCATGCAACCGCTACATGTATCTTATATATAATCATTGTACTATCAATATATTAAGTCGCCGACCGGGTCTTCAATACTGATAAAAATATTCCGTGACCACTGAGGGTTGTTTATCTATATATCAAAGAGAAACCTATGTGATTTCTTGTTCCCTTTATCTGATTCCTGAGATTCAAGGCTCATTTAAATAAAATATTATTCCATAGAAAATATCTTTAATCTCTATGATACATATATGCCTTTCTCCGCTCTCACTCGGGGGAAATAAATTCTCATAATTATATACAACGAGGTATATAGTACGAGGTGTCGGAACTAGGAATAGAGAAGTAGATTACGACCGACAAAAATCGCCGAACACAATGGGAGGTGAGGGGGTGTAATCAATGGCCTTGAGGATAAGGAAACATGCAATGTTGTTTTCATTCAAGGTAAATCCATTGGGAAGGATTAAAGGAGGTAGACATGCACCAGGTACCATCGGTGTGTGTACTGGGTATGTAGAGGCTATAACGGTAGTTATGTTTTACAAGTTCAGAAGAGTAGTCTTACATGGAGTAGATCTAGAGGTAAATCAAATGTGAATTTTAAATACAGGTGCCCTCATTCGCTTAAGGAACTTTTATGTTTTATCTATTTATTTTCTTTAAATTTTCGGGTAGTGAGGAGGAGCGTTGAACGTGCACGGTCTATTGTTGATAAAATAATAGAAAGTATTGTTACATCTAATACAGTGTCTACTTTGGAACGAAACAATCAACTTACAATGTGAACACAATAACACAGAACTCTTTTTATGTTGTAACAAAAAAGTTTGCTGTTTAAAGATTGGAGATAGTCTGAGGATGATATTTTAACTGACCTCCAGGTTAAAATTGGTTTTGTTTTTGTTTTGTTTTAATTATTATGTAAAAAAGTAATACATGCATACCATTATAAATGCATTCATTTAAGCAAGTTATGCTTCGGTTCAAAGTGAGAACATTCAACGAGTCATCATTACATGTACATATTGTAATAACAACAGATCTATCGTATAGAATGCCCGCGTACCATGCATTGCGTTTAGTCATTTCTGACATCCTGGGTTGTACTTGTGTTATGTCATGTTGGCTTGAGGTCATGTCACGGATAACAGTAGTGATCAATTCTATAACGACGGACCATAAACAGACTTAATTAAAGATTTCTGGTTTTATTTGTACCTTTGGCGAGTTGCGTCAATATGAACATCGAATGAATTCCCGAACATGCCGTTATTAATTAATATTTCAGCAAATTCATAAACTTGCTTCTGTTCTTTTCTTGATCTCGCATGTGCATTGATATGTTTAAAAATACAACATACGTTTATAGAATAGACAAAGGCCATTCTTATTGTACAATTTCTTTTGCCATAGGAGACGAGAGCCTGAGTTGTATGTCACTCCGCCCCGGGAGAAAGATACGCTCATTACTCCTTCGACTCAGTATTCGTGCATTATCTGTAACTGAAAAATGCAGTTTTTGATTACAGCAATATTCCTCGGAGCAATATATATACATAACAAATGTAATTTCTCAGCAAGGGTCCAGAGATGACAAACTCATCCCTAACATTCTGAAATCTTAGTGTGGATTATCAGTTACTTTTCAATACTTTCTTATCAAGTGTTAACTGCTATCTGTTTAATCCAACAATGAACGGATATGCTGTTTGAAAGTTGCATGTTGTGGTTGTTGCTTTAAATGCACGCTCACACGAAGGGGGAACTGCTGAGTATTAAGAACATTCTTTCCTCTTTACTGTACCTTTGCATATTGCAAACAGTACTTTCTATATTCTGTCAAAAACACATATATCTTCATTAATTTAGATGAAGAGCTAATCAGGAAGGGTACAAAAACTTTGCCAAATCTTTGAATTTCACTTTTGGATGTATTGACATTCTGTTGTCTATAAATAACAAAACGTTTGCTGACCACGTCGATCGTACAAACCCTTCTGAACTCGAAATAAAGGACACAGCAGACTCTCCTTCATCATCTGCCTACCTCGATCTCTACTTAAACTACAGCCAACATTGATAGCTATACGATAAACACAACGACTTCAATTTTCCAATCGTGAACTTTCACTTTTTTGATAGTAACATCCCTGCTTCTTAAACCTATGGTGTTAACATGTCGGAGTTAATTCGTTATTCTAGGGCTTGCTCTGAATATCGAGATTTTCGTAATAGATGTCGACTGCTGACAAACAAACATTGAGAAATATTTTAGTATGCTCATTGGTGTGCTTACTTGTGATTGAGAATGATGGCGCTGTTGTCACTTTGAGGACATGACATTCTCTTGGAAGTGACTAAGTTATGTATGGCGGGTGTCGTCGATGAAGCAGGGAACACTTACAATGTACTCTTTCGGGTTTTGTTTGAAACAGTTAATGTCATCAAGATGTATGCTGTTTACAGCTGTCTTGTTTTATCCGAGGCTGACATAGAAGCTTCAAAATGACTCCGAAGTCTTTGAACACAGTTTCTGAAATCAAAAGTCATTAAAGATGGCAACTGAAAGTGAATACAAAATTACCTCTCAATTCCATCTGCCATTGACAAAGATTCGGTGATAGTATTGGGGTTTTACGTTTAGCTACAACAATGAAGATCACTACCCGCAAATCGACAGATCAGAGTATAATGTACCAGTATGTACAGATCAGAGTCTATGTACTAGTATGCGACCTGGTCATTATAAATCCCCATAAGTCTTATGGCAACGTGTGATGTTAACGCGTGTCTACATTTAAAAGGTTAATAGGAATCGTGACAGATGAGAGGCGGGCAGTGTTTCAACGTCGAAACCAACATGAATCCCGGGGTGGAGAGCTAAAAAAAGGTTTTGCAAACTTCATAGGGCTTGCTCTAAATATCAGGATTTTCGTGATCAGTGTCGACTGCTGACAAACAAACTAAGGATTCGAGAGATGCAGGCTGATCAGAACTATGGGCAAGTTTTATGGTCGCCATCTTCGTCACACTGAAAACAATTCTGTATCTTTAAGTGATATGAAAATGGACGTTTTTGAGTATGCTTATTAGTGTGTTTACTTGGATGTGACAAAGATTTACATGGCGGGTGTCGTCGATGAAGCAGAAGACGCTTACTCTTCCGGAACACCTGGTCTTATTATCTTGTACTTTTACAAGAGTCTCCGTGTAAATATTTCCTTTGTTCATATTTTGCCCCTGGTTTAATCGATTTTGAGTTTGCATTAAAATTTTGTTAACGCTTCGGTATTATCTTATTTATATAAATCTAACTTCACCCTATAACGATTCATTAAGTAAAATTTATTTCCACGAACGCAAATAAAATTCTCCCAAAATTGAGTCTCTCCATTAATATCACTTTTATTTTAAATGCAGTATGTAACATCAGGTTCGAGTGTGCACCATTGCTTCATCAAAGAAGTGTGTATGGTATTTTAAATAACGTATACGATAACGCTTTCCTCGAGGGGTGCGTCTTTGCTATAACGTATACGATACTGCTGTATCCCGAGGGGTTCGTCTTTGCTATAAAGATGACGTAACACACACATATGATGCACCTCTTAAATTTAGTAATAGATACTGTATGCCGCAAAAATGAATTAAACTGCATCATACAGCTGTTTCGTCCTCCTAGGACTCTTCAGTGATGCTAGGGGCCAAAAAGTAGGAATCCAAAATGTCTAAACTAATGTAGAAGCAGAAGGGTCAGGTGCGTAAAACCCCTTTACTTTATTAATACAGAAGTAAAATTAAACTAATTCTGTATAATTTCAAATCGTGTACTACGAAAATGTGTATATCAAGTACCGTGCCACTACTCAAATGAGATTAACTGTGGCTATGGAGGCTCCAGCAAACCTCGGGGACTTAAAAAAACACCAGCAGAGTCTGCCACCCCCTATCATAAAGATTACGTAACACACACATATGTATACGTATACGATACTGCTGTATCCCGAGGGGTGCGTCTTTGCTATAACGTATACGATGCTACTGTATCCCGAGGGGTGCGTCTTTGCTATAACGTTTACGATACTGCTGTATCCCGAAGGGTGCGTCTTTGCTATAACGTATACGATCCCGCTGTGCCCGAGGGCTGGCTTTTTTCTTCTGCATTCCGAGGGGTACGTCTGTATCAGAGGGGTACATGTACATGTGTACTTTAACATAGTTGGTTACTGCTGTATGGGATGGGTACGGCTGCACTTTAACCGCGATAATACGATGCACACATTTCTAGATGACTTTAGATAGTTTGTCAGCATTCATTATTATACCCACCGTGTTGTAATGAAAAAGGAGTTGGGTTACAAGATCGTAATGGCAGAACGTTACAAATAAGTAGCAGCAGGTTTACACGTACTCTTACATTGTATGTGAACATTGATTTTCTATATGAGAGCGTGTGCACTAATTACTTGGTTTTTAATTACTTTTCCCTGTGATGTTGTTGAACGATGATTTGGTATGTGTGAGATTCACGGAGTTGATGGTTGTTTTTTTTATATAAATTCTAATTAAAAGTTCTAAAACTATTTCCTTAAACTCAATTTTACATACATGTAACTAATACAAGTACGAGTGTGTACATGTATACATTACTAAGACGTCTCTCTGTGATGCTGACACACGAGAAAGTCATCATCAGCGTTTTCCCAGCCTGCAGTAAAGTTTCGGCCACAACAGCTATTGTCGGCAATCGTATTAATCTGAGGAACAAAACACAAAATAAATCCATAATCAAATATCAGTTAGATAAATACAGCATAATATCGGTAGCGTTACAAAATGTAGAACAGACAGCATCCAGTTTAATATTCACAAACAACATTAGTGTGTTTAACATGCATGTTTATCCACAACACACAAAAAGAATAAATTTCTCTCATTTCCGTGTGTTTTGCAACATAAAGAATCTTTCCTTTTACATTTTCTGAATTCTAACCTTTAAAGACGCAGGGGAGGGATTTGAGGTGACTGATTGCTACATCTTTTTCTCTTGCACCTTTGATTCATGAAACATGTCCAATAGCTAATTTTGTTAGAGTTGAAAAGTATATAAATGTATTTCATTTCGTTGTGTTTATATTTCTAAATGTTTAAATTGAAAAATGCAGACACAGATTAAAGCAAAACCAGTGTTTCTGTCTGTTTAAACATGGTGGCAACTTTGAAAAAATCGCATGTTTTCATTAAACACATTTAGCACCTTATAAAGCTTTAGATTTAAGCAATTTGAGAAATGCAGGTTGATGAAGACTATGGGCAAGTTTTATGGTTGCTATCTGGATCTCATCGAGAAATATTCTGTATCTTTGTGTGATATGAAGATGGACGTTTTTGAGTTTCTTGCTAGTGTGTTTACTTGTTGTGATGACAATGATGACTCGGTTCTCATTTTCAGGATGGATGCTTACTTGGATGTGACCAAGATGTACATGGCGGGTGTCGTCGATGAAGTTGAAGACGCTTATTCTTTCGGAACATCTGGTCTTATTCTCTTGTGTTTTTACGAGAGTCTCCATGTAAATCTTTCCTTTGTTCCTATGTTGCCCCTTGTTTAATGGATGTTTAAGTTCGGATTATGGTTTTGTTGACGCTTTGGTATTCTCTGATTTTTTTATTAAAGCAAACCATTGAAGTACATGAATATGCTTCCATTCGATAAGCTGTTCTATTTTTGCATTAAAGTTCCCAAATACCAAGGCGCTAGCCTGATGAAGGTAAGATGAATTCGAACCTGAATGGAAACCCTCTCTAAGAAACTATCTCTCTGTTATGAGAGCTTTCTTTCCCAAGAAAGGCGGACAACGATACAAATATATGGTAGAGGGATATCTTGGAGCATACTTTGTGAAAAACACGACAAAAAAATAAGAGGAAATATACTGAAGAAGATATAGTAAGGATGATTTAATTCCTGGTCGACAATATTTTTGTTCGGAGGAAATATCTTCCAGCAAACTGTGCCCCACTCTTAGCTGACTTGTTTTTCTTTTCATACGAGGCTGAATTTGTGGAAGAGCTAATAAGGACAGGTAACAAAAACCTTGCCAAATCTTTTAATTTCGTTTTCAGATATATCGACGATGTGTTGTCTATAAACAACAAGAAGTTTGCTGACCACGTCGACCGTATATAACCTACTGAATTTGAAATAAAGGACACAACAGACTCTTTTACATCAGCTGCTTACCTTGATCTCTACTTAAACTCCGACCAACATTGACACCTTACTACTAAGTTATACGATAAACGTGATGTTTTCAATTTTCCGATCGTGAACTTTCCATTTCTTGATAGAAACATTCCTGCTTCTCCATCCTATGGTGTTTACATGTCGCAGTTGATTCGAAATTCTAGGGATTGCTCTAAATATTGGGATTTTCGTGATCGATGTCGACTGCTGACAAACAAACTAACAACACAAGGATCCGGGAGATGCAGGTTGATACTTTTACAATGGTATCAATGTAAATGTTTCCTTTGTTCATATTTTACCCCTGGTTTAATCGGTTGTGAGTTTGGTTTATGATGTTATTAAAGCTTCGGTATTCTCTTATTTATTTTCGTTCTGTCTGTTCTGTCTCGGTAGTGTTCCCTAGGGTAGCCCTCTCTCAGAACCTTTCTCCTTGTTCGTCCTGCCATCAGAAGGTGTCTCGGTAGTGTTCCCTATGGTAGCCCTCTCTCAGAACCTTTTTCGTCTTCGTTCTGCCATCAGAAGGTGTCTCGGTAGTGTTCCCTAGGGTAGCTCTCTCTCAGAACCTTTCTCTCCGTTCGTCCTGCCACCAGAAGGTGTCTCGGTAGTGTTCCCTATGGTAGCCTCTCTCAGAACCTTTTTCTTCTTCGTTCTGCCATCAGAAGGTGTCTCGGTAGTGTTCCCTAGGGTAGCCCTCTCTCAGAACCTTTCTCTCGCTCGTTCTGCCATCAGAAGGTGTCTCGGTAGTGTTCTCTATGGTAGCCCCCTCTCAGAACCTTTTTCTCGTTCGTTCTGCCATCAGAAGGTGTTTCTGTAGTGTTCCCTAGGGTAGCCCCCTTTCAGAACCTTTCTCTCCGTTCGTTCTGCCATCAGAAGGTGTCTCTGTAGTGTTCCCTAGGGTAGCCCTCTCTCAGAACCTTTCTCTCGTTCGTTCTGCCATCAGAAGGTGTCTTGGTAGTGTTCCCTAGGGTAGCCTTCTCTCAGAACCTTTCTCTCCGTTCGTTCTGCCATCAGAAGGTGTCTCGGTAGTGTTCCCTAGGGTAGCCCCCTCTCAGAACCTTTCTCTCGTTTGTTCTGCCATCAGAAGGTGTCCCGGCAGTGTTTCCTATGATAGCCCTCTCTCAGAACCTTTCTCTCCGTTCGTTCTGCCATCAGAAGGTGTCTCGGTAGTGTTCCCTAGGGTAGCCCTCTCTCAGAACCTTTCTCTCTGTTCGTTCTGCCATCAGAAGGTGTCTCGGTAGTGTTCCCTAGGGTAGCTCTCTCTCAGAACCTTTTTCTCGTTCGTTCTGCCATCAGAAGGTGTCTCGGTAGTGTTCCCTATGGTAGCTCTCTCTCAAAACCTTTCTCTCCGTTCGTTCTGCCATCAGAAAGTGTCTCGGTAGTGTTCCCTAGGGTAGCCCTCTCTCAGAACCTTTCTCTCGTTCGTTCTGCCATCAGAAGGTGTCTCGGTAGTGTTCCCTAGGGTAGCCCTCTCTCAGAACCTTTCTCTCGTTCGTTCTGCCATCAGAAGGTGTCTCGGTAGTGTTCCCTATGGTAGCCCCCTCTCAGAACCTTTCTCTCCGTTCGTTCTGCCATCAGAAGGTGTCTCGGTAGTTGACCCTATGGTAGCCCTCTCTCAGAACCTTTCTCTCCGTTCGTTCTGCCATCAGAAGGTGTCTCGGTAGTGTTCCCTAGGGAAGCCCTCTCTCAGAACCTTTCTCTCGTTCGTTCTGCCATCAGAAGGTGTCTCGGTAGTGTTCCCTAGGGTAGCCCTCTCTCAGAACCTTTCTCTCGTTCGTTCTGCCATCAGAAGGTGTCTCGGTAGTGTTCCCTAGGGTAGCCCTCTCTCAGAACCTTTTTCTCTGTGCGTTAGGTGCCTTAGTAATTATCCTTTTGTTTCAATGATAGTTGGTTGTTTACTGTAAGGCCTTTACAGTGACCCCAATAGTGGCGACCATATCTAAATCAACTAGTTATGTTTAATACACGGTCAGAATGGTATTTAGTTTATTTTTATTATTAATAACATTTCTCTGGTAAGATGAAACTTCTTTGTATTGCCATGGATTCAAAACACACATAAAGACATATTGCACCAGACACGATATCGGCTTAATTGCATTAACTTGGCGTTCGTTTGTAAAAATATGATACAAGATTCCTGATGTGAAAATAGAACATGGGATAATAAATGCCTCTAATAAAGAGCTTAAAATAGAATACCAATAGACAATGGTCACGTCGTATTAGAGAAAATACGGCTGACGACCTATGTCTGGTGTAGAACTTCTGTTTTACTGGTCTCGGCTTACTCAGACAGGACCAACCATTATTCCCCATTGTTCACGTTACCGGGAATGCAATCAAGTATTATTTTACGACATAATCTAAAATGTCGCGAGCATGTTATTTCTTGTGGACTTCACATCGAATTATTCTTGAAATGATGGGAAAAACAAAAACAGCAATACCTTTCTAAAGCAATTTGTTCCGTTATTGTGGCTTTTTCATTTTCAATTGTTCAAATCTCAGTTTTCGCGATTTGCTTTAGTCTTGCAGATTTTTTTACGTTGGTGCTTCATATTAGGGACATGAATTGCAGAAAACAATTTAGAAGAATATTAAACCAATCGTTTTAATAAAAGCTTTAAGGATAAATCCATGTTAAACAATATCAGATTTCTTTCTCTTCTCACGTTGAGGAACTTCAATAAGAGTGAAACTTAATATCTGTTATATTAATGGTAATTGTCTATTTGTTCGAATTCATCCTAGTAACACAGTCCCATATTCTGTCTAATACATTGTATACTGATAGGTCATATGGCCCAAAGTTTTTATAAAACTTGAAACTCACATATATAAAAACAATTAGTAGTGTCATTTAATTACGGTATTGAATTGGAAACGTTAATATGGAGTACGGCGTTTCCAAAATGCTTATAAATCACGAATATTCGTAGAAAACTCTTTGATTAGATTATAGCTGTAAAATTCATTACACATTATTTGAAACATGTACTATAAGATACAAATTATCAACATAAGGTGTCTACTGTAAAACAGTAAACATTGTCATTAAAGTTTTAGTGGTATCCGTGGTTTACGACAGATCTATGTAAAAGATGTCGAGTGTTTCATAATAACCGCTGTTCATCATTTCGACAAAAATACTTTTATTAATATAATAATGATGGGGGAATCAACGTTTCAATTTGAAAAAAAAAGAGATAATAATAGTAATCAATATGTTTACCAATGATGACCAATAGCATACATAGGTGTTTAAGATCAATACACAATGAATGTCGATGTTTTTTTTGTACTTACAATACAAGATACAAGAAGCTTTATTTAAGTCGCATATATAAAACAAGCAACATTAGCGCTGTAGCGGTATTTCTGCGACAAACATAGTAAAAGGCAAACATAAAACAAGATAATTAACTAAAATACATAGACATGCAAAGCTGTACACTATCACAGACAAGCTAGTATGAAATTACATCAATGTAAGTAAAATATTTGGGTTATATATGTATAACACAGCAGCACATAGTGACATATATCACATTTACCAGAATAATAAAATTATACTATTTATTAGTATTGAACACCTGCATATCACACAGGTGCTGCTATTGAGATGATTAAAGCACTTATAAGTCAAATATACATAAATGCTAATATAGCAAAGAAATAAAGAAATATAAAGGCAAGACATGAGACTGGCAAGTCATTAAGACAAACAAAAATAAAAAGCATTGCTAAGCACTGGAACATATTCCACAGGAGCACACGCGGCCATCCCAGGTATGCAGCAGTCTGGAAAAACTCTGGAGAACTATCTGCCTTCCTCATATGGTTTGACAGACTGTTCCATATCCGGGCGGCCTCGTTGCGGAAAGATTTAAGTCCGTTCCTGGTTGTCCGTACTCTAGGTAGTTCCAGCTGCCTTTCACTCCTCAGATTATAAAAAGAAGTTTTCTCAGTTAAAAGATTGCATATATAATCAGGAGCTACATTAGTTACAATTTTAAAAACTTCACAGGCCATGTTTTTCATCCTATGAATATGTAATGATGATAAATTAAGTTTCTGTAAAAGTTCTGATATTGGTGTTGTAAAATCATCCTCAATAAAACGAACTGCTCTCTCTTGTATCTTTTCCATCTTTCTGGTGGAATTCAAACTGCAAAAATGCCAAGCCAGGGGACAGTAATTAAAATTTGAAAGAAGAAAAGATTTGAAAATTAAAATTTTCACCTGCTTGCTAAGATCACGACCAATTCTTTTCAATACACATAGCTGTTTTGAAGATTTCTTACAAATGTTGGATACATGAACATCAAATTTCAGATTAAAATCTATATCTACACCTAAAAGTTTAACAACATCTTCACATTTTATATCATGATCCTTAACAGTAAAAGAGTCTATCTTATTGTGTGTTTTTTTCCCGATAGATATAGCCTAAAACTTATCAGGATTGGCCTTCATACCATTATCTTCAAACCAGTTGATTAAAATATTGCTCTCCCCTTCAAATGTGTTTTTTAAATGTATAGGGTCAGAGTCAATATGGGACAGAGTGTTGTCGTACGCATAGTTGTATAGAGTACCTTTATGAACATAATAAAAAATAGCATTGATAAAAATGTTAAAAATAAGAGGTCCTAAAATAGAGCCCTGAGGTACCCCCTTTCCAACTGCTCCCAGTCAGAGACATTGGACCCCAGTCTAGTCTGCTGAAATCTGCCCCTGAGATAGCTGCTGATGAGACCAACAGCGCTCTCATCCATCCCATATGCTGTCAGCTTCTCGAGTAGCAGTCCATGAGGAATACAGTCAAAGGCCTTGGAGAGATCCATGAGGATAGCACCTACAAACTTATTCTCATCCAAGGCCCTCTTCCAATCCTCAAGGAGTCGCAGCAGAGTAGACTGACATCCATATCCCCTCCTGAAAGCAGAAAGAAAGGGATTAAATACATTGTTAAAAAACTCATATAATTGATCATGTAAAATTCTTTCAAAGATTTTTGAAATACTGACAGGCCTGTAATTTTGTTTATCAAGAGGGTAATTTTTTTTTAAAAATTGGTACAACTTGTGCCATCTTTAGAGTGTGTTGAAATGACCTTGTCTCGATACAAGAGGTAAACAAAGTGGCCAGGACAGTACTTAATGAAGGGGAACCTGCCGTAAGTACCTTGGAAGGAATACCATCTACACCTACAGATTTCTTGCAGTCAAGCTTTTTTATGATCTTTGAAATTGTTTCGGCATTGACTGGTTGAAAAGTATAAGAGTTTTCCCTCTTGACATTTGCTTTAATGCTATGTATTCTACTGTGGTTTTGTAGATTGTGATTTTCCAAAGGGTTTCCTATATTGTCAATGTAACGTTATGCCCGGTATTTTACCCGAGTGTATATGAAATCTTCACATTGATTTTGATGAAATCTTTATAACTTACTTATGTATATTTTGATATTATTTCAGAGGAGTTAAATTCAAATTACTGTTTCGTTGGCATTTCTGTTTTTATTGTCCTTTTCTTGTGCTTTTTTTATGTATACTGGTGTTCACAGTTTACCATAGAACACTTCGAACTTCAGTCTTACTATTTGTATATCGAAAAATAGTATTAGTTATATCAAAGGAACCGAGCAATATGTCAGTTATTGTACGAGAGTGGCAGTGCTTCTTCTCAAGCGCGGGCGAGAGAGAAGTTGGCTCCGCCCCTCGAGTACGATAACTGATATGATGCGAGGTTCCTATGATGTTACCGACTTGTCGCATTAAATATCACGTGGCAGTTTCATATGAAAAGTATGTCATTATAATAAAACAAATTTAATATCAGACCAATCTTGGCACATGATGACAGACGATCTGGATCAATTGATTATCTTATTGGCGAGGCATACCAAAGATATCAGGGATACTCAGGGGTACAGCAATTACAAGCATAATTACAGAGAGGGAGTCGGACGAGCAGATAAGAAGTACCTAGAGGATGTAGTAAGCAGCGGGGACCTCACCTAAAATTCCCCAAAACATTCTGGTCTTACACCAGAGCAAGAAACAGGAATCGAGTGGAATCACAGCGCCCTCAAGAATAGTGACGATTTTCTCCTTCCAAGGCTGCCATACTGACCCAACAATTTCAGTATGTGTACACCAAAAAGAAAGCAATGAGGAGATGCCAGATAAAGGCTCCAGTCCATTTCTAGCCATGTATAGGATCACGATCAGCACTGCCGGAGTCCAGAAAGTACTGGAGGAAATCAGACCTTTCAAAGGGGCAGGATCATATGTAATCCCCGCCGTGATCCTCAAACGAGCAGTAACCGAGATTGGCACGTACCTAACCCGGATTTACAAACACTCGATCGACAATTGCGTCATCCCAGAAGACTGCAGGGAAGCAAGGATCGTCTTTAAGAAGTGAAAGAAACACATCGTTGTCAACTACAGGCCAGTCTCGCTGACATTCATAGCATGTAAGGTGATGGAGCATATCACTCAAAGAACTGTCATGGACAATGTTGGTAGGAACCAGATCCTACGAGAGGAACAACACGGCTTTCGTACACGACGCTCATATGAAACTCAACTCATTATCGCTTTAGGTGTTTTGTCTCAAAACCAAGACAAGGGATGCCAAACAGATGTGATTTTCCTCGATTTCTCGAAAGCATTTGACAAAGTCCCCTATTCGCGACTCCTGCATAAACTTAACTTGAACTAAGAGGCAATACCCTAATGTTGATCAAGGATTTCCTGCCCCATCGTTGTACTTGACGATCATACCCCAGAACCACTTGATGCCAAATCAAGGGTCCGTCAAGGGACGGTCGTCGGCTCACTACTCTTCCTTGCTTTAATAATTGACCTGAATCATCATCATCCGACAAGTTGTGCGCGGATGACTGTTTTTCAATAGCAGCATAAGATCACAGCGCCATGCCCAGACTCTTGAACAGGACCTTGCCTCATTAGAGGAAGTGCATTTTCATTAGGATTACTGTGAGGAGACAGACAATACTTACAGCCTCCACGGACACCAGTTGGAGGTAGTATACATCATCAACAAGGAACTTACATTGAACAACACATATACCAGACGGTTGGCAAGGCATCACGGGCACTCTGCTTCCTCAGAAGGAACATCCGATGGTGTTCACCAAAGGTAAAGAACAACATGTACTTTCCCTCGTGCGACCAAACCTAGAGTATGTAGCAAATGTTTAGGACTAGAACAAACATTCACTAATTACAGAAAAAGAGCAGGTACAGCAACGTGCAGCCCACTTTATCTACAATAACTACCACACCAGAACACATGGGCGTTTCATGGCCATCATAGAACAATTTGTTGCAGTAGACCCAGTCCACTACATATTGTACTACCAGACAGGAGACGTGTTTACCAGAGGGAAACAACGACTTCGACAGAGGAGAGCAAGCAAGGAGGTCTACCAGAACTCCTTCTCTCCCAGATCCACCAGGGAATGGAACAAGCTACCAGAGGAGTCAGTAACATCAGCCACATAAGAAAAGTTCAAGGCCTTTAAAGTGACCAATTTCGGAATGATTGACATTTTGTTTTTTGACTACATTGACGATCAAGGATAAGCCCACTAGAGAAGCAGGAAATACCCGTTATATTCGCTACTCGGGTCCAGTTTGAAGTACGGTATTTCTAGTGTTTCCAAAATGTTGTGCGTTTTAATTCCAAGACTGTTTATGCTGAAAGTTTACGTAACAACACGAAAAAAAGACAATCCACGGAACATGTCGTTAAAGGCGAAATGTATTCGCAACAATGTTGCTGAAAAAAAGGTTTATGTACTTTTAGTTATTTTTTACGGTGTCAATTGGCCATGTCTCACTTTGACTGGCTGACCAATGAGAATTCCGAAGTACAGGAAAAGTGACACGTCTGTGCGGCAGCGCTGCTTATTTTCTATCGTGATTGCATTCGACGTGGACATATAACTTATTGTACGTTGTAAGAGACACCTGCAGACGTAAAACACCACTCAGTTGAAATGGCAGAATGTATCAGTGTCAACTATGTTGTTGTTTCCCCCTTTCCCAAACAGTGTACCAGGTGATTGATCCTTGGCATTTTATTTTATACCTAGACCATGAACTAATCAACAAGCAAAAGGCCTTGCTCGGGATTAATAAAAGCAGCGGTGCGTTCTGTTTTAAGGCCTTTATGAATTGGAATGTGTCCATTTGCTATATTTATACTTGCATCCAATTCAAGAATAGAAAACTAATCTTACTTCTTTAGTGTTAGCACTGTCATAGTCCTTAAAGGTTTGGCATTTACGAAAATAAAGGTATACAGCTTTAGCTTCAGCTTACCGTTGTATTTCCTGCCTAAATCCGGGGATTTTACAGGGAAGAGGCGTCAACTGTACGGTAGACTATACTTACTTATAGACCACCCCCATTTGTATTGGAACTCTCTGGGGCACGCGTAGGATCTTATTTCCGTTCCCCCTCCTGATCATGTTAGATTATTTACCACTTAATGTATATAAAAGGTGTCCCTTAGACTGACTTGTCCACGTTTTATTTACAGAATACACGTCAATGGACGTAAATTCACATACGTTACATACATTTCCAAAACACGGCTAACCTCCCCTCCCACACAGACACGAATGTATTCAAATTAGGCCGTGATGTTGAATCATTCAAGCCAAGCGCTGGATATACTCACTGTTGGGTGTGAACTATCTTCAGGGGCGGGAGATAAAACTACATTGTATCTACAGGGGCGGAGGATAAAACTATCTTCAGGGGCGGGAGATAAAACTATCTATTGGGGCGGAGGATAAAACTATCTTCAGGGGCGGGAGATAAAACTATCTACAGGGGCGGGGGTAAAACTATCTACAGGGGCGGGGGATAAAACGATCTACAGGGGCGGGGGATAAAACTATGTACAGGGGCGGAGGATAAAACTATCTTCAGGGGCGGGAGATAAAACTATCTACTGGGGCGGGAGATAAAACTATATACAGGGGCGGGGGGGGGGGGGTAAAACTATCTACAGGGGCGGTAGATAAAGCGATCAACAGGGGCGGGGGATAAAAATATCTACAGGGGCGGGATATAAAACTATCTACAGGAGCGGGATATAAAACTATCTTCAGGGCGGGATATAAAACTATCTACAGGGATGGGATATAAAACTATTTACTGGGGCGAGGGATAAAACTACCTACAGGGGCGGGATATAAAACTATCTACTGGGGCGAGGGATAAAACTATCTACAGGGGCAGGGGGTAAAACTATCTACAGGGGCGGGGGATAAAACTATCTACAGGGGCGGGGGATAAAACTATTTACAGTTTCGGGGGTAAACACTATCTACAGGGGCGGGGGATAAAACTATCTACAGGGGCGGGGGATAAAACTATCTACAGGGACGGGGGATAAAACTATCTACAGGGGCGGGGGATAAAACTATCTACAGGGACGGGGGATAAAACTATTTACAGTTTCGGGGGTTAACACTATCTACAGGGGCGGGGGATAAAACTATCTACTGGGGCGGGGGATAAAACTATCTACAGGGACGGGGGATAAAACTATCTACAGGGGCGGGGGATAAAACTATCTACAGGGGCGGAGGATAAAACTATCTACAGGGACGGGGGATAAAACTATTTACAGTTTCGGGGGTTAACACTATCTACAGGGGCGGGGGATAAAACTATCTACTGGGGCGGGGGATAAAACTATCTACAGGGACGGGGGATAAAACTATCTACTGGGGCGGGGGATAAAACTATCTACAGGGGCGGGGGATAAAACTATCTACAGGGGCGGGGGATAAAACTATCTACAGGGGCGGGGGATAAAACTATCTACAGGGGCGGGGGATAAAACTATCTACAGGGGCGGGGGATTAAACTATTCGCAGGGGCGGGGAATAAAACTATCTACAGGGGCGGGGGATAAAACTATTTACAGTTTCGGGGGTTAACACTATCTACAGGGGCGGGGGATAAAACTATCTACAGGGGCGGGGGATAAAACTATCTACAGGGGCGGGGGATAAAACTATCTACAGGGGCGGGGGATAAAACTATCCACAGGGGCGGGGGATAAAACTATCTACAGGGGCGGGGGATAAAACTATCTACAGGGGCGGGGGATAAAACTATCTACAGGGACGGGGGATAAAACTATTTACAGTTTCGGGGGTTAACACTATCTACAGGGGCGGGGGATAAAACTATCTACAGGGGCGGGGGATAAAACTATCTACAGGGGCGGGGGATAAAACTATCTACAGGGGCGGGGGATAAAACTATCTACAGGGGCGGGGGATAAAACTATCTACAGAGGCGGGGGATAAAACTATCTACAGGGGCGGGGGATTAAACTATTCGCAGGGGCGGGGAATAAAACTATCTACAGGGGCGGGGGATTAAACTATTCGCAGGGGCGGGGAATAAAACTATCTACAGGGGCGGGAAAAAAACTATCTACAAGGGCGGGGGATAAAACTTTCTACAGGGGCGGGGGATAAAACTATCTACATCGGCGGGGAATAAAACGATCTACAGGGGCGGGGGATAAAACTATCTACAGGGGCAGGGGATAAAACTATCTACAGGGGCGGGGGATAAAACTATCTACAGGGGCGGGGGATAAAACTATATACAGGGGCAGGGGATAAAACTATATACAGGGGCGGGGAATAAAACTATCTACAGGGGCGGGGGATAAAACTATCTACAGGGGCAGGGGATTAAATCATGAACAGACGACCGGCCATTTAAAGACTGTCGAACACGTCATGGCTAAAAAGAAAATTTATTCATTTTACAACAATTATGAAACAAGCAATTCTATCTTATATTAATGTCTCCTTGTTGAGTTAGGGAACAGGACTGATCTGGACTTAATACCAAAGCTCCGTAGTAACAGAGTTACCATCATGTCCCTAACATATACCATGTTAATAAAACACTTTGATGTACCTCACAAAAATACTGCTTTTTTCAACTTTTAATGATACAATAAAACTTAAATGAATACAGACGCTCCGGTCGTTGTTATACTTTACATATGATAACCTCATATGACTTTGATCCATTCATGATACAAAGATATGAATTTATATTCTCACTGAAGTTAAGGCAGTAAAATTAGTCAACTAAAGAAATGCATAGTTGAAGACAAAACAAGCGTGAAGCTTTAAGGTTAACATCAATGTCGTGCTGTTGACTGTTCAACGGGCGATAACTCTGATTTGATAGTCAACACTAAACCAAGCCGATATTACTGCAAAAACAAACTTGGTTGATATACATATTACATGCAACAGAATTACATATGTATACTGGAACATTCATTAATGTGTATGGTAAAAAAGTCGTCTCAAGATCAAATGAATGCTGTATATACTTAACAGTAATTTTCAAAATGGATGTTCTATACTGACACCTTTTAAGAGACGGCTTAAACATCGTTTGTTATAATGAATATTTGCTATATAAAGTTGTATAAATAACGCAAAATTATTCAAATTTTTTTTCATTTATATATCGCACTAATAAATCAAAACAATTCATATTAAAAAATATTCATATGACTTGGTTTCTGATAAATGCAAGTTCAGTTAATGTTTGTACATTATTTTGTAGAAATATTCAGCCTTCCTTCCAATAAGAGGTGTTTCCGACAACGGAAGTCAGTCGAGTGTTATCCCCACTTCTGTATCTTCCGGTCGGATACGAACTCGCCGTTAGGTGTCATGGTTGAAGGAGGAAGGAGAGCCAAATACAGAGGTGTGTCTGCACCTTAAACACAACAAATATATCTGTGATTTACATAACGTAATGACAGGTATATGTACCGACACTCGTTCAATTTTACTCTAGTTAGTTTTTGTGTAGGTCTATTTATACAAAAGTTACTAATTACTAATTTTACAACAGTTATGAAACAAACAGTTTAATTGTGTATTCCTGAAAATTTCATCATGGATATTTTCAATAAGAACAAGTCGACACAAGTTGATAAATGTCAATTAATTGCAATTATCGAGGTTATGAAACAGTTACTCGTACGGATGTATAAAAAATGCATTGATACCTTGCTCTGGTGTCTTTTGTCCCTGATGTGACGTCAGATCCGTTTGGACGTATCCGGGGCAACACTGTAATTATATAACAAATAATAAGGTTCTGGTAAAATTGTCCTATGCAACAATGGATGTAGTCAACTGAATTAATATAATTTTGATATATTGAATAAGAAACGTTTTATAACATTATCATTAGGCCTCCAGTCAGGTTAAAGTTATAAGAAACATTATGGTCATATATGTTATGTTACCACTCGATTTCAGGTGTTGACTTACACTGTTGATAACGATGTCTGATCGACTGTCCTGACTTAGTTCACGGTGCTGGATGGAAGTCAACACAGTCATCCCTATTTTGGAAACGCCGTACGCCATGTCCGACCACCCCTGCTTTACATGATCGTTCGTTTTTGTCGCACTGAAACATTACAGTGCAAACGAATAAAATATTATGAAGACGTAGACAACGGCAAGTTACAAATGCATGAAAACTTAATATGTCTCTATACAGATAAAACAATGTAAGAAATAAATTCGTGTACATATTTACATCATACCAAGGGCGGAAGTATACCTGACTTTAAATTCGTTAATTAAAGTTTGTCAGCAGTTTGTGTAATATATATATGAACATGCACTATTTAAACATTACTTTAATAAAACATTTCATAACACGACACTTACTTGATAAAATAAAAAACCATGTTCCTTCCATACCTAAAAGAACAACTTTGTAGTTATACTTACTCGATGAACTCTTGTACCAGGGCTTTCAGTTTCGGTATGGTGATGGAGGCGTCCTTAAATCGGGCCTGTATGTCCGGGCTACACTTGGAGATTGACCACTGGGAGGCCATACTGGACATGTTTACAACCCTGGTCAGAGGAAAAACATACAAGGTACAACCCTGGTCAGGGGAAAACATACAAGGTACAAATTATACTGGACATGTTTACAACCCTGGTCAGAGGGAAAACATACAAGGTACAACCCTGGTCAGAGGAAAAACATACAAGGTACAACCCTGGTCAGGGGAAAACATACAAGGTACAACCCTGGTCAGGGACACATACAAGGTACAAATTATACTGGACATGTTTACAACCCTGGTCAGAGGAAAAACATACAAGGTACAACCCTGGTCAGGGACACATACAAGGTACAAATTATACTGGACATGTTTACAACCCTGGTCAGAGGGAAAACAGACAAGGTACAAATTATACTGGACATATTTACAACCCTGGTCAGAGGGAAAATATAGAAGGTACAACCCTGGTCAGAGGGAAAACATACAAGGTACAAATTATACTGGACATGTTTACAACCCTGGTCAGAGGGAAAACATACAAGGTACAAATTATACTGGACATGTTTACAACCCTGGTCAGGGGAAACATACAAGGTACAACCCTGGTCAGAGGGAAAACATACAAGGTACAAATTATACTGGACATGTTTACAACCCTGGTCAGAGGGAAAACATACAAGGTACAAATTATACTGGACATGTTTACAACCCTGGTCAGGGGAAACATACAAGGTACAACCCTGGTCAGAGGGAAAACATACAAGGTACAACTTATACTGGACATGTTTACAACCCTGGTCAGAGGAAAAACATACAAGGTACAAATTATACTGGACATGTTTACAACCCTGGTCAGAGGAAAAACATACAAGGTACAACCCTGGTCAGGGACACATACAAGGTACAAATTATACTGGACATGTTTACAACCCTGGTCAGAGGAAAAACATACAAGGTACAACCCTGGTCAGGGACACATACAAGGTACAAATTATACTGGACATGTTTACAACCCTGGTCAGAGGGAAAACAGACAAGGTACAAATTATACTGGACATATTTACAACCCTGGTCAGAGGGAAAACATACAAGGTACAAATTATACTGGACATGTTTACAACCCTGGTCAGGGGAAACATACAAGGTACAAATTATACTGGACATGTTTACAACCCTGGTCAGAGGGAAAACATACAAGGTACAACCCTGGTCAGAGGAAAAACATACAAGGTACAAATTATACTGGACATGTTTACAACCCTGGTCAGAGGGGAAACATACAAGGTACAACCCTGGTCAGAGGAAAAACATACAAGGTACAAATTATATTGGACATGTTTACAACCCTGGTCAGAGGGAAAACAGACAAGGTACAAATTATACTGGACATGTTTACAACCCTGGTCAGAGGGAAAACATACAAGGTACAAATTATACTGGACATGTTTACAACCCTGGTCAGAGGGAAAACATACAAGGTACAAATTATACTGGACATGTTTACAACCCTGGTCAGAGGGAAAACATACAAGGTACAAATTATACTGGACATGTTTACAACCCTGGTCAGAGGGAAACCATACAAGGTACAAATTATACTGGACATGTTTACAACTCTGGTCAGAGGGAAAACAGACAAGGTACAAATTATACTGGACATGTTTACAACCCTGGTCAGAGAGAAAACATACAAGGTACAACCCTGGTCAGAGGGAAAACATACAAGGTACAAATTATACTGGACATGTTTACAACCCTGGTCAGAGGGAAAACATACAAGGTACAACCCTGGTCAGAGGGAAAACATACAAGGTACAAATTATACTGGACATGTTTACAACCCTGGTCAGGGGGAAACCATACAAGGTACAAATTATACTGGACATGTTTACAACCCTGGTCAGAGGGAAAATATAGAAGGTACAACCCTGGTCAGAGGGATAACATACAAGGTACAAATTATACTGGACATGTTTACAACCCTGGTCAGAGGAAAAACATACAAGGTACAAATTATACTGGACATGTTTACAACCCTGGTCAGAGGGAAAACATACAAGGTACAACCCTGGTCAGAGGGAAAACATACAAGGTACAAATTATACTGGACATGTTTACAACCCTGGTCAGAGGGAAAACATACAAGGTACAAATTATACTGGACATGTTTACAACTCTGGTCAGAGGGAAAATATAGAAGGTACAACCCTGGTCAGAGGGAAAACATACAAGGTACAAATTATACTGGACATGTTTACAACCCTGGTCACAGGGAAAATATAGAAGGTACAACCCTGGTCAGAGGGAAAACATACAAGGTACAAATTATACTGGACATGTTTACAACCCTGGTCACAGGGAAAATATAGAAGGTACAACCCTGGTCAGAGGGAAAACATACAAGGTACAAATTATACAAGGTACTAGGCAACAATTAAACAGATAGACAATTAAACAGGGACGGGCAGGTAAACAGTGAACTATGGCTCTGTTGAAATATATACCTTTTCTTTTATATTAAATGTGGAAAACATATTTAAATTTAAATGAAGCCAATATGATAATACAAGTGTATTTACATTACATAGTATAGAAAATGTTTATACTTGTTTTTGATATCAGATTGAACATACTTTCTCTTCAATCTCATTTGTTGGTTGACGCGTAGATATAAAAACGGGAGATGATATACGAACCAAGACGAATGGATATTCATTGAATTTCTAATATTTTTATATAGCATGATTAAAAGACCTAGTTGGTGAATTTGCTCCGTGTGGTACAATAAGTTTGTATTATGGTGTTATTGATTGTGATGAAGCCAATATATATGACACAACACATAAAGAATCCCAAACACAACAACTGTGTCAGTGACTTCATGCTCTCTGGAACCCATGATGGCCTTCATATCATAATAGTAGGGCTTTAGCTATGTCGAAATGGACAACGTATCATGCCAAACAAGATGATAGGGCATTGTGTGCTACTGAATAACATCAAAATGAGGGATATAAACACCGTGACGTAACAGTACAGTAAGAATGACACAGACACATCGACCCCTACCTGGCGTGAGGCCGAAGGAGGGGAAACAGGGCGTCACAAACATCCACCTGGGAGAAGAAGTTCACCCCACATGTCACTCGGGCCTGCTCGGGGAATGGCGTTTCCGTGTTTTTCTGTGAACAAATATAAATTACTGCGTTTAATTAGCAAGACTTATATTTGTTATTGCTAATATATAACACAATTCAACTTGACGACCAATTTCGATTACAACCTGTTGATCGTAGACCTACGTATTTAACGGTTTCATTATTACAAATTTCCGTTACAATAGCAAATTACTTCTTCCAGATTTCCACCCTAATAGTATTTATCACTTAACTTACCCGTTCAGTCATGTCATACGGCCATGTCATAAATATGGTATTACACACGTGTAATAACAATATTGGGACGTCATAAACAAATGACGTGTTTATGACGTCATATGACTGTCTCGGTAGTGAAAATCGTACCGTCATGCAATGAAAGAATTTGGCTTTCTTATAGAGAATGAATTTAAGAGTTTTGGTGTATTTTCTCATACATATAAGTTATGTGATAAATAGAATCTTACACTCGTGTCATTGTAATATGGAATTTATTAAACTCGCCTAAATGCTCGTGACATATTAAATTATTCAACTCGTTTAATAAATTCCATATTACATCGACACTCGTGTAAGATCCTCTATTTATAACGTAAATACCTAAACCGTTCGTGACTAACCTTAAATGCTATCCCGGCGTTGTTGACGAGAACGTCCAGTCCGCCATACTGTTGTTGAAGGTGCTCTCGTAGCCTGTTAATACTAACAGGGTCTGTTACGTCCAGCTGGTGAAACTTTGGGGTCAATCCTTCGGCCTTCAGACCCTGGACAGCAGCCTGACCAAGGTCCTCATTTCGTGCTGCAAAGGAAACATCACAAATAGACCAAATGTCCTAATACGTGTATATTGAGAAAACCACGAAAACACATACCTCTGTTTATGTAGGAAAGTTATATCGTAAGCACACCATCACTAGTTCCTGTAAGTATGATAATACATATATGGTTTTAAGCTATATAGGAACTAAGTGTTTGGAGAAAAACAACAAAAATAACATAAGTTAAACTGGGAAGGTATAGTACGAATGATTGACTTCCTGGTTGACAATATTTATGTTTAGTTTGGAGGAAATATTTCCCAACATACTGTTCCTTCCTATGGGAACATACTGGGCCACACTCTAAGGTGACTTGTTTTACTTTTATACGCGGTGATATTATCGAAGAGCCTGCCAGGATATGTAGTAAAAACCCTGCAGAGTATTGTAATTTCCATTTTATATATAACGACGATATGTTGCCTATAAACAGCAAGACGATTGCTGACCACGTCGATAGTATATTCCCTTCTGAACTTGAAATAAAGGACAAAACCGTCTCTTCTATATCAGCTGCACAATCTTTACCACAAGTGGGACCAAGATGGGCAGCTTCCCTGCTAAGCTATACGATTAACTTGACGATTTCGAACTTTGATAGCAAAATCTCTCTTCAGTCTATGGCGTTTTAAAGTGACAATGAATTCGTCATTTTAGGGCTTGCTCTAGATACTGAGATTGCCGTTGGTATATGGATTTGAGATATGATGGTGATGAAGCTATGAACAAGTTTTATTTATCACCATTTTGGTCTCATTGAGAAATACTCTGCATCTTTGTATGTATAAAGGTTGACAATTTTATTATGTCTACTTGAGAAGTCTCATTGGCTGTGACCTAGACTTACAACATGTACATGGCGGTTCCTTGTTAATCATTCTTACATTACTATTTTTGCCCCTAGTCAAATCGATTTCGAGTTCGGTCTATAGTTTTGTTGACGCTTCGGTATTCTCTGATTTTATTTTGCCAAATAATTGTGATTTTGGCTCCGATTTGTCATCTATATTAAACAGACCAATCACCGCCACGATTTACGTCACATGAAGACTTTCTTTTGGGTGAGTCAATGGGGTCCCTATAGGGGTTACTTTACTCTAAATCTTGGCACCCCAACCAATACAACGGAAACAGTAATCATACAACTACATAATTCAACAGATACAGTAAGAAAAAAATGGTTATACATTATTTTATGTAAACATTTATACAATTTAAAGCAGCATAAAAGTTGTATTATATACATGTGTGTCGAGCTGATCTAGAACGCCATCTTACCTGTCAGGTAAACGTCTCAATTCAATCTCTGACACAGGCTCCTAACTCCACTTACGTCAATATTTTACCAGTCAGGTAAACGTCTCAATTAAATCTTTGACACAGGCTTCTAACTCCACTTACGTCAATATTTTACCTGTCAGGTAAACGTCTCAATTCAATCTCTGACACAGGCTCCAAACTCTACTTACGTCAAAATTTTACCTGTCAGATACACGTCTCCATTAAATCTCTGACACAGGCTCCAAACTCTACTTACATCAATATTTTACCTGTCATGTAAACGTCTCAATTCAATCTCTGACACAGGCTCCTAACTCTACTTACATCAATATTTTACCTGTCATGTAAACGTCTCAATTCAATCTCTGACACAGGCTCCTAACTGTACTTACGTCAATATTTTACCTGTCATGTAAACGTCTCAATTCAATCTCTGACACAGGCTCCTAACTCTACTTACGTCAATATTTTACCTGTCATGTAAACGCCTCAATTCAATCTCTGACACAGGCTCCTAACTCTACTTACGTCAATATTTTACCTGTCAGATACACGCCTCCATTAAATCTCTGAAACAGGCTCCAAACTCTACTTACATCAATATTTTACCTGTCATGTAAACGCCTCAATTCAATCTCCGACACAGGCTCCTAACTCTACTTACATCAATATTTTACCTGTCATGTAAACATCTCAATTCAATCTCTGACACAGGCTCCTAACTCTACTTACGTCAATATTTTACCTGTCATGTAAATGTCTCAATTCAATCTCTGACACAGGCTCCTAACTCTACTTACGTCAATATTTTACCTGTCATGTAAACGTCTCAATTCAATCTCTGACACAGGCTCCTAACTGTACTTACGTCAATATTTTACCTTTCATGTAAACGTCTCAATTCAATCTCTGACACAGGCTCCTAACTGTACTTACGTCAATATTTTACCTGTCATGTAAATGTCTCAATTCAATCTCTGACACAGGCTCCTAACTCTACTTACGTCAATATTTTACCTGTCAGATACACGTCTCCATTAAATCTCTAACACAGGCTCCAAACTCTACTTACATCAATATTTTACCTGTCATGTAAACGTCTCAATTCAATCTCTGACACAGGCTCCTAACTGTACTTACGTCAATATTTTACCTGTCATGTAAACGTCTCAATTCAATCTCTGACACAGGCTCCTAACTCTACTTACATCAATATTTTACCTGTCATGTAAACGTCTCAATTCAATCTCTGACACAGGCTCCTAACTCTACTTACATCAATATTTTACCTGTCATGTAAACGTCTCAATTCAATTTCTGACACAGGCTCCTAACTCTATTTCGTCATCGTACCTGTCAGGTAAACGTCTCCATTAAATCTCTGACACAGGCTTCTAACTCTATTTCGTCATCTTACCTGTCAGGTACACGTCTCCATTAAATTTCTGACACAGGCCCTTGACTATTTGTAGCCCGATTCCTTTGTTAGACCCGGTCACCTACATTTAAGCAATAATGATTGATTTAAACAGGTGCAGCGATTTTTATAGAGTAAATAAATCATACTCATGAGTAGTACACGAATCTCACTTATACATGTATGCTATACTATTTAATTTAAATGTATCAATGACGTGTGAAAATATACTACAATATTATTGCGTTCTATAAAATATATTGAAATAGAATGAAACTACAAGAGAGATAATAAAGAAAATAGTTCTGCAATGGAATAAACACACCTAGACGTTATATAAAACCCGAAGGCATATAACACAACACTACATAGCCAAAGTTTCTTCACTTGAATTTCACGTGAAATTCACATAAAATGCACATGAATTTCACATGATTTTCACGTTAAGTTAACGTGAAAAATTTCGCATGAATTTCAGGTGAAATTCACCCTTTTCCACATTTCACGTGAAATTCACGTGACATTTTCACGTGAAGACATATTGCCTGTGTACCCATGTAGTATTACACAAATGTGCTACAGGATCAGTTGAATTGTACTGTTTAGACATAGGATATAAATGAATCTAGAAAGAACAAACAATACTCTTACCACAGCAACCTGTTTCGGCGATGCCATTTTGACGAAGAAATACCACTTATTACCGGTTACTTTACTCGTTTTAAATAAAATAATAAGACAGACAGTGTTTTATATATCTGACCAGGATAGACACTCCCGTGCAATATATTCAAGGAATTACAGTTCAGAGAGTGCATGTACACACAGCACACCATATACAGGATGTAGCCTATATCGTCACCTGTCACAGTCACGTGACTAAAAATGTAAACAGTTGTGTGAAATAGTTTATTCATTCATCCTGATACATCTGTATACATGGTGCGCGGTGGTAATGCTTTATTTCTCGTGTGTCATGTTGTCAATATCAAAGTAGGAAACTTTTCACAAAAATCGATAACATATACCTGATTCCAGGTATTCAATAGTGTTATCACATTATATAAAGGTTGGTGTTATCCGGCTTTAGTACAGTGCCCGGTAGTATGGAGAAACGTTACTTTTAGATAGATAAAGGAAGGGTATTACAACGTACGGGCGCCTGTTGTTTAGTCTTATAAAATCAGGAGTTTCAGGAGATATTGCTTTGCTACTTATTCAGACATCCATTTTATACTTAATTATTTACATTATTTTTGAGCTTTGATTTATGATAAATAATATTTCAATACAAATGTTTGTAAAATATAAGAAACGTATATTGTATACCATAAACTGTTCCTTGTGTATAACTATTTGCTGTCTTCCTCGTTGAACAGCAAAAAATAATAAAACTTGAGTAATATGCGTTTCTCCCATTACCCTCCAATTTATTTCTGTCAATCTCTTGGGTATGACATATTAATATGGTAGTTCTTCCAGATTTTTTTTTGTTTACAATTCGTTGTCTGCTTATTATAAACAGACGAAATTATACAATCTACCAACAAAATGCTTGTATCAAGGTAAGGGACACGGTTATTGTCAATGAGAATGGTAGGAAGGCCAACATTATTGGAACTTTATTTTTACATAAAGGATGTTCAGAGTAAAATTACCATTTTCAGATGAGTTCGTCTTGGCTTCCAGATGAAGATTTTGGATTCACGTTAGATGAAATCATGCAGATTATAATATCCAAGCGACACCTGCATGTATCCCCACTACTAGACTTACTCCAAAACGCATATGAAAAGACACTCATTCACGAAAATTCAGTTGTAAAGATAAATTTATACTAGACGAAGTGGGGAGAAGAACATAGGTCGCTGTTATGGAGGGGGGGATAGAACTATGTTACGACAACGATACAGACTTTCTTACATCAGAACGTCAGACAAAAACACGGGCAAAGATCAACATCAATAACAAATATGACATCAAGTCGTCATAAGAAATTATAACATAAGGCGATAATGTTTTTTTTCTGTTTTACGCTGTTTTTCAGTCCCATTGGGTGATTTTCCGATCAGAGACATATTTTATCTTCGGACTAGTAGTATTTGGTGGAGAAGTCACGAAAACAGAGTTCCATTGTTAAATATATCGGATCTCAGTGAAAAATGATGTACAAACAGTACCCAGTGCTCATCACAGACGCTGGACCTCCCCTTTCCCAATGCTATACTTGTGATGCATTATGTACAACAAAAATGTTCGCATCCTCGATATCTCTTTACACACCTGGAATATGTCGATGGCAAAACTGAAGGCTCGTTCAGGCAAAAGAACCTGACCAATCGCTAGGCAGCATGCCTGCCTTTGAAGATTACAAAGGAGCAGCAACCGATTTCAAAGCTTGTCAATTTCACCGTTATGTCACCACGAGATTCTTTTGATGGACATTAAAGGGTCGAACCAGTCTTCTTGTCTCATCAACAAGGTGAGCCTTCAGCTTTGCAATGACATATTCCAGGGATGAAGAGAGCGTAGGTGAGCGTAACCCCTGGGTATCGAGGATGAAACGTCGGTTGCATGCTTCTTATGGTAAATCTGCGGTTCCCCTGTTACCGAATGGTAGACTATGGAGGATTCCCTGTTACCGAACAGAGAGGTACCGCCTCATCTTCATCAATATCCTTGTTTCCTTTCTGAGAGGACATGTCAGTCCTCACATATCCCGGACAACAATGAAACATGACGTCACTTTTAAATACACTGACCACTGGAGGTTATACAATGTACGAGTTCGGAATCACAATGTTTGACTGTAGTTATGCAAAGGATATGCGAAAGGAATCTTTCTATACTGACGAAAGAAAGATAACACTTCTATTTGTTTTGATAGGATCGCTACATGTAGTATTTTATCCAGGAATCAATACATTTATGTACACTCTACATTTGTATATAGATTTATTGAAATGGGCTTCGCTTGTAAAAACTCTAAAGAAACAAAAAACCTGGGCCCAGTTATTCAAAGGGTGATTAGCTTAATCACTATTCAACGATATTTTTCAAACTTGAATAATTCTGTCAATATACAAGTTACAATATTAAAACTTTGCAGATTAACAATATTAGGTATTTGATATTTGCAAAGTTGTTATTATATCTGTGATTCCATTTTAAAGTTACAGGAGAATAAAAATTTGCACTGATCACTGATTAAGCTAATCAGCTCTTAAACAACTGGGCCCTGATATAAAACTAAACTAATGTGTAATTGAAGTCGGTTACTGTGTTAACCGTGTTAGACCAGCCCGCGGCCTGGTGAATACCTGTTTTGGTAGCGCTGGGATGGAATGCATTAAAATATGTATTAATCAATAATCTTGAACTCGCCCAGACCCTGGTCAGGAGATACTTATTTGCATATCCAAATGACGTTGGGCATTATCGATCATTTTGGTGTCATATAAACAAATTAGTAAAGGCTATTACAGGGGGCTATCTTTCTTGGTTTTCCCATTATTGTTTTAACGAGCATTCTTAGATGCATTACAGCAGCAATATTGTATCGCAAATAATATTTTTTTCTTGGAAAGTAAGCATGCTGAAAGTAAAGCATCCATACGTGAAAAAATAAATCGAACTTGTTAATTATTTTGGTTCAATATTAAACCAAACCTGGGGCTTACTCGAATACCGAGAAATCAATGATAGATGTCGACTGTTGACAAACGTAATTATACACCACTAGTTAAATTTTACTTTTAAATTCATAAATTCGGGTTTACGCACCTGAACCTTCCGTTTCTTCTTTAGTTTAGATTCCCATCTGTTTGGTCCCTAGCATCACTGAAGAGTCATAGAAGGACAAAACAGTTATATGATGCAGTTTAATTCATTTTTTCGACATACAGTATATACTATTAAATTTAAAAGGTGCAACATATGTGTGTGTTACGTCATCTTTAATGATAGGGGGTGGCGGACTCGGCTAGTGGATTGTTTAGTCCCCGATTTTTGTTAGAGCCTCCATAGCCGCAGTTATCTCATTTGGGTAGTGGCACGCTACACAATATACACATTTTCGTTGTACACCATTTGAAATTGTACACCACTAGTTTAATGTTACTGTAGCGTGGAAATATATTTCACACTTATATGTATTAAATTAGGAATGTTGTAGTTTAGTTGTGTTTTGTTTAGAGTAATATGGTAGCGAGCTAGGTATATGTATACATAGGGTGTGTATAGGGTCTGTACATGTACAGTTACGTGCCATAAGTCTTTCAATTTTTTTTTATTTTGCTATATATTCTTTGTATTTCCAACTGTTTCCAATGAATTTTCCTGACTTCGTTTCGGGATCATTTTTAATGAAATTTTGTGTACTTATAGAGAATTGTTTACTGTTTCATCTCATAATATTTTCACTGTTTTCCGTTATGTATAATTAGAGAAATCATAATTTATTTACAACATCCAATTTTCGGGACGCCATTTTGACGTCATTTTGGTAACGTTATATAGAGAAATGGCGTCACACGGAAATTAGCAGTGTAGATAATTCTGTATAGCTCCATAAATACACAACGGAAAATCAAATAAATATTGTGACAGGAACTCTATCGTATATTTCTGTACCAAATAACAAAAAATTGTCAAAATCCATCCATAAACGAAGTCAGGAAAATTCATTGAAAAAAGTTGGAAATACAAAGAATATATAGCAAAATAAAAAAAATTGAAAGACTTATGGCACGTAACTGTATGTGTATACACGGGGCAGCAGAGAGCTAGGTTTCCATAGCGTAAGGAGTTGTTTACATACTGTATTATCGGGAAGCTGTGTATTAGGGCCCAGTTTGATTGACAGATTACATAAGGCCCGTATAAATTTAGTAACACATTCCTATTTATAACTAGTGTAAATCACTGTTTTAGCCGATCAGAGAATGTGAGGAGCGAGCTGTAAGTAGGTCGGAGCGAGAGAGGAGCCGAATCTAGGTCGGAGGAGCAGATGTTAGCCAATGAGAATGCAGTAGGAAAGTGGTATATAAGGGGTGACAGTAACGAAAACGACAGAGATAAACTTTACTTTGAGAAATACTCCACGCAACTTGTGATCGGATTTATAGGATGTACTTAGTGTGTTCGTGTGACTATGGAATACATTATTCCTGGGAATTATCACCCGTGGATATTATGTGAGACAGTGTGCTTTGGATGCTCAGTGTGTACGTGTTTACTTTTGAATGGGATGTATTTGAACTTTATGTATGATATGTTGAACTTTATGGATGTGTAAATAAAACGATGTGAACTTTAGTCTGGTGTTACAGTTGTCCCTGCCGTAGTCAGCTTTCCATCTCGAACTTATATTAATAGCGTCTCGTGTATACCTGAGTGGAAACGCTACATTACTTCTAAATTCATAAATTAAACGTGTTTACGCACCGGACCCTTCTGCTTCTACATTAGTTTAGAAATTTTGGATTCCTATCTGTGTGGCCCCTAGCGTTACTGAAGAGTCCAAGGAGAACGAAAAAGCTGTATGATGCAGTTTATTTCATTTTCTTTCGGCACTTTGAATCTATTTCTAAATTTAAAAGGCGCAGCATATGTACACGTGTGCGCTACGTCATATTACGGTACAGTGATTTGAGAGTTGCCGATTGATGATCACTATTAGCAAGTATTATAGTCGCCGTGACATGACGTAGGCGTGACGACACATCACGAACAATTGAAACCCACAGAGCTGATAGATAGTATTATACACGTATGATACGAATACATACGATATGGAAACATGTATATTCAATGCATAACAAGGCTGATCACGCGATAACATTGGATATTATATACAATACGAACACAGTCGCGTAACGACAATATTAACCTGTCAATGAGTCTATTGTAGCTTATATGTAGCCTTTAACTGATAAATGAATGTATCGGCCTTGGAAATGGTGTTTTTGGTAGAATTAAACGAATCATATTCAACCCACATGCCTTTGATTTCACCATGACAAATTCCATGAGTGCTGAGGACATGTGTCCACTTCCTGCTTAAGATCATTATAACCGTTCAGTTCAATAACAAACACTTCCATTATATTTATCTGCATAACCCTTATACAGAATGTACATGAATAATGTATATCGGTGATGACAAAAGGAGAAAGATGATCAGTTGCAAATGGTTTTCGTGAATGAAAACTGAAAATAGATAACACTGGTTTTTATTGACATATGCATAGTGTTCGTTAGAATTTGTAGAAAAGGGCACAACACATGTTTATTTATCGAAATAAATATATAAAAACATTACAAATTGTAATACACGCAAAAAAGACCAAAAATATCACATTGTTTTGTGTTCCTGAAAACAATATTTCTCATCCAAGAACATGCGTCATTTCAAAGTATCAGATATAAGGAACAGATTCTGAAAAGGGGGTACGAGGACGGTTTTCGGTTAATCACCAGTTTAAACATATAATCAGGTTAATAGAAAGTAGTTCAGCTAACCAGGGTACAACGTTAGTCGGTAAGTATTTTGAAAACAAAACGAAAGCAAAATTTACTAAAATCAAAGTGTCGTATCTCTTAACGCAACACAAATTGTCTATGCCGAAAGTCATCTTTGTTTGCCTTTTTGGTCAATTTAATCCAAATGTTCTCTGATGATCTTTCGTTCAGAAACATGGTTTCCATTGGAACAAGTTGTGTTAGGAGGTAAAGAGTTACAAAGCGTGGAAGAAGGGAGATTCTGTAAGTAAAACACAAGTGAGCAGTCTAAAATATACAGGTAAGGCAGTAACTTCAGGTTACACTGTGAATCTGGTTATATATTCAACACAAAATGTCAGAAAAACACAACCTATTGAATCCAACAAACACTGATGATGTTCATATTCTGCTAGTTTCGTCGTTGCGTTCATAGTAAATATTCATTCCCATTTGGTGATTTTCCGATCAGAAACATAGTTTCCCTTCGGACTAGTTGTACCCGGAGGTAACAGGGCCAGGTAGACCGGGGTGTCTGCCCCTGTAATACAGAAAAGTCACAGTACATGGTAAAGCCACAGCAGTGCATGCAAGTACAATAGAATGTTTTCATAAAAAATATTGTACATTAAGTCACTAACAGAATGTGTGTTTTACAAAGGTGTCCACTACAGATGTTCCATTCGCACAGAAAAGGCTCACACAAGAATCACATATTGATTACAAACATTCTTCCACGTAGATTGAAACAACACTAACTCATTGTCTTTTATAAGAGGTACTCCCTTGTCAAAGCTTCTAACGAAGATGTTGGTAATTTCTAAAATCCCTGATAACAACATCGGTCAAGTGTGGGATTGCCAATATACAAGTACATTGTACCACGTCTTGCACTGGTTTTTATATTGATGTCACCATATAAGGGAAATTATTTATTCCAAAATTTGATAATAGCGACATTGATCAATTCACATGAGGCAGAAACATTGTGTCTATAAGGCAGTTCAAACGAATTGATGATGATGTTGAAAACGGTGTTCCGTAGATGCTGATTTAGAGGAGCTCCAGATTATGTTTATGATCTTAAAAATAGATTCTATAATTACATATGTTTGGTAACTTATAAAATTATGTTAGGCTAGTACAAAAATGTAATGGTAGACGTTCACTGCCTAATACAAATCACAAACATTGTTTCTTAAATGGTAACGGAGATTGATAGTATAATTTACCTTGGTCGATATTCTTTGTTCCGTTGTGTGAGGACATGTCAGTTTTCACAGAGCCTGGACAACACTGTAACACAATAAATCTGTAAATATACTGACCGCTACTGACCATTGAAGGTCAATATATCAAACCTAAAAGCTATCCAATACAGATCACTTGTTAACCCATAGTATTGCCCGTTTACAATTTGCTCTGTGTTATCGTCCCCGTTGTCTTCTAATGGTTGAAAAGCCATCGCCTGACACATGCTATTATGTCTTTGACACAGCGTTTGCTGTCCGAGACATCCTTGTTTCGTCTAGCACGACGGCGATATGTTCAGACGTTTACATTATTTGAAAAGGAACTTTCAAAATTAACCTTATTATCACAGAGACTTCGTTGATACCCCTTCCTTTATGAAATTATTTTGAAAAAATATCAAAGATAGGTCAAACATATGTTCTGGTATGTTTTTTTTAGATATTCTACTTATAGAGAAGGATAATCGTTTTCAAAATTATTAACAAAAAAAACCCACCCGTTAACAATTGTTAGATTTTAATCTACCGACAATGCTAAGAATTCGTACAAATTTAGATCTACGAAGAGGTACTGAAAAACCACGAAAACACAAACCTCTGTTTATGTATTTCCAAAATGTACATGTATATATGTAGGAGAGTTATATCGTAAGTACACCATCACTAGTTCCTGTAAGTATGATAATACAAATATGGTTTTAAGTTACAGAATATCGGAACTAAGTGTTTGGGGAAAAAAACAACAACAAATTACATAAGATAAACTGGGAAGGTATAGTACGAATGATTGAATTCCTCCTTGACACTATTTATGTTAAGTTTGGAGAAAACATTTCCCAACATAATGTTTCCACCTATGGGAACAGACTTGGCCAGACTCTTAGCTGACTTGTTTTACTTTTATACGCGGTAATATTGTCGAGGAGCATGTCAGCCTGAACTTGAAATAAAGGACAAAATCGACTCTTCTATATCAGCTGCTCAATCTTTACCACAAGTGTGACCAAGATGGGTAGCTTCCCTACCAAGCTATACGGTAAACGTGACGATTTCGAATTTTGAATTTCTTTGATAGCAAAATCTCTCTTCAGTCTATGGTGTTTTAAAGTGACAATGAATTCACCATTTTAGGGCTTGCTCTAGATACTGAGATTGCCGTTGGTAATAAATGTCGGCTGCCAACGAACAAAAAGCATAGGCATTCGAGATATGAAGGTTGATAAAGCTATGAACAAGTTTTATATATCACCATTTTGGTCTCATTGAGAAATACTCTGCATCTTTGTATGTAATGGAGGTGGACAATTTGAAGAAGCCTGATTGGATGTGACCTTGACATACAATATTTACATGGCGGTTCCTTGTTAATCTTTCTTACGTTCCTATTTTTGACCCTTGTTTAATCGATTTTGAGTTCGGCCAATGATTTTGTTGACGCTTCGGTATTTTCTGATTTTATTTTGTCAAATAATTGTAATTTTGGCTCCGATTTGTTATCTATATTAAACAAACCAATCACCGCCAAGATTTACGTTACATGAAGACTTTCTTTTGGGTCCCTATTTGGGTTACTTTACTCTAAATCTTGGCAGCTCAACCGTTACCACGGAAACATTAATCATACAACTACATAAATCAACAGATACAGTAAGAAAAGAGGGACTTTACATTATTTTATGTAAATATTTATACAATTTAAAGCAGCATAACAGTTGTATCATATACATGTGCGTCGAGCTGATCTAGAACGGTCATCTTACCTGTCAGGTAAACGTCTCAATTCAATCTCTGACACAGGCTCCTAACTCTACTTACGTCAATATCTTACCTGTCAGGTAAACGTCTCCATTAAATCTCTGACAAAGGCTCCTAACTCTATTTCGTCATCTTACCTGTCAGGTAAACGTCTCCATTAAATCTCTGATACAGGCTCCTAACTCTATTTTGTCATCTTACCTGTCAGGTACACGTCTCCATTAAATTTCTGACACAGGCCCTTGACTATTTGTAGCCCGATTCCTTTGTTAGACCCGGTCACCTACATTTAAGCAGTAATAATTGATTTAAACATGTGCAGCGATTTTAATAGAGTAAATATTTCATGCCAAAATTTAATGTGATTTAATTTTACCTATGAGTAGTACAAGAACATCACTTATATGCTATACTATTTAAGTTCAACATGTCTGTGACGTGTGAAACTATACTACTTTATTATTGTGTTCTATCAAACATATTTATATAGAATGAAACTACAAGAGAGATAATAAAGAAAATAGTTATGCAATGGAATAAACACACCTACACGTTATACATAACCTGAAGGCATATAACACAATACTACACAGCCAATGTTTCTTCACTTGAATTTCACGTAAATTCACATAAAATTCACAAGAATTTCACGTTAAGTTAACGTGAAAAATTGCACATGAATTCCACGTGAAATTCACTGTTTTCCCCACATTTCACCTAAAATTCACGTGACATTTTTCACGTGAAGACATATTGCCTGTGTTACCCATGCAGTATTACACAAATGTACTACAGGATCAGTTGACTTGTACTATTTAGACATAGGATATAAATGAATCTAGAAAGACAAACAATATTCTTACCACAGCAACCTGTTTCGACGATGCCATTTTTGACGAAGAAATACCACTTATTAAAGGTTACTTTACTCGTTTTAAATAAAATAATAAGACCGACAGTGTTTTATATATCTGACCAGGATAGACACTCCCGTGCAGTGTATTCAAGGAATTACAGTTCAGAGAGTGCATGTACACACAGCACACCATATACAGGATGTAGCCTATATCGTCACCTGTCACAGTCACGTGACCAGAAATGTAAACAGTTCTGTGAAATAGTTTATTCATTCATCCTGATACATCTGTATACATGGTGCGCGGTGGTAATGCTTTATTTCTCGTGTGTCATGTTGTCAATAGAACGGTATAATTCTCAAAAAATCGATAACATATACCTGATTCCAGGTATTCGTTAGTGTTATCATATTATATAAAGGTTGATGTTATCCGGCTTAAGTACAGTGCCCGGTAGTACGGAAAACGTTTACCTTTAGATAGATAAAGTGCGGGTATTACAACGTACGGGCGCCTGTTGTTTAGTCTTATAAAATCAGGAGTTTCTGTGTAAACACGGATCTAACTGCTGAAGATATTGCTTTGCTACTTATTCAGACATCCATTTTATACTTAATTATTTACATTAATTTTGAGCTTTGATTTATGATAAATAATATTTCAATACATATGTTTGTAAAATATAAGAAACGTATATTGTATACCATAAACTGTTCCTTGTGTATAACTATTTGCTGTCTTCCTCGTTGAACAGCAAAAAATAATAAAACTTGAGTAATATGCGTTTCTCCCATTACCCTCCAATTTATTTCTGTCAATCTCTAGGGTATGACATATTAATATGGTAGTTCTTCCAGATTTTTTTTGTTTACAATTCGTTGTCTGCTTATAATAAACAGACGAAATTATACAATGTACCAACAAAATGCTTGTAACAAGGTAAGGGACACGGTTATTGTCAATGAGAATGGTAGGAAGGCCAACATTATTGGAACTTTATATTTACATAAAGGATGTTCAGAGTAAAATTACCATTTTCAGATGAGTTCGTCTTGGCTTCCAGATGAAGATTTTGGATTCACGTTAGATGAACTCATGCAGATTATAATATCCAAGCGACACCTGCATGTATCCCCACTACTAGACTTACTCCAAAACGCATATGAAAAGACACTCATTCACGAAAATTCAGTTGTAAAGATAAATTTATACTAGACGAAGTGGGGAGAAGAACATAGGTCGCTGTTGTGGAGGGGGGATAGAACTACATTATATGTTACGACAACGATACAGACTTTCTTACATCAGAACGTCAGACAAAAACACGGACAAAGATCAACATCAATAACAAATATGACATCAAGTCGTCATAAGAAATTATAACATAAGGCGATAATGTTTTTTTCTGTTTTACGCTGTTTTTCAGTCCCATTGGGTGATTTTCCGATTAGAGACATATTTTATCTTCGGACTAGTAGTATTTGGTGGAGAAGTCACGAAGACAGAGTTACATTGTTAAATAAATCGGATCTCAGTGAAAAATGATGTACAAACAGTACCCAGTGCTCATCACAGACGCTGGACCTCCTCTTTCCCAATGCTATACTTGTGATGCATAATGTACAACAGAAATGTTCGCATCCTCGATATCTCTTTACACACCTGGAATATGTCGATGGCAAAACTGAAGGCTCGTTCAGGCAACAGTACCTGACCAATCGCTAGGCAGCATGCCTGCCTTTGAAGATTACAAAGGAGCAGCAACCGACTTCAAAGCTTGTCAATTTCACCGTTATGTCACCACGAGATTCTTTTGATGGACCTTAAAGGTTCGAACCAGTCTTCTTGTCTCCATCGACAAGGTGAGCCTTCCATTTTGCAATGACATATTCCAGGGAGGTAGAGAGCGTAGGTGAGCGTAACTCCTGGGTATTGAGGATGAAACGTCGGTTGCATGCTTCTTATGGTAAATCTGCGGTTCCCCTGTTACTATGGAGGATCCCCTGATACCGAACATAGGGGTGTCGACTCACCTTCATCGATATCCTTGTTTCTTTTCTTAGAGGACATATAATTCAGTCCTCACATATCCCAGACAACAATGAAACATGACGTCAATTTTAAATACACGGTCAGGATATACTTACATGTATTTACATATCCAATTGACGTTGGCCATGGATGAACACTATGAGCAAGTATTATAGTCGCCGTCTTTGTTTTCTTGAGAAATATTCTATATCCTTATATAGGCGAACGATTTTGAATATAATCATAACTATGCTTGCTTTACATTATCAAAATGTGTGGTATTTATTTCGTGATGAACGTCAATTTTCATACAACATTGAAATGAAAACGCCGCTATTTTTAATCAAGTACGGAAGTCAGTGACGTCATGTAATTGTCCTAGGCGTGACGACACATTAAGAACAATTGAAACTTACAAGGCTGATACACACGTGTGATACACATAAATATGGCATGGGTATGTTCACTGCATAGCAAGGATAATCACGCGATAACATTGCATATTATATAAAATACGACCACAGCCGCGTAACGGTAATATTAACCTGTCAATGAGTCTGGTGTAGCTTATATCTAGCCTTTAAACTGATAAATAAATGTATCGGCCTTGCAATTGGTATTTTTTTTGTAGAATTAAACCAATCATATTCCACCCACATGCCTTCTATATTTCATCATGACAAATCACATGTACATGAGTGCTGTGGACATGTATCCACTGCCTGCTTAAGTACATCATAATCGTTCAGTTTGAAAACAAACACTACCATAATATTTATCTGTATAACCCTTATACAAAATGAAAATGAATAATTTATACCGGTGAGAGATGATCAGTTTGTTTTGTGAATGAAGAATGAAAATAGAAAACACTGTTTTTCATTAACAGATGTGTATTGCTTGTTAGAATTTGTAGAAATGGACACAACACAAGTTTATTTATCGAAATAAATGTATAAAAACATTACAAATTGTAATACACGCAAAAAAGACCAAAAATATCACATTGTTTTGTGTTCCCGAAAACAATATTTCTCATCCAAGAACATGCGTCATTTCAAAGTAACAGATATAAGGAACAGATTCTGAAAAGGGGGTACGAGGACGGTTTTCGGTTAATCACCAGTTTAAATATATAATCAGGTTAATAGAAAGTAGTTCAGCTAACCAGGGTACAACGTTAGTCGGACAGTATTTTGAAAACAAAATGAAAGCAACTTTTACTAATATCAAAGTTTCTTATCTCTTAACGCAACACAAATTGTCTTTGCCCAAACTCATCTTTGTTTGCCTTTTCGGGTGAATTTAATCTAAATGTTCTCTGATGATCTTTCGTTCAGAAACATGGTTTCCATTGGAACAAGTTGTGTTAGGAGGTAAAGAGTTACACAGCGTGGAAGAAGGGAGATTCTGTAAGTAAAACACAAGTGAGCAGTCTAAAATATACAGGTGAGGCAGTAACTTCAGGTTACACTGTGAATCTAGTTATAATATTCAACACAAAATGTCAGAAAAACACAACCTATTGAATCCAACAAACACTGATGATGTTCATATTCTGCTAGTTTCGTCGTGTTTGTTCGTTGCGTTCCTAGTAAATGTTCATTCCCATTTGGTGATTGTCCGATCAGAAACATAGTTTCCCTTCGGACTAGTTGTACCTGGTGGTAACAGGGCCAGGTAGACCGGGGTGTCTGCTCCTGTAATACAGAAAAGTCACAGTACATGGTACATGTGTAAAGCTACAGCAGTGCATGCAAGTACAATAGAATGTTTTTATAAAAATATTGTACACTAAGTCATTAACAGAATATGTGTTTTACAAAGTTTCTACTATAGATGTTCCATTCGCACAGAAAAGGCTCACACAAGAATCACATATTGATTACAAACATTCTTCCACGTAGATTGAAACAACACTAACTCATTGTCTATTATAAGAGGTACTCCCTTGTCAAAGTTTTTAACGAAGATGTTGGTAATTTCTAAAATCCCTGATAACAACATCGGTCAAGTGCGGGATTGTCAAGATACAAGTACATTGTACCACGTCTTGCACTGGTTTGTATATTGATGTCACCATCTAAGGGAAATTATTTATTCCAAAATTTGATAATAGCGACATTGATCAATTCACATGAGGCAGAAACATTGTGTCTATAAGGCAGTTCAAACGAATTGATGATGATGTTGAAAACGGTGTTCCGTAGATGCTGATTAAGAGGAGCTCCAGATTATGTTTATGATCTTAAAAATAGATTCTATAATTACATATGTTTGGTAACTTATAAAATTATGTTAGGCTAGTACAAAAATGTAATGGTAGACGTTCACTGCCTAATACAAATCACAAACATTGTTTCTTAAATGGTAACGAAGCTTGATAGTATAATTTACCTTGGTCGATATTCTTTGTTCCGTTGTGTGAGGACATGTCAGTTTTCACAGAGCCTGGACAACACTGTAACACAATAAATCTGTAAATATACTGACCGCTACTGACCATTGAAGGTCAATATATCAAACCTAAAAGCTATCCAAAACAGATCACTTGTTACCCATAGTATTGCCCGTTTACAATTTGCTCTGTGTTATCGTCCCCGTTGTCTTCTTATGGTTGAAAAGCCATCGCCTGACGCATGCTATTATGTCTTTGACACAGCGTTTGCTGTCCGAGACATCCTTGTTTCGTCTAGCACGACGGCGATATGTTCAGACGTTCACATTGTTTTGAAAAGGAACTTTCAAAATTAACCTTATTATCACAGAGACTTCGTTGATACCCCTTCCTTTATGAAATTATTTTGAAAAAAATATCAAAGATAGGTCAAACATATGTTCTGGTATGTTTTTTTAGATATTCTACTTATAGAGAAGGATAATCGTTTTCAAAATTATTAACAAAAAAAACCACCCGTTAACAATTGTTAGATTTTAATCTGCCGACAATGCTAAGAATTCGTACAAATTTAGATCTATTACGACCGGAACGGCAAAATATGAACAGATTAACTTGGACAACCATGAAAAAGGTACAAACTATAGGCAAAATATGAACAAGGGAAAGACCCACATGGTACTCTTGTAAAAGTACAAGAGAACAAGACCAGGGCCCGTATTCATGAAACCGTTCTCATGCTCAAGCATGGATTTCATGCTCAAGCCTTATTTCTTGTTCTGGCTATAAATTATTTTAAAAATCTAAATTTGTCAAAGTTTTGGAAAAAAATTGAAGAGACATCAAGCCAAAAACTGTTTTCAACATTTACATTGAATTTTTGACTCTTCGACATGATCAAGGAGAGTTTCAAGAAAGCTGGCTTGAGCACAGAATCCATGCTTGAGCATGAGACCGGTTTCATGAATACGGGCCCAGGTGTCGGTACTTTCTGCTTCATCGACAACACCCGCCTTGTACATCTTGGCCACAACCAGGTAAAGGTCACCTTCTCAATTCGAACTAAGCCATCATTCTCAATCACAACAAGTAAACACACTAATGAGCATCTTCAAAAACATCCACTCTCGTATTATACAAAGTTACAGGGAGTTTCCCAACGATATCAAAGATGGCGACGATAAAAATAGGCTGATCCTAGATGTGGATGAGCTATTAAACAAACACGATTTTTGAAGAACTATCTTGCTGTAATAATTACACAAAGATAGTAATATAACTCTTTACTTACCGCGTTGACCACGATGTCTGACCTAGAAGTGTCCTTGAGGAGCTCGCGCTGCTGGATGAGGGACATGGCGGTCACTCCGATCTTCGACGTCCCATAGGCCGTGTTAGGCCAGCCCGCGGCCTGATGTTTATCCGCTTTGGTAGCGCTGAGATGGAATATATTTAAAGTCAATTACTCAATATCGTTTAAATTTATAGAGACCAGGCGGAATCATAAACAACTTAACGCAAGTTATGTTTATTGTTCTAAATGTTCAGAGACACAATATTATTATAAATATACCGAATAAACATCTAGAGATTGTTAACAAAAATGAAACAATTATTTAGATCTGCTTGGTGAACCATGTTTTTCGAGACTCCGATATGTGTACACATATATTTACATGTCGTTCCTTTAGTTGGGTCATTTATATCGTTTTATATTATTATTTCTTCGTTTGTAATCAGTTTTACTTCTCATAAACATCTCATACATATACAGTGTACGTAAAATGATATAAAAACTTGTCTTTGTAACACTGTAGTTGTATTTATTGTAATGGTGTGTTGGTGTGCCTGTTAGAAGTACTTCCATTTCCCATGTACATTTTGTATACATAAACAAATACACAATCGTAATAACAGTGTTGACATGTATTATCTTCAAGTTCAAGTATTATCTGAACATTTCAGTTTCATCCCATTTGGTCAAGTGTTTGCAATACGTTCACTCAAATATTTGTCTTAAAAATATTTAATTTCAACAATGTAACATAACACAAATAGAAATGTTCAGTGAACACAATTTAATACTGTCTATAGCCCTGGGCTCTGTAAACTTGCTTCACTATTTACGTATACTTACTCCACAAACTCCTGCATAAGACTTTTTAGGGCGTCTATAGAAAGGGTGGGGTCTGTAAACTTGCTTCACATACTCCACAAACTCCTGCATAAGACGTTTTAGGGCGTCTATAGAAAGGATGGGGTCTGTAAACTTGCTTCACATACTCCACAAACTCCTGCATGAGACGTTTTAGGGCGTCTATAGAAAGGGTAAGGTCTGTAAACTTGCTTCACATTTTACGTATACTTACTCCACAAACTCCTGCATAACACTTTTTAGGGCGTCTATAGAAAGGGTGGGGTCTGTAAACTTGCTTCACTATTTACGTATACTTACTCCACAAACTCCTGCATAAGACTTTTTAGGGCGTCTATAGAAAGGGTGGGGTCTGTAAACTTGCTTCACATTTTACGTATAGTTACTCCACAAACTCCTGCATAAGACTTTTTAGGGCGTCTATAGAAAGGTTGGGGTCTATAAGCTTGCTTCACATTTTACGTATACTTACTCCACAAACTCCTGCATAAGACTTTTTAGGGCGTCTAAAGATAGGGTGGGGTCTGTAAACTTGCTTCACATTTTACGTATACTTACTCCACAAACTCCTGCATATGGCGTTTTAGGGCGTCTATAGAAAGGTTGGGGTCTGTAAACTTGCTTCACATTTTACGTATACTTACTCCACAAACTCCTGCATAAGACGTTTTAGGGCGTCTATAGAAAGGGTGGGGTCTGTAAACTTGCTTCACATTTTACGTATACTTACTCCACAAACTCCTGCATATGACGTTTTAGGGCGTCTATAGAAAGGGTGGGGTCTGTAAACTTGCTTCACATTTTACGTATACTTACTCCACCAACTCCTGCATATGACGTTTTAGGGCGTCTATAGAAAGGTTGGGGTCTGTAAACTTGCTTCACATTTTACGTATACTTACTCCACAAACTCCTGCATAAGACTTTTTAGGGCGTCTATAGAAAGGTTGGGGTCTGTAAACTTGCTTCACATTTTACGTATACTTACTCCACAAACTCCTGCATATGACGTTTTAGGGCGTCTATAGAAAGGTTGGGGTCTGTAAACTTGCTTCACATTTTACGTATACTTACTCCACAAACTCCCGCATAAGACTTTTTAGGGCGTCTAAAGATAGGGTGGGGTCTGTAAGCTGCTTCTGCAATTTATCACTGCACTTCTTCAATGCATATAAAGAGACGAAGCTCGAGACATTGACAACCCTGTCGGACAACAAAATATAGAGCATCTAATTGATTTGCATGGTACAAACTATATAGTTTCCTAGTACACGATTTACTAATTTAATTCTTTTTCTAAATTGATAAATTAAAATTAGAAGATTTCAATTGCTATCTTTTGTCCCTAGCATCATGGACAAATACTTGAAGCACGAAACAGCTGAATGATGCAGTTAAATTCACGTTTTCGGCATACTCTATTTATTACTTTTAAATGGTGTAGCATTTGTATGTGTTACGTCATCTTACTGTAAGACATAATATAGAGGATTTAGATTAAATACTTTATCGTGTACACATACCTTGCGTTCGGTCGGAGTATGGGGAATAGTGCTTCACACACGTCCAGGGTTCCGGTAAAGTTGGTTCGAACGGAGACCTCGGCCTGCTCAGCAAACGGAGCTTTAGACGCAGCCTGAAATATAATCGTGTACACGTAATACGATAACTTACCACCATCGATCAAGATCAATTATATGTCTTGGTTATGCCGGTGATTTAAAATGGCGATTTTACATCTATGCTAATTTGCGAAATCTCATCATACCAATGAAACATTATTAAATGGATTAACAAATTTTAATCGGTCACAATCGCTCTCTTTCTTGCAAAATGTAAGATAGTTTGGTGTCCCTTCTGTTACACCTGATGAGCACTATCAATAAAATAAAACTACTCGTGTCTACCATTATTGTGCTCAGATAAAGACACAGTGGTATTGCATCTACGTCCTTTTTATCTACAGTACAATAATCACTGGTACAGTACAATGTACCCTAGCATCACTGAAGAGTCGCAGGAGGACGAAACAGCTGTATGATGCAGTTTAATTCATTTTTTCGGCATACTGTATCTATTACTAATTTTAAAAGGTAAAGTATATGTGTGTGTTACGTCATCTTTAATGTACCAAAGGAATCAGAACATCTGGTTAACTAGACTAGTCTTCACCGTAACCCATTAAAACTTCTATGTTATAAAGTAATAGGAAACCACAAGTAGAACCACTCTGGTTCATGTTATTGGTAGATCCTATTTCATATTTAAACGGTAAAATCCATGGATTGTTTTGTTTTTATTGTAAGTCCTTTATCTCCAAACAGTTTCTGTGTTTTTGTGGGGTTTTTTTAGATATCTTGCCTACCTTGTAAGCCATACCGGCGTTGATGACCATTACATCTAAACCTCCGTACGTATCCTACCTTGTAACTTGTAAGCCATACCAGCGTTGTTGACCAGTACATCTAAACCTCCGTACGTATCCTACCTTGTAAGCCATACCGGCGTTGTTGACCAGTACATCTAAACCTCCGTACGTATCCTACCTTGTAAGCCATACCGGCGTTGTTGACCAGTACATCTAAACCTCCGTACGTATCCTACCTTGTAACTTGTAAGCCATACCGGCGTTGTTGACCAGTACATCTAAACCTCCGTACGTATCCTACATCGTACCTTGTAAGCCATACCGGCGTTGTTGACCAGTACATCTAAACCTCCGTACGTATCCTACATCGTACCTTGTAAGCCATACCGGCGTTGTTGACCAGTACATCTAAACCTCCGTACGTATCCTACATTGTACCTTGTAAGCCATACCGGCGTTGTTGACCAGAACATCGATACATCCGTACGTATCCTACATCGTACCTTGTAAGCCATACCGGCGTTGTTGACCAGTACATCTAAACCTCCGTACGTATCCTACATTGTACCTTGTAAGCCATACCGGCGTTGTTGACCAGAACATCGATACCTCCGTACGTATCCTACATCGTACCTTGTAAGCCATACCGGCGTTGTTGACCAGTACATCTAAACCTCCGTACATATCCTACATTGTAACTTGTAAGCCATACCGGCGTTGTTGACCAGAACATCGATACCTCCGTACGTATCCTACCTTGTAAGCCATACCGGCGTTGTTGACCAGTACATCTAAACCTCCGTACGTATCCTACCTTGTAAGCCATACCGGCGTTGTTGACCAGTACATCTAAACCTCCGTACGTATCCTACCTTGTAACTTGTAAGCCATACCGGCGTTGTTGACCAGTACATCTAAACCTCCGTACGTATCCTACATCGTACCTTGTAAGCCATACCGGCGTTGTTGACCAGTACATCTAAACCTCCGTACGTATCCTACCTTGTAACTTGTAAGCCATACCGGCGTTGTTGACCAGTACATCTAAACCTCCGTACGTATCCTACCTTGTAAGCCATACCGGCGTTGTTGACCAGTACATCTAAACCTCCGTACGTATCCTACCTTGTAAGCCATACCGGTGTTGTTGACCAGTACATCTAAACCTCCGTACGTATCCTACCTTGTAACTTGTAAGCCATACCGGCGTTGTTGACCAGTACATCTAAACCTCCGTACGTATCCTACCTTGTAACTTGTAAGCCATACCGGCGTTGTTGACCAGTACATCTAAACCTCCGTACGTATCCTACCTTGTAAGCCATACCGGCGTTGTTGACCAGTACATCTAAACCTCCGTACGTATCCTACCTTGTAAGCCATACCGGCGTTGTTGACCAGTACATCTAAACCTCCGTACGTATCCTACCTTGTAAGCCATACCGGTGGTGTTGACCAGTACATCTAAACCTCCGTACGTATCCTACATTGTACCTTGTAACCCATACCGGCGTTGTTGACCAGTACATCTAACCTCCGTACGTACCCTACCTTGTAACTTGTAAGCCATATCGGCGTTGTTGACCAGTACATCTAAACCTCCGTACGTATCCTACCTTGTAAGCTATACCGGCGTTGTTGACCAGTACATCTAAACCTCCGTACGTATCCTACATTGTACCTTGTAAGCCATACCGGCGTTGTTGACCAGTACATCTAAACCTCCGTACGTATCCTACATTGTAAGCCATACCGGCGTTGTTGACCAGAACATCGATACCTCCGTACGTATCCTACCTTGTAAGCCATACCGGCGTTGTTGACCAGTACATCTAAACCTCCGTACGTATCCTACCTTGTAAGCCATACCGGCGTTGTTGACCAGTACATCTAAACCTCCGTACGTATCCTGTAACTTGTAAGCCATACCGGCGTTGTTGACCAGTACATCCAAACCTCCGTACGTATCCTACCTTGTAACTTGTAAGCCATACCGGCGTTGTTGACCAGAACATCGATACCTCCGTACGTATCCTACCTTGTAAGCCATACCGGCGTTGTTGACCAGTACATCTAAACCTCCGTACGTATCCTCCAGGAACTTCCTCAGTTTGGCGATGGTTTCCGGCTTTGTGATGTCCAGAACGTGAAACTTGGGGTTAAGCCCCTCCTTTTTCAGGTCCTCTACGGCTTTAAGCCCAAGCTCTTCATTTCTGGCTGAACAATCATTACATGCTTATAATATTCTGTTAATTAATAACAAAGATGAGCAGTGACTTCGAAACTTTAGAAAGGTAAACTTGTTTTTTTAATCAACCGTATTTCAACATCCTAGTATTCTATTAAATCGAATAGACTATGTGATGCCGGAAGTAAGACTATTTTGATCAGTTTGAATTAAGATAAATCTTTGATGTTTTATAATCGATGATTTGATTCAAGAGATAAAATACATTTGTATGCCTTTGTTTAACTGATTTATTAGTTTTAATCTGCTGATTTAAACCTTGTTCGTGTATCTGTCTCATGACGTTCAGCTTTAACGGCTACTTATGTCATCAGATTTGTACCTCTGCAAAAATAAATCAATTAATTGCAGCAGAGGCTAATTATACAGATACAGATACAGATACAGATATGTTTATTTAAGTGTCACATACCAATACATACATCATACATATATACATACATTAATATTTACGACATTAAAACATGTATCGGTACCTAGCCATATTTGGCTTACGAGACACTGCTAAAATACATTTCTTTGATTAAATTTCATTTGATACGAAGTTTTGTCTTCTATGATACATATTATACATTGTTTTTGCAACATTTTTCTGTAAACTATCTTCATTCATTAAAAATATCAATTTATCGATACTGCTTAAAACGTTAAAAGTTTGGCATTTTTTTCCAGCTTCATTAAAAATCAAACATCTAAGATCAGAATAAAATTCGCAATCAATGAAAAAATGGGTTTCATCCTCTACGCAGTTTGATTTACAATATTTACATTTTCTATCTTGTAACGGTATTTTTGGCCTGGCGTATCTGCCTGTCTCTACAGCTAATGGCAAAGAACCGCTTCTAACCTTGGATAAAATACGTCTATGCCCCCTATTTCTTACACATTTTACATAGTGGCATGTTGTAATTCTATTATTATATAGGCGGTAGGTACGCAGCTTATTTCCATTTTCCTGGTTATTGTCGTTAAATAAATCACTTAACGACAATAAAAATATATTATTACCTTACTTTCACTTTGATTTTTTGACCACGTTATTCTTACCTGTTAATAAGACATCGCCATTGAACTGTTTACACAGTCCTCGGACTATTCCAAAGCCTACACCTTTATTGGACCCCGACACCTTAAAAAATATAACGAAATGCTAATATTGGAAGAGTTGTTCAATATTTCTAGTGTAATAATTAGCTGACAAAGACGTTCGGTATAATCGCTCATAATAAACCCGACTGAGAAAAAGTATAGGATCCATATTCTGTAATTCAAGGTAAACAAGAAACACCAACTCCAGCTCAGGAGACCTACATAACAAAGTTAGGTTTCACTATTGTCATTATTTTAAAGCTATATATAAATAGTAACTCAGCTGGAACACTATCGATCAATAACAGGAAGTACCGGTTTATCGAAAATAAGAAGACTGGCAGGATGCTATTACTTCTAAGAAAACATGTGGAATATGATATAATAAGTTATACAATATACGGATAATGGAAGAGATTGCGAACCATTTACAATAAGGAAAATACTTACCACGGCAACAAGGTTATTTCTACTCATTTTGTCAGTATTTGAGGTAAATGAGTTAGAGTTGTCTCCCGTGCTTTATACAATTTAAGGATGCATAGCCTTTAAAATCCGCTTTTATTGAATATGATTTTGATACTGTAAACGGTGTATACTGAATGTAAATAGTTGTCATAAAGCGTTATACTACAATGTAACATTAACTCACCTGTACACAGGTATATATATAAATTTATTTTCCAGTACAGGAGCAGAATAAGCTCCTCTATGTTGGACTCACTTATATAATTAGTATCCCACATTCATTTCCAGTTAAGGCTGTCTTATAATTAAATGAAATGTCCGGATTTTTCCATATTTCATCTAATCTATTTTTGAAAGTGTTTATATTCTGAGCAGTTTCAATATCTTCCAGGAGACTGTTCCATATTTTTACAGTTTTAAAGGCCCAATATTTGTAACTTTCGGCAAAAGTTGAAGCAAAAATCTAGCCTAATAACTTATTATATTTATAGATTTAGTTAAGATAAACTGATATCAGCAATATTCAAGATGAATTATTTCGCGGTTACCGGTACAGCAGCATTTGAAATACGCTATTTGTAAACACGCGTCCATTTCGAACCTTCATCTACCTTCGGTTTGTTATTGAAGTGGGCCCCACCTGAATTATTTTCAATTCTTTGGATTTTTTCTGTCAAGAGTTTCTTGTTAGTTACCGCTCAGGTTTACTTCGTTTAAGGCTTATGTATGCATGGTTATCAACTGGATTTTTTTTCAGAATTTTTCAGAATCGTGAAAATGTCCGTGAAGTTACGTATATTGGGCCTTTAATGGCGAATGTTTTGCTTCTCAGTGTTGTCCTTGATTGTTCAGTATCCAAGAACAGGAGGCTCTTACCAACACCGCAACCTGGCACGTCCACAGTTGTTAATACGATGTAAAACACTAACAAAACAAACCTCGGCGACAAATACTTTCAACCTATAACCTTACATCTGAATCCCATCCTACTTCAATAATAACGGCAAATTAGTTTGAGCAAGTTTTATGGTCGCCATCTTGGTCTCATTGAGAATAGTTTTGTAACCTTATTTTATATGAAGGTGAATGTTTTTGAATATGTTCATACGTCGTCGACGAATGAGAAGATGTAACTCTTCCGGAACACCTGGTCTTGTCCCCCTGTACTTTTACAAGGGTCTCCATTGTTCCTATTTTGCCCCTAGTTTAATCGACTTTGAGATAGGGTTATTGTTTTGTTGACGTTTCTGTATTCTGATATTTTGTTTACAAATATGACAATTTTTCTGATATGCAAATCACCTCTTCCATGCTTGAAATTCAGGAGTGAACAATGAATACCTAACGTCATCGGGACATACACTATAATAATACACAATCGCAACAGAAAGTTAAGATCTTTTGATTTCACAAAAGAATAACGCCAACGCTAAAGTTGACTTGGTTTCTAATTTGATATTATATATGGTATTCTAAAAAGGACAGGTAGCGGACTAATGATTGTTCAGTTATTGTTCCATTAAAGCAATAACACATTATCTGCGTGCCTTCTAAACCGTCACGACATATTGAAAGGGGTACTGGGAGCAGTTGCCGTAACCCCTGGATTGTTAACACCCACGTCCTACTTCAGTAGAATGTAACTCACAAACATCACCAAGAAACCCATAGATACGTGTCATTCACGCTGACAAAATGTGAAATACAAAAATATGTACCATAATTTTTTTTACAAAATACTTTATTTCTTGTAAATAAAAATTGGAAATACAATATCTATAAAAAAACATAACTCACTTTCGTAAGATTGTATAATAGAACACAACTCATATATGTTTATCCGCATTAAATGTATCCGATACATATATATGGAAAAATGAAAAATGAAAAATGATTATATCAACCTTCAAACAAAGCATCTTTTACGGTTTTTTTACCGTTGCACGGATTTTCAATTCAACTGTATACATCATGAAAAATTCTGTGAAAATTTTGAATTTAATAATCAGAAAAATAGAATACAGAAAGGCAAGCATAAAACGTCCAGTAAATCACAGTTAAGACACAGAATGAGGTAGCAGTCCAGTTGACTTCCACAAAGGTCCAGCGTCAGTCGGACAATATTTTGAAAACAAAATTCAAGAAAAGCAAAATTATTTGAAAATAAAAATAACTACATTGTACTACCCGGCAAGCATGGTCCTACTGAAAAGGGTTCGCCTTTCAGTTCATTGTATCCACTGTTTTACTATCCTTTCTGATGATGTTTCGTTCAGCGGCGCGGGTTTCCCAAGGAGAGGTTGTATTTTGAGGAAGAAATGCAAAGTAGGACGGAGACTTTATAATACTCTATTGAGTAGTCCAAAACAACATACCGATACGGCAGCACTAATCTCACTCAACCGGGTTCGCTTTTGTTTTTCTTTTGATTTTCGTCCATCCAAACTGCATTGGCGATCTTTCGTTTTTTTTTTTTTTCGATTGTGCCTGCCGTCGGGACTACAGCTCAGCTGTATTTAGTAATACGTGATATAAAGGGAGGTAGATAGACGAGTATCTATAGTATACAAGTCAGTATTCCGAGATATACAAGTGGGTCAGCCACATTAGGAGACATGCTAGAAAGACTATACATTTTGTATTTGATGTGGAAAATAGCACTGTTTACTGAATTCAAAATTTCCTCAGCTTGAAACCAGGCGATTATGTTCCAACTCAAATGGGTTCATCTTTCGGGGCATTTATTCCCAGTTGACGATCTTTCGTTCAGAAACATGGTTTCCCTTTGGGCTGGTTGTACCCGGGGGTAGCAGAGCCAGATATACTGGAGTGTCTGCTCCTGAAATACAAAATAAAGCAATTACAAAGTGTACATACAGGTAAGAAAACAACAGTTATACAGGTAAGACAACAACATGTGTACAGGTAAGACAACAACATGTGTACAGGTAAGACAACAACAGATATACAGGTAGGACAACAACATGTGTACGAGTAAGGTAGCAACAGATAATACAGGTAAAACAACAACAGATATACATGTAAGACAACAACAGATATACAGGTAAGACAACAACGTGTATAGGTAAGACAACAACATGTGTACAGGCAAGGTAGCAACAGATAATACGGGTTAAACAACAACAGATATACAGGTAAGACAACAACAGATATACAAGTAAGATAACAGCATGTGTACAGGTAAGACAACAACAGATATACAGGTACAATGTAAAACAACAACATATGTACTGGTAAGTTAAAGTTACAAAAGACACTCGCTAAAGCTCGTGTCCTTTGTTACTTTTGAAAATTAATTAACTCAAGTGAAATAAATACCATATCCAACAACCGCTCGTTGTGTAACCTTTATCTAATTTATGAATTTAGAAAAGAATTAGTACTGTGTAATTTCATATTGTGTACTACGAAACAGTTTATATTATGAAACATGACACTACTCAAATGAGATAGCTGTGGTCATCAAGAATCCAGCAAAACTCGGGGACATAAAAATCACCAGCAGAGTCTAGCACCTCGACATATATGTACATGTATAATACAGTACAGTAATATTTCATTCATCAATTTCATAAGTAATATCTTGTTCTGAAATCAAAAATTTAATATCATCAATAAATTGTAATTTTTTTTAAATATGCTTATTAGTTTGCCTTTTGAATGTGATCAAGAATTCTGCCCTAATTCTCACGTTGAGGCCATGGCATAAACCTGGATGTGACCTAGATTGATATTGTATCATCGATGGAGCAGAAGACGCGTACGCTTCAGGAACACCTGTTCTTATTCACTTGTACTTTAAGAAGGGTATCCTTGTTAAAAAAAAGTGTCCCTTTATTCATATTTTGCCCATATTTAATCGTTGTTGAGTTCGGATTATGGTTTTGTTGACACTTCGGTACAATTTTGTTTCTGGTACTAATACATGACCCACAGATATATACCAGTAGATTGGATACAGTGTATAACTCACCTTGATCGATAGTCTTCGTTCCTTTGTGTGAGGTCATGTCAGTATCCACGTAGCCCGGACAACACTGTAATATAACCTTACATTTACACACGTACTACGGAACTCTCAAATACCTAATTAACTCAAAGGGATATGAAACAACTAAAATCATCAACAAAAGTGTCTATAAAATCTATACATCACACTGTAATTCGTGTTAAAAGGAAACCATTGTTATTTTCAAAAAGTAACAAAGTGTACACAATCGTTTCATTGTTACTATATAATTGACATGGAAAGGCATTTAAACATTATCTATAAATAATTGATGGTATCTGCTGGAAGATTGATGGTTTCCTTGGTCAGTGTTAGGAACATGATGACCGTGAGGTTTCTCGGTTGACAAAAGCTGTCAAAATGTACAATTTTACTGATATAGCATATATATATATCCATGTTTTTCAAGAATAAAGTGCGTTGAACAAAAACTATGACTGTGCTCTAATATTACAGTCATATATCGCCCATTATAAACCATTCCTTACCGCGTTGACCACGATGTCCGACCTGGAAGTGTCCTTGAGGAGCTCGCGCTGCTGGATGAGGGACATGGCGGTCACTCCGATCTTCGACGTCCCATAGGCCGTGTTAGGCCAGCCCGCGGCCTGATGTTTATCCGCTTTGGTAGCGCTGGGATGGAATATATTTAACTAGCAATACAGTTTAAATCATACAGACTTAGAGTCAAGTACATAGAAATGAGTTAGTCAATATGTTGTCACAGAATTATAGCATGTAAGTTGCTGGTCAACTTAATTTCAGGCTCTTGTTAAGACTATACAGTGATTCAGGAGTAGCCAACTACTATTGGGAAAACTTGAGTTCTGACCTTTTTATCTATTCGTATAAGTTAGATCTATTAACATGTTCTTCTTATGTATTCACACATCTGATATTTATTCAGTAGAATCATGTGCATATTTGTGTGAAACTTGCACATGGAGTGTGGCTGGTTTTTATGTAAACAGCAAACAGGAAGAAAATGTAAATGTCAACAAAACTATGAGCAAAGGGAAGGATATAAGTAAAAATGTTTTACAATATGATGTGCATATTACTGTGATAATATATTCTACAAGAAATTTGGTTGATATTTACATGTATGAAAACAGGGAGAAGATTCATAAATGTGATAAATATGAACAGACAATATGCTGTGAGCACACACGTTTCCCTATGATCATATACCTTTTACTTGGAGTGTAGATGATTAGAATATTTCTTTGGCACACACATACATCTACTATACTTACTCCACAAACTCTTGCATGAGACTTTTTAGGGCGGCCATAGTGAGGTTAGGGTCGACAAACTGTTTCCTCACATAAGCACTACACTTCCTCAGTGCCATGGGTGCCGACATACTCGAGACGTTGACAACTCTGTAAGAAAACAAAGATGTCAGGTGATCGTAGGAGAGGATATGCCAATACCGTAAACGTGGTTATTTCCGTGGAGGGTTATTCTCGCGATTTCGTTTGGTAAACTATACGTGTAGGGGTAATTTTCGCGATCGATCCACCTTTGCGTAATTAGCCTTATACATGTATCATTTGTATATCACGAAATAAAACGCATGGGGGAAATTTTTGCGATCAAGTTGCTTTCGCGTAATTAGCGTAAATCCCCCCTCCCCACCGCGTAAATTTCCACGTTTACAGTTATCATGTACATGTACTGTAATAAATGTGAGAAATGTTTAACATGTTGCTTACTTGGCCATACCTGATGGAAGTGAGGATATTGTAATCTCAGATTCATCAGAGATATCATATATGAGAATTATTAGAGCTATTTGGGATATGTGGTAGTATGTAACCTATATATTCATTAAATCTTTTATAAATTGGTGCCGTGAACCATTACGGAGATGGAACACAATGAACTGAAATCACTGTTTTCTCATCTGATGTTGAACTTAATAGTGCTTAATTGTGGTGTTTGTACGGAATCACACTACGGTTGGAGTGAATAATGAACTGCTGTGACCTACGTGTACTTGAATAAGAGAAATCAGAGAATACCAAAGCGTCAACAAAACAGTATTCCGCACTGAAAACCGATTAAATTAGAGGCAAAATAGGAATAAATGAAAGATTAACATGGAGACTCTCGTAAAAGCACAAGAGAATAAGACCAGGTGTTCCGGAAGAGTAAGCGTCTTCTGCTCATAGACGACACCCGCTATGTAAATCTTGGTCACATCCAAGTAAGCATCAATCCTCAAAATGAGAACCGAGTCATCATTGCCATCACAACAAGTAAACACACTAACAAAAAAACTAAAAATCGTCCATCTTCATATCACACAAAGATACACAATATTTCTCGATGAGATCAAGATGGCGACCACAAAAATGTTTAATTAATTAAGAGGACTTCGGACCGTGCCTTAACAGCCGGAATGACATTATCAACATGATACAGATGTGGATGAATGGGCGTATGTTGTTTTCTTTGCGAGCGCTATCTTTGTTGACCATGAACATTACATAGTAGACTAGGCAATGGTAAGGATACACTTTAATAATAAGATATCAAAGTAACTGTAGGATAACATGACCGTGTTTTGAGAGTTATTTGAGAGGGTGTTTTTTTCATGTTATGAGAGAAGCATATTGATGTGTGTGTCTCTTTTATGTTCAGGATATGATCTGTAACTTTTTATATTAATGACTCTTCCAAAATGAATATTTTTCAGGACAAATAACTTGTCGTACTGTGCAAGTATGGTACTCTTTCCAACGTTTTAAAAGGGGAATATTTTAAATAATAGACATTTTTAATGAATCCCCTCCCCTGTGCTATATATACCTCGAGTGTGGTCGGAGTAAGGGGAATAGTGCTTCACACACGTCCAGGGTTCCGGTAAAGTTGGTTCGAATGGAGACCTCCGCCTGCTCAGCAAACGGAGCTGTAGAAGCACCCTGAAATAGACGTTTATAAACGACATCAGGTCACATCAAGTGTAAAGGACGAACTCACACAGCTATCATACAAATGTATCACATGTCAAGGTCAGAGAACTCAATTACTTTCCAACTGTTATGAAACATGAATTTTTCAACTAATTTAATATTGTTATTGTTTCCTAATGCAGAAAGAAACCAGACTGCTAGGGAACACAACACGTGGACAGTCAGGTGACTCAATATTGCTTCAGGTCAGATCGGGAATCGAAACCCGATTTTCGTAATGGCTTTCCACTACACCGTCTAGCTGTCTGTGTGAGTGGCTTGTGCACTATCAGGTGAACTACAATGTACATCAACCACTATATGCCAAACGACCACCATATCGATTCAAGTTTGGTTAACAATTCAGTGTCATTATTTTCTTATTCAGGCTTTTGATTTTTTTTCCGAGTTTTATCATTTTATGATTTAATCTTGTATGAAACAAGCTATTTCATTGGCTTAAAAAAATATGTTATCAGCCCATAACGTAAAAAATGACGTCGCCGTTTATAACGTCGCTTTTGATTGGCTAATGCAGCGGTGTAATAGTTGGTAAGAGAAAAGAGTCCATTAATAAAGTGAATTTTCGCATGGTATAGAATAAATTATAAGTATTAACTTGAATATATTTTTTATGTAATGGGGTTTTAACACAAAAAAACCGAAGTGTACTGTCATCATAAACCGCTTCGGGGTTTATTTAGAGTACACTCCGGTTTTTTGTTATACCTCCATAACATAAAAAAATGTTAAAAAAAGTTAATCCTTAAATATTATCTTACATATACATGTAACAAACGGGATTGACAAATGCAGTACTACTTTATTGTATTTAAACATGAGTGTTGTTTCATTTCTTAATACACAATTACAGAAGTATATGTACGTATCCTACTAATTGTCTCCTCGTATAGCGACTGACGAGGGGACGCATTACAAGCATGATGTATGTAGCACTTTTCAAATGAACAAACCATCACCTTGGTTTCTTTTCATTGATATGTTTTGATAATTACAAAAAAAAACACATTCAACAGGCCTAGCGTTACGAAAATTGTAATGACGTCACATTTTTGACAAACGGTGCTGGACTGTTAAGCTTAATGCCATATCTACTGCACAGCAAAGTTATATTAATATTAACAGTGTGTCTTTGTCCTTTTCAATTAACATAGGCACGTTTCTTTGGAGGGAGTAATTCATGAATGTTAATATCGATGTTACATGTGCTACATGTCCACGTATGAACCGGGAGACTGCTGAAGTCGACCAATTAAGCGTGGTCGCCAATGATCGTGAGTGTGTCTGAGAAGACCAAGTTGAATTTCAACAGACAGCTTTTTAATTTGTTTAAAGTACTCGGGATATCTCCTGTTTGTATATGGACGAAATATTTCCTATACCGGTGCATCTGTCATCAATTAAAACAGTTACTGCGGTAACTAGGTCAGCCATTTTGTTTACATGGTTAACGTTATAGTGCGTAGGGATATTTCAATGGTGAAAAAGAAAATGTTAGCGTTCATGCATATGATCACAGCGTGAGAGATAAATGCTTATAAGCAATGCTAATTATGGGAAATTATCACTCAAATTGATTGAGAGTATATCGTAATGGTAATCTAGTACCTCGGAACATATTGATCAATATACAGGAGAAATGTCGCGTCATCCTACCACAAAGTAGATAAACATTACCTTGTATGCTATACCGGCGTTGTTGACGAGTACGTCCAGCCCTCCGTATGTGTCTTCCAGAAAAGCCTTCAGTTTAGCAATGGTTTCCGGCTTTGAGATGTCAAGAATATGAAACTTGGGGTGCAATCCCTCCTTTTTAAGGTCTTCGACGGCCTTAAGGCCAAGTTCTTCATTTCTGGCTGAATGAACATGGCATACATGTAGCAGTTAATTATGTGCACGTCTCAATTGTTGAAATAACGAATTAAATCTTTGAGAATCACAAAAGATGGTTTGTTCGTTTTACAGGTCAATCGACAACTGTGATCATTTACGGCCAAGCCGGCCAATAAAGCATACTATCAGGATAAATGGCTAACAGGTGAAATGCTTTTGTTTCGAAAATTTTGAAAATTAAAATAAAATCTTTGGAAATCTGCAGTACAAGTAAGACCAATCATGCAGCAAATTGTTTATTTCGTCGAACTTGGCGTATTAACACCGAAGCCGCTTTTTGTGATTTAATATGAGACATTTAATTGAACTACGAACATTATAATTACCTTGAACTGTAGTCTAAATGCAACACGAAACTCACCTGTTAAAAATACATCTCCCTTGAACTTTTTACAAAGTGCGCGGACTATGGCAAATCCTATACCTTTGTTGGACCCAGACACCTTAAAAATAGCAAGACGACGAAATATTGTTACTTCAATTTCCTAAGGATTGCGCATTAACAACACTGGCGTGGCAGGTTCTGGCTATAGGAATAAATTATACAAGTAAATAACACAGAGTATTCACATACGGTAACGTCTCAATAGACATCTACAGTTGCCACGCCGTCTGGCCAGTATATACGATGACAGAGACGAGGCCAGTGCAGTACATTATCAGTACGCTAATTATATATATATATATAATATGGACCTATCTCGAATATAGTTTACATTAGACATTGACAAATGTATGCTGCCATTTATAATTATCACACTGACAATGGAAAACAATGAGAATCAGTCTGAATTACAGAAAACGCAGGACTTACCACAGCTACGGGGGTAGTTCCACTCATCGTGTCGGCTTCTTATGTACATGTAACGACGTTAGAGTTGTCTCCCTTCCTTTACAAAATTATTTTTAAGGATGCGCAAACGGTTAAAAATGTCACACTAGGCCTATATTATATACACTTGAAATAAAAGTATTATAATTATAAGTAAATGAAGGTAAAAAGTTAATACAATAAACTTTACAATACATTAGCATAAAATATGAAAAAAATCTTCATCTCATCTCACCAGGTGTAAAAATATTTCAATATTGTGGTCTATACTATAACATACTGTATAATATTGATATGCCTACACATGTTATCAACAAAAATGATCAAACAATTTAAAAAATAACGCCAGGAATTATATACTGTAAATAAAAATGCACATGTATGTGTAGATATATTTAGGTCATGGGATAAAAGAAATGGCTAGGCTAAAATGTAAATGCACATGCCTATACTAGTACCGTAACGTTGAGAGAGTGCAATTAACAAGCCAGGATATAAATTTTAAACATTAAAAATAAACACGTGTGCACGGAAACAGGACCTGTTAGATAAATGTAATTGACATCTTGTTTTTTTTTTTAGAGATACCGGAGCGCTATGATTAAGAGAGAATATTTGTTTACATACTCTGCTATACATTGTATGATGCCGTATGCTCCAGGAAGTGTAATCACTATTGTTATACCTCGTTGTATTCATATATATCATGGTTTGGTTTGGTCTAGCTATGCCTGTGTTTATGCTGAGGGACAATTGAAAAAAAAATGATAGATTCTATAAGGTTGATATAAAGGTTGATGGGTGCTAACGATGTATAATTAAGAGGCATTTATATTTGTACATGTATACACGAGTTTTTGTCCTAAAATTCCGAGTGTTTGGTATACATGTTATTATGATTGTAAGGTTACACATATACAATGGATACAAAGGTGTAACCGATTTATCGGGTCATGAGAGCTCGTGCATTTATAAGTGCAGGTTAAAAGTCTGTGAATGGTCGAAAAAAAAAACCACAAAAATATACTGTAAAACAAATTTCTTTTCCTTGTTGTATACTTTCGCGAATTTCGCGATCAAAACAAATTCGCGAAAGTTAATCATAATAAATTTGGTTGATAATTTTATTAACTATAGAACACTGGCTTTACATGTATTGAACAATTCTAGAAAGTTAAACGCCAGGAACTAGTTGTGTTGCGGAATCGCGAAAAGCAGACACTATTGAAACTCAGTTTACAGTATATAAGGATTTTACAAAATAGTTAGATATTTAGTAGGTTTTACATTGAATATATACATATATTCACACTTGCTCTGCATCTTTCCAATATAATGCATTTTAAAAGCAAATATTGCTGCAAGACTGTAACAACATTTGCTATTGGGACGTCATCAATTCCATTGTTGTCTGCACTTGATTTGCTGTTCAACAACTGTTCGAAATAACAAAATAAAGTACAATAATTCTATCAAAATGTAAACATGAGTATTGAATGTTTTAACAAACAGTCCTATAACACACATTGCTACTACGGAATCGTGAAATTTAGTAGGCTTTATTGAAGCTCAGTTTACAGTATATAATACAATGTGTGAAATAGGACTGTAACAACATTTGCTAATAATTCATTTTCCATTGATTAAATGCAGAATGCGGCTTTCTGATTGGTTGAAATTTTCTTTTTATATCTCTAATAAAAAAAAATCGAAAATGACGCGAAACATGTGACGTCACAATGCGGAAAGTGACGTTACGTATTGATTTGTAAAAAAGGAATCCGTTGTTAGATCGGTCAAATAGTACATAAACATGTTTTAAATTTGAAAATAAGTTTCAAAAATTAATTATAAGCGTTGATGTCAATTATTTTTTTAGTTTCATACGGTTATGAAACAAATTTTGCTTGCAAATTTTTGTAAGAATCCACTACGCGGATTCATACAGTTTGCAAACGTTTTTTTGAGAGACGCAGATGTAGGTTGTTTGTTATCTCATGATGAAGTCGGTTGTTCGTTTTTCCGTGATGGAATTGGTTGTTTGTTATCCCAGGATGAAGTCGGTTGTTTGCTTGTCCGTGATGAAGTCGGCTGCTTGCTTTTCCGTGATGAAGTCGGCTGTTTGCTTTCCCCATATGAAGTTGGTTGTTTGTTATCACTTGAAGTTGGTTGTTTGTTATCCCGTGAAGTCGGTTGTTTGCTATCACTTGAAGTCGGTTGTTTGTTATCCCTTGAAGTCGGTTGTTTGCTATACATTGAAGCTGGTTGTTTGCTATCCCTTGAAGTTGGTTTTTTGCTATCTCTTGAAGTTGGTTGTTTGCTATCACTTTAAGTCGGTTGTTTGCTATCCCTTGAATTTGGTTGTTTGCTATCGCTTGAAATTGGTTGTTTGCTATCCCTTGAAGCTGGTTGTTTACTATATCTTAAAGATGGTTGTTTGCTATCCCTTGAAGTCGGGTGATTGCTATACCTTGAAGCTGGTTGTTTGCTATCCATTGAAGTCGGTTGTTTGCTATCCCGTGACGAAGTCGGTTATTTGCTATCCAATGATGAAGATAGTTATTTTTTGTCCATTGATGAAGTAAATTGTTTGCCATACCGCGATGAAGTGAGTTGTTTGCCATACCATGATGAAGTAAGTTGTTTGCCATACCATGATGAAGTGAGTTGTTTGCAATACCGTGAATTGGTTGTTTGTTGCCACCTAATGAAGTCGGTTGTTTATAAACCTCTGACGAAGGAAGTTGGTGGTTTTCTTTTGATAAAGATGAAAGCTGGTTGTTTTGTGATGAAGTCTGGTGTCGGTAGTCTTGTAATAAAGTTTGTTGAATGTCTTGTGATGAAGTCGATTGTTTCGTGATGAAGTTTGTTGAATGTCTTGTGATGAAGTCGGTTGTTTCGTGATAACGTTTGTTGATTGTCTTGTGATGTAGTCGGTTGTTTCGTGATAACGTTTGTTGATTGTCTTGTGATGAAGTCGGTTGTTTCGTGATGAAGTTTGTTGAATGTCTTGTGATGAAGTAGGTTGTTTCGTGATGAAGTTTGATGATTGTCATGTGATGAAGTCGGGTGCCGATTGTTTCATGATAAAGTTTGTTGATTGTCTTGTGATGAAGCCGGGTGTCGGTTGTTTCGTGATGAAGTTTGTTGATTGTCTTGTGATGAAGCCGGGTGTCGATTGTTTCGTGATGAAGTTTGTTGATTGTCTTGTGATGAAGTCGGTTGTTTCGTGATGAAGTTTGTTGAATGTCTTGTGATGAAGTAGGTTGTTTCGTGATGAAGTTTGTTGATTGTCTTGTGATGAAGCCGGGTGTCGATTGTTTCGTGATGAAGTTTGTTGATTGTCTTGTGATGAAGTCGGTTGTTTCGTGATAACGTTTGTTGATTGTCTTGTGATGTAGTCGGTTGTTTCGTGATGAAGTTTGTTGAATGTCTTGTGATGAAGTAGGTTGTTTCGTGATGAAGTTTGATGATTGTCTTGTGATGAAGCCGGGTGTCGGTTGTTTCGTGATGAAGTTTGTTGATTGTCTTGTGATGAAGCCGGGTGTCGGTTGTTTCGTGATGAAGTTTGTTGATTGTCTTGTGATGAAGCCGGGTGTCGATTGTTTCGTGATGAAGTTTGTTGATTGTCTTGTGATGAAGCCGGGTGTCGGTTGTTTTATGATGAAGTTTGTTGATTGTCTTGTGATGAAGACTGATGTAGGTTGTTTCGTGATGAAGTTTGTTGATGAAATTGGGTGTTTACTATCAAATGATGAATGTGATTGCTGCTTTCCCCCACGATGTTGATGGATTTTGATCGATCTGAGATTTAAAGGACTTCATCTTAACTGTACAAGTTCCGGATTACTAGTACCGGTAAATGTTTTCTGTAAAATCTCCAGATCAACTTTCTATTAAATCAGACATTTGTCTGTCTTTGTGGGTTTCTTTTCTTGTTCTGATTCTTCTTTTTTGATTTGCGGTTTAGTTTTTTCTTAATTTGATAAAAGTATTGATGAAGGTCTAACCCAATAATGATTATGGGTACGCTGACGACGACAATGAAGCCAAGGACCCCAATAAATTTGGCAGAAGCTCGATTGTCGCTGGCGCTAACTTTTTTCATCCGTTGCTGTGTCGGTGCTTTCATTTTTAGTTCCTCCTTTGTGTTCTCCATCTGTTGTTGTAATTCACTGTTCGTGTAATTGACAGGGACACAGTTTTTTAGGTTACGACTTCGGCATCGACATTTCAACCTCCGACCTGTAATAAATAATAAAAACGTAATTAGAGACAGAAATATCCCAAGTCATTACTCATAACCAATCGATGGCAACATCGTTTGATAACAAACATTTAAATAGTGCTTGTTAAAGAGTTTCTTTTAAATTTTGTACTTGATAAAAACGATATCACTCTACAACTCTTTATGTGTTGTTTCACAAAAATACAATCTAGCATAATAGGTGGAATTACGCAGAAATACACATCAAAATGGCACAGAAATACACATCAAAATGGCACAGAAATACACATCAAAATGGCACAGAAATACACATCTAAATGGCACAGAAATACACATCAAAATGGCACAGAAATACACATCAAAATGGCACAGAAATACACATCAAAATGGCACAGAAATACACATCAAAATGGCACAGAAATACACATCAAAATGGCACAGAAATACACAACTAAATGCCACAGAAATACACATCAAAATGGCACAGATATACACATCAAAATGGCACAGAAATACACATCAAAATGGCACAGAAATACACATCAAAATGGCACAGAAATACAAATTTTCAAAAAAGCCATTGTATTGTTTGTTTGTTGTTTTTTTCTAATTCTTATGAAAACAGTTCTTGAATCAATAGACATGATTGTTTCATGGTTGTAACTGGCATGTCTACACACGACAAATTTCTGTCTACTAGATCTGCTAACGGGGTTGTCACAGTGCGCGACAGTTGCATGATTGTGCACGTAACTGTAACTGGTCATGTTTTCATCGATATTAGAAACTCCTTTCACTAGAGATCAATACGCGAGACCTGGCCCCGGTTTCATCAACGTTGCTTAATTTTAAGGAGCCCCTTAAACCGGTCTTTTCCTTAAATTTAAGGAAATTTTCTTAACTTAAAAAAATCGCGTTTAATAAAAGATTCCATGAAGGCGACTTAGGTTGCGAAAAAAGTTAAGGAGATTTTCCCTAGCTAAGGAGCTCCTTAGTTAAGTTAAGGAACGTTAATGAAACGCATTTTTTCGGAAAACCTTAGCTGAGGAATCCCTTAGCGAATTTAAGTTGAGGAAATATTAAAGCTAAGGAACGTTTATGAAACCGGGGCCTGAACTTGATTAAAACCTCACACGAACAGATTCTAAACGGCCGAAACAAGAGCTGTTGTGGCTGACGTCCTATGGTCATTTGAGGCCTTGATATGGTTTGGTGATGAACCCCTGACCTTTGTCCAGTACTTGGCGACTGGCCTACGTGCTAGCAGAATGACAGACGCCTTAACCAGTTGACTACTGAGGCCAAATACGAACGGACAAAATGTTAACCTTTTTGGAAAGGATGCCATCTTTGCAGATGCAAGAAGGGAAAATATGATCAATGAAAATATCTTAATTTGCAATATGATCAATGAAAATATCTTAATTTGCAAAATGATCAATGAAAATATCTTAATTTGCAATAAGTGATATAAAGAAACTTACGAATTCTGAACGTTTTTTTGATATTTCCATTCTTGTTTTCGATGTTGCATGTGTACCCCAGCACGTCACCGTGTCCGACACCAGAGACCGTCAGTGTACTGTACACCAGGTATTGGTTAGCACGGTTCACCGTAAATATAGTGCTATATTGTGCAGAATCTGTGATCGGATCAGAGTCTTGAGACCAGGAGATGTTTGGAGTCGGGATTCCGGTGCCCGCACATCTCATTGTTACAGTTTGGTTCTGGTCTGTGAATCCATGAAGATACAGATACATTTTCGGAGGCGCTACAAAAAACAAACGTTTATAAAACTATTAGGAAATTCTAAAACTTTATATTTTTTCTAAATGTGTCCAAGTACTTTACTTACTGGCAATTCACACTGCTCTCCATGGAATCCATACCGTCTATATATAGATAGTACGTGACGGAATGTAATCCACACCGTCTATATATAAATAGGACGTGACGGAATGAAATCCACACCGTCTATATATAGTTAGTACATCACGTGACTGAATACTGCTTCCCCATTGGCTACACACATGGGTACTATGCAGCGATAGTGCCCGCTTACCCGGGCACTATCACATTTGCCTCGTGATGGAATAGTGCCCTCGCCTTCGGCTCAGGCACTATTCCATCCCTCGACAATACTATGATGCAATAGTGCCCTCTCAACAGGGCCATAATAGATAAATAGGACGTGACGGAATGGAATCCATACCGTCTATATATAGATAGGACGTGACGGAATGGAATCAATACCGTTTAGATATAGATAGGACGTGACGGAACGGAATCCATACCGTCTATATATAGATAGGACGTGACGGAATGGAATCCTTACCGTTTATATATAGATAGGACGTGACGGAATGGAATCCAATTCTATTCTCAGCTCTGCACGTGTAGTAACCAATGGCAGCGCGCCCAATCATTGTGAAGGTCAGATTCGTCCCTGTGGTAATCTCATTGCCATTTGGTCCACTCCATGTCACATTCGAAGAAGGGTTTGACGTCACGTGACACGGTATGACAACCTCGTCCGCTTCATTAACCACAACAGAGTTTCGAACATCCACAATAGGCCGATCTTTACAAAAAAAAATGTATAAAATGTTTACAGTTACAGAATTGTGTTATCATTGCAATCTTTAATTATGATGTTTTTATTGTAATATATGATAAGGAATATCGGTTCATATATACATTAGGTTTATCCATAATATATGTAGCAATATTTGTAATTACAGTCGAACACCGTTATCTCGAAGTCGACGGGACAGTGGTGAAACTTCGAGTTATCCGAGTATTCGATTTACACGAGTTTGAATGCTGGTGTAAAAATTGGTCGGGACTGACGGAATACTCCGAATTAAGCGGGGTTGTCGAGTTATACGATGTCGAGATAGCGTGGTTCGACTGTATCACGATGATAGAAACACGCATATATGTATATACCTGTACATATATACCTGTACATATATACCTGTACATGTATACCTGTACATATATACCTGTACATATATATACCTGTACATATATACCTGTACATATATATACCTGTACATATATACCTGTACATATATACCTGTACATATATACCTGTACATATATACCTGTACATATATACCTGTACATATATATACCTGTACATATACCTGTACATATATACCTGTACATATATACCTGTACATATATACCTGTACATATATACATATACATATATACCTGTACATATATACCTGTACATATATACCTGTACATATATACATATACATATATACCTGTACATATATATACCTGTACATATATATACCTGTACATATATATACCTGTACATATATATACCTGTACATATATATACCTGTACATATATACATTTGTACCTGTACATATATACCTGTACATATATACCTGTACATATATACCTGTACATATATACCTGTACATATATACCTGTACATATATACCTGTACATATATACATATACATATATACCTGTACATATATATACCTGTACATATATATACCTGTACATATATATACCTGTACATATATATACCTGTACATATATATACCTGTACATATATATACCTGTACATATATATATATACCTGTACATATATATATACCTGTACATATATACCTGTACATATATATATATCTGTACATATATACCTGTACATATATACCTGTACATATATACCTGTACATATATATATACCTGTACATATATACCTGTACATATATATATACCTGTACATATATATATACCTGTACATATATACCTGTACATATATATACCTGTACATATATATACCTGTACATATATATATACCTGTACATATATATATACCTGTACATATATACCTGTACATATATACTTGTACATATATATATACCTGTACATATATACCTGTACATATATATATACCTGTACATATGTATATACCTGTACATATATACCTGTACATATATATACCTGTACATATATATATACCTGTACATATATACCTGTACATATATACCTGTACATATATACCTGTACATATATACCTGTATATATATACCTGTACATATATACCTGTACATATATACCTGTACATATATACCTGTATATATATACCTGTACATATATACCTGTACATATATACCTGTACATATATACCTGTACATATATACCTGTACATATATATACCTGTACATATATACCTGTACATATATACCTGTACATATATACCTGTACATATATACCTGTACATATATACCTGTACATATATACCTGTATATATATACCTGTACATATATACCTGTACATATATACCTGTACATATATACCTGTACATATATATACCTGTACATATATACCTGTACATATATATACCTGTACATATATACCTGTACATATATATACCTGTACATATATACCTGTACATATATACCTGTACATATATACCTGTGTATACCTGTACATATATACCTGTATATATATACCTGTACATATATACCTGTACATATATACCTGTACATATATATACCTGTACATATATACCTGTACATATATACATTTGTACCTGTACATATATACCTGTACATATATATACCTGTACATATATACCTGTACATATATATATACCTGTACATATATACCTGTACATATATATACCTGTACATATATACCTGTACATATATACCTGTACATATATACCTGTACATATATACCTGTGTATACCTGTACATATATACCTGTACATATATACCTGTCCATATATACCTGTACATATATATACCTGTACATATATACCTGTACATATATATACCTGTACATATATACCTGTACATATATACCTGTACATATACACCTGTACATATATACCTGTACATATATATACCTGTACATATATACCTGTACACATATACCTGTACATATTTTAAAAATGTGAACAAAAAATGCATATATTTCATTTCCTTCCACGACGATTTTAATTTATTTTTAATAACAAAAAGGAAAGCTTACATAACACTCTCAGTGTATAGTTTTGCTGACCAATAGTGTCATTTTTGTAAATGACACGGCACGTGAACTTTTTGTTGTCATCATCATGTGACAAGGTCAGGTTCACGCTTCCGCTGAACAGCACGCGTTCCCAATAAGGAATTGTCCGGTTCTTAGTGTACGTCCAGCTATCAGTGGTGGTAAGATCTGTTCCGTGTGTCGCCAATATAATGACGGGCCTCTGTATACCACCGAAAGCTGAACAGGTTAGTGTTATTGTCTCATTTTCAATGCATTCACTGTTGCAACTGGTGGCGATGGGAAGCATTCGTGGAGGTTCGCCTAACCCGAAAAGCAATAATCAAAAGAACAAAGAAATTAAAAGAATTATTAAAAAAATCAGAAAAATGATAATATGAAATATCGGAAGAATGGCTCGCTAATTATGTGGGAAGCTGTATGTAACATCACGCTTCCACAATTGGTACTTTGTTGACACTGGGTTTTTTACGCATTTATTTCAGTTCTTGAAAGTTTTGATTGTAGATAGTAATTGCTCTTTGAATACAGAACACTTATCTCGGATTTCATCTGTTTTTTCCCTAGAATTGAATTGTTTTACACCAATTGTCATATATATCCACATGCGATTAAAAAATGCATACTAATAAAGGCCATTGAATTTCGTCAGACTTTGGTCGACGTTAAAGCGGTTTGACGTGTATTCTGATACTTAAATGTTGTCTTGTAGTCGTAAACTGCTCCTGAATACAAAGCTATTTGGTGGCAATCCTGATCAATATTTATTTAATTATTGCCAGAGGACCCGCCTCAAATTCTAGTTTAACGTACTGACAATTTTCTGACCATGTCCAACATCAGGTAGCGTACAAATGGTGGTATCGTGACGTAAAGGATGTATTCTTTTGAGAAGTCAAAATTTTACCTTTTTTTTTTAAATTTAACGCGAAATAACAAAAGTTCTGCAATTAAACTTTTTTTTAATATTTAGCATATGAAGATAAAATGGGTTTTTTGTCTAAAACCGTCATACAAGGGGGGTTAGCGTGCTTTATTTTGTTGTCCCATTATTATGTGTGTTATTTTTCAAAATTTTGGGTTCAAAAATAAAAAATATATAATTATCCATTTTGTTGCATAATATTTCTATAATATTAAACATCATCAAGTTGTACAGTAAAAATTAGCTTGCTATGATTGAAAATGGCGAAACACTGGTGTTTTTAAGAGATCAATCCAACATAAAAAGGTAAAATTTCGGCCTTTCGCGAAGTTCAAAATATACACAAAAATACGCATTTTCAAAAAGGCAGCCAAATTGGTAATTTTTAATATTCATGTAAAAAAATTCTACAAGCAAAAAACACCTATATTTTTAACACAATTTTTAGATGCACATTCGCAATTAGAATTGATCAAAATTTCTTCAATATAATGTAAAATGTTTAAATGAGATTAAAACGAGACTTGAACGTGACTGAAACCTCGGAGGATTACATCCTTAAAGTATCATTTACGTCTCTGCTCACTCATCAAATCATTTACTTCTCTGCTCACTCATCAAATCATTTACGTCTCTGCTCACTCATCAAATCATTTACGTCTCTGCTCACTCATCAAATCATTTACTTCTCTGCTCACTCATCAAATCATTTACGTCTCTGCTCACTCATCAAATCATTTACGTCTCTGCTCACTCATCAAATCATTTACTTCTCTGCTCATTAATCAAATCATTTACGTCTCTGCTCACTCATCAAATCATTTACTTCTCTGCTCACTCATTAAATCATTTACGTCTCTGCTCACTCATCAAATCATTTACGTCTCTGCTCACTCATCAAATCATTTACGTCTCTGCTCACTCATCAAACCATTTACGTCTCTGCTCACTCATCAAATCATTTACGTCTCTGCTCACTCATCAAATCATTTACGTCTCTGCTCACTCATCAAATCATTTACGTCTCTGCTCACTCATCAAATCATTTACGTCTCTGCTCACTCATCAAATCATTTACTTGATAAAACGTTGTTTGTCTTCTCGTTTTATTATCCTTTGCGCGGGCACGATTGGCTGTGACCTATTTGGGGTGGTGGGGATAGAAGGATAGCGAGGCGAAATATTGTCGGTGGTTTATGGTGACTGTGACTACTACAGCTGCTGGTAACAGTATGACTAGAGAACAAGCTAAGATCTTATATCGATTTTATTTCTCTATTGAGAAGTACGTATGCTCAAAACGGGAGTCAGATATAAAGATGATATTATTTGAAAGAATTCACTGATAAACATCAGATGTAGGCTATTGAACTCGTACATAGGAATTAAAGTAAAGCAGATATAGAAATAATAAAAACCAAAAAATAAGCGCTATGTGCGTAACCACAGTGATATAAAAAGTGTTAATCATCATTCATAAAGCAAACAATAAAAATTCAATTCTTGTATTGTCGACGATAAAATCTTGTACGGCAAAGATACGTCTGAATTTCATTTTATTTCTGATTTCAACAAATTGACAACTCTACATTAAATTCACAATTACTTTATAAAGAAAAAAATAATTTGGTTCATGATAAGGCCCTATCCGACAGAGAAAAAAAATCATTCAATTTACAATGTATTATTACTCCACACACACTTTCTGTTAACCAGATGTTATAATCCAGGAAAAATCACAATAATAAAACAAACAAGTGCAATCGATGATTACGCTCGTCAGCGGCAGTCTTTGCAAAGTCATAACACTACAGGTTCAGACTTTCTTAAAAAATGAAATCTAATTACTAAATGAATGCATTTTATACATAAACGGACACATTTGTAGAGTTGAAACGAAATAAGAAAAGTAACCACAATAAATAGTCTAAAATTCAATAAAAAAAATCAAAATGTTTTAAGAAACTCGGTGCAAAAAGAGATAAACTTTAAACTATTGGAAGAGGTAAGTTTGCATATAAAATTAAAGACATGAAAAGATTTTAACCGTACGGCAGTATAGCAGGAAATGATCTAATATCTACCATAGTGTCATATTAGCCTATATCAATTATACGAGTTACATGCTTGGGGTAGTATGGTAGAAATGGTCACCTGTATACCAATGGTGGAGGATGGCATTTCTTTGATTCCATACAATATACACGTGTATGATATTTTTGAATAGAAAAGAAATTCATCATGGCTAAAATCGATATATTGACTTATTTAACTTCAACGACAAGTCAAAACTTTTTCCTAAACTGCATATACTGCAAAAATATGTTTTAGTAGGTTTTTACTACGTGTTTTTCTATAATAACACAATTTCACTCCGAAACAAATTCGCGGAAAACGACAATACTTGTCAATATTTAGATTTGTTTTAAATTGATGGACATTCAAATTCTTGGATTAAGATTTCACAAAAAAGCACAAACAGGAATATCACCTTTGTGACTTAAAATAAGTGTACCCACGAAATAAGCGAAAACAAACCCCTGTGAAAATTAAGGATTTTACAGTATATGTGATTGATAAGTTTCTGGTTTTCGTAAGTTTACCTGGACATTGCAGTTTATTGAAATGGCAATCCTCTATTTCTCCATAGTCGGTAGACACAGAGTGTCTCGGGTTGCTTAAACAAAGTGAAAGAAAACACAGTAAGAAGTCGTATCAGTACACAGAGCGGTTGATAATCAAACGATCCAACCAGTATCGGTGTCCTCGATGAAATAGCCATAAGTTACAATGTATTTTAATATTTTTAGCATTTTAGTACAATTTGTTTATTTGGCAACAGTTTACGTCCTATTAAATATTTGCTGATTCGAAATGTTGACGTACAAAACAATTATAATGGATCTGGAAATACCAATATTTCGCGCTCCATGTTACGATATGCGTGCGTATCAATTACCTGAGCAATTCATAAAATTTAATGTAAGTCCTGTTACATATTTCATCAATTTCCGTTTTGTTGAAACTTAGATCGATGCACAGTGGACTCCATGTGTTGTTAAAGGTGAATCCAAGATGTCCGTTATGTACTTGAAGTAGCTTCCAAACTGAAGAGAAAGTGAAAAGAAAGTAAGGAACATGCCATTAGCACCTGTGTTCACACACTGTCTTCTTTCAATAATAGGAAACATATTTCGATTATTTAATTTTACGAATCACACAAGGTTTTAAATAACTAGGTAGTATAACTTGTATCTTACCTTTCTTTCGGCAAAAGAACTTTAGCTCAGTCGTGCAGTCATTGTCACATGCATTGCCTGATGTTGATGCGCTCGAACATTGATTATCAGCTATGTCAAGAGAGAGAGAGAGAGAGAGAGATGAGCGTTGAACACACACACACATATGATTGCATTTAGGTTGTAGTAATCCTTACAACATGGCCAACATGACAGTGGCAATCCGAATAGCTCTAAACTACTGTATAAACATACAGTTGGAAGTGGCTAAAACCCGCATTCATAGGGTTTTTAATAAGTTGGTGGGTTGGGTGAATTTACAAGTTAATTGGGCGTTAAATGAATATACATGTAACATGAACCGTGGCACATCTCATTACAGTTACTCAAGGCCGAGTAATATAAAATAACGGCAAACATCGGGGACTAAAAATTCCAACTGCAGAGTCTACCATCTAAAAAGATTGACACGAGACATTTTTTTTCAAGCTATACAATTGAGTAACAGATAAAACATCGAAAAACCGTTGATAGAGATAATGTCTATCTATCTATACAGTGTATGTCTATCGTGATCGTAAACTTGATAGTAACATCCCTGCTTCTCCAAATATGGTGTTTACATGTCGCAATTGATTCGATACTCTAGGGCTGCTGACAAACAAACAACACAGGGATTCGAGAGATGCATGTTTATCAGAACTAGGGGCAAGTTGTATGGTCGCCATCTTTGTCTCATTGAGAAATATTCTGTATCTTGTGATATGCAGATGACGTTTTTGAGAATGCTCATGAAAAATAAAGAATACCGCAGCGTTACATATACATTGCCTTGACGACTTTCGGCGAATACTCTCAGCAAATATCATATATAAACTACAGCTATGCTCTTTTATTGCTTTTTGCCTTTTCAAGTCATCTGACCCAATTTTCCATTTGGCGGGGCCTCAAAGGGAAAATTATACTAAATGCAAGAAATCTTCTTCTTTAGACTCGGAGTTAAATTTCATTACCCCCGGGCTATTCGTTCCCCACGGAGGAGGGGGAGATTTATGATAGTTAATAAAGGGAAATAAACATTTGGGTATATTTTGCCCATTTTCAAAAGAAAATTATTTCTACTTGGTCATTCTTGGAGAAAGTGTTATCAAACTGTAAAATTAGGTTCCTGCCTCAACACCAGGGTCGGGGCTGGGCCCCAAGGAAAAATTATACAAAATTAAGAAAAAAACTCTTCTACTCCAGACTCAGAGGTGCTATAGTCTATTTGTACAAAGTTTACAATTATTTAAGTTATATTTTGTCCATTTTTTGTTTGTAGAGGAAACAATTCCTACTTAGTGACAATCATCCGCAATAGTAAATTGATTTCATCATTGTAATTGAGCTATGCAACATACTTATAATATTACTCCGGTGACCGATAAGGCCCTTGGGCTTCTTGTTCATATGAATGTGATATACTTTGGAGTTATCCCAGACAGTAAAATGTTTTTTACTGCAAGTTATCTTATATTATGAATGCGTAAACATGCCTGCCGAAGGTAGCACGTTACAAGTATATATATATCTGCCGAAGGTAGCACGTTACATGTATATATATGTCTGCCGAAGGTAGCACGTTACAAGTATATATATGTCTGCCGAATGTAGCACGTTACAAGTATACATATGTCTGGTGGAGGTAGCACGTTACAAGTATATATATGTCTGGTGGAGGTAGCCCGTTACAAGTATACATATGCCTGCCGAAGGTAGCACGTTACAAGTATATATATATCTGCCGAAGGTAGCACGTTACATGTATATATATGTCTGCCGAAGGTAGCACGTTACAAGTATATATATGTCTGCCGAATGTAGCACGTTACAAGTATATATATGTCTGCCGAAGGTAGCGCGTTACATGTATATATATGTCTGCCGAAGGTAGCACGTTACAAGTATATATATATATATGTCTGCCGAAGGTAGCACGTTACAAGTATATATATATCTGCCGAAGGTAGCACGTTACAAGTATATATATGTCTGCCGAAGGTAGCACGTTACAAGTATATATATGTCTGTTGGAGGTAGCACGTTACATGTATATATATATGTCTGTTGAAGGTAGCACGTTACAAGTATATATATATGTCTGCTGAAGGTAGCATGTTACAAGTATATATATGTCTGCTGAAGGTAGCATGTTACAAGTATATATATGTCTGCCGAAGGTAGCACGTTACATGTATATATATGTCTGCTGAAGGTAGCACGTTACAAGTATATATATATGTCTGCCGAAGGTAGCACGTTACAAGTATACATATGTCTGCCGAAGGTAGCACGTTACAAGTATATATATGTCTGGTGGAGGTAGCACGTTACATGTATATATATATGTCTGTTGAAGGTAGCACGTTACAAGTATATATATATGTCTGCTGAAGGTAGCATGTTACAAGTATATATATGTCTGCTGAAGGTAGCATGTTACAAGTATATATATGTCTGCCGAAGGTAGCACGTTACATGTATATATATGTCTGCTGAAGGTAGCACGTTACAAGTATATATATGTCTGCCGAAGGTAGCACGTTACAAGTATACATATGTCTGCCGAAGGTAGCACGTTACAAGTATATATATGTCTGGTGGAGGTAGCACGTTACATGTATATATATGTCTGGTGGAGGTAGCACGTTACAAGTATATATATGTCTGGTGGAGGTAGCACGTTACAAGTATATATATGTCTGGTGGAGGTAGCACGTTACAAGTATATATATGTCTGGTGGAGGTAGCACGTTGCAAGTATATATATGTCTGCCGAAGGTAGCACGTTACAAGTATATATATATATATGTCTGCCGAAGGTAGCACGTTACATGTATATATATGTCTGCCGAAGGAAGCACGTTACAAGTATATATATGTCTGGTGGAGGTAGCACGTTACAAGTATATATATGTCTGCCGAAGGTAGCACGTTACAAGTATATATATATATGTCTGGTGGAGGTAGCACGTTACAAGCATACATATGTCTGTTGGAGGTAGCACGTTACAAGTATACATATGTCTGGTGGAGGTAGCACGTTACAAGTATATATATGTCTGCCGAAGGTAGCACGTTACAAGTATATATATGTCTGCCGAGGGTAGCACGTTACAAGTATATATATATATATGTCTGCCGAAGGTAGCACGTTACATGTATATATATGTCTGCCGAAGGAAGCACGTTACAAGTATATATATGTCTGCCGAAGGTAGCACGTTACAAGTATATATATATATATGTCTGCCGAAGGTAGCACGTTACAAGTATATATATGTCTGCCGAAGGTAGCACGTTACAAGTATATATATGTCTGCCGAGGGTAGCACGTTACAAGTATATATATATATATGTCTGCCGAAGGTAGCACATTACATGTATATATATGTCTGCCGAAGGAAGCATGTTACAAGTATATATATGTCTGCCGAGGGTAGCACGTTACAAGTATATATATATATATGTCTGCCGAAGGTAGCACGTTACATGTATATATATGTCTGCCGTTGGTAGCACGTTACAAGTATATATATATATATGTCTGCCGAAGGTAGCACGTTACATGTATATATATGTCTGCCGAAGGAAGCACGTTACAAGTATATATATGTCTGCCGAAGGTAGCACGTTACAAGTATATATATGTCTGCCGAAGGTAGCACGTTACAAGTATATATATGTCTGTTGGAGGTAGCACGTTACATGTATATATATGTCTGTTGAAGGTAGCACGTTACAAGTATATATATATGTCTGCTGAAGGTAGCATGTTACAAGTATATATACGTCTGCTGAAGGTAGCATGTTACAAGTATATATATGTCTGCCGAAGGTAACACGTTACATGTATATATATGTCTGCTGAAGGTAGCACGTTACAAGTATATATATGTCTGCCGAAGGTAGCACGTTACAAGTATACATATGTCTGCCGAAGGTAGCACGTTACAAGTATATATATGTCTGGTGGAGGTAGCACGTTACATGTATATATATGTCTGGTGGAGGTAGCACGTTACAAGTATATATATGTCTGGTGGAGGTAGCACGTTACAAGTATATATATGTCTGGTGGAGGTAGCACGTTACAAGTATATATATGTCTGGTGGAGGTAGCACGTTACAAGTATATATATGTCTGGTGGAGGTAGCACGTTACAAGTATATATATGTCTGCCGAAGGTAGCACGTTACATGTATATATATGTCTGCTGAAGGTAGCACGTTACAAGTATACATATGTCTGGTGGAGGTAGCACGTTACATGTATATATATGTCTGCTGAAGGTAGCACATTACATGTATATATATGTCTGCCGAAGGTAGCACGTTACAAGTATATATATATATATGTCTGCTGAAGGTAGCACGCTACAAGTATATATATGTCTGGTGGAGGTAGCACGTTACAAGTATATATATGTCTGCCGAAGGTAGCACGTTACAATTATATATATGTCTGTTGAAGGTAGCACGTTACAAGTATACATATGTCTGGTGGAGGTAGCACGTTACACGTATATATATGTCTGTCGAAGGTAGCACGTTACAAGTATACATATGTCTGGTGGAGGTAGCACGTTACAAGTATATATATGTCTGCCGAAGGTAGCACGTTACAAGTATATATATGTCTGCCGAAGGTAGCACGTTACATGTATATATATGTCTGCCGAGGGTAGCACGTTACAAGTATATATATGTCTGCCGAGGGTAGCACGTTACAAGTATATATATATATATGTCTGTTGGAGGTAGCACGTTACATGTATATATATGTCTGTTGGAGGTAGCACGTTACAAGTATACATATGTCTGCCGAAGGTAGCACGTTACAAGTATATATATGTCTGCCGAAGGTAGCACGTTACATGTATATATATGTCTGGTGGAGGTAGCACGTTACATGTATATATATGTCTGTTGAAGGTAGCACGTTACAAGTATATATATGTCTGTTGGTCACCGTCACGTCCGACCGATCAAATCTTAGGGTAGGGATATACATCACACATACACGAAGCTAATGTCCATAAAGAGAAAAATAAATGCTTTATAATTGATATCAAATGCCCAATTAGCGAAAACGAAGCATTCATTTATGTTGATTGTTTGAAGGTCATTAGGTTAAAATCATAGAATTGCTTTGGAGAAATCACTTAGAAAGTAGAGAAATAGTAATGATAAATACTTGAAAATGTCTTCATGAATAGCCAGGAGAGGTGGTCTACTCACCACAGCTTTCATCCTTAACCCAAAAAATATCTTCATTCCCTGTAAAAATAAGTATTGAACAATTCCAAGTGATGATAACATTAAACAAAGCGATTTGATTTTAAAGCAAACAGAAATATTTTTTTTGTAGTAATTTCCTTAAATTTTCAGATTATATGAAAATATCCTCTAAAATATAATAAATAGGACGAACGATTTGGACAAATTTAAAAGCACGAAAATAATGAAATAGTTTGTGCTGTTTTAAAATATGATTTGCAGAAAATCAACGCTTTTTCACCAAACAGTTTTACATAATTTCAATTGTTTTTTGATAAAATTTAAACATTTATGAAATTTATTAAATGAAGGATGGTAATGGATATATACACACATACAAATATTCGGTACCGTTACCAATAATACATGACGAGTGACTAGCACTTTCTTTCAACTTGAATATGTTTTTTGTCATTCATATTTTGTAAGCACTGATATGTATAGTAAAGAATATTTCACCCGTATCAATATAAGTCTTTTTAAGGGACAGTCCAAGGATTTCACACTCCTGTTTTGCATTTGTCCAAGTGCGAGCGAAATTTGAAACCAAGATAATTTTTTTGTCTCTGGTGTTGAGAAATGTCCTGTATCCTGCAGGTACCGATGGTAGTAATTCTGCAAAGATATTAAGATAAAAAGTACCTGTATGCTTTTGTTTTTAATAGATAGTTACAGAATTTGATTTGATGATCTGGAGGGTACATGTATTCTTATCGGAATTATATAAGTATCTTTGTATAAGTATTGCACGTGGCGGAGAACTTTAAGAAATTTCATTAAATGTAATATTAAAGATAAAACCGTAAACCTATATAATTTCTACTTTTAAAGATAAACAAAAAGAAAATGTCCGGATAAATGATAAACGGCCAATTTCAGATTTTTGTTTAATTACGTTCATACTACGGGAGTTTATTTTATATCGATAAGTCATTGAAAGGGAACTTGTAATTGGAGGTATGAATCATCAAGCAGAATCGGTCGTTAACATGTTATTTGGCTATCATGTAATCGTTACAAGAGGTAGAAAGCATAAGTCATTTGATATGATATATAGATATAGCTAACTTAAGCCGATATAAAGCACTCTACATACATCGCTGTATTTTTATAAGCTGGTAAATGAGACGTTATATATATAACTAGTCATGTGTCACATGAATAGTATATCCCTATTCGTATTTGGCAGAATGTAAAAAAAAAAAAAACAACAAATAATCTTCGAATGTTGTTAATTTATTACCAACGGGGTGAATTTAATATCAATTATGTTTTCATTTTGAATTTTGATTATCTTACTACTACATATGCCTCATGCTATTTATTGTATTATATGTATTATATATATTTGACAAATCTATTTATGCAGTCCATGTGTATCGGAGTGTTTCATATATATATTGTAAAATTAAGGTTCAAATTAAGCCACTATGAAGCACGAACAAACTTACGGCACAGAGATTCGAGAGATGCAGAAGACGCTTACTCTTCCGGAACGTCTGGGGACCAAATCTCTTGTTCTTTTACGAGGGTCTCAATGTTAATATTTCCTTTGTTCCTATTTTGCCTCTAGTTAAATCGATTTTGAGTTCGGATTATAGATTTGTTGATCAGATATGTATGAATTTTTAAAAAAAACTGACAAAAATATGGGGTTTATTTTATAAATTATGAATGGAAAATTTCCTTCTATATTTCTTTAAATTCAGGAAAGCAATTTAAGTTACCGCTCTTACCCCTTCCCCCTTAATTTTTCTAGAAAAAAAAATGCTCATATTTGTCTTTACTGTTTTGCAGATTCAAATTAATACAATGTATGAATAAGGTCTGCTATTAAAAATTTATTTAAGAATTTAGTGTATCAATTGAAATTTCTAAACAGTCCTAAAAAAAGGTCTTGCTCTTCTGGCGCAGAATTATTTTGAGTTATTATTCCCTATTTCGGGGTCAACAATCAAAAGTGCTCAAGGTACATTGGGCACTTGGTAGGTAAAAGATTGACATGTTACAAACCTAATAAACTATCATATGTAGATGTCCTGTTTTGGAGGCGTGAGTGTAAAACAATTGACCGATATAAAAAACAATATTTAGCATAGAGTGCGGATTGGTCTGCTTGAGATGTATATTAAAATATTTTCACTTCTCCGTCTTGAGCTTGGTAAACTCTGACTGCGAATAAATTAGCATATATACGCAATGAAAAAAAGGCTCGGCGAATGGATATTTGTTCAAATACGGCGCCGTTCACGATTCAAAAATGACGTAACACGCATGTGCTGCACCTTTTAAATTTAGTAATAGATATAGTATGCCGAAAAAATGAATTAAACTGCACCATACAGCTGTTTAGACCTCTTAGGACTTCGGTGATGCTAGGGGCAAAACAAACAGATTTAGTGAAGTCTTAATCATGGCTGCCGCTACTCATTTCAGTTAATGCTTCGTTACGTGAACTTGATATTAACGATAATTTAGATGAATTTTAATTACAAATTAGATAGAAGATCGACAGAAATGGTTTATAATTTAAGTAGGTTATCGATGAGACACAATCGGCCGATAGGTGATGCAAAAATCGCCCCGGTGTGAATCACACCGGGCTTGCTCCATTACTAGGCATATGCATGGGACCGATTTAATACCCGGCCGGGTATTAATATTCGTACTCTAAAATTTACAGTGTGTATTTTAATATACTATTCTATATACATGTGAATCTACAATTTCTTAGTCTGTGTTACGTTACACTAGGACCGCACTGGTTCTTCTTCTGTACAGTTCATATATACATATAGGTCTACATGTCGATGTTCAATATTCATAAGTCGAAGTCCCGATGTTTCGAAGTTTTCACGACGGTCCCGCAAAGTTCGAAACATCGAAGTTTGACTGTAGTTCCAAAAGTCGACGACCGAACATATTGACATGAGAGTCTTGTGACTTACGATTCGTATTACTTAGTTCACCCTCATAGGGAACAACATGATCGATAACACGGTGTATACTTTCATGAAGAACACCCTGGGTAATATAGTCAGGAATGATACCATCTGAAAAGAGCTTACCCTGAATCCTAATCAAGACAAAACTATCAGTTTCTACAGCTTCTACAGACTGTAAGCTAATATAAGCCTTAAGCCATGACTTAAATAAACAGACTACACCACCGCCTTTACACTTAGATCTCTGAAAATGGCGGGAATCATTCAAATCTCTTCACAGCGACTTTATCGACACTGTCTAACATACATTCAATTGCTTAGCGCCCAGTTCTGTTTTTTATAACAGTCACACTGTAACACATATCAGTTTTATCTGTAAACACAAGGCAGGTGAAACACCGGCTAACAACCGAAATCTTTTTCACAACGTGTTCTTCTTCTTGACTGTTTCGCTATCACTGTAATAAATTTTAATTTGTATTATGAAATCAAATCATACGATCGAATTGATACAGTGTTTATTATTCTACAATATGGTTCCATATTTTTTCATTGAATATTATTTACAGACCAGTTGTACCGAATCGTGTGTTTGTGCGGAGGGAAGCGTCCGACGGAACGAACTATTGTAAATCGCCAGGTTGTACATTGTATGCATCATCTGGCTGAAAGCTACTCAATCTTCCACAGACTGTTGCACACCTGGGATGGTCCTGTATGTAAATGCGTTATATGCAACAATTAATAGGTTTGGGCACAATTTCTAAAATGTTTCTACAGTATCAACATTAATATCAATTATCTCTCATTGCAGAAAACTGTGAATTTTAATTATTTAAATAATGTAACGTAATACAAATGTATATATAACAGTGGTAATGTTTGATAATCGGTATCCTTCCTATCCATTTATGTAGCCTGATCGTTACATCGATAGCTCGATTGACATGGTAAGAGTTGTTCTAACCACCACGACAGCTGGGCTCTCGCAATAATTGATCAGGCTAGAGTTGCACTTTGTGCCACCAATCACACTATTTTATTTATCATTATTATTATTACAAGCTTTACCGAACACAATGTTACAGTGTACGTGAATGAAGAACGTACTGTATACGTATCAGCTGTACTGTACGTTTTTGTTTTCCGAAAGCACTGTCAACTCAACCACACTTCGTCCGCCACACCATGCTCTTTGTTCCGATCTTTCAATAGTCTCTTTCAGCTTCTTTCTTGTCTAGGCTTGTGACTCTGTTTTCGTCAGCCAATAATTGTTTACCGCGGCTACATTTGTACCTCACATTTGCGCTTCCGGTTCTATTTTTTATACGAGCAATCGCGTGGTTTTTTCGAATCATGTGACCACTATCCTGCTCCCGGTTCCGTGCCGAATCGCAAGAAAACATAAGAAGAATCTTGATATTAAATAAATATGTTATTGTTTGATAATCTAAACTGTTAAGGTTAAAAGAAATAAAGATGTTTCATGTCGTACCTTTTGGGATTCATATAATTAGTCGAATGGCGACAGCGAAATTGAGCAGACGAGCACCAAATTTAGCGGAAAATGCCGTTTTAAGGTAATTTCCGGTTAATTGACATAACCTTGGTTATCCTTCTAAGTATAACATTTTCCTGAAGGAAACAGTATTTCATTTAGAAATTGGTCCAAACACGAGCTAATTATTATTATTATGTAACATTATGTTTTAATAAATTTATCATTTTCATGTTCGTAATATATTACCTCACAATTTCTAAATTCTTATATTTATAATTAAACATATATTGTTTTTACTCTGTAACTAAAAGACTGCAGTATAATATTTTAATACACCACTCCACTCGCCAAGGACACTCTGCCACTGGTATAGTGTTTTAAATATCTTAGTCCAGTGATAATGACGTAATTATTCAACTTTTGCAATAGTTAGTAGGATAGGAAAAACTGGATCCGATTCATTCTCACCAATCAACACCATAGGCATAAATGACGTAAGCTTTAGGGGAAACTGTTACTTGTTAATTTTCACAAGCCATTCATGTAATGATTGGCCTGCAATTTCATGAAAAATTCTGAAATCATTAGTTTGTTTGTTTTTATATCATTATCATTCTCTCCAGAAACTACCAGTCAGAAAGCAAAAAAAAAACTGATAAACGTGGCGGAAATTATCAGTTTTTTTGTAATAGAGAATCCACGGACAGGAAGACATGACCTCTTACAGTTTGTCGAAATCATCATCACAAGTACTTGCAACAATTATATCACTAATTTGGGTAAAACAAGGGCCTCTTGATGTCATTAAAGAAACAATAAGCTTACCTATCACATGTTCATTCGTACAGTTGTTTCCATGGATGATGAGGAGATGTATACCACCGATACACATGATGAGCATACCCCATGTGGTGTCCATCTTTTATCTGTAACACAACACATGACAACTGCTATGTAGTTAGAACAACATACACTTGTTTACACGAGTTTCACAGTTTTGTCTTTGTCTTTGTTTTTTGCATTGTTTTATGTCTTCTCGGTTTTTCATGTCGCCTTAAAACTGGCAATGCAAGTTAAAAAGCTTTCTCATTGACATTAAAAAAAATATACGCAAAGTTATTTTCTAGAAAGCTTCTAAGGAATGGCAGACTTTTTAGTTTTTACTATGCTTGAAAATATGAGTCGGCTTCCCTTGGTATAAAAGGTCCTCAACCGGTCTGACCGGTTCTCATTGTTGAAATGAAATCGCAATGTGACACTTCTGTAGGCCTAACCATCACATATTTTCTGAATTTGTTCACGATATTTCTTGAACAGCATCTACAGAACATGGACCTGCAAATTAAAGGGGTTATTATAACGAAATTATACGATACGTGCAAAGTAAGAAAAAAACAGAATAGTCATTGCAATTTAAAGTACACCAAAAATTGCAAAAAAGCAAGTTCATGAATGACAACTGATAAACCTATCTTAGTATTCAATCGGAACATCATGACAGTAACAGAAAGCAGTTCCTGTGTGATAAACATTGCTATAATAGCCATTTATTTCCGTCCAAAAAAGTACCCCTCACTCGCATGTGTTCGTGTTTTACCAGTAAAGCATATGCATAATCAAGATTATGAAGATAACAAATACTCACGTGTTACACTACCTTTTCATTTCAAGCGCTTTACTGACAAGGCGAAGTAATGTATATTACAGGTAGCATTAGGAGCGAGTACATATTCTGTTGGAACTTTTTGCTCTGCTTCCAAGTGTAAAATCAACATGTCGCTGTCAATTACACAGATGAAGGCACAGTTAGTTTGTTTTCAGAATTATTATCCCCTCGCGACGAAAGTCGGGGAGGGGATATAGCGTTCCGTTCGTACGTACGTACGTACAATTTGTACGTACATATGTTCACTTTTTGTCAGCACTCTTGCGACTTTATATTTGAACGGATTTTGACCAAACTTCCTATATGGGTCCAGCATGGGAATACCTCGAATGAGTTCCTGTTTCAGGGTGCCAAGGTCAAGGATAAGGTCAGCGTTACTATTTATAGAAAATCTTTGTCATCACTCTTGCAACTTCATTTCTGAACGGAACCTGACCTAACTTCATATATGGGTCCAGCATGGGAATACCTCGAATGAGTTCCTGTTTCAGGGTGCCAAGGTCAAGGATAAGGTCAGCGTTACTATTTATAGAAAATCTTTGTCATCACTCTTGCAACTTCATTTCTGAACGGAACCTGACCTAACTTCATATATGGGTCCAGCATGGGATTACCTCGAACAAGTTTGTGTTTCAGGGTCCCAAAGTCAAGGTCAAGGTCAGCGTTACTATTTATAGAAAATATTTGTCAGTGCTCTCGCGACTTCATTTTTGAATGGATCCTGACCAAACTTCATATATGGGTCCAGCATGGTAATACCCAACCCCCCATTTTGCGTCAGAGTTCATGTGTTAGCACGCGAGTGGATTTGTATCGTTTGCGATGCCTTGTTTCTTTTGTTTTGCTTTGCAACACCATTTATATATCTGAGAGAGTGACCATCTTCACCTAACTTCAACATGAAGATAGGTGAACAGGTTTCGTACAGGTGTGTTGCAATGCGCGCGGCCAGTGTTTGTGTGAAAACCGGCTTTACGGGTTGGCCGCCTTTATACCCCGCGATATATCAAGCGAGACCAACTCTCGTTTCCAAAAAAGTCAAAAACTTAAATGTCTGCCATTCCTTAGTAACCTGTTAGGAGGCATCTCATGAACTTTCTGATTTTTTTTTCTTGGCGGTATTTTTTTTATAAATCTCAAAAAGAAAGCCTTTTTATTTGCATTGTAATTTTTACGGTTTTAGGGTAATATATGTTTGTACTTGTTTATATTCTTTATAAGCCACTTATTTATCGACTTTTAGTTTAAGTTTTGCCATGCATTGTACAAGTATGTGCATCTGTTAATTGACTACCGCATATATATCGTATTTAGGAAGAAAACCATAATTTTTTTTGATTTTTTTAGTTTCATTAATTTGTTCTCGTTACGCCAAGCAAAACACAAGCATCATCATGCCGTCATCAGAAAAGCGCGGGAGTTTGTAGCGTAATTTGTGACGCTAGGTTTTTGTGACGTGTACCCTTGATAACCGAAGCGCCATTTTAACGTGTTGCAGCAGTCAGGCTTGAACAGTGTGGTTGGAATAGTTTGTACATTTCCACTGCATTAAAGAGGTTTTCATCAAACGGAAAATTAATGACATTTCATTAGTATAATATATTAGATATGAATACCGTGGAGTCAGCTATTATATTTTTGTAGACCGTAAGCGGCCTTGATTTCCCAGAAGGTTTTCACGCATTGGGAAGCACCGGAAGTGAACAAAGTGTTTACAGAGATCCAAACCCTGCAGCGCTTCGCGCCGCTTGGGGGTACCGCATGGGATACCCAGCCGAGACGGTCCCCCTACATGTTCATCACGATATAGATAACAAGTGCAGAGTGGTGCTTATCATGCTAGACTCGTCAGCTGCATTCGACGTCATCGACCATAGCATTTTCTATAAATGTCTGAAGTATTCGTTGATATCTATTTCATGCTGATGACTTCTCTGACAGGCAACATTACGACAAAATGTCTCAACAACTCGGAACCAGTACTGTTGATGCTGTGACAGTTGTAGAAAACCCGGTAGTTTATAGCTGCTAATGCATACAAGATTTAGGTTCATTCACTTGTTACCTCGCGGTTTGATTATGGTACTGCTATTCTCTGTGGTATATCTGACAAACTAGTCGTCTACAGAGGGTCCAGAACACTGCAGTACGTCTGGTTTCTCAAACTCGAAAGAGAAGAGAGAACACGTCACTCCTGTGCTATATCCATTGCACGGGTTACCTGTTAATACAGGTAACAGTACAAAGTCTCGGCATACACATACAGGAAACTGGATGGAACAGCTCCCAAGTACATAAGGGAGCTAGTTACCCTGAATTAGTCACCAATATATGGATGCAGTCTGCAATAGAGCCATAGTTGTGTGTCCCAATATGTCCTACAGTGATATATGAAAACCGGTGCTTTAGGAATGTTCCGGCACAGTTGTGGATTAGCTTGCAATCTGATGTCAGAAAAACAAGTGCTCTGGTCAAATTCAAAAAACATTTGGGGATGCACCTTTTCACGTCTGCATTTTAGGCTCTCTATACAGACACGTATATACTGACTATTATTTACATGTATTTGGTAAATGCATGACGTTTTTTTTGTATTTATGCATTGTAAGTTATATTGTTATCCATATGTTGTAAAGCGCTTTAGAGTAATTAAAAAAAAAATATATATATATACAGCGCTTTATGAATGTTGTATATTATTATTATTATAGCAGTATAGAAGGACAAATAAACAGGAGATGATTCAAACAACTAAATCGCTTAGACTAAACTAAAGTGTTTAAATGACATCATTCCGATGCACTAATTGCATTTCCCATGATTAACCAATTATGTTGCCGCTAGCTCAATAAGAGAATATTTTTATACTAAAGCTTAATTTTCTCAGTGACATACATGCCATTGAGTTTGGAGAATCCGTTGCAATATATTGATCTATTCCATGGAAACGGTCAACGTTTTATACATTGGCATTGTTTCGTATTTTGAGGCCTGTTTCCGATTAAAAATTTAAAATGATTTATTGGAATTTTTCACTAAAGAATGCATGTACCTGGTAAACAGTAGCTATATACATGTAAAACAGTAGGGATAGCGTGCTACAAATATTGTAGGTTTTCTGTAACATCACCCTCTATTGTTATTGAACTTGATGGACCGTTGAAATATATGTTTCAATTTCCATATCAATAAAATATGTGACTGCATGGCCGACCCTGTAGCGTGATGATATTCATGGAACGTGTATTTTACGTGCACGTGGTCTATATTGACACGCTACAGCGGCCACTTTGTGAAGTATGTATTATATTGTACCCGCTTTAACAAACTGAGCTTCTAATGTTAAAGTTTGGTAATTATTGTTGATATTCGAACACACCGCAACGCCTCATGGGGATATATAGTGATTTCAATCATCACATCGATTCAGAGCGAACACAATATGTCGGTTATATAATACCGCGTTCATGTTACCGAAATGATAAATGATATATAGGAACGATATCATTACATAAAGTTTTGAATGATCAATAAAAATGTTACACGAATTGGAACACAAGACGACCGAAAAATAATGGTCTAAATTTCAAAATAAATAGCTAACACGCTGAAATTATCACACATAGGTCCCCACAACGTCAACCTACAACATAAAGCAATCCCTAGGTGGGTCTCTCCTAAGGGCCCACTTAATCAAATATCTTCCCGATGGTTAAAATATCTCTATCTATATTTTGACATGGATAATTGTGAGCCAGGTATGTCAAGTATCATCAATGGCAATATCACAACGAAAAAGGGATCTGTGCAAGAAAGAACTGTACAGGGTAGGAAAAGGGTTTGGCGGGTCCCTTCGATGACGCAGAAGAAGCTAACTCTCCCGGAACATTATTTTCTTGCACCTTTTCCAAGGATTTTTTCTTTGTTCATATTTTGCCACTAGAGTATTCGCTTTTGAGTTTGGATAATTATTTTGTTGACGATTCGGTATTTTCGGATTTTATATAAGAGTAAAGCAACTGTGGGTGTGAATTTATCAAGAAGTTATGCATTGTTATGTAACGATTGAAAACTTTAAACACACAGAAAAATAAGAGAGCATTATTCAATTAAAATGGTAATGCGCCAATGCATAAACAGGAAACTTTGAACTTATAAATTATATCGATATTCTGGCATACCTTGGAGGATGTGCTCTTCTGAGGTTACAATCGCGTTCAAGTCACGTTTTGATATAGATGTCAGTCGTTTGAGCCACCTTTTGCATAAAAGATCGAATCAGCGGCGATTTTGTGAATTTGTATTTCTTTAATCCATAACGTAAGGCAAGTTAATTAATTTTACCTTTTATTACCACAATTGATCATATAAATTGCCAAGGTGTCGTCATTTGTAACTATAACAAGTTCATGAGTGATGTGCATCTCTATAATGTTCAATGTGACAACAACATATAACAAATTCGAAAGTTAAACATTTTCGATATTTCACATATCATGTGTAACTGCAGCCTTGTATATTTTTGACCCCGAAAAGGTGAAAAATAATACAATTACAGTATCTACCTCTGATTACCTGTGACGGTAGGAATAGGTATCAGTAAACCACGGATCTATCTCTGATTACCTGTGACGGTAGGAATAGGCATCAGTAAACCGCGGATAAACCTCTGATTACCTGTGACGGTAGGAGTAGGTATCAGTAATTATCTACCTCTGATTACCTGTGACGGTAGGAGTAGGCATCAGTAAAACACAGATCTACCTCTGATTACCTGTGACGGTAGGAGTAGGTATCAGTAAAACACAGATCTACCTCTGATTATCTGTGACGGTAGGAGTAGGTAACAGTAAACCGCGGATATACCTCTGATTACCTGTGACGGTAGAAGTAGGTAACAGTAAACCGCGGATATACCTCTGATTACCTGTGACGGTAGAAGTAGGTATCAGTAAACCGCGGATATACCTCTGATTACCTGTGGCGGTAGAAGTAGGTATCAGTAAACCGCGGATATACCTCTGATTACCTGTGGCGGTAGAAGTAGGTATCAGTAAACCGCGGATCTATCTCTGATTACCTGTGACGGTAGGAATAGGTACCATGAATAGAACCCCATCTTTCTCATTTTCTAGTTTGAAAGAATAAAACATTACTTTCAACCATTAACAAGAGAATGCTATATGGATATATTTATTATTTCTGCAAACATTCATAAAATCTTAATAAAATTAGTATGACATTGTATGTTTTTTTCCTTCAAAGATTTAAAAAAAAAAATCAATTCAGTACAAGTGTTTCTGACCGATTATACGTCGAATTCCATTTTCCTAAAATGTACACCAGAAAAAAAATATATGTCATCAGAAAATTTTGACTTTTCACAAGAGCAGATCCATTAATGTTATTCAAGGGGGTGTTGGTGGGAGGGGGAGGGGGAGGGGGTATAGCATTCCCTGTTCTATCCCCGATAATTCTAGCTCACATATAATGGTCATGTGACCAAGTGCTGTCCGTCTATTAACAGCTACTGATCTACACGTGCGAACTAACAATATGCCAGTTAACAGTCAGAAAGTAATTTCTTCACACAAACAGTATTTCTGTTAATATTAAACAGAGAAATCGGTATAAAATATGCATACAAAAATGTAAACTAATTAAATCAAAAACCGTGAACAGTGTTAACTGAAAGAAAAAAGGAAAAATATATTCACCGGGTTAGTCGATGCGTTGTCACCACTCAGATACCTTGATAACGCTGTCCACCACCCGGATATTCTGATACCCTGATTATCAACACGGATAGCTTATATCAGTTTTAGTTGTATTGATTCATCAAGAGATGCACATTTCATATAAATTACTGTTTAGTCATTAGCTGCAATACCCGGTAACCATTAGTTATGGGGTTGTTTACTGTCTACTTCCTTGTATGTTTGTTTGGAGATCGACATTGGTTTCGACACGTGATGACGTCTATTATAGAGTTTACACTGAACCGGTTCTGGTTATGACCGCCCCATATCAGATTCAACTTCAATATTTATTAATTTTGTAACAAGTCGATTTATGGAATTCCGTTTCATTGACTGATTTGGCAAACAAAAAAAAATAATGAAACATGTTAGATCCTGGCGCTAATTAATGCATTTATGACTAAAAACACGAGCTTAAATGCCTAACTGAAAGATTGTCTTAGATCTCTCGTAAAAAAACGTTGCCAAATCTTTTAATTTCACTTTCAGGTATATCGACGATGTGTTGGCTATGAAGTTTGCAGACCACGTCGATCGTATATACCCTTCTGAACTTTAAATAAAGGACACAACAGTCTCTTCTACATCAGCTACTTATCTCGATCTCTACTTAAACATGGAGCGCTTACAACTAAGCTATACAATAAACGTAGTGATTTCAATTTTCCGATCGTGAACTTTCCATTTCTTTATAGTAACATCCATGCCTCTCAAACTTATGGTGTTTACATGTCGCAATTGATTAGTTACATGTATTCTAGGGCTTGCTCTAAACATCGTGATTTTCGTGATCGATGTCGACTGCTGACAAACAAACTAACAGCAATAGGATTCAGGAGGTTGAACAGAACTATGGGCAAGTTTTATGGTCGCAATCTTTGTCTCATTGAAAAAAAACCATTCTGTATCTGTGTGTGTTATGAAGATGGACTTGTTTGAATATGCTCATTTGTATGCTTACCTATTGTGATTGACAATGACTGTTCGCATTTCGAGGACTTGATGTTTACTTGAATGTGTCAAGGATTTACATGGCAGGTGTCGTCGATGGAGCAGAAGACTCTTACTCTTCCAGAACACCTGGTCTCATTCTCTTGTATTTTTACACGAGTCTCCATGTAAATCGTTCCTTTGTTCATACTCTGCCCCTTGTTTAATCGATTTTGAGTTCGGATAATGATTTGTTAACGCTTCGGTATTCCCTCATATTTTTTCATCCTGCCCTAAATAACATGGGATAATCGTGGAAAGAAAACAATAGATTTCCAAATAATCAGTTCTGTGGTTATGTTGCAGTTATTTTTTATAAAAAGACGTGAATTTTTAATAAGAATACAAATAAGCATCCAACTTAATAGAATATAGCATGTAGGCTATGGACAAGAACAAATGAAACGGTCAGTTCAGATTGCAGTCCAAACGACAAATGCACAAGTCACTGGATTCCGTCCGCCGATCTATTTTGTTTTAATTTTAATTCATAGTCATTGAACATCTAAGAAAAGTTGACTGGTGTAAAAAGTTGTCATTTGAATATTTGATTTTCTATCAAATATGTCCGCGTTTGGCGTCATTGACAAAAATAAAATTGATAAATTAAAGTTGCAATCTGTGAATTCCTTCCAACTATCTGACAAAGCGTTCCTAGTATTGAATTGACGGCCGCTGTCGGTGGTCGTGCATTGTGGGATTGGAATGTACTTCCGCCGTGGTTGTTGTACGATTCCTAGACATTGTGGGATTGGAATGTACTTCCGCCGTGGTTGTTGTACGATTCCTAGACACTGTGGGTGTTGGTGTCCCCTGGTCAGGATTAAACGGCTTTTGGTCACTATCGTCGACATCAGTCAGTTTTATGTCAAAATCGTCCCGACATCGTCTAGGAGGTAACGACAATGATGCCTCAATGTTCGATCTGGCATTCGTTTGCTTCCTACGTTTGGTCTTAGAACTGTGCTTGTAATGTGGTTTGATGACGAAGTAGCCGATTAAATCAAAACAGATCAACATGACGCCAAACGTAACTAAGATACTGACTCCAAGTAAGCCAATCGCGGATGATGACGACCGATCATCATTTGAAGAAATCAATTTCAATTTAGTTGATGTTAGCTCCTCTTTTTTCACCGAAAGTTTTTCCTTTGTCTCGATCAAGGTCGCTGCTAAAGTTTCCGGCTCCAACTTCAGCGGTACGCAGTTTTTTAAAAATCTGGACAGACATCTGCATTTAAGTTTCCGGTCTGAAATATCAGAATAGTAGAGCAAAACAATCGAGTGGTTTTATAACAGAACACTTTAAATGCTTGCATCAGGTTATCATATTTCCATTTAGTCATGCATACTTGATTAAATGTCTCATATACGAAAGTACAGTTACAATTTAAATGAAGCCCCAGATTCCCTCCCAAAAATGTCAATACCGGTAGAAACAAAAAATGATAACATCAATCAATGAGGATAGGAAACGTCATTTGAACATAATAGGATAATGCATACGAGGTTTTAAATTATGTTTAATTAATAAACAGAGTAAACACTCACGTATTCTGAAAGTTTTCTGGATCACGTCATTGTCATTGGTCACGCTACATTGGTATCCTAACAAATCCCCGTCACCAGCGTCAGAAACCGTCAACAAGCTGGTGACAAGGTAGGGGTTGTCAGGGGCAACCACAGACTCAATCACGTGGTGGGCAGAATTGGTGTTGATGAAAGTATTTTGTGTCAGTTCGGAACGCCTGTACCAGGTAATTGTTGGGGTTGGAACTCCAGTGGCAGAACATCTCATCACGACGGTGTCATTCTCTTCTGTGAATTCACGCTGATACAGACACATCTTTGGAGGAGCTGCAAAAGTATTTAAAACAAAAAGGTCCATTTATACATAGGCGTTGAGTGTATGCATGTAATAAGCAACGGTAGGGAATTCGTATTATCTGAATACTATATATTTGAAGGTGACCTGCGCATGGATTAAGCATATATATATATATCTGCATATAAAATGACTATTGTAGTAACATAAAATAAAATCTAGCAGCATTCCATGTAATATGAAACATGTCGAGCTGATAATGTGCTATTTCGAGTCACGTGACCTAGTCAATCCTGACAGAGTCCAAAGAGGTCAAACAAACAAATTCCTTACAGTACATAAATCTCTCTCACACTAGTTTTTTATGCTGTAGTGCCGCTCACTGTCAAAAATCGTATCTAAATGTTTAAGTTATTCATTCAATATTCAAACTCATCTATTTAAGCTTTAAAGTACCCCTTTTTGCCCCCTTCCCCCTTCTACTCCTTAATGTTGAGCTAGCTAATCTTACCATTAATGTATAACATGGTCGTGTTCTCTTCTGTAGTTCGCTGACCGCGGAATATGTTCTCAGCCCGGCATGTGTAGCTGCCAATCGCGGTACGGTAAACATTGGTCAAGCTCAAGGTAGGTCCAACTGACACTTCCGTCTCTGCTGGCCATATCCATGTGACAGTTGGTAGAGGATTCGAAGTCACGAGACACTCAATGATGACGTCATCTGTTTCGTTGGTTTCTACATAGTTTGGCACTGTCATAATTGGTGGATCTGAAAACAGATTTCAGCACATTATTACTCATTACGTAAAGTAAAATGCAATAGCTCATTAGGCAATGTAAAACAACAGCTCAAAACATAATGTAAAACTCAACAACTCGTTACATAATGTAAAACTCAACAGCTCATTACAAAATGTAAAACTCAAAACCTCAGAACAACCTGTTAAACTAATCAGCTCAAACCATAATGCTAAACTCAACAGCTTATAACATATTATTAAAGTTGACAACTAGTTATACTATATAAAACTCAACAACTCATTACATAATGTAAAACTCAAAACCTCAAAACAACATGTTAAACTCACCAGCTCAAACATTATTTACAACTCAACAACTCATAGCATAATATAAAACTCAACAGCGCATAGCGTAATGTAAAACTCAATAGCTCATAACATTATGTAAAACTAAATGGCTCATTGAATCTTCTTGGGGAAGCTGGCTCTGTCTGTTTAAAAATATATGTTAAAAATACCCAGGGATTTTGAGTGATTATCTGACACAGTATTTTAAAATTATTATTATTCCTTCCCACATTGTCCCGTTTTAAAGATTTTATTTCGTGTAAACATATTTTTGTTCTTTTTTTATCTTTTATAACCAATTAAATCAGGTAAAATGTTTAACGAAATAAAGACGATATAATTATGACATAGTATCAATACACAAATGTGAAGCTGACCAAAAGAAGTACAAGACGAACACAGGCAAAGAGGGAGCTTCAATCAGAAACTACTCAACGCACACTTCACATAGTGCATGAACCATGATGTATTTACTGCGGTTCAGTTACAAGATTGTACAAAAGACACACAGGAATAGCACCATAATAATTAAGAATAAGATACAGTCGGCCCAAATAATTACAAAAACTGCATCATACAGCTGTTACGACTAATGGAGGCTTAGCAATGACCTTAAAAGAAAGTCTGGGACGTATGGACTTAAGTCGCTGTGTATGTTGATTGTGCTATAAAGCCAAATCTCAGTAGGAATGCGTATTGACTGTTATTTTTTGGTCGAACTCAAATCAATTTAAAATTATTAAGTTGAGTAAAGGGACACTGAATACCCCAGAATGGTATACGGTATCATCATTAAGGATAGGAATGGAAAACAACAGGCAAATCGCGATTCAAACCAAGAGATACTTTGCCCGTTCTCATGCTCGAGCGTGGTATTTTTTATCAATCCTGATCTTGTTCCTGGTATTATTTTACAATGATTTGTTGATAGTTTTACCATGTTTTATGGTCGCCATCTTGGTAGCACTGAGCAAAATTGAAAGTGATGCCTCGGTTCTCACTGGGAGGGAAGACATTTGAGAATACCGAAGCGTCAATAAAACCAGTATCGGAACTCTATGACATCTATGACAAAAGGATATACTTTCATGGAGATCCCTGTAAACAAAGAAGGGAAGAAGACCATGCGGTATGGGCCTGTAAACACAGAAGGGAAGAAGACCATGCGGTATGGACCTGTAAACACAGAAGGGAAGAAGACCATGCGGTATGGACCTGTAAACACAGAAGGGAAGAATACCATGCGGTATAGGCCAACACAGAAGGGAAGAAGACCATGCGGTATGGACCTGTAAACACAGAAGGGAAGAAGACCATGCGGTATAGGCCAACACAGAAGGGAAGAAGACCATGCGGTATGGACCTGTAAACACAGAAGGGAAGAAGACCATGCGGTATGGACCTGTAAACACAGAAGGGAAGAAGATCATGCGGTATGGGCCTGTAAACAAAGAAGGGAAGAAGACCATGCGGTATGGGCCTGTAAACACAGAAGGGAGAAGACCATGCGGTATGGACCTGTAAACACAGAAGGGAAGAAGATCATGCGGTATGGGAAAGCAAGCGGCTTCTGCTTTATCGCGACATGTTAAAAAACAAAAGGTTGGGGAACGTAACATTTACTTGGATGTAACCCAGATATAAATGAAGGATGTCGTCGAGGTAGCAGAAAACGCTTTCTCGCTCAAGGATCTCTTGCCCTTAGTTTAATCAATTTTTTTGACGCTTCAGTATTATTTTTTATCTCTTCATTTTGTTAAACAATTCAAGCCAGTTATAGTTTCAAAAGTTCACATTTCTACTCTTTGACCATTCGATCTGATTTAAGTGAGTCATAAGGAAGTGGGTTTGAGTAAATAATACACGCTTAAGAAGGAAACTGAGTCTTTATCACTAGTTCTAAACATTCATTGCCGATTTGTTTTTTAGAGTGGTTGTACCGCCGCTTGAGGCGAACAATGTTATTAGAAAAAGAGAGGAACGGGTATAGCTATTTTGGCACTTGTTTAATCGATTTTGAGTTCGGATTATGTATATATATATATTTTTTTTTTAATTAGATATTTTTTCTATTTTTTTTTGTTTTTTTTGGCGTTTCGATATTCTCTGATTTAAAAAAAAAACCCAAACACGTGGTTAACTCACACGATACGTTCAGGTTGACGTGTTTCTTGTAGTAACTTGTATTTCCTGCGTAGTTTACAACACATTGGAACGGTACTTTGTCGTCATCTGATGTTAACGTCATGGACGTGTTTCCGCTGAACACAACCTTCTCATTAGGACGTTTCCATGTCTCCTTGGTAACCAGGTCCTTGCCCTGCCTGTTCCAGCCAATCGTAGGTTTAGGTATGCCGCCAACTACTGTACACCCCAGGATGAGAGATTTCCCCATATACAATTCACCTTTCTCAAACTCAATAACAGGTGCTCCTGGTGCTTCACCTGAATATAGAAAGGTGTCTTACAGCAACATAAAGAACGATACTTGTAAACAAAATATAGAACAAATGTCCCTATTTCTGTCTCCAATACTGCATCAATTACAATGATATTTACATACGTTGATACCAATGCTATGTATTCCTGTTTCTGTGCCAATTTACTATGATTAACAAATGGTGATAAAATGGCTAGATTATGTCATCGTGTGGGTAGTAGGTGTGGAGTTTAAGCTAAAAGGAATGAAGAATGACGTAACCTGCAATGTATATACAGAGAGATTTCGTGTGGTGGTAAATCGGGTAGAATATAGGAACATTGTCAAAGTACATTGTATATACAGAGGGATTTCGTGTGGTGGTAAATAGTGTAGAATATTGGATCATTGTCAAAGTACATTGTATATACAGAGGGATTTCGTGTGGTGGTAAATAGTGTAGAATATTGGATCATTGTCAAAGTACAATGTACATACAGAGGGATTTCGTGTGGTGGTAAATAGTGTAGAATATTGGAACATTGTAAATGTACAATGTATATACAGAGGGATTCAGTGTGGTTGTAAATAGGGTAGAATATTGGATCATTGTCAAAGTACAATGTATATACAGAGGGATTTCGTGTGGTGGTAAACGGGTAGAATATTGGATCATTGTCAAAGTACATTGTACATACAGAGGGATTTCGTGTGGTGGTAAATAGTGTAGAATATTGGAACATTGTAAATGTACAATGTATATACAGAGGGATTTCGTGTGGTGGTAAATAGTGTAGAATATTGGATCATTGTCAAAGTACAATGTACATACAGAGGGATTTCGTGTGGTGGTAAATAGTGTAGAATATTGGAACATTGTAAATGTACAATGTATATACAGAGGGATTCAGTGTGGTTGTAAATAGGGTAGAATATTGGGTCATTGTAAAAGTACATTGCTGGACATATGATTAAACTACGGGGTACAACGTAGTACAGGTATGCGTAAATGGACTTCTGGGCCAATTTTTTGCAAAGAAATAAGATAAAAAAACTATAGACGGACTTTTGAAAAGATAATTGCAGAGTCTAAAAAATAGACAGTAAAAAGAGTGTGCAATGTTTGATGTATACGACTATGGAGCCAGTGTGACCCCACCATCTAGTGTCCAACGCTTACGTATCTCAATTACATGTAATAACAATGATAATATAATTATATCCAACATGTATATAACGCTCTATGTAATTATCTAAGTACTCTAAAGTGCTTCACAACATGCGGATAATACTCTACTTGTAATAATATAATTAACTGGTAACTACCTTTACCTCGTACCCTTAAAAAAATAATAAAAAACAAATACTATGATGAAAGCAAGACGAATCTTTGGCCTCAAATACTACCAACATGGACAGCTTACGACTAAGCTATACGATAAACGTGATTATTTCAATTTTCCGATCGTGAACTTTGTTTTGATAGTAACATCCCTGCTTCTCCAACCTATGGTGTTTACATGTCGCAGTTGTTTCGATATTCTAGGGCTTGCTCTAAATATCGGGATTTTCGCAATCGATGTCGACTGCTGACAAGCAAACTGCATTGTAACAACACAAGGATTCGAGAGATGTTTAATGGTCGCCATCTTTTTCTCATTGAGAAATATTTTGTATGTCTGTGAGTTTGGATTATGATTTTGTTAACGCTTCTGTATTCTCTTATTTATCTTCATCTAAATGTTTCCGCGTTAAAGATAGTCCGTCATTCGAAAGAAGAGAACATATTTAAAACAAAATATAGTTATTTTCTACACCACCAATATTAAACAGAATCACAAAAATACATATAACGACAAAACGGAACATTAAAAATGCAGCTTGTCAAGTTCTAGCAGCTAACGCCTGGATGAGTACATCATAGAGAACCGCGTACAAAGAACCAGTCAGATCAAACAGAATACTATGAAGTAAGACGTTGGTAATATCTTTCTGAAGGGGAGATATACGCTTACACAAAGAGTGGTGGTTGAATACGGAAATTGTTTTACTCGAGGCCAATCCGTACGTAGCATTGAGCCAGTCAAAATTCAACTTTTTCAACCTATCTAAAGTCTTGAAGGTCATATGCAATAATTGGTACGTAATCTATATCTATCCAACAGTCAACACGTTTATACAACGGTCTGGAATAATATCCACTTAAAATGTATTTACCTTCACAGTGCAATTTGCTACGTGAACATGTTTTGGCTTCATTGTCGTACCAATATTCGTAGTCGTCAGGATCTTCATCATAATCAGGGTAGGTATAGATATTACTGTAAAACAACGAATATCAGAGATTGTGTACTTGTATTATGTGATTCTAAATTAATACAGGTAAACATATAAAGGAATAAATAGTGTTAAACATTTTATCTCTAGATGATGATGATGATGATGATGATGATGAATACCAGTCGTTTGTAACTTTATTAAAGAAAAACAACCAAAAACGTTTCACAAAACTTAACCAACCTAAAGGTTTTGTAAAGTAGGTCATACTGGTCCTGGCAAATTTCCCCGTTTTCGGCTGCTGACAATCCCAGGTCAAAACACAAAGGACCCCAAATACCATTATATTTCAACTCTATATGACCCTTTTCTCGCGGCAGCCTCAGAAACGGGAGAACTGAAAATACACAGAAAAAACTTTACACTTGAAAACAAACCTTGAATATTTTTCAGGAACTGTATTTCATTTTATAGATTCTAACCTCAAAACTCAAATCTTGTTACCAGACACGTTTCTAAGAAATGGATTTATATCAAAACGAAGCAAACAAATTAAAACTATACATAGTAGAATATTAATAAGAATTTGAAAAATATAGTTTCATGTTGATGAAGCTAAAGGCTCTTACAATGTTGGAAAAACTTATCCATTCTCCCGTACTTTTACAATAGTTTCCGCGTTAATATTTCCTTTGTTCATGTTTTGCCTCTAGTTCAATCGATTTTGACCTTTGATTATATTTTTGTGTACTACTATGTATTCTCTGACTTTGTTTATTTGGGTTTTTTCTTGGATAACCGTTGAAAATATTGATAAAAATCATATTTTTAATTGGTTTATTATTATTATTATTACTTTCCATTTATTTGTAACAAAGTTGCTTGAGTTTCTGTCAGTAAATAAAATAATTATATGCCTATAATTATGTATATAAGGAGCCGCCCATTACAGAACGATATGGAAGTATTCCATATTACATATTACAATGTACATATATAGGCCTATACATTTTGTATTATCACTGGCAGAAACTCAAGGAACTGTGTTTTACCGTATCTGTATTCTCTGATTTTTAAATGGATGACCGTTTAAAATGTTGTTTAAAAAAATCATACTTTTAATCCTTTTTTTTTCATTTATTTGTACTGAGCAAGGAACAAGTCTGCGACTCACTTTCTGTTTGGCATATGAACATAAAAGGGCCAAGGCAGTAGTAGTCAATCAGTAGGCCTTCATACAACCCAGCACAGACATTCCAGGCCTTGTTACCTGGACCGTTAGGCTCCCCTTAAACAAAGGTAATACAGTGATACATTATCATATAGAACGTAAGGCTCCCCTTAAACAAAGGTAATACAGTGATAGATTATCATATAGAACGTAAGGCTCCCCTAAAACAAAGGTAATACAGTGCTACATTATCATATAGAACGTAAGGCTCACCTAAAACATAAATAATACCGTGCTACATTATCATATAGAACGTTAGACTCCCCTAAAACAAAGGTAATACAGTGATACATTATCATATAGAACGCAAGGATCCCCTAAAACAAAGGTAATATAGTGCTACATTATCATATAGAACGTAAGGCTACCCTAAAACATAGGTAATACAGTGATAGATTATCATATAGAACGTAAGGATCCCCTAAAACATAGGTAATATAGTGATACATTATCATATAGAACGTTAGACTCCCCTAAAACAAAGGTAATACAGTGATACATTATCATATAGAACGCAAGGATCCCCTAAAACAAAGGTAATATAGTGCTACATCATCATATAGAACGTAAGGCTCCCCTTAAACAAAGGTAATACAGTACTACATCATCATATAGAACGCAAGGATCCCCTAAAACAAAGGTAATACAGTGCTACATTATCATATAGAACGTTAGGCTCCCCTTAAACAAAGGTAATACAACATTGTTTCCATTACTTTGTTTTGAGAATTTCGGCAACCTTATCGTCTCTCGAAATACAAATACTCTGACCAAATTCATAAAAGATACGAAGACCCATCATTGCATGTTTGTACTTTAGGCTCTCTAAACAAACGAAGTACATACAAGTGTCTCGACAGTAGTAAGGGGGGGGGGGGGGGGGGGGGGCTGTGCAGACATTTTGACGCCAATGTTCATCATTCATCACTGACCTACCACGGACTTATTTTACAGCTAATAACACCGAGTAAGTATCATGTCTGTTTAAAATTTCAATATAGATACTTGTCATGACTCGAACCCACGACCCTCCATTCGAGGGTCTAACCAATAGACTGCACCATGCATCTGTTTCTTCCTTTTAGGACACATCAGTGATGCTAAGGAAGGCCGTGAAAACAAACCGAAATACAGATAAGAATGTACAATATACACTAGTCCTTTGATTTCACAAATTTCTAAAAACTTAAAATGTCGTATGATTTTAAATGAAAATCATGTGCATGTGTATATACTGTCTTATACTATAAATAAAATAACTGGCATTTCTTCCTAGAAGCAGCCGTAAAGTAGTAGATCAGGCAAATCTTAGGTAAGAAGAACCGCCTGATACATTGTTTATTTGTTGGTGTACGTACACATTAACTATGACACCTACCTTGATGCCATAAAGCAGAATTGATCGACATTTTGGTACCATTTCCATAGGCCCAGGTTCCCCCTTGAAAAGAATAACGTTTCGAAATGTTTTCGTTAATAAAAATACATCTATAACAAAATCAAATACCTATCAAGGAGGACATTTAATACATGACAAAACACATCAGAGAATGTCGAAGAGTTAACAAAAGCATAATCAGAACTCAAATTCGATTAAGCCAGGCGCAAAATATGAACTAAGGAAAGATCATTAAAAAGTGCAAGAGATGAAGACCAGGTGTGATTTCCGGAAGAATAATCACATCAAAGTAGATGTCACCTTTTCGTCATCAACATACATCTCTTGAATCCCTATATCGTAAGTGTGTACGTCAGCAGTCGACAAATGTCACGAACATTTCTGTATCTAGAGTAAGCCCTAGGCTAACCTACGCTCTCTACGGCATTAGAGTATGTCATGACTAAACTGAAAGCTCCATTTGCGTCACCTTGTTGATGAGACAGGAAGACTGGTTCGACCCTTTGATGCAAATAAAAAGAATCTCATGGTCGCATAACGGTAAAAAATAACAGGCTTTAAAGTCGGTTGCGGCTCTTTTGTAATCTTCAAAAGACAGGCATGCAGCCTAGCGATTGGTGAGGGTGTTGTTTACCTAAGCGTGCCTTACGATTTGCCATGACATATTCCAGTGGTGTAGAGAGCGTAGGTGATCGCAACCCCTGGGAATCGAGATTGAGGTTGGAGAAGTACAGATGTTGCTATCAAAAAAAAGTTCACGAAAAGCGAAATCGTCACGTTTATCGCATAACCTAGACTTAAGGTGCCAATAATGGTCAAAGTTTAAGTAAAGATCAGCTGAAATAAAGGATTCAGTTGTGTTCTGGGTATGATCGACTAGATCATCAAACGTTTTGTTGTTGATAGACAACACATTGTGTGAAATTGAAAGATTTGGCGGAGTTTTCGTCACTTGTCCTTATAAGCACTTATTGATTAATTATCTGACTTCAATACGCCTGTTGACATTTGACAACGGTCTACAATTTAAGTGCGTTTAAGTAGGTATATATGCATCTGTAAGAGGAGGAGACTATTGTGCCGCCAATACAATATATACAATTGATGCACTCAATAACATACCATATTTTTTCCTTCCATCTACGAAGTAGGTAGTGCTTCGGCTAATCCGATTATCCGGAACCACTTAAAATAACACAAAAAAATGATAAAAAAATAACGACCGACATGGAATAACTGTATTCGTTCTCAAATATCATGATATTTCAGAAAACCAATATATAGAGGAAATCTGTGTCTGGAGTGTTGCACAATATCGGACACACAGGTAATAATATATATTTGGTGTAAACATATCGGACACACAGGTAATATATATTTGGTATAACTGAGAACACTGTCAGACAAGATATACAAACATATCGGACACACAGGTAAAATATATTTGGTATAACTGAAGACACTATCAGACAAGATATACAATCATATCGGACACACAGGTAATATATATTTGGTATAACTGAGGATACTGTCAGACAAGATATACAAACATATCGGACACACAGGTAAAATATATTCGGTATAACTGAAGACACTGTCAGACAAGATATACAAACATATCGGACACACAGGTAACATATATTTGGTATAACGGAAGATACTGTCAGACAAGATATACAAACATATCGGACACACAGGTAACATATATTTGGTATAACGGAAGACACTGTCAGACAAGATATACAAACATATCGGACACACAGGTAATATATATTTGGTATAACGGAAGATACTGTCAGACAAGATATACAAACATATCGGACACACAGGTAACATATATTTGGTATAACGGAGGACACTGTCAGACAAGATATACAAACATATCGGACACACAGGTAAAATATATTCGGTATAACTGAGGATACTGTCAGACAAGATATACAAACATATCGGACACACTGGTAATATATATTTGGTATAACTGAAGACACTATCAGACAAGATATACAAACATATCGGACACACAGGTAATATATATTTGGTATAACTGAAGACACTATCAGACAAGATATACAAACATATCGGACACAGAGGTAATATATATTCGGTATAACGGATGATACTGTCAGACAAGATATACAAACATATCGGACACACTGGTAAAATATATTCGGTATAACTGAAGACACTGTCAGACAAAATATACAAACATATCGGACACAGAGGTAATATATATTTGGTATAACGGAGGATACTGTCAGACAAGATATACAAACATATCGGACACACAGGTAATATATATTCGGTATAACTAAAGACATTGTCAGACAAGATATACAAACATATCGGACACAAAGGTAAAATATATTTGGTATTTACAAACATATCGGACACACAGGTAACATATATTCGGTATAACTGAAGACACTGTCAGACAAGATATACAAACATATCGGACACAAAGGTAAAATATATTTGGTATTTACAAACATATCGGACACACAGGTAACATATATTCGGTATAACTGAAGACACTGTCAGACAAGATATACAAACATATCGGACACAAAGGTAAAATATATTTGGTATTTACAAACATATCGGACACACAGGTAACATATATTCGGTATAACTGAAGACATTGTCAGACAAGATATACAAACATATCGGACACACAGGTAATATATATTCGGTATAACTGAGGACACTATCAGACAAGATATACAAACATATCGGACACAAAGGTAAAATATATTTGGTATTTACAAACATATCGGACACACAGGTAACATATATTCGGTATAACTGAAGACACTGTCAGACAAGATATACAAACATATCGGACACAGGTAATATATTTTTGGTATAACGGAGGATACTGTCAGACAAGATATACAAACATATCGGACCACAGGTAATATATTTTTGGTATAACGGAGGATACTGTCAGACAAGATATACAAACATATCGGACACACAGGTAACATATATTTGGTATAACGGAGGATACTGTCAGACAAGATATACACACATATCGGACACACAGGTAAAATATATTTGGTATAACTGAGGATACTATCAGACAAGATATACAAACATATCGGACACACAGGTAATATATATTTGGTATAACGGAGGATACTATCAGACAAGATATACACACATATCGGACACACAGGTAAAATATATTTGGTATAACTGAGGATACTATCAGACAAGATATACAAACATATCGGACACACAGGTAATATATATTTGTTATAACTGAGGATACTATCAGACAAGATATACAAACATATCGGACACACAGGTAATATATATTTGGTATAACTGAGGATACTATCAGACAAGATATACACACATATCGGACACACAGGTAATATATATTTGGTATAACTGAGGATACTATCAGACAAGATATACAAACATATCGGACACACAGGTAAAATATATTTGGTATAACGGAAGACACTGTCAGACAAGATATACAAACATATCGGACACAGAGGTAATGTATATTTGTTATAACTGAGGATACTATCAGACAAGATATACAAACATATCGGACACACAGGTAATATATATTTGGTATAACTGAGGATACTATCAGACAAGATATACAAACATATCGGACACACAGGTAATATATATTTGGTATAACTGAGGATACTATCAGACAAGATATACAAACATATCGGACACACAGGTAATATATATTTGGTATAACTGAGGATACTATCAGACAAGATATACACACATATCGGACACACAGGTAATATATATTTGGGATAACGGAAGACCCTGTCAGACAAGATATACAAACATATCGGACACACAGGTAACATATATTTGGTATAACGGAGGATACTGTCAGACAAGATATACAAACATATCGGACACACAGGTAAAATATATTTGGTATAACGGAAGACACTGTCAGACAAGATATACAAACATATCGGACACACAGGTAATATATATTTGGTATAACTTAAGACACTGTCAGACAAGATATACACACATATCGGACACAGCAACGGAAGACACTGTCAGACAAGATATACAAACATATCGAACACACAGGTAACATATATTCGGTATAACGGAGGATATCGGACACACAGGTAATATGTATTCGGTATAACTGAGGACACTGTCAGACACACTATATAGACATAATGGACACACCTATATATCTAGGCAACCCTACAAAATAACTCCATACACAAAAAAAATAAATTGATATAAAATATTCATTTTTTAATTCTTTTAAATTCTTAATTCAATGCATTCCAATTGTTAGAATATATATGCCTTTATCGATATGATGGGCACATAAATTGATATTTGTATATGGTGCAATGTGTATGCCGAACTGTAGATATTAAATGGACATATTTGAAGTTCCGTGCGCCACTGCACTTCCGATTCCACAATAAAACGCTACTTATCATTAACATTTAAAACTTGTCTATAGCACATTTAGGTTCGTACACTACTGTTAGCTTGATAGTCAATCAGGTACAGCGATGTTACAATGTCTAACAAGCTTACGATAAGGGCTGGAATCCTAGGTCACTCCATATCTGTAAGAGCCCATTGGGGAACCAGAGTACAATTGTTTTGGCTAAAAGCCAGTGGGCATGCATTGTAATTGACAAATTAAGCGTAAGCTTTATTACCCAGTGACATACTTTGGATATCAGATTAACATTTACGAAAAAGTACCAAGAACGCGTAGTGATCCGAGTTCATAGGTCCCTTGGGACTCTCTTAAAGATACTGATGCCACATTCAAAAATGAGTTATGGATCCAAAAATTTTGAAACTTGAAATTAACATATTTTTTTTACTTCCATTATAAATGAAGTTTTCTTAACTAGTATGAATGGGTTATGATGACCCTGATATACACTATTGTGAGAGGAAACCGGAGTACATGTACCTTGGGAATCGTGGTCGGGCAGGTGATCCCATACCTTTTCTCGTTTAATCGGATATAAGAACCTGGCACTATTTTCCTTTTGACAATGGTTTTGTAAAATTGTTATTTAAAAGAATAGAACATTTTGTGGAACTTTTTCTAAGAAAAAAAAATGAAAAGGATATGATTAAAAATAGCGACGTCAGCCCGACTGACCACGTATGTTTTCTCGAACTCCCCGATATCCTCCAACTTACTGGCCCCCTGATAGCTACCTGTGAAATACCATGAGGTTATTGAAATAAGTTAGTATCGCTGGAGTTGAATTTTGTATTAAGATATAATATATAATACTCATGTGTAGGTTAATGTAGGTTAAATGTATATATAAAGGAGACCTACCGTCCAGGTTCTGCTTTATTTTGATATCATCAAATTTGAGAATTTCTCCATCCATATCATCACATTCCTGAGCACATTTTCTCCATGGATTTTCGAATGTTGAGACCAGGTACATGATCCGACTTTCATTGAGGACAAATCCAGTAAAGTCCGTACCATCGGAAAACAAACCTAAAACAAACAGCATAAAGAAAACCAATTTATCGTGTGGCCTTACTAGCAGGTGTGCTTTACTGCCACTAAAGTATTGGGCGTATCATTTTAAATGTTCTAGTAATGTAAAGATTGAATGGTTTGGTAGTAGTTTTATTATGAGCATAATGGGGATCACACGATAACTAAGTCATTAAACATAAGCAAACATAAATCTAGGATACCGAAGCGTCAACAAAACCATAATCGTTTAAACTAGGGCCAAATTTGAAAAAGGAAAGATTTACATGGATACCTTTGAAAAGTACAAAAGAATAAGACCTGGGTCCGTATTCATGATCCGTTCTCATGCTCAAGCATGGATGTTGTGCTCAAACCTAATTTCTTATTTCGACTATTATTGATTTAAAAACTTTCATTTTGTCAAAGTTTTGGTAACAAAATGAAAAGCAGTGAAGCCGAATACTGTTTTCAGTATTATAATTGACGTTTTGATCTTTGACTTGGGTGAGTCTAAGGAAAGTTGGCCTTAGCACTGAATCCATAATTGAGCATGATAATGGTTTCATGAATACAGGCCCAGGTGTTTCGGGAGAGTAACCGTCTTTGGCTACATCAAGAACACCCTCCATGTAAACCTTAGCCTTATCCAAGTAAACATCGAGTCCTCAAAGAGAGCATCATTGATACCTCCGTTTTACGACAGTTGGACAGACCTATAACAACCGAAATATCCTTTCGAGGTACATGTTTCAGAATGAAACTGAAATGATTCACTGGTTACGTGATCACTTCCGGTCTAAAATCGACACTGCCGCATCAAAATATTGGTAGTAGGAACATGGCTTAAATTATATTTTCTTAAAAAACGGATACCTTCTGATAAGTACCCTTACATTATAGCATGCAGGTTGGACCCGATCTTGTGTTTACAAGGGTGATGTAACGGCTCATAGACACTGAGGTAGATAGGGTGTAGACATAGATCATACATGTACCTGTTTATACCTCTAACTTTCCTTATAAAACATAGTGCTGCTCGGACAAGCAGGGAAACACCCCTAAATCATACACTCCTTATAATATTATATGTACACGTAATTATTTTAATGAAACTTACCAATTGTACCTGCATGCACTTCCGGGGGCATCTGCGCAACCAGAACGAAAATGACGACAAGGCAGATCATGGTGATGGTGATGGGAGATCTTTATAGTCTGAAAGTTGTTCAAAGGGCAATATCATACGATTATATCATAACTAGATTGTACATTTCTCATTTAAGTTAATTATAACATAAAACTGTTAATAGTAATAAATACTTCAAGATTGGGTTTTGCTCAATTTCAAAGCATTTGCAGAAAAGATGTATCAGAACTTTTGATGGTAGTGTATATTTTATTTATTTCCATGTGGAAACCTCCATCGCGGATATGTTAAAAATAATTACATTGGAAAACCCCTTGTCCAACACACACCGGACAGTTACTGGAATTGACACTGACGAAAATGCCACTGCCGTTTTACCGGGTTTATATAATATGTACGTTGCTAGGCCAAACTAAGCAAATGTTAGGTTGATGGCCAAATGTTGATACGTAGAGTTTGTATGTCGACATGTCTATGACATGACGGCTTTATGAATAGTTCAAATTATATACAATGACGTGCCAAAAGCCTTTCAGTTATTATCATTTTTAAATGAATTTTTGTGTACTTATAGAGAATTGTTTCCTGTTTCATCTCATAATATTTTCACTATATTCAGTTATGTATAACTAGAGAAATCATAATTTATTTACAACATCCAATTTTCGGGACGCCATTTTGACGTCATTTTGGTAACGTTATATAGAGAAATGGCGTCACACGGAAATTAGCAGTGCAGATAATTCTGTATAGCTCCATAAATACACAACGGAAAATTAAATAAATATTATGAGAGGAAACCTTGTATATTTCTGAACCAAATGACAAAAAATTGTCAAAATCAATCCATAAACGAAGTCAGTAAAAATTCATTGAAAAAAAAGTTGAAAATACAAAGAAATATAGCAAAATTAAAAAAAATAGAAAGACTTTTAGCACTTAACTGTATATCAGCCGATGACAAGTTCATGATGGATAAACATTTTATAGCGTCAGAAGTATATTTTACAATACGTATAAACAAGCGACACTAATCAGATGCGCTATCCAGCGGGTTTATAGTAATCAATACAATACAATAAATCGTCTAAAGGGTATGTTTTCAACTAAGCATGCCGAAAATAAGTGGTATGGCATTAATATAATACAATAAGGTGTTTACAACATTTCATTTCAAATTTATTTTATTAACAATAATGCATAATGAATACAAACAAATATGTATGCATGCAAATACAGCTTTGCTAAAAGAATCAGACTACAGGCTAAGCCTATATAAGTCTTCTTCTAGAAATACTAGAAAATATGTATCCTACCAATTATTATAATAACCATCAAGCAAAGTTTGTAGTCTCGAGTAGATGAACATTTTGATAGAATTTCAATCGTTTAGGAATAAAGCAAATGAATAGAAAAAGACTAGCAGTTTCGACTTCCTTGGCGGCTATGCTGTTTGACGTATTAGACAACACAACACCAAGACCATTAATTCCAGCTAGACAGTGATAACAAATAGGTGATATAAGTATATTCTCTTACTCACTTTGTCTATGGCTTGGGGTATGATGG